>JAAQQX010000007.1:0-1234483 GCA_017639365.1 Yarrowia sp. E02 | reverse complement strand
GGGTCTTGGAGTAATGTTACAAGAGTTGAGTGCAGTTGTTTGATGAGGTATGATTTGGAGAGCTGGTGTTAAAAGCAGAAGAGAGAGATTAGGGATAGGTGGAGGGATAATCTAGAGCTTTAAGCCCTTATAATGATGTTGGTTAAGCTCCTGGAACGACATGAGTATTTTTGATAAGTTGGGGGCTGTTCTGTGGGATGTGGGATATGAGGGTCCCAGCTTTAAAAGGCAGGGAGATATAACAAGGGGGAGTTGAATGGTAGTATTATGATTAATATACCCTATAAGATACGTCAGTGAAGTCCCCATAGTGATGTTACAATTTCTGATGAAGTCAGAAGCTATTTTGCGAGAAGAAAACTGGCGTTTCAGTTTTAGAGAGAGAACAGAGATGTCAATAGCGACATAAAGAGTAAAAGTTACTTCTACAGACTCTCAGTAATAATATGTGCAGGTCCCCTAGCCTATACAGGTATTTCTGGCCAAGTTTGAGGGAGGTCTGTGTCAGTGTAAGATAAAGATGTACGCGTTAAAGGAGTCAAAATAATAGAAAAGGTGTTAAGGGTACCATTGGAATCTATCAACCTAGCGGAATGCATTGGTCAAGTCGTAGTAGCCCCAAGGATATCTTTGATGAGAAAGTTAGGGACAGTTCTGTGACAATTATAAATGAGTGCTTGGGGTAATTTGAAGAGATAGCTTAAGAAGAAGTTAAAGGGAGAGGTTTATCGTACTTTTAGAGCCGCATCTCTTTAGATAATGAAACTGAGCAGCCAGGGTTAACGATTCTGGTATTTTTGAGATAGGTAGGGGGAGTTCTGTGTGGAGGCTGCATATGATGTGGTTGTAAAAATCAGCGAAGAGTAAGAGGGAAAGAATTAGTTGCTACATCAGCAATATCCCTTGTATGGAGAATAAGATGGTCAGTTCACTATAACGATACAGCTATTTTTGGAGGAGTTAGGCTCGGATGTACTACAAAATAGAACTGGGAGTGGAAGTGGTAGACCTGTAAAAGAGATGATAATATGTACTTATAGGATATCATTGGAATCTTAAACCCCTGTAGAATACTCCTGTTAAGTCTATATATCGATACTAGCATTTTTACAAGAAGTGGAAGGGTGGATGTGTGGGGGTGGTATCAGGGATGTGGTTTTCAAATTCGGTTAAGAGATAATACAGGAATATTTAAGGGTATCATATTGATCTCCGGACTCCAGGGAAACATATTATCAAGTCGCGGTAAAGATTTGAGTATTTCTGGTTAATTTAACCCCCGTTCTGGGTTGACGCAGTATTATGAGTGTCAGTTGTAAAATTGATATGAGCTATTTTGAGTGTAGTTAGGTGCATTAGTAGAATCTCTGATGTCCAAGGACAACAATGTACCAGGGTACCAGTACAGTAGACTTTCTGAAACGAAGTTCATATTACTGTAGAAGGTGGAGGCAGTTGTGTTGACACAAAATCCTGGGTTGTGGTGTAAAGTGGGAAGAAATAGTATTTGAGACGGAAAGATGGTGCTCCCTGAATCTGGTAGGTCCAGGAGCACGATAAACAGCTTACTATGATTATGTGATTAATCTTGAGCGAGTTATGGGAAGATGTAGGACTAGGTAGAATTGGGGTGTTTGGTGAGAAAACAGGGCAAGAGGAGCAGGGGATATATTGAAACGAAACCTATGAGAATGGTGGCTCTTTCTAAACGGCATGGTCAAGTCTCTATGATGATTCATGTATTACTTGGTGAGTTGGGGCAGTTATGTGAAAATTAAGACGGGAGATTTTCTTTTTAAAAAACGCAATAAGAGGTGGAAGGAAGGGAAGAGAGGATTAATCTGAAACTTTACATCCTAAGGAACTAAACGGAGAAGTCGCCTTGGTGATGCACCTATTTTTGCAGAAGTTAGGCTCAGTTGTGTGGGGAGTTAGAATAGCAGGATTCGTTGTCAAAAGTGGAAACGCTATGGAAGGGAGGGGATAAGTGGTATCGATGGGATTTAGACACGATGAGTAACTTCATATCAAGTCGCTGTGACGTTGTGAGTATTTCTGGAGTAGTTACGGTCAGTTCTATGGAAAGTGTGAAGTTGACGTTTCAGTTTTAAAAAGGTAATGAAATAGAAATATAGGAATAAACGGTGCGCCTTTAACTGCCCCAGAATGGGGAATATGATGGTCAAGTCCCAGAAGGCCTGGGAGTAGTTTTGAGACAGTTGAGGTCAAAGGTCAATGGTTATGACCTGGTAGAGTTAGGTTGGTGGGGTTAACAGCGGTTGAGAGAGGCTATGGAGGGGATTATGGGTATCAAAAGAACAATCAGGGTCCAGGAATACTCTGATTCAGTCGTCATTGAAGTTAGAGTATTTCTGTTAAACTTGTACTTGTTCTGAGATTAGTCAAAAACGACATGTTAAGCTGTATAATAGAAAATGAGAATGCAGACGAGAAAAATGGGTCTGTGGTAATCTGTGGGCTCCGGGAAAACATGTTGTTAAGTCTCAGTAATAGTGCGAGTATTATTGTGGGAGATAGAGGCTGTTGCGTGAACAAGCAATTTCGTATGGGTTACGATTAAAAGTGGGAAGATGTAATAGGGAGAATATAAAGGGTATTCCTAGAATTGCATTACTCCAGTGATCATTATGGAGGACCTTATATGGCCTACGAATAATTTTGGAGGTGATGGACAGAGTTTGGTGGCAAAGTAGAATTGGTGGTGGCACTGTAAAAAGTTATTATGGGGCACTAAACTAGGCATGTATGGTACCGTTGTAATTGTCTGCACTCAAATAATACTCCGTCAATCCATATTAGTTATATGAATATTTTTGGTGGAGTTGTCGGGGGTGGTGTGAACCGGCAGTTATGGGGTCGGGATGTTAAAGCTTGGTAAGATGTAATAAAAGAGACATGAAGGGATCCCTTGATCCCCTTGAGAGAGATTAATTCTCTAGTAAACTTGACATTTCCATCCAGGTATTCTTAAACTGGTTGAGGGCTGTTCTGTCTTTGGAGCGTATCAAGGGTGTAGCCGTCGAAAGTATCTAGGAGCTAGTGGGGGAGCGTTATGGTATGAAACAAACAAACTGGCCATGCAGAATAAGATAGTGAAGGGCTTGTTCAGATTGGAGTATTTCTGATAAAGTTAGGTGCAGTTGTGTGATATGGTAGAAGCGAGAGTGGATTTACCAAATGTACGTCGGGGATGATAGGTGAGACGTGAATGGTGTTGTTTTGATCCTTCAGCCCAGAGGAATACGTTGGTAAAGTTGCTATGATAATGAGAGTATTTCTGAAGGAGTTGGATGGAGCTGTTTGAACGAGAAAAAATGGGTGTCTCAGGTGCTGACAACGGAATGACGTGATTAGAGGGGAAATGTGGGTACTGCTTGAAACCCCACCCTGTGGAAGTGCAACTGTCCAGCAGTAATACTACCAGGGCTATTTTTAGTGAAGTTACACGCAGGTCTATGGTTTAGCAGAATTTGGGCTGGTGAAGTAATAATTGGATAAAGCGGAACAACAGACACATGAGGGGTATCATTAGGATCTCTGGTGCCAGTCGATTGTTCTGCTTAAGTTGTTACGGGTATTCTATAGTATTAAAGAAGTTAGGCTCAGTTTATGAAAAAGTACAGATGGGAGAGTTGATGTTAGAAACCGTACAAAAGAATAAACGAAGCAAGTATAGATACCGTTGCATTCAGCGGGAATCGATGAATGGTTTTATCAACTCTGAATAATTATCCGGGTATTTTTGGCAAAGTTGGGGCCAATTCTGTGTAGAGCAGTATTTTTAAAATCAGTGCTATTACAGCATAAATGTTCTGGGTGAGAGATTAAGGGTATTATTTGAATCCCCTGCCCAGCATTATCATAATGATCAATTCGCCTAAGTATTGGGAGTATTTCTGACCGAAAAATTGGCAGTGTGAACATATATAATTTCAATGTGAACGGTAGGATTGGGGGAAAGAGATGTGTGTAAGAGATAGTAGGAAAGATCTGAAGTGTTAATTTGAAGAGCCTATCTCCTAGAACTATGCCAGTCAAGTTGTGAGGTCTATGGGGTTATTTTGGGAGGAGTTTGAAAATGTTGTTAAAATGTGTAGAATTGAGATGTAGTTGCAAAAAGGGGGAAAGATGTGGGATTATAAAATCAAAGGTAGTGATAGATGTGCGTTCCCCAGATCGTCCATCACGTCCAAAGACTTAAGCGATACGTATATTCTTTATGGAGTTGGGGGTAGTTGTATGAATTACTAGAACTGGGAGTGTTGCTGTCAAAAGTGTGCAAGATATAGAAGGGGAGGCGTTCATGGTACCAACATGATCTTATCGCTCCAAGGAATACACCTGTCTCCTCTATTTAGCGTTTATATTATTTTTTAACGAGTTAGGGGCAATCATGAGATTGTGTAGCTTGAGGGGTGTTGGTGATAAACTACGAGATGAAAATGTAATAAAGTAATGAACGGTGCCATGAAGCACTCCAGTATCCTTAGTATATAATGAACCACGTGCAATTATTATCATTGTATTTTTTGACTGAGTTGGACGCCCTCATGAGGTCTAGCAGGATGGAAAGGGCAAGGCAACAGGCTATCAAATAGTAGCAGTGGAACGCCGGAGGAGTGTAAATGGAGTGTCCCGTAATGCAAGAATGTTTTGGACGACTTATCACAGCTCTACACTTATTTTTTGATTGAGCAGGTGGCTATTCTGTTAGATGAAGAAATGTGTTTTTCGGGTATAGAGAGAAGTAAGAGGGATAAAGAGACATTTAGTGGGTGCTCTTAGATACGATAGATTCTGGTGAGTCCGCTGATCAAGTTGCGGTGAATTTATGCGAGTATTACTTCCCAAGTTACGGTCATTCCTGTGAGGACCGGAACATCAGTATGTAACTTTGTGGGAACAGAACGAGATAAACAGAGAATAATAAATGGAATTGTCGGAATATAATAGTGTTGGAGAACACAATAGTCAACTTGGCTTTAGTTTACAGCTATTTCTGAGAAAGTTGGGGGTTGTTCTGTGAGAAGTGGGATGAGGGGCCTTGCTTTAGAGTTAAGTAGAGGTACTGAGGGGGCTGCTGAATGGCAAAATTACGGTTAATAGACTCTGTATAACATATCTTTTAAGTCTCAGTAATGACTTTCGTATTTCTGGTACCGTTAGAAGCTGTTCTGCGAAAAGGGGAAAATATGTGTTTCGACTCTCAAGAGGTAAAAGAGTTATATAGAAGGACTTGAAGTGTAAAATATACTCCATCTGACGTATAGTAACAATATGAGCAAGTTACCATATCTATATGGGTATTTTTGGTCGATTTTGAGGGAAGTCTGTGGGATTGTAAAATTGAGACATAGGCTTTAAAAGTCGATAAAATGATCGTGGAAGGGGTGTTAAGGGTATCATTGGATTCTGCTCAGCTAGAGTACTGTAATGTAATGGTCAGTTGTAGTAGCCCCATGGGTATATTTGAGTAAATTATGGAAAGTTCTGTGAGAAGTGGTAAATGAGTGCTTGGGGAAGTTTGAAGATATAGCTTAAGAAGAAGTTAAAGGGAGAGGTTAATGGTACTGTTAGAACCGCCTCTCTTGAGATACCAAGCTGATCAGATTGGTTTAACGATACTGATATTTTTGAAACAGGTAGGCAAAATTTTGCGTGGGAGCTGCACAGGGTGTGGTTGATTAAACCGGCGAAGAGTTAATGGAAAGGGAATCATTGGTATAGTGGTAATCTATATCTCATGAAGAACAACCTGATCAGACCCTCTGAGTGATGTGGATATTTTTGGTGAAGTTAAGGGCGGTTGTGTGACAAAGTAGAATTGGGAGAGGAAGTGGTAGAACTATGTTAGAGGTGATAGAATGTACTTATAGGGTATCATTGGAATCCCCTTGCCTCTAGGAATACTCCTGTCAAGTCGTAATATAGATACTGGCATTTTTGTAGGGATTGGATAAAATCTCTTTGAGGATGGTATCTGGTGTGTGTGGTTAAATATGTGAAGTGGTAACAGATGAGTATAAAAGGGTATGGACAAGAAACATAGGTCTGGTAATTCTCATGATCAAGTCATTATCATAATCGGAGTACTCCTGGTAAATTTAGATCAGTTCTGAGTGGACACAGTTTTCTGGTTGTCAGTTGTTGAAGTAAAAGTATATAAGACCTCTTATGAAGAGCTGGAAGGGAATGGGTTGAATCTCAGCTGTCTAAGGACTATCATGGAAAACTTGAGTTGACGAAGCGTGTATTACTGACGGAGTTGAAGGCAGTTGTGTTGGCACAGTATGTACTGTATTATACGTCGTACTGAAAAAAGTAGAAAAAAATAGAAAAAAGAGTCCCAGTGAAGTAACTAGGGTGCCGCCTGAATTCTGTTGGTATGGGGAGCAATAATATTAACACACTGTTAGTATATGATTAATTCCGAGAAAGTTACGGGGAGTTGTATGACTAAGCAGAATTTGGGGTGTTGGTGTAAAAATTGGGAAAGAGATCTTAGAGATATCCCCGAGAGTTAAGAATGGCAATAAGGACTCGGTAAACCTATTGAACAAGTGTATTTACTATAAAATTCATTTCTGAGTAAGTTGGACAGTTCTCTAAAAAGTTGTAGATATGCGTTTCTTTTTTAAAGGGGATATCAGGACAGGGAGGGAATAAAGAGATGATTTCTATAAGCATTTAAACCTTTGGGGACAAAACGGTCAAGTCTGCTTCGCCGTGCAGGCATTTTAGGAGAAGTTAGGCTCCGTTATGTGGGGAGGTATAATTGCGATATTTGCTGTCAGGGTGGGAAACGAGCAATTAGTAGGGCTTAAAGGAGCCCCTAGATTTTAATGACTGCAAGGAATGTCATAGGCAGTCACTATTACCCTGTGAATATTTCTGGTTGAGTTGAGGCCAGTTCCATGGTAAGTGGAATGAGATGTTTTCAGTTTCTAGGCAGTAATGAGATAGAAGTGGAGGTATAAGCGGTACCATTAGAGTCTAATAGACATAGGAATTATGTTAACCAACTCCCCGTATGTATATGAGTATTATTCATAGAGCAACCCTAGTAGAGGCTGTTTCGAGGTGTAAGACTAGTGACAATGTGAATGCTGAAAGTGGTAGAGAAGAGGGAGGGGAATATATGTAATACCAGTTGATTCTATAAGCTTGTGCAAACATAAATGTCAAGGCTGTTTCGTTAAGAGGGGATTTTTGGAAGAGTAGAGTGAAATTGTGTTGTGGAAATAGTTGAACTAGAGAGTGGATGCAGGTGAAAAAGGTGGAAAGATGCAACAGGGGATTATAGAAGAGTGTCTTGGGATCAACTGGGCGGTGAAAATGATGGGGTCAGGTCTCCATAGCTATACAAGCACTGTTGATTGAGTTAGAGTATGTTGCGTGAGAAGTAGAAACTGAGTGCTTTGGAGAGAGAAGTTAGATAGTTACTATAAGAGAGTTGTGTATGCTATTAAAAGCATCGTGTGAGCTTAAGGAACATGTCAATCCACTTGCCATGATGAGGTGGGTATTTCTGAGGAAGTTGAGTCCAATTCTGATAGGGTCAGTAAGAGGGGTGTTGGGGTAAAAAGTATACCAGAGGTAGTAATGGGAATGTTGATGTCATTAGACGATTCTACAGACCCTGTGTGACAGAATAGTAAAGGCGTCATTGTTTTCCCGGTCTTATTACGGGAGTTGGGTCGAGTTCTGTGGTGATGTAGAATTGGATGTGGAGGGGGAAAGGGGGTATTTGGTAGGAAACTAGACATGTATGGTATTTCTGGGATCTGCAGATACAGGAGATTCTGAAATTAAAGTCTCCCTGGTCGTGTGGGTATTTCCAGAAGAGTTAAGTGGAATTGAGCGTTCAAGGTAAAAAATAGTATTTCGGTTTTACAAGTTGTGGAGACATAAAAGGAGAGATATCAGGTGTACCAGGTGAAATAGAAGAGTCTATTTAACAGAATAGATAGCTTGTTGTCTTTCTGAGAATATTTCTGGGTATTTTGAGGGCTAGTCTGCTTGTCTGAGCTAGCAGGTGTGTCGCTGTTACCATATGCCAGAAGGTCTTGCTGACATATAAGCGGTATCCATGGAATTAATCATGCTCTGAAAGTACAATGACTAAGTCTGCTTCGCTAGGTGGGTATTTCTGAGAAAGTTGAAGGCGCTTGCATGATTACGTAAAATGGGGACATTCAGTGTAAAACCTTGCTAAAAAGAAGTAAGGAGGACTGTTCGCTATCATTAGAATCTCCTGAATCTCAGTATTATGTTTGTCAAGTCCCCATTTGTGTGTCGGGATTTTTGATAGAGCTGCGAGCGATGTATGAACAAGCATGGATTGGGAAGCTGGTATAGAAATGAGTAAAGGGTTGTCAAACGAAATATGACAGGTACTATGCGATTCTCCCGAGTGCAAATAATAGAACGATTAACTCCCTACAAGGATAGGAGTATCTTTGGGTAAACTGGGCCAACTCTACGCCGGGTAAGTTTCAGGAATGTCGAGGTTTAAAACCCGTAATGAAGAGAAGTAGAGAGATGGAATGGTGTCAAGGTAGTCCATCCCTCTTGATAAATGTCAGCCAAATCTGCTTAATGATATGGGTATTTATTAAGGAGTTGACAGCTACTGTGAGTTCTGGTAGAAGTGAGAGGTCTCAAAGAGGAGGAACATGGGGTAACGGAAGAGAATGGAACAAATTATTAATTCATACAACTGAGAATTACAATGGGTCTTTCTCGTAACTACATGAGTATTTTTGTAGGAGTTTGGTACAATTTTGTTCAGAAGTAGAGTTGGGGGGATAAATGTAAAAAGTGGATAAAGGGTTAGAAATAGGCCATTCATGGTATCGTTGGGTTCCAAATGTTCTTAAAATTACTCTGGTTAAGACCCCTTTGAGATGTGATTAATTTTGGAGAATTTGAGGGACTTCGTTGTGAATCCCATAAATAGGTGTTTTTATTAGAAAAGAATCAATGAGTTAATTGGGGAGATACAAAGGAAATGAAAACATAACTGAGGCTACAGAAACTGTTCGTGAAGTGGGCGTGAAGATACAAGTATTTTAAAAGAGGGTGGAAGGGGGTCCGGGAGGATGCAGTACTAATTGTGGTTACTAGAATCTTCAAAGAGATATCAGTAGAGACATCAGCGGTACATATCGAATCTCACTTGTCTGGGGAATATAATGATACTAGGTACCTGTCGTTTCTTTTTTTTTCCGGCGAATTTGAGTGCAGTTCTGCAATATGTAAAATTGCAAATGTCGGTGCTAAGAATTTGAAAGATACAATAGGGTCATTGAGTGGTATCGTTATAATCAGCAGAGTCTTTATAACACACTTAACAAGTATCCAAGATGATGGTAGCATTTCTGAGTAAGTTAAAAGAATTTGGGTTGTAAACTAGAAGTGTAAGGGTTGGGGGAAAATGATGTTACAGAATAGCAGAGAGGTCCTATATGGTATCATTCTGTTCGTATGACTCTGACGATCACTCCTATCAAGTCCTCGTAAAGGTTCAGGCATTTGTAACTGAATAATTAGAGGCCCACTTGGAAGTTAAATCTGAGTGTTCCGGTATTAGAGGCAATATACATATAGTAGGCGGCACTAAGATAGTTTCTTAATACTATACCACTACGAACCTCATACTGGTTGCTTTGTCCTAGTGATACAGATATTCCTGCTGAAGTTCGCGCCATTTCTGGAAAAGTGTCAAATGTGTGTTTTGGTTTGGGGGTGTAGAAACATATCGCAGGTTTTGTAAAAAGGGTATTAGATGAATCCAAACACTCATAACTACGTCCTCTTCAAAACCTCGGTGCTATGTTCGAATTTTTGGTCAAGTTAAACCCACAAGTAGGGGCTGTTTCATCTGTAGAATTTTTTTTTACAAGTACCAGTCACGATGAAGTGTCTTCATATCTGTTTTTGGAGAGATGAGGCATCCTTTGTTTTCGTTGGGGCTGTTTCATGTATTTTTGCAGATTGCGGCGTCTAAAATGGGTTCCTATATTGATGGGTTGAAGCTTGTCATGATGCATTTTTGGTGGTTTCCTCCCAGTGCATATTTCATGCATGTCCATACCTTAAGTAAATTCTCATTATTAGTTGGGAGAACTAGTTGATTGAGTCTACTTGTAAGTACAAGTACAAGTGTTTGAAAGGCTTAGAACAGAGATAGCTCCATTAATGTACTGTAAGTGACAATTTTGGGGGTTAATATAAATGAACCAACCAGTAAATTATCTGGGAACTGCGCTGGCCTTGCCTTTAAGCTATGAGTTCAGTGAACAATCCATAAAGCAAGTAGTGTCGTCTTAGAAAGAGTGCTACAAATCCGTACCAAAGACATTCATGTCATCTGAGAGAGCTCAATAAGACAGATCCCTCCCAAATCCACCCTGGGGATTGACTCTTATGCTTGTGGGTGTTTTTGGAGCTGTAGAAGCGAGTCGTATGGGGAAGTAGAGTTGGGATGACATGTGACAAAAGGGGATAGGAGATAAGAGGGGTGGATTATAGGGTATGATTGGAACCCCCTAGATGTGACAAATACTCCTGTTAGGTCGTCATAGTTATTAAGGTATTTCTGGTATAGTTGGAAGTAGTTATGTGGCATGAACAAAACAGGTATTTTGATTCTAAAGAGAAGAAAGATATTGGAAGAGTATAACGAGCGGTACCATCAACATCTAACAAGCAAGGAGAACATTCTGGATATTTTGGTTTAATATTGCGAATATTTTTAAAGTAGTTGTACCGAGCTATATGGAGCAGCAGAATTGGGAGGGTTGAGAAAAAACTGTGTAGGAAAGAAGAGGAGGGATACATTTGGTACTAAATAGATTGCACGGGTGGAGAGAATGTGTAAAGCAGATAACTACTATAATGGGAGTATTTTGGATGAATCTAGAAGCATTTTAGTCGGACAGTTGTTTGGGTTCAAGTGTCAAAACTAGCGAAGAGGTAGCAAGAGAGATAGATGGGACCCAGGAAAAACCCCCGTTCCCGATAACTAGATGTGTGTGGTACCAATGGGATCCCCTAGATGCCTTAATTCCAATGGTAAACCTGCCAGTGTAGTTCAAATATATCTGAAGGAGTTGGAGACTGTTATGAGAAACTCTAGAATTGGGGGTGGCAGTGTTACAAAATGGAGGTGGGTCGTGGTAGAGACTTACATGGTATGAAACGAACCGCCTTGGGTCACCGATTCCTCTCGTCAACTCCCCCTGACTATACTAATTTATTTGAGTGAGTTGGTACCTGTTTTGTCTGGATGCAGTTTTGGGGTATGACGGGTGTCTCTGCAAAAAGTGCGAAATATGTGATAATGGCAGTTAAAGGTGGTCAAAACATTAGCCCCGGCTTTGATGACTCCTATGGTCAAGTACCCACTGTGATATAAGGATTATTGGTAAATTGGCAGCCACTGTATGATGTAGTAGTTTTTTTGGGTTGGTGTGGAACTCCGGTAGAGAGTAAGGGGAGATCATTAAGAGAAGGGGAAGGGAACGTTGTTAATTATAGGCTGCATGGTTAATTGCAGTCAAGTCTATATTATTATACCAGTCTTTTTGGAAGAGTTGGGTGTATACAAGTACCCGTCAGGACTGGAGTTAGAAGTGACATTATTGTGTAGGAGTGGTAGATGATGACAATGTGGTATTGTTGGAACCGTTATTTACAGGGGAATTTGATGGTCATGTCGGCTTTATGGTAAGCGTTGTTATGGCGAAGTTGGAGACAGCTGTGCGGTTCGATAGAATTGTGGTGTAGGGATAAAATACTAAAAAGCGTATGTACGGAAAGGGGAAAGGTATTTCTACAATCGTCTTGCACGCGTGAGAATGCCGAATCAGTCTCCAACAGGTGGGAGTATTTCTGAGTGAGTGGGAGGAGGTTGTGTAGAAAATGAGAAGTGCGAGGGGCTGGCTAAAAAGTGGTTTGGAGGAGAAAATAAAGGCATATAAGGTACCGTTGAGTCTTTATGGCTCCACTTATTACTCTGGATCCATCGACTTGACCACCTGGGTATTTCTGAGAAAGTTAGGGCTGTTCTATGAAAGGTGCTATGTCGGTGTTTCGGGGAAACAAGGGAGAAAGGGATAGTATACAAGAGATAAGAGGTATCAATGAAGGCTTTCTAGCTTGAAGAAACAACATGGGCAACACCCCAAGGTGATGCAGGTATTTCTGAAATAGTTAGGGGGAGTTGCATGAACCAGTAGAATTTGGTGTGTCGCGTTAAAAACTAGAGAGGAGGTATAAACAGAAAAGTGAATGGTGCAATGTAAATTCCTTTACTTAGAGAACTAGCTCAACACCTTGGGTTTATGATGCTGGTATTTTTGCGTCAGGTAGGCAGAGTTGTGTGTGGGAGCGATATTGGGTGTGGCTGTTAAATTCTGTGAAGAGCTGGTGGGTAATTATTAATTGGTACCGTATGAATCTCAGTCTCTTGAGGAACTACACTGTCACATCACTATAGTGATGTATATATTTTTGGAGGAGTTAAGGCCTGTTGCATTACAAAGTAGAACTGGGAGTGGAAGTGGTACATGTGGGAAAGAGATGGAAATATGCACTTATAGGGTATCATTGGAATCCCCTTTCCCCAAGGAATACTCCTGTCAAGTCCGGATACAGATACTGGTATTTTTATAAGAGGTGGGGGGATACCTGATCGGTGGTGGTACCAGGGACATTGTAGTTAAAATAAGCAAAGAGAAAGTAGAAGGCTATATATGGGTATCATAATAACCACTAATTCCAAGGAATCATAATGTTCAAGTCACTGTAGCGATCTGAATAGTTCTGATGACTTTAGAGAAGCTCTGAGTGGATGCACAATTTTGAGTGTCAGTTGTAAAATTGTTTAAGAGCTATTATGTGAAATGTGGTGGGTTAGGTTCGAATCTCTGCTGTCCAAATACTAAAATGATAAAGCTGCTGAGACGAAGGGGGTATTACTGAGGGAGTTAGAGGCTGTTGTGTTGACACAAGATTAGAAGTTTCCGTGGGAAAAACGTGGAGGAAATTAGTTTTAACGAGGAAAAGATGGTACTGTCTAAAGCTTGTGGGTCTTAGGAGCAATATAGTCTTTTCACTGTAAGTATGTCATTAATTCCTAGAAAGTTATGGGGAGGTTTACGACTGAGTAGAATTGGAGTGTTGGTGTAAAAATTGTGGAAGAGATATTACAGATAGCTTGAAGGGCTATTGAACAAATGATAGTAATGGCTCGGGGATGTCAAGTGAGCAAGACGATCTCTCTGTAAGATATTCTTGAGGAGGTTGGAGCAGTTCTGTGAAAAGTAGTAGATTTGTGTTTTTGTTTTGAAGGGGAAACAAGGATGGTAGGAACTAATGAGAGGATGTTCATAGACCCTTGGGCCCTTGAGATTGAATTAGTCAAGTCCGCTTGTCAATACAGCTATTTTTGGCGATGTTAGGCTCAGTTGTGTGGGGAGATGGATTTTGGATATGAGCCGTAAAGGTGGGAAATATGTAGTTGGGAGGGCTTACAAGGTGTTCCATGGACATATCAAGCGTTAGGAACAACACTATAAAGTCACTATGACTCTGTGAATATTTTTGGAGAAATTGAGGGCAGCTGAGTCGGAAGTGGAGAGAGAATGTTTTCGGTTCCTAGCTAGCTATGAAATAGCAGTAGAGTAATAAACGGTACCCTCAGAGTCTTCTCAACTTAGGGAATACTTTGGTCAACTCCCTGTAAGTGTTTGAGTATTATTGAGAAAGTTACCCTAGTAGGAGGTTTCGACGTTTATGGCAAGCAGATGATAGTGTGGGTTCTGAAATGGGGAGAGAAAAAGTAAAAGACATGTAAGTGATCCAGTCAAATCAACCCATTGGAGGGAGCAGGACAATCAAGTCTGCTTGGCTATGAGAGTATTATTGGAGGAGTTGTGTGCAGCTGTGTTGTGAAAAAGGGATGGGTGTAGGGGGAAAAACGCTGGAAAGAGGTAAAGTTGATTGTAAAGGCGGGCAATTGACTACTATGGGGTGTCTTAATGTAGTCGGCCCACAGCCGAGACAATGGAGATATTTCTGATCGATTTGTAAGGAGTTAGTTATCTTGATGAGTAGAGATAGGGACTTTGGTTTGCAAAGTAATTTGTGGGAGATAGGGAGGGGGCTGATTGGTCAGGAGGAAATAAGCACCATTTAGTGAGATGTTGGTCAACTCCCCTTCGGTATACTGGTAATTTTGAAGGAACTAGATCCAATTGCGTGATATGCAGTAGGTGCATGTTTTGGAGAGAAAAGTTATTCAATGACAGTACTATAGACATTTAGGGCATCCTGAGAATATAATGGGCCCAAGGGACGTTATCATCTACTTTCCGTGAATATGGGGGTATTTCTGATGTAGCTGGGAGCAGTTCTGAGAATGGCACGTTGAGGGATGTCGGGGGTTAAAATGCACAAGAGCTGGTATTGGGGATATCAATGGCTCTAATGAAACCTTCCTGTTCTGTAGAATGTTACAATGAAGACGCCATTGTTGTGCGAATATTTCTACAGGGGTTGGGTTGAGTTGTGTGTTCATGGAAAATTGAATGTGGAGGCGTACAAGGTGAACTTTGGGTAGGAAGCTAGACATGGGTGGTATTTGTGGAACCCCCTGACTCTTGGGATCATGTTGATCGAGTCTATCTGTCAATGTGAGCATTTCTTGTCGAGTTGGGCGAAATTGGGCGATGAGGTTGAAAATATGTATTTTGATTTTTTTCAAGTTGTGAATGGATAAAAGGACATAGAGCAGGTGTGCCAGGTAGCTATCTAAGTCCAAATAACAAAAATACAAGCGTTCGGTTATTCTGAGAATATTTCAGGGGAAAGTGGAGGCAGTATCGGGTGTGTAGCAGATACGATTCATATAACGGCTCCTAACTTTCTCAAAAATATTTCCATCTTAACACCAACTAGACCAGAGTATTTCTGGAGCATAAGATAATCGTTTAGTTCCTTTTCAAACTTGAATAGACCTTTTTTGTGAGTTTTACCCAAGAATATCCTCCCTCGTCCCCGCCTTGTGAGTAGTTGCCTTCAATTACACGAGAAATACCTTCAGTAAAATGGACAGCTGTTCATAATGGTAAATAGGTTGGTATGAGAACCTTTTTGATCTCCCAACACCCTCTTTTAAGTCCCTCCCAACTTCTATAACGGAACCCCTCAGTTTTACCTCGTAACAGATCTTGCACCAATTTCTTCAAAAATACCCACATAGGTATGGCAGCTTCGCCAACAGACTCCATAGCTCAAGCATATTCTGAGAGAATCACAACTTAACCCCTCTGCTAGGTTGTAGCAACTTCTATGACCGAAACTGTTTTTTGTATTTTTCACAGATCGCCCCAAACTTGACCAAAAATACTTGGATGGCCATGAAAACTTGCCCAGCCTCTCTAAAGGGCTGGGAAAGTCTGATGTAACCTTTACTGCCTTCCCTTCAACGTTTTACCTAGGTTTTTCTTTGAGCAGAAAATTTCATATTTTTACATAACTGCCCCTAACTTGCTCGAAAATGCCGGTATCGCTCTGGGTAGTTGATCAATGGTTTGGTGAATTCTGGGGAATCCCAGAAATACCCTCTATGAACCCCCTTCTGCCTTCTATACTCCATTTGTCACCCCCATTTCCACATCAAATTAACGACATAATGACCCCCAGCTCATAGAGAAATACTTTTGTCACTAGGGAGATTCCTGGATCATTCTTCCCACCAATGGGAGCGTCCCTTGATGCCCCTTAGTTTGTAGTTATTTATATTTCCCCTTTTCTTATCCAAGCTGTATGTCCAGCTTGGCCGCAGAACTGCACTCAACTCCGCTAGAAATATATGTACTTTCAAATCAACCTGATTTGATCATTCCTGCACTCAGGAGAATCTAGTGGGCCACTTTTATGCTTGATACTGTATTTCGTCCACTTTTAATACCGACATGGGACTGTAATAAAGTCTTGCTTCTCGCAACTGTCTCAAAACTCAACCAAAAATATCTGTATCGCCATGGCGACTTGACAGGAGAATTCTACGCTACGTTGGTATTCCAACGAGACCTCGTACGTCTACTTTATCATTCTCTATCCAATAATTACTCCAACCTTCTAAATTCTCATTAGACTTACAATTTCGCTTTACTCCATAAGGAATATTCCCATCAGAGTGAGAAGTTACCCATTCTGCTTACTAGCCCAGTCTATCCCTTTGATTGCGTTGGGAGTACTGTTTTTATTAAATGTACCACTTTTTCCACCTACACCCCAGTTATGCTGGATCACATTTCTGCCCCTAACTCTCTCAGAAATACCGATTATATTTTGCATACTTGATAAAAATGTTTCCCACTTCTGGTAGGTTACATCAACACCTTTCTTTATCTTCTCTCTCTCATTTTAACCCTGTTTACCCTCAACATTTCCTATCACCTGCACTGTTGTTGACGCAACTACACCCCAACTCTGTCATAAATAGTTGTATCATTATAATGGAACTCTTAATAGTATTTCCAGGGCTTAGCATTTCTGACGATACCATTTCTATACCTCCTGCTACACCCAGTGTGATTTTTAGTCCAAATCATGAATTATCAAAATTTCACCAAGTTCATATTTTCACCAGAAATATCAGTATCGTTATAACGACTTGATTAGAGAGTTCTCTGAACACAGGGCCTTCGTATAATTCCTTCAGTATCTTGTCTTACCACATCTTCACTGATTTTAATACCAACTCTCGTTTCGACTAGTTCACACAACACCCTGTCACTCGGCAGGAAATAGCCACATATCTATAGTAAATTTTTGGGTATATTACTGGAGCAAGAGGATTCCTTCTACTCTTCAAGTTATCCCTAACATCCCTATCCGACAAAACTGTAACAGAATTCCGCATTCCATACTTTCACAGAAATACGTCCAACATCCCAAGGAATATCGACATCTCTGTAGGTGACCTGCGTATTTACTCGCTTCTGAAGAGTTGAAAAATACCATTCGTCCCTTCCTACTTTCATTTTCCATATCTCTATCAGTGTCAGCTCCCAATTTCACCAATTCACATATCCCCACTAACTCCATGGGAAATATTTGTATGGCCACAGAGACTTGACCTACGTGTTCCTTGAGACTATGCGATTCCGTCAAAACATCAATCTGCCTGTTTGCAATCTCTTTCTAACTGTTGCGACAAATATTCGAATTTTCTAACTTTCTCAGATCTGCCATAACTTTCGCAAAAATACTCCAAAAGAGAAGGGGTCTTTACCAGCGTACTCATTTGGTCCTGGCGTGCGATGACAACGACACCATATATGTCTTCCCCACTGTCTCTGTACCTAGTTTTAGCAGAGACCCCGCACTTCTCATTTACAGCACATCTCTCTAAAACTAAACAATAAAAGCTCCCATCGTCATGACGATTTGGACACTGTGATTGCACGTGTTAGGGGATTCACACGCCACCTTCAACGTCTCCACTTCTCTTTGTCACTCACTTTTGGCGCTGATCCCCCAAATTACACTCCCCTCACCACACACTGTTTCTCAGCCAGAAATATCTAAATCAATAAGTGAATTTGACCAATATTCTCCTGCTATCAAGACAGTTGAAGTAATACTATCTAAGTCTCGTTTACTCTCCCATTCCTATTTTTAACAACCTGGCATGTATTTCCTACCTCCAGGAGAACCGAACTTAACTCAACCAGTAATATCTGTTTCGTCACTGGGAGTTGACCAGTCTGCTCTTCAACCGAAGGGGTTTAAACGGATCGCTTTCATATTTCTCCTACTACACTTTTCCATCATCATATCCTACCCTTTGAATTCTACTTGTCCGTATCACTGCCGCAAAATGTTCTCAAAAATACATTCACGTCAATAGCAACTAGATAAAATTGCTTCTCAGAGCCCTTAGATTCATCTGATACCCAGTAAATATTTGATACTCATCTTACCAACATTTTACCCCGTATTTCCGTCTGGTGGTTCTGGAGTTAGTAGTAGGTGTGTATTAATTAATGTAGCAGAAGAGGTTTCAAGGATAGTTTAAGTGGTAGTGTCTCATTACACAGACCCCGGTTTATATTATGCGTCAGTTTCAAATTTAGGGGAGCATTTTTGGTGATGTTGGAAGGAGCTCTGTTAGAAGTCAGAAATTGGTTTTTCAGTTTAAAAGGAGAGAAGAGGTGGTGGAAAGGCAGAGGTGGTACAGTCGACTTCAGGGGAGTTTGAAAAACTCGGTTGGTATGTTGCTATAGGTATAAGCGTATTTCAGGAGAATTTGGGTACAGTTGGTGACTAAGGAAAGCTGGGGATGTCGGTATAAAAATAGACAGGAGGAAGTAGGAAGGTAGAAATGGGTTACAATAGGATATTATAAGGCTCAGGAGTAAGATGGTCAAGTCTTGGTAGTCATGGTAGTATTTCTGGTACGGCTGGAGGCGGTTCAAGAAGATGCAATATTTGGGGTGACGCTGTAAAAAGTTGGAATGGGATGGTAGGTATAACTGACAGGGTATTATTAGGACCATCCTGCTCTAAGGAATATGTTGGTCAAGTCCCCCTTGTGATGCATGTACTTCTGGTAGAGTTGGAGGCAGTTATGTAGGAATGTAGAGTTGGTAGTGGAAGTGCTAAAGAAGGAAGAGAGGTATAAGTGAGGTCAAATATGGTATCGTTGGAATCTCTCAAGTCTTGGGAGTTCGCTGATCCAGTCGCCATGTCTATTCGGATATTTCTGACAGAGTTGGGGAAGTTGGATGAAAATCTCAATTGTGGTTTTTGGTGTCTATAACGGGTAATAGATGGAAAGGAAGACTTTTAAGGTACAAAAAGAAACTACCTGTTCTAAGGGTCAGCATGAACCAGTTGTTGTTGCCATTGCCATATTTTGGGGTAAGTAGCGAGGAATTATATATTCACCGAATTTTTGGAAATTCGAGTTAAAAATACGTAATAGATAGCTGTGAGAGTTTTGATGCTATAATCGGGATTCCCTCCTCTCTGTGAACATGAAACCCAACTCGCTGTTGTTCTAACGGTATTATTTGCTAAAGTGGATCCTTCTGTATACTGAAGTAGAATTGTGGGTGGTTGCTTTAAAAGTTATCGTAACACAGTGGAATAGGTATGAGTGGTACCATTAGAATCCCTTGGATAGGATAATCATGGTGGTCAACACGCCGTAGTTCTACAGGTATTTCTACCTAAGTGGTGGCAGTTCTAAATGTGCGCACTTTTGGGTGTTGCTGGCGAAAGCTGGGTTGTTATTTTAATGAACATTTAGCAACCATTATATGATTAATATGAGCGTGTGTAACAGGATAATTTGTTCTCTGTAGCTGTACGGATATTTCTGGTCCGGTTACATCGTGTAGTGTGTCCAAGTAGAGTTGGAGGCTGAAGTGAAGATGATTGGAAAGAGGTGGTAAGAGAGGCTTACGTGGTATCATTAGAACCGTCTACGTTCAGTGAATACGTTTATCAAGTCGTATTCATGATGTGGGTATTTATTATACCTCTAGTGGCAGTTCTGAAAATCGGATGAAATATGCATTTTGATTTTGGAATAAAAAAATAAGTCAACCCGTAGTACAATCCTGAAATATCAGGTTGATCCTCCCTACTAATTATTATCCACTTGTAGAATCAAAACACAAATTTCTCATCCTGTCTAAACTGCCTGTAGCGTTGTCAAAAATATCTGTTTACTTACGACAACTATACAGGAGTATTTTCCAATGTCAGAGGATTCGTTTGATACCATACAGATATCCCCTACTTGTATTATATGATCTTTTGCAAATGCGCACCTAATTCTTCCTTTTTATGTAATTCCGTGTAGCTCTTTCAAAAATGTTCGAATTACTATGACAACTTAACAGTTTTATTCTTCAAGGTCCCACAATCCCAGCAGTCCCTTGTATTTCAATTTTCTTACCTCTTTTTCACTTTTAACACCTACATTCCCAGTTCTACTCCAATGACGATTTGCCGCAACACCTCTGAAAATACTCCCACAACAACAAGGACTTGGCCAGATCTTCCATCAGGACTTGGATAAGTCTGTGGTTCCTTTGCGATCTTTTTACTGTCTTCACACGCTTCTAGCACCGCTATCTCTTTTAAAGCAGATATCATGAGTGCCTCTATCTTGCCCAGAAATACCCCTATTGCAACAGTGACTTTGATACAATTTACCCCAGCATTTGCCCTCTCTTTAGCACCTTTAAGATTTCATGTACTACCCCTTGACATATTTCTCAACATGCACCCGCCATACCTTCCTAGAGGGAACAGCATCCCTGTTCATCAAAAAAAGCTCCAATGTAATGCCAACTTCACCTGCGTATTTACTGGATCATGGGGACTGGTATGATACCCTAAATGTCTCTATTTCTCTATTGCTTCTAACTCTCCCCCCGTTATCCTCACACTCACAATTGTTCTCTACCATACAGCCTCCCCTATCTCCATGAGAAATACTCTCAACATCTCAGGGACTTGACCATTGTCTTCTCAGGATCTGGCAGTGTCGTTCTATACCTCTCTAATATCTCTTTCAATCTCGGCTTAGCTCTCAAAAGCGAATACTGATTTCACTCTTCTTACCGAACTAGGTCTAGTGACACCTAAAATACCTCCCAAAACAAGCAGAGTTGTGCATTATGTTCCTCTATATCTAAACAACCCAATGGTACCAACTAGACTCTGTCTTCTACCCCATTTCCTCTTTTACCTCCAGCCGTCCTACACCTTCAGAATTTAATCTAGACTGAACTAGCACAGAAATACTCCCACTGTGAGCCCAACTTAACTTCATCGTTCCACGGATACTGGGGCTTCTCCTAGTATCCCTTGTGTTTCATCCAACACCTTCTCGCAATTTTGGCACCTGAATTCCTAGAACAGCCACGCATAGATCTGCTTCTAGATTTATCAAAAATACCCCTATGACAGCGATGATCTGCCCGACACATCCTCCCCATCCGTGCAATCTATTTGGTACCAAATATATAGCTGCTGTTCTTTTCTACACAGATATTTCCCAACCCTCCCAGTTCTACTTCTCCATATAGCTCGGTACAACTACTTAAATAATACTCACAACAGTAAACCAACTTTCCCGGCATATTCCCCTGGCTCATTTAATGCCTATGGTACCGCTCGCTATCCTCTTCTGATATCTTTCATCTCTTTAAAATCGAAATACCTGTTTTGCCTGTGATATGAGATACCCACAACTCTATCAGAAATACCTGGAGGGTTATGGCGACCTTACTGGAGTATTTGCTGCGGCTAGGCGAGTCCAACCATACCATGTAACCCTCTATTTTTACCTCCTATCAAGTTTTGTCACAACCCTCCCCAATTCTACTTTCCCCTATGACTCGCTCCTACAGAACCAAAAACATACATAGCCCTACGAGTCAGTTCCCAAGGTTGATTTTGGAAATAATCGACTTATTGGGCTCTCTCAAATTGACAACAATGGCAGTGGTAACGATTTGTCGCACTACAAGTATTTCGAAGACGGCATAACTCACTTAATGGATTTTCAGTGAACTTATAGCTGATTAAGCAAGGCCAATTGCAGTTCCCGAATACTGCACTGACAGGTTTCATGCCCATAAACTCCCAACATCTTTATTGACGCGAGTTGGGCAATATCTGTTTGTGTGGCATTCGAACACTTCCTACTTGTACTTGTACTTAGACTGTATCAACTAATTCATCC
Organism: Yarrowia sp. E02; assembly: GCA_017639365.1. NCBI lineage: Eukaryota > Fungi > Ascomycota > Dipodascomycetes > Dipodascales > Yarrowia > Yarrowia sp. E02. Next base: position 1,212,681 of record JAAQQX010000007.1, on the reverse strand, counting down.
AACTAAAAGTGCCATTTTACTCATGGTTGGGACATGCATGAAATATGCACTGGGAGGAGACCACCAAAAATGCATCATGACAAGCCTTAACCCTTCAATATATGAACCCAATTCAGGTGTCATAAGCGTCAAGAATAGATGAGACAGCCTCAACGAAAAAATAAGGATGACTCATCACTTCAAAAACAGATGCAAAGCCATTTCATCACGATTGGCGAATAAAAATCTCTATAGATGAAACAGCCCCTATTGTACTTATACATTGTACTCACATTTGCACTTGGACACTCTTAACAAGTACGACAAACTACAACAACTACAATCGATAATTTGGGAGGGACTCTGTGGTCCATAATTTATTATCCCAGAGGTTCAGCTCAATGCTTACATCCTCTCTTCTATAAACTAAAGGTTCGGCAGGTGTACTCCTCCTCTTTGGGAGGTTCCACGGCCTACATCCTTTCTGAATGCGAATCAGATCGTTAGATCTCCGACTGCTCGTATGGCGTCTGGCTCTGGCTCTTATTGGCTTGTAGCTCTTATTGGCTCTGGTCCTAGACTTTTGCTCTTATTGGCTCTGGCAACTTGGCTCTGGCTCTCATTGGCATATCACCTTTGCTCTTATTGGCTCTCGGCAGTCATTGGCATGGCTCTGGCTCTTACCGATTGGCTCTGGCTCGTGTTCACACTTTCAAAGGGGGTGCTGGCATTCTTTTGCAGTTCACAGTGTCACCCTCGCGCTCATGTCATCGATTCACAGTCTCATCGGTGATGGCATAACTTGTCGTTTCACAGTCTCACTCGTGCTGGCATAACTTAACATCTATTGGCGCGTCGACTGCTCCTGCACTGGTGGCTGGTGGCTTTCACCATTCTCAGCTCCAGGCGGCTTTTTAGCGTTGTCGTAGTGTCGTGATTTTATCGGCATTGTCGGTCGGTGGCTTTGTAAAGCTCTTTACTCTGGCGGAGTGGCAGGAATGGCCAAACACTTTGCCCAAAGGCGGTCTTCGCAGACGCTTATACCAGGTGGTTTTCTCAGCTGAGACCAGGTTCGGGTCGTGTAACAGCTGTCACTCTTGACCGGAATTCCTGGTGTACTGATACCAAGTCAGTATCAGATGGAGGCGACATATGACTGTAGAAACGGTCCATCTCTCCAAAGCATTCAGGAGTATGTTATCCATGCAGGGAGTTCCACCCAAGGGAGCTACCCAGAACACGCTCTAGACACATGTTGTGTCCGTCATAGCAGCTCATGGACAATATTTCGTGCCCGTCATAGCAGTTCAAGGAGACAGAACTCGTGAGGGCTAGCTAGGCTTGTCTCGTCATAATCCTGCATCCAAAGGTACTAAGGGTTTCCTTTCACTCAGCGGCTCTGCTTGCGCTCGGCTCCACGTCTTAGTTACTCGCTCATGCGTTGTTCACGCACGGTTTTAATCCGACTCAACAGCTGCGTCGTAGTGGATGTCTTGCGACCCCCACTCAACAACCTCTGGAATACTGTCTTGCGACAGGACCAGTAGAGCAGACCCCAAAGTGTTTACTCATGCTGGGAGTTTCACCCGTGGTTGCGAGCCATCTGAGGGACAGAGCTCATGAGTAGATTGCGAATCTTGCTCGTCATAGCTCTGTCCCGTAGATGCATGAAGAGAGGTGTGCTGATGCTCCAACTCGGTTGAGTAACGTCATGGTAGGAGTCGTGACTTGTCTGCTCGCGCAAGACAAGTACTGCTTCACAGCTTTCGCTCTGCAGTGTCAGCATCTCTCGAAGTGACCGAATCCTGAGTGTGAGCTCAGAGACTGATCGACTTCTGAGGTTCAAAAAAGTGGGTCTCAAGGGGGCTTTATATGTTCCTGAGAGGAAGTTTAAGCTTAGGAATTAGAGTTCCATATTGCATATACGAAAGACGAAGAACCTACTGGAAGAATTTGGATGTCATTTAACAGGACAATTTGTATGAGGAAGTATAGGTTGATTGGTATCAAAATGGTTCGAATTGACTGAAAAAGGAGATGGCACAACCCTAGTGTCTCTACCAGGTTTCAGTAGTATTTTCAACTTACCAACCGACTGGGTAAGGTTAGAGTTCTCGTATTGGTGGCGATATTATTCGAAGAGCATCCTTTGTCTTCTTTGGGGCTCCATGGAAGGTGGTGGAAGAAAAAACTGACACATATTTTCAAATATGAAGGTCGATAGGAAACTCATGATTCTTCTGCATCTCTATTGTGTAGTTTCACGCCCCAATTTTAGCGGCTCACAAATGCATAAGGTTCTTACCAATATCTCTGGCGCATCGGTGATGCAGGTCTTGGTGCTAAACGAAGGAATATAAAAAAGTTGTTAAGAAGGGAAATAAAAATATATAGGAGGAAATGAATTGGAGATAGGAACGATGTCTTATAGCAAAGATAGGAGTTGAACCTTGGTTTGTGTCATATGACTATGATATCCAATACTGGAACATATCACTTAATTCTCGTTAGTAAGGAAGACAGTGGACTCCAAGGGTAAATAATTTATCTGGACCTATAGAACTTCATGGCCTTTGATCATCTCTTAGTTATAACTATTGCAGATCTCTCTCCAGGTTCCTTACATCGCTATTCAAGTGGTAGTACTCTCTTCAAGTATTGCTGTTTCATTCAATAGCCAGACTCATCTACACCGTCTATAGAACTGCCACCAAGTCCATCAAAATTAATGACATTAACATAGAGGGTTGACTATGGGCTTCATCGACTCCTTACCAATCAGTTGGTACGATGAAAGCCTCCCCTACTGCCACTCCACAACATTTATCACGGACATCCTCGATTATAGAACACAACACAACTGAGCTAACTCTCGCAGAAATATTCATATTAACAGGGGGATTTTAAAATCGTACTCCCCGGTGGCAGGACCCACCAGAAGTGAACTCTTTATCTCGTAGATATCTTCATTTCCGCTTTTACCTTTGACATCCTAATGCTGCACGAGACAGAATGTTCTCCATCTTCTCCAGAATTATCCACATTGTAGCGCGAAGTCTACCATTGTGTATTAAGAGTGAGTGGATGATTGTTGTCCGTTTGATGTCTACCCTATCACCTCTTTACAGACTTTAACTACCCGTCTCTCTCTACCTCGTCGCGTAACTGTCTGTAATTCATCGGAAATTATCCAAATCACGATGGCGACCTGACCAACGAAATCCCAGCAGCAATACGATTCCTACGACACCCAGAATGTCCCAGTTCCCAACTTTTATCACGCTTTTACACTGAGGCTCCCAATTCTACTTCACCACACAAATGCGATCAACTCCCTTAAAAATACTCATAAGAATACGGGAGGCACTCCATTGCAATCGGAAGATCGAGGACTACTTATTGAATCCACCCAATTGTCTCTTCTACCTTTTTTACATTTTTAATACCGACTCCCACAATCATGCATCTAATCAGAACTTATACAACTTAAGCAAAGATTCATATTAAAATAAGTTGTACAGGTAGATCGTATTTCAATCTAGGAAGAGCTTCAATTTCTCTAAATACACGTCTACGATTATCCCTTGAACTCATTCATTCCTGTCCAAACTTATAGCTCCACTGGATCATAAAAGCAGAAGTTGGCGAAAATGACATTACTTTTAAATCAAATGAAACCGCGGTTGGAATATCGATTAAGATTGCCATAAAGTACCAATATTTAACCACGGAAAGTTGGCTGGTATTTTCAACACTCTACAGTGACATTTACCTCTGACTCCTCTCGGTTAAACTTCCTTTAACGTTACCAATAAAACTTCCAGGACTACCGGGACTTAATCGATGGCTTTCCACTGATCCGACGATCCGTTTGGTACCCTTCATCGTACCTCAGCTACCTCTTATACTTATTTAACACCGACCCCTTGTACTCCCCTCATAGAGAACTTGGCACAACTTGGCCAATAATCCTAGCATCGGTATGCAGAGTTAACAAGAGGAATGCTGGAGGCAATTCTTCTCGAATCTCCCGTTAATATCTCTCCCTTTCTATTTTTCACGTTTCTCTGGAACAGAAGTCCTGTCATATCCTTTACAGCACTGTCTCAAACTTCACCAATAATGCTTAGATCACTGTGGAGACTTAACTGAGTTAATCCACGGATGACTAGGATTTTAGTGGATCCATGTGTGCACATCCTGTTGTATTTATACTGCTTTTGCATCTGAAACACATTTTTTGAGTTCTGATTGAACTCCTTGATACTAGAATATATAGCCCGAGTCATATTGGAAACGACATAATCAGCTAGTTTCCCATTCTAAAAGACCATTTCTTTACTCCGCGTTTAAATATCTACTTCTTTCATTGTTATTTCGCCGTTCTAGAAGGTCACCTCAAGTTGCTACAACATACTGTTTAATACAACAGAAAATACCGAGGTGCACATAAGAGTGATACTCCTGTCCTAATTGCTTCCTGAAAAATCATATCTCCTTTTCCCGCAGGTGATTGAGATATTATTGACACTTCTACGTTCTATGTTCTGTCCAGTTCAAAAACACCCCCAAGACCATGTTTTTTGACCATCCACAGTCGAATAGGTGTTTGAGAAGAATGAATTTTGTCTCAGGTGTAAAGGAGATAGATTGAAACCTTTGGAATCTGCAATCACTCTGGTATCATTAAAACTGGCGGAGTTTTTTTTTTTTTGGACAAACATTTCGAGTCAAATTATGTTTGAAAAATTCAACTGGTTGCCATAGTTTCAGAAATTGTTGGAAAGGAAAGATATTCTACCCAGAGATACATGTAGACCAGAACTACACCATGACATATGTAATTCAGTGATATCTGATCTAACTGAGTCTTAGAGTCAAAATCCGAGCTCAGAATTGGCCCTTTTTTGAGATCGTTATTTTGATACCTTCCAGCAGTCAAATTGTAATGAATCCAAATCTAGGAGATACCTTCAGCCCTATATTTCAAAATAATCAGTGGTAGAGAGAGCTTATGATATTTTTCAGCAAATGGCAGTTGATTGAAGACATCTCCACAAAAATTGCCGTTTTTCAGCTGATTCTAAACCAATTTTTATGCAACCAAGCAATCTGTAGTTCCAGAACGTCGCCCCAGTCCCAATGTACATCCTACATTTTCAATATTCTCGCTATCGTTATTATTGGTAATAGTAGCTCATTTTTTCAAGAGCTCAAACTGTATCTCAATACTCCAACTAAACGAACTGTGCCAAACTTGACCAAAAATACCGGCATCGGTATACAGACTTAACCGGGACAACTCTGGAGGCCCCCTTATCCCCATAATTCCTTTAATATTCCTCCCTTGCTATTTCTTATTTCTATCTAGAACAAAACTTCTTTCACGCCCTTCCCACAACTGTCTCCAACTTCATCAATAATAATGATATCACCATGGAGACTTCCCCAGCATGACTAGCAGAAGAATTAGATCATATTGGATCCACCTAAGTACTCCCCGTTATATTAGTACTGCTTTGACATTTGAACCACTCATCATCGTCATCTGACTTAACTCCCTGCTATTAGAATATGTAGTCAGAGACATAATGGAAACGGTGCGATTAGTGAATTTACTGTACCATAGACCATTTCTTCAGTCCTCGTATAAATACCTCTTCCCTTCGTGATTTCGTTGCCGTATTTGAACGTCATCTCTGATTGTTACAATATCAAATGTAGTTCAACTTAGAGAACCGAGATATACATAAATGCGATACTCCTATTCTCGAACCGCCCTTAAAAATACGATTCTCCTTTCCTCCTAACAATTGAGACAATATTGACTCTTCTAGGTGCTATGTTCTGGGCAGCTCAGGTTTATCTAAAAAATCATGTTTTTCGTACATACACAGCGAACGGGGTCTTTGAGAGGACAGAAATTTTTCTCATATATAAAGGAGACCGATTGAAATCTTTTGAATCTTCAATCACTTTACTATCACCAAAAGTGACGAATTTTTTTTTTTTTTGGGACGGCTTTTTGAGCCAAATCTTGGTTGAAAATGTCAACTACTGCCCAATGCATCGGGAGCTGTCTGAATGGAAAGAAAAATTACCCAGTGGTAAATGTGTACCAGATAAATACATTAGATCAACAATTTATGTGGTTTCGGTTTTAGTTTTGTTTTGGGGTCGAAAACCGAGCTCAAAATATGCACTTTTTTTGAATCGTCATTTTGTTATCTTCTAGTCTTCAGATTGCAGTAATTCAAAATCTCGAAGATACCTACCATCCGATAATGCCCACCTATGAGTGGTAGAAAGTGTTTATCACTTTTATCAGCTGAATGCAGCCGATTAACAACACTTCCACTAGAATTGCTGTTTTTCACCTGTTTCGGAACCCACTTTAATGCAACCTTCGATTTTATTAAAACAGAATGTTGCCCGGGTCTCACCATATAGCCTACATTTTCAATATTCTCTCTACCGTTATTATTGGTGATACTAGACCTTTCTTTAAACGGCTCAAAGTGTATCTCAATACTCCAACAAGACGAGTTGTCCTCAACTCGACCAAAAATAACAGCATCAGTATACAAACTTAACCTGGGAATTTCAGGGGCCGCGACATTCTGACGATTCTTTTAATACCCCTCCTTTGGTATTTCCTACTTCTCTCTAGAACCGAACTCCATTTAACGCTTATCGCACCAGAGTTTCCAACTTCCCCAATACTGCCAACATCTTTGTGGGGACTTAACTAGAACAATCGGCGGGTGAATTGGATTGTAACGGATCCGTTTCTTTACACCGTGCTATATTTATAAAGCTTTGAGAACAGAATCACATTTTTTTTGACTTCTGGCTCACCTCCAAATATATACAATCAATAGTCTGGGACATACTAAAAAAGGCGAAACTAGATAGTTCACATGTCGGATAGACCTGTTCTTCAGTCCCCATTCAAATATCGATTCTCGTCATGATTTTATAGCCGTATTAGAACGTCATCTCTGATTGTTACCATATCCCGTCTACTATAACGTAAAGAATCTAGAATGACATAAATGCGATAGTCCTATTCTCAGTACGCACTGAGAAATACGATTCTCCTTTCCCCCAACAATTTGAAACAATATCGACTCTTCTAGGTGATATGTTCTGGGCAGTCCGATTTTACGTCAAAAACCATGTTATTTGGCCATACACAGTTAACTAGGTCTTTGAGAGGACGGAAATTTATACCAGATGTGAAGGACACATATGCGAACGTTTGGAAACTACAATTGTTTTGGTGGCACTAAAAGTGACGGACTTTTTTTTTTTTTGGTCGGATTTTCGAGCCAAATTTCAGTCGAAAATATCAACTGCCTGCAAAATTCTGGGGGTTAGCCTGATTGAAAAGAAATTTTACCCAGTGTTAAAATGGCGCAGTTAGAACGTCATAGAACTAAAGAATCTATGCTCTCAGTTTTAGTTATGTCTTGGGGTCGAAATCCGAGTCCAAAATCTGCCAATTTTTGGAATCGTCATTTGGATATCTCCTAGTCTCTCAATTACAATAATTCAAAATCCACAAGATCACTACGATTCCATATTACCTATCTACAAGTGGTAGAAAGAGCTTACGATATATTTCCACCGAAAGGAGCTGATAAGCGAGTCATCCACAGGAATTGATGTTTTTCGGTTGTTCCCAAACCAGTATTTATGAAACCTCAAATATTCTTAGTGAAGAATGTTGCCCTGACTCGATTGTACATCTTACTTTTTCAATATTCATTCTATCGTCATTATTGGCCGTATTAGACTATTTCTTTTATAGCTCAAACTGTACAGATGTCTCAATACTAAGCGAGCAGTCCTCAACTCGACGAAAAATAGTAGCACCAGTATACAGACTCAACAGGGGTTTTTATGGAGGCTTAGACGTCATAAAAATTCTTTTAATATCCCTCCCTTGCTATTTTTAACTTCTCTGTAAAACCGAAATCCTGTCAAACTGATATTAGAGCTGTCTCCAACTCCACCAGTAATGCCGACATCACTGTGGGGAATTAACCGTATTAATCTATGGAAGAGCAGGATTACAATGGATCCTTTTATTTACACCCTGTTATATTTATACGGCTTTGACAACCGAACCACTAATTTTTGAGTTCCGACTGAACTCCCTGATATAGAATATATACACAGATGCCTACTGGAAACGGTTCGATTAGTTAATTTAATGACCTACAAGAGCATATCTTCAGTCCACATCTAAATATTAATTCCCTTCATGATTACGTACTCGTATTAGAGTGTCACCTCAAGTTATTGTAACATACTGTCTAGTACCACGTAGAGAGTTGAGATAGACAGAAATGCGATAAACCTATTCCTATACCACTCCGAGAAATACCATGCTTCTTTCCCCCTAAGAATTGAAACAATATTGACTCTTCTAGGTGCATTGTTCTGAGCAGTTCAGTTTTACCTCAAAAATCACGTTTTCTGATCATACACAGTCGAATCGCTCTTTTAGAGGGCTGAATTTCGGCACAGGTGTTAAGGAGACATTTATAAAACTTTTGAAACTACATTCATTTTCATGGCAATAAAAGTGACAGACTTTTTTTTTTTTTTGGACTGCATTTTTAGCCAAATTTTGGTATAAAAATTCAACTGCCTGTCATAGCCTGGGGAGTTGTCCCATTGAAAAGAAATTTTACCCAATGATAGATGTCGACTGGAAGCATCTAGTAGATGCACAAATCCTGTTATATCTTCTCAAACTGGGTCTCAGTGTCGAAATCCGAGCTCAAAATCGGCCGATTTTAGGAATCGTTGATTCGTTGCCTTCCTGGTGACTGATTTTAATCATTCCGATTCTAAAAGATAGCCATCTGCCTCTATTATACTTCCATCAGTGGTAGAAAGTGAATGAAATAACTACCAGCTGGTGACAGCTTAATAACGACCTTTCCACTAAAAACGCTGTTTTCCCCCTGTTTCAGAATCAATATTAATGCAACCTCTGATTTTATGGATTCAAAATCTCGCCCCGGCTCCATTTTGTACTCTACATTTTCAATATTCCGTTTATCGCCATTATTCGTGGCAGTAGGACAATTTTCCAAAAGTCCGAACTATACTGACATCTCTTAATACTAATCCGAGTGTATACAGCCTCCAACTTTACCAATAATAACCCCAAGACCACAGCCGCGTATCCACCTGGTTGCCACGACTTCAATGATGCCTTTAGATCTTTTCCGTCAACTCCAGTAACATCATATACTATTTTATCAAAGACTCTTTGTACTCCCTCCCCCACACAGATCCTTCAACTTGACATAACTTGACTACAAATATAAGCATTGGTAGGCAGACTTAGCAAGGGCAGTTAAGGTGGCTCATAGAATCTGCTGAATCCGTTAACATCTCCCTTCTGATATTTTTTATATGTCTGGAGAACCGAAATCTTGTCTTACTCTTCAGAGAACTGTCTCTAACATTGTCAATAATATCGACATCATTGTGGGGAGTTAACTGGGGTGATAAATAGATTCGTAGGATCGTACTAGCTCTATACAAATACTCCCTGATATATTTATACGGCTTTGACAGCTATCATATTCATTTTGACTTTTGTCTGAACTTCCTGATATTAGATTGTATAGTCTGGGACATACTGGAAAAGGTGCAATATGTTAGATTACACTCTAAGAGAGTATTGTTTCAGTTTTCGCTCAAATATCTATTATCTTCATCGTTATTTAGTCGCACTAGAAGCTCATCTCCAGTTGTGACAACATACCGTCTAAAACAGGGTAGAGAATAGGCATAGACACAAATACGATACTCCAATTCCCATCTCATCCTGAATAATACCATGCTCCTTTCCCCCTAGCGATTGAGACAATATTGATTCTGCTACGTGCTATTTACTGTCCAGTTCGAAAACACCCCAAAAATCATGTTTTTCGAGCATACAGGGTCGGATAGGTCCCTGAGAGGGCTGAGGTTTGTCTCAGATATAAAGGAGACAGATTCAAACCATTTGAAACTGCAATCACTGTTCTGGCACTAATAATGACGAAGTTTTTTTTTTTTTTCGACCGCATTTTGAGCGAAAATATGGGTGAAAAATTCAACAGCCTGTCACACTCTAGAGAATAGTCCCATTGGAAAGAAAATTTACCCAGTCATTGATATGTTCCAGAAGACTTCGAGAGATAAACAATTTTTGTAATTGCATCTTTAGTTACGTTTTGGGGTCGAAATCCGAGGTCAAAATTCTCACTTTTTTTGAATCGTCATTTTGTTAACTTCTAGTCTTCAGATGGTAGTATTTCCAAATCTAGAAGATACCTACCGTCCTACATTACCAATCTATCGGTGGTAGAAAGTGGATACAGCTGTTATGAACCAAATGCAGCCAATTAGCGATACTTCCACCAAAATTGCTGTTTTTCCCCTGTTTCTGAACCAATATTAATCCAACATCGGAAACTACATATTCAAAATGTTGCCCCAGTCCCACTGTGTATCCCACATTTTCATATTTCTTTCTATCATCATTGTCGCCCGTATTAAACCATTTTCTCAGGGCTCAAAATGTATCTCAATACTTCAAATAAAAGAGCTCTGCTCAACTTGACCAAAAATAGTAGTATCGGTATACAGACTTATCAGGAACTGTAATTATGACTTCGAAATCCAGGTAATCCGAAAACTACTTCTCCACTGCTATTTCTTGCTTCTCTCTAGAACAAAACTTCTTTCCAGTTCTTCACACAGTTGTCTCCAACTCCACCAATAATGATGACGTTATTGCGGGGTCTTGACCAGGATAATCAGGGGAAGAATCATACAATATTGATCCCACCTGAGTACTCCCTGTTATATATACACCGCTATGATAATTGAGATACTGACCTTCGACTTCTGACTCAACTCCATATATATACATCAAATAGTGTGGGACATACTGGAAACGGTACTATTAGTTAGTTTACAGCTCCATAAGATCATCTCTTCAGTCTTCGTCTCAATATCTATTCCATTCATGATTTTGTAGCCGTATTAGAACGCCACCTCAAGTTGTTGTAATATACTGTCTAGTATAAAGGAGAGAATCAATATAGACACAAATGCAATACTCACATTCTCCTCGTTGCATGTAAAATCGTATGCCCCTTGTCCTCTAACGATTGAGATAATATTGATATTTCTAGGTGTTATTTACTGTACGGTTCAAAAACACCTCAACAATCAAGATATTTGATCATACACAGTAAAAGAAGTCTTTGAGAGTCCTGAAATTTCTTTCAGTTATAAAGGAGAGAAATTCAAACCTTTTGAAACTTCAGTCACTCTTGTGGCATCAAAAGTGACAGACTTTTTTTTTTTTTGGGACTACATTTTGAGTCAAATTTTGGTTGAGAGATTCAACAGCCTGTCAAAGCCTGGGGAGTAGTCTGATTGGAAAAAAAAAATTACCCAGGTTTAAAAGATAGCAAGGAGAACCTCATAGTTATAGTTATTATGTTCTCCAAATCGAAGTCATGTCTTGCGGTCGAAATCCGAGCCCAAAATTCTCTCATCTTTGGAATCGTCATTTAGTTATCTTCCAGTCATCCAATTACAACAATTCGAATTCCACAAGATCACTAACGATAAATATTACAGAGCTACAAGTGGTTAAAGGGCCCTACCATATATTTCTGCCAATGGTAGCTGATTGGCTACACGTCTACCAAAATTTCTGTTTTTCACCTGTTTCGGAGCCAACTTTTATTCAACCTAGCTATCTGTAGTCTCAAAATGTTACCCAAGTCCCAATGTACATCCTACATTTTCAATATTCTCTCCATCGTTATTCTTGATGACAGTAGACTATTTATTTAGAGGCTCCAGCTGTACTTATGTCTCAATTCTAAGCGAGCTGCCCTCAACTTGATCAAAAATATTAGCATTGGTATACAAACTCAACCAGGATATTTCTGGAGGCCACAGAATTCTTGAGATTCCTTTAATATCCCTCCCTTGCTATTTCTTACTTCTTTCTAGAACCGAACTCCTTTCGCGCTATTCACGCAACTTTCTCCAACATCACCAATAAAGCCGACATCATTGTGAGAACTTAACCAGGATAACCAGTGGAAGAATATGAACGCAGTGGCCGTATTTATTTACACCCTTTTATATTTATAGGGCTTTGAAAACAGAATCACTCATTTTTGTCTTCTGACTCAACTCCAGATATACACAACCAATAGTCTGGGACATACTGAAAAAGGCGTGATTAGCGAGTTAATAGCTCGACTAGATCATTTCTTCAGTCTTCACTCGAATAGCTATTCCCTTCATGACAATGTAGCTGTATTAGAACATCGTCTAAAGTTGTTACAATTTCTCGTCTAGTATAACGTAGAGAGTTGAGATAGACACAAACGCGATTCTGGTATTCCCATCTCATCCTAAGAAGTACCATGCTGTTTTTCCCCATACAATTGAGATAATATTGGTTCTTCTAGATACTATGTTCTGAGCAGTCCAGTTTTACCATAAATATCATGTTTTACGGTCATATAAAGACGAATAGGTTTTTGAGAGATCCAAAATTTATCTCAGGTGTGAAGGACACAAATTCAAACCCTCTGAAACTTCAACCACTCTTGTGACAATAAAAGTAACGGAGTTTTTTTTTTTTTGGACTGCATTTTGAGTCAAATTTTGGTTAAAAAATTCAAATGTGTGCAAAAGCCTGGGGAATATTCCGATTGGAAAGAAGAGTTGCCCAAAGATATATAGTGACTCGAGACACCTGATCGATAAACAATCTCTGTTATATCTTTTCAAACCAGGCCTTGAGATCGAAATCCGAGTCCAAAATCTGCCCATTTTAGGAATCGAATTCTTGTGCTTTTCAGACATCCGATTTTAATCATTCCAACTCTAGAAGATTGTTAACGACCTACATAACCTATTTGTCAGTGGTAGAAAGTGTTTACCACTTCAATCAGCTGATTACAGCCGATTGATGACACTTCCACTAAAATTGCTCTTTTTCTCATGTTTCTCTATCAATCTTTTTTCAAACTCGTATTTTATAGATCCAAAATATTTCCCCAGTCGCGTTGCATATCCTATGTTTTCATATTTCTCTCTATCATCATTATTGGCGGTATTAGACCGTTTTCTTAAGAACTGAAATTGTACTGATGCCTCAATACTAGACGAGTTATCCTGAGGTCGACGAAAAATACTTGCATTGGAATTCAGACTTGACAGGGGCATTTCTGGACGGTTGGAAATCATTTTAAATCCATTCATATTGCTCCATTGCTATTTCTTCATTTCCTCTAGAACAACACTTTTTCATACCCTCCACACAACTACCTCCAGCTTACCCAATAATGGTGACATCATTGTGGGGACTTAACCAGGATGATTAGTGGAAGACTAGGTTGCTAGTGGTTCTATTCATTAACACCCTATTGCATTTTTTCCACTATGATAATTCAAATACTAACCTTCGACTTCTGACTCAAGTCCCCTATATATCGAATCAATGTTCTGAGAATGCTGGAAACGGGACTATTAGTTAGTATATGGTCAAGATATATCATTTCTTCAGTTCTCAATTAAATATCTATTCCCTTCATGATCTTATAGCCATATTAGAACATCATCTAAAGTTGTTACAATATCCCGTCTAATATAACGAGGAAGATCGAGATAGACATAAACGCGATACTCACATTCTAAATCCACCCTAAATAGTATCATGCTTCTTTCCCCCTAACAAATGAGACAATATTGACTCTTCTAGGTGCTATGTTCTGAGCAGTCCAGTTTGACCTCAAAAATCACGTTTTCTGATCAGACACAGTCGAATAGTTGCTCTAGAGGGCTGAAATTCGTCTCAGGTGTAAAGGACGCATATTAAAACGTTTTGAAACTTCACTCACTTTTGTGCCATCAAAAGTGACAGACTTTTTTTTTTTTTGGACTGCATTTTGAGTCAATTTTTGGTTAAAAATTTCAAATGTATGCAAAAGCCTGGGAAGTAGTCAGATTGGAAAGAGAATTTACCCAAAGATATATTATGACCGGAGGTAACGAATCCGCAAATAACCTCTTTTATATCTTTAGATATTGGGTCTTGAGGTCGAAATCCGAGACCAAAATCCGCTCATTTTAGGAATCGAATTTTTGTTGCCTTCCTGGCATCCGATTTTGATCATTGCAATTCTAGAAGATAGTTATCGGCCTGAACTACCTATCTATCAGTGGTAGAACACGAGTAAAATAATTATCAACCGAATGCAGCCAATTTACGACACTTCCACTGAAACAGCTATTTTTCTCCTGTACCTGAATCAATATTATCTCAATATCGGAAGTTATATATTCAAAATGTAGCCCCAGCTCCATTGTATATCCCATATTTTCAATATTTTCTCTACCATTGTTATTGACCGTTTTAAACGATTTTTTCAAATAAAAGTTTGGTGTAGAGTAGCCCTTAAGTAGTAATACCAACTAAACACTCTCATGTTACTTTAGCAGTTATCAAACGAAACCTTAGCAAAAAGAAAGTAAATCTTCAACCACAGCCCCCTGTATGTCTCACTACAATTTCCCCTAATTGCGACGCGATACACTGCAAGTCCACTATCAGGAAGACCTATAGAGGGTTCCAGGAACAATTTGGATTAGTAATCAAAGTACACCAGTGTCGTGCTTACATAAGCAAAACACCCATTGCATAATCCCGTTGGCCATTACCTAACCAGCTGGCCTTACATAATCCTGCCTGACCAGCCCCTCATCCCGAGGCTGTGACGCGTCCTAACCCTACTCGGTCCTAATGCAGAATAAGGTTTAGGGGTTGAACACGTAAAAGGTGCTGACTAAGTGAATAATATCCGCGTTTCGCGTGTGTGCCTCACGTGGGACTAATGCTTCTCGTGCTTTTTTTCACGCGAATATTATCCCGCTAAAGTCCTGCATACGGCAAAGTGCATTTTTCGACGCTTGGCGCGCAACCCTAACCCTGCTGCAGCTGTGCAGACGCGTCACCCTAAATTTCCAGTTTCAGTCTTCCTCAGCACGACGTGAACAGATCTCGACTATGAATAAGGAGAAGATGAAGGAGGAGGGTGAGTATTCTTTGCTGGATTTTTCGGCGCGACACGGGGAATGTTGTGGGCACAGGAGTGAGGGGCAACTGGAGGTGTGTGGTAGGACATGGTTGGGGTGGTGACCGTGACATGGAGGTTGTGACGTGACGTGGGTGGTGTGGTGGTGGCTGAGAGGGTGTGGTGGCAGAAAGGGTGTGGTGATGTGGCAGTGTGGTGACTTCCAGAGTGTCCTGAGATCATATCAGAGGCTGCAGAAGATCTTCATGATAGTCCTAGAGTGTTCTGACGTGATTTCATGAGTTTCTGGACAGTATTGGTTTTCTGGATATGACAGTACTTGAGTAAGTCGTCATTGTTCCCTTGTTTCATCACCATACCTTTGTCAGATGAGATATCTTGAAGTACCAATGTCAGTATGTTGTGCTCCTTTGACTGTGATGACATGAGTTGACATGAGTTGATTTGTGGTTTGATTTGTGTTTGAAGATGACTTTTTTGATGAGTTCTGACTGGTTATGTGTTCAATGGTTCAGTTGTGGTTGTGACAGTGGTGACATGACAGTCAGACTGAGTGATGAGATGATGGTTATAGCGAGACAGTGGCTTTGACCTTTTCATGGTTTGCCAATTGTTTCTGACTGTTCTACAGTTCTCATTATGATTCTTCTCGTTATCTGGTTTGAAGTTATCTGGATTGAAGTTGGTTGTCAGAGAGTATAACTTGTCAAGTTCTATCTTAAGCTATGTCTAAGGTCTATTCCATCTCACCTTAACCTCTATCCATCACCATAACTCTGTTAAGGTACCAACTTCAGTCTGATACTTCATGACCTGGCATCATCTCAGGCAATGACCCGACTAGAACAACGGTGCATCATGACATATCTGACTATTGATATCATTTTTCTGGCTGTGATGTACCTTATGTTGGAGTCACAGTGGTTATGTCATTCATGTTCAAGACAGTCAGAAGGGTACTATCTCAGCCAGGCACCATCAGCATCATGAGTGATTCAGAACAAGCCACAATGGTACCATCTCAGTGTCTATGGTATTCATTCCGTCACCATTTTGTCACGTCATTCACCTGATATGATACTACATCAACATCTGTCTTGATTGTCTCAATGTCCTGATTCAACACATTGGTACAGGTACATCTGACTCTTCAACCCATTGCCACCACTCAAGTTCAATTTCGCCTGTTACCACCTACCACATCCATTGCCTATGTCACGATCACTTGAACATGAACACTTGAACATGAACACATGAACATCACCCCTGTTATCACACTATGACATACTCACTGGTCAACCTGGTTCCAATCCTGGTTACGCAAGTTGAACACTCGTGACCCAGTTGCTATGTTCTCATTGTGATGGCACTTCTTGACTCTCATACTGGTTACTTGTGTTCGCCATGTCTTCCATGTTGCTTATCATGGGTTACTCATGTGTTCTTATGATTTGTCCTCATGTGCTTCTCATGTGTTCTCATGTTACTTGTCACAACGTGTCTCATGATGTGCTCATTATGTGGGTTATTTGATTGTTTCTCATGCTTTCATATGTCATGTTCCCATTATGAATTCCCTATGACATTGCAACTACTGTGCTTCTCATGTTCCCATGTGTTAGCACTGTCTTGCTCGTCATATGTGCTCATAATGATGATGTGCTCATAACGTGTCCTCATGTCCTCATAACGTCTTGGTTCCTCATAACATGTTGACATGTTAAGTTCATGTGTTGTCGCTCGGACCTACGGCCCTCACTACCGTATTTTGTCCGCTCGGACTACGCCCTCGCTTCCGTTTTACTAACCCAGGACTATCCCTCCCAATCTCCACCCCCTCTGCTGACGTAATCATCATCGACTGCAACTCCCTTTGCGACTCAAAACTCTACACAAACCCGTCAGTTATTTCCACATCCGTCTACATGATCGGCACAGACCCACTTTTCGGCCCGATTCTCGGAATCGTGTACAAAACAGGCAGGTCGCATTCCT
Organism: Yarrowia sp. E02; assembly: GCA_017639365.1. NCBI lineage: Eukaryota > Fungi > Ascomycota > Dipodascomycetes > Dipodascales > Yarrowia > Yarrowia sp. E02. Next base: position 1,195,564 of record JAAQQX010000007.1, on the reverse strand, counting down.
GCGTCATAATCTCTCGTCATGGAGCGTCTGGATTCGTGGACATGACGCTGAGTCATAAAAGCAGATACTACGGAGCCGTCAAAAACCTCGAGGACAAGTCGTCAGCCGTTTCACGGGCACTAGGAATTGCTCTTTTGCGGTCTTACGTAACCATGGACAAGAACATTCGCACATATCTGGCGAAAAACGCGCTTCAAACGTCGTTTTTGTACGACTACGACGAAACGTGTGCTGGAAAAACGGCTTCCAGTCTCGTTGTGGGCGATGGACACGGTCCCGAGGCGATTGGTAAGCTGGTTTTGGAGTCTGGAGTGGTGGAACCCAAGTTTGTGCGTTCCAGTGCGGTGGATATTGTCTATGAAGACAGTGACGAGACGATTGAAGATAACAACAGGCTGGTTTATTTGCTAGGAGAGCAGTTGGAGCAGTTGTTTGATCCTCTCTCAGAGTACTCGCCAGAAGGAGTGGAAGAGGTGTATGAGCCACCTAGAGAGGATGAGGTTCGTCCACCATCATCGTCTACAGAAGAGGGTGACAACAACGAAGAAGAACACGATCCAGAATCCCAAAGTCCAAAGAAAACGTTTTCCGACTCTGCGACACTCACTTCGGTGTGCTACGAACTTATCACGATCCAGAGCAACTTCCGAGACGCACTTATTTCGTTTCTGCAGTCGTACCTCATTCCGCTGCGAATTCAGGTCATCAACGGTGCGATTCCGTCTCTCAACATGACCAAGTTGAATTCCATTTTTCCGCCTACGATTGACGAGATTGCGCGAATTCACAATCTTTTCCAGACCGCTCTCAAGGCTGCTACTCCGTTCGGGTCTTCTGAAATCGTCAGAGCAACGGGAATGACGCTACCCTACTTTTACAAGCCGTGTATGCGTCACGAGGCTGCTTTACGGTCGTTTTCGGACCTCTACGGTGACTATTCTGCTCTGATTGCCGAGTCAGGATTCATGCCTCCGGTTCCGTACTCTCAGCAGCGAATCCAGTCGGTTCTGTCAGCTTCTCAGAATCTCACCAAGATCAAACTGTTGCTCGACAGAATCGTGAAACTGAGCAACTGGGGAGAGAAACATGACGCTACAATGATGTATTACCACGCTGCTGTTAACACCATTGAGAGCTTTGCACGGGTGGAAAACAATGTGGTTTACGATAAACGAGTTTTCACGCCCACAGGAAAGATTCTCGTCGAATTTGCCTCTGGCTGGCCCAGAGAGCTGCAGTACGGCTGGATCAACCGACGCGTGGTGAGCATTTTCGACGTGACAGACGTGTTTGCACGTGAAGAGCAGTCCGGCAAGGCCCAGACACGTGCCCCGTCCATTCTCATTATTTTCACAGACCATATTCTGCTGCTGGAAGTGGAGGCGTCTTATTCGACAGCTATCAAGTCTCAGGCGCAGAAAAGAGCTGCTTCTGGCGTTTCTTTCCACTCGGTTTCGATTGCAGACATGCTGATGCACTCGCTGATCAACGAGGTGGCTGTGCCTCAAATTCCGCAGCTTTCAGTCAAATTTTGGGCACCTATTTCGCAGGTATTTGCCTCAGAGTACAACTTTGGTCATAACCTGTCACTATTTGCAGTAGGAGGATTCAACACTGCCGAGTCAGGAAACGAGGGCGTGATTCCCACCAGTCTGGAAAACCCCACCGGAGGCTCTGGAAGCTCCACCACGACTCTGCTGTTCACGCTCAAGAACCCAGTGGCTCCAAAAATCGTGGAACTGTGCACCAAGGCGAAAATCATGTCGAAAACACAACCGTTCCATCTTTTCCACCACCAGAAAACACACGGTCTGAATCTGTTCATGACAGTCCACGAAATGCAGGGATACATGTCCGAACAGAGAAAATCACCGATTGCTATTTTTCTCAATGTCGACGGAGCAGACGGAAAACAACTGGCAAGAGATCTCACCAAACGACATGATCTAGATGCAGCCTTTTCCATCTCGCTGCAACAAAACGAAACCGCACACGTGACTCTCTACTCCAAGTTTGCGTACACTCTGGACCGACGCGTGACTCTTGACTTGCTTGCCAACTTCATCAACACGGAAGTTTCCAACCTGTACACGCTGTTTTTGTCGCCAGCAAATCCTGACATGGTCGAGAGCATTGTCCAGGGCAACGAGATGGTTGCGCAGCAACTGGTGGATTATGCGACCCGTTCTGCGTCCGCCAAGACCGCCAAGACCGCCAAGCCCGTGCCCAGCAAGAGCATGATTGACGACTCGGCTCTGGTGGTCACTGGCGTGAGTAAACCCGTCCAGGGCGTCCATGCCAAGCCTCCCGCTGCTGCCAAGACCGCCAAGACCGTTGCCAAGCCTGCCAAGGCGTCTCCGTCGCTGAAATCGAAAAAGTCTGTTCTTTCTCTGCTTGGAAAATCGCCCAAACCCGGCCAAAACAGCCCCGTTCCGGAACTCAACAGAAAAGACAGCATGTGGATGAAACTCAAGGGCAAGCTCAAGTCGCCCAGTCTGCGGGAAGAAGACGAAGACGAGGAGGAAGGAGAGGTGCATAGTCGAGTGCCAGAGGTGTCTAAGAAGATCAACGTACCGCCTCCTGTGCCTGTTGTTCCTCCCACTGGTGAGATGCACGGTCTGGGTATCTCTTCCAAGACTCCTGAGATGACGGGAGAGACTTTTGGAGCAGGAGAAACGCCCAGAGCGACGCAGGATAACGACCCGGATGCTACTCCCAAGGTTGTTCGTCGCAAGAAGTCGTTTGCTGCTCTCAGAAGAGGTATTCAGACCAACAGTGACGAGGAGGACGAGGCAGAAGTTGGATATGGAGATATTGACAATTTGCGGGTCAATTCCGAGTCCACATACGGAGGATCCAATACCAGAGCGGTTTCTGGCGTTTCCGGCGTTTCTGACGCTACCAGGGCTGTCTCTGGAGTGTCTTCTAACTACAGAAACTTTTCCGGCATCCAGGGAGTTACAGGAGACCCCAGAGCAGCTGCTGAGTCTCGAGCTTCGTCTGGAGTGTCTGGACCTCGACCTCTGCCTGTTCCAGAGTCCACCTTCAACTCCAGTTCTGGCTACAATTCCAGTTCTGTGGCTGCTAACACGACTGCTTCTGGTATTTACGACCCTACAGGAGTGTACTCGAACAGCAGTGTTTCTGGAGCTCAGTATGATGCCAGTACACGAGCCATTCACAACAACACAACCAGTTCTTCTGGGTACACTAACCCTGTGGATGCTCTTGGAGTGTTTGGAGCTCCTATTGCTTCTACTCGAGGTTCTATTATCGTCACAGACTCTTCTGCCGTCAACACCTCCAACAGTCAGCCTGGAATTACTTCTACTGGTTCCATCAGACCCATCAAGAAGGAAGCCAGCCATCCCGTGTTTGAAACCAACCCGCAGCTGCCTACGTCTCATTCTCACTACTACACCTACTCCGGTTCGGAGTCCGAAGGCCACAATCTCTCCAACCAGAGACACACGTGGAACGATTCCTACGACTCGGAACTTATGGGTGGAGGAGCAGGTCACGGAAGAAACATTAGTTCGTTGGAAAGTCTGGACTGTGGTGAATCTCGTGATGCTAGCGATACTCACGCTTCACGTGACTCTCGAAACGACGTCAAACTGTTTGATTTCATTAAAACAAACAGATCTTCAGCTGCTGACCCGGATGAAGTCAGCGAATTCTCGTCTTTCCACTCCAGCGAAGACTCGGGAAGTTATGAGCACAGGTTTGCAGACGATAGTCGCGACTTTATGGCCGAGTCACGTGACCAGTCACGTGTGTACCCGTACAACCAGTCTCATGATCAATCAGGTTACTACGACCAGTCTCGGGAGTTTATGGCTGATTCCATGTCGGATATTCAGGCAGCTCGGAATTATTTGGCGTCACGTGATTCGGACGAGTCTCGTGACTTTATGGTTGATTCTTCACGTGATTTCCTGCCCGGGTCTTCACGTGATATTTTGCCCGCTGATGCTACTCGTCAGACTCGACATATGAAGTCTTCTTCTATGGCTCAGTTCAAGTATCCGCCTCCTCTCGCTCCTCTGGCGTCGGAGAATCAGCTTGACGCCGAGTTTTCGTCTTTCTCGTATCTCGCTGGTATTCTGCAGGGCAAGGTAGCGCTTGGAGAGGAAGATGGCAAGTCTTTGGAGGCTACTCATGCGCGTCAAACGTCGAAAAGTGCTCGTGTTTACTCTCGAAACCCCGTAGACACTTCTCATGTGCCTGCTTCAGATTCCTTTTCGTCGTCGATTGAAAGTGGATCGACCGGAGCGCTTTATCCTGACTTACGAGACTCGTCCATCATGTTTCTGGGTAAATATGTGCGAGACAAGAGTCCCGTCAAAGGGCAGAAGAAAAAGGGGTGGACAGATGAGTATGATTAGAGGAGGAATGGGATAGGACATTAATGGGAAAGGACAATAGATAATGCATGTATGATAGTTACTGTGACTTTAGTTGGAATTTAAGTATTGAGTATTATGTTGTAATGAAATGTATGAATATGAAGTTGCATTCCTGGCCAATTGGTGTTTGGCGTTTTTTACGTAGGAGCTCCTGAATAATGAACGAATAATTGTACGAAGGAGTTCCTGAATATTAAAAGAGGGGTTTTATTATTTTATTATTATTTTATTATATTATATTTTATTATTTAGAAGGAGTTCGGTAATTCGGCAAGTCAATGAAAAAATATGGTAAACGGCGGAAGAAGATACCACATGAACCCCTTGACTCGAGGGACCTTCCCCATTGAGTTGGCTTCGCTAGTATCGTATTATTGATGAGGTTAGGGACAGTCGTATGATTGAGTAGAGTTAGGAGGTTTGGTGCTATAAGTGGAAAACGGATGGAAGAAGAGGCTTTTGTGCTATCATTCGAACCGCCTAGGTAGGGAAAGATCTCCTGTCAAGTCATAACAGGTATATGAGTATTATTGAGCAACATAAGTGCAGTTCTGTAGGAACTGGAATTGAGGGTGTCAGCAATAATAGGGAGTAAGAGTAAGTGGGAGAAGATTGTAAGGCATTAAATGAATCTCTTGACTCCTAGGAGTATCATGGCCGAGTCCTCCTTTTAATGCGAGTATTTTTGGTCAAATGGAGAGCAGTTCTTGAAATAGTTGAACATATGTGTGTCGGTTTTAAACAGGCGTAAGAAACAGAAGGTGATATCTAGTGGTCCCGAATAGAATCTAACGGCTCTTGGAATAATGACGATCAAGTCAGCTTCATGAAATGGGTATTTTTGGTGTAGTTACCCGAAGTTATCTGAAACTGTAGAAACAGGGGTTGGCGCTATTTCAGTGCACTTAATGTAAGGGGAATAGAATAACGAAATAATTGGAGTCATCAGAGGGAGAGCATCCACTGATCAAGTCTTCGTACTGATACAAGTATTTTTGAAGGAGTTAAGGGAAGTTCCGTGTGGGGGTAGAAATGGCTGGGTGGGATAAAAACCTGTGATATGTTAGTAAACGGCACGTGAATGGTACCATTGGAATGTCCCCAATCTGTAGTATTCACAGGTCAAGTCGCCATGACTCTGGTGTGAATATTGCAGAAGTTAGGGGAGTTGTATGGTAATATTCAATCACCACTACAGTTGTTAAAATTGTATTAACGGCTCTGGGGGATATTTAACAGCTAATAAAAGAGTCATATGGATTTCACTAGTCTGGCGAATCAGCTGAGGTAGTCACTATAACGATGTGGATGTATTTGAACAAATTTCCGCGAGTTCTGTGAAACAGTAGAAAATTAAAATCTGTGTTAAAATTGGGCAAAAGGGAAGTAATAAACTCGATGGATAACTGAAGTAACTGAAAGCGACAATAATCACTTCAGTCAAGTCCCTATTGCAATGCGAGTATTTCTGCCGACGCTGTGGGCAGTTTCACTGACATGCAGAATTGAGAGATGGGGACGAAAACCTGATACCTAGTACCAAGTGATACTCGGACGGTATTATTCGAATCTCAAACGGACTGTAAAGATGTTTCTCAACTTGTTATGGCGATGGAAATATTTCTGAAGCAGTTAGCTGCAGAATTGAAAAATTTAATAAATGGAAGTTAAGGTGTTAGAGACAAGAAACAAAGTAAAGGAGACGGGCAATGGGTAATTCCTAGGTGCCCTGGTGACAGTTATCATGTTGATCAACTTCACTTGACGATACAGATTTTATTGAGGTAGGTAGGGGCTGTTACCTGGTATGTGGAGTTTGTGGGTTTGGGTGTTAAAAGTTGTAATGTGACTGTGGGAGGGAAGTGGTTGGTATTATCAGTATTTCCAGGGTATGAAGAATGTTTTTGTCTACACGTCACCTCTGTGGAACTACTGCTGACGAAGTTGGACGCAGTTCGGTGAAATCCTGAAATGCAGAGTTTCGATTTAAACAGATAAATGAGTTGTTAATAAGTTAATAGCGGGTACTTGTAAAAACTGGTTCTACGGACCCCCTATAAATATCATAAACAAGTCCTCCAAGTTATACAGGTATTTCTGGCTAAGTTCGACTGAGTTCTGTGAAAATGGAAAATTCCGAGAGGTAGTGTTAAAAGCAGATAGAAGGTAGTGGGGGGATACAAAGGCTACTATTGGATTCTCCTCATCCGAAGGAATACTATGGTCAAGTGGGTTCATTAATTGGGATATTTTTGACTATTTTGGTCACTGATGTATGTTCAAAAAGAAATGCTTGTGTCTGTGTTAAATGCTAGTCAGGGTTTGAAAGATAGGAAAGAATGGAGTCACATGAATCTCCAGGACTCGATGAATTCATTGGTCATGTTGTTGTAGCTCCACCGGTATCTTTGGGTAAGTTTGGGACAGTTCTGTGAGTCGTCGGAAATGCGTTCCTGGCGTGATTTGAAGAGATAACTCGAGAAGAAGTTAAAGGGAGATGTTTATGGTACTGTTTAAACCTTCTCGTTTTGTAGCATCTGCTGATGAGCCTGACATTACGATACCGGTGTTCTTCAACCAGATAGGAGGAGTTCTGTGTCTGAGCGGTATAGGGTGAAGGAGGTAAAATCTCCAAGGAGTCTGTGGGAAAGGATTAGTTGGTACGTGTAAATTCCCCCATATTTGAGGATTAATATGGTTAGTTCACTATCATTATGCGGTTATTTCTAGAGGAGTTAGGCTCAATTGTACTATAAAGTAGAGTTGGAAGTAGATTTGGCAAACATCCACCAGAGATGGCAGCTGATACGTTCATGGTATGGTTTCAATCTTCGCGCTCTGGAGAGTACTCTGGTTTAGTCAAAATTTGGATTTTGGTATTTCTGTAAGAGATATTTAAGTCTGCCTGAGGGCCGTGTCAGGAGGGTAGTTGTTAACATACGTAAAGAGGTGATAGGAGAGTATTTGAGGGTATCATATCGACCACATGGCCCCCAGGAAACGTGTTGTCAAGTCCCTCTTTTGACTGGGGTATTTCTGATGAATTTAGATCCCGCTCTGACTGGACCCAAAATACTGCTTTCAGTTGTGAAACTTTTAACAGCCATTTTTATAGTGCACAAGGGCAGTGACGAATATCTGACGTCTAATGACTATATTGGTTAACTTGCTGAGATGAAGCGTGTATTACTGAGGGAGTTGGAGGTATTTTTCGAGCTCATTATATCAACACGAAACGGGGTTACATTGCAAGAAGTGAGCATGACGTAATAACAATGGATGAAAGGGATGACTGCGGTCTCTAAACTCTGAGGAATGACGTAGTTAAGTCCTTATTAGCATGACTGTATTTTCGGACGAGTTAGGGGGACTCGTCAGTGGGTCAGAACTGGGAATGTAGGTGTTAAAAGTGTAAAAAAGTTGTGAAAATGGATATCCAAAGCATACTGGGAGTACCAGAGCTGTATGAATAAGTTGATTAACTCGCCATGGTGATGCGATCATTTTAGAAGCAGCTACACGAACATTGGTAAAAAGGTAGAATTGGGTACGAGTACGTCATTGAAAAAGATAGGAGAAAGCCAGCAGGAGGGCCATCAAAGGTATCAAACTAATCGTACGAACCTGGAAAATACTCTTGTCGAGTCGCTGTAAGGAAACGGGTATTTTTGATTATGCCAGGGGCATTTTTCCCTGAAGTAAGAACGAGCATTTTGGATATACAACTGGATAAGAAGACGTAATTGAGGAAGAGTGTTGTATTACAGAATTGGCCACGAATTTCAAACATGATGGACCGGTTGGCTCAAGACTATTGGTAATTCTGAGCAAGTTTGGCGGAGGTGATTGGTGAAGGAAACGGAGTATCGGGGTTAAAATTTGGTGTAGGGGTAGTATATGGGAGGTAAATGACACCAGTGAAAGGTCAGACCATCAGGAGGATGCTGATCTGTTCAGCTAAGCCGTACTAGTATATTTGGAGAAGTTGAGAGCTGTTCTCTATGAGAGCGATATATGTGTTTCGGTTTTATATAAAAGTGGAAGATATGAGAGGAGGATAGAAAGCACATCCGGAATCTTTCTATGCGAAGAAATATCCTGGTCTAGATGCCTCGGTAATACGGCATTTCTGGTACAAGATGGGGAGTTTCTGTTCTAGGGTAGAATCTTGGGTGTACATGTTGAGGGTTTTAGGGGATAACAGGGGGTGTTTAGATGGTACCGTCAGAACCAGAACCATGTGTAGAGTACACATGCCAAATACCTGTTGAAATTAGACTTGTATTTGCGGAATTATGTGCATGAGAATCACAAGTAGAACTAAAGGTGTCTGCATAGAATGCTGTAAAATGGTACTAGGAGAGACTTTCTGGATACCATTGGAATCATCTACGTCCGGTGATTACAACTGTGAAGTCCTCCTGGCCACATAACTACTTTACTTCAAGTTGGAGGTGCGTCTGTTTGGTGTATGTAGTAGGAGTGCCGTTGATAACGCCAAAGAGTATAATGCAAAAGAGATGCAAAGGCTACCAGTCCTTCCTCATTTCTCTCATGAATATGGTTATCTCATTCCCGTAACGATTCAGCTACTTGTTTCTTAACAAGGGGCAGCTGCAAAAAAAAGTAGAATTGTGAGATTCGATGCTAAACGTTGGTAGAGGTCTCTAGGAAGTTCCGGATAGGTACAAATACACTGTAGCAGTTCGGAAATATGCCCGTCAAGTCTCCATTGCCATGTGGGTTAAGTTGAAGCACTGACATTCCAAACTATACACTATTGGCAACACCCAACTCCATCGTACTCTATAAAAAATGTTATCATCAACATAGCTGGCTGACAAATCTGTTTCCAGAGGGCAGCAACCCAGCTTGTTGCGTCCAATTTAACTCCTTCATAAATTTACTCCTCTGAAAGCCGCATTCTCTGTTTATACTCGAAATAAAATTCTCCTGGATTCCCCTGAAGATAATCAGATATCCATGGGGACTTCATCCCCGTATTACTGGGATGGCGGAGACTCCATTGATGTCCGCAACTTTTGGTTTACTACATCTTGTCGAATTTTGGCACTGCCACCTAATTCCTTCATGACTAAAGAACTGAGCATAACTCTCTAAGAAATAAACGTACCACTACCAGGACTCGACCAGAGAATTGGTCAGAGCCAGGCGGTCACACCAATACCTTCCATCTCTTATTTACGTTCTCTTCACCCTTTTTGACTCCCAGTCTCGTGAATGTAGCTGTTTCGCGTACCTCCACAACTTCACCAAAAAATTCTCACATCACCAAGGCGACTTGACCGGAGATTTTTACGAGTTACGGCCATTCAAACAGTACCAGATATGACTGTCCTAGTGCCCCATTTGAGCTTTTTTCACTGCCCCCACCAACTCTACTTAATCAACCAACTGACTCTAAATGCTCTAAAAGTAACGTTAACCCCACGTGAACCTCACCATTGCAACCCTTGGAGCACCTAAGACTGGAAATACTCTTCATGATATCCCAACTACACTCGTCTCACTTTTGAGGGCCACTTTGCAGCAACACTTGGTCACACAGCTGACTGGAACTTGCCCAGAAATACCCATATCCTTGCTGAGACTTGCCATGAGAATGTTCAAGGGACTGTAGATTCTGCGGTTTCCTGCTCTCCCATTTCTGACTCACGTGCATTCCTACACTCTGGTATTTAACCAAATCAGTTACCGCAACATATTTCAGAACTGGTACAAATTCCTGAAAAATACTCGAACACCCCCGTACACTTGGCCAACATTTTTCTATGAAATGGAACGATTCTATTGATACCCTTTAATCTCTTCCTAGCACCTCTCAACAACTATTTACCCCATCTCCCTCAAATATACCCGTCATGCAAATGCCCTTAACTCGTTCAAAAATACTCCCAGAGCCTTGGGGACTAGACCATGAGTTTCCGTATAGTAAATCAATTCGAATAACCCCTTTAAGTCCCTATCTGAAACGTTTTTGCTACTTTTGGTAACGACCTCGCAATTGGACCCGTTCACACAACTGGGCCAATTCCTCCCAAACTAACAGTATCTCCAATCCGACTCAAACAGATATCTTATCTGGGCCTTGTTGTTGAGACAATACTCTCTATACTGTCCTACAAACCCGTATTTCTTTTCAAACGGAAAAAGTTACCTCTTCAGAAAAGCCCCCAACACCTAACTTTGCTTTTCATTTCATTTTATCAGTCCACTTGACTTAATTGATTGTGGAATGTGATTATGATGTCTTATTACATAATTCATCCACTCACCTGTACTTCTACTCGTCCTGGTTGAAAACTTGTACTTTTACTGAACTACATAAATTGAGTTAATTATGTGTCTCGTAATTGTTGAATAAAAGATAAACTTTATATAACAAATACATAAACGACATCATTTGCCAGGGGTTGTTCCGACACCACAACTCCACTCTCCATAGGGAGAGACTTCGTATGGAGTTGTGTACACTCTTAGAGGAGTGGGATAGAGCACATCATCAGGCTAGGTAATATCCACTTCCTAATGTGGATTTACTACTCAGAACGGAACACCACGTCTCCTTTCAGCACAATACCGTAGTCAGCGAAAACTTTCTCTATGGTAAGACGAAAGTCTTTCCTATTCATAGACCAAGCCTGGAACTTTCCCTTGTTGAACCCCACAAAAGATCGACGATCTCTTGGATACCCGTAGCGATGGCTTATAGAAGTGACAGAGCCTCCAACTAGATCCACAATATCCAGACCTGTGTCTGTCGAACCAACGACAAATTGAGCAACTCCTCGAGCCTTGGAGCACTGAGTGCTTTGCATTTCGTTGAAGCACATGCCCTTTATCGCCCTGTCTGATCGGAAATACAGCTTTTCGGGCGTTTTGAGGTCAATGAAGGTGGGGATCATGCTTCTTTTGGGGTTAACTAAGGTAGGGATCATGCTTCTTCTGTGGACAGTGAAGGTGGGGATCATGCTTCTTTCCTTTCGTACGAGCCACACTACTCCGTTGAAAAGGGCTACTGGTGATGCTGTTGTGGATTTCGTGTACTTGAGCTGTCTCCGGTTGCGGAAATCAGCCAGGTGGTACCCGTCGTCATCCTTCAGAACAGTCAAATCTCCTGCTTCGCGAGGTTCAGAAAGACTTATATCACTGCTGTGCCTGAAATTAGGATCGTCACGAGGCATCATGACACAATCACCGCCACGATAATGAACGTAGACAGAAGACTGACCGACAGAAATAGTTTCGACCAATTCTAAGTCATCCGTCGTGACGGTGATTTTAACCCCGTCTACTTCGAGAACGGTTTCTTCAGCATCCTGCGAAAGAATTTTCATGCGATCGTTGTCATCACGCGTCTCTAATGTCAACGGATCCATCGAAAAATGGATCCCCCCTAGTGCAGTAAGATGTATGCGCTCACTTAGGGAACTGTGACATGATGGGCTGTCCGACATGTTAATAAAAGAAGAAGGCAACTTTTCTCCAAATTTGAGCTCTCTTGCAACAACAGTTCGTTTGGGGATTTGCGTGCCTGTAACCTCCACACTATCAATGTCGTCTGTTGCCTCCCACTTGGAGCTCTGCAAACGTTTAGCGAAAACCAAGGCAACATCTTGCCATGTTTTGAGATCTCCATCTCCAGGCACAATCCATGGGTTTCTCTCGTTCATTTTGGACTTCAAAAGAGCGTCGAGAGTGTGGAACATGGAATACCAATGTGTGTTGACCTCTCGAAGAGTAACAGCCGCTTCAACCTCGGCATAAGAGTAGATGAGCTCCATTATCTCAGAAGGCATATGACATCTAGACGGGGCTCTAGGCACTTCAGGTTCAAGCTGAACTCCGGCATTTGGTTTCTCCACCGTGACCATGTGCTGTGTGAAGACACTAGCATATTTAGTCTTTAAGCACCAGTCTCTTATCTCCTCTGTCTGAGACCCTATCATATCGTGAAAAACAGTCTGGACATACGTCTGGCAAATATTGTCCATTTTTCCCTTGAGAGCTTCTTGCGCGTAGTCCAAATTGTCCATCTCCTCTTCCATGGAAGCGATGATACGATCCAGTTCATATCTATTACCATCGTAGGCCTCGGCATCTTTTTTCTGTACCTGTGCAGACTTCTCTTTGATATCATTGTAGCGCAGCTTGATGCATCTCACCAGATTGTCTGTCGTGAACTGAACGAACTCAAGAACTTCTGGATACCGACTAGCAAGCTTCTCCTGTGCCAACAAACACTGGGTCTTAGAGGCATTGGTTGGTAAATGGGGTATCAATTCATGCAGCAGGCTGTCCCTGGAACTACTGTATCGATCAAAGTCGCTCGTGTTGAGATACAAACATGCGCGACGCGTGCTGTCCCATTCTTCTGAGAGCTCAGCGAGACTTATATTATTTTCTGCTCTGGTGGTATCCATAGTGATGAATGACATGACAGGTTCAGACACTCGGTAACTTTGAGTGTATCTGGAGTAAACCTGGTTAAGAGAAATGCACCAATAGCAAGCTGACAACAAGATGTGACGATTCATCAGTTAAGGGGTAATTAGGACTACTGCGCGATATTGGGTATCCATAATACGCATAATTCGACAGTTTTGGAACAAATCTCGTTTCAAAATGTGGTAAATACCCAACTCAGAAGTGAGTTAACCACCCTAGTTGTTGTTGTTGTTGTTGTTGTTGTAAATTGTAACGCCGTCACAAAATCATTTATTAATCAGTCTATTTAACCTAAGCGGCAGCGACTGTTGGTCACAAATAGGCCCCCGGATGCTTTGCGCCCGTTGGTCCACGTCAGTTGTACACCATCTGTCGCTGGAAAGAAAAGTGCCGCTACCCCGAATATACGGAAGTGAATGGAGGTAGAGGGTGGTTGCCCTCAAATAACTCCAAACGAGTAGCCCGCCTCCTTGGCGGTGGTTTTACCCCAGTCTTCAATCCTCCTCCAACGTTTCTTGGTGTGTTTGTGCCCTTGAGACCCCCTAGAATTCTAGTGGATTGCTCAAGAAGGCGGTTACTGCAAGTAGACCCTCCTCTGTACTGTACCCAGAAGGTTCGCGTCGACACGGTGATGTCCGAGCTACACTTGCAAGGTGGGGGACTCCGTATCTACCGAGGTGGTTGGTTCTCAATTGGACTAGTAGCGACAGAACTGGACGCTGTCCTCATATCCTTACACAAGATAGTGTCTGGCAGCTTGATCGATACAGTGAGCTTGGGATTGATGGCCCTGTAGTGGGTCAACCGACCTCTCTTCCTCCTTTGTCCAGGGCGCGAAAGCTGTGTCTTTGGCTCTTCTCACCTTCCAGGGGATCCCGGGAGGGAGGAGGAGTTTGTTGAACTCTAGAGCTGACCGCGTTGTCCAAGTTGAGTCTGTACTGATGTCTGATGGTCTCTCTCTGGATCATCGCATGCCACTTGAGGGCTCACTATTTGATTTCTTCTTATTCTTGCCACCACGGTTGCGGGAGCGGCCACCACCGCCATTGGACTTAGGCTCAACGCGGGGAACATTGGCCTGAGGAAGTTTGACAATGTCCCCAATCACAGATTCCAACTGGGCTGCGAAGGCAATGTTGGTCTCACGACAAGAGGTGTGGGCAAGCCAGCCATCCGCATCGATCTGCACGGGGATGGCAGCATCAAGCCACTCAGGAAGCTTCTCGTACGCCCGGAGGACAGAATGAGAGAAGGCCGGCCAGAGACTCCAGAAGGCCTGTTCAAGGGCCCCCCGAGGCACTCCTGCGGAGCAGTCAAGTAGGTCTTCACGCAATGCCTGCAAGGCCTCTGCCAAGTGAGACGCCGAGGCGGGAGGTTTCCAGTTGCAGAAGAAGTCGGCAACGTCCAAGGGACAGGATCGGAAACCCGCCTTGACTCGCGAGAGATTCATCACCGCAAGGCGGAGATCAAGCCAAGTAGTGGCTGGAAGCACACGGACGTCAGCTTGAAGGAGACGGGGCATCATGTCTGAGAGGATAGGCAAGGACCAAGCGATACGTTGTTGTTCAGGCGTGTCGCGGCCGCAAACAAAATCAACCAAGCGTCGGAAACGACCAAGAAAGACACAAATAGGGACTTTCGGAGCAGGTCCTCGGTTAGGAGCATCCAAAAGTTGAAGAGCTCCCTTGAGAGAGGGGTGGTCTTTGAGAGCTCTCAACTCTTGACCCAAGTTGAGGTTGGCCACAGCGTTCGTCAATTCGGCAAGACGGGCCTCCATAGCACGGAAGGCCGCCATGGTGACGAATTCGTCTTGGGCCACGTCAGCCTCACCAGCGGTTTGCTGTGAGAGGCGCTCTTCTCGTTCACCGAACGGATCGTTCATCAGTTCGAATCGTAGGCTATCACCATGTAAGAGCTGTCGAAGCTCCGGAATACGCGAATGAAGAATAAGGTGATGAATTAAGTATAGTGTTGTGACAGTAGGGTAACGCTTACTCAGAGTACAGTCACACTCCTTCAAATGAATTTATTACATTAAGGCAAGTGGACAGGAGAAATCCTGGACCTTAGGCGAGTTCAATGATACCCTACAATTCCCCTGTTATAAGTTCTCCCCCTATCTGCACTGGCCCTCTCAAATATAGTTCTTCACACAACAGCACCTAACACTTCAAAAAATGACTTAATCGTCCCAACGAGCTGACCATCTTGTCCCTTACCTTTAGGTGGCTCTTTTAATGACAAGATCTCTTCTTACAAGTACTCGTACTGTACATTTACTCACCAAATTCTGCACTTCTACATCCCACTTTTAATACGCCATAAACTTATTCAGAAATACCCCGATAGTAATACAGACTTAACCAATTCTTAAAAAAGTATCATCTTCAAGCCTCAGTAAATACTTTGGTCAAGACTACCTCTAGATACGGGTATTTATACAGGAGTCGGAGGGAGTTCTACCTGGGGAAGTATTAAAGGTGTAGGGATTAAAAAACGTGGGAAATCAGTTGAATAGAAGAGGGTGGTATATAATGAACCCCACGACTCGTGCAAACGCAATGGTCAAGTCTCTGTAGCTGTGTGGGTATTTCTGAAGTAGTTATCGGCTGTTCTGTGTGACGGTGTTCTCAGAAGTTGGGTGGTAGAATCTGTGGAGAAGAGATGGGAGTAGCATGAAGGTCACCATTGTAATTTCCAGAGCTGTGCGGACATCATGATCAAGTCGTCATTATCCTGAGGGTATTTTTGGTGATGATAATGTCAGTTAGGTGAACCCGTAACATGGGGAGGTGTTGTAAAAGAAGCAGGGGAATAAAGAGCAGAGATTTGAGGTGACAATCAGGGTATCATTTGAATGACAGCTGTCTGAACAATAAACTGTTCATGTCGCTGAGAATCTAGGAATATTTCTACTGAAGTTAGAGGGAGATGGGTGGTGAGGTAAAACTGGAGGGTAAGGATTAAAATACGGGTATATGTAATAAAGTAGACATTAATGGTATCAGTTTAATCTGCTCACTCCGAGTAACACGATGGTCAACTCGCCATATCGATACGAAGATTTCTTATTGGTTTGAGGTCAGTTCTGTGTGAAGTCAAAACTGTGTTCGGGTTTGAAAGTTGAACAGAAATTGCAGGTGGTAATTGAGCGTGATGGTTGGAATCCTCTCACCACGTGGAATGGGCTGGTCCACTCGTCAAATTAATAGTACTAATTTTTATGGAGTTAGGGGAGTTGTGTGAAAAAGTTAGTCTGATAGTGGGCGTCAAAAGATGAATAGAAATGAGAATCAACACAATCATGATATCATTAGAATCTCCTGGAGTAGAGGAATGCGATGGTTAAGTCCACTTTTATAATGCGGCAGTTTTAGGAAAAATTAGCGGAAGATGTGATATGGGTAGAAGTGGAGGGGGAAGATATCAGTATTTCGGAGAGCGAAAGAGACGCAAAAAGTTGTACAACTAGAACCCACATGCACCAAGTAATAAAATTCCCAAGTCCCCTAATCAATACCTGTATTTCTGCGAGATTAAAGTGCAGTTGTGTGAAGAGTGCAGATGGGTGTGTCGGTGCTAAAAGTTGGAAAAACATACTAGGAGAAACCTGAGTGGTGTAACAGGAACCCCAGGACTTACGTGATCTTGGTGATTAGGTCTTCACGACGATGGGATTGTTTTTGAGCTAGATATTCCAAGTTGCGTCAGAAACTAGAAGTGCGAGGTCGAGAGTTAAATGTGAGTAGGAAGTAGTAACGGTGGAGAATAAGGTACCGTTGAATTTGTCTAGCTCTGTAGGTTACTCTGGTCAAGTCCCCTTCACGAACCGCGTATTTCTGAGAAAGTTAGGGCTGTTCTCTGAAATTTCGAAAATGTTAGAAAATGAGTGATTTGGTGTAAAAAGGGGTGAGGGATATCAAACAAGCTTTCCACCCCTCTCTGCAGCTCCTGAATGGGCATGTTCAACACTCCAATATGATGCAGATATTTTTGAAAGAGTTCGAGCAGTTTCGTGCACAGGTAGAACTGGGGTGTGGCTGTCAAAACAAGATAGGGGGTATAAAGGGGGAGGTATGTGGTAACGTTGGAACCACGACGCTTCCCAGATCCCGATGATTAAATTGGTAAATTGTTTTGGGTATTTTTCAACTAGCTAGGAGAACTTCTATCAGGAAGAGGCGTTTGGATGTGGTGTTAAAATCAGGGATGTGTCAATGGGAGAAACGTAATGGATAACGTCACAATCCCCATTATCTAAGGAATCCAATGGACTAGCCACTTTGGATGTGGGTATTCTAGGAGGAGTTAGGTCCAGTTCCTTGGGTAGGTAGAAGTGAGAGTTGAAGTGATAGAAGTGTTTAAGAAGAGCCAGTATATGCTTATTTGGTATCATTGGAATTCCCAAGAGGTAGGGAATACTCCTGCTAAGTCGTCCTATTGATACTGGTATCATTTTGAGAGAATTAGGGGCTCGGTCAGGGGGCATAAAATGGAGTGTCGTTGTAAAAAAATGTTAAGAGGTATTACAAGCGGTCGAATGGTCGGAAGATAATCCTCTATCCCCAGGACACTAAATGGTCAAGTCCTCAAGGCTATCGTAGAATTTCCGTTGATTCTAGCAGAGTTCTGAGTTCAGCTGTATTACAAACGTAGGTATAAAAGTGTACAGGAGATTGAAGGAGAGATGTAATGGACAGATTTCAGATCAATAGGCTCCGAGGATTTTAATGGCTGGCCTGCTGTGCCCAGGCTTGTATTTCTAAATAAGATGAATGCTGTTGTGAAAATTTTGGGAATTGTGGGTGGTGGTGATAAAAGTGGAACGAAGCTAGTAGTTGAAATCAATGGAGTATATGTTGATCTGCTCACTCTGGGTAAAACTATAGTTGAGTCGCCATATCTCTACATAATGTTTTGATGGAGTTGGATCCAGTTCTGTGATTAGCAGAAAACGTATTTTGGACTGAGATGTACCAACGAGATAGCAGAAAAGGGACGTGGGGGTACCACAAGTATCACGTAGCTCAGTGTAACTGAATGATAACTTTGCTTTTATTCTTGGATTATTTTCGGGCGAATTGAATGCAAGTCTGCGTGGGGTAGTATTTGAGTGTCTCTCATAAAATCTGTTGGAAGAGTTCAGTTGGGACTTAAAGGGGTCATATATAATCTTTAAACTTACAGAAATCTTTTGGTCAAGTTGCTGTTGAGATGGGAGTATTTCTGAGAAAGTTAGGGGCATTTATCAAGCAACTAAACTTAAGAGGTATCAGCTTTAAAAGTCTTGGGATGACAGTAGGATATAATGGGTAGGACTGCGGGAATTAGCTCGAACCTATTAACACGCCAGTCAAGTCTGTATTTCAATATGGGTATTTCTGGTGGAAACTGCGGGCAGTTAGGCGGGTAAGGCATAAGGAAGGTTGGTGGCATAGCCAGGAAAAAGGTGGTAGATAAGGCGGTAATAGATCCAAAGAACTCCCTAAGGTATTGAAAAACAATGATCAAGTCGCTATAATGGTACAAGTATTTACGGAGGAGTTAGGGGCAGTTGTGTCCCAGGGTAGAATTGGGAGTGGAAGTGATAACAGCGTGTAAAAGGGAGAAAAATATTGTTGTTTGGTATCATTTGAATCTCCTTGCTGTCATAATCACAGCCATCAAGTTGAAATTCGCGTGTCGGTATTTTTGAAGGATGTGGATGGTGCTCTTCGATGAGAACCTTTCTAGGGTGACGTTCCTTAAAGTGTGTTAAGACATGGTGGTGAGATTATAGCGGGTATTAGCTCAATGCGATGACCCAGACCGACTTGACGGTCAAGTCGTCAATGTAATCTGACTATTTTTGGCGAAATTAAGGGCAGTTCTATAATTGGGTGAAACTGGGAGGGTGGGATTTAAAACTAGACATGACTTAGTAGAATCAGATTAGTGGGTACCATCTGAATCGCATTGCCTGGTGGTTCATAGTGGTCAAGTTCCTGTGGCATTGCAAGTATTGCTGGTGGAGATATAGACAGGCGAGTGGCTTCATACACTTGGGACGGGCTGTGATAAAAAATGATAGGGTACAGTGGTGTAGGGTTAGTGGGGGTCATAAGAATTGTACGACCGCGGGGATCATGGTAATCAAATCTGTGTGTTTGTAAAGGTATTATTGGAGGAGTTAGACACAGCTGTGCTGTGACGAAGATGTTTGAGTGTTGTGCTAAAAGTTTCAAAACCACAGTAATACAGGAACATCTTATGCCATTAGAATGGTGGGAGCTTGGGGAACTCAATGATCAACCCCTCATGGATGTGTGACTATTTTTTAAGGAGTTATACACAGTTATGTGAATATGTGGAAATGGGAGGGTAAGTGATACAACCTGGAAAAACATAATAATACAGGTTCCAAGGGTACCAAAAGAATCATATGACTATGATGAACACAATATTTAAGTCTTTGTCGTGATTTGAGCAATCTTGGACGAGTTAGAGACATTGGTGTGCATACGTACATATTGAAAGAGTTGGCCTAGGAGTTGGAAAAACATATTAACATAGGATTGGTAGATACCATAAGAATTACCACACCTCAGGTAATGTGATGACCACCCTCATTTGTTTGTGCGTGTATTATTGGGCGAGTTAGAGACGGCTGTGTGAATAGTCAGAATCAAGAGTCGCAATGCTAAAACTAGAGAGGATACAGCAACCTAGATCTGGTTGGTATCATAGCGATGGGACAAGCTCCCAGAACAGGATGGCCAAGTGCCCATGATGATACGTGTATTATCGGATGTGTCAGACTCATTCTTGTGAAACGTAGATTTTAAGAGGGTTGACGTATAACTTGGAAAAACATATTGTCATAAGACTTATGGGTATCATAAGAATTATACAACGTCGAGAAACACGCTGGTCAAACCCTGTCACTGTGTCAGTATTATTGGTGGAGTTAGACACAGTTGTATTGATATGGAGATATTGTAGGGTTAATTCTAAAAGCTGTAACCCCGCAGTAATACTAGTCCACATGGTACCATTGGAATAGTGGTACTTCAAGGAACTCAATGGTGAACTCCCCGTGGTTGTATGATTATTATTGGGGGAGATAGAGACTGGTTTGCGAATACAAATAACTGAGAGGGGATGTGATAAAAATAGATAGGGTATGGTTTCATAGGGTTAGTAGGTATCAACAGATTCGTGAGACCTTGAAGAACCCGATGATCAAGACTCTGTTATTGTATGAGTATTATTGGTGGAGTTATATGCAGTTATGTTATTACAGAGATATTGGAGGGTTGGTGATAAAAGTTGGAAAAAAACAGTAATACAGCTCCAGCTGGTACCATCTTAATCGCGCTACCCCAGGAAGGACGATGATCAAGCTCCTGTGTTTGTACGAGCATTATTGGGGGAGTTATACTCAGCTCTGTGAATATGTAGATATTGAGAGTCTTGGCCTAGAAGTTGGAAAAACATATTGGCATAGGATTTATGGGTACCGTAAGCATCATGAGACCATGAGGAATATAATGATCAAGTCCCTGTGTTTGTATGACTATTTTTGGGCAAGTTAGACACTTTTGTGCAGATATGTAGATATTGGAATGTTAGTGCTAAAAGATGTAAAAATACAGTGATACCGGTCTACTCGGTACCAGAGGAATAGCGCGACCTCGGGGAACACGGCTGTCAAATCCCTGAAAGCGTGAAGGTATTATTGAAGGACCTAGGGACGATTGTGTTAATACGTAAATATAGAACGGTCGGAGCTAAAACTAGACAGGGCATAGTAAAAACGTATTGGTGGGTACCATCAGAATCACACAAGCCAGGGGAGCATAATGATCAAGTCCACCTGGTTTTCTGAGCATTTTAGGATGAGTTAGGCACATTTGTGTGAATAGGTAGAATTAAAAGTGGCAGTGCTAAAAGTAGACAGGATAAATTAACCTAGATCTGGTTGCTATCATACATAATGTTTGGACGAGCTCTCGGATCATTATGGTCAAGTCCCCATAGTTGCACGAGTATTATTGGAGGCGTTAGATACTGTTATGTGCAAATATGGAAATGGGAGACTAGGTTCTAAAACCTGGAGAATCGTAGTAGCACATGTTCAGTTGGTACCATCTGAATCAGAATACGTTGGGGGACACAATGGTAAACACCCCGTAGTCGTACGATCATAATTTGAGGAGCTGGACACAGTTGTGTGAATACGAAATTTTTGGAGGGTAGGAGTTAAAACTAGAAAGGACATAGTAGCATCGGATTGGTATGTACCATCAGAATCGCACAGCGTTATGGAACACAGTGGTCAACTCCCTGTGACGGTACGAGTATTTCTAAGGGAGATAGAGACAGGTATGTGAATAGATCAAATTGGGAGGGGCTGTGATAAAAATAGATAAGGGTACGATTTCATAGGATTGGTGGGTATCGACAGATTCGCGCAACCTCAGAGAACAAGATGATCAAGTTCCTGTGTTTGTAGGACTATTATTTGAGGAGCTGGACTCAGGTGTGTGAATTCGTACAACTGGTGAGTTTGATGCAAAAACTGAATATGATACAGTAGAAAGAAATTAGTGGGTATGATCGGACTCGCTAGACTTGGTGGAGCTGAACGGACAAGTCCCCATGAATGTATGAGTATTTTTCGGCGAGTTGTACCAAGTTATGCAGATATGGATATATTGGAGGGTTGGTGATAAAACTTTAGAAAACATAGTAGTACGAGTATATGTGGTACCATTGGAATGGTGTAAGCTTGAAGAACACAATGATCAAGTCCCCATGACTCTATGGGTATTATTGAAGGAATTAAACACAGTTGTCTGAATAAGTAGAATTGCGAGTACTAGTGCTAAAAGTAGACATGATACCGTAATCTATGAATGGTTGGTATCATAGCGATCGAATAAGCTGGGGGAACACGATGATCAAGTCGCTGTGATGATACGGGTATTATTGGAAGAGTTATACACATATGTGTGAAAAGGTATATAGTCATTCGGCTGGTCTAGAGGTCGGACAAAGATATTGGTATAGGATTGGTGGGTACCTTAAGCATAGTAAGACCTTGAGGAATACTGCAGTCAAGTCCCCATTACTGTATGAGCATTTTTGGGCTAGTTTGACACATTTGTGCAGATACAGAGATGTTGGAATGTTGGTGCTAAAATCTGTAAAACCACTGTAACGTAGGTCTGGTTGGTAATATAACAATCAGACGACCTCAGGGAATGTTATAATCAAGTTCTCATGGTTGTATGAGTATTATTTGAAGTGATAGACACAGTTGTATGAAAATGTGAAAAAGTGAGAGTTGGCGCTAAAACCTGTAGAATCATAGTAGCACAGGTCCAAAAGGCATCGCCAGAATCAAGTTAAGCGTGGGGATATGTTGGTCAAGTCCCCAAAGCTGCACGACTATTTCTAGGCGAGTTAGACCCAGTTAGGCAAATATGGAGATATTGAATTCCATAGTTCTAAAAATAGACAGGATACCGAAACCTATGTTTGGTTGGTATTATTAGGATCAGAATGCCCCAGGGAACACATGGGTCATGTACCCATTGCTGTATGGGTAGTATTGGAAGTGTCAGGCTCGCTTATGTGAAAACGTAGATTTTAAGAGTCTTGGTCTAGAACTTGTAAAAATATAGTAATACAAGCCCAGGTGGTACGGTTGGAATGGTAGCGCCTCAAGGAACACAATGGTCAAGTCCCTGTGGCTTTGCGAGTATTTCTGATGGAGATAGAGTCAGGCGAGTGGATACAAACAACTGGGACGGGCTGTGAGAAAAAATGATAGGGTACAGTGGTGTAAGATTAGCGGGTGTCATGAGAATCGTACGACCTCTGGGATTGCAGTAATCAAATCCGTTTGTTTGTACGGATATTATTGGAGGAATTAGGGGCTGTTGTGTGAAAAGGTAGAAATAGGTGAGTTGGCAAATCCTTAGTAATGTAGACATAGATGGTATCATAAGACTCGTGCGACCTCGTAGAGCACGGTAATCTAGTCTGCGTGTTTATGTGAGTATTTCTTGGCGAATTAGATGCAGTTGTGTGGAGAGGTAGAAATACGAGTCGCAACGCTAAAACTAGACAGAAAGCAGTAATCTAGGCCTGGTTGGTATAATAGAGATCAGTGGACTCCAGGGAACCTGATGATCAAGTCCCCGTGATGATACAGGTATTATTGAAGGCGTAAGACACAGTTCTGTGAACTCCTAGATATCGGAGGTTGGGAGCCAAAGGTATACAGGATGTAGTAACATAGGTTTGGGAGGTATCAATAGATTCGTGAGACCTCAGGGAACATGATGATCAAGTCATTGTGACTGTACAAGTATTATTGGAGGAGTTAGGTGCAGGTGTGCCATAACGGAGATATTGGAGTGGATCTGCTATAAATTGGAAAAATACAGTAACACAGGTATATGTGGTACCAATGGAATTGTATAAGCTTGGGGAACATAATGATCAACTCCCCATATATATATGAGCATTATTGAAGGAGCTAGCAATCAGTTGCGTTATTACGGATATATTGGTGTGTGGTGCTAAATGTTGGGAAACCATAGGAATACAAGTACGAGTGGTACCATCAGAATCATGTCACTTGGTGAAGAACAGTGCTCAAGTCCCAGTGGTATTATGAGTATTATTGGTGTAGTTAGAGTCTGTTGTATCAATTGGTAGAATTAAGAGTCGCAGTGCTAAAAGTATCCATGAGATCGCAACTTCGGATTGGTTGGTATTATAACAATCAGATGACCTCAGGGAGCATGTTGATCAAGTCCCAGTTGTTGTACGAGTATTATTGGAAGAGTTAGACTCAGTTATGTGAAATCGTAGATATTAAGAGGGTTGGGCTAGAAGTTGGGAAAATATATTAACATAGGATTGGTGGGTACCGTAAGAGTCGTACGACCTCAGGGAACATGATGATTCATCTCTCGTCTTTGTACAGCTATTTCTGGAGGAGTTGGAGGCAGCTGTGTGAATACGTAACAATCCAAGGGTGGAGGCTAAAACGAGACAGGAAATAGTAGTATCGGATTGGTGGGTACCATCAGAATCGCATGGCTGGTGAAACACAATGATCAAGCCCCTGTGGCTGTACAAGTATTTCTGGTTGGAGTTGGGGTCAGGTACGTGTTTTCATAAAATTAGGAGGGGCTGTGATAAAAAACGATACGGTCCTGTGGTGTGGGATTAGTTGGCATCATTAGATTCGCGTGATTCCAGGGAACACTATACTTAAAACCCATGGATGTATATGTATTTTTGGAAGAGCTAGGGGCAGATATGTATACATGTATAATTTGCAGAGTTGGGCCTAAAAGTAGATAGG
The DNA here is from genome assembly GCA_017639365.1 of Yarrowia sp. E02. Lineage (NCBI taxonomy): Eukaryota > Fungi > Ascomycota > Dipodascomycetes > Dipodascales > Yarrowia > Yarrowia sp. E02. The sequence continues at coordinate 1,171,321 of JAAQQX010000007.1, read as the reverse complement.
GAAGACCAGAAGTGGTTTGGTGTGTAAAAAACGATGCCAACAGCCGCGGGGAACACGCTGGTCAAGTCTCTGTGTTTCCACGAGTATTATTGGAGGAGTTAGATGCAGTTATGTGAGCACGAAACAACTGAAAATCAAGAGCGAAATAATAGAAATGCACAGTACTGTAGCAAGATAGAGCTAGTGCCACGAGCAACACTCGGTGAAGGGGATCAAGGGGATTCAGTCCCCATGTCACTACGCACATTATTGAAGAAGCTAGAAACAGCTGTGTGATTACGAGAATATTGGGGTGTTAAAACTTGGTAAACTATAGTAATACAAGTACGAACGGTACTATCAGAACCGTAGCATTCGGAGGATTACAATGCTCAAGTTCCCGTGATTTTATGGGTATTCTTGGAGAAGTTAGATGCAGTTGTGTGAATTGGTAGAATCAAGAGTTGCTGTGCTAGAATTAGACAGGATGTCGTAGTCTAGGCCTGGTTAGTATTATTACAATCAGGAGACCGCAGGTAACATTATGATCTAGTCCCCTTTGTTATATGGGTATTTTTGAGCCGTCAGGCACAGTTGTGTGGAAACGTAAATCTTGAGAGTGTTAGCCTAGAAGTTGGTAAAACATATTGGCATAGGAAATATGGATACCATAAGAATCGCGGGACCTCAGGGAATGTGTTGGTCAAGCCCCTGTAGTCGTACAAGTAATATTGGACGAGCTTTAGGCGACTGTGTGAATACGCGAGTAGAGAAAGATGGGAGCTAAAACTAAACAAGACACGGTAGAATCAGAGTAGTTGGTATCAACAGGATTGTATAGCTTGGTAGAACACAGTGGTTAAGTCCCTGTGACTTTACAAGTATTTCTGATGGAGATAGACTCAGTTGTGTGAATACATAAAATTGTGAGGGGTGGTGATAAAATCAGATAGAGTACAGTTGAGAAGGATTAGCCGATATCATCTGACTTGCAAGGTCTAGGAGATCATAATAATCGAGTCCCCGTTGATATACTGGTAATCCATGAGTAGTTAGGGTCAGTTATGTGTCATATAGAATTCGGAGGATTGGTTCTAACGGTAGATAGGGAATAGCAGAAGTGATTTGGTGGGTAAAATGTGAATCTAACAGCCGTGGGGAACACAATGACCAACTCCCCATGGTTTTATGGGTATTCCTGGGCGAATTAGATTCAAATGTGTGAAAACGTAGAAATGGGACAGTTGGTCTAGAAGTTGGAAAAACATATTAACATAGGATTTGCGGCTCCCGTACAAATTGCACAACCTCAGGGAACGTGGTAATCAAAGCTGTGTGCTTGGTCGCATATTATTGGATGAGCAGGAGGCAGATGTGTGACTACGGAGATATTTGAGTGTCGTGCTAAAAGTTGGAAACTTGTAGTAATAGAGATCCCAATGGTACAATTCGAATAGTACAAGCTCGAGGAACACAGTGGTTAATTCCCTGTGGCAGTACGGGTATTATTTGAGGAGTTATACTCAGTTGTGTGAATAGGTAAAATTGAGGGTCGCAGAGCTAAGAGTAGATATGATATAGTAAAATTGGATTGGTGGGTACTATCAGATTCGCAAGATACCGGGGAACACAATGGTCTAGTCTTGGTGGAATTACAGGTATTTTTGGAGAGATTAGACCCAGTTGTATGAAGGTGTGGAATAGGAGAGTTGGAGCTGGAACATGGAAAATCAACATAGTACATGTCCAAAAGGTGTCATCTGAATGGGGCGACGATTCTGGTCAAGGTGCTAAAGTCTCCGTGTTTGTAAGAGTATTATTTGAGGAGTTGTAAACTGATGTGTGAATATGTAGGTTGTGAGTGGTAGTGCTAAAGTTAGGAAATCATAGTAATACAAGTACAAAGGGTACCATGAGAATCAGATTGATTGGCGGAACATAATGCTTAAGTCCCTGAGAATCTGAGAGTATTATTGATGACTCTAGATACGAATGCGTTAATTAATTATTTTGGAGGGTGGGAGTTAAAACTAGACGGAACATAGTAGCATCGAATTGGTTGGTACCAACAGAATCGTAAGGCTCGGTGGAATACAGTGCTTAAGACCTTGTGGTTATATGGGTATTTTTGGAGGGGTTAGAGGCAGTTGTGTGGCGCGTTGAAATTAGGAGGGTTGCTATAAAAGCTGGAAAACCACAGTATAGAGGCCCAGATTGTATCGTTTGCACAATTTAAACCTTTACAATGGTCAACTCCTCATGGCTGTATGGGCATTTTTGTATGAGTTAGACACAATTGTGTGAATTCGTAAATATTGAGAGGGATTGTCTAGAATTTGGAAAAACATATTAACATAGGATTGGTGGATACCATGCGAATTGCACGATAGCGAGAATCACAATGATCTAATATCCGTGGCTCTACGACTATTTTTGGAGGAGCTAGAACAGTTATATGAATAGGTTGAAATGAAAGGATTGGTGTAAAAATTGGGAAAACCTAGTGATATGGGCCCAAATTTAACCATCAGAATCGTGCGTCAATAGTGATAAAAGTGGTCTAGTCCTCATTACTACATGTGCCTTATTTGGCAAGTTGGACGCAGTTGTGCTGTTGTTGTTGTTGTAGGCTGTTACGGAGATATTGAGAGGGTGGGTCTGGAGATTGGAAATACCTAGTAATACACACCCAGATGATATCATCCGAGTCGCGCGACCTCGGGGGAGACAATGGTCATGTCCCCATTGTTGTACGACTAGTATTGGAGAAGTTAAACGCAGTTCTGTCAGCAGGGAGAATTGGAGGGTAGGAGTTAAAACGGTACAGGGCACAGTTGCTGAGGATTAGTGGGTATCATATCAGTCGCGTTTCGTCGGAGAACACGATGATCAAGTTCCTATGAATGTACGCGTATCATTGGAGGAGTTATATACAGTTGTGCGCATATGGAAATATTTAAGTGTTGTGCTAGAAGGTGGGAAACTATAGCATAGCAGGATACAATGGTACCATTAGAATAGTACAACCTCGTTGTGTATAGTGGTCACCTTGCCTTGGGTGTATGAGTATTATTGAAGGACTTAGAGGCGATTGTATGATTACGTAAATATTTGAGTGTGGAAGCTAAAACTAGACAGGACATAGTAGAAGAAGATTGGTGAGTTCCATTAGAGTAAAGTTGCTTTGTGCAACATAGTGGTCAAGTCCCTGTTACTGTACGAGCATTTCTGGTGGAGATAGACGCAGGGATGTGAATACATAAACTTGGGAGGGGTTGAGATAAAATGAAACAGGATACAGTAGGAGAGGATTATTAGGTATCATCAGATTCGCGAGACCTCAAGGAACACGATGATTGACCCCTCGTGGATTTATAGGTATTTTTGGATGAGTTTAAATCAGATATGTGAATAGGTAAATTAGGAGGGTAGGAGATAAAACCAGGAAGAACATAATTGTTCAGGTTCCAATGGTACCATTAAAATCGGGCACCGTTGGGAAACATGATGAACAAGTGCCCATATTTATATGGGTATTATTGGAGGTGTTGGACGCAGATGTGTGAAAACGTAAATATTGATTTGATTGGCCTAGGAGTTGTAATAACATAGAAACATATGATCTATGGGTACCATACGAATGGTGAGACCTCAGGGAACCTCATGATCAAGTCCCCATTGTTTTATACATACATACATACAATTCAATTTATTCAGTGTATTTAAGCTTTAAGCCAGTAATCTGTTGGTCTTCAGTCATCCCGAGCTGGTTTACAATAAAAGTCGCTGGGTGTGAAAAGAGCCGCTGCCCCGAATATACGTTGACGACAAGGGGTAGAGGGAGTCGGGTAATCAGACGCCCTCAAATAACCCAGGCCAGACAGCCCGCCGCCTCGGCGGTGATTTTACTCCAGTCATCTCTCCTCCTTCAGCTTTCCTTCGATGTTGCCTGACTGGGGGGCTCACTGTTCGAACATCTCGATTTGCAGTGGGGCCCTCAGAAAGGCGATGAGGGTTCCGTGGCCTTTGGGGTTAGCCAGAAGGAACTCCACGGAGAGTTTGGGTGCTGTCCGGATCAACTTGTCCCGGGCGTGCTCCCTCATGATGCATTGCCTCATGATGTGGTCGGTAGAGAGTGGAAGCCCGCACCTGCATTTCGGTGGGGAACCTGCGCCTCTGAAGTGACCGGTGCGCATTTGTACGATCAGCGATAAAACTGACCTCGGGGCAGACTTCATGGGTTCTGCCAGGGTGCTGAATTTTAGCTTGTCTGTGAGCTTCGCCTTCGGAAGGAGTCTTCGGTAGGCAGGGCAGGCCGGTCGAGCTTCCCCTCCAGGGTTATCTCTTGGGGTTGCCTTGTAGTCGTTGTACCAGTCCTGGAAGCCATCCTTTCTGTTCTTGTGGATGACGCTTCGTTGAAAGTGGTAATCCATCCTCCTTTCGCATTCTTCCTTTTTCTTTGCTATGGTCTCCTCTGACCTGTCGTTGTAGTCAGGACAGATCCATGGCGGGCTGGTGACGTCCACCTTGGACACCGCCTTCCTGGCAGGAGGGCCCTGTTGGCATTCCAGCAAGTCTTGTCCCCTGGGTAGAGGTGTGGGATCGGGTTGTTCGGGTTGAGGCGGTACATCTGCCTGAGTGTCTTTTTCTGAATTTCTGTCCTCCATCTCAGCTTAAGCGGAGCGAGCGCTGCCTCCATGTGGAGGGCCGAAATTGGTGTGGACCTGGCCGCGCCGAGGATGATCCTCGCGGCGCGGTTTTGAAGTTTGCCGGCTTTGGTCAGCTCTGTGTTTGTCAGCTTGTGGTGCCAAACTTCCATGCCATACTCGACATTGTTTTATATGTATTATAGGAGGAGTTAGACACAACTGTACTAAGTGGTGGAAATCCAGAGTTGGCACTAAAACCTGAGGAATCATAGCAAAACAGGTTTGAATGGTACCATCTGAATGGTAAGTCAGTTCTGGTTAATGTGGTCAAGTCGCCGTGGTTGTATGAGCATTTTTGGTCAAGTTGGAGACTGGTGGGTAAATATGTAGATATTGAGAGTGGTGACATATAAGCTAAGAAATCATCAAAATACAAATTCAGGCGGTCCCATCAGAACCGCGTATCCTAGGAGCTCACAATGGTCAATTCGTCATGACTGTATGACTATTTCTGGGGAAGTTAGACACAGTTGTGTGATACGGAGATAATTGAGTGTCGTGCTACAAGTTGGAAAGCTGCAGTAGTAGAGGTCCAAATGGTACCATTGTAATAGTGTCGCTTCAGTGATCACAGTGGTGATGTTCATGTGACTGTACGAGTATTTTTGAGAGAAATAGAGCTTGGGTGTGAATACATAAAATTGAGAGGGGTTGTGATAAAATTAGATAAGGTAATATAGAATAGCGTTGGGATTGGTGGATATAAACTGATTTGCACGAGCTCAAGTAACATAACTGTGAAGACCCCGTTGTTGTATGAGCGTTTTTGGAGGAGCTAGGGACAGTTGTGTGTAGGTGGGTAGAATTGGGAGTGTTGGTCTAGTGGTAGAAAGACATGGTGACATAAGGCTGGTTCATATTATTAGAATAATGGGACTTGAATGATCACTATGAACAAGTCCCAGTGGTTGTACGATTACTGTTGAACAAGTTAGAGGCAGCTGTGGGTGCACGTTGGATTTGGTGGGTTGGTCTAAAATGTGGAAAAACGTATTAACATAGGATTGGTGGGTACAATAAGAATCACACGGCCTCGGGGAATATGATTATCAAGTCCCTGTGCTTGTATGAGCATTATTGGAGGGATTGGATGAAGTTGTAGGAATAGGTATAATTATGAGAGTTGGTGTAAAAGTGGGGAATACTTAGTAATATAGGTCCAAATGTTATCATCAAATTTATGGGACTTAGAAGAGCACAATGGTCAAGTTTCTGTTGTTTTACAAGTATTTCTGGAGGTGTTGGGGACAGCACCGTGAACATGTAGCTACTGGAGAGTGGGAACTAAAACTTGATAGGGTAAAGTAGAAGGGGATTAGTGGGTACCCCCAGAATTGGGGAACATCAGGAATCACGATTTTCAAGTCCATTTGAATTTACGTGCATTATTATAGGAGTTGGAGACAGATGTGTCAATACGCAGAATTGGGTGTTGGTGTTGAAACCTGGGGAAGAGATGTTAGGGACGATTATAAGATTACCTATGTGAGTTATAGCTCTTGTGAACAGAATGATCAAGTCGTGATCGCGATATAACTGTTCCTTGGCAAGTTCTGGTCAGTTGTGTGAGAAGTAGGATAGGAGCTAATCGTTTCTAAAAGGGTAAAAGTGGTAGCTGGAAATACATAAACGATTCAACCAAGTCATTCGGAATCATAGAACAGAATGGTTAACTCTGTCTGTCAATGCGGCTATTTTTGGAGGAATTAGACTCAATTGCGTGGTCGAGTAAGATGGTGTAAGGTGTCTCAAAAGTGGATTAGACTGGGGTAAGGAAGTTGTGAAAGGTATCATTGCAATTCAGATACGAGGTGTAACTTGATGGTCAAGTCTCTGTGACTCTATAGGTATTGCTGGTGTAGTTGATGGCAGTTCTATGGAAAGTGTCAAGTGAATGTATCAGTCTTAAAGGTGGTGATGGGAGATTAGTAGGGGATCAAACGGTGTCTCTGGAATTATATTGGCAGTAATAATACAATTGACAAGACCCCTATTGTATAAGATTAGTTTTGAAACAGTTGAGGGCAGTTGTATAAACTGGTCGAAATGATGATGTGGGGGTTAACAGCGATTGGGAGGTACCAGGGAGAGTTTATGGGAACCAAATGAACCACCTGACTCTCAGTAATATTCTGGATCTGTTGGCCATAATGTTACAGTATTTCTGATGAATCTTGATCCGGTTCCGTAACTAGACTAAAATGACATTCGGATGTATAACCGAGTAATAGAATGCAGGCGAGGCATAAATGGGACTGTGGTAATCCTTAAGCTCCAGGAAAACCTTTTGTCAAGTCCTAGTGAGAACATGAGTATTTTTGAGGAAGTTAGAGGCTAGTGCGTGAGTGAGAGAGTTGTAAGGGCCACGGTAAAAAGAGAGAAGGGATGAAAAGGAGGACATAAAGGGTATTAGTAAAATCACACTACGCCAAGGTTCATAATGGTTAGCTTCATTCGTGGCTATGATTACTTTTGGAGGAGATAGACTCAGTTGGGTGACTAAGTAGAATTGGACGGGGAAGTGTAAAATGTGAGAATCTGCCGATAAACTATACTTTTTTGGTACCGTTGGAATTAACTGGATTCACATATTACGCCTATCAAGTCAAATTCATTATATGACTACTTTTGGTGGGTTGATGTGAGTTGCACGAAACGGTAGATATGCCGGTTGCGATGTTGAGGTTAGTAGGATGTAATAAGAGAGGAATGTAGGGGGGCATTCGAGTTCTGGGAGCTGTATTAATACGTTTATAGGGAGGAATAACTGTACGGATATTATTGAACTGGTTGAGGGCTGCCTCATGTTTGGACCGTATCAGTGAGTCGCTCTGAAAGAGGAGCTAGTAAGAGTGGAGGTAATGGCACGGTATCTAGAGAATGTACAGGGTCCGGTAATCGCAACCGTCAAGTCCGTATTCTAATATGGGTATTTTTGATGGAGTTACTTCCGTTTATATTACAAAGTAGAGTTGTGAGTGATGTTGCCAAATGTCCCTCAGATATGGTAGGTGGTACGTACATGGTATGGTTTTGATCTTCGCACCCCGGGGAATTCTCTTGTCAAGTCGCTCTGCTACTGTGAGTATTTTTGAAGGAATTGTTTGGAGCTGATTGAATGATAAGGTTGAGTGTATCTGGATTTGACGTCTAAAAGATGCTGAAGGTGTGGTAGGTGATACTCAGCAGGTACCACTAGAATCACTAGCTTCGATGGATTGTAATTGTCAAGTCTCCATACTGATACGAATATTTTTGGTCAAGTTAGGGTCTGTTGTAAGATTGATGATAGTTGTTGTTGGAGGACTGGCAAAGGGAAAAGATAAGAAACTGTAGTAGGAGAAACATGAGAGGTGCTATTGGAACCTGTGGGGTCTATTACATGCTCCGATTAAGACACTGTGTTTATTTGGGCAGTTTCAAAGAAGTTTCAACCTGTATATTAAGAGGTAGTTTGGGGGAGGTTGGGGTTAATATTTGTAAATTACTATATACCGATCCATTCTAGGTATCGTTGGAATCAGAGGGAGCCGATGAATACCCTGGCCAAATCTATATAACCATTCGGGTATTTCTGGAGAAGTTGGGTTCAGTTCTCTGTGGCGGCAAATATATGAGTGCTCTATTGACAAGCAGAAATGGACAGGAAGATGTTACAAGCTTTGGGGAAAGTTACCGCCAGTATACACATATTATTCAGAGTCACAATGAGCTCATGGTTGTATTTGTTTGCACTTTTCTCTACATTAAAACCTCACTTCTCTCAACTCAATAGATTAAATGTGAATAAAACAAAAGAAATTAAAATAAAACAGAAACAATCCCAATCCATCAAACAGTAGCACCAATAGAAAACTTGATGGGGTCCTTGCACTGGTACCCTCCGTTAAACACATAAACCACCTGACCTCCATGAAGAGGATCGGTCTTGGAGTTGCAAGAGTAAAACTGGTTGGTTCCATAAGAAGACACCTCCTTCATAGATCCGTCTCCCTTGAAGGCCCAGCCCCCAGTATTTCCCTTGATACCTACAGGAGGAGCAGGATGGTCCAGAACCTCGAGTTTGCCTGTTTGAACATTGGCAAAAAGCTGTCGAGTGTCAATTCCATCAGCAACAATATTCGCCATAGCTGCTCCTACGTCTTCGGCCTTGAAGTAGTAGAAGCCCTGGGTTAGTCCATAGACAATATCGTTTCCACGGACTTGAAGAGCTTGCATATCTTGTGGTTTACCGGAAGTGATAACGTGAAGGGTGTATCTGGGATGAACAGGAGCAGGAGCAGGTTTGTTAGTAGGAGCAGGGGCAGGTTTGTCTGTCTTTGTTTCACAGACACAAGGAGCAGAGAAGGCAGCAGAAGCTAGAGTGAGAACTGAGATGATCTTGAAGAGCATGTTGGAGGTGGTGATTGGTAGTGGACTCTGTAAGTACGACATGTCTTTATATAGATGGATAGACCTGCTCCCACCTCGGCCCTAAACGTCAAAAATAACTGAGGGGCTCAAAATGCCGAAAATAGATCATGGAGGAGGAGATTCTGTTGCAGATAATGGTCACATGGGATGGGGAATGGTCTACGATAAGTGTGGGCAGTTTTTCAGTTTGCAACTTGGTTCTGGTGTCTGGATGTGTTCCGTAAGGAGTGACTTGAAATAGAGAGAGAGGTCTGTGAAATGAGTATTTTACATGAGTGATGAATGGCATATTTTTTAATCGACATTAGTTCGCCTCAGCAACGCAATACTACCGTCTACCTACTTCTCCACACTTTTTCCATAGTTCTGTTCCCTACTCCTGTTGACAAAAATAGCTTAGCGCGATGCTATGATGTCATGAAATGGGGAAGATGGGGAAATACGAGGTCGGGGAGTTGATCATGTGATGGAATAGAGCTTGAAAAATGGTGAGGGTTTCTGTTTGACCTCGTCTAAGTATTTTCTACATTTTTATACGAAACTCGCTCTTACCCTCATTTCTTCTTCTGAATATATAACGAGTATAATCCCTTAAAAACTGCTGATTGAAAAACTACGCCGCCTCAAGTGTTCCCCAGGAACCCGCTAAAAGGTCTATAAATATCACTTATCGGTCTAGTTGTTGGTGCTAGTCTGGATACGAATTTAGGCTAGTAAAATACGAGCAAGACTAGAGTGAAAAAGAAGCGGCAATAAGAAGAGAAAATTGGGAGTTGATATCTGTGCTGTATCCGTGTCTACTCTTACGTTTCCGAAGTTCTTTTCCCTTGATTGCCTTTTTTGTGGATATATCATACCCATTTTATGTCTATAAGGAGCGTATGGTTAAGCTAGGGAAATACAGCCACCAAGATGCCCTCATAAAAAAGGAAAACGGTCTAAACGGGTGAAACCAGTCTCTAGACTCTCAATAACAGTCTACCAATTACAAGTACCAATCACGTCTAGACTGATCTATGGCTACCAACAACAAATCACGAGGACCGTTTTGACGATGATGACGTAGGTGGGGAACAGAGGGGTTCAAGGTGCTGAGGAGATGTGGCTGTGTAGAGCTAGAGCTTTAGATGGGAGAGACGAGGAGTACGATCTAGACGAGGAGTTGGAGCTATTTGATCTTTGGAACCAGATCAGCAGAAAATGCGAACTTATTTTGAGGGGTGTAAGGACAAGATGTGATGAAATAACATGAAATTAAAAGCAAGAGGGGTTCCTAAGGGTCCAGAGAAAGATGCATACCACTTTCTACGAATATCTGGGGACTCTTGAGACTGTGAACTTCATTTTAAGATATGCAGCTTTGAGGTTGGGTGCCACGAAATGAGAGATAATGTTCGTAGAGACACATAGAGATGATGGAGGCTATGAGGGCACAGGTACAAAGATGTGGAAGAGTATTTAGGGTCATTGATTATCTTCTGATGTGACTGAGTCCAAACTCTGGATCCCCCAGACCTAGTAGTCTAGCTAGTTTTGGTCTTAGAACTCAACTATTTCGAGATGACATGTGGTCTAGAGCGTCTATCCTGTTAGATGTAGCTCCTCTAGAAATCTGGTTCATGTCCTCTTCTTCTAGGAACCTGAGCCCGTCTCGATTTGGTCCACATCCACTTGTTCAGAACTTACTTCGGAATAGTTATTAGAGAGGTATGGGGGGATAGCTATTTCACGTAAAAATAGTAACTGACAACCATTAAACAGCATCCATGATAGGTAGCAGCTCTATTCTAACAAATATCCTATTATCTCAACTTCTCCTCATACAAAATGTCGAGTTGCATCTTTCCGTGTAGAATCCAATGATATCATGGTTGACATTTTACTGGAAGTTTACTTGACTTTGAAACCTAACCAACCAAATGTCATATAGAAGGCCTAGGAATACCTTACAATACAATCACCTCATTTCTCTTCAAATGTATCAAGCCCAACTTCAATTAATCTATCAATGCAACCTATCAACACCCACAACTACGACTCAACCACATCCATCACCCTTAGCTCATCTTCCAACTCGAGCATGTGTTTTTCCGACTTTTTGAGCAAGAAAAGCTCCTTTTTGAGCGCCTGACGACACTCGAAAACAAGTCTTTCTGCCTCCACCAGCGCCTTTCGTTTTTCTTTGACCCGGTCTTTGGTGGCTGTGATGTTTTTGAGCACTGCGAAAAGCAGGTTTCGTGTCTGTTCCAGAATGTTCGGCTGGCAGTTCATGATACAAGTGGTGAGTAATAGGGACGAGTTCAAGTGTACTTATTTCATCTCATTTGTACTCTCCAAAAGTTGCTCTTGTAAATATTTCCTCTTAATCATATTGGCTTTTAATATTGTGGGGTTGGGTGCAGAGAGGTGAGGGAAGACGCGATAAAAGATGTAAAAGGTGTCTGATTTCAATTTTTGACATTGCAATAGAATCCTCTAGTCGCAGGGAATCTAGTGGTACCATTATATTCCCGATTGAAACACAATCAACCATTCTGTGGCGTGCTTCTATTTGTCGAAAAAACCTCTTTACCCAATTAGTCCAATATTGGACAAAGTTAGTTGACTGATTAGGCCATTTGATCCCAATCGGGACGAACCTCACGAGAGAACCTCACAGAGAATATGACCTCAGGTAAATAAAACGACCTTGTTTTGAAAAAGGATTGAACTCCAGAAATATCTACGCCATGGAGACGAAACCTGCACTGTTGAGATCAGCTCGTTTTTGCGGTCATTTTGCACCTACTTTTGTTGCTCTTGCCTTATACAGAAAATGACGTAACCTAGGATACGACACCTCACGTCCAACTGCAAAACAGATCACGTGAAAATATCCCTGATTACGAGGCTTCCCTGACTCGACTTCCTAATAACGGTCTCTCACATGCCACTCTGCCTCATCTCATCTCCTACCGGTGCCCTAAACTCGTCTAACCCTGCAGGGGCATAAGAAAAGATCTTCAGTCACCCTGAAAGATTCGCGACTGGCGATCTTAGTACGAGGTAGTGGATCAACTTGAAGGAGTGCACCTACGTGGTATTGGCACAGTAAATTGTTTTTGAACAGGTATCTTAGTTATAGAATTGCTATTATACGACGTCGTATATTGCTATTATAATGTCGCAGAAATACGCCCTGAAAAATGAACGCACCGCAACCTACCTCAATGGCATTGTACGTGCCTGATTTTCGTCTTCCCGTCCATGTCTCAACTTACGCACTGCCAACGTACACCTCTGCACTGATCATCCAGGGTGCAAGGTACGGTGGAGGTGATGTACACCGTGTCTGCTAGCCAGGGATGGATCAGCTGAGTTCTAGAAGTGTGGATTAGTTGGGATTTATTTGGATTTTGGGAAAAAAACGCGAAAAATCAATTATCGCGTGAATTTCCAAAATACGCCTAAAATAGTGGTAAATCCGGAAAACACCAACTACCGCCAAATATTTCAAATTTCTGCTAGCTAGCGGTGGATCAGCGGAGTTCTATAAGGTGAGGGTGTTATGTGAATTTAGTGTGAGTTTATAGCAATTTCTGTTATTAATTTGGATTTTCTGAAAAACGCGAAAAATCGCGAAAAATCAATTATCGTGTAAATTTCAAAAATACACCTAAAATCCCCATAAATCCGTAAAACGCCAACTACTCGTGAAAAGTTCAATTTATCTTCTAGCCAGGGTGGATCAGCTGAGTTCTAGAAGATGAGGGTGTTTTGTGTGAATTTACAGCAATTTCTGTTATTAATTTGGATTTTCTGAAAAACGCGAAAAATCAATTAACCCCAAAATACTTCATAAAATCCCGTAAATCCGTAAAAACCCCGAAAAGCTCAATTCCTCAAACTACGCCCTCCCAAGCCCTCCCCCATTCTCCAAGTCACGTGACTACGCCACCCGTCTCGTATCCTCCGCGTCTAACACTGCCTGTCTCAGTTTTTTCTCCGCCCCAAAGTGTTTCAGAACGCGTCGACACGCCGCAAAACACGACAGTGGCCAAAAAAACACGGCTTTTCGCGTCACCGATTTTATCACGTGACCACGCCCTCTACCCCGCCCGAAAACACGTCCCTCCTCGTCCTACGCGTGTGGTCTCCATCTTGGCTGGTATACACGCATACGCGCATGGTTGCACTTCCCGTTTAGTCTCCATGAAATCCCAATTCGGCGAGTGCAGAAAAATAAGGTTTTGCTGAGGTTGCTTGGGGCTTAGTAGGGATTTAGGGGCATTAGGGGGGTGGTTTGGAGGGGGATATGGGGTGGTTTTTGTGGGTGAAATAATGGGGATGGGCTCTCTCTACGGAATTTGGTATTTTTTTGTATTTTCCCCTTTTTTTTCTCTATTTTTCCATTTTTTCTCATTTTTGCGCCACTTCTTATCCCACTGTTCCCCATTTCTGTATCCCATTTCTGCGCTTTCATTCCACCTCTGTTTATTAAATGTTGCATGGCGTGTGGTGAAAAAATACGTGCATATATTGGTGAGGGACTAACATGGCATCACTTGTAAGTAGGATAGGAGCTGTGCTACCACCTACATACCGCAGAATGAAGCCCAAAGCCGTTTACACCGTTTTCGTCAACACCGGGTTTGTAAATTCCTGGTATTTCTTCCTACATTTTTCCATTCTCATTTTCGAAATATTATTTTCCTGCCGCACTAGAAACATCGGGTCCACGTCTGTCATGTGGGAGACGCGTCTTGATCGACAGAGGGAAGTTAATTCGCGTGGAATAACGAGGCGGGTAAAGCCTTACTGTTATAGGGCAGTATAAGACAAGACAGGTCACGTGACGCAGGGGTAGTTTTTCTCCCTGGTTAGGGGCCTCCTTAGGCGATGGCACTATCCCACTATGGCTCCATGGTATGTGCACATGTCCATATTTGCTTGGCCTAAGCTAGCTAAGAATTAGTTCGGTAGGGTAGTTTTGGAGTAGGGAGTGAAAGAGGCTGGAAACCGGGCTGTCTACGTATAGGCAGCGTTGCTCGTGTGTTGCAAGTTTTCTTTTTTTATTATTTCTTTTCTTTTCTTTTTTTGTAGTTTTGCTTTTCCTTTTCCCGTGTTCGAACTTCGCAAGGTTGAAAGATAACGTCACGGTTTAGTGGGCAAGGTGCGGATGCGTGTGATACGGACACGCCCCAGATCTAAACATGGGCCTACACAGGGGTGCGTACGGGTATTTTTGGATATTTTGTATTTTGTATTTTGTATTTTGTATTTTGTATTTTGTATTTTGTATTTTTGATATTTTCCAATATTTCCGGACTGGTTAACAATTACCGAAAGTAATAAACACGCCTCTATTATTCAGAATTACAGGGCCAGATATTATACCGCCGTTTTCGTTCCTGAAGATTTATTTTGCGGCCATATTTTCTCGCGGAATATTATCTCCCCAAATCTCGCAAGTAGAACGATCTCAACTGCATTCGTGCGTGAGGTGAGGTGAGGTTCAATTAGTCCTTTGGCTAAGTACGTGTTGGCATTTTAGCGATATATTCAATGCTGGCATTTTAGAATAAATATTTAAATACATACCACTACAACCATTTACCAACCACCCCATTTACCACCCCGTACCCCGTGGCTGTATATTATATTACCAGCTGAAACAATCAGCGCTGGGGTATTATCGCCTCGACGTTTGCCTTATTCCGTCTGTGAACCTTGAGACTAACACGCTGAAAGTCCCATTCAACGCGTAACAGAGTTTCGCCCAACCTTAACCCTACGCATGCGAGCGTTCAGATTTCTAAAAACCCCCTTGCATGACCAGACCTCAGGCTGGTTAACATCTACTCTCTCACTCCACAGCTTCATCTCTTCTCCACACTTCTTTCCGACGTGATCACTAACGACAACCCCGTTGTCAAACACAAAAAGTTGTCGCCAACACAAACGAAAACAATGACAACCACTCCACCAAGACTGCCACAGCTCCAGGGCCTCACCCCGCTGCGCTTCTCGCCCTACCGACGCAGTGGATGTAGTCCCCGAAGCAAACGACTGAGCAGCTATCGACGAGAAGCACAAAAACTGCCGAGCCACAAAGCCGGCCAGACGCTGCCAGCCTCAACTTCTCTGGACTCGCTGGCGTCCACTTTGTCGGTGACAGTGTCAGCCGACGTGATTTACCAGGACCTGCGACAGAGCGAGGTCAACTATCTGGAGGAGTTGCAGTTGTTGATTCAGAGCGATCTGAGTCCGCGAATGACTTCTGTTGTGCGCAAGCTGAAGTTGTTGCATGATAATATGCCTATTGATGGGTTTTTTAACTGGGTGAGTAGCACAGAGTGACACGAGTGTCAGCAACAATGACGCAAATGACAGCAACTATGTGACGACAATGACAGCAACAATGTGACGACAGCAACAATGTGAAGACAGCAACAATGTGGTAACCACGCTTCAATGTATCCCAGCACTTGCAATGTGATGGCAGCACTTGTTCAATGTATGCCAGCACGTCTTCAGTGTCATGCCATTGCATTGCTACATCTTTTTAGTCACGATCTCCACTTACATACTAACACAGGCACGCGACGTTACACCACTGTACTCCTCGTACATTGCCGAATACACAATCGACGCCACCACGGCGACACACATGCTCTACCTGCTCAAACGCCCGCTGGTGCGAATCCGCTACCTCGCCAAGGTGCTCAAAAAGCTGGCAGAAAGCTCGCCCGAATTCGAGAGCAGACGCGAGACAGCAATCAGGTTCAGAGACCTGACGCGCCAGGCCCGTGACAAGGCCGAGTCCGAGCGGGAACGGGTCGATCTCACGACCTTCAACTTTGACCGCGTCGTCCACTTTGACACGCTTCAGGAGACGTACGACGAGTTCGACTACACCACCACCCTGCATCGCGACTACTTTGAAATGTGCGTCAAGCACCGAAGTGGCAAGACGTTCGACAAGAAGATGGTCGAGGTCTTTCTCGTCACCGACACAACGACTCCCAACAAGGGCATGCCCAGCAACAAAATCTCGGCCGATGCATTCACAGACACCTTTTCCGGTCTGGCGATTTGTTCGCTGGAAGACCCAGGCCGAAGTCTCATTTTCCCGCAGTTCAAGCGGAGTGACTTTGTGCTGGTTGAACAGCCCAAGTCGCGTCTTTCCAGTCGCCAGGCCAAGTACGAGATTGTGCTGCAAGCATCCAACCACAGCACGGTAGTTCTGTACTGTCCCGAGCTGGACCAGGTGAAGCTGTGGTCGCGGGTTCTGGGCCATCTGTTTGGCCACGTGACGGACTACTCGGCGTCCAAGGCGTCTTCGGATCTGCTGAAGCTGACCTTTGGGCGGGAGTACTCGTTTGGTATCGAGTCGTCTCGCATTCTCGCGGGCCCTGGAGGTCTGGGAATCAACATCAAGGAGGAGGCCGAGGAGAAGCCAGTGGAAAAGAAGCTGGTCGACAAGCCGCTGCCTCGCGATCTGAAGAACGTGCCCCGTTTGGAGTCGTCTTTGTCTCTGGGCGATTCTCTTTTTGGCGAGTCGCTCGACAAGTTCAAGTATGACAAACCTGTCGAGGCTCTGAACGTTGTCAAAAAGGTGGAGGTTGCCGAGGCTACTGAAGCTGAAGTGCCTCCTGCCCCCACGGAGGCTGCTCCTGCTCCTCCCAACAAGCCCTCGTTTGCTGCTGCTGCTCTAGTTGTCAGCGATGTGGTCAAATCTGAGACTGGAAAGCCCGTCATCAAAATCATCGCCGAGGCTCCCTCGCAATCGACGTCCATGGAGTCGTTTACCAGCGAAATCATGGACCGAGGCAGCAGCGATTCCTCCTGGAGCGAGCTGGAGGAGGAGGATCTGGAGGAGGTCGAGGAGGTCGAGGAGACCAAGCCGCTGGTGCGGGACGAGTCGAGCGTGGATCTGCCCATCATCGAGCCCAAGGAGAGCTCGTCGCCCGCATCCACTCTGCGGCCCATTTCCGCGTACGAGACTGCGTCCGACTCGACGCCCAACGAGCCAAACTTCCCTCCTCGGCCCAGAGACAACTCTGCCGCCATTGCCACCCGGCGAGGAGCCGCAGCAACGTCTCTGGTCGAGGCCCGGGCCACAGGACCCAACCGAGACGCGTTGAACAAGTCGTCGTCGGTGATTGGCGGCAACCAGTACGAGAACATGACCTCGTTCACCGCCAACGCCACTCCCGGAGGCACCAAGCCCCTGCCCTTCAACTCCGCGGCCATGCTGCGGTCCAACCACAAGTTTGTGCCTGCGGAGGGCGCTCAGAGCAAGTTTTCGCCTGAGCTGGAGCAGGGCGGAGGGTTCAAGTTTGGCAAAAAGTGGTGGTCTCGCGGCCCCAAGACCAAGGAGGCCAAGGAGGCCAAGAAGCAGGAGAAGGAGATGAAGCGGCTCGAAAAGGAGGCCGTCAAGGAGCGAGAGCGACTCTGGTACGAGAACAACAAGAAGGAGAAGGAGGACCGTTTGGAGGAGCTGAAGCGGGAGAAGGAAAAGGCCCAGGTGGTCGAGGAGGCTGTTCCCGAACACACACCCGGCACCAAGAGCCGCAGTGCGTTTGCTGCGCTTAAAACCGTCTCCCAGCTTGTCAAGGCCAAGCCCCCGACGTTCGAGCCCACCTTCCAGATGGTCGAGCCCAAGACGGAATACTCGGCCAGCCCCTCGTCTCTGTCTTCCTGTTCCATCGATACTCCCCGAATGTCTGCTCTGCTGCCCTCTCCTCTGGTGATGCAGAACGCTGCCCGAAACGAGCATGCTACGGTTGAGCAGAACAAGGGTTTCAACGCCATGTCTGCCGAGCGGGTGGATGGCTTCGAGATGATTTCCCCCACCCAGGGTTCCATGACTGCTCCTCTTCCCCAGGTGCCAAAAATGTCCACCGCTGCTCCTCCTGTGCCTCCTGTGCCTTCAGTTGAGGTCCAGGCCCCTACCCCCGTGCTTGCCTCTATTCCTGTTGTGGCTACCATTTCCGCTGCTTTCGCCAGTGTTCCTGTTTCTGCCCCTCCTGTTCCCAAGACCAATCCCTACACCATGGACAACTCGTCGGTGGCCACCATCACTGCATCCACCGTTGACGTGGCTACCGAGGCTTCCACTTCCACCTCCAGCTTTGTCACTGCCCCTGAGGTCTCTCCTCCCAAGAAGGTGGCTCCTCCCCCTCCTCCTTCTCGACGACAGAACAGCGTCTCTTCCGCTGCCTCTTCGGCGTCCATCAAGTCCGACCTGCAGGCCATGTCGCGGTCGCTCAACGAGTCTCTGTCTCGGTCTGCCTCCCAGACCATGAGCACCTCGTCCTCGAACTCGACGATTGCCTCGCTAGCCAGCGAGGAGAAGGAACTGCTGCGAAGCGGTAGCGTCCACGCCTCAGGTGAGCCATCCAAGCAGCTCGACAAGCCCTCTCGATCGCCGTCTCTGTCGCACCATCTCCGGTCCGTCAAGTCCATGGACTCCCTCCCCTCTACCATCTCTTCCAAGAGCATTTCCAGCATGGGACGAGAGGATTCCGGCTTCAGTTTCCTGGAGCCTGGTTTCTTTGGCAACCCGGAGCTGAAGGACCACGACTCTGACTCCGACTCCGACGCCGACTCGGTCCATCTGCTCGATACTCCCGAGATTGAGCAGCTGGAAATGACCCAGGTCAAGGCCAAGGCCGTGATGGTCGGCTCCAAGCTCCCCTCCGAGCCCTCCGACTCGTCCATCTCGTCCAAGCGGTCCATTGCCTCCGGCACTTCTGCCACCTCGGTCACCTCTGCGTCTTCCTCCAAGAACTCCATCCGGTTCACTCCCCTGCGAAACGCAAAGTCCGAGGAGATGCTGCTCAAGTCCGGGCCTCTGGCGGGCTCTTCGGCCTCTTCCACCTCGTCGTCTGAGGAGTCCGAGGAGTCGGACACTCTCGCTCCCTTGGTCAAGGTCAAGCAGCGAGTTTCTCGAGTGGGTTCTCCCGCCGAGTGTCTGGCTGCTCCTGCCACAGTTGTAGCCGCTCCCACCGACGGTACCACCATCTTCACCGTCAACGCCTTTACCTCGCGATGGAAGGGCAACACCTGGGAGACTCTGTCCGACTCGATGCTATCTCTCAAGGTGTGCATTGGCACCGAGGGCGGCCGTCTGGACGTTGGCTCCAACTCCATTCTGCTCAACAAGCAGTCTGCTCTGCGACGAGGCACTGCTGTCGACGTGCAGCTGCGTCAGTCGACCGACATTTACTCGTTCCGACTGCGAAACTCCCGAGAGGCCGACGGGCTGCTGTCTGCCTGCAACTCGGCCAAAAAGGACCTTGTGGAGCGATCTCTCATCTCCAACCGGTCCTCCTACACCGCCTCCATCTGCTCAGACAGCTCTCTGGGCACCGTGGGCTCCGGATCCGGTCCCCTGAGCCTGAAACCCCGAAACAAACTGTCTCTGCTGGCTCAGGACGAGGGGTTGCTGCTTCTGCAGAATCTCAAGGCTCGGCTGTTCCTGTCCCCTCGAATGTCCAAGCTCTGGCTTGGTCTGGGAGTCGGTCTGGTCACCGTCAACGTGTCCACCGAGGACCTGATGACCAACGCCAAGACTGTGACCATGAAGCAGCAGGGGTTCGGAGAGGCTGTCTTTTCCGGCTCTCTCCCCGCCCAGGCCTTTGCCAAGGACGGCAACGGCATCCGAGTGTATGCTGACTACGAGCAGCTCGGCCACGACGCCATGTCTCAGCGAGACCTGTCGTCTAACGTTTACTACCTCCAACTGAAGGGTGAGAAGGAGGTTGATAGAGTGTTTGAAATCTTTACCACCAGTTAGTTTAATTAATTTATTGTATTGTATTAAAAAAAAAGGTGTAGAGCAGTATACTGAGAAAAAACTACATACATGATGGTATCTATTAATTATTGAAGATTACATTGGTCAAGGCGCCTTGGCGAACCGGCATTTCTGAGAAAGTTACATGTCAAAGATCAGTATTTTGGGAAAGAAATCTCGAACGGGATAGTATATAGGAGATCAAAGGTATTTCTGAGACCGTATTAGCCTGCGTAATAAGATGGTAAAAACCCCAAGTTGATGTAGATATTTCTGATACAGCTAGGGGGAATTTCATAATAAGTAGAATTGTGGGTGTCGCTGTCACAACATGAGAAGAGGTTAAGGGGAGAAGTTCATGGTGTCATTAGAATTGTCACACCTCGTAGAATCTTCCTGTCAGCTTGGGGTAGTGGTACTGGTATTTTTGGCAGAGTTAGGCTAAGTTCTATGTGGGAGCCGCCTATGATGTGGTTGTTAAAAGCTGTGAAGAGTAAGCGGGAAAGGTGTAATTGGTACCAGGTTATTGCAACCGATCCCGGAGTAATATGATCAAGTCGCAATAATGATGGGGGTATTTTTGGAGAAGCTAGGGGCGGTTGCATGCTAAGGCAGAATTGAGAACGGAAGTGAAAGAAGAGCGTATCTTGTAACAGAGGATCGTTACATGGTATCATTTGATTCCCCTAGACCCGTAGAATTCTCTTGTCAAGTCGAAATATATATACTGGTATTTTTATAGAGGTGAACAGAACTCTCTCTGGGGGGTATCAAAGATGTCGAGTTTAAAATAGATACAGAAGGAATAGAGGTGTGTTTAAGGGTACCAAAAGGATCGGACAGCTCTAAGGAAACCACCCGTCAAGTCCTTGAAACGATCGGGCCATTTCTGGTAATTTTAGAGCAGTTCTGAGTGGGGCAGTCTTTTGGAAGTAAACGGTAAAAGAGCCAAAATGTTAGAATGAGAGTCGTGAAGGTAGTGTCTATATTATCTGGTGTCCATTATCTAACATGGTTGACTTACTAACACGAATTACTTATTATTGAGCGAGTGAGGGCTGTTGTCTCGATTATGAGATTGTGGGGTTGGTGTAGAAAAAGGTGTGAAGAAGCGAGTAGTAGCTACATGAAGGCATACTGGTCACTCCCAGAAGCTGCTTTTTCAGGGGAGCAAGTTATTCAACTCAGTGTGACTATGTGGTTATTTTCCAAGAAATTAATGGAACGTTAGAGACTAAGTAGAAAGGGAGTGATGGTGTAAAATTGGGGAAGAGGTGGTAGGAAAGAAATAGAAGATTACCATAAGCCTCCAGACTTCAGGGAACCAAACTACCAAGTCAGCTTGATGCTGCAATTATTTTGGGAGAAATTATGCTCAGTTGTGTAAAAGTTGGATTGCAAGATTCGTTGTCAAATGCGGGAAATATGCAATTGGGAGGGTTTAAAGGTGTCGTAGAAATTAAACGTCCCAAGGAAACTACATGATTAAGTTATTGTAGCACTGTGAGTATTTCTTGAGGAGTTAGGTCAATTCTATGGAAAGTGCAAAAAATATTCTCAGTGTCTAGGGGAGAGATGAGGTGGGAGTAGAGTAATAGACGGCACTGACAGAATCCCCTCTACCTGAGAATTACGTTAGTCAACTCCCTATAACTATATGGCTATTATTAAGAGAGCTGCCCTTATACGGACAGTTTCGGTGCGAAGACAAATGGCAGTGTGGACGCTTAAAAGGGGAGAGAAGAAGTAGGAGAGTTATATGTGGTACCAGACGAATCTTTCCGCCTGTGGGAACAGAATGATCCAGACAGGTCGGCTATTAGAGTATTATTGGAGGAGTTAAGCCAGCTATATTGTTACAATAGGGATTGGATGAGGTGCAAAAAGTTGGAAAGAGGTAGTAGTGAAAAGTGAAACGGTGAAATTGGGATATACATGATGCGAGAATGTAGTTGTCAAGTTGCCATAGTTATATGGGTATTTTAGAACAAGATAGAGGCAGTTGCATCATAAGCAGAGAGTTGGTGCGTTGGTGTTAAAAGTTATGCAGTGACTGTATGAGGGTATTGCGTGGTATCATAAGCATCGAATGAGTTCAAGGAAAACTCTCATCCAGTTTACAGGGGTATGGGGGTATTTCTGAAGAAGTTGCGAGCAGTTCTGTAAGAGCTAGCAAGAGGGGACTTGGGGTTAAAACAGAACAAGAGGTGGTATTGGAGGTGTAGCTGGCATCAGACGATACTCCCGACCCTGTAAAATAAGATAACTCAGGCGCTATTGTTATTCGAGTATATCTGCAGACGTTAGGTTGAGTTGCGTGGTGATGTAGAATAGGAGATGCAGGGAGAAAATCGGGTATTGGGTAGGAAATGAGACGTGTATGGTATCAGTGGGCTCCACGTAAGTTGGGATTACGGAGATTACGTCGCCTTGGCTATGTGGGCATTTTTAGAAGTGTTGGGCTTAATCTAATTCCCAGGTTGAAAACTAGTTTTTTGGTTTTTCAAGTTGTAGAGAGATAAGAGGGAGAGAAGTCGTATACACAAGGGTAAGTATCAGAGTCCCCAATAACAGTAACGGCAAGCTTGCTGTTCTTCTAAAGGTGACTTCAAAATCTACCGAAGAACCTATTTTTGATATTTCACAAAACTGCTTTCTGCACCTACTTAATCAGTAATACCGGCATCGTTACGGAGACTTAACCATCTCGACCATCCAAGTCTGGGACACTCAAGTATTCCTTTCATCTCAGTTCTAGCGTTGCTGCACCACTTTTAAAACCGAATCACTTATTTCGCACTTCTGACATATGGGACTCCAACTTGGTCAGAAATACCCACATAGTTTTGGCGAGTTGACTAATGTAATATCCAAAGGCTAAGGACTCTTGTGGTACCACACAATCTGTCCCTGCTACCTTACATTATGTTTTGTCCCCTGCAACCCACAATTCTGCTAGTTCAAGCGATTCTTCCAACTTTATCAGAAATACTCATATCACCAGGGCGACTTGACGGCTGTATTCTCCGATTCCTGGGGATTCGAATGACACCCTATATGTGTCTCCTGCTGTTGCCACAAAACATTTAACGTTGACACCCTCAATTCTACTTGTTCACTCAACTGCACTCAACTCCATCAAAAATACATTCATCATCCTGGTGTATTGACCAGCGTCTTTTACGTCTGCGTAAGATTCGATCGATACCAAGAATATTGTTACTATTGTCTCTGTACCACTTTTGACAACGGTTCTCTAAGATGTGGAAAATGAGTATTTCGTTTTGTAAAGTGTGTGAAATGTGGGAGGGGTAATTCTTGGTACCACTAGAATCGCCTTACCCCAGGTAGAAAGATGGTCTTGTTGGTTTGGCATGTGGGTATTTCTGAAGGAGATAGGTGGAGTTAGGTGAAAGTGCAAAATATGTGTTTCGGGTTTGAAATTGTAAAGGGATATCAGAAAGATTTCTAAACGGTGTTAGGGTAAACCCCGGTGTGGAAGAAGCAAAATGGTCAAGTAGCCATTGTTTTACGAGTATTTCTGCGAGACTTAGAGTTGACAATGTGCCGCAGTAGAATTGGGGGTGGAACTGTTAAAAGTTTTTAGTGAAGTGCAAAGGAGACTTTCGAGGTATCAAATGAATTGTACGGGAGCGTAGAATACTCTCGTCTAGTTGTCTTAATGATATGGATATTCCTGACGAAGTTGGAGCTGTTACCTGAAACCGTATAATTGGGAGGCTAGTTGTCAATCGAAATCATGGAAGATTTAGTGAGAGAAGTACCAGGTACAATACAGTACTGTACGGTACAGTACAAGTAGGTATCAAATGAATTTACAGGACCGTGTGATCATAACGGCATACTCCTCATTAACGTGGGAATATTATTACATATTTACTTTATAATTTGTTGAATTTCTTAATTTAAAAAGTAAAATAAAAAAAGGTTAGTTATTAAGGCCACCTCATCTCTTCTTCTTCATACAACATCATAAAATGAGACATCACATTTGGATACCAAAAAATGGATGTAATCATCTTTGAACGAGATATTACAGACTATCAATCAAATGATACCCCACTACGCTTCACAGAGAAAGTCCCCAAGGAGATACACACCCACGACATGGCCTTTGTCGTGAGACAGAATAAGTCCTGAGTTTGAACCACATCACTTCTGTGATTGGTTTCACTGTCATCCGAGTTACGATACTACTTTTCTCTCTGTGTTCACTTTTTTCATTCACAATTCTGTTTGTGTTCACTTTTTTCAAACACAATTCTATCTGTGTTCACTTGATTCATTCACATTTCACAAATTCATTCAACTATTTAAAAACAAAAAGCGCTTAGAGGAGAGCAGCCATGACCATGGGGAGGGCGACAGCAGCGACACCGGCAGCAGCCTTGGAAGCTCCGTTGGCCTGGGCAGGGACATTCTTGGGGGCCTGGGGAGGAGCAGTGGCGTGGGTGCCGTTGAGGGTGTGGGTCAGAGTCTGGGTGAGTCGGACAGTCTTGTCACCCTCGGGGATGGCAACTCGGGGAGATCCCTTGGGGAAGGAGGTCTCCTCGGGCTTGTTGGTGCACTTGGTGCAGACGGTGGAGGTGACGGTGGACTGAGAGTGAGACACGACAGTGTTGCCAGCGGCGTCAGTGGTGGTGACGGGGCAGTCGGTGACGTAGACAGTGACAATGTCATCCTTGCCCTCCTGGGCGGGAGCAGTGACGTGAGCACCAAGAGCAGCCTGGGTCTTCTCGGCGGCGGCGGAAGAGGTCTTGGTGCACTTGGGGCAGACGGTGGAAGTCACGGTGGACTTGGTGTGGGTGACAACGGTGTGGCCAGCAGCATCGGTGGTGGTGACGGGGCAGTCAGTCTCGTAGATGGTGATGTAGGAGTCGGTACCGTTGACGCCGGGGAGGGTGCCGTTGGCAAAGTTGGCAGCGGGGATGGGCTGGCCGTTGGCGCCAATGAAGAAGATGCCAACGTTGGCAGAAGCGTTGGAGTTGGAGTTAGAGTTGGAGCTGGAGTTGGAGTTGGAGTTGGAGTTGGCAACAGCCAGCTGGTTGGTCTGGGCACCAGCCTTGTCAGCGAGCTCCTTGGCAGCCTGGGCAGCGGCGGCATCCTTAGAAGCCTGCTCCTTCAGGAGAGCCTCGTGGGCAGCAGTCTCGTCCTGAACGTACTTGTCAAACTGCTTGGAGAGCTTGTCGTAGTCAGCAGCGTCCTTCTTGGGAACCGTGGACCAGGTGTAGTCGCTCAGGGCATCGATATCAGAGGGAGCGGGGGTGGCCTCGTAGTTCTGGACGATCTTGACGTGGTTAGCGGGGGTATCCTCAACCTGGGCGGCAAGGTTCTGGGCCTGGTACATGGCGTAGACCTGCTCGGCAGCGTTGACAATCATCTCAGCGGTGTAGATTCCAACACCGTTGTCACGGAGAAGGACGTACTCCAGAGCAGCGAGGGTGGAGCTCTTGTCGTTGAGGTTGATAGCGTTCTTCCAAGAAGCAGCGTGGCTCTTCTGGGCGTAAGTGACCAGGTTCTTGAGGTTGTCAGCGAGCTTGGTGGCGTCACTGCCATCCTTGAAGAAGTCAGCAGTAGCGGGCCACTGCTCGGTTCCGAGAGCCCAAGAGTTCTGGATGTAGTCGTGGGCAGTGGCCTCGAGAGCTCGGATGATGGCACCGTCAGTGTTCTGGTCCATCTCCTTGGGGAAGACCATAAGGGGAGCGACCTTGGCGTTGGTGACGTCAATGACCAGATCGGGCTTCTTCTGCTCGGCAGTGTCAACGGGGGCGGCGACAGCAAGGGCGGCGAGAGCAGCAATGGTAGCAATAGAGAACTTCATAATGAGAGACTGAGGTGGGAAGGTGAGGAAGGTGTTCTTTTCTGCTTTACTGAGGGAGGACTTGGTCCTGGTTATATACCATCTTTTGGTATGTTGTGCCTTTGGTTTTTCTTCTTTTTTTTCTCGCCATGCTCAGCGTACGTTCGATCCACGGAGTCTGGAATGCGTCGATTTCAGAACGGTGTAGACGCGCTAGCTGTTGGTACCAAGGAGTGCAGTCCACGGACATGTCCGGGCTAGTGTGAAATAAGGTGGTGGTGCTATTTCGAGGATTTTGAGGTTTCTGGAGGGATCTGGAGGGATCTGGGGTGATTGAAGGCTGACTGTGGGTTCAATTGTTTCGGTTGTATCCGCTGTCAGGAATGCGTTTCTTGTGATACGAGTTATGGGTATTCATTGTCTTTCTCAGTTGTTTTACAACTCCTATTACACTGACTATTCTCTGCAAGACTAATGCACTACACGGCTCCTCAGCCGGAACTAAGAGTATCATCTATTGGTTTTATTATCATAGAGATGAGCTGTGATGCGATGGGGTAAATGTGGAACAGGTTGTGGATGGAGAGGGTCCTGGATAACGGGTGAGATCCTTTCTGTTATGAAAAAACGATATGTTTCGATTGATGAAGTCTCCGTGTGAACATTTCCACACGAATAACTACTAGCTCCTTGCGTGGAGCCATACCAACGTGTGAAGTGAACTAGCACTTGCAGAAAGTGGGTGGTGTCATTTCTGGTGAGTGAGTGGAGAGTGGTGGTGGTAATAGGATATCATGGAGGGTTTGTCTCAATTATCTCTTCGTTTTGTTTTGCCATCTCATATCTCCTTATCCAGCCGCCAAGAGATATACGAGATTTGACAGCTTCCAGAACATTGTCGACAAAGAAAAGTTACGGTTGCGGGCCGCTAGTCTGCCGTTTGCATAAATCCCGACTAGATGGCTCGAGAAGGAATTCTGGGCTAGTGCGTTTCTCTTTCGCGTCGCGACTGCTCAGGCACAGGTACAGGTACAGGTACATTCTTGTGAGGGTGTTTTCGTGTCGCAGCAAAAATGTCTGTTTTTGTTTCAGAACAATCTCTTTCAGATTCCTACATTGTTCCAACTTCCTCCACAGACTAGTTTTCTTCTGACGGCAAACTGTACTTGTATAGTGCCTCTTGTCCGGACTAAAAGCCCAGGAATAGCTCGCTGGGCCGTCTTGTGAAAAAACACGTTGAGTCCGAACACCAAATACACGCACAGCTAGTGTGGAATGTAGAGTCGAGCCCCTTACGCACGGCGACGGAAAATTGGGGCGACGAGGTTTGCAGGTTTGTTTTGCGCAGCTAGACGGTGCTTGAGCACTGCCAGACACTAATTTCCGCTAAATTCCACTAGTGGCTTCTTAGCGTCTGTCCAGAAGGGAACACGAGGTACCTGTTCGGGAAGGGTTTAGTGAGAGGAACGGCACGGGTAGGGTCTTGTTGTGGAAACAATGAGGATTTTTCAGTCCAAGAAATCAACACCCGAAAAGGAAGGGCGAAGAAATAAAAAAATACGGCAGCAACTACAGCACAAGAATGAAGTTGCAACCGAGTCTTCTGGTGTCCATGCTTGGTGTCCATACTTGCACCTCTACATTAGACTGAGGTCAACGCGCTGAACGCACTATTGTCGTGATTCACAGAATGCATGCAATCTGAGGCGCAATTGAAGGAGGCGTAAACAGTGGTTATTGCAGTGTTGAAGAAATACTGTAGTATTGGTAATGATGAGGGGGATGTTGGTAGGCTCCGTAAGATGAGTTAGTCTTGGTAATGTTACGGGAAGGGTTCACAATAGGAAAGTACAATCAGAATAGAACAATACACCGTGCTAAGAACAATAGTGCCGTGCTCGCTTGTACTAGAGTTGCTAAACGAGCAGTTTATGGGAACAGGGCCATTTATCAGACGATTTTTCCTACAGGTAATTATCCGGCTTTTTTGGCTATAGTACCATTGTAGGGTAGAGATGGAAGGACACAACTTCTTCAAAAATGCTGAAGACGAAAAAGGAGTGATATATCCATGATCAGAAACACGTGCAAAATATAATGGTCAAGTCCACACTCTCGAAAAATCAGTTTATACCGTTTCTCCGAGGTTATGATCCAGTTCTTAGTCTTGTTGAGAGACACAACGTTATTTATAGCCATGAACATAATGAATTTGTCTAGCTAGTCGTAAATTGAGATACACCAGCCCACAATCAGGTTAGTTCTCTTTTGATGGCAATTTCAGGCTTCAATTGTCTGTTGGAGGTCCTTTCCTGTTGGTTGTTTCTTCCCAACATATCGAGCTCAATCTGCACCAAGATCACAATTGAGGCACATTCTGAAGGGTTATAGAAGCCCAGCAATTTGTAAAATATATTCTAGTGGTATTTCTTGGTCTTATGTTGCCTCCCGTGTCGTTTGAATATCTTTTCAGATTTTTTAATGTTTTTCTTCACCTGAAATTTCACTAACTTCATATACACCTCCCATTGTGACGTTATAAACCGTATGGAAACATACAACATCTCTGTGATGCACCTTGGCCTATTTTAGAGCAATACCCCCTGTACCCTTGCCGCACTATTTTATTCCTTGAAATTACTTTCATTTAAAAGTGCCAACGTTTTTTTATTTCATTTTTTAAAATTATTTTTAATATTTTAGAAAATAATAAAATACATAATAATTCATATAAAATAAAACATCACACACCGTGATCAAGGAGTTACGGGGAATGTGAACATACCGCGAAGGGCAATACAACACACACTGTACACGGTCCACTTCAATCATTCACATGCCATTTCGAATTTTTTTAGTGACGTAGCTAAAGTTTGCATCATTCCACCGCTAGAGAAGTCTCTAGAATATCTTTTTGAGGCTAGAATTTCATATCTGGTCCAAAGCACGTGTTTTATTCCTAGTTAGCACTGGCCAACATTTACAGAGTAGATATATAATCAGAAAAACACCCCCAACTCAACAATACCGTGACCCTAAGTTTTCTACCAATAATACAATTAAATTAATGCTACCTCTACTCGGCCTTGTCTACCATCTCAATGTCCTTTGTAGACTCTTCCTTGACTTCCTTGACCTCCTCCTTCGTAGAGTCCTCCACCTCCTTCTCAGTGTCCTTCATCTCCACCTCCTTGACCTCCACTTCCTCTACTGCCTCCTTCTTGGCTTTCTTACTAGGAGTACCCTCTTCATGCTCAGACTCGTCCAAAGGCCTCTTAGCTGACTCACTCTCTGCAGTCTCAGTGGTAGTCTCCTCAACCTCCTTCTCCTCAACCTCCTTCACCCCAACAGCTCCCTCTTCAATATCAACACTCTCACGTGTACTCTTCTGCTCCTTGGTTCCATTGACCACCTCGTTGAGATCAGTGGACACACTCAGTTTGCCCCAAAGACCAGACACACGAGCAGCTCGCCATCCTAGCCAGTCGGCAGCAGAAATATCCTCCACACATTTGGCCTGTTCTGCCTCGTCCAAAAAGTCCCAATCCAGCTTCTTCACCTGAGCCAACTCGCCCAGCTTGTCAATGTAGACCTGAGGAGTGCCAACAGTAGACGGCTCGGACTTGTTTTCAAGCAAAGAAAGCCCTGTTTCCACAGCCATGAGCTTGGTAAGTGTCTCAGTGCCCATCTCGTACCTCCATCGAGGTCTAACATGTCCCAATTTCGTAATCAGCTCCTCAACGCCCTCAATCTCGTCAATGTTGCTCATGACAGGTTTTTCGTACGCAGGACATCCTTCCAGCTTCCACTCAACCCACTTTTCGTCAAACTTGAAAACGTGTCGAATAATGCGGCTCAACACAGGGTTGAAATCGGGACTCTGAACAGGCTTGTAGGAAGGCTTGCTTTTGCCTCGAGACTGGAAATGGGAAATTAGAGACTCGAAAAACGTCTCATCAGCGGCAGAAAGCGTATACGCGTACTGAACACTTCGATTGGCAGCTGTAGGAGAGATTTTCGCCTTGTTTTTCTCCGTCAACGACAGCATAAACTCGGAAAAAATGAGAATCTGGGTCCAAATAGCACGACGGAAGTTCGAGTCGGTCAACTGGAGCGTGAACAGGTCTGGATTAGTCAGCCACTTGGCGTTGAGGGTTCGTGACGAGTGGTTGTTGCCAGAATTGCCTCTGTTTGACCCAGAATCTCGCGAATTGCTTCCTGCTGCTCCAGCATCTGTTCCCGAAGCGTTTCCAGCCCCGTTGCCGTTGTTTCCGCCTTCTCGCGAGTCTCTTTTGGCCCATCTGGTTCCTCCTCCTTGAGCAATCTCAGCAGACCCATCGTGGGTTCTCAGAGTCTTGACTGTAGCTTTTAGACAGGTTTGGAGCTTGGTCATCTCGACTTGAGGCTCCTTGGAGTTGAGAAGAATCATAGGATCCGCCAAATACTTTTGTAGACCCCAAAACAGGGCGTAGGGCGAGTCTGGAGGCTCCTGAGTATGTTCTTTGGACGAAACAGCAGTAGTAGGAGTCGCTGTTTTTTCCTTGACCTTCTCCTTGGACTCCTCGACACCCATATCGTCGTCTTCATCTTCGTCTTCGTCTTCATCTTCATCCTCTTTAGTTTCCTTGGCTCCTTCATAACCCTCAAAAACAGTAATGTTCTCGACATTGAACTCGCCCTTCTGGTTTAATCCAGACCGTTCGCTGAGAGGAAAAGCTCGCGACAAAAAAATGAGAATCTCGCCGGCAAAAAGAGCGTCTCGAGATTTACTCACTCGTCGTAAAAGAGCGTTAGCAAGACGAATCAAAGTAGTTCCAGGAGCCTTACGACCACTAAGACGAGTCACAGAATTCGAGGAACCCTTGTCACGTGAAACACTCATAAGCTGTTCTTCACGTGACACCAGATAGTGTGTCCAAAAATGTCGACACCAGTCGACTGTGTGAATATCGAAAATGTCTTCCACCAGAGCAAGAGTCAAAGTCGATTCAAGCAGCGGTTTTTCGTCTGACGAAGTAGTTTGAGACTCGTAGGTGATGCAGTCGAGTAGAGCTGCCAGTGAACGGCCTCGTTTGTCTTCTGGCTGCAGCATAATCTTCTCAAACATGACTTGTCTGAAAATGTTGTCCAGGCTGTCTGTGGGGTTTGAGGCTATGTATTTTTCGCACCATTGTCGGAATCCGCTTTTTTCGATCGTTTTGGGCTCCAGACGGGTGTAGTCTGTTTTGTAGTGGCCACTGATCTTGTCCAGGATGGACACCAGTTTGTTTTCCATCGTGGTGAGTGTGAGGCTGGGTGTGGACTGGTGTGTAAGTTGGTGATGTTTGTCGAAGGTTGAACTTTATTTGGTGTGGAAATAATCAATGGGAAATAAAACGGTGAGTTTAGACGATGGAGGAGGGTGTCTGTATAGGTAGATACGCGGCTGGATATCGTAGTAGTATTAGTCATTGGTCTTCTGCAATTTTGCTTTCGATGAAGGATCTTCTGAATTTTGTTGTCATTTTTTTATGAATTTTTGGAATTAATTGTAATATAATTAGATTAATTTGATTAAACTAGGTTAAATAAAAAAATCGAATAAATTCTCAAAAATCACAGAAAATCAATTGGGCAAGGATATTAGTCTGACATACACATGGACACTACAGAAAGTAGGGAACCATCAATCAGTAAGATGTCAGACATGTTTTATATGCTTTTATCCAGAGTACGTCATTTACACTCTGACAGCCTCAGACCATTGAGGCTGCAACACAGGAAACACTCCACAAGAGTCAATATAGCCCAATTGACGAAAATAGTCGCATTTATGGCTTACAAAAACACTACAAGTACAATATAAGCCATTTTGATCATCTTTATCATATTAAATCTCTTTGTAGACATCCTATCCCTAGTTAGACGCTGTGTTGGGGGTAGTTAGAACAGTCCACTGGGTATCTATTTCGGTATTCCGGGACAGTATTGGTGTGTAAAATATACCACTAAATAGACAATGTAGTCTTTCTTTCGAATATACAAAAATCCCATCACTTGGTCCTACAAAATCTTGAGATATTCGCTTTTCTATGATTCACATTTTCTGTAGGAGTTTACCTTAACAAGAAGTGAATGGCATAACGAACATACAGTATAGAAGACGAAGTAGAACACTCAATGGAAGAATATGAACTCTAGAAACGCTCAAAAACTCTCAGAAGCATTATTAAACCACTAGAAACAGTATACAGTCATCTTTGAGCTCAAAATACGCTGACTAAGCATTCTTGTAGAACGAATACTTCTCTGAAACCAGAAACCATCCAGAAAAAATGAATCAAAAAAACCACTCTGAAGCAGTCTGAATACACCCAACCACTCCAAACCATCATACAAGTCTCTTCTCCACCCTGAATCACTTCCTCCACCTCAAATCAGGTTGTTCATGTCCCTCCACTTCTTGCCATCCCTCACTTCATGTTATGTGTGTTTTCACTATATACAAATATCCCTAACGTCGGGACTTGGGGAACCTTCGTCCGGACTGGTAGGACTGGGCCCGGGGGTACCGCATGACGTACGAAGGCGTGTCCTTGAGCTTTTCGTAGTACTCTCGATCCACCTTCTTCTTGTAGATGTAGGCCTCGTCTCGAGCAGACAGGGTAGGAGGCTGTTTCTTCTCCACCAGGGCCTCGGCGTCTCGAGTCTTCTTGGCAAAGAAAGATCGCAGCTCGTAGAAACAGTGCATACACAGAGTGTGCATTCTCTTAGCATGACCACAAGCAGGACATCGGTTGATGTTGCTCAGAGGCTTGAGAGCCTTGGTTTCGGCCAAAAACCGCTTTCGTTTTTGACCGTACGACACCTTCTTTTTGGGCACGGCGTACACGATGCCGTGGTCACACTCGTCGTGTTTGTGTTGTTCCAGAGACACTTCTCGGGAAGGAGTCTCGAGATCGAGGTCTCGGTTGACTCCTCCAAAAAGGCCGCCAAGGAGTCCGGGAGCCAGGGAAATGCTCATGACGGGGAGACGGGCACCGAGAGCAGCCACAAACGGCTTGGTCAGAAGTAGCGCCATTTTTGTGTGTAGTGGTGGTGATCTTGGTTGAGGTGTGTGTGGTTATAGTTGGGAGGATTTTTCATGTGGGTTAGGGTTCAGAGAGTTATTGGGAGGTTGAAGATGTGAGAAATGGATGGTGATGAGAATGAAATGGTAGGAAAGGATGGGGGAGGGAATTTGGGGGTGTTTGGTATCATTTTTGTGGTGAGGAGGTTGCGGATTTAATTGAGTGGTTCTTGGGGAGGGTGGGGGTAAATTTTGTGGTCACTTGCTGGTTTTGCGTCTAACTCGTGTTTGGTGACACAAAAGGAGAATACGAGTTCTGGAATCATATATATACCGTCCCAGCTTCCCTTTCCCCTCTTCTTCTCCCTATTCACTTACCCAATCCTTTTTTACACCGTCCTGTTCTGAGCTCGTTTAGCCCAAGATTGTCTGAAACCTGAAACCTCACCTCATCTCAGAGACTATCTTGAGACTATCTTCAGCACTTTCAGTTACCCCCTAAAACACTACATAAGCAGGGAAATTAGTCTGGAGACGATATTTTCACGTGACTTGCCATTATTCCACAAAATATCCCGTTTTCCCGTCAAAACAGCCCATATATCGCCGGCCATCTAATTTCATCCAACAAACACATTCTCAAAAAAGGTTACCCGGCTGCACCTCAGAACGAAAATAAGGTTCAGGGGAAACGCGACACGCATTACATACACCCTGTGTACGTATCTCACACAAACTACACGTCTCCACACAACTCTCAACGTCACAAAAAAACGAAAAGACTCTAATGACGTCCACTGAAACCATCACACCTGGCTCCAAGGTCGGGTTCGACTCCATCACCCAGCAGATTGAGCGACGGCTTCTCAAGCGAGGCTTCCAGTTCAATCTCATGGTTGTGGGCCAGTCTGGACTGGGAAAGACGACTCTGATCAACACTCTGTTTGCGTCACAGCTGGCGTCGTCTTCTGGCCGAACCGAGGCCGGAGAGCCCATCACCAAGACCCCCGACATCAAGTGTGTCAGCCACGTGGTGGAGGAGAACGGCGTGCGTCTCAAGCTCAACATCATCGATACCCCTGGATACGGCGACCAAGTCAACAACGAAAAGTGCTGGGACCCCATCACCAAGTACATCAAGGACCAGCACAGCCAGTACCTGCGAAAGGAGCTGACTGCGCAGCGGGAGAAGCACCTGCCCGACACGCGGGTGCACTGCGTGCTCTTCTTCATCCAGCCCACCGGCCACGGGCTCAAGCCCATTGACATTGTCGTGCTCAAAAAGCTGACCGAGATTGCCAACGTGGTGCCCGTCATCGCCAAGAGCGACTCGCTAACCCTGGCCGAGCGACAGGCCTTCAAGGAGACGGTGCAGATGGAGTTTGCCCACCACCGCCTCAAGCTGTACCCTCTGGACTCGGCGGACTACGACGAGGACGAGCAGTACCAAAACTCACAGATCAAGCAGTTCATCCCCTTTGCCGTGGTTGGCTCCGACAAGAACGTGGTCGTCAAGGGCAAGACTGTGCGTGGCCGAAAGACCCGGTGGGGCGTGGTCAACGTGGAGGACGAGACCCACTGCGAGTTCCCCTACCTGCGAAACTTTCTGATCTGTTCGCACCTGCAGGATCTCATCGAGACCACCGCCCACGTGCACTACGAGGCGTTCCGATCCAAGCAGCTGCTTGCTCTCAAGGAGAACACCAGCAGCGGCCAGAGCGCCGGCGTCTCGCCTGCCGTGCCCAAGCCCTTTGCTGCCACTGCTGGTGTCCCCGGCAGCGCAGGATCCGCTGGCCCCGGCACCAACGGCGTCCAGCAGCCCGTTGGCGCTCCTCCCGTGCCCAGCGGCTACTACAAGCGATAGGCGGAAGAGCGACAAGGCATGACGGAGGGTAATGTAATATTTTAGGTAGCTTGTTTGCTAATAGTGAATTTATTTGGTGTTCTGGAGAGGGGGTGGTGTTAGGGGGTGGTAGGAGTGGGTATTAGGGGGAGGTTAGGACGCGTTCTTGAGGTGGTTAGTGGTGAGCCTTGTGTCGAAGAGGCCTTTAGTAGGATAAAATTGCGATAGACTTCATACCATGTGAACCAGGCGTGAATCTGAGTCAATTGTACCTGAGCCAGGTATGGCCTTATCTTATCTGACAGGAGTATCTTAGTGTAGATAGCTGCCAAATGGGTGATCTAGGTGGTTCTGATGACGTGATAATATGCTGTAATTGCTTCTACCGAGGCTGTCGGGTTATCTACATGTCGGCTGGTCGGGCTGGCACCCAGCTAATCTGCTCACACGTGCTTGTATTTCTTTTTCCTTTTTTCCCGTCGTATTTCAAACGTGCGATGTGCGATCCGCATGGACTTGCATGAACCTAGATGAGCCGAGGTTGGTGGGGAGGTGGAGAGAAGTGGAGGGGTTATATAGTAGAAAAACGTGTTTTTGTGACTAAGAAGAGGTGGTTAGTGTGAGTCAGGTGAGGTGGTATTATGGGGCTTTTATTGGTTATAAGTGTTGTTATTGAGCAGTCAAAAGTACGTGTTGTATTTGTTTGTATCCATTTTGGTTAACATTTTTGGTTTTATTTTGAATAAATTTTGAAATTTGGTTATCTTGATACGATACGACACATTGACGCATGTGCCGGAAAATTGCTATTATTGTATTTTGCCACCTGCCTCCCAGCTGTGAGGTCGCCCAAAGCGGCTTTTCGACATCTGAAGACGTTTCTCGTAATTTCTTGTGGCATTAATGTAATTAGTCTGGAGTTAATTGTGGCTTGAGGTAAGAGGATAAGAAACAGTATTGTTCAAACCATACAAGATATTTGTACTATAGGCTGTGTTTATATGACTCGTGGAGACCTGGAGAACTCGTTTTTCCATGCATATGCCCCTCTTCACACCTATCAAGACTCATGCATTACTCTTTTCGCCGGTTTCATTCAAATCCATCGACTTTGGATGTCCGTATTTTTCATAAACCCTTGTTATTCCAAGGTTATTCCAAGGTTTGTTGAGATTGATGTTTCAGACATTTGGACATGTGCCCAGATAATAAGTCCAGATCGTCGTAGGGCTGGTTGGAGAGGTGGAGGTGAACAAACGACGGGGGAATTAATGAATGTTTTTTGACCGCTTTTTCCTTGTTTATCGCCTTGTTTTGAGGCTTTTAGACACCTGTTTCACCTGCTGTTGCTCTCCTCTCTACAGGTCTACTCCTTCTTGTACAGTCGTAATGCTCATTAAGCTCCACGGAAACATGGTCTTATTTTTGACATTTCTGTTGCGCGAAAAAGGGCCAAATTTCATGGAAACAAAAGATAACGGAAATATAACGTCATAATCGTCATATACGAGTCGGTTAGCCCCATTTCACACCCTCAGCCGTGTAAAAATGCCCAAAATCAACTCCAAAAAGACACTACGATTGCCCAGATTCATGCACCCTCTGCTTTAGGTTGGCGTTTTAGTTCAGCAAGACAACTCTAACATACCTCCTGCCAGCTGAAGAGCGTTCAAAAGCTCGAAAAAGAAAGATATACACAAACCAAAGCCACAATCCGGCGCTCTTCATTTCCCTTATCAAAAACGTATAATTATTTTCCCTATAACCTGCCCCAGTGACCCTCCAGACCTCTGCTCCAAACCAGCCCCAACGCCGCACAATATATGCACCATGCACAGTGCAATCAAAACACCACGATACAGCTTCAGCAAGAAATATAATTGTATATATATCGAGCCCACACGAGGTTCTAGGGTGCAAGAATTGAGAAAAAAACACACAAGACTTATCACACGCAATAAGTCGTCATTCAACACAGACACGCCATTACCCCACACGCTTACCCTTACCCTAATCGCTCAACCAGACTTGCGATAGTATAGATAACGCTGATATCGCAACACGAGATTACGACAGCAGAGGTAAACGACATATTTCGTGTCACTACTTACACAAACGAACACAAACGGTACACAAACGAACACAAACAGGTACACAAACGAACACACACCACCAAGGTACCCACAATGGCATACTGTACTTTGCTATCCAGTGACAACTACTTGCCTGGAGCCATTGTTCTGGCTCATCGTCTGAAAACACTCGACTCGTCACGAGACCGTCTGTGTCTCATCACAAAGGCCGTTTCACCTCATGTGAAGCAGGAACTGGCCCAATACTACTCGTCTGTCTTTTTGGTGGACGATATTCTGCCCTATAGCGACTCTTCTCGAGCTGCTCAACAGCTTCTAGGCCGTCCAGAGCTAGGAACCACTCTGGCCAAGATTGCCGTTTGGAATTTGACCCAATACAAGCACATTTTGTTTCTGGATTCCGATGTTTTGCCTCTCAAGGACATTTCTGTGCTCTTTAAGCCGCTTGAGAACCAGTCTACAGTCGATAAACCGGTTCTAGTGGCTTCTCCGGATGTAGGATGGCCCGATGTCTTCAATTCCGGCGTTTTCGCCACCGTTCCAGACCAAAAAGTGTACTCTACTTTGGTTGAACTTGCCCAATCGGGCGTATCTTTCGATGGAGGCGACCAGGGGCTTTTGAACGAGTATTTCCGGGAAGTAAGCGCGTTTTCAGAACCCTCAGAGTCCGACGGATCGTGGATTAGGGCTCCTTTCACCTTCAATGTGCCTGCCAACGGTGCTGGAGTGGGTTCAGGAGTTTCACCTGCTTCTGGGGCAGGTTTGGGGTCTGGAGCAGCTGGATACGAGCCTGCTTATGCTCGTTTCAAGGACGATGTTTCCGCTGTTCACTTTTTGGGCCCTGGAAACAAGCCGTGGATGAGTTCTGGAAACAGCTTTAACGACTACCACGTTGCCTGGAACAGAGCGTACAACGAGCTGTATCCTTTTGTGAAGCCTTCTGAGCTGGCTGACTCGTTGCGAAACAAACGAACGATTGGAGCTGACGTTAACAGATGGGATCCTTCCACCATGCCTCCTCCTGCTCGAGGCCAAGGAGA
Source organism: Yarrowia sp. E02 (assembly GCA_017639365.1). Classification (NCBI taxonomy): domain Eukaryota; kingdom Fungi; phylum Ascomycota; class Dipodascomycetes; order Dipodascales; genus Yarrowia; species Yarrowia sp. E02. Next base: position 1,133,592 of record JAAQQX010000007.1, on the reverse strand, counting down.
AGCAGTCAAGCTGCAGCAGACGGAGTTCAGAAACGTGTGGGACGGTGGAAACGCTTCTGAGACTCATCGGGAGCATCATCACCATCACCATCATCGTCATCATCACCGTTCTGGAAGCCACCATCACCACCATGGCTCCAGAGAAGCTGCTCTTCCTCCTCCCATTTTTCCCTGGGAGAGAAGAGACAGAGTGGTCACCCGAGTCTTCCACGACTACGTGGTGCATCCCAATGCGTCGTTTGCAGCTCCTGAAGAGTCCCACGATGATGACGATGACGTGGAGTACGAGTACGTGGAGGACGATGTGGTTGAGGTGGATGGAGAGGTCGACGATATTGTGGAGGGTATGCAGTTTTCGCTGAACGACACTTCTGAGGATTCTGACGAATACACACCGTCTGGAGGCAAGAAGATTGCGTACCCAGTCACTCCGTTTGCTTCTATTCGAGGAAGACGACCTACTGGACTGCCTGGTATTGCTCCCGAGTTTGAAGACGACGAAGAGGAGGGAAGTGAGGTCGTCAATGATATCCGAATGCGACGACCTTCAGAGGAGGAGTATGGAAGCAACGACGAGTGGGATCCCAGCATGAAGTTGGAGGAGCTCAGACGTGCTTCTGATAGGTTGAGTTCGGCTCAGACCTCGTATGTTCCCGATGATATTTAGAGGGGGGGGAGGGGGGAAGAGTAGGTGTCTTCAGGAGAACTTGGAGATGTAGAGATAGAAGGAGTTCTAGGAGGGAGGAACAGGATGGATAACGAATTTAGTCAATTAATGTAATGGTAATGATAATCTGGAGTTAGTGTGAATGGCGAATTGATACACATTTAGCTAAATAAGGCCTAGAACTGTTAAACCCGCACGTCGGATCGGATTTGTAAAAGAGTTGTAAAGATGTAACGAACTAATCGAGTTCGTTTCTAAAACGATCTTGATAAAATGAGGTTGTTTTTTTTTTTTTTTTTTTTTTTTTTTAAGAATGCTATTGGTCTCATCCATTCTTAAACTCATATTCTCCACTTCCCCTACCACATGCTACCTCCAGAACTAGTGATAAACATCTGCGAGCATCTAGATCTCCCGTCAGTGTGCCATCTGGCCCAAACCAGCAGATTCTGGCGCGATTCCATCCCCGATACCATTTTCCAACGGCTTCTCACTCCGCTGTGTCCGTGGTTTGAACCCGCGTTGTCCCACCGTGCTACGTGGCGCGATTGTGTGTTCGAATACCGGTTTCGTCGAAATAAGCTCAAAAAAACGGATGTCCGCGCTCCAGAAATAACATCTCCGGAAAAATATGCCACTTCGGTGACGATAGATATCAATTACGAGCGTCTCGATGACCGAAAACTGCTCCAGAACCCCGTTTACACCAGCAAACACGGAATTCAGGTCGATCTGACTTCCACCTATGTCAGTATACTGAGAGATAGTGAAGATGATGACGACGAATTGAAGCCCGACTCGAAAATCATTTCCCTACCTCACGTGGTCGTCATTTTGTACTACAAATATCTCCGTTACGACCTCGAGTGTGCCGTTGTAGTCAAATCGAGAGACTCCCCAGGACTGCAGCCAGACAGTGTGGAGAGTCTGGAAACTGTACGACCAATGGCGCATTTTTGTGTGGCAGGAAAACACGTGTTTCTGACCATTACCAGGGAGAGCAAAGATAACTGGAGTATCATGTACCTGACCAACAACAGGTTCATTCCAGTCTACACATCCTACAAAGACGACTATCCGCGATCGCTAACTTGCTACGATGGACTGCTCCACTACGTTGATTATGCTTCCTACTGTGTCGTTCAGATCGATATGACAAATGCAGAGCAGAATACCAAAGGTAGCACATATCACGGGTTCGAGCTGTATGATATTTCTGAATTCCAGGAGTGTGTGGATACATACAGTCCGTTTTTGCTGGTGAAGCCTTGGGGGTATCAGAAGTGTATTTTCCACGTTCAGAAAGGAATAATGGCACGTGCTGACCAGGAAGGAAGTGTGTATAGTGTCGACGGCAAACAGTACTTGCCTCTCCCTGGATATCTTTGCTCATCTAGTGACAGTGATAATTAATTGTAGTAGGGAATATATAGTAGGAAATACGTTAGCTCCCGAGACAGGTATGTAGGCAACCAGAAAGGTATGCTTCTCTACTACGGTACTCACTCTCACATACTCACTCTAGAATCTCTAACTAATTCAAAGACCTAGTCGAGCTATACACACTCTCAGAGAGATGAAGAATACACCAAAGGCTACAATGTTGGTTAACCGAGTAATCGGTTTATTGATAGAGTGCCCTCGCTCATGTGTATTCAATGACAAATTTCCCGCTTCATAACGGGTATTATGGACGAGGATTGCCTTTCTGGGAATAATTATCTCGGGACTAAAGTCGAAAAGAGGTGATATCAGAGAAGGAAAAGGTACTGTTCGAACCACTTCAGTTCCGAGAGTACATTGGTCAAGTCGCCATCTCTCTAACTGTAGAAAAACTAGCTTCTGAAGAAGTTGAGGCAAGTTCTGTAAAAGTAGAGAATGAGTGATCTGGTTTCATAAGTGAATAAAATGTAAAAGAAGAGACTTAATGAGCTCCAAGGGGGGTATATAGCAGACGGAAATCAAATTACCAAGTCACCTTTGAGCTACAGGTATTTCTGAGTATAGTGGCAGCCGTACTGAAAAGGAAGAGGTGATTATTAGTAGTTCAAGATATCATGAGAGAGGCGTGAAGGGTGTCATTTTGATCCAGGTCATCATATAAGATGCATCGTAACTTTCTAGGTCGACACAGGTATTATTGAGGAAGTTGGACCAAGTTCTGTGATGCGTTGAGAAAGAAGAAGAGGTAGGGCAATATAGAGGAGACAGAGGAGGTAAAGGAGGAGGGAGTACCAGTTCCAAAGGGCCATATGGCCAGTTGAAACACCTGGGACAAGTCCCTGTTGTCATGGGAGTATTTCTGACGGAGTTGAGTGCAGTCGTGCACTGGAATAGAACTGGAGGTGGGTGTGCTAAAAGTCTCTACAGGGGAGTAAGGACATCAGACATGGTATCAAACGAATCAGTCCAGCTCGTAGAATACTCTCGTTCGGTTCCCCCAACTCAATGAGCTTTTTATATCAAGTTACGGGCAGCTCTGTGAAAGGTATAAAGTGAGGGTTTTGGTTTTAAAAGTGGCCAAGAGATGAACGGAGAGTCGTAATAGGTATTTTCAGAGTCACCGTGAGTGGGGGAATGTGATGGTTAAGTCTGCCTAATGATACGGGTATTTTGGAAGCAGATGGAAGGACATCCCTGAGGTGATCTGTTGAGCTAGATGTGAGTAAATTACGTAAAGATGGTGTGGGAGAGACTTCCGAGGTACTAAATGGCTCTCTGAGTATGTATTACTACCATTTGAACGCACAGAACACAAATATACCCCATCCATAAACCCACGTATGTTTCAACTATCATCCCAACTAAACCACCCCTCTTTACTTGATCCCACAGTTAACCCAATATTCTCTGATATTCTACGATAAAGTTGGATGAGCAACAGTGAGGCAGTAGGTTATCCGCCTGAGCGAAATGTTGAGGTGTATTTGTTAGGGTGTAAATGGGTCCAAAATGAATGGAAAAAGAAGTCACGTGATCGTAATCAGCTTAGTCATCCATTTGGCACCCTCAAAAATGCAATTGCTCTCATATCCACCAAATTACACCACATTTTCCTCCAACATCCGCCTGTCCTTTTTTCGTAAACTCTATGCACAACCCTACCTAATCTTATTGGAGGTTTGCTGCACTATTATTTACGTGTGGAGATTTTAACACCGAGTTTCTTCTTGACCATCACTTTTTTTCGACACCTAAAAAAATGTTTCTGTCGCGACGAATGCCCCAAATCGCCCGAATGGCCGGCCAGACCTCTCGAGGCTTCCACGCCACCGCAATGGCCGCTCTCCAGAAGGGCCAGGACGTGCCTGCTGTCACTGTTCGAGAAGGATCTCCCTCGGACCAGTTTGATCTCCAGGACATGACCAAGGAGGGTACCCACATCATTGTTGGTGTGCCGGGTGCCTTTTCGCCCACCTGCTCGGCTGGCCACATTCCCGGCTACATTGAGCTGATGCCCAAGTTCAAGGAGCGGGGAGTCAAGGCCGTGTGGGTGGTCACTGTCAACGACACGTTTGTGACCAACGCCTGGGCCGAGTCGCTGGAGGTGCCTGTCGACGAGGTGCGGATGATTTCCGACTTTGCCGGCGAGTTTTCGCTCGCTTTCGGCACGCTGTTTGACGCCTCTGCCTTCTTTGGCAACCACCGATCGTCCCGTTACGCCGCCGTTGTCATGGACGGTAAGGTTGTCGAGGTCTTTGAGGAGCCCGACAAGACTGGTCTGAACGTGTCCAAGGCCGAGAACGTGCTCAAGTCTCTGGGTTAAGGAGACGACGGTTAAATGTTCAACTTGTGCGACAACGTACGTTAACTCGTATGGCTGGCTGTACGACTTGTACGACTATGTACGATAATGTATTGATGATTAGAAGGACAATCGACCTTAGGCAACCAACTGGACTACCATTGAGTGTAGAGTGTGAGGTGGCCAGCATTGTGTGTCAGTATTAGTGTATGTCAAAAGCAGAGTATGTCAATATCAGAGTATGTCACCGTCTAGATATACAACAGGCCAATGTTATTCATTCATAAATGAATCATTGGTTTCATGCTGATTGTCTCATATTAAGATGTTGATCTCTCTGGTTGAGCTGAGTTGTGAATTGATGATGTTCTAGCTCATGGTAGAATACTAGTAGAATTAGGGTGATGGAAACAGATCATTAAACATTGGAATTGCTAATAGTTGGTGTGGAACGAGTGATTGTAGGGCACGTACTCATCTTGTTATTGCAGTATCATATTACGATGGTATATTCTGTTGTTTTGCTTACTGTACTCTCTTCGATGACGTCTTGTCTTACATGTTCTTGTGAGACACTCTGTTATGGTATAGATCTCACCAGTCAAGGCTAACATTCTTGTACGAGTACAGGTATCTGTAGAATTTGTATCTGTAGAATTTGTGTCTGTTGTAAACTTGAATATGTAAAGACATAACGATTTCACTAGTCAGTCACGATGAGATGGAATCGCACCACATAGTGTCTTAAGATACACAAGTCCATGGTTCTTAGAGGATTCAGTGTATTCACAGTGTTTTCATACTGTAGTGTATCCTTCAACAATATCCACTCATAGAAGATACACTACACTCAATGGTAAACTAATGGGTACTACTTACATCGGACAATAGGATCATTTTTACAAGTAACTGTTATCAGATCTATATATACTGTGGTCTTGTGTCAGACGTATAATTATCAGTAACTTTTCATTTATGGGTTAATAACGATTTAATATCGGTTTAATATCGGTTAATATCAGTTTAATATGGGTAATGCTGTTTAATATCAATAACACCAGTTATCAGATCAATCTGATTACCTCCCTTCAAAACCATTAATCATCATTCATTATCTATCATCCGCTGTGTACGTCTACTCCTTGTAAAAAGGCCACTTGACGGGCACATCAAAGCCCTTCTTGACTCCCTCCATGTTCATCAGTCTGTCCAGCCACTTGTTGACTTCGGGAAACTCGGTAAGATCAATGTCGATAAAGTACGAGCACTGGACCCATCCGACTGTCGAAATGTCCGCAATGGAAATATGATCTCCGACCAGGAAACCAGTTCCGTTCTCCTTAAGACGGTCCTCCAGCACTCCATACAAACGCTTGGTCTCGTCGGTGTATCTCTTGATTCCGTAGGGCACCTTTTCGGTCGCAAATTTGGCAAAATGGTTGGCCTGGCCCTGCATAGGTCCTACACCCGCGTTCTGGAAAAACAGCCACTCGTTGGTCTTGTAGTGTTCCAGAGTGCCAGGCTTGTACGAGATTTTGTATTCGGGATCGTACTTGTCAGCAAGGTACTGCAGAATGGCACCTGACTCAAAAAGCGCAAAGGGACGCTCGGGAGTGGATCCAGGACCGTCAGTATCGGTAATAGCAGGAATTCTGCCGTTCAAAGACACCTTGAGAAAGTCTGGAGTCTTTTGTTCACCTTTTCCAATGTCGATACTGACAGCCTTGTACTGCAGCTTGAGCAGTTCCAGAGCAATGGAGATTTTGATTCCGTTGGGAGTCGAGAAGGTGTACAGAGAGAGGCCCATGGTTGTGTAGATGGTGTAATGGTTGGTGTAGAGGTGGTAGAGTTGCTATCGTCTTATATACATACGAGACAAGTAGAGTTTCGCTAAAGGTGAGATGAAAGAGTCTATTTGAAATCAGATGTCGATCTAAAGGGGTGGGAAAAGATATATTGGGAGGTTTATACAGGTAAATCAAAGCTGTCAAAGGTGTTAAACGCTGTCCCAAAACATTGACTCTCAATCTGCCCCGGAACGTGCTCGTTTGGTCAACATGATCCTCCCCAACACTGTAACATTAGCTACACTAGAAGTAACGTAGCAGTGGTTCTAATGGCGTCATACTAGCCGTGGTAGTGGTAAAAACGTGTCCCCTTCATTCCCTTCGACTTGATAATCCAAACAATCGCCCCCTCACCTTTCCACCACCATTACTCAGCATTCTGCTTCAATAATGCTCCTGTCAAAATGTATTTGTAAGCTTGCATAATCGATTGGTAAGTGAGAGCAGGAGAGACGGAGCAACACTACAGTATAGAAGTATCACCTGACTAGCGATATATCCACGTGAATGAGGTTAGATTCTCGTGACTACGGAGATTCACGTGACTGTTACTATCAGAAGTTTGTGATAGTTCTTGTATCGTACTTCTACCCTTTTCTTTTTCTTTATCTCACTTCATGGTTATCCAGTAGCTTCACTTTGAAGTTTCATTGTAACCTCCCAAGTTCACATCCTTAGCTTTTATACTGTCTACAGCGCAACTCGAACTGACACCATTACGCCCAGGTCACGTGCGTAACCGTGGCAACGCAAACTTCATCATAACACACGCCTCATAACCGTCTAGACCCAGTTCCAGGGCAATTATCTGGTCTCTCTACTTAGTAGTGTAGCTTCTAAACGTCGTTTTCTGTTTAACCGCCTTACTGTAATTTAGTTTGGATATTTTCGCCACATCGATACACGATTCAGTTTGAATAAGGTTCTGGTGCCCAAGGAGAGATTTTGGGGTGTCATTATTTTGGGCAATTGGCAAGATAAAGGCGATATGAAAGCAGATTCTTGCTCCTCACGTCTTGCTGATCAAAATGGTACCCTTTAACCCCACTTTCGTCCCCATTTCTTGCCCTCTTCCACCCCCTTCTTCATGCTTCGAAACCCCTACCCTATTTTAAAATCTGCTGCAGTGCTTAATATCAAGGCACACGTATCGTGCCTAACACACCACACCAGAATGAACTTTGGAGGACAAACACCGACAATTGTCGTGCTCAAGGAGGGCACAGACACCTCCCAGGGCCGCGGCCAGACCATCTCCAACATCAACGCCTGTCTCGCGATTCAGGAGACGCTACAGTCGACTCTGGGGCCTCTGGGATCAGACATTCTCATGGTTGGAGAACAGGGCAAAACCACCATTTCGAACGATGGAGCCACGATTCTGAAGCTGCTGGACGTGGTGCATCCTGCTGCACGAGTTCTTGTTGATGTTTCTCGTGCCCAGGACGCTGAGGTTGGAGACGGAACTACTTCTGTTACTGTACTTGCTGGCGAGCTGCTTCGAGAAGCCAAGAGCTTTGTGGAGGAGGGTGTCAGCACCCATGTCATCTGTCGCGGTCTGTCTACCGCGTGTGACATGGCTGTGACGAAAATCAAGGAGCTGGCTGTGTCTGTGGAGAAGGAAGACTCTGCTGACTTCCGAGAGCTGCTGGAAAAGTGTGCTGCTACTGCCATGAGCTCCAAACTCATCCACCAGAACTCTGCGTTCTTCACAAAGATGGTGGTCGACGCGGTTTTGTCGCTGGACCCTAACGATCTCAATGAGCGACTCATTGGCATCAAAAAGGTGCCTGGAGGAGGCGTAGAGGACTCGCTGTTTGTGGACGGAGTGGCGTTCAAAAAGACGTTTGCGTACGCCGGCTTCGAACAGCAGCCCAAAACCTTCGATACCCCCAAGATTGCCTGTCTCAACATCGAGCTGGAGCTCAAGGCCGAGCGAGACAACGCCGAGGTGCGGGTGGACGACGTGTCCGAGTACCAGCGGGTCGTGGATGCCGAGTGGGACATCATCTACAAGAAGCTCGAGGACATCCACAAGGCCGGAGCCGATATCGTGCTTTCTACGCTGCCTATTGGCGATTTGGCCACCCAGTACTTTGCCGACCGAAACGTCTTTTGTGCCGGTCGAGTGGCCCAGCCTGACATGGATCGAGTCGTTCAGGCTGTTGGAGCATCTGTCCAGGCCACTACTGCCAACGTGGGCGAAGCTCTTGGAACCTGTGCTCGGTTTGAGGAGCGTCAGATCGGAGGAGAACGATTCAACATCTTCACCGGCTGTCCCAAGGCCAAGACCTGCACGCTTATCCTGCGAGGAGGAGCGGAGCAGTTCATTGCCGAGGTCGAGCGGTCGCTGCACGACGCCATCATGATCGTCAAGCGAGCTGTTGGCAACACCAGCGTGGTTGCTGGAGGAGGAGCGCTGGAAATGGAGGTGTCCAAGTACCTGCGAGACCACGCCAAAACCGTGGCTGGCAAGCAGCAGCTCATCATTGGCGCCTTTGCCCGAGCTCTGGAAGTCATTCCTCGACAGCTGTGTGCCAACGCCGGTTTCGACGGCACTGACATTCTCAACCAGCTGCGAATGCGACACGCCAAGGGCGACACCTGGGCTGGAGTTGACTTCCGAGACGACAGCGGAGGCGTCACCGACAACATGAAGGCGTACGTGTGGGAGCCTGCTCTGGTCAAGATCAACGCTCTGCAGTCGGCCACCGAGGCTGCCTGTCTGGTGCTGTCTGTTGATGAGACCGTCAAGAACGAGGAAAACGCACCTCCTCAGGCCGGAGCCATGCCTCCCAGTATGGGAGGTGGACGAGGCCAGGGCTTCCCCATGTAATTATTACGAAAAAAGTTGGATATAATAAAATAGACTGGAGTATACAAGAGTGAGAAGGACCTTGTAGACGTAGGTGGAAGTGATTGTAGACACACGATAAAAAGGTATTAGATAATAAGATATAAGACACACGATATTGGAGGCAAGAATGAGATATAAGACAGAAGAGATGGTTTTAGAGGGTTGGTATGGTTATTAGGTCTGTAGTAGGGTCATGGGGCTGTACAGGTCTCTTGGAACTGAAACAGTTATTAATACTCTTCCCCGAACTGCAGGAACATCTGTATCGCCAGGAGATCGTAACTAGTGTGAACCTCGGAAAGTGGTATTACGATGATACTATCTACGTTCTTCCTGGTGTCTATATATTGTCTTAGATACCAGGACACTCAGTTTATACTTCAAGTTGGGCCCCTAATTACTCGCTCAGAAATACCTAAACAATCATGGGGAATTGATAGGAGTGTTCAGTTGAATCGTACGAACATAATGATACCCTACATTCCTTCCCAGATACTCAGTACCATATTTTGTCATTGACCGTTGCCTATCTCACAAGTTCACTAAGATACCGAGTCTATACCATCATCCTGTGTTATGAGGACTTAGCTGATTGTATCATTACCGCTCAATGTTCCTGTTGGTCACTCTTGACCTAACTACCTTTCCAGTATCTCTTGTCACAGTATAACCTTTCTGTTTCTGGCTTGACTGACATCGTTACTTCCTTACAACACCGCCAGAAATAGTCATATCAACATGGGGACTTTACCACTGTTTTTCCCAAGTCCAGCTGGTTCTCTTGGTACCATTTATTTATCTCCTACTACATTTCCCCTTCTTTTAGCATCAGCCCTTCAAGTCTGCGTTTTGGCACAACTGTCGCTAGATGCTCCAAAATTACTCCTATGACCATGAAAACTAGATGAAGAGTTAACTGAGGTATAACAGCCTCCAATTAACCTGAAATGCACCCAGATTTTCAGAACTGGTTGTTCTTGAAGAGTTAGCCACTGAGTTACTGAATGAAGATAAAGCTGTCATAAGATACTAATGCTGAACTATAGGAGTAAAGGCTGTCCTGTTCAATGTGGATTAGGAGTACCAAACTGGAGCCATTAATACTCGCTGAGCCGGCGATGAATATAGTTCTGAGTGAGTTAGGTGATTGTGATGTGAATGAGAAAAGCGAGAAACTGATTTGTAAGTAGATAAGTGATAGAAGCTGGGTAAAGTATGATATCAATAGATTCGCCTGACCCTGAAGATTGGCCTAGTCAAGACACCAAGGCTATACGGATATTTCCGATTGAGTTCCACGGTGGTGTGTTGATCATCAGCACTGGAGGGTGACTGTAAAATGAGCTAAAGAAGATATATTAGCGATATATGGTATCACCAAGATCACCAAAGTTCGGGAATTACAATGGTGAAAAGTCCATGAAAATGCGGGTATTTCTGGAGGAGTTACAAGGAGTGGAGCATCAGGCGGTTTTGGAGATGGAAATCATAAAAGTAGAAAATGAGTGGGGAGAGGTAACGAAAAAGTGTCACTAGGATCTCCAGAGTCTGGGGAGTATTTTGGTCAAGTCGCTATAGGTATACAATTATTCCTGAGGAAGTTCGTGCAGATATAGATATTTCTGAAGAATTTGAGGGCGTTCTAATGACAGAAGAATGGAGAGTTTTAGCGACAAGAGACACAACAGGAGATAAATCGAGTCTGTGCCTGGAGTACCTGCTGGGTGCACGCTTTATTAGATTCATCTATAGCGACAGTATCTCTGAGAGCTACAGGAACCTGTGTGGAAAGGAGAGATTGTTGTTATTTCAGAGTAATACGCGATATAACACCCTATGGGATATGAATATCGTATCATTGCAATATAATGGCTCCAAGGAATAGGATGGTCCAGCCTGTGTTACGCTACCTGTATTTTCAAACAAGTTATGGGAAGTTCAATGATGAAATTGAATCATGTTTGTTGGTGATGAAAGTGGGCACGAGCTAGGAATTGACACAAACAGAGTATCATTGCAATCCTGGAAGATCTGGAAACATCATGATCAAGTCGCTGTGACCCTGAGAATTTTTCTACTGGAGCTGAGTGCGGTTCCGTGAAAGATAGGATATATTTGTCTTGATGTTAACAGTGGTAAGGGGATAAAAGACAATACTCATTGGTACCATCGGATTCGAATGGAGCGAGGATAACCGTCCGTGAAGTCGCCTTGTCTATTCAGGTGTTGTTGTTGTTGTTGTAAATCATTAATCAGTCTATTTAACCTAAGCGGCAGCGACTGTTGGTCACAAATAGGCCCCCGGATGCTTTGCGCCCGTTTGCCTACGTCAGTTGTACACGATCTGTCGCTGGAAAGAAAAGTGCCGCTACCCCGAATATACGTAAGTGAATGGAGGTAGAGGGTGGTTGTTGTCTATTCAGGTATTTCTGAGTAAGTTGAAGCCAGTTGTGTGGTAAATTAGAATTGGGGAGGGAGGTGTAAAACGAGGATGGGGGTTAGAGCAATAGGCGTGTATGGTATCATTTTCATCGTCTAGTCTCAAAAAACACTCCTGTCAAATCCCCATATCTCTACAGTTAGTTCTGGTGAGGTTGATGGCAGTTCTGAGGGGAGACTCAAAAAAGAGTTTTGAAATTACAAAAGGTATACGGATATCAGAGAGATATCAAGGCTAAAACATGGATTACCAAACGTGGAGGAACAATTATTTCCACTCTGCTTACTGATATGGGTATTCCTTAGTTAGTTAGAGGCAGTTGAAGGTTGAGCTGAAGTTGGGGTTTAGGTGCCAAAAGTTTGAGGGAAGGGCAGGGGGTAGATTAATTGGTATCGATAGAACCAACCAATCGTCCTGAACATAACAATCAACTCCCCATTATAATGCAGGTATTATTAAGTGAGGAAGACGAGTTATGCTATAAAGTGAAATATGGGTGTTGACACTAAGAGATGCAAGAGGTACTGTGGGGGTTTAATGGGCATCCTGAAGTATAGTAAATGGAGTGCGACTATATCTATGCCCTCCATCTTGCATCAATATCCAGTGGATGTCGTTGAGTGTATAACTCGCTCTAGTAATATCGTCTATCACATACACAGGTGAAGCTAAGTAGATCAATCTAAGATAAAGATGGACTACTACCTGTAGGAACAGCTGAATGAGGTCTAATTGAGACAGTGTCGCACTTATTGAACAGATTGACTGTATATCCCCCTTCGATGTAGTATAATCGAGGCACTTGACATCCAGAAGCCATGTCTCTACAAACTGAGATGTAGCAGTAACACACGATATAGCAGTACCAGACCAGTGGTTCATTCCCAGTGTCATACACCACAATCCGCATTCTGTATAATATCCTTATCCATTTTATTCTATATTATGTTAGCTAAATACCACCCAGTGGTAAGTTTTTGAGGGGAGTTGTTGTTGGCGAATTGCCGTATTGTAGGTAAAACTGTGATGACGGTAAGACTGTTTTGATGGTGTTGCCGTGGATTCCGTACTTTCCATAGTTCAGTTATCGTCTACTAGAAAGTCAGAACCTGCATTTTTCCCGTAAGATAGTCATCCGCATCAACGTCAAAAGACTGAACGACCTGAAGAGGCCAGGAAACGAGATAATGGTACTCCAGAGGCAACTCGTCAACCACAGTATACAAGTCCTCCACAGCTCTGTCTCTCCACCAAGAATAACCGTGAAAAGAGTGCACGTAAGCACACCAGTAACAGAGCATAATGAGAGCGTAGGGGTTCTTAGCCTGTTGAAGATCTCGAAAAGCATGGGGCCAGTAAATGGGCCAGGAAGTCATATGCGTGATACAGCCTCCTTTAATGTCCATATTGTAGAACTCCACAAGAGTATGTAGAGCCTTGTGCATGATCAATCGTTCTTCTCTGGTTTCTGCCATCTCGATAGTTTCCCATAAATCTCGTTCTCGAGGCAGATACTGTCGTTCAGGATTGTCCAGGATAGGATACGGACTTTCGTCTTCGTGAGTAAGACTCTGGCCTGTGATAGTTTCGTGCACAGAGCGAATACTTCTCGACAAGCCTACCATGTCTCCCTGGCCTGGAATATAGTTGATTAACGGTACCAGAGGACCCATAGCCAGTGCTGTAATGTACACCAGAGTCCCACTTAGCATCATGTCTCCGTATGCCTCCATGTCGCCCAATTTCATTTTTTTCAGACTCTTTTGAAAGCCCTTGAGCAGCTTCGTAAACTGCACCATAGCTCGTGCCTGGAACTTGTCTGTCGGTGGCACATATCCCTGAATGTCTTTTTTCGTTTCCAGCGGTTTGTACTTTGGATGTGGTTCGTTGTTGATGAGGTACTTTGCTGGAGCTCGTCTTTGGGCCAGATCCATGGCAGCTAGCAAAAGACACGCTTTTTTGATGGTGGGATTGCATCCTACTCGAGAAGGCGTGTTTTGAATCCACACCTTGTCTCGTTCGTCGTTGGCAGACAAAATGTCGACGATGGAGTGGTGGTAGAAGAAGCTGAGCAGTTCGAGGTCAGTCAGATCGACGCCAATGAGTCTGGCCATGGACGTTCTTCGTAGGCGAGGTTTTCGGGCTCGGTGAGTGTATCCGGAGGGAGAATCGACGTCTGCTTCGTCGTCTGCGTCTTCCTCGAGAATGCGTTTTTGGTGGAAGAGAGTTAGCATGATAAAGATGCGGGAAGTCTGTAGATGGAGTTCACGACTTGGAAACGAGAAGAGAGAAGGTAGAAAAAGTTGTGGATGGAGTTAGAAGTCGACACAAGTCAGTGGTAGATCAAGTCAAGAAGTGCAAGCTGAAACTGGACTTGGAACTGAACTTGGTTGGAGTTCAATAGTTGAAGATGAGTAGAAGATGGACTGGTTGGAGACTAGAATGTTGTCAGGGTAGAAGGAGTAGGACCTGGGTTGAAGCTGGACTTGGTTGAAGTCTGTCCTGGAGTTGTAATAACCTGTATTTGAGATTAGTTGGTCCTGCAGTTGAAGACTGAATAGGAACTGGACTTGGAGCAGTACTTTTCTTGGAACAAGAACAAGAACCAAGTGTCAAATTCGAGATGGAGAAGGACTTGGAATTGAAGCTGGACTTGAGTTGGAGTCAGCTAGAGTTGTAAATGGAGTTGAAGCTGCACTTCTAGCTATATTAGTTGGTGCTGGAAGAGAATGTTCTCAAATTGGAGTAAGTTAGAATCGTCAGATCGTCTAGTTGTATCTAGACTTGAGTTGGAGTTGAGGTGAAGATAACTTGAACAGGCACTGGAGTTGTAGCAGCACTAAGATCTAGTCAAGTGAAAGACCTATGTTGTAGCTGATTATGTCAAATCGTCGAGACCTGGAGTTGAAGATGTAGCTATACTTGTGGCAGTATCGTACGAGTCTTGTAGTTGGATATCTAGTCAGTTGGAGAGCTAGAAGTGTCAGATCGTCTAGTTGACGTGGGATGGAGTCAGATCGTGTAGACTGGATTTGGAGTTGGAAATCAAGTGAAGTTGTCTAGAGAGAGAACTCCGCTTCCTCTCCTTTTTCTGACAGCACGTCACTCTTTCTTCTTGCTCTTGTCCTGCGAACTACTCTCGTCGACATGCAGGCTCGCCTACTCGTGCGTCCACGAGAGTTTAGGCTCTTTGGTTATCCAATTTACCCCCATGTCTATGTGAAACATCCGAGCCTGTTCCCAGACAAGGAGGTGGGGTTGAGATGAACATGAGACAGTTACCAGGAAACATGTACCAACTACAAGATACCAGACTTGATACGTACCAAAAGGCGTCTGTAAGTGATACGTTTCTGACAGGTCATCTCTGACACTCGCTTGCTACTCTTTGTTCCATTGTGTCCTGCCACTTCTGTCACTCGCTTGACCCTGCAGAATCCAGTAAAAAGGTCCGGTTTAGGTCCACCCCAACCACACCTGCAAGACCCTTTTTCCTGCACGAAAAAAGCGGCAGGTGCAGAGGGAGCGTCGCTGCAAACTCGTATATAACGCCCTTGGCAAAAGTAATTCTGTAACGGCGTTGAGAGGAGCAATTTTGTATCTCAGTTATTGATACCAGCTCATCTCATAAGTCCGAACTATCAAAGTTTGTATGGACGTATTTTGGCGTATTTAAATACGATCGATCGCACTAAGACAATTTGACCTATTAGACATTGGCTCATTCCAGCTTTGACGTCCCTGCAAACAAAGTTGACACTACTGTAAAACGGCAAACATAGGGGGACATTAGTGCGATGACACGTCAGGATAGCAATCTAAGAAAGGAGCCGAAAGTAATCGAAAGCAATCAAAAAAAAAACGAAGACCTTTGTAAAAAATACCGTTACAACAACGCAGGTATTCGGCCCTTGACTTTGCGCTGGAACTAGGTTCCGCACTTTGCGATTATAAGACCCACCTTCCGAACCCTACCTCCAGGGTGCGTCGAGTTAACGGTGCGGCGATCATAGGTGGGAAGGGCTGGTTTTGTTCTTGTGAGGTTTAGTTTTTGTGTCGGTTGAGGCTTGGCATTTGTGTTCTTTGTCTGTGTCATATTTCCACCGTTTTACCACCTGTCACTTATTCACACGGTCCATGTGATATCACTCGGCATAAGCGACTCGCCAATTTTCGCCGTCTTGCCACAAGCCGAAATGCTATTTTCGTTCGAAAGCTTTGTTGGTGAAGTTTATGTGTGCATGCAACGGCGAACAAGGGAGAAAACTAGAGGAGAAGAAGAGAAGAAGAGGACGATAGTAAAAGGGCAAAAAAGTACCAAGGTAAACAACAGGTATTTGTCCTCATGGCTTGTCCTCATAGGGACTATTTTACGAGACGAAGTTTTTTTTGTATTTTTAATTCTTTTTTTTTAATTATGTTATCGTGTAGCTATAACTCACCTCCCACTCCCCCAAACTCATCAGTCCAATCAACACTCTCAACATTGGTCATCTTCTCCTCGACACTGCGAGACCTGCTGCGAAAGCGAACATCATCAACGTACTCATTTCGTCTACGCTCTCGACTGCGTCCTCGCTTCGACGGGCCATCGGAACCCAACGTCTTTGCATGTTCGTGGTATGCATTGATGATCCCGGGGTGTCGAAACAGTTCCTTTTGCAGCGCGTAGAGAAACAGAGACGCGGATTTCCCTGAGGAAAAAGTCACGTTCCACACGTTTGAAGACTCTGGTTTGGTGATAGGTATGCTTGGGGTTCCGTAGAGGTGAACTATTTGTTCTAACTCAGCGTCGGTGAAAGTACTAGTAGTTTCCACTAGGATTGTACTTGGAGAAGCTGAGTCAGGGTGAGTTTCTGTTGTAGCATCTTCTGTTTTCGCATTACCTTCTGTCCTAGGAGCATCTTCTGTTTTCGTACCTTCTGTCCAAGGAGCATCTTCTGTTCTAAGAGTATCTGCTCTAAGAGTATCATTTCTTCCTACCACCTCACTCCTCGATCTCGACCGTGAATGCTCCCAAACGGTCCTCTCCTGTGAAACCACCTCGTAACCTGTAGAAAAGATCTTTTCTGCCTCCCCTCGATCTTCATCCTTCCTGTACAAGTCCACCTCTGTCGTATCTAGCTGCTCATTGTAGTCAGCTACATTTTCTTCCCGTTTATTGTGAACACGAGTGTGCGATTTCGTCTCTGTTTCCACCAGCGAGTTGGTCAGCTTTCCAGTATCCTCCGTATGATGTATCGTCACCTTGGCTACCTGTCCATCAGGCTCCACTGTCGCTGTAGTTTTCTCGTGGTGATATCTTTGTGTGATTTCACTGTCTGGGCTCGAGGCGTCGGGATACGTGTCGTGAACGTTCACTTCGATCTGAACAGAACCGTTTTCTGCGCATTTTTCTGTTTTTTCCACCATCCTCAGCGCCTCGAATCCTCCTCCATTTGTAGTCACGATCTCTGAATCCAGGGTAGTTTTGCAGGTCGGTTGAAATGTGCCATCGTTGCTAGGAGACTGACCCTCGTACTCTCCGGTCTCAAGGATACGGTCGACGGAGTTTTTGATCGAGAGATTCATTTGCTGAGTAGATGAGGCTGGAGTTCATCGTTGAAGATCTTGGCTGTATGAAAGGAAAAAGAAATTTCATGCAGTGATGCGAGACGAGGAAAATGGTGGTAGAGCTGTGGAAAAGGTATATACTCTGGCGGGGGTATCAGGAGTATTTTTGGTATATTTGAATAATTTATTTTTATTAAATAAACCCATAACTGCCTCTTCTTAGACCCATCTATGCCTAATCAGAAACTTCGAGATGCAGCTGAGACGCATAGGGAATGCAGCCGCCTGGAATTTGGGCTGCATAAAACGGGAATATAAAGAGAAAATGATGGGAAATAGATAAAAAAAGAAATAAAAATAATTCTCTTAATAACAGATACAGGAAGGGTGTCAGGAGTAGCTAGGAAATTCCCATAAGCCGAGTTATTGACAGATACGGCATTCTAATCATGTCTTCCCTTTTCTTTCCCTCTGTATTCCAACTATGCCTAACACATCCCCAAGTATAACTGGTCACAACTCGTTCGAAAAAGTCCCCTCACCGAGGTTACTTCGCTAGAGAGTTTCTAACGGCCTGAATAGTTGTATTATATCCCGTATATCTCTCCAGCTACTCTTCTAAAGAGTTTAGCAGCCATAGTCGTGGCAAGTTCTTCATACGGAATTGAGACTATTTGCTTCAGAAATACGCATATTGTTAAGTCGAATAAATTGGAATGATACTTGAACTCGTTTCGAATAGGTTATAGTCTCATTTACTTCATTGGTATCTCTATACCACTTTTAAGTCCGAAATACATGATAAAGTAAATTCTGAAAAGTGAGCACAGGGCTAGCATAAATACCTGCACGGATTTTACGGCTTTACCAGCGTATTACTGAGACTTATGTGATTCATTTGACACCAGATATGACTTCTCTACTCTCTCCTACCAAATTTTACAGTAACACCCCCAATTCTCGGAAACGACACATCTGCCCTGGACTCTGTCAGAAATGTAGGCAGTGTGACAACGACTAGATGACAAGATTATAAACAGCGTGAGATGACCCCTTTCCACCATTCAGAGCCCTGTATTACCTCCTGTACACTTTTACTCCCATACCCAGATTCCACATTCTAACTCAACTCCCTCTAACTAGTATAATAAAACCCCCTTTGTAATATGGACATAATTGATATGTCTAGATCGGCCGGTAGGATCAATTACTGCTATCAAATATCCTCCCATATTGCCTTTCAGACATCTGGCACCTTCACACCAACTTCAACTTGTCGTCCCAGCTGCCGCAAAATGACTAATTAATACTTGTACCAGTAAGCAGACTAGAGAATCAGGACATTCAACGAATAGTCATCCATAAATTACCCTTGATGTCCCTTTGGTATGTGAATATCTTTTTTAGAACCAAGCTACTTATTTTGACCTGGACCAAGGAATGCCACGAATATCACTAGAAATACCAGAGTGGTTACAGACAGATGACAGGAGTATTCCCCAAGGCTCAATGATCAAAATGATACCATACATGCCTATACCACTACTCCCCATCATCATTTTACACATCCACCTCCAATTCTAATATACTATATAAGTGCCGTCAACTTACTCAGAAATATTTAACGAGTCGTGGCGGCTTCACTATCTTCTAGTTTCGGTCAAATAGGATTCAATCGATCCAACACCGTGTTATTTACTATCTCTTTCTCACAAATATCGCAGGAGTTCTGATTCTTGCAAACACAGAATTGTGCTCAACTCAAATATAAATCATCACTTTACTAAAGCGACTTGATCAGGGTATCTGTAGGGCTCTCTAGATTCCAATGATGATGTCCTTTTGTCTCATTATACCTCATATACGTGTTATTCATCGACGAACTTCATTTTACTTTTTCGCTGAAATGTCCATAACTTGTTCGGAAAAACAGCGAAAATCACGAGGACTTGATAATCGTGATCCCTATCGTCGGTAGATTAAGATAATACCGCCTACATATCTCATAAGTGCATTATATCCTGTTTACCCTCAACACTGTCAATATTCCTATCCACACAACTAAATCTAGCGCGTTTGGAAATGTCTGTATTAAGGAGAAGTCAGAATCGTGGGATTCCTGTGACAGACTCAGTCGCAAATACCTTCTATTAACCCCCAGCTATCTCTGGTATCTTGTTAAAACCAAAGCCCTTGTTTCGGATATTTTGCAGAACTGTCCCAAATTCGTCAGAAATGTCTATACACTTATGGAAATTGACTATCTTAATCTCCAGACCAATATTCATCTTATTCAACTGTCAACTGCTTCATCATCACTCATTATTCCCTTTTAACCCGAGAACCCTGGTATTACGGATTTACGTAACTGATTCTAACTCACCTAGGAATACCTATACTTCAATGCAGACTTTATCATTGCGATGGTTAACCTCAGGGGACTCACCTTTCACCATGATACCTCCCACCTTGTCTCTTTACACGTTTCCCCCTCACACTTCTAATAATTCCCAAGCATACATGTGCCTTTAACTTGATAAAGCATATCGGTATGACTAAGTAGACATGATCAGAGTATAACCCATAGTTGGAAGATTCCAATTGTATCCAATATGCCTTTTCTAGCACTTCTTTTCCACTTTTCTACCTACATCTGTACATCTACCTAAGAACTCCACTGCCCATTACTTCGCCTAAAATACGCCCATATACTCAAAGTCTAAGCCATTATTTTCTTCGAACTTCAAGGATCCATTGGAATTCAGTAAGATCCCCTCCACTCGTTCTTCACATCTTTTGATACAACCAGAGTGCATCTCCACATCTATGAATCCACAGAACTCAGTGCTATTTCTCCAAATATAGTCCCACATCTAACCAGGTGGATATAGTTATTCCTCAAGCATCTTTAACCCAAATAAGAGCGTGTATGTCACCCCTGCTAGTTTTCATGAACTTCTGGAACTGAAATACGTTTTTATATATTTGTCAGAACTGGAGCCAGTTTCGTTAGAAATACACGTACTGTAATTGGGACTCGACTGGAGCATTGATCAGAGCTCAAGGATTCCAATGGTCTCTTTATCACTGCTCTTGACCCTTCTTTTCCCCTTTTAACCACCAAATAGCAATTCTACTTCTTTACACAACTGCCTAAAACTCGAGCAGAGATCACCATATTGCCATGGGTACTTAACTGATGTATTCCACTGAGATAGGTACCTCCCTGCTCCAGTTTCTATCATTCCCACGCCTTCCCTTCAGTTTTAATACCTATTCTCTCAGTTTTAGTAAATTCGAAATCGACCTTTATGTATCTTGGAAATACCTGAATATTTAATCTGCGTTAACAGATGACTTACTTACGCCCGGGTGAACCATTCGGTACTCTCTAGATATCTTTTGCTTCAAGTTTTCAATTTTTCACCCCAATCTTCCAAATCTACGTAATTACATATCTTGTCCTAGCTACTTCAAAATCGTTCCGATAACCACAGCGATTTGAAAAGTGAAGTCTTACGTGTTGTATGACTGATGTGATACCGTTCGTCCACCTCTCAATACCCCTTTGCATATTTTCTGGAAAACCTCTTGATTCTGCCCCTAGCCAGAACTCCCCCCCCGGTGCTTCAAAAATGCTTGTAATATCACGGAAAGTCGACCATAGTGATTAGCAACCCTGCCTATTACATTTATATCAAATTCATCTCTTCTGTCATATCCGAAACCGCATATAGTTCAACATCTTGGTAACCAAATTATAGCTATTCACACAACGATCACAACTTGAGCGGAAATACCGTTACCGTTAAGCCAACTTAACTAATATGTTCTTAAACACAGATTATTACAGCTGATACTCACTTTGTGTCTCCTAGATACCTCCACTTCTCTCTAAATGCGAAACACGTTTTTTCCGAGTTTCACAGAATTGGTCGTAACAGCCTCCGAAATATCCGCATCGTCACGGGGACTTGACCACGGCATTCTCTAGTTGTTCACGATCCTAATGGTACCGTTTGTATTCTTCCCACGACGATTTTACTACTTTTAAACAGGACACCCCCAAAAGAATACGTACTGAGAACAGCCCCTATCTCGTTCGAAAATACCAATATAGAAATTCTGGCTTGATGGTAGTATTCCCCACATTGAGGAGATTGTAACAGTACAATGTGTTTCTCGGCCACTACTTTTTCATTGATTTTAACAACGACACACATTTCCAAATACTAATATCACACAACATGCTCCAACTTGTCCAAAAATACACGCATCTTTATGGGAGCTTGACTAAGGTGTTTCTCATGCCTGTTACTCTTGAAAGTATCCTTCTACTACCCTCTACCATTGCCACTTTGAATTTAAACCGTAGCACCTATTTTGTAATTTTGAAGAGGTGCTCCCAAATGCCATTATAAAGGAATAACTTATGGTGTAATCGGGCCAGTAGGAATATCATAGCCTCAATACTGAAATGGATTACATGCTGTCGATCTGAGTGTAGTTTTGCGAAGTTTTGGGCACCTCTGTGTGTAGGTGTTATTGACGATGTCGCTGCTGAAGTCTGTGAAAAAGGTGTAGTTGAGATGGAGATGACATCCGTTGAATCTCCCAAGCCTCAAAAGCACGACGGTCAAGTCGGCTTGGCAATGCGGGTATTTTTGAGAAAGTTGAAGGCACATCTATGATCAAGTAGAATTGGGAGGGTTCACGCAAAACCTCAGATAATAGTAGTAAACGAGGCTTATAAGCTACCGTTGGAATACCCTGAGTTCCAGGACTACTCTTGTCAAGTCTTCGTTGCTCCAGAGATATTTTTGAGCGAGTTGGGGCCAGTTCGGGTAGAAGCAGTAATAGGAGTGATGGGTTCAAAAGTTGTACAGATATAGCAAAAAGGTGGTGATGGAACATCTGAACATCTATGAGTCTGTTAAACACGCTATACAAGTCTCCATGGAAATGATGACATTTCTGACGGAGTTACGGGAAGTTACGTGTTATGTGAAATTTGGTGGGGGGTCATATCACATCAGAAGAGGACGCAGTGAAAATGTGAATGGTACTGGCTGAATCACCTCATTCGGAAGATAATAGTCGCCTCTCCCCTGTAACTAAATGAGTATTTCCCAGATATTTATGTGCAGTTGGGATACTGGGTGTATTGTGGGTGGAAGTGGTAAACCTTGGTCAACGTGAAAGGCGAGACCTGAATGGTATCGTTCGAATCCACTGAGTCTGGGGGAGATATCACTCAAGTCTACTTGGTTATATGGGTATTTCCGATAGTGCTGGAGACAGTTCCTTGAAAAGTAAGATTTAAGAGTGTAGTGCTTAAAAGTATTAAAGAGGTAGTGAGAGAGAAGTTAGAGGTGTCAATTGAATCCTCCGGTTCGCTCATTCTTTCCAATTCAGGGCTCCGTCTGTGTGAATATTTTTGGAAGAATTAAGTCCAGTTGTGTGCACATTCAAATCATCGGTGAATGTGTAAAAAGAGAATAGCAGGTGTCAAACAGGGTGTATATGATACAAGTACTGAGCTTTATTAAAGGTGACCTCCGACGCTCTAGAACAGGATGTTCAAGTAGTGGTAGCTGTAATTGTTTCTCTGGTGAAGTTTGGGGAAGTTCTACAAAGAGCTAGTAATGAGAATATCTGTTTGTTTATTGGTGGGAGGTGAAAAATGTTCCGGGAAGGGCAATTGTAGCAACCTGATGGCACGAAGGTCAGGATTATTAAGTCTCCATTGTGTTGCCTGTAGTTCTTGTGAAGTTGTGTCCAGCTCAGCGATAGGTTGAATGAGGTGTTTCAGTTTTGAAATATGTGTGAAGATAGTTGCATAGTATTGTGAAGTTTCAGATGGACCGTCTATCTCTCAGGAGCTGATTGACCTAATCACCATCGTGATACGGGTATTATTAGTCAAATTGGGGAAGATTTATGTTCCAATAGAATTGGGATGTGGGTGTTGAAACAAGATGGCGAAACGTAGAAGGAAGGAAAGAAGATAAAATTGATTCTAACCCATCGCACGAGTAGGGGAAATACCTCGGGCAAGTCTCCCTCTCCATGTCAGTATTTTGAATGAATCTAGAAAAATAGGTATGTGGAGTTGTGTTGGGTGTTCAGGTGTGGAAGTTGGTAATTTGATAGTGAGAGAGACATAAGTAGTTCCGGAAGCGCTAACTGGATCCATGGAACCAGATTATTCAGTTGACCTGGCGATGGGAGTATTTCTTCAAGAGTTGAGTCTAGTTTAACTTCCAGATTATTAGGAATGTTGGTGGTAAATTAAGGCATAAGGTAGATGACAGGGGTTAGTATGCACCATTGTATTGGTTGGTTATTTAGGAGTCTATTGATTAAGTCTGTTTGTTCATTGGCGAATTTTTGGTGACTCTGGACCCGTTCGGTTAAAG
Organism: Yarrowia sp. E02; assembly: GCA_017639365.1. Lineage (NCBI taxonomy): Eukaryota > Fungi > Ascomycota > Dipodascomycetes > Dipodascales > Yarrowia > Yarrowia sp. E02. Next base: position 1,110,064 of record JAAQQX010000007.1, on the reverse strand, counting down.
GAACGATATCAGTATGTCGATTATGAAAGTCAAGGTAAGCTGGAAGATATAAACGAGGATGGCAATACAGAAACTCACAGATGAAGATAGTAGTAGTCAAGTCTCTATGGACTTACCAGCTTTTCTCAGGGAGATAGGACATGCTTCATGGTCAAACTGGACGGCATAAAGGTGCCAGAAGTGCAAATTAGGCAGATATAATTCGCGAGAAGGACCCACTGCAATCCATAATCCAATATGAATTGCATGGTTAAGTCCTTGTTGGGATGGGGGTATTTTCGGATGAATTGGAGGGGCTCGGTTGTGGAGTAAAATGGAAGTATAGGAGCTAAAAATGTAGGATAGTTAGTAAAATGGGAATCCGAGATACTCCCGGACCCGCACAGCTCTGATGAGTAATCCTGTCGACTCTGTATAGAAATCGGAACATTTATGGGGAAGTTACGCTAAGATGTATGAAAATGTAGAATTGGGTGCATGTTTGCAAAAGATGACAAACTGGGCATAGGAGAGGCATGAATGGTACCAAACGAATCGCCCGATGTTGGGAATTACTCCTATCTAGTAGTTGTAGATATATCGGTATTTTTCTGTTACACAAGGGGCAGTTTTGTCCCCAGTGTAAATGTGTGTTTTGGACCTACAACAGACAATAACTCCAATGGAGGGAATTAGTAGATAGTGATGAATTTGTATTCGGTATTGACACACAATCGTCCAGTTGGTTTAACGATATTGTTAATTCTGAGAAAGTTGGAGCGGGCTGATGAGTGGTGAGGTGATTCGGGAAGATTGGGGTTTAAATTGGATATAGGGGTAGTAGAGACAAAGTCAATGGACACAGTGAATTGGCGCACCGTTTATAATATACTGGTTAAGTCGGCTAAGAGATATTGGTTTATTTGGAGAAGATGAGACCAGATCTGTAAAAGTAGATGATGGGTTTTTCTGTTTTAAGCCGAAGGAGAAGAGTTTAGACAAGATATGAGGGCACTTTCTGAATCGCCCAGTTCCCGGAAATATGACGGTCAAGACTCCTTGCTACTACGGCTATTTCAGGTTCAAGTCAGGTCGTTTCTGTCATGGGGCAGATTAGAGGGTGTATGTTTTGAAGATTCCTGGGTATAACAGGCAATGATATAATGGTGTTTTTAAAGTCACCACTGTAGGGGGATCATACCTGTCAAGTGTCGTTTAAATTTGATTAATATCTGGAGAGTTAAGTTCAATTGCGTCGAGAAGTAGAACTGGGGGTGTCTGGCTAAAATGTTGTAAATCGACAGTAGGAGATATTTTCTGGATACCATTGGAATCCTCTGAAGCTTTGGAATACAGCTGTGAAGTCTCCCAGACTATATGACTACTTTTGGTGAAGTTGGAGGTACGTATGCGGTATCTGAAGTAAGGGTGTCGTTGTTAAAATCAGTGAAGGAGATTGTAAGCGATACATAAAGGGTGCCATCAGATCCGTTTCAGCTCTCTGGAAATAGATATCAGGTCTCTCTAGTGATGGAAGTATTTCTTTCTGGTTGAAGGCCAGTTGGAATAAAAACCACAATTGTGAGTCCATGCTCACTTGGAGAGATTGGTATGAACATACGTAGAAACTGGTTCCATTTAATTGACTGGTAGCAATATATCCAACTGTTGCTTCGTATTGCGCAGGTTGAGTCTACATTGCCATGTGAGAATTTTTGGAAGAGTTACGTGCAGGGTATGAGCAAGTAATGGAGAGTAAGTGAGTGGTAAAACAGAGTACAATGTGGTAGGGGAGAAATCAAGGGAACCATAGTAACGGGAATTGCCTAATCAACACGCTGGACGATCAGTCCTGGTTATACGAATATATCTGAGCTTGTTGAGTTCAGATGTGTGTGCCTTAGAATTCGGGGAAAGGGAAAAATAGGACCAGAAAGTAAGCAAAACTTAGCGCATAGGAACATCTGACTCGGGAAACTCCGGAGAGCATCTTGGTCTAGTCGCCTTTGTAATGCGACTATTTTTGGAGAATTTAGGTGAGTTGCATTGTAAAGTAGAACTGGGAGAGATGTTGTAAAACTGGACTCAGAGGTAGCAAGACATAATTTCAAGGTATCAAAAGAATCACATAGATTGGGAGAGTACTCCTAGCCCGTCCCCCTGATGGTATGGGTATTTCTGAATGTGTTGGATGTGGGGAGCTGATGTGTCGAAGTGGTAGATTCTGCGGTAAACTAACGCAGATAAAGCTGGGGGTAATTTACTGGGCAGGGGTAACAATTTGGAGTGTATTACACAACTGACTCAAGGCAATATCCCTGTGAGAGTAATATTGGATATATTAGAGTCCGTTCGGAAACTGAAATATTCTAAGTTTCGAAGACCCGTCCATAACTTCATTAGAAATACCGCCATAACTTTAACGACCTGATAAACGGTTGTCTACAGACCAGTTGAGCACATCAGAACGCTGTATCTCTTTCCTGTGGCTTCGTTCGGCTTCTTTTACCGCTTCCCTAAAGTCGCCTGATTAAAGGGGTGCCCCAACTTGAATAGGAATACTTATATCATTGAGCAGAGTTGAATAGTATCTAACTGAGGGTCTGGAGTATATAATATCTCCCTTCGTGGCCTTCTTTTAGCACTTTACAGCTCAAAATACCCCCGACCACATGAATGATCCCAAACGCAACTGCGCTCCACTCATTCAAAAATACCTGTATCACTGAGGCGATTCGACCGATATATTTCATAACACGGGGAGGTTCCTTTTGTACCATCAATATTCCCCCTACTACTACTTATCCTCTTCTGACCACAACACCCTCCAGTTATACTTGTCTACGCAACGCCATCGGTTTTTCAGAAATAATAGCAGTATCAAAGGGGTGGAATTATTATGACATTTGGGAGATGGGGTTCAGGTAGCTCCCTTCTCTTCTCTTATTTTACCTCGTTCTCCCCTTTTAGTGCCGAAACCTCTAATATAGCCCCCACTTGGTACTATTGTAGCTCTACCAAAAATACTCACAAAGCTATGCTGTCTCAACTGGCATATTTATCCTGTTCTGGTGATCCTAACGGTACCATGAATGTCATCTTTCCCTTCTTTCCCTCGCCATTTACACTTTCCCCTCCAATTCTACATAGATAGAGATCTCCGCCTAGCTCCTCTAGAAATATCCGTATCACCATTTCAGGGGTTCTGTTGTAATCTCCAGAGTCTCCCGACTCCATTAATCCCCTCCTTCACGCCTCACAATCAACTTTCTCCACTTTTACCATTCAATATCATTTCTGCCAGCTTTCTATCCTTGACCTAACGTCCCCAGAAATACCTATTTATCCACCTCGGCTTGATCTGGGGGGTTGGTGGGGCCTATTATTGTCAACTGTACCTTATCTTCTTCTCAAGCTATCTCTTATTCGCTAACAATACCGAAACACGGTATTTCGACTTTCACACACCTGCGAAAAGTTCGGAATATAATGCTCACCTTAATTCATGAACTTCTCCAACGTATTCTCGTGTAGTTGAGGATTCATCCGGTACCATGTATACCACTTCTGCTGTCTTCAGTCAACTTTTAACACTTCCACCCCCACTTCTACTTTATCATTTTTTTTTTATTCTGAAGATATTTTTTTTTTATTCTGAAGATACATTACAACTATATACCTGGCAAGCCAGGCTATTGGCATCCAATGAATCTTGCAAATCGTAAACGGTCTCGGTGCTCGCTTCGTCATAACAAGGGTCGCCAATTCTTGATACTCGATCTCGCGCTCCAATCTCGGTCTCGGTTTGTATGATCATGACTAGGAAATCCAATCAATCCCAAAACATAGGTAAAACATAAAAAGAAAAAACAAGCAAAAATAAATAGTAATTTTTTTTTTTCGATTCTAGGGAAATACATTTAGCTAAATAAGGCCTATACAATGTTAAACCCGCACGTCGGATTCGGATTCGGATTTGCAAAAAAGCTGTAAAGACGTAACAAGCGATAATCTAACATCCCCTCCAACTGAATCAAAAATGCTCATTTTACTATTCCGTTTCGGGGTTCCAGGCTCTTAACCGAACGGGGAAAATATCGTCAAAGGCTGACTTAGGTCGGTTGGAAAGACCGCGATTTCGACCCCGCTAGGAAACAGTGCGCACACAACCCAGTGAACTCTGTGTGCATCGTCGTAATTGAGACATTCGCGTAGGGATTGAAACTCTCCCCCAACCTACGCCTTCGATAGACACTGTGGACCGGTTCCCTAACCACCAGGCCTTTCCATAAGGAATGCTGGAGGAGGACTGAAGACTGGGGTAAAACCACCACCAAAGAGGCGGGCTACTTGTTAGGAGTTATTTGAGGGCAACCACCCTCTACCTCCTCTCACCTACGTATATTCGGGGTAGCGGCTCTTTCCCCTCCAGCGACAGATCGAGTACATCTGACGTAGGCAAACGGGCGCAAAGCATCCGGGGGCCTATTTGTGACCAACAGTCGCTGCCGCTTAGGTTAAATAGACTGATTAATAAATGATTTACAACAACAACAACAACAGTTGTAGACAGCTATATCAAAAAGTAGAATTTGAGCCGGAACTGTAAAAGTTGGGATTCGGTAGTAGAACAGGCGTACATGGTATCAAAATGATCCACGTGTGTTACAGATTACTCCGGACAAGTCGTTATTACGATGTGGATATTTTTGAAAGAGTAATGGCAAGTATGTATGGAGGTAGGATTATGGTTGTAGGGAAGTTTTTGTTAGATATACGTAAAATGAATTGCGAGGTGGTAGGAAAGCTATAAAACAATCTCTCGACTCCAGGGATCACAACAATCAAGTTCCAGTTGCTATGGAGGTATTTCTACTGAAGTTAAGGAGTTGTGTATTCAGTTTGGTGCACTTGGTTAGATTTGTGTGTCACTGTAAAAAGTAGAGGGAAGTAGTAGCTAAGATAAATGAGGTATTACAAGATCCCCCTCATTCCCAGGACACCATTGGTCAACTCTCAGTGGCACTGAGAGCATTTTTGAACAAGTTTGGTGGATATGTGTGAGCTGGATGAACTTGGAGGGTCAGTGCGAAGGTCCAAGGAGAGATACTAAAGAGACGTTAAAGGACCATAGTAGGCGCTAGGCACTCAGAACTACTCTGATTGAGCCCTCGTCGTTATACATGTGTTTCTGGGGGAGTTGGAGACTGCTGTGTAACAAGATGTTATTGGGGTGGTAGTGTCAAAATGCGACAAGCTGTAAGAAGTAAAACTTAACGGGTATCTCTGGGATCTCCTAGCATCCGGGGATAATGTGGTCAAGTACTCATGCTAGTTCGTATATCTTTGGAGGAGTTGAGGCGAGATGTAGATGGGGTAAGAAATGGGGTATCTCAGTGAAAAGTGGTGAAGAATTGAAAGGAAAGGCTTGAACGGTCCTAGCAGGATCACCACACTCTAAGCATCAAGATTATTATCTTGGGATGCAGGTGTTAGTATTTTAAAGGAATTAGGGGGGAGTTGGGTGGTGAGGTGTAATTGGAAAATTCGGGAAAAATGTTTGGAAGTGGTAGCAGATAAATTGTGAAGAGTATTACAAGAACCCTCAGACTGATGTAAGCAAACGATCTACTCGACTTGGCTATGCGCATATTTCTGGTTAGGTGGGAGGGTGTTGTATGACAGAGTAGAGTTTGAAGGGAAAGTGCAAAAGGTGTACAGGATAGGAAGGTATAAGCATAAATGGTACCGTTTGGATCGTCTAACTTGGAGGATTTCTCCTGTTAAGTCTGGTTAAATGTATGGACACTTTTAAGATAGGTATGTGCAGTGGCGTAGAAACTAGAATTGAGGGTGTCAACGTGAAAAGGAGTGAGAGAGAAGGAATGGTTTACATGATATTAAATGAAATTACTGACCCCAAGGAGCACTCTGGTCAAGTCTGCCCAGCTATGCGAGTATTTTTGGCAAAGTTGAGCGCAATTCTGTGAACGTTCAAAATGTGTGTTTCCGACTTAGAGAGACACACGAGAAAGAAAGAAAGGCATAAAGGGTACTATCAGAATCAAATAGCCGTGGAAATCATGTTATTCAAGTATTTGTGATTAATCGGGTATTACTGATGTAATTCGTGACAGGTCAGTACAGTGCTGTGAGATGCAGAATAGGGAGAATCTGGGCTCAAAGTTGTGAAGTGGCAACGGGGGACATATGAATGAAACCGCTAGGATTACCTGACAATAGCAAGTGCTCCTGTGAATTCGCCATTGCATTGCCAATACTTTTGAACGTAAGGGATCGACTTCTGTGTGTAACTACGTTGAGACTTTCGGGTTCAAAAGCGGCTAAGATATAGAGGAGAAGTCATGAGTAGAGTAGCATTAGTCCCGTGACACTATTAGCATAGTGGTCAAGTATTTACAGAAATGGGTGTATTTCTGACTGAGTTACCCGCAATGTGGTGGGAGGTAGTATTGCAGATGTTGCTAAAATAATGCGGGAATGATGTTTAGGAATAAAATGAGAAGAGTAATTATGATGTACTGGCTCTACAGAACTACATATTCCAGTCGCTAGGTTTCTTCATACAGTTCTACTTACTTAAGTTACAAAGTAGATTTTTTGGTCGTATTGTGACGTGTCTGTAGAGGTAAATAGCCAACTTGATACTCTGTAGTTAATAGGCATAGTTAATCCGAGAGCGGGCTCCTCTATCATGAGCATCTTATTACACCTTCACTGCTTTTCAACGTGTTATCTCAATTATTAATTTTCTTAATTCAGATCCGCTATGTGCAGTTGGCGGTAAAACCGTGAATACACACGATATAGAGATCAAATGGTAGCAATAAGCTGATCTTATTATGGTGGTAACGGTCACCACCAGCTCCTACTTATTCTGAAACTATTTAGCTCTTATTTTCCCCATTGGGTTTTTCTTGGAAATTATCATGTCGGCGTAGAAACACCATTAGAGGGGATAGAGGGGACCATGGTAGATTTAATGGATTGTTCGTCATACTGGGCCAGTTCTAGCAACCTCTGGCTCATATCTTAGGCTTATTCTCCTCGTTTTGGCCCACTTCTGTTTTTACCATCAGATATAAAAGTTGTTATCACAGTAAATATTCTCCGTCTAGAACCACCAGGTCCTGTATTGTGATCATCCACTACTGAAAAACAATACTGTCAACTTCCCCTAACCAATTTCCCTTTATTCCCCGTTTTTGGTTCAGTTCCCCGTTTTCGTCAAATTCCCTTCCTTCACAATAAGCGTTCTAGACAGTGGAAAAAGCGTATTCCAGATAACCGTGTTCATCAGACGACTCGATGGACCCTGGCGAATCCCATTATCAACTTTTCCTTCAATTTTTGCCTTTCTGGGCTCATTTTACTCCTATATATATTCTGCAACTTGACAACAACTAAGCGGCTGGTTTCGTAATAATTTCGTAATAAATATTTTTGTATATACTAGGCGACACAGCCATCCTCTATTCACCTCCTCCCGGCTTTGCTAGAGCCTCATCTAATCTGTCAAAAAAATCATCGTCAAAGGAAGACGAGTGGATGGACTCTGCCAGTTGACTTGAGGGTTTTGGAATGGCACCAGGGGGTCGTGAGAGTGCAGGAGGGGGTTTAGTCTGTGAGGTAGAAGATGCGACTGTCGTTGGAACAGGTTGAGATTTGTTTTGGACAGGTTGAGATCTGTTTTGGACAGGTTGAGATTTGTTTTTAAGAGGTTCAGTAGGTCTCTGTGAAATATGAGACGATTGAGCTGGTTTGTCAACCACAGGTTTCTTCACTCCTGACTTATTCAACACCTCGTCCAACTCCTTATCAAAACCATCGTCGTCACTGAGGAACTCTTCCAGGGTCAAGTCCTGTTCTCGTTCATCGTCCAGTTCCACTAGATCGTTCAGATGGTCCAATTCCTCTTCAATGTCTTCAGTCAGATCGTTTGTCTTTGTTCCCAAAACTTCATCCAGTTCAGCTTCCAAATCCTCTTCATCCAGTTTTACTCGTTTAGCAGGACTATCCTGACTGCTCAGACCTTCACTGGACTGACTACTTTTCAAAGCCATCTCTTTGGCAGTCATGAAACCCAGTGTAGCGTTTTTCGGCATTTTAAGCACCTTTTTCTTCCTCTTCTGGGGCACAATAAAATGTCCGTTTTTGTCTTTTCTCAACCGCAACTCTTTATCTCCTCTAGCAACGACATCAGCCAGTTCAAGATGGTCTTTGTCAATCTTGGCCAAAATCTCCTGATTCTCTCCTGGAAGAATAACTTCCTGCATAAAATGAGGAGGAGCAGGATCTGTGGAAGCTCCTGGAATAACTCTGTTGGCAGGATACAACTTGACTCTAGACCCGTCTTCCATCAGTCTCTGGATGTAGCTGTAGTTATCTCTTGACTTGATGTTGTTTTCCATCTCTTTATCAGTCATCAAAAGCACCACTCGTCCGTCTCTAGAACGTCCTGTACGTCCCATACGTTGTAGAGACGTGATTGGAGAAGCATTCGAGTCATAGCAAATAATAAGATCAACTTGTCCGATATCCAGACCTTCTTCTGCAATCGAGGTAGCCACCAGAGTATTGTAAACACCTTTTCTGAACTTGGAAATGACTTCTTGTTGCTTCTTTTGCGTCATACCTCGTCCTCCACCTTCTTCTCGAGAAGGAGCCTGTCCTATAAACTCGTGAGGTTTGACCTGCGGATATTTCTTCAGATACTCGATAATCACGTTGACGGTGCTTCGAAAACGAGCAAAAATAATACAAGTACCTGTAGCAGCACCTTCAGGAGCCTTGCTGAAAAACTCGCGCAGTTCTGAACCCAGATAGTCCAATTTCGGGTGAGAAAGATACTCTTTTTTGGCCATAATAGCCTTGGTGGCTTGGAGAACCGAACCAATGTCTCCAATTTGTTCGTACGACTTTGTGGGCTGTTTTCTGGCCATTTCCTCGTCATGTCGTCGTTTCAAAGTGTCGTAAAACTGAGATATTCCCTGATGTTGTAACAACTGAGTAGCATGAGCTATCGAAGCCAAAACTGCTCCAATACCTCGGTATTTGTACTGAGCAGCAGGTCCCAAATGCTTGGTTCGAAACATGTACCGTTCGATTTCTTTTTTGACTCCAAAAAGTGAGATTTTTGCAATGTCAGTATTCTGCAAAACTCCCTTGGAACCCATCATAGAAAGAGTCGGTTTGAGAACCTGGCCTACCAAAGCCAACAGTTCTCGGATATCGCTGCCTAAATCGACGTTAATCTTCACTTCTTCTCTGTTGTGCATGTACTGTTGCACGTCTGGATCCTGTTCTCCCTTGACCTCAAGATGAGAGATAAGAAGATGCTGAACCACAGACTGCACTCCCTCGACCTTGGAAGCAGGTGTAGCTGTGAGTCCAAGTACTCGAAAGCTCTGATGTGCGTCCAACAGCTTTTTTACCACAGTTCCGTAAGAGTATTTACCACTGGTATGGTGAGCTTCATCTACCACCAAAAGAGACACTGTTTTCGGGTCTAGAACTTCTCCATCTAGGTCGAGTTCAACAACTTGTGGAGTAGCGAAAAAGACTCGCTTATTGGCCCATTCGTGCTCTCTTTCAGCCTGTTTAACACCTCCCATAAGCACACTGCAATCGTGTCTAGGAATACCTGTGATTCTAAGACAGGCGTCAATCTGCTGCGAAACTAGCGGCTTGGTGGGCGCCATAAAAATGATTTTCGCGTCTTTGAACCACCGGTAGAAGTTGAGCATCACCACCGACGCAATAAACGTTTTTCCCAGACCTGTAGGCAGCGAACAGAGCGTGTTTTCAATCAGACAGGATTGAATGATAGTGTGTTGATAGGTTCGAAATGGGAGGTTTGAAGGGTACAGAAATGATCCTGTGAGGTTGGTGGTCTCGTGGTGACATGGAGTAGTCATTGGTCGAGGATATATGAGTTCCAAATCGTTATCTGGAGTGTTATCCGCTTTCGAGGTAGTTGATTGAGCTTGTTTGGCTGGTATTGTTGGTTTTGGTGGTGCTGGTTTGGTTGGTAATGTTTGTTTTGGTGCTGCAACTGTTTTGATCGGAGCGGGTTTCGGTCTGTGTTAGGTAAGTTCGTTTATCTCATTTTTTGACGATTTTTTCTGATTTTTCCCAGTTTTTTCTGATTTCTTTCCATCCCGTGTTTGTCTCGTTTCCTTCGTGTACTCACTTCACAACCTGGTCAAAATCAAAGTCGTCCAGATCATCCAACTCATCCAAATCAGAGTCGTCCAATACCACCGGAGCTTTGGACGTCCTGCCCGCATTTGCCGCAGACATATCTGGTGCTGTGTACTTGTACTGAACTGGTGTGTTTGCCACTCTCGGTCGCGAAACGCGTCGCAGTAATTAAAATGGTGATTAAGGTTTGGAGGTGCAGGTGGTTGGTGCCTGACTGAGGTGAAATGTAAGCAGAATGGGTACCGGTAGAGTCACATGACATTGATCATAAGGGGTGGATTTGGGCGGATTTGGAACTTCTGGCAAAATCTGCTTTCTTGGACTGTTTTGGAACTTTGTTTCAATGTGTTCTTTAGGGTGTGCTTCTTGAACCATCATATGCAGCTTAATCTGCCGGTGAATATGAAAACTGGACTGTTCTGAAAAATGTGAAAATTGTCAGTTTCCATTCTTTGAAGGATTCTGTGATGACTGGATTATTGCTATGAGACATCATAAATGTCGGATGTGTGCTAGTTCTTGTACTTGTAGCCGTATTGGGCTTTTAGACCTTTCAGTATCAGAACTCAACAACGGCCCAACTTCATCAAAAATAGTCGTATCGCTAAACCAAAGTGACTGTTACGATCCCTTATAATGCGCGATTCTATTTATAACCGCGGTATTTCTTTCACTATCTTTTGGATCTCTCCTAAACCCGAAACATAAAATTCTACCCCTCATATAGCTGCTCCTCACTCATCCAAAAATATCTAAATAGCAATATGCACTTAACCACCGTACACCTCTGGCTCGTTCGGTTCTACCAATACCATGTTTGGTTAGCTTTCTAACCCCCTCTGCTTCTTGCACCTCCATTGCCCTATCCTCTAGTTCATTCAACTGCCTATAACTCGGTCTGAAATACCCCCATAAATGTAACGAATTGACCATTGCACTCCCAGAGCTCCAAATAGTGCCCTACTGCCTTTCAAGTCTCCGTTACTACGTTTTTAACTCTATTATCACTTCCACTCACAACAACCACTTTTAAGATCTGCACTTAACTCGGTCAAAAATACCTCCATCATCATGGGGACTTGACCAAAGTGATCCTGAGACCTTCGTGAGTAAGACGATACCACGTAACACCTCTCTATCGCTTCCCACCACTTTTATCGCCTGGACCTCCAACTCTACTGAAAAGACAGTTTTGAATTATTTTGTACAAGATGTCCGCAATGAGGTAGGGACGCTTTGAAAAGCCTTCTATACACGCCCCGCTACAACCTGTCTACAAGCACCCTTTTCCTTTTGTAGTATTACACACGTTGGATCATCAACCTGAGTTTAGCCAGTTCGAGGTGAGAGGTCAAAAAAGCGAAAGAAATACCTGTTTACAAGGAAGAAGCTGCCAATGTAGTTCATCAGAGGCTCTAGATTCTCCCAATAACACTCCTTTGAATAGAAGTGTATTTATTGTGGTTCTAAGTCGTGTATTGTTCCAAGGTATGAGCCATATTTGGCCACATATTGAAGAGAAAAACAGATGGAAACACATTTGGTTCTCAAATGTGCTAGAATCCGTGTCATTATGGTACAAGTTCTCCTAGTAATGAGAGCTGTCTTTTGGCCACATACGAACCTCATTATATTTTTCACATTCTTTTTTTCTCCCCAAGCTTCACGAAAATACTGGGATAGCCAGGAAAAATTGAATATAGCTTCTGCGTGACTACAGTAGGAGACTCTCAATGGGCACTTCTCGTCCCTGCAGTTTCATCTCTTTCCCCCATTTACCGGACAATTACATCAATATTCATTTTTCTACTTCTGCAGAGCCCTCCTCAACTTGTTCAAAAATACCCGTGTGGTTCTGGGAAGTTGACCAGCGTATTGGTAAGACTTTGGGCACTTCACCAGCACCCATATGTCTCCCCTTAAGTTACAAAACAACACCAGGTGGCTCATAACAGCGACACTCCTAATATCATCCTCGTGCAGAACTTCCTCCGACCTTGTAGTAATGCCAGCATAACAATACCGACTAGACCATTCTGTTCGGCAAACGCTAGTAATTCCAAAGATCAACTGAATTTCGTCCCATCATCTCTGCCCAACTTTTAAAACCGAAATTCTATTTTTCCACTTTTAACAGACCTGGCTCCAACTCCTCTAAAAATGATCACATTGATAAGAAGTCTTGACCAGAGTATTCCTCTTGCCAGAAGGATCCCAACGATACCACTCAATGACTACTTATTCCCCCTGGTCACTTTTAAAACTTCCACCTCCAATTCTACTTGGACACACGACTAAGGATATCTCCTTCAAAAATACCTGAATACGTATGACAACTTCACTATTGTAATCTAACAGCAGCACCTAAGATCCATTTGAAGCCTTCTATGTAGCTATTACTGCATTTACCCACTTGTTAACGCTGCAATAGGCAGTTCTGCTAGATATTGTCAGGGTATCTAGCTCACTCAGAAATGCTTCCCAACAACAGCGAAAAGACAATTATGTTCCTTAGAACCAGCAGATTCTTCTGTACTCTTCCCATCTCTTTGTAATACCTCTTTAATGACTTGTATAACAATGCCAGCTTTCATGGCTACACATTGAACAGCCACTAAAGCTCTCAGGGATAGCCTCATCGTCTAGGGGACTTAACCGTAACAATCCTCCAGCATTAATAATACAATCAGTTTCTACACATCTCTTCTAAGACCTCCCACAAGTTTTTCCCTTCCAAATTCTACCTGTTTGGAGTTGTCAAAGTTCCATAACTGCAAATCTGTAGCGATAACAGATAGACCGGTGAAAGTGATAATAGCCGGGTGGACCATCGGGAGATGTAAACATAGACAACTACCATGGTACATGTGATATTACGAAATCTGATTTCAATATTTCCTATGACACTACCTCCGAGTAATATACACTTTGAAGGAGCATCAACTGTGCATAACAAAGGGAGTTGAGGTGGCAACAATATGAGAAATAAAATAACAGATATACAAAACGGGCCTGGTTTTGTAATCATGCAGCTCACCTATTAAGAATAGCCACCTTTTCCATCTCTCAGAAGACAATATGAGAGTTGTTCGTTGTCCTTCCATTACATTAGACTTTCTCTCATTCCGAATACGACAAACTTAATATATACACGTTTTCATAAAGACACCGGTGTTGACGGCTTAAGAGATTTATAAGTAGTAAAATGGTGAGGAAACAGGTCATAGATGATCTATAGGTACAGATCTGTGAAAGATGCACTTAATACAACATTTTAACACCCCTTTGTCAGTATACGACACGTCAGTATCTCATCGCACGAAAACCTTAAATACCCAGCCTCAAGATGGTGGCGAAAAAACTGAAAAGTTCTTCAAACAGAAAGCGAAAGACATGAGGTGGCAAAAAGGAGGTCAGACAGAGCAAAAACAAAACAATTGCAGCACCTAGGATTCTCGTATGGTCTCCCACTACAATACTAACTAGGCTCTCTGGTGCTTGACTATGGCTGATCGGACGGGAAGCCGTATTTTCACCAGGATATGGCCGCAACTGAAAGGAAAAGTCGTTGGACCATTTAGTCAGGCCAGATATGTCACGTGACCGCGATTTTCTGACTTATTCTGTGTTTTTTGAGCCATAGTAAGCGTATGGAGTGTTTTTGGATCTATGGTGGTTCTTATAGGTTGGTTCTAGAAGATAGTAAATACTACAATGAGTTCGTCTAATTGTACAGTGACGTATTGTTGTGGTTAATGACTTTAGAGATTGTTTGATGTCCTTTTATGGGCCAGCTGTAACTTGTAGACTTACACTATTCTCACCCTGGGGGATCCATTTGACTGGTTTCTTCAGACATCAATTTTTCACATGAATAAATGAGAGAAAAACGCCTTGAAGGAACCTCGACGGAACTACACGGATATGAAACGGTCCTGAATGTGTTCCTAATCTGGATAAACCCTTGTCGGTATTTCCTCGTTTGACTTAGCCGTGCTTCCGAAGCGTGCGGCTCAACCTTTTTCATTTACGTTTTCATTTCGGAAAGCTGGAGAAGAGGAAATGCGGCGATGGTATTGAAAGGGGTAATGTCGACGAGGGTTTATCTCGTTTGGGCGAGTTTTCAGCAACTAAAGGCGTCCTCAGACCTCCGTTTGGTTCCGTAGAGGTTCCTTCATGCGAGAATATGTGTGATTATTTTGGCAAAAAAGCAGCCAGAGTAGAAACCAGTCAATTGGCGTTCCCACTTGGAGAGAGGGCTCTCACTGGATCCTTTTGGGGCGATGTCAGAGATTTTTTTGTCCATTTTTGAAAGATTTACGAAATCGAGTCAGAGGAATGTCAGGGAGAAGTCATTGGAAAGTAGTTGTCAGGGATAAACAAGAGAGGGAAGTTGTTTCTAGATGTTTGAAAGGCTGTATCCCTCCTGTGCTGACCCCATTTATATTCACTTTGTGATCTGGTGACAATAATTGCCCTTCTGGCTTTTCTAGATCAACTAAAGTTACAGGCATAACGGAATTTCTAATGTGTTTGGAAAAGCATACACTTGATTATCGGCAACTATTGCTCCATCTTCATCATTTCACCAGTTGAATCTACTGATTTAGCGAATTTGTGTGTTAAGGAAGAGGAGTTGTAGGGTTTGAATGAAAATGGTGGTAGAAGAATTGTTGGTAGAATATTTGAAGAAGCGATGAGAGGAAGAAGAAAAAGGGGGAAAGATGTTTCCTGAGTCGTAGTAATACGGCGGTGAACACACCTTAGCTATATGGATATTTCTGAGAGAGTAGAGGCTGTTATGAAAAACGGTAAAATGATGATGGCAGTTGTTAAAAGTTGTGCGAAAACAAACGAGGAAGAGTAAATAGCACTTATTGGTGCGGAATTCTTGTAGGTTCTTAATGGTCAAGCCCTCGTAGTGATACAGGTATTTTTGAGAGTTTTGGAGAGAGTTGTGTGGGTGGGTATGTAATATGTATGAGGCGTGTGAGAGATAAAATGTGTAAAGAGGTACGAG
The DNA here is from genome assembly GCA_017639365.1 of Yarrowia sp. E02. Classification (NCBI taxonomy): domain Eukaryota; kingdom Fungi; phylum Ascomycota; class Dipodascomycetes; order Dipodascales; genus Yarrowia; species Yarrowia sp. E02. Next base: position 1,094,841 of record JAAQQX010000007.1, on the reverse strand, counting down.
TACTGTAGTTGGAGATTAATGGTGGGTATCAAATGAATCGCCAGGCCAGCTAGAATACAATGATCAAGTCACTGCTTATGAATAATCAATTTGATAAAGCTAGGTCGAGTTCTGTAGACATGTAGAAATAGAAACTTGATGTCAAAAGCTGTAAGATTGTAGAAAAAGAGGAGAGGATGGTATCATTAGAATTGGACCTTCCAAAGGAGTTCGCAGATCAAGTCAGCATAACTATACGGGTATTTCTGAGGGAGTTGGAGGCAGACATGTAGGTGAGTAGAGTTGGGAGCGCAAGTGTAAAATGAGATGTAGATATACAGTAATGTAGTTTCATGGTATCACCAGACTCGCCACGATACGAGGACTACGCTGGTTAAGTCTACGTTGCTATGGGGGTACTTTTGGCGAAGTTGGGGTCAGCCCTGTGAGAAACGTAATTTGGGTACTGTGGGGTAAAAAGTTGAGCAGCGCCATCAGCTGATAGAGAGATAGTACAATTATAACAGACTTACCCCAGGCACTCTGTCGATTAAGCCGTCCTCTGGTTGCAGTTTTGTTGGTGAGATTGCATGCAGTTGTGCAGTCAGCTCGAAACGGGGGTGTCAGTGGAAAAGAGGGGAAGGAAGAGTTGTGGAGGAATATGTGGTATTAAAGGAATGGCCTTATTCGCAGCTATATGTTGGTCAAGTTGCCATAATGGTGAGAGTATTTCTGGTAAAGTTAATGGGTCATATGTGGTCCACTCCATTTGGGGTGATGCTGATTAAAAGTGTAAAAGAGGTAATAGAGGAGACGCGAATGGTATCGATGGGTTTGCCCACGAATGAAGACTACGATGGCCAACCCCCCTTAATCAAACGTGTATTATTGAAGGAGTTGAATCCAGCTGTGTGCAGAGGTAAAATTGGAGAATCGATGTTCAAATTTAATGCGGTACTCTAGAAGAGGAATTTAGGGTATTTTTAGAACCTCCAAAGTTTGGGTATTATGCAGGTCAACTCAGCATATGTCTGCTGGTATTTCTGTAAGATTTACGGCCAGTTCTATGTGTTAGTAGAATCTGAGGTTTCAGGTTTAAAAGTGGATACAAGCTGTAGGAGAGAAATCAAAAGAGCTATATGAATTGGACCCCTCCAAAGGACAGGATGGTCAAGACGTCTTTGTCTCAGGAGTATTTTTGGTGAAACTGGGGGGAGTTGTGCGAATAGGTAGAGTTGAGGGTATTTGTATTAAAAGTGAATGAAGAATAGTACAAGCAGGTTTCATGGTACCATTGGATTCGCTATCTTCTGAGGAAAACTCCTGTTAAGTCCTCGTGATGATATGAGTATATTTGAACGAGATGGACGGTGCTATAAGAGAAGGCGGTCTTAGGGGTGTTGGCAGTAAAAGTTGGTAGGAGGTTATTGGAGGAAGTTTCAGGGCATCAATAGAATCCTCTGGGCACCAGAATCACAATGATCAAGTCACCTTGGCTATTGAGATATTTCTGACCGAGCTAGGCGCCGTTCTGTTGCCATTAGAGTTGAGGTGGAAGTGATGAAAGCGGTGTAGGGGTAGAATGGGGTAACATACAGGGTATAATCGGATAGCCCTAGCTCGACTAATTCAGCGGTCAACTATCAAGTTTGATACTGGTATTTTTGCACATGTTGGGGCAAGTTTTATAAAAATGTAGGTTTGCATTATCGATGTCAAAACGGGGAAGGGGATTCAAGGGAGGGCTACAACTGCACCGACTACTTTTAGCTGTTCATCAGAATAGGTCAGTCAAGTCTTCATCGCTATTTTTTTGGTTTATACCGGATAACTACTATTATTCTCCTTTCTGTGAAACAAGGTGAACAGTACCGGTCCACAATAGTTGACAGAGAGTGATAGTAGCGACTAGTGTGGGTTCCAGTGGACTCATAACCGCTGTTTGGAGTTTGTGATTACGTCTCTGTATCTCTCTCGGCTTTTTCTATCGGTATATCTCCCTTATCAAAAAAGTGACTTTTGATCTAGTTAAGATAACTCATCAAAAACTGATCAAAGGAGAAATAACTACATGTGGATCGTTTTCAGCAGTCAATATGGTTAACAGAGAAAGTATCAGAGGGCTTGATCCATCTTTTACTGCCAGAAAAACACCTCCATCGGAATTCAAGGACATCGGGCAGGTTTGCCTAGAGGCAAATATGGTAACATAAAGCCAACATGAAAGTCTCAACGAGGTGGTTATGGGAACAGCCGTACCCAAAGACGTTACTGACTTCTGCTGCATTCTATCAGATGGTTCTTTACTGTAACCGACAATTGACCAACTCCTGGTAACTTGAGGTAATACGGTCAAAATTTACCAAAAATAGCGACACAGATGAAATGAGACATTCTGTCAATTTGCAGAGGTTCACTCTAGCACCTTACTCTTTCTCTTGCTCAATTTATACCTCCAACAACCTGTTTCTACCAGCAACATGTTCAGAGATGAGTGTTCAATGAAGCTAAAATTAAAGGAATTGTGATATAAATTCAGATACAACAAAATGAATTCTCACAGTATAACCAGTTTCAATACTGTTTGTGCCCAAAGTACTCATACGTACTTGTATCTTACCAAGTTCTATACCAACTCTGAGAAATTTCACCTAACCAACTGACTCCACAAGTATGCCAATCTGATTAACAAGAGTAGTCCTGGGACCTGTTCTCTGTCTATATTTTCACATCCATTCGACCAACCATCCGCTTCGACTTTTTCTCGCAATATTGATTTTTTTTACAATAAATATTTTATTTTTTTCGAAAAACACCAAAAATGTTACAAAAATATCAACTTTCTCTAGCTCATGTTCACAACCAAAACCCTTCCTGACCCCACCACTCCCAACCACGTTTTTCGCACCCCTGCCACTATCAGCACGTGACTTGCTAGCATCTACTAGTTCACATGCACGAGCTAACGCGGGGTGCACTTCCCCGCTTTGAAAATAGAAAGTGGAAAAAATGGAAATAAAATTGGGAAAAATAAATGGAAAAATACCAGAAAAAAAGAGAGTCACGTGAACAAGCTAATGAATGAGATAAATCACGTGCTAAAATGCGACTCCAAAATACCCTTCACGTGACTGTTTTCTCTACCCAGCAGTTGCACCCTTGCCTTCAACCCACTTTTAGCTTCAATAAGAGCAATGTTGAGAGCAGTGTTGAGGTGGTGTTAAAAGAGTCAAAAATACGTGTTCAGCTTAGTAAGCGGTATTATTAGTAAGCGTGAATCTGGAGTAATCACGTAACGAAAATATTCACCTTTTCATCCACCACATGACCTGATTTTACACGTCTCGTGTTCCTGTCACATTTCGCTAATTAGCTTGGCGTGCCTTTTTGGGAAGAGTGCAGGGAGTATGTAGAACAGGCAGTATTACTCCAAAACAGAATCTGAAAGCGGGAATCGAGTCCCACGATTTCACTTACTACACTGACAAAAATTCAGCACTCCTACCCTCCTCTAACACCCTCAAAAAACCTCCCCTCCCATCTCCCCAGTGACGTAATCCAATCAAACTTTGGAGCACATGCACGACTCTGACTTTAGAGTGAAGCGAACAGAACATAGTTGGTTCACTAGCCTGCAGTACTTTCAGTACAGGCCTTTCTCTCAACTTCTCCAAAACCACACAAAATGCCGTCGCCTATTTTTCTGTCGCGTCCTCCGCCCAATTTCTCGCCATTGGCCATTGTGCGAGGCTTCCAGCTGTTTTTTGTCGGCGCATATCGCTCGTTACAAAACCCAGACATTTTCCGCACACAACACTACAAAAAGGCGCTGAAAATGCTGGGATATTCGCTGGGCATCCAGCTGCTTCTGTGGTCGCCGATTCTCGTGCTCAAGTGGTTTTTGCATCTTTCCAAACTCGCTTTTACGGGGCAAGAGGCTCGGTTCACGATTAACGACGCCCTCAGCTCTCTCAGGTTCATCCAGAACTCTGTGCTCAATCTGGGGCCTTTTGTGATTGCTGGCATGCGGTATTTCCGTCCGGAAATTGACGAAATCTTTCTGCGGTCACTTCAGCACGCAGACCAGACGTATGCGAAGAACCATCCCGAAAACAAACATCCTCCACAGTACTACATGCCTCTCATCACATACAAGGAGCAGGCTCGTGCGTATGGAACCGGAAAGGGTGGCAGATCGTGGTGGTCGTTTCTGTCTGCCAAAACTTCCAATGGCAACGATTTCTCGTCGTTTTTGAGCAGAATGGCCACCAGAACAGCCTTCACTCTGGCCATGTACCTCATCAAGGACGTTCCTGTTCTGGGATCGCTGTCTATCAGTTCTGCGTCATTCTACTCGTTCAACCAGGTTGTTGGAACCCCAGCAGCAGCAGCAGTTTTCGGTCTGGGTCTTATGGTGCCCAAAAAATGGCTGCTTGTCTTTCTCTCAGCCTTCTGGGGATCTCGATCACTCGTACGAGAACTGCTCATTCCGTACTTTAAACGAATCCCCTTCACGACCACAGACAGACAGCACTGGCTGGCAGCTCGAGAAGGCGTCATTTTCGGATTTGGAGCTGGTTTCTTCCTTCTGCTAAGAATTCCCTACGTTGGTCTACTCACTTATGGAATCGCAGAAGCATCAACAGCCTACCTCATCACAAAAATCTCAGACCCGCCACCACATCCGTCCCAGTTCATGCCCTGGAGTGAACGAGAAGTTGCATGGACGTTTGACGATAGTGAACTCATGAGTGACGAGCCTTCCAAACAGGCACGTGCTGATGCTGCTGCTGCTGCTGCATCACGACCAGCAGGAGTGCCTGGAGTGCCTGGTGCGTTCAAGGCGTCTTCAGCCTCGAAACCGGCCCATCCCCAGCTTCCTCCCAGGCCTCCGGCTTATCATCGGCAGAATAGTTTGTAGAGGGTTAGTCAGCCATGGAAACCTATAGAAGACTATAGAAACCTATGGAAGGGCATTGTGGACTATAGGAACATCTATAGAAGCGTTGCAGTCTATAGAAATGCATTTTCGGCATCAGCCGTCTGTACAATATCATCTTGTTATCATTATGAAGTCAGATATATCTCCACCACTAGTAAGACTTGTCTGTACCCTGACGTCGTGCCATCCATATTTAACCTGGGTGTCCCCTGATATTTGTAAAGATGGCACCACTGGATTGACATGGATCTGGGGAAGACGACAGTCCAGTTTCCCTGCCGGTACAGATATTTAAGAACGAGTTAGAGAAGTTGTAGAGTGGGTATAACTAGAAGGTCTGGTGTTGATTGTAGCGAAGAAGCGGCGGGAGAGACTCAGATAGTACCCACAGGACCACCAGGACCGGGAGAGAATAGTAGTCTAATCCTCAAGATTATGGGAGTATTTTTGGCGAAGCTGGAGGCTGTTACGTGGATATGGAGAAGTGGAGGTGAAAGTATAAAAAGAGGGAAAGAGGTGGTAACATAGGCAAACAGGGTATGGTTCGAATCTCCTAACTTCAGGGAGTACGCGTATCACTTCCTTGTAGTTATAAGGGTATTTTTCTATCAAGTTCGGGCATGTATGTGTGTGGGGGCATTGAGGGGTGCGGCTGTCAACATATGTGTTGATGTAGGGGGAAGGAAATAAATGGTACCACATGCATCCTCCAGGCGTTATTATTATAATTATTAACTCTGAGAGGCTCTGTTGGTATTTCTAGATGAACTACAGAAATTTAAGTGAAACGGTAAAAACGGGTTCTCGGGTTAAAAGTGGAATAGAACTGGTAGGAGGATAACGTATGGTATCATTGGAATTTCCAGACTCATGGTATTATACCAATCAAGTTGTCAGAAGCGTATACGTAATTCGGAGGAGTAGGGGGCTGATTTGTGAAATTTCAACTTGACATTTCAACTGCTTCCAGTGATCTAATAACTATCTGCACCATTGGTAAGACATGATAGATATGTCCCCTGGCATCGTTTTATCCATATTTCACTCTGGATGTCCCCCTGATATTTGTACATCTTTTGTAAGTCGAACACTTACTTGTAATTGAGTCTTCACGCACTGACCCACCTACTAGTACAAGTAACCAGAAAATCCTTGTATGCAAATATGAACTGAACAGGAGTAATCCCTGAACCTGGGCGATGATATTGTTACCCTATTTGCCTATTCCTCCACCTCCCATCCCCATTTATCACTTCCACTTCCAATTCTAATTAACCACTAAATCGCCTTCAACTTACGCAAAAATACCTGAATAGTCACGACAGGCTCACCTTACTCTAGCCCTGCTCATGAAAGTTAAGTGGGACCATTAAAATATTCTTCCCACTACGAGTACCTTTCTCTCTGTTAACATCAAAGCCCCGATTCCTACCTTTCACAGAACTGCACACAACTACCATAGAAAAATTTACATGGTCATAGAGCACTGATCAGGGTGTTTTAGGAACTCCAACGATTCCGCCACACTGAAAAGGCATTCAATTTCTCCCCCTAACATTTCTACACTACTTTTATAACCAAAACACCTAAATTTCAATTCACGAAAGTGCCGACATCTCACGCAGAGATACCCGCACTGACGTCTGGACTTAAATAAAACGTTTCTGAGACTCGGATGATTCTTATGAAATTAACCCTGTCTTCTCTACTGTATTTCTACCACTTTTTACCGTACACTCAATTCTCCCGGTATGAGCAGGATTAAGGGCCCTCTTCAAAACCAGAAATGAGATAGATGAAGAAGAGTTAATGGTATAAAAATCATTGCAAGACTCATGCAAACTCCTTTGTCAAATGGCGGTGGTGGTGGAAATAATTTGGAAGGAGTTAGGTCGAGTTGTGTATCTATGTAAAAAAGAGAGTTGCGGCCAAAAAATGAAAAGATATAGCAGGGTCTAATTGGATAATATCAAACAAATTGCCTGACTTCAAGGGTCATTTCTGTTAAGTCAGATTAACGGCACCATTATTTCCGAGCTAGCTAGTGACAGGTTTCAAGTTTTAAGGGATTTGGCAAGTGAGGTTTAAAAGCGGAAGAAAGAGTGTGGGAAAGACACAAACTGGAAAATGAGTCAATTGCGGCCCACAATATACATTGGTTCAGTTGTTATAACCATGTATATATTTCTGGTGAGGTTGGAGACAATTGTGTGAATAAGTAGAATTAAGTGGGTAGTGAGTAAAAACCGGTAGGAGATGTTGGTAGAGACATACAGACTATCGTTAGGCTCCTTGAGTTCCATAATATACTCTGGTCAAGTCTCCATGATGATACAGACATTTCTACTGAAATTGGGGCCAGTTCTGAGAATGAATAAAATTTATGTTTCGGCTGCACAAGTAGATGAAAGATAGCAGGTGTGAAATGAGAGATATAATTCGAATTCTCTGGACTTAAATAACCAGTTTATCAAGTCATACTATATGTGGGATTATTTTTGTAGGAGTAAAAGGGAGTTCTGTTGCCATTAATATTACGACAAGTGTAAAAGTGAGCAGTGTCAACAGTGGGTAAGGTAGAAGTGGAGATAAGATGGTACAACCGGATTAATATGGCCCTAAGCTAGACGGCCGTCTAGTCATCCAGTTGGTACGGGTATTCCTGAGCAAGTTAGAGAAGCTGCAGAGACAAGTAGAACTAGAGGATCTGGTATTGAAAGCTTCAAAGAAGGAGTGGGACGACTCAACTGGTCCCAAACAGATCCCCAGATCCCTGAGAGAATAATGGTCTAGTTTCCAAGATTATACGGGTATTTTTGGTGAAGCTTGAGGCTGTTAAGTGATTATGGAGAAGTGGAGGTGAAAGTATAAAAAGTGGGAAAGAGGTGGTAGCGTAAGTATATGGGGTATTGTTCGAATCTCCTAGCCTCGGGGAGTACCCCTGTCACTTCCTCGTGGTTATAAGGGTATTTCTGCTTGAAGTTCTGTCAGTTATGTGTGGAGGGCATTTGGGGGTGGCTGTCAAAATATGTATTGAAGTAGGGGGAAAGGATAAATGGTGCCACATGAATCTAGTAGACGCTATTGTCACAATGAGTAACTCGCCGAAGCTCTCCTGGTATTTCTAGGTGAATTACAGAAATTTACGTAAAACAGTAAAACGGTCGCTCGAGTTATAGGTTGGGATAGGACTGGTAGGGGGAAATCGTTTGGTATCATTGCAATTTGCGGACTCCTACTGTTACGTTAATCGAGTTGTCAGAATTGTATACATATTTCAGAGGAGTTGAGGGCAGATCTGTGAAATTTCGACTTGACGTTTTTTTTTTTTTCAACTGCTTCCATCTTCCAAATAAATAAATAAAAATGTGCACCACTAGTAAGACTTATTAGACATGTCTCTTGATCTCTTGTTATCCAGATTTACTCTTGATGTCCCCCAGATATTGTATATCTTTTGTAAATCGAAAGTACTTATTTGAGTCTTCCCGCAGAAATGCCCCACCCAACAACAAAATACCAGTATAAATATAGGAACTTGTAGGGAGTACTCCTTAAACTTGGACAATGATAACGATACCATACATTCCTATTCTACTATTTCCAATCCGCATTAAACACTTCCACCCCCAATTCTAATTCATCACAAAGTTGTTTTTAATTGTCGCAAAAATACCTGAATAGCCAAGGAGACTTAATTTACGTGTATTTTCGATCCTGTAGGTCGGCATGGTACCATGGAAGAATTGTTTGCTCTCCCATTCCCACTGATAACATCGAAGAGCTGATTTCGTACCTTTCACAGAAACGCACTCAACTTCCGTAGAAATATTTACATGGTCACTGCGACTTTATCAGGATGTTACCGGTGCTCTAAAGATTCCTAAAATACCCTATATGTCTTGCTCTCTACCCCCTATCTACTTTTAACTCCCACGCCATGTTTCTACTTCTTCACTGAACTTCCTTCAACTTGTTCGAAAATACAGCCATAGTGACGGATACTGTCCCGTAGTGCTTCAGAATCTTGTAGATTTCCATATTACAAATTACATATCTCCTAAGTGCTTTATTCCGCTTTATTCGATGTTTGCTCTAACACGCCGTTTTTTTGTTGAAACGTATAATTGAGGTGTAAGTGTTGAAAGTACTCTAGGAAAGACTTGCATGGTACGAAAGGATACAGCCGGAGTAGACGAGCACAATGGTCAACTCCCCATAATTATGTGAGTATTTCTGATGAAGTTGGATGCAACTCTTAATTGTATAAACTCAGGTCTCTAGCTCTTAGATAGATAGTGGAGAGAGTAGAAGTGTATTACAAGTACTGACTCTTTGGTGTTGAGTGAGCTCGTACTACACACTCAAGAGTCGATCAAAACAACATAATTCAGCTCTCTTGCTTTTCCTGTCTTTTCTATAACATAAGTTAACCATCACGATACTAAGGGAAGAACTTGGCATGGACTGTAGTCTGACATACAATATGGGTGTTCGTAACAACCGGCATGTGTAGGCAGTTATCAGATTTATCGCACTACTTTACGATAGCTCTTCCTACTGAAAAGAATTTTTTTTATTTCTTTTCTAGGTAAATTCCTGTCAAAAAACTTACAAAACACTATAGATATTAATAGTGCTGGCCTAGAAGTTGGAAAAACATATCGACATATGGTTTGTGGGTATCATAAGAATCGTAAGACCTCAAGAAACATGTTGGTCAAGCCCCTGTGATTATATGAGTATTGTTGGGCGAGTTAGAGACCGCTGTGTGCATAGGTAGAATCAAGAGTCGCAGTGCTAAAGCTAGACAGGATATCGTAATATAATCCTAGTTGGTATCATAATGATCGGACGACCACCAGGAACATTATGGTTAAGCCCCCATGATTGTACGAGTATTATTGGAGCCGTCAAGCACAGTTGTGTGAAAACATGGAAATGGGAGACTAGATGCTAAAACCTGGATAATCGTAGTAGCACATGTTCAAAAGGTACCATCTGAATCAGGATACTTCGGGGGACACAATAGTCAACTCCCCGTGGTTGTACGATCATTATTTCATGAGTTAGACACAGTTGTGTGAATACGAAATTTTTGGAGGGTGGGAGTTAAAACTAGACAGGACATAGTAGCTTCGGATTGGTAGGTACCATTAGAACCTCCTCTCTTGGAGGAACACTATGGTCAACTGCCTGTGACTATACGAGTATTTCTGAGGGAGATAGAGCCAGGAGTGTGGATACATAAAACTTGGAGGCGCTGTGATAAAATTAGATAGGGTATAGTATCATAGGGTTAGTGGGTATCATCGGATTCACGAGACCTCAGGGACCACTGTGATCAAGTCCGTATCTTTGTTCGAATACTTGTATTATAGGAGGAGTTGGAACCAGGTGCGTGATATGTAGCTGTTGAGGGTGGTGGTGCTATAAGTTAAGAAATCATAGTAATACAATACAAATGGCACCGTTATAATCGTGTTACTTGGAGTAACACAATGGTCAAGTTCCTGTGGTTGTATGACTATTTTTGGATGAGTTAGGCGCAATTGTGTGAATAGGTAGAATTAAGAGTCGCAGGGCTAAAAGTAGACAGAGCATAGTGACATAGGGCTTGATGGTGTTATCACGATCAGGTAACCTCAAGGACCACGACGATCAAGTCCCTTGGCTGTGAGAGTATTATTGAAGAAGCTAGGGACGATTGCGAGAATAAATTATTTTGGAGGGTGGGAGCTAAAACTAGATTGAATGCAGTAAATACGTATTGGTGGGTACCATCAGAACCGCATGGACCCGTGGAGTACAGTGGTTAAGTCCTCATTGCTGTATGGATATTTCTGGAGGAGTTAGAGGCAGTGGTGTGAATATGTGGAAATAGGGAGTTGGGGCTAAAACCTGGAAAACCATCATAGTACAGGATCCAATGGTGCAATCAGGATGGTGTTACGAAGTTGGTTAAGGTGGTCAAACCCCCGTTTATCTGGGAGTAATTTTGAACAAGTTGGAGACCAGTGTGTTGATATGTAGATTTTGAAAGTGTAGTGCTATAAGCTAAGAAAACATAATAATACATGTCCAAATGGTATCATCTGAATAGAAGTGTTTAGGGGAACGCAATGATCAACTCCCCAAGGCTTTAGGACTATTTTTAGACAAGTTAGAGGCAGCTGCGTGAATGCATAAATTTTGAAGAGTGGGGGCTAAAACTAGACAGGACATAATAGAACCGGATTAATGGGTATCGGCTGAATGGTACCGCACAGTGGAACATAATGGTTAAGTCCCTGTGACTGTGCGAGTATTATTAGAGATGTTAGATGCAGTTGTGTGAATATGTGAAACTGGGAGGGTTGGGATAGAAGTCTGAATAACATATTGACATAGTATTTGGTGGGTACCTTAAGCATCGTGAGACCTTGGGGAATACAACGATCAAGTCCCCATTGTTGCATGAGCATTTTCGGGCTAGTTTGACACAATTGTGCAGATACAGAGATATTGGACTGTTGGTGCTAAAAGCTGTAGAACCACTGTAACCTAGGTCTGGTTAGTAATATAACGATCAGGCGACATCAGGGAATGTTATGATCAAGTTCCCATGGCTGTATGAGTTTTATTTGAAGTGATAGACACAGTTGTATGAAAATGTGGAAACGAGAGAGTTGGCGCAAAAACCTGTAGAATCATAGTAGCACAAGTCCAAAAGGTATCGTTAGAATCAAGTTACGTGTGGGTACATGTTCGTCAAGTCCCCATAGCTGTATGACTATTTCTAGGCGAGTTAGACAAATTGTGCGAATATGGAGATGTTGAATCCCAAAGTACAGTTGTGGTGGCGTGGAAGAAGTTTGTTTTTTCCAAAATTACCTCCCCTCTGAAGTCCTAACCTCAAATATTAAGGTTTTTTTGCATTAGTTGTGTTTAGTTGACTTTCAAAACTCCCAACATCGTTGGAATATTCGGGATAAATTCAGAGAAAATACACGTATAAAACGCGTGACGGATCAAGGTAAACTTTATTCCTAAAATTCCTCATCCACCACAGAACCACCCACTCACCTACTCACTCACCCACCCACTCACCCACCACCACCAACCTGACGATGTTTCATTCGGAACGAAAATAACGAGACTACAAGCTTGAGTAAGTATCTGGGGAAGGCAAGAGAAATGGAATCACTCGAACAACGAACTAACACAACTTCAGAACGCGGCGATAACAGCCAAGAAACAGCCAGCCACCCGATCAGGCAAGGCACAGCCAGCCACCCAGTGACGCGACTCGTGTCGTGGCTGGTTTTTCTCCGTCTCCTACGTTAACCCTGCCATTGCTATGCGCCAACGCGATTCATGAACGCGAATATACCGCTGAAATGGATATTTCACGGTCCCCCCTACGTCTGATCGGTATGCTCTTCATTCAATGACATTCGCACCCGGGATATCGTGCCTCCTATTCGGACACCATTCACGTATGCGCGCCCGTCAGCGAAAACCCAGTTGTTCTGCTTTCCTCCAGGGTCCGAGTTGAGCTGCCCGGCTAGTAGCTTCCGACAGCGCCTGGTGCCAGGACTCCCTGATGGAAGCTCCGTGGAGCCGTTTGAGATCCCGAGGAAGGGGACTTTGTCTTACAGCGTTCCTTGTGGCTCGATCCTGTTCTACACTCCCGGGACAACACGTGAGATCACCTTGGTGCCTGGACAGAGTGGTGTTTACACGCTTGAACAGGCGTAGGCTTGGCAAGGCGTGCTTTTGTATGTGATTTTAGTTGTTTTATAGTTAATTCGGTCCCTTCTGCTACTTATTCGCTCTTTGTAGACGCTGTATCCTCTTGTGTAGCACTATATTTCGTCATCCCTGGTCATGGGATTGTGTAAAATTCGCTAAGTTTTTTTAGGGTTTCGCAGTTTACGCGTCGTTATTGCCATTTATTATGCAAGTTTTGGTGGTGAATGATGTATTATTCCTGATTTTCGGGCTATTTTTTACGTCTCGAAAGCCGGGTAAAACGCCAAACTTAACTAGCGGTGTTAAGATTATTTGTTCCCAATACATGACATGGAACATATATGGATGCAATTTAGTGGACACAACACTAAGGGTTTCGGAATAAGGTTTTTTCGCCATCCGCTTTCCTCCCAACGACACACACTGCTTCCACGCCACCACGACTGTAGTCAACTACAGTAATTGAGCAGGAAATATACAACTCTTAGTGGACACGATCTATTACTCACCTATCAACAATTATTTCCAACTGGATATTTCGTCATCACCTGATTCTCCATCTGCTGCAAGATGTGATACATGTTCCCCCAGAAAAAGAAAATCTGCTTAGAGTGAAACTGGGAATATTATATGCTAGTGTAGTGGCTGGTACGAGTACAGGATGGCTGGTAAAAATAGACACTAAAGCAGCTGATAAGAAGAATTTTTGACAATATATTTTCTCTGATTTTCCCTAAAACGTGTTTTTCTATATTTTCCCGCCACTTGACCTCCTCTGACGTCATATACTTGCTCACATGAAATACGCAAGCAGCTCCTATCGTAGATCTCCAGGCTGTGTAAGTTTAGGGAAAAAGGTTACGTCATAGGTGGAGAGATGGATAATGACGTAATGAGCACACTGATACTTACCAGGGTACAGCCTTACCAGATCTCACCAAAAGTATTTTTAGTAACATCAGACTGAGACAATCCCATGTGTTTTGTCTCATGTCTCATACCTCACCTGTTTTGTGTCCCTGTCTCATATTCTCCCTTTCCTCCACAATGCACCGAACCATGTCCTGCAGTGTCTTAGGATATTCCCAGTCTAGTGTGAGACAGTCTGAGACAAACACGACCGCGTCTACGCGTACCAGTGGTTGTACGACAGCCGGATGCGTCAACTGGTGCGTCAGAACTAGGGAAAAGATCGATATTAGCAAAGAGTGCTAAAAGTGGAACAGCATAACTGCCTAAAGTGGAACAGGTGCCAAGCAGGGACAGAATGTAAACTGAGCTAACTAAGGAGAACTGAGACAGAAAACATAAGAGAAAACAAGTATTCAAAATCAGGAAAATAGAATCCAGGAAAATCTCAAAAATCAACACAATCAAGACTTGCTCAAATCACCAATTAACCAACCACAATCACCTTGATCTTCCTCCACCATCCGGTTGCAGCAACGTGCTTAAATTAGTCCAAAACGAGACGTGCATGAACTTTGCTGAAGATGGGAGAAGACAAGACAGAACAGTTTCAAGATGTACCAGGGTATCAATTGGATGAGAAAAGGTGTAGTAAAGAGGAAATCGTTGATTCGGGTTCATATTAAGAGGAATACCTCCTTACCACATCTCTACTCCGTTACTACCACCTCTTACTGTGCTACCTCTTACCCTCCCCCCCTCCTGATCACCGGTAACTGTCGATCATGGCATCTTCTTCGGGTCAGACTTTACCCCAAAGTGCGTAAGCTCATCTTTCACGGCGCGGGCTCACCGGCCCTGCAGCAGGTCTCATATATATCCGTCTTCAGGCGTTTGTGGAGAGACATTTCGATACAGACATTACGCCGAGACAAAACACCGAAAGAAACAAACATTAACACAGATCAAAACAACAGAAAGCAGTTATAAGCAGTTAACGACTCCCTCCATTGCATTATCTTTAGCCCTCTACTGCATCACCATGAAGTTCACACTCCTCCTACTGGCCTCAGTGGCTCTAGGTTTGCCTACAGTGTCCAACTCAGACTACCTCTCTTCAGTCAACACAGTCTGGGATATTGTCGATAAACACAGCACTTTCGGCGACCTGGAAACTCGCGATCTGGCTGATCTCGATTCTGCTATCAAACACAGATATCTCGTGACTTTCCGTCCAGATGCGACACAGCAGGAAATCTCACAGCATTTTGAAAATGTCGACAAATGGATCGGGTCCAAGGCCCAGAAACGAGACGGAGAGTTCACCCAGAAGATCGAGGGCGCCTTCTCGTCCGTTTCGCGAAGTTCCCATCCTTCTGACGCCTTTGCAGCCACCGGTACGTCTCCTTTTGACGGCTACTACGGCAAGTTTGACAACCACATTCTGGATCAGGTCAGAAAGTCGAGCATAGTCGATACCGTGGAGCCCGACACGATCCAGACGTCTCCTAGTTTCGACGGACATTCTGCGTCTCTTGATGACGAAGAAGAAGATGAAGATGCAGCTGCTGCTCAAAACTCGTTTGCCGTCATCACCCTCAACAAGCAGCTGACCAAAAGCTGGGGTCTGGACCGAATCTCTCACGTCGAAAACGGCATTCCTGCAGACGTTGGCGCCAACTACTCTTTGATTCCGCAAATGGAGTACATTTACGCTCCCTCCAAGCACGAAACTGTGGCGTACGTTCTGGACACTGGAGTCAACACTACCAACGCCTTTTTTGGAGGACGAGCTTCGGAACCGGTCATGTTCACCGAAGGCGAACCTCATGGCGACTATGCTGGCCACGGTACACATGTTGCTGGCATTCTGGGCTCGGCTAACTTTGGAGTGGCTAAAGACGCCAAAATCGTGTCTGTCAAGGTCCTCAATATGGGTTCAGCAGGTCCCGCTTCTGCTGTCATCAACGGCGTGAACTGGGTCATTCAGAACAACAATGCTACACGAGCTGTCATCAACTACTCGGCTGCTGGTCCTGTTTCCAAGGCTATGAACCAGGCGTTTGCCAAGGCTGTTGAAGCAGGTATTACGGTTGTTGTTTCGGCTGGAAACTTCATGAAAGACGCGTGTGACTACTCGCCAGCTAACATCGGCTCTGTAATCGACGGTGCCATCGTTGTGGCAGCCTCAGACCAGCGAGACAAGTTTGCTGTCGGTGCTTCTTGGGGCTCAAACTACGGTCCCTGTGTGAGCGTGTTTGCACCTGGCACAGACATTCCGTCTTTGCACTGGAAGAACGAGAGACTCGTTTTCTTCGACTCCGGCACGTCTATGAGCGCTCCTTTTGTGTCTGGAATGGTTCTCTACCACCAGTCCCAGAGTGACCAGCCTCTGAGTCCTAAAGACGTGGCTGACAAAATCACAAACTCCAACCAGGCCAAGATTATCAGCCCCATGCAGGACACAGCCAACGGTCTGGTGTACAACGAGGCTATTGGAAAAGCCCCAGTTCCTGTTTCCAGCGAAAACTATGGTCCCGTGGCTCCTACTGGACAGCCATTGTCCTAGAGACAGACAGTAAGCCTCATCTCATAGGTGAGCCTCAAAGCCCCAAAAGTCCAAAGTTAATACATGATACCTGCACATTTGTTCTCGTGACTAGCTGTAGTTAGGTCTTCTTTGTTGACCTCATTGGTAGAGTGTAGTGTACAAGTAGTGTAGTGTAGACTAGTCAAACAGCCTCTATGAGAGCCTCTAACGATGCATTAAACAGCCTCTGTCAATCATGTGAGTAGATGCTGTTTCAAATAAATGTTGTGTTTGTGTCACTGTTTGTGTCACTCGTATCTGTCTATTGTTTGTATCGTACTTTCCGTACTCGTAGTGTCGTCACCTACCATCCGTATCTCCTACTATGCCCCGTTGGTCTTCGTGTGGGACTTTTGGCAGCTTCATTTTACCACACATGATCAAAAGCTAATTTGGGGTAAGGATAATACGGCGATATACGAGGATTCAGAGGGCGTTTAAAAGCGGGTTAGGGGGAGGTTTGGGGTGAGAAAAAGAAGCCCATTAATGCCCCCGTCGTACCCCCGTTGATCAAAACTTGCGCGAACCGATTCCCCTGCTCCTGGGCCCAAAAAACGCTTTTCGCGTTCTCACACTCGCATGAGGTTCTGCATGATTGCGCATACCCGAAAACAAGGAAACAAAAGAGACAACAGGTCTGCCACACACACTATATCCAGGCCCACGTCAAAAATATGTATATATACCGGCTGCAAGGCTGCCTGATTTCGGTATCGGTTTCTGCACCAAAAAAGCCACGGCTGAAGCGCCACAGACACAATTGAGGAATGTCCCACTCGTCGCTCTATCGCTACTCGCTCAAACACTCCCAGAACCGTCCCCAGCCTCCCGGTGGTCCTACTCCTCTGTCTCAGTACCCCAGACAGCCCGATCTTCTTGGTTCTGTCGTTTATCCGAGTCTGAAGACGAATCTGCGATACGCAGACTACTCTGTTTATCCCGGTTTTTCCAGCATTCCGTATTCGTGCTCGCCTTATCGAGGTAGCTACGGGGGTCCTTATTCGGGACATACGGCTCAGTATTACGGTCAGTACTACGGTCTTTCGGGGCAGTATTACGGTCATTCGGGGCAGTATTACGGTCATTCGGGTCTTTCCTACTCGGGTCCTTCGGGTCTTTATTCCTACTCAGGTCATTATTCAGGTCAGCCAGGACCCTCTTCTGGTTACCAACCCTACCAACCCTATCCAGGCACCAACCCAGGCACCAACCCAGGAACCAATCCAGGAACCAGTCCTCCAGGAACTCGACTTCCAGGACTCTCTCTTCCTCACGGAATCCAGCAGCAGGTGGTTCTTCCTAGCTACAACGAACTCGTCTGGTCAGTAGACGAAATGCATCGTCAGGCTATGCTTCAAGGAAGTGCCTGTTCTCCAGAACCGTCAGTCTGTTCAGACTCTCACACTCCGTTTTCGACGCCAGGAACCTCGCCCGAGAAGATTACTCCTCCTCCAAACGAAGTTCAGCCTCCAGTAGCTATTGCAGCAGTTGCTATTTCTCATCCAAGCTATGCGCCTCAAGTCTACCAGACTTACCAGACTCAGCCTACAGTTCCAGCTCCAATTATGCCAAAAACCGAAAGCCAACTAGA
Source organism: Yarrowia sp. E02 (assembly GCA_017639365.1). Taxonomy (NCBI): domain Eukaryota; kingdom Fungi; phylum Ascomycota; class Dipodascomycetes; order Dipodascales; genus Yarrowia; species Yarrowia sp. E02. Next base: position 1,077,096 of record JAAQQX010000007.1, on the reverse strand, counting down.
GCCCCGAACAAGAAAGACTCGGGAGAAGAAGGGCAAGGTCACAAAAGCGAAACCCAAGCCTCGTACTCGTGCAAAAAAGGTCGAAAACGCCTACTTCAAGGTTGTTCTAGCTCCGGATCCGCAACTGGAAGAGTCGAAACTTGAATCCCTACCCAAGTCTGAGGCTCAATCCAAGTCGAAACTTGAACCTCAGCCTATTCAACCCCAGCCTGTTCAACCTCAGGCTCAACTCGAAACCAAGTCCAAAACTGATGTTCAACCTCAACTTCAACTAGAGGCTCCTCCCCAGCCTCAACTGGAGTCTCAAACTGCCCCAAGTCCAATCGACCCAGTTCTGGTGGCACAAACATGTATCTCTCCAGCCCCAACACCAGCCCCAAAACCAGCCCCAACTAGACCCCTCTCAGACCTGCCGCTGGTACAGCAGCTCAAAGAAAAGGACCTGCACGAAAAAGGGCTCGAGAAGGCCACAGAACGACTGTACTGCTCCAAGTGTCGGTCGTACGCTAAAAAGACGCGCTTTCCATGCGTGGTAAGACTGGCCACCCACTTTGACGTTAAACACCGGACGTTTCGGCTCAAGATTTTCTGCGACCACTCCACATGTCCCAGATCGGTGGTGGGCTTTGCCAGCAACAAGGAGAAACACGAGCACCACAAAAACATCCACGGCGATGTTTGATAGAGTATTTATTTGAAAATGTGAAATGTAGACGGGAAGTGTAGTAGATTGTAGACAGTTGATGGTGTTGTGGTTGTAGTTGTATGTAGACAGTGTAGTTGTTATTCAGATGGTATCGTAGTTGTCTGTAGACACTATTGTATGTGTAATTGTACACTATAGACTCGGTATCTCATGTATAAGAGTATTGTACGTGTTGACTAGACAGGTGTTGTAGTTATAGACATTATTGTAATTGACTATAGAAAATACTGTAAAACAAAAAAACAGGATATTGTAAGTTGTACGTAAATGATACAGGTAGATTTAATGTAAATACTCGTGTAGAATTATTGTAGAAGTATTTTAGAGACTTTTGTAGTTGTACTGGGGCTAGTGTTGTAGAGAAAGACGGTCTGCAGTTCTATAGACAATGTTACAGTTGATTGTAGACAATATTGTACATGTATTGTAGTGTAGATACTGTAAGCAGTATTGAAGTTGCTGTGAACAGTGTTGTAGACTTGTTGTAGACTGTATTGTAGACTGTAGTATATAGACAGTCTTGAAGTTGTAGTATAAACGAGAGTAGATAGATATAATTGTAGTGTAGATAGTATCGTAGTTCTTTCGACAATATTGTAGATGTAGAGAAGACATAATTGTACAGTCCTGTAGCTAGTTGTATCTTAGACAGCATGGAAAGTATGGTATTGTAGTTGATGTGGATAGTATTGAAGTATGTGGTTGTACACGGTGACGGAAGACACGGAAGTGCCGCTACCAAATGTAAGACACGTTCCAATGACCACTGCAACAGTACCAACAGTAACCAGTGACCCCGGGAACGTGTCTTACAACAGTACTTAATCTAGTTTCGTAGTTTCGGCAATATCGTAGATGTCTATAGACAGTTGTATTGGTAGACAGTCTTGAAGTTGTATTGAAGACAATATCGTACCTGTACTTGTACTGAGGCTGTATTGTGATTGTAGTGTAGACAATATGTAGTAATAGATAGTTATACTGTGTCTCCTGTAATTGTATCTCAATGAAGCACATCTTCTTGCACTACAGTCCATGACTACAGAAGCAGATAACACACCCTCCTCATCATAAGCCTTGTTGTTTGTGAGGTGGCATCATGATACTGGGTCGTTTTATGGCATACCAGACACACCATAAGCATTGTCTACTCCTAGTCAATATATTCACCTACTGAAGCCCCTTAATGACCTCCTCCTGTCGCTGTTTCTGCTTGGCGTCCTCGACTCCTCCGAGGGACCGCACCTGGCCCACAATATCCCGGGCCTTGCCGAAGTACACCTCCTGCAGCTGGTTTCGCAGCTTGGACTCCACGTCTTCGACAATGCTTCCGAGGTTGGCGATATGTTGGGCAGGTTCGTCGACAGCCATTTCTCGCTCAGTTTGTCGAGTGAGGTTGCCGGAGAGACCAAGTTTGGGCGACTTGGCGCCGAGATCGAGAATCACGGTTGAAGTGACTCGATACACGCCCTCTCCTCGGCTGGTTTCGACCTCAAAAACGTGGATCGAGTCCCAGGACGACGAGGGCGACGTCTTTTTGAGCAGCACGACGCCCGCAAAGCTGTTTGTGTCGTCTCCGCCCTCGCCCTGGTCCCACAGGTAGACCGACGACACTCCTCCCTCGTAGTACAGGTCTCTGTAGATGTCAAAGGAGTCGTTAGCCAGGACTTCCATTTTCCGCAGAGCAGCAGAGGGAGTGGGTCCGTCTGTGGCCGGTTCGTAGTCGCCAGACCACGGCGATCGGAACGAGTCTCCGTCTCGGTTATAGTCACAGGTCAGGTACTCCTTTTTAGTGGCCTTGCAGGTCTTGACACCCAGAGGCTGGTCCACCGAAGAGAGCAGGTCTTCGGCCAATTCGGGAGCAATTTTGCACAGCGAATTGAGATTGGCGCTCACGTTTTTGGGGTCCAGACGTCGCAGGAGGGATAGGGCAGCGTCGTATTGTTCGTCAGACTGGGTTAGAAAGGAAGTGAGTGGCCGAAGGTCACGAACGGACACGATGAATGATGTTAGGGTTCAATCGTCTGGGTTGGGTCAATCGTTGGGTTGCGGTTCGTTAATTGGGTCACGATGAATGTCTCATAGCGTGTTCTTTCTCATACTCACCATTGTTGTGGTGATGTTCAGAGGTGTTAACACCGCATGCATAAGTCGTGCGTTAATAGTGGTTGGAAAGATAGAGTTTATTTTGGGACGTGGAGAGAATGTAATTGAGGGGGTGGAAGTAGGGTAGGGGGGTTGGGGTGGTCGATTTGGGTGGGAGATATGTATTTTGAGTATTTGAGCCTTTTTCCGCGTTTCAATAGCCCTCAATATGGTGTTTTGGAGTGGTGTGTTTTTGTAAGTATCTGTCCAGTAATATTCCAACTGGATGAGCTAATTTGTAAGTAAGGTGGACTTGGGAATTTAAAATTAATGAAAACAAATAGAAATAAATTCAAATAAATTCAAATAAATTGGGGAAGAAGAATAAATGATCTGGATGTAGCTGTCTAGTCGGTTTAAATGTAGAAGCGTTCGTTTTCGTTTTGTTTTACTGCGTTTTGCTATCTTTGAGGACTACGAGTACTTACTTTACACCTACAAATAAATTAATGAATAAAATGAAAATAAATTCAAATAAATTCAAATAAAATGGGAAGAAGAGCAATTGAGAATCAATGATACGGACATAACAGTCTAGTCTGTGGAAAGGTAATTGCAGCCTGTTTTCATGTTTTTGGCTTTGTCTAGATAGCTCCAACAACTACCCAATTTCCACCTTCTATTGCAATAATGATTTAAAAATGATTTAAAAATGATTAATTTTGATTAATTTCGAAAAACTTTGGAAAATATTATAAATTCACCTTTAAACATGATTTCAAGAAAACTAAGAAATACCAAAGAAACGTCGATAAATTCAGTAAAAAACAGAAGATCAAAATAAAACAAATCCTCCCTTACCCTTTTTGAATCGCACGTGACCCCTCCATCCTTGTACATTCCCACCCCTTGTTCCTCCCCTAACCCTATGCATTATCGTGCATGTCTCAACCTTCTCCCTGAGCAATCAACCCCATCTCGACAACATCTACACACACCATGAAACCGCATTTTCCGTCGGTTTTTTCGGTGGTGCTTTTACTTCTACTCGCGACATGCGTGCAGTCGGCAGGATGCAGCATATATGGCAACTGCGGCAAAAAATCGTTATTTGGCAGTGAGCTTCCTTGTCCTACTCCTAGAGACAAGTCTGGACCTTTTGAGCCTTCAAAAGACGATTTAAAACTGCTAGGAGAGATTTGCGGTGAGGATTGGACGCACGAAAAGCTGCTTTGTTGCGATACAGCTCAAATCAAAGATTTGAAGAACTCTCTAAAGAAGGCTGATGGTCTGATTTCCTCGTGTCCAGCCTGTAAAGCCAACTTTTACGAGTTTTTCTGCAAATTCACATGTGCTGCGGACCAGAGTGACTACGTCAATGTCACGCAGACTGGCAAGTCTACTGACGGACGAGATATCGTCACTGAGCTGAGTTACTACGTGAAACCAGAATGGGCCCAGGGCTTTTACGACTCGTGCAAGGACATCAAGTTTTCTGCCACAAACGGATACGCCATGGACCTCTTAGGAGGTGGTCGTCACGGTTACAAGAACTTTCTCAAGTTTTTGGGCGACGAAAAACCGATGCTTGGAGGTTCTCCGTTTCAGATTAATTTTCCGTGGCCAGAGGAAAAAGACACAAACTACCCTCCAAAGGGAATTAAACCAGTGGAACCTGTTCTCAGAGACTGTGCGAATGGAGCCTACAAGTGTGCTTGTAGTGACTGTGAAGGAGCGTGTCCTGAGCTGCCTAACATCACGAAGCAGGGAGCCTGTAAAGTGGGTATTCTTCCCTGTCTCAGTTTTGCGGTGATTATCATCTACTCTGTGGTTCTTCTGGGCGCAGTAGCTGGTTCGTGGTTTGTTCACAGTCATACTCTTTTCTCTGGAGCTACTGTTGAAGACCAGTATATGACTGCCAGATGGTACCAGAACCCACATGCTTCGGAAAAGTACTCCACTTACCCCATCAACCGGTTTCTGCAGTTTTGGGTGTCTCGAATCGCGCTCTTTTGTGCTTCTTACCCTGCTGTGACTATTGGTTTCACTGTCACACTGTCTCTGCTTATGTCTGCGGGTCTGACTCGTTTTCAGGTGGAAGAAAGCCCCGTCAGATTGTGGGTTTCGGAGGATTCCACGCCGTATCTTCAGAAAGAAAACTTTGACAACAATTTCGGCCCCTTTTACCGAACTGCTCAGGTCTATCTTGTCAATACTACCGGCTCTGTGGTGAACCAGGAGAATCTGCTTTGGTGGCAGGGAGTGGAGGAGCAGATTACAAGTCTGCAGGTTGACGACACTACTTTCGACGACTTTTGTCTCAAGCCAACCAACGAGGCTTGTGTTATTCAATCCTACACTCAGTATGGAATCAATCTGAACTCTCCAGACTGGGCTACTCAACTGCAAACATGCACTTCTTCAGCAGTACAGTGTCTACCTCCTTTTGGACAGCCTCTCAACATGAATCTGCTGTTTGGAGGCTACAATGAAACGTCTCGAGATGCTCTTTCTGCCAAAGCTCTCGTTATCACTCTGGTAGGAGAAGGATACCTCGAAGACGATCCGCAGGAAGCACGAGCTCAAAAGTGGGAGAAAGAGCTGATCAACGTGCTTTTGGAGGTCCAGGAAGAAGCTACAAAACGAGGTCTGCAAATGTCCTTTTCCACTGAAGCTTCTCTCACAGAAGAACTCAACAAAAGCACAAACACGGACGTCAAGATTGTCGTCATCTCGTACCTCGTCATGTTCCTGTACGCGTCCATGGCTCTGGGAGGAGGTTCTGGTAAGGCCAAGTTTGGTCTCGGGCTGTGTGGAATCATAATTGTGCTTCTTTCTGTGGCTGCTTCGGCTGGTGTTTGTGCTGCTCTTGGAATCAAGGCTACTCTCATTATTGCCGAGGTCATTCCCTTCCTGGTTCTTGCTGTTGGCGTGGACAACATTTTTTTGCTGTGTCACGAAATGGACGCTGCAAATATCGCCTATCCCAACGATAGTGTTGATACTCGAGTGTCGAAAGCAGTTGGAAGAATTGGGCCCAGTATCGTTATTTCTGCAGTCACCGAGACTCTCGCTTTTGGACTCGCAGCAACAGTAAAAATGCCTGCTGTCCGGAATTTCGCAATCTACGCTGCTGGAGCTGTTTTTATCAACGCCATTTTGCAACTTACGATTTTTGTGTCCGTCATGGCACTCGATCAACGACGACAATCGGCCCCTATCCAGCTGGCAGACTCGTACGACCTCGATTTCAACATTCTTGAGCACCGAGAAAACCTCTTTTCACGCCTCATTCGACGCTACTACGCTCCGTTTTTGCTGAAAAAGAAAACCAAGAAGATTGTGCTGGCTGTTTTTGGCACCTGGGCCGCTCTATCTCTCGTCCTATGGCCCATGCTGAAACTGGGACTCGATCAACGACTCGCTGTGCCGTCAGACTCGTATCTCGTGCAGTACTTTGACGACATTTACGACTACCTGAACGTCGGTCCTCCCGTCTACTTTGTGGTCTCTGGTCTCAACGTTACAGACAGACAGGGTCAACAGTCTCTTTGTGGCACATTCACCACCTGTCAAGACTACTCGCTTGTCAACATTGTCGAACAGGAACGAAAACGACCCGAGTTGTCGTACATTGGCGAACCTGCCTCTTCCTGGATCGACGACTACCTCAAGTGGCTCAATCCCGACTTGGACGAATGTTGTCGAGTCAAAAAAACAGACAGCGAAGTGGCCTGTCCTCCCAGAGCTTCTCCACGAGCCTGCAACGTCTGTTTCAAGGGAAGAGACCCCGCCTGGAACATTTCCATGTCCGGTCTTCCCCAGGGTCCCGAGTTTATGCACTATTTTGATTTCTGGATTGATGCCCCCTCAGACCCCTGTCCTCTAGGCGGAAAGGCTCCCTACAGTGATGCCGTGGTCTACGATAGCGATGATGTGTTGACATCCCATTTCCGCTCGTTCCATACCCCACTTCGATCACAAAAGGACTTCATCAATGCCCTTGCTAGCGCGAAACGAATTTCCAAGGACATTGAGAAGACCCTGGGCGGCACTAAGGGCTCTGTTTACGCCTACTCTCCGTTTTACATTTTCTTCGACCAGTACTCGTACATTATCAAGCAGGCCTTTGCTCTGATTGGCGGAGTGCTGGCAGCTGTTCTGGTGCTTCTGGCGGTGATTATGGGCTCGTTGAAAACATCTTTTACGGTCGTTCTGACCGTCTCGCTCATGCTGGTCAACATTGTCGGTTTCATGGCCATTTGGAACGTGAATCTCAACGCCATTTCGCTCGTCAACCTGGTTATTTGCGTCGGTCTGGGTGTTGAGTTCTGTGTGCATCTAGCCAGAGCTTTTACAACAGTCTCGGCAAACTCGTCGCACATCCGGATGTCCCCAACAAAAAACACCCGGACGTTCGAGGCCCTGGTGGGCGTGGGAGGCTCTGTTTTTGGCGGCATTGCCATGACCAAGTTTCTGGGCGTCTTTGTCCTGGCCTTTACAAGGTCGAAAATCTTTGAAGTCTACTACTTCCGAGTCTGGCTAGCGCTGGTCATTGTCGCCACTACCCATAGTCTGGTTCTACTGCCCGTTTTGCTGACTTATATTGGCGGCAAGGGCTATGTTTACGATGATGGAGAACAGGACTTGGAGGGCGAGCTGGCTAGTCGGTTCCTGTCGTCTTATGATAACGATACCGAAGAGGAGGACTAATTTATAGATAATGATATGATGATAATGGTTGGTGTTCAGCAGAGACTCTCAAAGATAGTTTTGCTGCAGGCTCTCCACATTCCGTAGCTGCACATCGGAGATTTTTAGTACGTTTCAAACTATCTCCCCAGACCGATTGGCTCGCCAGGCTGGTTTCTCAACCGTTTTCACGTTCTAAAAGACTTACCAGGGTCCCCAGGGCCAGAACAAGGTGGTTCCACTTCTCTCAAACAGAAGGTCCAACCGGGGAAAAGGGCTGAAACGGAATCAAACTAGCCACTATTGGTAGTCGATGTACGTCGGAGCTTCCACGGAAGCCACTAACGCACGTCTAGACCCTTTTCAACGTTTTTGTTAGTGCTTTTGAAAGGCAGACAAGCAGTGAGGGGAACGGTTGTAATTACGGCTGACCTAACCCAATGTTGGATAGAAGGGCTAGTTTGAGTAGTTTGGTGAGTTGTTGAGTCCGTTTGGAGAAGACATGTTCAACATTTATAAAGTACTTGTACAGTGACACCTGAAAGTGTGATGTGTGAGCATTCTCGTGTCTCGGGTAGACAGGTCGGTTAGGGTTTGGGGAACTCTATTTTGTATCAACCCTAACCCTGACTCTCACCCACTTGTCCCAACCATTCACCCAGATATGCTCATGCAGTTTAACAAGCATAATCAGGTCAATTGTGTCGAGATTGCATATGCTAAAATCTCGCTTAAAAACTGAACGAGAACCAGCCTAAATAATCCAGGAAATCAACAAAGAGCTGGTGAAACTGGGGGGTATTTTTTTTTTTGTACCGAGGTACGAGTATCCCCGCTAGTGCGATGGAAAAGGGTCGAGTCGTACGATTTTACAAAAACAGGGTTTAAATTAAGGTTGTGTAAAAGAGGCACCTAACTAGCCTAAAACAGTAACACGACTGGTGTGGCAGGGACCTACTAAACCCTCATTCCTTTGTTGGGAGAATACAAACGAATACAAACGAATACAACCTCATACAAGAGTTTGTGTCTATTTACACAAACCATTACAACACGATACCATGAACATCAATGATACCACAATCTCTTCATAAAATGATACCACACCAATTATACCAATCTCAACCCACGATCCTCCTCACCAACTACCCACCAACTAGCCTCGGCTTGGAGCTCGGCCCAACTGATACCCATGCATACCCCTCGGTCTAGCGTGGTAGTCCTTTTCTACGTGAAGAATAGCGCTGGAACGCAGAAGGAGCGTGCTGGCTCATTCTGGCGCAAAAGGGTAAGTCAAGAAAACAGGCCTTTGGTCAACTAGGCTATCTACAACGGTCTGACTCTGTTTGTGTCACCAACTTTTGTTACCACAGAAGTAACACAACGTGACATTCCTGGAGTAATGGCTCATAAAACTTTCCGTCTATCGGAATGCCCACATCGGCGAGATTGATAAAAACAGAATTGTTCTCGAAATCTACTAACAGCAGACACACGACACACCGCAGCAGTAAATGTGGGCGCGGGCGAGACCAGCAAGTGCCGAGGGTCCGTGACAGCCCCTCTAGACCTTCCCAATGCAGGCAGACAGCCGTGAAAGCAGCCAGTCGGACGCAATGGATATTCTAGACTCGGATGGTGAGTACACCTTGCTTTTTTGTTTTTTCTCACACGATTCCATTCTTTGTGGACAACCGCACTAAATTTCGCAAAATGGCGCTAAAAACACGAGAACAGGCAAATTCTAGTGCGTTTGACCGCAGGGGAGGCCAACGTTTAGCGCATGTCAAGACCTACCTCGATAAGCATAATTCCCAAAATATCGAAATGCGAAGCGACATAGACTAAAAAATCAGATCTCAGGCCATGATGGAAATAAGTGTGGGTAAAAAAGCTGAAATAGACAGAAAGAACCATATTTCACAGGGTACTAACAATCAGCAAACACTTAATTCCATCCAGTTCCTGCTGGACTTCCGCCTTCTAGTCCTTACATCCACAAAAGGTGCTGTTCTACAAGCAACCTCACGCAAAAATGCTGATTAGCCATCTAATTGCAGTCCTCTTGCTGGCCACTGCGGTCGCTGGGCGTGCTCTAACAAGCCCGATCACCAAGATCAACGCCCAGCTTACTAACAACCCCACCGGTCCTGGTTACTCCTGGGACACCTGGGAGATGGTCATCTATTTCACCTTCAGTAAGTCCACTTCTAAGGATATTCATGGCGGCGACTACTTTGAATTCACCTTGGAAAGCAATGCTCTCAACCCCCATGGTCCCAATGACAAAGTGCCCATCAACTATGACTTTTACATTACCAATGACGAGAATGTGGAGATTTTTCACGTCACTGATTACAACCATGCCTACACCTTTCGAGCCACAGCTACCGAGGCGTTTGACACCGATGGTCTTGATACTGTTCAGCTAACTGGAAACTTCACCCTCGAGTTTCTTGTCCTTCCCACGACCCCGGCAGGAGATGTGGAGCTCAAGATCGACTTTTGGAGAACCAATATCCATATTACCGATCCTCAAAAGGCGGACCCTGCCACCCGGCCCTTGTTTCACAAATTTGAGCGTGTCGGCGATACAGTCTTCACCGATCTTTACTCCTACTTTAACGAGAACCAGGCCAAAGAGGACATCAAGTTCCGCACATGGGAGGTCGTTGAAGGCTTCGAGTACGAGCCACTGCCAGGCCATCTGTGGGGAATGAACGAGACCTACTTCTTCGACAAGGACAATAACGAAGTCACCAGCCCGTCGCCTCTTGATGCCAATGCTCCTGCGCCCGGAGGAAGTTTTCTAAGCGCTTCCATGTTCACTACCCAGCTCCTGGGGTCCAAACTGCCTGCACCTGGAAAGACAACAATCACTGGTCTACTTCAGACTGCGATGGGCAGAATGTCTGGAAAAGACGCCAGTGCTTGTTGGTTGAACACCGATAACTACCGAGCAGCAAACAACAGACAACCTCAGAAAATCTGTCTCCAGCAGGGCCATGGTCCATATGGTCTACCTAATGGTCACGGTTGGGTTAACCGAAAAGCTGAGTACCATCCAAGGTACACAGAGACTGTAACGGGACACACTGCTGGTTCAGAGTTCGTCCAGGATACCGGAAACACCCTCTTCCAGCGAGTCACTGCTACTCCTGATATGACCATCACAGAAGTCGGCCCCGAGGCTCGCGATGAATTCTTTGAGTCCAATGGTATCATCTTTGAACGCCGTATTGTGCCCCCTGCTTACACTGACACAGTCACTGCACATGTTGGTGGCTCCGAGATAAGGACTCACCTCAATGGACAGGTCTATGAAGTAGTGACAATCACCCCAGAGTACACCTCAACTGTGGTAGGTCCCATTTCAGGAGCTGATTTTGCAGAAGACTCAAGTCACATAGCCTATGAGCGGGTTACAATTTCTCCCATCTACACAACCACTGTCTTTGGACATGAGACTGGAATGGAGTTCACTCTGGGAGGAGAGGATGCTTTCATTGAAATTACCACTGCCACCCCAGAATTTACCTCGACTGCCACTGGACAAGACACTGGATCCGAGTTCAGTGTGCGAGATGATGGCGTTGTCTACGAGGTGACTACTGTGACACCGGACTACACAGTCACCGTTACAGGTCATGTCGGGGGTCTGGAGTACTTGGAAGACGCGCAAGGTGAGGTCTTCGAGCAGTTAACTGTCACCCCAGTTTACACGACCACAGTTGCTGGACAGATTGCAGGATCCGAGTATTTGGAAGATCCCGAACGTGGTATTTTCGAAAGGATTACAGTGTCGCCCCAGTACACCTCTACTGCAACTGGTCCAGAAGATGGGTCACGATTTACTACTGACGAAAATGGTGTTCTTTATCAGGTTATCACTATCACCCCTATCTACACGGCCACAGTGACAGGCAATGTTGGTGGTTTTGAGTACCTCAAGGACTCTGAGGGAACGGTGTTTGAGCAGATCACAGCTACTCCTGTGTTCACAACATCAGTTGGTGGCCAGGTAGCCGGGTCCGAGTTTTTGAAGGATTCGGATGGTGAAATCTTTGAAAGAGTTACCGTGTCACCACAGTACACTTCCACGGCCACTGGTGAAGAGAGTGGTTCTCGATTCACTACTGATGACGACGGTGCTCTTTATCAGGTGGTAACAGTGACACCCGAGTTCACCTCCACAGTCACTGGAGAAATCGCTGGTTCTGAGTACTCACTCGATGGTGATGTTGTCTACAAGTTGACGACTGTGACTCCTGCATATACTACTACTGTTACTGGCCATGTTGGTGGCTTTGAGTACCTGGAGGACATTGACGGTGGAGTGTTTGAACGAGTTACAGCCACACCGGTGTTTACAAGATCTGTTGCAGGACAGGTTGCAGGATCCGAATTTTTGGAAGACCCTAAACGTGGCATTTTCGAGAGAGTTACTGTATCTCCTCAGTACACATCAACTGCTACAGGAGAAGAAGGTGGTTCTCGATTTACCACTGATGAAAATGGTGTTCTCTATCAGGTTACTACAATCACCCCTATTTACACGGCTACCGTTACGGGCCATGTTGGTGGTTTTGAGTATCTCGAGGACTCTGATGGAGGAGTGTTTGAGCAGATCACAGTTACTCCTGTGTTCACAACATCAGTTGGTGGTCAAGTTGCTGGGTCTGAATTTTTGGACGATCCTGAAAACGGAATCGGGGAGAGAATTACAGTATCTCCACAGTACACTTCAACAGCAACGGGACAAGAGGGCGGTTCTCGATTCACCACTGATGAGAATGGAGTTCTCTATCAGGTTACTACAATCACCCCTATTTACACGGCTACTGTTACGGGCCATGTTGGTGGTTTTGAGTACCTCGAAGACTCTGAGGGGGAGGTATTTGAACAAGTTACTACCACGCCTGCGTTCACAAGATCAGTTGGTGGTCAAGTTGCCGGATCAGAATTTTTGGTGGATGCAGATAACAACATTTTCGAAAGAGTCACGGTGTCTCCCCAATACACTTCCACGGCTACAGGAGAAGAGAGTGGTTCACGATTTACCACAGATGAGAATGGAGCTCTCTATCAAGTTACTACAATCACCCCTATTTACACGGCCACAGTCACGGGCCATGTTGGTGGTTTTGAGTACCTCGAAGACTCTGAGGGGGAGGTATTTGAACAAGTTACTACCACGCCTGCGTTCACAAGATCAGTTGGTGGTCAAGTTGCCGGATCAGAATTTTTGGTGGATGCAGATAACAACATTTTCGAAAGAGTCACGGTGTCTCCCCAATACACTTCCACGGCTACAGGAGAAGAGAGTGGTTCACGATTTACCACAGATGAGAATGGAGCTCTCTATCAAGTTACTACAATCACCCCTATTTACACGGCCACAGTCACGGGCCATGTTGGTGGTTTTGAGTATCTCGAGGACTCTGAAGGAAAAGTGTTTGAGCAGGTTACAGCGACACCTATGTACACAAGATCAGTTGGAGGTCAAGTTGTCGGTTCCGAGTTTTTGGAGGATTCCGATAATTCGATCTTCGAGAGAGTTACTGTCTCCCCACAGTATACTTCAACTGCTACTGGAGAAGAGGGTGGTTCCAGATTCACCACTGATGATGACGGTGCTCTTTACCAAGTCGTCACAGTGACACCTGAGTTCACATCCACAGTCACTGGAGAAATCGCAGGCTCTGAATACTCACTTGAAGGTGGTGTTGTCTTTAAGTTAACGACTGTGACTCCGGTTTACACTGCTACTGTTACAGGCCATGTTTCTGGATTTGAGTACCTGGAGGACTCTGACGGTGGGGTGTTCGAACAAGTTACTGTCACGCCAATGTTTACAAGGTCTGTCGCTGGCCAAGTAGCGGGATCCGAGTTTTTGGAAGACCCTGCACGTGGCATTTTCGAGAGAATTACTGTTTCACCTCAGTACACGTCAACGGCAACTGGCCCCGAAGATGGATCACGATTTACTACAGATGAAAATGGAGTTCTTTACCAAGTTGTCACTGTCACCCTATTTACACGGCCACCGTTACTGGCCATGTTGGTGGCTCTGAATACCTCAAGGATTCAGAGGGAGAGGTATTTCAGCAAGTTACAGCTACTCCCGTGTACACACGATCAGTTGGTGGCGAGGTTGCTGGGTCTGAGTTTTTGGAGGATTCGAATAATTCGATTTTCGAAAGAGTTACTGTGTCACCTCAGTACACTTCAACGGCAACAGGAGAGGAGAGTGGTTCAAGATTTACCACAGATGAAAACGGTGCTCTCTACGAAGTGGTCACTGTGACACCTGTTTACACTGTTACTGTTACTGGACATGTTGGCGGTTTTGAGTACCTCGAGAACCCTGAAGGAAAAGTTTTTGAACAGGTCACAGCTACTCCTGTGATCACAAGGTCTGTTGGAGGTCAGGTCGCTGGGTCAGAGTTTGTTGAGGATCCAGATCTAGGGATTGTCGAAAGAGTTACTGTATCTCCACAGTACACATCCACGGCTACAGGAGAAGAGGGTGGTTCTCGATTCACCACTGACGACAACGGTGTTCTTTACCAAGTGGTAACAGTGACACCCGAGTTCACCTCTACGGTCACTGGAGAACTCGCTGGTTCTGAATACACCCTTGAAGGTGATGTTGTCTTTAAGTTGACGACAGTGACTCCTGTCTACACAGCCACCGTTACTGGTCATGTTAGTGGCTTTGAGTATCTCGAGGATTCTCAAGGTGAGGTATTCGAGCAGGTTACTGCCACTCCTGTGTATACAAGATCAGTTGGCGGTGAGGTCGCTGGATCCGAGTTCTTGGAGGATGGAGAGAATAAAATCTTTGAGAGAATCACAGTCTCCCCCCAGTACACCTCTACAGCCACAGGTTCCGAAGGAGGTTCTCGGTTCACCACTGATGATGATGGTGTTCTTTATGAGGTGGTCACAGTCACCCCTATCTACACGGCCACAGTCACTGGTCATGTTGGTGGCTCTGAGTATCTCAAGGATTATGAGGGAGAGGTATTTGAGCAGATTACCGCGACTCCGATGTACACAAGATCTGTTGGAGGTCAAGTTGTCGGTTTCGAGTTTCTGGAGGATTCAGATAATTCGATCTTCGAGAGAGTTACTGTATCCCCACAGTACACTTCCACGGCTACAGGTGAAGAGAGTGGTTCCAGATTCACTACTGATGAGAACGGCGCTCTCTACCAAGTCACCACCGTGACTCCTGTCTACACTGTTACTGTTACGGGCCATTTCGGCGGGTTTGAATACCTCGAGGACTCTGAAGGAGGGGTGTTTGAGCAGATCACAGCTACTCCTGTGTACACAAGATCAGTCGGTGGTCAGGTTTCTGGGTCCGAGTTTGTGGAGGACTCACAAAACAACATCTTCGAGAGAGTCACCGTGTCTCCACAGTACACTTCAACGGCTACTGGAGAAGAGGGTGGTTCCAGATTCACCACTGATGATGACGGTGCTCTTTACCAAGTCGTCACAGTGACTCCTGAGTTCACATCCACCGTCACTGGAGAATCTGCAGGTTCTGAATATTCACTCCAAGGTGATATTGTGTATCAATTGACAACAGTGACTCCTGCCTACACAGCCACCGTTACTGGTCACGTTAGTGGCTTTGAGTATCTTGAGGATTCTGAAGGTCGTGTCTTTGAGCAGGTTACTGCTACGCCTCAATTCACCAGGTCAGTTGCTGGACAAGTTGCTGGATCCGAGTTCTTGGAGGACCCTGAACGTGGTATTTTCGAGAGAATCACTGTTTCACCTCAGTATACTTCTACTGCTACCGGACCGGAAGATGGATCGCGATTTACTACTGATGAAAATGGAGTTCTTTACCAAGTTGTCACTATCACCCCTATTTACACGGCCACCGTTACGGGTCATGTTGGTGGTTCTGAATACCTCAAGGATTCTGAGGGAGAGGTATTTCAGCAAGTTACAGCTACTCCCGTGTACACAAGATCAGTTGGTGGTGAGGTTGCTGGATCTGAGTTTTTGGAGGATTCAGATAATTCGATTTTCGAAAGAGTTACTGTCTCTCCTCAGTACACTTCAACTGCTACAGGTGAAGAGGGAGGTTCAAGATTCACTACTGATGAAAACGGTGCTCTCTACGAAGTGGTCACTGTGACTCCTGTATACACTGTTACTGTTGCGGGTCATGCTGGTGGTTTCGAGTATCTGGATGACTCCGATGGTGGGGTATTCGAACAGCTGACCATGACTCCGGGATACACCTCTTTTGTACCTGGTCAAGTGGCAGGCTCTGAGTTTGATGAAGATGCAGACCATTCCATTTTCGAGAGGGTCACTATAACTCCTCAGTTCACCTCTACAGCCACTGGACACGGGGCTGGAGCTGAGTACTCTTTTCAAGACGACGGTGTACTTTATGAGATCACTACGGTGACTCCTGAGTTCATCTCAACTGTCACTGGAGAGGAAGGTGGTTCTGAATTTACTATGGGGGCTGACGGGGTTGTTTATGAGCTGACCACCGTTACTCCTGTGTACACTGCCACTGTTACTGGCCATGTTGGAGGCTTCGAGTATCTTGAAGATGCCCAGGGTGAGGTCTTTGAGCAGTTTACTATCACACCAATGTTCACCAGATCTGTCGCTGGCCAGGTAGTAGGATCCGAGTTTTTGGAAGACCTTGAGCGTGGTATTTTTGAGAGAATCACAGTATCCCCTCAGTACACGTCAACTGCTACAGGAGAAGAAGGTGGTTCTCGATTTACCACGGATGAAAATGGAGTTCTCTATCAGGTTACCACAATCACCCCTATCTACACGGCTACTGTTACTGGTCATGTTGGTGGCTTTGAGTACCTAGAGGACTCTGAAGGAGGAGTGTTTGAGCAGATCACAGTTACTCCTGTGTTCACAACGTCAGTTGGTGGTCAAGTTGCTGGGTCTGAATTTGTGGACGATCCTGAAAACGGAATCGGGGAGAGAGTTACAGTATCTCCACAGTACACTTCGACAGCTACGGGAGAAGAGGGTGGTTCTAGATTCACTACCGACGACGATGGTGTTCTTTACCAAGTGGACACAGTTACACCTGAATTCACCTCAACAGTTACTGGAGAAGCTGCAGGTTCTGAATACTCACTTGAAGGTGGTGTTATCTTTAAGTTGACCACTGTGACGCCTATCTACACTGCCACTGTTACAGGCCATGTTTCTGGATTTGAGTATCTTGAAGATTCTCAAGGTGAGGCCTTTGAGCAGGTCACAGTCACTCCTGTGTACACAAGATCAGTTGGTGGTGAGGTTGCTGGGTCCGAGTTCTTGGAGGATGGGGAAAATCAAATTTTCGAAAGAGTTACTGTAGCTCCTCAGTACACCTCTACTGCCACAGGCTCTGAAGGAGGATCTCGGTTCACCACTGATGGTGACGGTGCTCTCTATGAGGTGGTTACTGTCACTCCAGCCTATACTGTTACGGTTACAGGTCATGACGGTGGCTTTGAATACTTGGAGGATTCTGAAGGTGGGGTGTTTGAGCAAGTTACTGCTACACCAGTGTTTACAACCTCGGTTGGTGGAGAAGTGGCTGGATCCGAGTTTGTGGAGGATTCTGAGGGAGGAATTGGCGAGAGGATTACCGTGACCCCGCAGTACACTTCTACTGCGATGGGACCGGAGGGAGGCTCTAGATTCACCACTGACGAAGATGGTGTTCTGTATGAAGTCACAACAGTTACCCCTGAATTCACTTCAACTGCTACTGGAGAGGGAGCTGGCTCTGAATACTCACTAAATGGTGGCATCGTCTATCTGATTACCACAATGACTCCTGTGTATACTGCCACAGTTACAGGCGACGTTGGTGGCGTTGAGTATCTTGAAGACTCTGATGGTCAAGTGTTTGAGCAAGTGACAGCTACACCAGTAACTACCATTATTGTTGCTGGACCCGATGCTGGATCGGAATTCTTTGAAGATTCCGACAACAACATTATCGAACGAGTCACTGTCACCCCTGGTTATGTTTCAACTGTGACTGGAAACACTGCTGGATCTGAGTACTCAACTCTGGACGATGGTCTAATCTATGAGATCACCACGGTAACACCTGCGTACACAACCACTGTTGCTGGTTATGGAGCAGGATCCGAGTTTGTTGAAGACTCCGACGGTGTCATTGTTGAGCGGGTTACTATGGGCCCCGCTTACACCAACACTCTGCCTGGACATGATGCTGGCACCCGACTGTTAACCGATGCCAGTGGTGTGCTATATGAGCAGGTTGTTGTGGCACCATCATTCACTAGTACCGTGGCAGGATGGACTGCAGGCTCTGAGATGACGGTGGACGCTTATGGTGACTTTTATGAGATAGTCACTGCTACTCCTGCCTTTATCACGTCTGTTTCAGGACCCACTGCAGGCACTGAGCTCCAGATTGGCCCAAATGGCGTCGTATTTGAACAGGTTACCGTTGTTCCGGAGGAGGTGCCAGCTGTTAGAGCCGAGAGTGATCCAATCAGCGAGGAGATCGAACCAACTAGCTCTTCAAGCGCAGAATCTCCGTCGTCGACTGAAGCTGCCCCGACAAGCAGTAGTGATCCGGTTTCTCCCTCAACTACTGCTTCTCCCAGCGTGACTAAGGAGCCCCCATCTCCCGAGACGGTCTTCGGCAGCCCTCGTTTGGTTAGTTCCCCCTCCACATCGGAGGAAGTTGTCGTGCCTACGCCAGTTGAGGTCTCCACTCCAGTGATTTCTTCAACTGAGAGAGCCTCAACGCGATTCTTTACTTCAGTGGTTACTGTATCTCCCACAGCGAAGAGAGTAACAGTTACCGAAGCTTCAACGCTACTTGAAGTCTACACTTCAGTGGTTACTGTATCTCCAACTGAGACAGCAGCAGCAGCCTCAACTCTGGTCAGAAGCCCGATCTCGTCTGCCTCAACCACTGGCGTCAGCCTCTATGGTGACACTGCTTCAGGTGAGGGCTTTGGTGATGAAGAGGACAGTGAGGGATTTGGTGATGAAGAGGACAGTGGTGAGCCAGAGAGTGTGAATGGCTCTGTCGGTGAAGAGGACAGTGGTGAATCAGAGAGTGTGAATGACTCTGTTGATGAGTCTGGAGGGGATTATGGTGAACCTGATGAAGGAGAAGACGGCTCGGAAGGTTCAGGTGGTGGATTTGGTGAAGAAGCTGGTACTTCTGATCCGTTGGGAGGGGCTGGTGAGGCTGAGGTAACCTCTGGAGGTGCCTCAGGCTTCGGAGAGGAGGAAGGAAGTAATGAGGGCTCTGGTACCTCCAACACCCAAGGAGGTTCAGGCTTTGGAGAAGAGGAAGGCAGTCCCTACAAAATGCCAGCCCAGAGTAACGATGGCGCCAGTTCGTCTTCAGTCGGTGCCCTTATGGCTCTCTCCTTCCTTGTTATGTTTGTTTAGGCGTGTGTGTGTTCATGTGTGTGAAATTAATAATGAGTATTGAATGAATGTGTTGCATTGTAATTGACAGCCGTACAAGTCCCGCACGTATGACGTATGAGTGCAAGCAGTTGTGGATGTCCTTTGTGTTGTATTTTTGGTTGTGGGTCGTATCGTGCTTGTAGTTGGGGCCAGATAGCTGCTCATATTTCCTCATGTAACAAAATTAGCTCCCACAGTTATTCAGGCACAAACTCAGAGTCGAGCTAGTGTAAAACCGGCCTTTGAAATCAGGAGATTTATCTGACCCCCTTCTGTCCGATCAAGGGATTCGCAAGCTCATTGTTGCTGTTTTGTTGTTGTTGTTGTTGAATGGCCCATTAATCTCCCGGCAGATTTGCAGTTCCCCGCACAAAGCCTGCCCTGACAGATGATGCAGCCCCCTATTCTCGGCTTGCATGCCTGCCCCATGTCAGTAGCTTGCGAGCCCCTTATAAATGAGGCCATGCTCGTATACTTATAGGGCACGTTAGCTAGGAGTGTTAGAGAGGGCATTCAAAAGATTTTCATCACACAAAAATACTCACCATCCACAATGTGCGAAACGTGCCATCAGAGAAAGCTGGACTCGAGGTTTCTGCCACCCCAGAGATGTCTGTTGTGCCAAAAGCTGGTCGATGGCTGCCAGTACCGACGACATCTGATTGCGTGCAACCAGAGACTGAGACAAATTGAAAATGAGGTCATTAAGAGCAGGCCGATGAAGGACGAGCAGATGGCTCCTCCTCCTGCTGCTGCTGGGGCACATGTGTATGACGAGGGCAGCTACGGGGTGGCTATTTAGGGGGATTGGAATGGTTGTCTGTGTTTGTACTGGTACAACATAGACTGGGTTGTTCTCTTCAATGAGAGATGCTCTGCAGAGAGTTTGGTCTGTCAGGAGAGACGGTGCATCAGGAGATACAGTACGGGTTGCTCAGGAGATGGGGTCTCTTTTTACATACATTTAATTAATTGGGTATTTATTATAGCTTTTGAGTTGTGGATCTGTGCAACAGCAAGATATACGATACTGTGGCTGGTAGACTAACGGTGCGACATATTTGTAATGATCTATTCTCGCTGCTGTTAAAATATCTTCTTTCATTCGATAAAATACTAGTACAACAAAGTGATGGGCTATAAGTCTACAAGTACAAGCACGATACAAGTGCGAGTACATACTCGTACGACAAGGACAAGGGTACGAGTGGGGTTGAGGCTTGCCATCGTCATCGATTTTAACCTCAAGTAAACTTTCAACCCGTTTTTACAAGAATGTGTGCGTTGCGTATAAGATTCCCACCATGATATTATATAAAATAACCGCCTCCTTCGCCTAATTGACCCTACTGTTGTATACGTTGAGCAATGTTACACGTGCCATCATGAATATTTCCAAGCGGAGATTACATGGACACGTGTATCTGAAACGAATACGTGGTGGAGAATCGACGTTCAAGATTGTGAACCTTCGCTGAATAAATATGCCAAGAAATACCACTGGTGATGCACACTCACCTTTGCCACACCAATACCACCCAGTTGCTAATTTCGTTCACTTGGCCACATGACTCTTTGTTCCTCATAGCAATATCCACAATTGACCAGTCAATTGAGGCGGCGTAGCTCATACTTTGGCGTAGAGTATTGCCACGCCAAGATAAGATCTCCAACGTTTGTCGCATCAGGGCAGATCACGAACAGGCCCCTGAGCCGAAAATAGATTAGATTGAAGAGCGTTATTTACTTTGAAAAAGAAAACCACTCGCTATGCTCGTGGTTTGGCAAAAAGATTACAGCACCCAGGATTCTCGTATGGTCTCCCACTACAATACTAACTAGGCTCTCTGGTGCTTGACTATGGCTGATCGGACGGGAAGCCGTATTTTCACCAGGATATGGCCGTAACCAAGACTCCGATACGGGGAATCGAACCCCGGTCTCCACGGATCTCAAGTAATTACTTGATGAGAGCGTGATGTGATAGCCCCTACACTATATCGGATTTTTAAAAATTTAAAAAGTTGGCCTCTACATTGTGAAAAATGCTTATGTAATTTCCGTTTACTATTTATTTTTGCTTGTTTTTTCTTTTTATGTTTTACTTATGTTTTTGATTGATTGGATTTCCTAGTCATGATCATACAAACCGAGACCGAGATTGGAGCGCGAGATCGAGTATCAAGAATTGGCGACCCTTGTTATGACGAAGCGAGCACCGAGACCGATTACGATTTGCAAGATTCATTGGATGCCAATAGCCTGGCTTGCCAGGTATATAGTTGTAATGTATCTTCAGAATAAAAAAAAAAAAGCTGAATTTCCCTAGAATCAAAAAAAATTGTAATGTATCTTCAGAATAAAAAAAAAAAAAAAGCGGAAGGCGTATGATTCTATCAGTCAGGAGTGGATCATCATGGTTCTGGAACATGTGGGTTTCCCGCCCAGAATTGTCAACTGTGTCAAGGCAGTGCAGGCCAAGGCGGCCTCTACAATCAACATCCGAGGTGTGCTTTCTGGTGTGGTTCCACTCAGGTCAGGAGTGCGCCAAGGATGTCCACTGTCCCCTACTCTCTTTGCTATCGCCATCGACCCTTCCATTCGTGCACTGGAGTCTGTTATGGTTGGCCTCCGCCACCTGCTAGCACCCTCGGATGAGCGAAAACGCCTCTGGGAGGAGATCCAAGAGCTCAGGCAAGACAACACACAGTCAAAACAGCGGAAGACAAACAAGCCAACGCGAGGGCGCAAACGCGACACACAGCCCCAAGCCTCTCACCCTCCCCCGAATCAGACCCTCCACTCTCTATGAAGGTTTCTGCGTTCGCGGACGATGTTGCTCTGTTCATGTCAGGTCATGATGATGTCAGAGCCACGGGAAAGGTGATCGTAGAGTTTCAAGCGGCGTCAAAATTGTGTCTCAACCCGTCGAAAACAATTGTCCAATGGGTCAGACCACCTCAAGACACGGTCTCTCCCCCCGATCCCACCCTGAATGAGGCTCTCGCCGAGTTCTGGCCTTCAGCACCCCCCAAAAATCCTGGTGAACCGCGCCAATTCACTGTTCCAAAACCGAGTGGTACCATGTTTCGTTATCTGGGTATTCATTTTGGTGACAAAGAGCAAGTGGATAAGCACTACAAGGAGTTCATCAAGAAGCTGGAGACACTTCTGCGTGGCTACGCTTTGTTCGGACTCAAGCACCACAGTAAAGCATGGATGTTAAACATGTTTTTCCTCTCCAAGTTGGTTTTCTACATACCCTACGTGGAAAGCTTTACGGATGCTGTGGTGGAAAAATTCAGGACGATGTGTTGCGACAAGATCAATGGCAGACTAGCTGGCGAGAACAGGAACAACAGGCGCACTTTCAATGACGAGCTCATCTATCAGCCTCTCAGGGCAGCAGGTATCGGTCTTCTCAACATTGTGGAGCAGGCAAGGAGCCTACGTGCCACGAGAGCGTGGAGGTTCTTCTATGGCGACTCCCCAGCTCGACAGAACGCTTTGTTTCTGTTTGCGAGCGAACCGGTGGATAAGGATCTCCACCCCGCCACGAGAATGAACAAACTCATTTGGTTTGGAGGTGACAACTGGCACTGGCACCACTTCCTGTCGAAATCCATGAATGGCTGTCTTCGAGAGCTTATTGTGCTGTCTCGCGTTGCTGGGCTGAAGGAGCCGCCCTTCGTTATGGTCGGCCATGACAAATGGAAAGCACAGCGTGAGACAGTTGGAATGTTCGAGTGCCAACGCCGAGCGAATCCAGTCGCGATCATGAGTCAGCACCAGGAGGCGTTCCTCATGTCCCAGCTCGATGTCGAGGAGGCAGAGGCACAGAACAGCTGGCGTGATAAGTTCACAGTCATGAAAAATGACCACTGGCGGGAGATTCTGCCCCCAGAGATCGATAAGGATGATAAAAAGTGGCTCAAAGCAAACGATTTCTTGGGCAAGCACTACCGACGAGACGCCAAGAGCGCAGCTACGCTGCATATGCTTCGACTCAGCCGTTTCCCTTTCACTCGGTGGTACCCCAAGACCGACCACTACGCCTACAAAGACATTGGATGTAGCTCTTGCCGTCTCTACAAAGAGAAAAGCTACCTCCATGAACATCTCTTCGTCAACTGTCCTGTCTCCCATGCGATCTGCAACATGATTGAAGTCCCCCTTCCAGCTAGAATGGCGGACTGGATCTTATTGGAGGACAAGGAAGGCCCTCTCAACTACATTCGAGAGCTAGCACATGCTTTATGGCAGTTCGAGCGCACCATGCGCCGCACTGGCCTTGTGGGTACTGACCCAGAGGTTCAACGAGACCACGCCCACTTATTCACCCGAGTCACTTCTGCCTACCGATATGACCTTTGGGCCAAGGAGGTAAGGGAGCGAGCTGCTGCATAAGAGCAAAGTCTGGAGGAATTTTGATTGAGAACTTGGAGGAATTTTGGAGGAATTGGCTGGTACGCCAGGAGTACCCGTGAGCCGTGCTTACGTTAAACACAACCGAGAGAGAACCCGATGGAGGAATATGATGATATTATGATTGATTAAAAAAAAATAAAAAAAATGGAAGGATTTCAGGCACTAAGTGCACTGTTACCAAAGATTGCCCAATAAAGCACACAATATGATAAATTAAAAAAAAAAAAAAAAAAAAAAAAAAAAGTCAAACGACACCCCGAGGATGAGTCCCCCGACTTGAATTAGTTTCCCATCATTTGCTATTTCTGCTTTTGATGCTTTTCTCTTTTACTATTTATTTTTCCCTTTTACTATTTATTTTTGCTTGTTTTTTCTTTTTATGTTTTACTTATGTTTTTGATTGATTGGATTTCCTAGTCATGATCATACAAACCGAGACCGAGATTGGAGCGCGAGATCGAGTATCAAGAATTGATGGCCCTTGTTATGACGAAGCGAGCACCGAGACCGATTACGATTTGCAAGATTCATTGGATGCCAATAGCCTGGCTTGCCAGGTATATAGTTGTAATGTATCTTCAGAATAAAAAAAAAAAAAAAAAAAATCACCGTCTTCATGACCACCCATCCCATGTCTACACTATTTATCCTACCCTGATATCATGGTACCCAGCTTCCAGTTTCTTCGTTAATCAGCTGCCCAGAGTGGTTTGCGTGACACGACACCCCAGTTTATTTGCTTTGTTTGATTGTTGATATTTATCCGGTCACGACGAGGACAAGAGGAACAGCGAACTCGAAAATCGCTTGTTACGTCTTTACAGCTTTTTTGCAAATCCGAATCCGAATCCGACGTGCGGGTTTAACATTGTTATAGGCCTTATTTAGCTAAATGTATTTCCCTAGAATCAAAAAAACCGAAATTTCCCTAGAATCAAAAAAAAAAAAATGAAAATGGAATAAACCGACAGAAAAAACAGTAGAATCGTAGATAAATAGGCACAATAATACTCATGGTCTTACATAGATGAACTCTATGCCCGCAGAATAAAAAATACGATAAAAATGACTGCATACAGGCCAGACGACATATTCCCCTACAATCAAAACACAAGTAATCCAATGTTCAATGTATTAATGCAATTACTCAGGCTCAACATAGTCATACGCCTGCCAGTTGTCGTCGTCTTCCTCGACAATTCCCACCATGGCCAGTTGAGCTCTTCTTTCCAACTCCTCCTCCGTGATACCTTCAAAAAGTCTTCCATAGCAGGGTCCTCCGTCTCCTTCTTTGTCTCGCCAATGAGCATATGGATCCTCTGAGCTGACTGGAGTTCCACACAGGTAGCAGAAAGCCGCCATACAGTGTGCACATTTGATTTTGTTGCATCCGTCTGCTTTTTCAATGGGGACCTTGCAGTGAGGACATTCCATGATGTTGGCTTCCTTCATGGCGTCTTTAAACAGCTTTTCGTCCTCCTCCATGTGTTCCAACCGTCGAACATGGGTCTCAATGTTGGCTTTTCCCCATTTGAATTCAATGTCTCTTTTTTCGTCTTCGTCAGCTTCATCGACATAATGCTTAATAAGCGAGTCTGGAGGCACATCAATCACACAGCCTCGATACGTGCCATGCCAGGCCTTTCTGCAGTTGACACAAAAGGCGTATTTGCAGCGAGAACATCGTGCCATGTATTCTCCCGGTTTTCGAAACACCAGAGTCTCGCAGTTAGTGCGTGGACAAGTGACAGTGTTTGGATCTTTTTCCAGACGCCGTTTTTGAACAAGTTTCTGGTACCGTTCAAAGCTCTGTTTGCCCACAATATCGGCTAGTTGTTCGGGACTCAGGGGCTCCTTACACTCGACTTCAACACAGTGTACCAACTCGATATATCCCTGGGTGATGCTAGTGGAATAGTAGTTGGTGAGACAAGCTGTACAGGACACGTGGGAACACGCCAACTGGGTGCAAACTGCTCCTTTGCGTGTTTCCTGACAAATACTGCACGTAAAAGTCATGACGTCAAAATGCTCCTTGTCTGCACTTGCATTGTAGTTGAGAACAACAGATTTCAGAGTATCAGAAAACCGCAGAGGTTGAGGAAGACCAAAAAGACTCTCAATCTGTTCCTTGATCAAATCCACACACGCAAACAAGGTGGATTCGTCTTTCACCTGCTCCCACTGATCCACTAGACCCTTAGTCAGCGTGTCTATTTGGACATCAGACATCCACACAGACTGTAAATCAAACTGCGGCGGCTTTGTGTCTGGATATCCGTCTGGTAGAGCAAAAAACAACAGCACTGGAGGCAAGTTTCGGACCTCATGCTGGGTTTCGACTTCTCCAAAAACCACCTTTATCGGATCGTCAAAAGACGCAGAAATCTCCAGAGAACCGCTCAGAGTGTCCGTGTCGTACTCCAGCTCCGGGTAAATGGCCGCGAGGGTCTCCAGCTCCTCCATGGCGGTGGCAAAAGTGTTTTTTTGAGGTGATGGTGGAGTGCAGGAATGATGTCTTGGAAAGTTTGAAATTTAGCTAGCCGCATCTGATCTGCATGATTGGGTCAGAAGTACATAAATAGCCAGTAAAAGGTGAGATATTTGGTTGTCAAGTGGGGACGGGTAGATTGGGGTGAGGAGGTGGAGGGTAGACGATGGTGAATTTTATTGGAAATATTTGGATTTTATGTGATTTATCTGGATTTGTTTGCATTTTTTGTTCTATCCAAAGTATGAAGCAACTAAAGGCTCTCAAATTCAATATGGATCTAAAGAAATACTATTAAATTCTAAGGAAACTCTTATTAAGAAATGCAGTTAAAATGATATTATTCCACTATTTGTTAAATACTCGTTAATAGAAATATATAATCGATACTGAGTTATGAAAAAATAGCGTCGATCATGAGATTATGATAGGGGTTGATGTAGGACAATCACTGGTATAGCTTCGATTAGCTGCCAGGCTTGCTGTACTTACTCTATCAATCACTTACTCACACCTCTGACCGTAGCTCCTCGAAAAGTGCTCGTAAAAGCACAGGGACTAGATAATCATGTTGCCTGAAGTCGCTCAGTTCTGATGGTACTCACCAAGTCCTTGATAAAGTGTCCTATCTAATTACTGTTAACTCCAATATTCCAATATCTATATATTCACGCAACTGTACTTAACTCCTCCAATAATAGCTATACAACTACATGAACTTGACCAACGTATTCCCCCATGCTGTATGATTTATATGATACCCACCATTCCGGTTCAAATATGTCCTGTCTTGTTATAGCTCCCACCCTTCAATATTTGCCTATTACACAATAGTCCGTAGCTCCTTCAATAATACTCGCACACTCTCAGGGACTTGACCACTATGATCCCAGAGGTGGCACTATTCCACTGGTGCCATCTGGATCTACATTACTATAGTTTTGCAGCTTTTACCCAAAACCCCAATTTCTACCTATTCACACAGCTGCATCCAACTCCTTAAATAATAGCTGTACAAAGACGAGAGATTGATCACCATGTTCCCTGAGGTCGTACGACTCCTACGGTACCCACCAATCCTATGTTAATATATTTTCCCAGCTTCTATACCAACCCTCTTAATATCTACATTCTTACATAACTGAGTCTAACTCCTCCAATAATACTCGTACTATCACAGGAACTTGACCATCGTGTTTTCGCAGGTCCCCTAATCCTTATAATACCAGCATTTCCTAGGTAACGATATCCTATCTAGTTTTAGCACTAATACTCTCAATTCTACCTATCAGCACAACTGTGTCTAACTTTTCCAATAATACTAGCACAACAACCGGGACTTGATCAACATGCTCCCTGAGGTTGTCTGATCGTTATAATACCAATCAATCCTAAGTTGCAATGTCATGTTTACTTTTAGCATTGCGACTCTCAAATCTACCTATTCACGCACCTGGTTCCAACTCCTCCTATAATACTCGTACAGTCATACGGGCTTGTTCAACGTGTTCCCAAAGGTCTCGCGAATCTGACGATACCCATTAATCCTACGAAATCGTACCCGATCTACTTTTATCACGCCCCCTCCCATTTATTTGAATTTACACAACTGTGTCTAACTTTCCCAGAAATACTCGCACAGTCACAGGGCCTTCACCATTGTGTTCCTCCAAGCTATTTGATTCTGATGGTACCTACCAATCTGATGCTTCTATGTCCTGTCTAGTTTTAGCTCCGACCTTTCCATATTTACTTATGCACACAACTGAGTCTAACTCCTTCAATAATAGCCATACAAACATGAGGACTTGACCATTGTGTTCCCAGAGCTTGTACTATTCGGATGGTACCACCTGGACCTATATTACTATGGTTTTACAGCTTTTAGCACCAACACTCCATTATCTCCGTTACTGCACAATAGTGCCTAACTCACCCAATAATACTCACACAGCGACGGGGACTTGACCACCTTGACCAGCATTGTCACACCATTCTGATGATACCATTGAAATCGGTACTACTATGATTCTACAGGTATTAGCGCCAACTGTCCCATTTCCTCATCTTCACATAACTGTGCCTGACTCCTCGAATAATACTTTTACAAAGATACGGACTTGATCGTCACGTTACCAGAGATGGAGCGGTTCTTATGGTAACTACCAATCCAATGCTGATATGTTTTTCCAACTTCTAGACCTACCCTCCCAATTTTACGTTTTCACACAGCTGGCTCTAACTCATCCAGAAATGCTTAGAAAACCATGTGGACTTCATCATTGTGTTCCCCTAAGTTCTGCGATTCCTATATTACCCACCAAGCCTAGTATACTCTCCCCTGTATACTTTTAGCACCAACCCTCCAAATTCTATATGCACACATAACTGCATATAACTCGCTGGGGAATACTTCAATCTCAACGACTACTGGAATATTGCGTCCGATCAGACAACAAAAATCTAATGACACCATAAAGACATGTGCTTTTATGTTTTACCAGCTTTTATTACCTACAGTGGTGCATCCTCCAAATTTACGTATTCACACAAATGTCTCTAATTCTTCCAAAAATACTCGTACGACTACAGGAACTTGATCATTATATCCCCCGAGGTAATCCGATGCTACTGGTACCAACTGGTCCTCCATTACGATATCCTGTATTTTTTTAACCCCACCCTCTGATATTAATGTGTCTACAATGTTGTGTCTAGCTCGTCCAATAATAGTTGTACAGCCACGGGGATTTGATTATTGTATTACCCCGACGTTGCGCAATTCTGATGACACCATTTGGACCTATATTACTAGCTACTTCTAACTTTTACACCAATCCTCATAATTGAACCAATTGACACAGCTGTCTCAAACTCGCCCAATAATACCCTTACAAACACAGGGACTTGATCATTGTATTCCTCAAGCTCACGCGATACTTAGTGTACCCAACAATCCTACGCCAACATGCTTTTACGACCTCTAGACCAGCCCAATGACTATGTTCGTTTTCACACATCTGTGTGTAACTCCTCCAATAATACCCACACAGTCACTGGGACTTGATCATCATGCTCCTTGAGCTCTTCCTATCGCTATAAAACTAATTAAATCTAGGTCACGATATCCTGTCTACTTTTAGCAATGCGACTCTTAATTCTACGAATTGACACAACAGACTCTAACTAATCTAATAATACTCATAAAAACACAGGAACTTGAACACTGTGCTCCTCAAAGTGGCATGATTCTAATAGTATCATTCGTACTTGTTTTACTATTGTTTCTCAGCTTATAGCACCACACTCCAACTTCTCCGTAATAACGCAACTGATTGCTAGCTCCTTCAATAATGCTCATATAGATGTGGGGAGTTGACCATTGTGTTCCCCACGGTTGCACTGTTCAAGTGGTACCCCCTAGACCTGTATTACTGTATTTTTCCAACTTTTAGCACAACCACTCGAATATCCCCGTCATAGCACAAATGCATCTAATTCCTCCAATAATACTCATATTGTCACAGGGACTTGATCAAAGTGATCCATCAAGTCTTGCGAATCTATTGATACCCTTCAAGCCTATGCTACTACATCCTGTTTACTTTTAGCTCCCAACCTCCAATTTCTACTTTTTTATACATCTGTATCTAACACTTCCAATAATACCCGTACAACAATAGGGACTTGACCATCAGGTTCCCTGAAGTATTCTGATCATTACAATACCAACCAGTCCTCGGTCACTATGTCCTGTCTAGTTTTATCGCTGTGGCATTCAAAGTCTCTGTGTCACACAACTGCATCTAATTCGCCCAGAAATACTCGTACAGAAACACAGACTAGATTATCCTGCTCTGCACGGCCTTGCGATTCCTATGATACCATATATGCCTATATTACCAGGTATTTGCCACTTTTAGACCAACCCTCCTATTTCTACGTATTCACACAACAGCCCCTAACTCCTCCAATAATACCTTTACAAACACACCAATATGATTAACGTGATCCCTGTGGTTGTACGATTCTTATGACCCCCGCTAATCCCACACCACTATACCCTATCATTTTTTATCACAGCCCGTCCCTAGTTTTATCCACTCGCCTGTCTATATCTCCACTGGAAATACTCGCAAAGCCTCAGGGACTTGACCACTGTGTTCCACCAAACAATGCGATTCAGATGGTACCCACAAATCTGTCTCCACTACGTCTCGTCTAGTTTTAGCTCCACCCTTCAATATTCGCGTTTTCATACACCTGTCTCCAGCTTGTCTAGAAATAGTCATACAGCCACAGCGACTTGACCATTGTGTTTCTTGAGGTACTACCGTTCCAATGGTACTATGTGGATTTGTATTACTATATTTTTACAAGTTCTAGACCAACCCTCTTAAAATCTACGTTTACACATAGGTGAGTCTAACTCGTCTAATAATACATGTACCACCATGGGAACTTGACCACTGTGTTCCCCAAGGTATCCTGATCGTAATAGTACCAACCATGTATAACTTACGGCATCCTATCTACTTTTAGTACAGTCGTGGTGGCGTGGAAGCAGTGTGTGTCGTTGGGAGGAAAGCGGATGGCGAAAAAACCTTATTCCGAAAACCTTAGTGTTGTGTCCACTAAATTGCATCCATATATGTTCCATGTCATGTATTGGGAACAAATAATCTTAACACCGCTAGTTAAGTTTGGCGTTTTACCCGGCTTTCGAGACGTAAAAAATAGCCCGAAAATCAGGAATAATACATCATTCACCACCAAAACTTGCATAATAAATGGCAATAACGACGCGTAAACTGCGAAACCCTAAAAAAACTTAGCGAATTTTACACAATCCCATGACCAGGGATGACGAAATATAGTGC
Organism: Yarrowia sp. E02; assembly: GCA_017639365.1. NCBI lineage: Eukaryota > Fungi > Ascomycota > Dipodascomycetes > Dipodascales > Yarrowia > Yarrowia sp. E02. The sequence continues at coordinate 1,046,354 of JAAQQX010000007.1, read as the reverse complement.
TACACAAGAGGATACAGCGTCTACAAAGAGCGAATAAGTAGCAGAAGGGACCGAATTAACTATAAAACAACTAAAATCACATACAAAAGCACGCCTTGCCAAGCCTACGCCTGTTCAAGCGTGTAAACACCACTCTGTCCAGGCACCAAGGTGATCTCACGTGTTGTCCCGGGAGTGTAGAACAGGATCGAGCCACAAGGAACGCTGTAAGACAAAGTCCCCTTCCTCGGGATCTCAAACGGCTCCACGGAGCTTCCATCAGGGAGTCCTGGCACCAGGCGCTGTCGGAAGCTACTAGCCGGGCAGCTCAACTCGGACCCTGGAGGAAAGCAGAACAACTGGGTTTTCGCTGACGGGCGCGCATACGTGAATGGTGTCCGAATAGGAGGCACGATATCCCGGGTGCGAATGTCATTGAATGAAGAGCATACCGATCAGACGTAGGGGGGACCGTGACATATCCATTTCAGCGGTATATTCGCGTTCATGAATCGCGTCGGCGCATAGCAATGGCAGGGTTAACGTAGGAGACGGAGATATACCAGCCACGACACGAGTCGCGTCACTGGGTGGCTGGCTGTGCCTTGCCTGATCGGGTGGCTGGCTGTTTCTTGGCTGTTATCGCCGCGTTCTGAAGTTGTGTTGGTTCGTTGTTCGAGTGATTCCATTTCTCTTGCCTTCCTCAGATACTTACTCAAGCTTGTAGTCTCGTTATTTTCGTTCCGAATGAAACATCGTCAGGTTGGTGGTGGTGGGTGAGTGGGTGGGTGAGTGAGTAGGTGAGTGGGTGGTTCTGTGGTGGATGAGGAATTTTAGGAATAAAGTTTACCTTGATCCGTCACGCGTTTTATACGTGTATTTTCTCTGAATTTATCCCGAATATTCCAACGATGTTGGGAGTTTTGAAAGTCAACTAAACACAACTAATGCAAAAAAACCTTAATATTTGAGGTTAGGGCTTCAGAGGGGAGGTAATTTTGGAAAAAACAAACTTCTTCCACGCCACCACAACTGTACCTACTTCTTTCTCACTGCCATAAAAAATGACCCAATTAACACTCGACTAATTATAGACATCCCAACATAGTCAAACCCCCATTCAGAAACCCACCGTCCAATGTGTTACAGAAGATGTCTTTTTTCTTGGCACACTGTAGAACCCCGTACCTACCTGCACTCCACTATTCCTCCACCACTTTCAAGATCCTCACTACACTGTCGATCAGTTGATTGGTGGTGGAGAAGATGTCATTCAGACTTATATATATTTTTTGGAGCTTGGTAACTACAAAATACAATCCGTTGAATAAAAGCCAACAATTATGATATCTCAACTACGATGAGACATTGGTGCCGTTAGTTACAGTAGCCCTCCCTCCTGCCGTATAACGGAAACCATCTTTTACTCGGTTAAAACTCTCCACTTCCTTCAATACTGGTAAAGGCATGACAGCTCAGGTCCTAATTAGTTAAGATGATTAGTTGGCAATAGTTGAAGAAAAAATCCGCTGGGGGTCCTAATTACCTGTTCCAGATGTACTGAAGATATGGGGGCTAAACGGCTGGAATCATCAATCACATATTCCAAACAAATACATACCCATCTCGGTTGGTGTCCATACAAACTCGCGCGCTGTTGATGTCTCAAGATTTTGCAGGAGGGGTAACTGTTGGGATATTTGTTATGGTTTACTTTAGATAAAGTTACAATTCTTGAATGCAATATACAGAAAAATATCGACCTAAGACACGCGGAAAATCACTGGAAATCAAAGACTGTCTTTGAAAATTACCAAATTGATGTTTTATCCCCGAGGTAGATCTTTGCCGCGCTTCTACCACTAATAATGTCGTAAATTCTCATTTATGACGTCTAGTGGCTATACATGAATGCTTCAATTATATCCCTAGTGACAGCACAGAGCTCCAAGGAAAGCTCCGGTTCACTTTCTATGCTAGACTTCTCAATAAAACTTCTTTCTCACCTCGTAAATGTATTTTGAGAGCTTCCTAATAGAGATAGTTGGAGGTGCAAAGGTGAAAGGGTGCGTAAAAGTGGGGAAAATGTTTCGAAAGAGATACACGAGGTTTCAAACAAATCTCCCCGATCGTGGTAACAGAATGGTGAAGCCAGTTTCACAATGGGATTAGTATTGGATGAGTTGAGTGCAGCAGTGTACTCGTACCTTGCAGCGGGTGTAAGGGCAAAAAGTTGTAAAAACGTAATAAGATGGTAGACGACGTATTGATGCTCTGAGGACGGACTATATACATGAAGAGCATTCAGACAGAATCACATTAACCCATCTTCTAACTCTTAGCTACCTCTAAGACCATAACGTCATATCCTTCATTTTTTAGATCGCTCCAAACTTGACCAAAAATGCCGACATAGCTATGACAGCTTCACGAATATCTTCTAAGGGACTCAGTGGGCTAGAATTAACCTCCACTCTTCTCTTTCCATCACTTTCCTAGTTTTGACTCAGTCAGAATTCTACATTCTGACACCAACTTACCCCAACTCATTCAAAAATACTCGCATCATTTTGGTGAGTTGACCGGAGTATTTTTCAGAAATGGGGGACTCTAACGATACCATGTATGCCCCCCTTTCTATCTCATATGGCTCTTTCAAAACTTCCATCCGTATTCTACTTTCCTACATAACCGACTTCAACTTGCTCAAAAATACCTGCAACATCAAGGCGGCTGTACTGCGTGCTTTCTACATCTGAGAGAATCCGAAACTAACATTCCAGTCGCTGTTACATATTTCTTTCCCGTTTTAACAACACAACATTGGTATCACACTTTTCATAGATTGTCCCTAACTTGACCAAAAATACATGTATGGCCATGAGCACTTGTCCAACCTATTCTAACGAGCTGGGAGAATCTAACGGTACCTTTCCTCCCCTCCCTTAATCATTTTTCCTTGTTTTTTCCTGGAGACACAAATTTTCACCTTATACATTTCCGCCCCAACTTGCTCAAAAATACCAGTATCTCTCTGGAGACTTTACTGGTTTGTAGTAATCACTGCGTTCAACATACTTGTATCCCTGCCACTTCTCTAGCCCCAAATAGTCGTCTACTACCAGTACGATAGCTCTCTAAAACAGACTAGACATAAGGGCTAAAATGACTAGACTGTGAATTGAAACAAGTCTGAATTGGTTGCTCAAACACCAGCATCACTAGCTAGCTGGTTGTGTGCCATTGTGTAGATATCAATCAAAAAGTTGCCACTCTGCTCTACTCGTACGTCTGTCTAACTTCAGATCTACTACGAGTAGTAGTTGGTAGTCCATAACAGAGTAGACAGTATACAAAGGGTTACACAAACAAGACAGTAAACACCAGTTGAAGCAGTTTGGTTACAGGATTATTGTCCTAAGACTCCCACTGGAACTTCTGTTATACTTATTTATTCTTCTTTCTTCTTCTCATACTCTTCTCATACATCTCTCTTCTGAAACACATTCTCATACATAAATTGAAACACCTTCACATCAACACTTTCTGCTTGGTCTCCCTCCTACAGCAAGACAGGAACGGCCTGTCCATCACCTCTGGGATCACTGCCAGCATGATAAACTCCCTTCTCGTCCTGTCTGATCACCTGTCCTCGTCCAAAAAGGGCCCAGGCATCCTCTCCAGAAACAACATTGACAGTATGACCCAAGTTCTTCAAAGCCTCAACCACCTCAGGATCGATGCTCTCTTCCAGGTTAACAACAGTCTCATGCTTACTGCAGGGTCCATGAGTACCCTTTCCGAAATCGGTTCCTTTTCCGGCAGAAAGACAGAATCGAGGCGAGTCCAGAGCCTGCTGGGGGTCGAGACCAAAGTTGATCATGTTAAGAAGGACCTGAACGTGACCCTGGGGCTGCATAAAGCCTCCCATGACTCCGTAACAGGCCCACAGATCGTCTCCCTTGGTTACCATGGCAGGAATAATGGTATGGTAGGGTCTCTTTCCTCCAGCCAGACAGTTTCGAGTGCCTTCAGTCAGGTTGAAGTTGAGACCTCGGTTCTGGAGACAAAATCCGGTTCCCTTGGGAACAGTAGCAGATCCAAAACCGTCGAAAATGGAAATGATAAACGAACAAGCATTTCCCCATCGGTCGGTAATCGCAAAATAAACAGTATCAGACTTGTGGATGGGATTAATCACATTGTCGTCGTAGTTGGGATGGATCTTGCTGGTATCAAACCGCTTGGCAAGTTCGTCATATTTGGCATCACTCAAAAGCTCGTCCAGAGAAACGTCATGGTGATCAGGGTCAGAAACGTACTCATCAGCCTCTCGGAACGCAAATTTGAGAGCTTCAATAGCCACATGAAGATACTCCGCGGAGTTAAGTTTAAGTCCTTCCAGAGAAATCTTTCCCTGTCTGTCCAGAGCCTTGATGACTCCCACAGCAATAATAGCCACCAGACCAGAACCGTTAGGAGGAAGCTCCCACAGCTTGATGTCGTCCTTGACCTCTATGGCAATGGGTTCAACAAACGAAGAGGTGTGGTTTTCGAGATCTTCTCGAGTCATGAGAGATCCTCGCTTTTGCAGAATCTCCAAAATGCTGTCGGCCACCCAGCCCTTGTAAAAACCGTCTCTTCCCTTGGCTCCAATTTCTCGCAGCACAGCAGCAAGTCCGGGGTTCTTGAAAACCTCGCCAGAGAAAGGAGCTCGGTATCCTGACTCAACAGAGTCGTCTTTGACAAGCAAATCAGCGCCAGAAGACTCTGTAGTCAGCAGTTTATGACCGTGGTTTTTCCACAACTGCGCAGAAACCTCGGAAATGGGAACGCCCTGGTCAGCCAGCTCAGCTACAGGTTCCAGAATCTCGGCCATAGAAAGCTTCTTGTTTCCCCACCGTTCGTAAATGTCACACCAGCCACCTACAGCTCCAGGAACAGTAATGGTATGAGGCGAAGTCAGGGGAATTCGGGGACCTTCAACGCCGTGCTTACGAAGATACTCAACGGTCAGAGCCTTGGGAGACCGTCCTGAACCGTTCAGACCCTCCACTTTTTTTGTCTTAGCATCGTAGAACAACGCAAACATGTCTCCTCCAACTCCAGTCTGATGAGGCTCCAACAGATTAAGAGCTGCGGCTACGGCAATTCCTGCCATGGCTGCGTTTCCACCCTGGTCCAGAACCCGTGCTCCAATAGCTGAAGCCATGGGTTGAGTAGAAGCTACCATTCCTTTGGTAGAATGGACCACTGAACGTCGAGAGAATCGGGGCATGTTGATTGTGCTGATTAATTGAGTTGCTGATTAATCGATGTTTGGCTGATTAATTCTTTCACGGAATCAATTGTGTAGCTGATCAACTTCGTACGATGCCGTGCAGTATATATACAAGCAATTAGCGTAATTAGTCAATCTCGTCGGATTCCGAAATTAAGGTTATGTGGGGTGCCGTTAGCGGCGGACTTATCGGGAGAAGTAAAGAAACGAATATTCGGAGAATAACGTCGCGGAAATCGAAATTTTTTGTGGCAATCGATTTGCGCACAGATTATGAGTATGTCTCGTGACTTTCAGCTCTTTTCTATGCCTCCTACATCGTTTTCTACAACCCTAATCTCTCGGCTAAACGTGGGGGCCAAACGACTTGTCGTGTGGGGGTATGCATAGTCAGGGGATGGAAGAAGATGTAAGTGGGGTAGTCACGTGAATTGCCTGTGCTTGAAGATAGCTTGTGTTGGTGGGTAAATTATCATTATTCGGACTTATTCTGATTTTCACGGTTTGTTTTTGCTAATTATTTTCTGTCTCTTACTGTGACTACTATCTCCCCTCCTTATCGTTATCCTCCAATAAACGTTCCGACGGAAGAGTGCATATCATGCGGCTAGAATTCCGTATCGCAAAAAGTCTTACTTAGGAAGATATATACGAGAAAATACGAGGAAAACTGGTGGCTTTGATCTGGGTCTGTAGCTGACTAAGCGGGATAGTCTGGGATACTCAGTGGGGCTGTGTTATATGGACACTAGATGATGGTAGTTTTTTGTAATTTTTTGTACTTTTTATTTTTTTTTGAAAATCGAAAAAATCGAAAAAACCGACAAAAACAATATGAAAACGAATAACGAGATATGCAGGCCAGAAGATCAATTTGCTGCTGCTCCTTTGGTCCCTTGCCAAATCGCCTCAAATCATCTGATATTTCTCCACATTTTACACATGCTATTTCACAAGTACAAGTTATATAGATATCCTCAATTCGTGTTTAGACACTGAAAACCCCAAAATGGACCCAATTCTTCCAAAAAAGCCACCCCAGACCACATTTCCTCCTCTGAACATTCCTACCAACTTCTCTCTCCTCTCCCATCTTTATTTCCTCCTCTGGGTCTAATTTAAACTGAGACACACCACAGACATGGTTTGTTCTACTGCTAGTGTTGGTACAAGTGCTGGTTCGCTTCTAAAACTAGACCCCACGGTTTTCAAACCGTGCTAGTCCAACACTAGTTCCACACAAAATCACATGTAACAACACTGGTTCGTTGAGTCCCGAAAAATGTTCGTCTGTTGAGAGCTTGAATGTTTCGACCAGGGGTAGTAGAACTAGACTAAAGCAGTGGTAGAAGCACGATTAGAACCCCGCACCCCTGCTTCTTTCTTGGCACCGAGGTTGCTCTTTGTGTCGGTACTTTGTGTCTGGTTTGAACGTGATATATATCAAGCCGAGGGAGAGAGCAAGATGCTTCGGGTATGTTAGATCAGGAAATATGCACACTGATAAGAACATCAGAAGCTTGTATTAGAGGATGTCGAAAACGTGTGTGACAGGGTCTGAGACAACTTGTGGCTTTTTATTTGTAGGTCTAGACCGTATCTGAGTCAGTCTGAGTGTGGTTTGACTAACTCATGCATCTCATGTAAATCTCTTAGCTTTTATTAAGTATTGGGAGGGAATACTTAGAGCTGAAACAAATAGATAGATGACAGCTATGGTTTTATTTGGAGTGTCTGCGTGACCAACTAGATTTGAGAGGGTTGGGTATGGGGTGGTTAAAATTGAGGGAAATATTGTAGGGGATACGTGCGTGGTACCGTTGGAATCGTCTCGATCTTCAGAATACTCTGGTCAAGTCGCCATGACGATTGGAATATTTCTGGACGAGTTAGACACAGTTGTATAGTAATAGGGACCAGAGGATTCAGATTCTATTGCGTCAAAAGTAGACGAGAGGTAGTAACAACAGAACTGTTGGAATCCTCTGAGTTTGAGGAATTGAATGATCAAGTCGCTATTTCGATGCGCCTACTTCTGGTTGAGTTGAGTCCGATTCTGTGAACAGTGGGAAATGTGCGTTGCTGTGGTAAAAGAGGAAAATATATAATAACGAAAACGAGAATGGTAGCATTAGATGCTCTGATCCTTGAACATAAGAATAGCTAAGTCTCATTAGTCATGTAGGAATTTTTGAACAAGTTGGGGGCAGTTATGTAGTCATGGAGAATTGGGGGTGGGGGAGTAAAAGAAGAATAGGGAGTAAAAAGGAGGCATATGGGGTATCATTAGAATGCCCCAAGATCAATGGGTACTATGAACAACACTCCACAGGGATATAACTACTTTCAAAGAAATTAGGCGGAATTCTGTAAAATGTAGACTTATGATTGTTGCTGTTAAAACGGAGAAAGAGGTGGAAAATGATGAGGTAAGAGATTTAATTGGAGTGTTCTAGGCTCTCCAAATATGTTAGTCAAGTGTTTATAGCTTTGTAGGTATTTTTGGTGAAACTGGGCTCATAATGTGAAAAGTTTGAAAAGTGGGTTTCGGACTTGGAAGTGGCTGAAAGATAGTAGAGTATTATCCAATGGTATTATTAGAATCGGAACGAGCCGAAGATTCCTTTGATGAAGTCTCCATTCAGATACACATATTTCTTGCCGAGTTGACTAAGCTCAGTGTGAAGTCAAAGATGAGTGTTTCGGGGCTCTATAAATTCACCAGAAATAATCCGATCTTAACAGTGACTTGATCACTCACTTCACCTGGACTATCCGATTCGTCTTATACCTCAGACACACATATATTGCTTCTTTACCTATTTTAACAACCACATCCTTGATACCCTCCCAGAGCATGTCCTCTCCACCTGTTGCAAAAATACCAGAATCTATATTTGGACCAGACAAGAGATTTCTCTGGAACTAGAGTAACCCAATGATACCATGAAATGACCCCCTGCTACAAGTCAGACTCTTCTCTCACTTCCGCTCTCAGTTCTGCATTCGCATGCAACTGCCCCTAACTCTTCCTAAAATATCCGCATCATTATTGTGACTAGACAATATTGTTCCTCGTGTATTTACCATTACTCTTGTACCAATTAATCATTCTTCACTAACTCTTCACAGATTTTACCAACCACATCCAAATGTAGCTCCACGCAGAACTCTGCTAACTGGCTTCAAAATACCTGTTTTGTTGGACCAGGCTAACAAGAACAGACCTTGAAGCTAGGCGGTTCTAGTGGTACCATGTATTCCTCTCTTCTAACCCCTCTCATGTTTTGACTCACCCCATTTCTATCAGTTCATGCGACTGACCTTAACTCTCTCAGAAATATCTGCATCACATCGGGGTGTGAATCACGATATTACCCGGGCTAATATTTTGTCAAATTTACCCTTGATATCTTGTAAGTCATCTCCTTCTCCCTTGTTTCTCCAAAATACTGATTTTTCACCTTGCTTATAACAGCCGTAACTTCCTCAAAAATACCTGGTTCGCCAGGGCGTCTGTCCCAGAGTAATCCTTGGGGAAACACAATTCCAACGATAGCTTGAAAGTATCCTTTGCTACATCCTAGTCGCTTTTAATTCAGACCCTTACACTTCTCATTTAAAGCCAAATCTCGTCTAACTGTCTCAGAAATAGTCCCAGAATCTAGGCAACATATTCATTGTGCTCCCATAAGTGAGGAGAGTTCTTCCTTCCCTTTCAAATTTCTTATCGTGTGTCTTTCGCACTTTTAGCCCTTGTATCATTGCACCCGCAGTTCTGTCGGAAAAACTCACAGCTGCCTCCGACTTTCTTATAAAAATTCGAACTGCTAAGCTTACTTGGCCAGAATGTTTCCTAGCCTCTTACGATTCCGATGATACCATCTAAATCCCCCTATCATTTCTGTGCCACTTTTAAGAACCACTCCCCTAATATGATTCGCACTACGAACTGGCCCCAACTTACTCAATAATATGAGTGTAGCTACAGCGACTTGGCCAGAGCATTATCTAGATACTGCGGATTCTTTTGGTACCCGAGCATCTCGTCTACTACTATTTTTCTAGATTTTACTCTGACTCGCCAAATTATGCTTGGTCATACAATGGCCGTCAACTTTCTCAGAAATACTCTCACAGCCTAGCCGACTTGACCATTATGGTTCTAAAACATCTGCAATTCAATAGATATAACATATATTTCATCCACGGCATTTTTAGAGGCTTTTTCTTCTACATCCGTTATACTATCTACACACTAACTGTCACCAGCTTCGCAAAACTAAAGGCTCAGACTAACAGCAAGTTGACCTTACTTGCTGTTAGTAGAGATCGATCTGCTGGTACCAATCAACTATCGGGTATATCTTTATATTGAAGTTTGGGAGTAACTATTCGTGAAATAGAAAACGGAAAAAATCTGTAATTTCGGTTAAAATGTAGTGAAGAGCTTACCAAGGGTAATGTAGTGAGATTGAGGATATTGTCTGACCGGATGTAACGATACAGTCAACTCTCCATGAATATGGGAGTTTTTCTGGAAGAGTTGGGGCATGTTGAGTATGTACAAGTGGATGTTGAGATTGGGGGTGTGTTGTTATTAAGATCTCATAAAATATAGTGGTTCAGGTAAACATGGTATTATCACAATTTTCTCGCTCTGAGGAACAAAAAACCCACTAGTTGGATTTATCATGCGAGTATTTTCGAATGAGTTAAGGGCATTCTTGGTTTGGGTTATATTTGGGTGTCGGTTTTTAAAAGTCGAGAAATTGTAGTGCAGGGAATATAATTGGTACCGTTTGAATGGTATAAGGTTAGGGGTTACAGTAGACCAGTTTTTATAGCGATGTATACATTGCTGAATCAGTTACGAGCAGTTCTGTGAACCTGAGAGTATTGGTGTTTCGGTTAGAGAGAAGTTAGAGATGTAGGAGGAGAGACAAGGAGAGTGATCACTGAATTAAAGAATGGCAAAGAACACTGTAGTAAAGTTGGCTAAACGATAAGACCAAGTCTGACAAAGAAGAGGCTGTTTTGTGAATATGTAGATTTGGAAAGTAAGAGTTGATAGTTACGGTTAACAAAGAAGAGATGAGTCTGGTGGAGTGTCATTGTAATAGAGACGCTTGCAAAACCTGTGGACAACTCACTGAGTATTTTTGAAGGACCGGGGGGAACTCTGACTGGAGGCAGGATTAAGGGGCTGTTGGGTCCTGGTAATAAAATCTTCAAATGGATAGTGTGAGAAGGTATGAGGCAATATAGATGATTTCACGATTCATTTCAACCAACTTTTCAAGTCATTGTGTCAGTGAGAATAGTTTTGGAGGAATAGAGTGGAGTTGTGCTGTTACGTAGGATTGAAGGTTGGAGGTTAAAACTTCACAAATTGAAAGCAGGGGATGATTGAGGGGTATCAAACGAATCGTCTGATGCCATAGAATGATTCTGTTAAGTCAATATAAATATAGCCATATTTTCGGGCGAGCTAGGGGCACATTTCAAAAATCCAGAATTTGGGATTGTGGGTGTAAACCTGACAGAGAAGATGTGGATAAGATACAAACTGGAGCATGGATATGGCCGTCTTATAATAATAGTTCGGTCAAGTTCCCACTGCGCTGTGGATATTTCTGGTGAAGATAGACGCAGCTGTGTGAAAAATTAGAATTGGGAAGGTGGCAGTTAATAGGGGCAGGATAGAGCCAGGACAGACATGCGATATACCACTGGGATCCCTGTGGTCCGGGGGATGGGTTAAACAAGTCTCCATGTCGATTTGAACTTTTTTATCAAGTTCAGGCCTTTTCTGAAAAATGTACAAACAAAGCGTTCGGCTGCTCAGGTAGATGAAGGGTGGAAGGAGACACACGAGGTGTACTTTTTGAACATTACGGGTTAGTGGAACGAGTAATTCAAGTCCTCGCGGCAGTGGATCGTTTTTTTGGATAAGTTGGAGAGAGTAATGTTGCCAGTGAAGTACCACAGATGTCAAAAGTGTTTAGTGTCAGAACGGAAGATAGAGCAAATGGGGGCATATATGGTATCACTAGATTGGCTAACACCTGGGTAATACGACGATCAAGTTTGCAGTATGATACTGGTATTTCTGACCAAATTAGGGGAGATCTATAACTCAGCCGATATCTGTGGTTGTGTTAAAGTTTGTGAATAATAGGTGGGCGAGATTTCAACGGTATCAAAATGACCTTTGGACCTTGAGGAGAACAATTACGTAGTCCCCGATACTCTGGGGGTATTTTCGGTATACCTGGAGGCGCGGAAGTGGAGAACTAGAGTGGAGAGGTAGGGATAAAAAGGTAAGAAGAGATGGTAGAATAGACATAGAGGGTAATTTTGGAACCCCCCGAGGTCCTGGGAGTATGCTGGTCAGCTCTCTGTAAAAGATACCCCTATTCCTTCTGAAGTTCTGCACTCTATGTGTATGAGTTTTTTTCAGGGTTCGGCAGTTAAAACCTGTAAAGAGGTAATGGGGAGGGAATGATATATATTAATTGAATCTTCTAAGTGAGACTATTACAAGGGCCAACTCGGCTTGGGGCTATTGGTATTTCTAGGCGAATTAGGACATTTTATGTAAAATGGTAAATTCAGGTCTCTCGGGTACAAGGGATAAAATGTATTGGGGAAAGCGTTGATAGTTATAAGAGGACCAAAGGGACCTGCGAAAGATATGACCAACTGTCCTTGACGTCATTGGTGTTTTTGAAGGAGTTAGGAGGGAGGGTTGGTGACAATGTTGAACTTGGGACGGAAGTAAAATATGATTAGGAATAGTAGTAAGGAATTGGATAGTACCATTGGAATATACGGAGCCTTCTGATTACATTGGTCAAGTCACCATCAGTATAGAGATATTTCTGGGGAATTTGGGGCCAGTTCTGTGAATAGCTGGAAATGAGGCGTTTGGTTTTAGCAATAAATCAGAGATAGCAGAACATAATAAAGGCGGCACATTAATGAACCAGCTCTAGGTAACACGCTTGGCTGGGATCCACTACTGTATCATATACACACTGAGTGAACTATAGCTAACTGTGTGAAAGGGAAATGTTGGGTGTGATAGAGCAAACAAGGGATAAAGCACTTACGAGATATGTGAGCGATACTTTGGTAATCTAGAGGCTCTACAGAAGACAATGTTGAAGTCTCCATGACTTTGGCTGTATTTTTGAACAAATTAAAGGAAGTTCAGTGAAGCAGTTAAAATATGTTCGGCGGCGTTAAAAGTAATTATGAGGTAGAAAACGAGACATATCTGGTATTGGTGGAATATTTGGAGCTCTGAGAACACAACGATCAGGTCATTTTATCCATGTAAATAATTCTATGGGAGTTTAGTGCAGTTCTTTGAAAAGTCGGAAATCGGCGCTTCGATGTTAACAGCGGTAAAGGGGTGCAAATAATATGACAATGGTTCCATTTAACTCTCTTAGACCTATATTCAACACTGATTGGGTTGCCTTGGCTATTCAGGTATTTTTACGTAAGTTAACGGCCGCGATGTGGTTAGCTAGAATCGGGGGTGGAAATGTTAAATGTGGATGGGGGATTGGGTAATAGGTGTATATGGTATCAATATCATCGCACAGGTTATGGGAATACTCCCTTTAGGTCCTTTTACGTATATGTGTATTTTTTGGTTAGTTGGTCCATTTCTGTGTGAAGACTCAATTAAGTGTATTCGGGTTACAGAAGATATACGAATGTCAGTGAGACATCCTGGATAAAATATGAATAGTTCGACGTCATGGGACAGGTCTAACAAGTCTTACTAGTGGTGTAAATATTTATTGTTATATTTTGCTGGAAGCAGTTGAAATGTCAAGTTGAAATTTTACAGATCAGTTCCCAGGTCCTAAGAAATAGGTATGCACTTCTGGTAAATCGAATAATGTGTCTTTAGGAAGATGAGAATTCTAATGATATCTTTCGTTGTCCCCTACCGCTCCTGTTCCAATTTTTCACCCGATAACTCGTTTTTACCATTTCGCTCATCTCCCTGTAATTCACTTAGAAATACCAATAGAGCAACGCCCAATTGATCATTGTCATAAAAACACCTATTAGATTCGCCTAGTATGTACCATTTATGACTTCCCCCTTGCATTATTACATATCTTGACAGCCGCACACCGAAATGCCCCCACACACATACATGCGCAGAACTTCATAGTAAAATATCCTTACAACTACAATGAAGTGATGGGCGTACTCCCCAAGATGAGGTGATTCGAACCATACCCTGTATGCCTATGCTACCAGATCTTTACCACTTTTTAGACTTTCACTTCCACTTCTCCATAACTACTCAACTGCCTCCAGCTTCACTGAAAATACTTCCATAAACTTGGGTCATATACCATTATGCTCTCCATATCGAGAGGGTCCTTTGGTTCCATTTTAGTCTCTCCTGCTGCTTCTTTGCTTATTTCAACACCAGACCCTCTAGTAATGCTTGACCCTGCAACTTCTTTAACACGCTCAGAAATACCCGTAGAGACCGGAGAACTGGACCATCGTTTTCCTTAGAGCCATCTAAATCCAGTGGTGCCACCTGTACTCCCACTTTTATCTTACTGTACCCTCTCTTTACGCTGCTCACTCTTATACCTGTCTCACTTTTACTGGCCACAGAACTCCCCTCAACTTCTACAAAAATACCTATACAGCAGCGATGACTTGAAAAGATTGCTTCTCGATCCCGGGGGATTCGAATAATACCCTTTATGACACTCCTTCAGTCTTTCATCTACTTGTGCTACCGAAACATCAATTTAGTGCTTTCTCAGAACTGGCTCCAACTCCATCAGAAGTATCTGTATCGTCATGGGGACTTGACCAGAGGATTTTATGGATCTCAGGTATTCCAATAGTACTGTCCGTTATACGCCTCTCCTAATACCTCTTATCGATTTTTAATCACCACCCTCTCAATTCCACTTCTTCACACAATTGTCTCCAATCTCACCAGAAATATTTACATCGACATAGTAACTGGACCAACGTATTCTTCTGCGTCTCAAAGTCTCTGTTCCAGTTTGTGTCTTTCCCACACTCTTAGTGCCACTTTCAAAACCCACTTGTCGAATTCCGGTAAACTTGAAACCTGCCACTAGCTTTGAAGGTTGTGGAGAGATAACAGAATTGAGACGTAAGGTAACCAGAGCATAGTATTAGCTGTAATATCACATCGATTAGCCCTCACTTACGTCCAAGCTTTTTCCTTGGGCAAACGAGGACCAGTCTTCGAAATGACAAATAGGGGTGTAGCAGCTAAAAACTGTGAAATAGCTGTATCAGAAGCTGGAAAAATACAATCACAGTCTTAAGAGCACCAGGAATTCGTTGGTCAAATTGCCGTTAAGATGCGACTAGTTCTGAGAAAGTTAGGGGCAGTTGCATGACCAAGTGAAGTGATGAGTGTTGGAGTGAAAATACGTTCAGTAACAGTAGAAGAGAGGTAAAAGGTGTAATGGGACTTTCCAGGTTCATATAATGACCCAGTTCTTTCTGTTTATCAATGCTGGTATTTCTGAAGAATCTAGGGACAGATATGTGAAGAAGTAAAACAGGAATGGTGGGTGTCAAAAGGGGACAAAAGGTAGCAGCACAGGAGAGTGTGGTATTGTTAGAGTCCTACCTGATCGATGAATACGCTGGTCAAGTCTCCATATGTATACATGTATTATTGGTAAAGTAGAGGCTAGTTCCATTTATGGGCGCAAATATGGCAACAGATGTTAGAACATGTTAAGATGTAGTAAGGGAGACATAATAGGTAATAAGAGAACCACAGCATTAAAAGAAACATAATTCACAAGTTCCCAAAGTGATGGGGGTATTTCTAGAGGAGTTAGACGGAAATCTATGAAACAGTAGAACAGGAAGAGTCAGTGTTAAAACTGTGTAAGTGGCAGTAGAAGTGGCAGTAAAGGAACTAGGAGATACCCGAACTCTCTACAATATGGTGGCCAGCTCTCCATAGTTACATGAGTACATTTAAAGGTGGCAGGGAGGATTGTGTGGATATGTAGATTTGGGAGATTGGGTGATAAAGACTTCCAGAAGATGAAAATTGGTAAGTGAATGGTATCATTGGAATCTCTGGGATTCTCAGAATGCGCTGGTCAAGTCTCTGTATCGGTGCGAGTATTTCCAGTTCTTTTAGAAGTAGTTCCGTCCAGTACAAATCTGCCTCTTACATAACTGTTCCACCCGGCTTCAAAAATACCAGTATTATTAAATGAAGCAACAAGGAAGAACCCCGAAGCTAGGTGATTCCAATGGTACCATCAAATTCTCCGTTCCACCACCTCTCAAGTTTTGACTCGACAACCCCACTTCTATCAGTTTATGCAACTCCCCCAAACTCCCACAGAAATATCTGCATCCTCATAGGGGGTTGACCGTGGTATTCCTCTACAAGGGGTACAGTACAGTACCCAAAATAGTATCAGTGATACCATCAATCTCTTGTATACTATCCCCATATCACTTGGTTCACCTAATACCTGATTTCCGTAGAACAGACCTAACTTTTTCAAAAATACCCAGAAAACCAAGGGGATTGACCCAGAGTTATTTATGGAGTCAGACGAATCTATTGATACCATACACGCCTCCTGTTCCACCTCCTACTCTCTTTTACCTCCGATCCTCCCATTTCTCACTTAGGATACAGTAGGGTGTAACTTTCTCAGAAATATTCATACAGCCACGGCGGCTTAATCATTGTGCTCCTGAGGGTAAGGCGATTCTAATAATACCGTTCAACTATCCCCTTGTGCGTTTTTACAATTTTTAGCCCTCACACCCACACTTCCACCCGACGACACACCTGTGTCCAACTTCGTCATAAAAGCTCGTACTAATAAACCGAGTTAACCGGAGAATTTGTCAGAGTCCGTGGATCAAAATAATACCATATAAGTACCAGGTATATCCTCCTATGCACCGCTTTCACTTCCCTTCCCAATTCTAGAAGTTAACTCAACTTCGCCTAACTCCACCTAAAAGATGTAAAAAGTCAAGATGACTTGACCATTGCAGTCCTCTGACCTTGGTGATTATAACGATACCCACCATGTTTTGATTCCTAGTTGTTTCCCTCTTGGAATCCCTTTTCTACTTTACAACTCAATCGAGCATAGACCCCTCAGACCTCAGAGATACTTTCATTAATAAGGTGACTTCACCATCGTGTTTCCTGGGATCAGGCAATTCACAAGTGCAGTATGTACCACCACTGTCTCATATTTCACCTCATTCCATCTTGTACTACCATCACCCCTAATACCCTTCTGTTTAGATCCCCCTCAATCTTCGCCAGAAATACCAACATTGAAGTGACAAGTTGTTCATTGTGACTGAACAAACAGGAATAGCACCCCGAACTCTCTCATACCTCTCCTACAATCTCTTTACACATTTAACATCCACATCCCCAAATATGCCTCTTGACACAACTCGACATAGATCTTCAGAAACTACCCAAATAGTAATTACGACGCAATAAACGTAATCTCCAGAGCTCTATGATTCTAACGATACCCTGAATACTCCCTTTCCTAATTGTTACCAAGCTTTTACACAGATGACCTCATTTCTACTTTATCACCCAACTGCGTCCAACTCCGTCAGTAATACTCAAATTGTTACGGCAAGCTGATCATTATAATCCTTCGAGTCAGGAGAGTCATCAAATGCTTACCCAAGCTCCTCCTCTACCTCTTCTACAGTTTTAGCACCGACGCCCATAAAGTGGCCCAACTCAGAACTTGTCCAACTTGACCAATAACATTCTCAGAGATATGGAGAGTTCACCATCGTGTTTAGCAAGGGCAGAATGGTCTGTCAGTACCTTGTAATTCATATTTCTATAATTGAACGACTTTTAACACTGACACACCCAACTCACCTGTTCATACACATGAACACAACTCAGATAGTAATACTTGCATTGTCCCGAACTCTAGATCAATCTTCCCAGAGAGCTGAGTAATTCATTTCGTGCCATTCAACTTCCTCCTTCAATCTCTCCAAAACTTGTAGATCCCAGAACCTCACTTCCTGCTTCTCGCAGAACTGCCCATAACATACTTAACAAGACCTGTGGAGCTTCGACAACTTAACCAATGAAACCCCCTGATCTTGGAGATTCCTATGGTCTCACATATGCCTGTTTTACCTGCCGTCAAACGTTTAACCTGGAAACCCAGAAATTCTATTTGGCCATAAAACGGTATCCAGATTAACCAAAAATAACGTAATGAGAAAACCCACATACCCAGTGAAATACTACTGTTCAGGGGATTCCAATAATACCATTTACGTGCCATCAACTACATTGTATCTACGTGTAACATCAACCCTGCCAATTCTACATTTCCACACAACTTCCTCTAAATTGGCAAATAATACCCGCATCGTCAAATGGACTTGCTCATATTGTTGCTACGATGACTGAGGGGTAATGATACCTTTCTATTGCTCTTTGAAATTCTTTTATATCTCAAAAACAGAATTACTCAGTTTCAGTATTTCTAAGAGCAGGTTCCAACTTCATCAGAAATAATGCCATGGTAGTAGTCTGTAGCTAAAAACAATTCTCACACGATTGCGATGCTGATAATACCAATTACTTTGCTCATGCTGTCATAGTCCAACTTTTAACTCCAAAACAAACACTTTCCACTTTTCACGTAACAGCACCTAACTCATATAAAAATACCCAAACCTTTTAAACGACTTGACCATCGTATTTCACATCCTGGGGAAGCACAGGAACAACCACAATTACTCTACTGCCATCCCTTTCTTGCCAGTAACACCGGAACTTTCATCTTTCCCATATCACATTTCTGCAGTCAGCTGCTTCGGAAATACTTTAATCAAAATGACAACTTGACCAACGTATTACCTGACTCTAGGCGATCAACATCATACCATTTAAATACCACTAACTACATATTTCCTACTTTTAAAAGCGAAGCTCGCATCCACCCCTCATGCAACTGAACGTAACCTCTCCCAAAATAACGGCATCGCCAAACAGACTTGATCGTTACGTTCCCTGATGTCTGGCGGTTCAGATTAATCTTGTATTTCCTTCCTACCATACCTGATTCCTCTTTAAAACAAAAATACCTATCTCTCACATTTCGCAGAACTGCCCCAACTTACCCAGGAATAACTCATCTCGAAGGTGACTGGATCAGTAGACTCCCACGACTCATTACTATCTTTTCAATCCCTTAAAGCTATTCCTAAGACCTCTCCCTCAATTTTTACACCAACACCTCAATTTTACTTAGTCAGACAGTTTCCATAACTTTCACAGAATTAATCGCATAACAACAGCGAGTTGTTCACCTTGATTCTCTGTCAATCTAGCTTCTGACAATACCCTGTTATGTCTGCCTCTACTACTCTACTCGCTTCCTCCCACTTTTAACACCCACCCCCAATTATAACTGCTGACTCAACTCGGTTCAACTCACTCACTAATACGCCCTTCATCTCAGTAAGTCCATCCTGTTATTTATCAGCAATCAAACAGTCTTTCTATACCCGTGTTAACTATCTTAATATCTCTTCAATCCTTATAATGGCGAAACCCACAATACTGCACCATCCTGAAACGGCTCTAAATTCACTAGAAATAGTCATACAATTACATGGACTTGACCAGTTACTTCCTCCGAGTCATCTTATTCGTTTGATACCACAGACACTCGTCTATTTCTTCTTTACCTATTTTAACAACCACATCCTTGATACCCTCCCAGGGCGTGTTCTCTCCACCTGTTGATAAAATACCAGAATCTATATTTGGACTTGACAGGAGGTTTCTCTGGAACTGGAGGAATCCAACGATACCATGTAATGACCCCTTGCTACATGTTAGACTCTCCTTTCACTTCAGCTCCCAGTTCTGCTTTCGCATGCAACTGCCCCTAACTCTTCCAAAAATATTCGCATCATTGTTCTGAGCTCACCATATTATTACTCGAGTGCTAGAGATTGCTATGGTACCAATTAATCATATCCCATTAACTCTTCGCAGATTTTACCACCCACATCCAAATGTAGCTCCACGTAGAACTCGTCTAACTGGCTTCAAAATACCTGTAGTATTAGACCAAGCTGACAAGAATAGACCCTGAAGCTAGGCGGTTCTATTGGTGCCATGGATTCCCTCTCTTCTAACTCCTCTCACGTTTTGATTCTGACAACCCCAATTTCATCAGTTCATGCGACTCCCCCTAACTCTCTCAAAAATAGCTACATCATATTGGGGTTTGGACCACTATATCACACGAGCCAAGAAAGTGTCAATATACCCTTGATATCTTGTAAGCCATTTCCTTCCCCCTTGTTTCTCCAAAACACAGAGTTTCGACCTTTCATATAACAGGCCCTAACTTCCTCAGAAATGCATGGTTCGCTAGGGCGCCTGTAGCAGAGTAATCCTTGAGGTGCGACAATTACAATGATACCTTGAAAGTATCCTTTTCTACCTCTTGGCCGCTTTTTATCCAGACCCTCTCTTTTCTCACTTACAAGCTAATCTCGTCTAACTAGCTCAGAAATAGTCCCACGTTTTAGGCAAATGGCTCGTTATGTTCCCAGGTATGTGGAGATTCCCATAATCCCTTTCACATATCTCTACATGTGTCTTTCGCACTTATAGCCCTCGCACCCTTGCACCTGCAGTTCTGCTTGAACACGCAGCTGTCTTCAACTTCCTCAAAAAAGCACGGAACATGAAATAGACTTGACCAGCATGATTCCCAGCCTCTTATGATTCAGATGATACCATCAAAATTCCCTCACTAGTTCTGTGCCACTTTCTAAGAACAACTCTCCTAATATGGCCTCACTCATAACTGGCCCCAACTCACTCAAAAATGCAAGTGGCGCTATGGCGACTTGACCAGTGGATTTTCTAGAGCGAGACGATCATTTTGGTATCCCACATATCTTCTTCTATTATCTACAGTACACTGCCAAGGTTTTACTTCGACTCACCCCATTCTGCTTGCTCATACATGTGCTGTCAACTTTCTCAGAAATACCCACACAGCCTAGCCGACTTGACAGTTGTACGCTTAGCACATGAACAATTACATGGGTATCATCTATACCTCTTCCACATCATTTTTACTGATTTTATCAGCTACATCCGTTGAACTATCTACCCCCTAATTGCTATCATCTTCGCAAAACTAACCACTCAGGCTAACAGCAAGTCGACCTTCTTTGTTCTGGTAGAGACCAATCTTTTGGCACCAATCGACTATGGGGTATCTTATTGTTTGGAAGTTTGGGGGTAGCTCTTCGTGAAATAACAAATAGGAGTTTCGGTTCAAATGCAGTGTAGAGCTTGGCTGAGGGTAATATAATGGGATTGAAGGTATCGACTGACCGGGAGGAGCATAACAATCAAGTCCCCACGAAGATGGGGGTATTTCTGGAGGAGTTGTAGCACCATGTTGAGCACAAGTGGAAGTTGAAATGGGTGTGTTGTTGATAAGATCTCATAGATTTTTTTAATAGTGGTTCAGGCAACAATGGTACTATTATGATGCCTTCGTTCTGAGGAACAATATCTACTAATTGTATTTACCATACGAGTATTTCTGAATGAGTTAACTGCAGCTCTTAGTGTGGATAGTCTTTGGGTCCCGGTTTTTAAAAGTCGAGAAATTGTGGTGAAGGGAATATAATTGGTATCGTTTGAATTCTATGAGACTGGCGATTATAGTTGTCCAATTTCTATTGCGATGCAGACATTTCCGAATCAGTTACGAGCAGTTCAGTAAAGCTGAGATGATAGGTATTTCGGTCAGAGAAAAGCTAAAGATATAGGAGGAGAGGCAAGGAGAGTAATTATTGAATTTGAAGATAGCAAAGAACACTGTAGTCAAGCTGGCTTAACGGTGCGATTATATCTGATAACTTTGGAGCTGTTTTAAAAACATGTAGATTGTGAATGCAGGAGTTAATTGTTCTGCGGTTAATGAAGTAGAGACGTGCCTGGTATATTGTCATTGTAATCGAGATGCTTGCAAACCCTGTGGGCAACTCGTCATAGCATCATCAGTATTTTTAAGGGATATGGGGAACTCTGACTTGAGGCAGGATTAAAGGGTCGTTAGATTGTGCTAATAAAATCTTCAAAGGGATAGTGGAAGAAGGTATGAGGTTATCTAGATGATTGTAAAATTCATTCCAACTAACTGTTCAAGACGCTGTGGCAATGAGAATAGTTTTGGGTGAGCTAAGGGGCGTGGTGTTGTTTTGAAGGTTTGGGGTTTGGGGTTCAAAAGTTGATTAGTGATAACAGGAGATAGTTAGATGGAACAAAACGAATCTTCTGACTCCAGGGAATATGTCTGACAGGTGAAGATAAATAGAGCGATATTTCCGAGCGAGTTAGAGGAACATTTCAAAATTCTAGAAATTGAGAGTGTCGGTGTAAAACCGGAAGGGAGAGTGTGGGAAAGATACAAACTGGATCATACAACTATCAACATGATTAGAACCGTTTGGTCAGACGGCTACGACTATGCGGATATTTTTGGTGGATATAGAGGTAGCTGTGTCAAATATTAAAATTGAGAGGTGGTAGTTAATAGCGGCAGGAAAGAGCAAGGAGAGACATTCTACATACCGTTGGAATTCTTATGATCCAGAGAATGGTCTAATCAAGTCCCTATGTCAATTTCAATTTTTTTCACCAAGTTCAGGCGAGTTCTGAAAAATGTACAAAAAAGGCGTTCGGCTGCTCAGGTAGATGAAAGGTGGAAAGCGACGCAAGAGAGATGTTTTTAGAACATTACCGGTTAGAGGAACGAGTAATTCAAGTCCTCTTGGAAATGGGGCTATTTTTGGACAAGTTGAAGAGAGTTATGTTGCCAGTGAAGTTTGACAGGTGTCGAACGTGTTTGGTGTCAGAACGGATAACATAGAAAATGAGGCATAAATGGTACCATACGATTGACCAACTTGTAAGGAATAAAACTATCAAGTTTGTCGAATGTTTCTGGTATTTCCGAGATTATTATGGGGAGCTGTATAACCCAGCCGATTTGTGTGTTTGTGTTAAAATTTGTGAAGAATGGGTGGACGAGATCTCAATGGTAGCAAAAGGACCTTTGAACCTTGAGGAGAATAATGACTTAGTCCCCAAGACTCTGGGGGTATTTTCGCCATACCTAGAGGCGTTGAAGTGGTGGGGCAGAGTGGAGGAGTAGATATAAAACGTGAAAAAGAGAGGAATAGGGGGTAAATCTGGAACCCCCGAAACCAGTGTGGTGTGTTGATCACCTCTCTGCAGTGATAGACCTATTTATTATGAGTTTCTAGGCTTTTTTATGTGTGTTAGTATTCAGGGGTATGACATTTAAAATCTGTGAAGAGGTAATGAGGAAGGAATAATGAGTGTTAATTGAGTCTATTGGGAGATACTATCACAAGTGCGAACTCTTCATGGATCTGTTGGTATTTCTAGGCGAATTGAAATACTTTATGTAAAATGGTGAAAACAGGCCTCTCAGCCTTAAAGAGTATAGAACCTACTGGGAAGAGCGTGGATAGATAGAACAGGATTAGAGAGGTCTGCGAAATATTTGACCAACTGTCCTTGGCTCTACTGGTATTTTTGGATGAGTAAGGTGGGAGGGGTTGGTTACCGAGTTGGACTAGGGGTGGAAGTAAAACCAAAATAAGAGCAGTAGTATGGCATTTCATGGTATCATTTGAATCAACGGTACCTAATTATTACGTTGGTAATGTCGCCATATGGATAGAGGTATTTCTGAGGAATTTGGGGTAGTTCTGCACGAAGCGGAAAATGAGGGGTTGAGTTTAGCAAGAAATCAGAGATAGCAGAACGTAAATAAATAGTTGATAAGAGGGATGAATGGTGTTTACATGGTCACTCAGTAGCTGGTAAACCGATGGTTCAGTCATTTTAGGGATGGGGGTATTTTTCATGGATTTGAAGAAAGTTGTGTGGCAACATCACTGCTGCCACCAGCGATAACCGCCCTCAACTCTGCTCAAAATACTAACATGAGTAGGATGAGTTGATAGGCGCATTACTAAAGCCTGGAAGTGTCGAATGGTACCATGAACGTCGCTCTTCCGCCCATTTTTCTACTGCTGACGAAGACACCTTCAATTCCAGTCATATACACAACTTGGCGTAACTCTTTCAGAATATTAACATTGACACAGCGAGTAGGTCGGATGAATATTTAGAGCGATACAATAAGTGATCCACCCTTGATTTTCCCCTTTCTTCTTTTCAACTCGATACCCCTTCAACCCCTAGTCGAAACTGTAAGTGAGGTTATTTCAGAACTTCCCCAAATTTGTGTAGGAACGTTTTAATCCAGATATCATATCTTCAGCCACAGCTTCTAGAGAGCTCGGTATACTGAGACTATACCATTATTTCTCACACTCGTTGTCTTTTTCAGTTGACTACATCTATATTTTCACAGAGCTACTTTCAATTTAACTAATAATACCCACAGAGGCACAGAGACTTGAAAAATCGACTCCTCTGGCGTAGCAGTATCATATCGACCCATGAGATTTCCCGTGCTGATGTTGTGGGGCTTTTGGCCCCAGACCTATTTTTCCATATTTTCCACACCACAGACTCCAACATCTTAAGCAATAACCATATTGTCAGGGGAACTTGGCAGGAGTAATCTCCAGAGCCAGGTGACTCTTATGGTATCTTGAAGTTATATCTTACTACTTCTTGACACGTTTTTACAACTACTGACGCAGTTCTACAATAACATGCAACTCCCCCTAACTTTTCCAAAAATAGATACATTGCAAGGGGACCCCCATGGGGGCATTCTCCTGACTCTTAAATGTCACATGGAACCTTCTATCTTTCGTTAGTTTACCCTTTACCCAGTTATATCACCGTACCCCAATTTCTGAGGCATATACATCTGAATTCAACTAGCTCAGAAAAATTACGACGGCCACGGAGACTTGACCAAATTGTTTAATAGGCAGTGTTCATTCTTATAGGTCCCTTGTTTCCTCCTCTCACACATGAATCCCTGTTTCAACACCCACCCACTCTTTCCAACTTGTTCATAACCTGTACTCAACTCTCCCAAAAAAGCCCGGATTGCTATGTAGACTTGCCCATCATATTCCTGGATTGCAGTTAAATCAATGGGCACCAGTAAAATTCCCCATACTGACTTCTATCAACGTTTGCACGAGTTTTCGCCCAACTACTTTTTTAACACTTTTTTGAAACTGCCCCTATTTCGAAAATAAATACCCGTATCGTTACGGGAAGTTGACTACCATCATTGTGAAACTTAGGCGCACGGATCGGTACCCTTTACATCTCGCTTACATCTTCTCGAAGTTCACAACTACACCCCTGCTACAGACACCAACCAGAGCTACCTCCAACTTCTCCAAAAGTATTCATACAACCAAGGGGACTTGACAGTTGCATTCTCCTGCACTACAGAATTCAAATGGTAGCAAGAAAGTATCTTCTATTATCATTATACGACATTTTAGGCTGACATCGCCAGTTCTAGTTATCATCTAAATTGGACTTAACTCGGCAAATACTACTTGAATCTACATGGCTACTAGACAGATATATTAACCTACGTTTATGGTGCAAACTGTACCGTTAATACACTCACTACTATTCCTGAAACCCTCCAGTATCTACATCCCCAAATCTGCTAGATATCAGAAGCGCCCTGGCTTGAACCAGAAATAGCTGTAATACTAAAGTATCTAACTCAGTGTAATTCCCGACGAAAAGAAACTCCGGAAATTCCATTCCCCTCAGGTCTACTATCTTCTACATTTGTAAAAACCGAAATACCCATTTTCTACTTTTTAGAGAACTGGATGCAACTTCTGTAAATATACCAGTATCGCTTAGCCAACTTGATAAGCATATTACAGCAGATCATACGATTCCCCAGTGCCATCTGCCTTCCCTCTACTGTCCCATGCCCATTTTTAACCCAGATAAACCCTAGTCTACTGCTCCACCCAACCCCCTACAACTCGCTCAGGAAAATCAATACCAAAAACAAACTGGACCATGTGAGTTTACACCTGGGATAAACCAGTAATACCACCTAAATTCCCCCGGATGACTTGGTATCAACTTGTAGAGCCAAAATGCTCATATGTACTCTTCACAAAATGGGCCCTATCGTCTTAAAAAATACCGATCAACCTACAGACGCTAAATAGGAGTAACCTTTGGTGTCCGGCGAGTCGTTTGATACCAATATTATCTCGTCTACTTGCAGTTTCCAAGCATTTACAGAAGCACCCCTAATTCTATCTTTTCATACAATTCCGTGTGGCTCTTGAAAAAATGCCCGAAGTCATAAGACGACTTGACTGAGGTAATCATACAAGTCGGGCGAGCCCAATGATACCTTCAATGACCATTTTACTACAGTACCTCTGTTTCACTTTTGGCACCTACACTCCGAGTTCCACTACACTGACGAGTCCCTCCAAGTCTTCCAAAAATGTTCCCATAACAAAAGGGACTTGACCAGAACGTTCCCAGGTGCTTAATCATTGCAGTGGTTCCTTTCAATCCGTATTACTACATCTCACCTACTTCTAGCATCCCGTACGCAGTATAGGGTGTAAATGTGATGGTCTCTATCTCACCCAGAGATACCCATATTGCAACAGTCACTTTGCCATTATGTGCCCTATGCTTATCCGGCTCACTTCACACCTTTAAACTTTCCCTTATTACTCTTTGACATATTTTAATCAGTGCACCTATCATACTCCGCCATAGAGAACTGCCCTTCATTCCATCAAAACTTATCTAGATAAAATGTGACCTTCACCAGAATATCTGCGTCGATCAAAGGACTCAGCTGATACCCAACAGGTCTCTCCTGCTACTACTTCCCCCCTATAATACTCACAAAATTTGACATTTTTTTATTTGACATTTTTTTATTTGACCATACAACCTGACCTATCTCTCTTAGAAATACTCTTATATCCACAGGGAATTGACCACTGTATTCCTCAACATGCATTGTTTCTTATTGCACCTGTCCATCCTCTGTCTCTTTCTCCCCTTAGCTTTCAATACCGAATATGATATCAATATTCCCACTAAGTTCAGTCCAATTTCACCAAAAATACTCCCATTAACAAGCGGACTTACCCATTAGATTCTCCTGCATCTAAATAACCCAATGATACCAGCCAATCTCAGACTTCTATCTCATGTCCTCTTTTACAACCAACTTTTCTAATCCTTCAAAACTCTAACTTGACCTGGCTCTACCAGAAATACCCCAATATTGAGACGGAGTTGACCGTAGTGTTCTACAGGAGCAGAGGATTATCCTGGTACACATATATCACTCTCACTAGCTCTTCTCTATCTTTAACACCTGAGCCCACTAACGTAGTCCACCTAGGTGTGTGTCTAGACTCTGTAAGAATACTCTCATGGCAATGGTGATCTCCTTGACGTATTCCCTACACCCGTGTAATTCATTTGGTTCCATTTACATATCCTCTCCTCTCTTTTACACTGTTTCGTCTTAACTCTCCCAATTCTACATTACATAACAGTTCAATCCAACTAGGTCACAACAACTCAATTCGGTAAGCAGACTTGACCAGAATGCTCCTCTGGATCAGCACATTCTTGTGATACCACTTGTTATCCTCTTCTCTACCTTACTTCCGTAATAAATTGGTTTTCATATTTTACGTTTATGGTGGTAGTTAGTGAGAACACCAGGTTTCTAGAGATATTCAAGAGTTATATAAACCCCTTGTGTATTAGAATAATCACGACTAATAACCATAATCAGAGTCGGAAAAATCAGACTCGGGAAGATCATCCTCATCATCAGACTCATGACCAGGATCACACATTCTTTCAAAGTGATGCAAAGTCGAGTTGGACAAGTATCTGTGATGTTCGCCGGTCTAGGGTGACCGACGAACGAAAGGGGGTTGAAGAGCGAGGGGGCTCAACTGATAGCGGGTTGCTCGAGTACACTGGAGCGTCGTAGTTGGGGATTCTGCCCTTGCGGGTAAGGCTTGGCGCTACCCTTCGGATAGCGCACCAATTCTATTTAGTCAGACGGACAGGAAATAAAACGGGTAGCAAAGCTGCATTCTAAACTATAGACAACACGAGATTATATACCATTGGGACCAGTTAAGGTTCCCAGGAACCAATAAGGGTTACCAAGCTAACCCCTAATACAGCTAGGGAGATATCTCACATATCTCGCCTCAAATCTGCCCTTGCGAAAGCCTATAAGGAGTCCATCTGTACTACCACCAATCTTTCCCATGTTCAAAGATGTCACTGTGGCTTTTTCGAGATCAATCAGGTCCACGTCACACATTGTGTATTTTCTCAGAACAAAGCGAGTGTTGGAACACTGGCGAGGGTTACAAGAGTTAAGGAATATCTCGCTTTCTTTGAACGGAATGGTTCTGTCGTATCGAAATTTGAATCTTCCTGGTTTCTCCATGTCCAGTGTGGTAGGAATAAGTCCCCTTCCATACACATGCCACCAGACGACTCCTTTGTAGACAGCCACGGGGTCTATTCTGGGAGGGACGTTTACGCTGAAGATGGCTCCTGTCGGTGTGTGGAGCAGGTCTTGAGTCTGTCTGGATTCATCTTCACGTCGTACTATGTGTACAAGATCTGGCCCTATTTCACCAGAAAGACAGTGAGCTTGACAGACATGAATGTCAGAAAAGTGCAGTTTTGGAGGTGGAAATTGTTGGAAGGAAGAGGGCTGGCGCGGAAAAATAAACCACCGGGACCCGGCTGGTGTAACAACGTCGAAATAGCGGCCAAAGTGTATAAACAGGTGCGACGTATCTACCCCGGTTCCTGGCGGAAGAGTAATTTCAACGTTTCCAGCCTGAATGACTGTTCCAGTAGGACGGTAATCAACCGAAGCATTCCTCCAGTCATAAGGCTTCAAGATGGATGAAACGGATAGTGTTTTAATGTCCAGCACCTTGTACTGTGTGGCTGTTGTTGAGACTCTTCTTTCGTCAGAGTGAATGGCGCCACAGGGAGACATGTCTCCGTCAATATGACGATTGACGGGTTCAAAGTCTGCAGGCAGCTTTTCCAAATTTTCAAGTTCAACGGGTCTCACTAATCGAGGTGGATTTTCCTTAAGAGGACGTACTCCGGCGACTTGCAGCGAGTACAAACTCTTCCATTTGTCACTCTTCTGACGCTGAACAAAAACAAGAGCACAGTCGGACCAAGAACGCAGATCGCCTTCCAGTCGGAACCACGGACATCTTGCTTTGACGACGGATTCGAGATCGACGTGATGAAACGCCTGGAAAAACACTCGAGACACTTGTCGCAGAGTGACGCATGATTCCAGAGAGCAATGAGACATGATGGAAGTAGCCATTTCTAGAGGAAGAGTTGGCCTACTGGTTAACTGTGCCCTTCTGACTCC
Organism: Yarrowia sp. E02; assembly: GCA_017639365.1. Taxonomy (NCBI): domain Eukaryota; kingdom Fungi; phylum Ascomycota; class Dipodascomycetes; order Dipodascales; genus Yarrowia; species Yarrowia sp. E02. The sequence continues at coordinate 1,017,542 of JAAQQX010000007.1, read as the reverse complement.
ATTGGCTCCACTGAGATCTACTTCCGGCCTTGACTCTTCAACAATCAAATGCTCGGTAAAGACGTTATGATGAATATACCACCAGTCCTGAACCTCCGGGCTTGAATTGTTCAACAGATACGATATCCACTCCTGAAGCAGCACGAGATACTTCGGTTTCATGTCTTGGTAGCTCTCCACCACCTTTCGCGGAAGATTGTCCTGCAGCAACTTGACATTACGGAGACTAGTCGCGTAGACCGCCTGTAATTTTTTCTTCCAAAGACGCGAATACACTCTCTGAGCGCGGACAAATGTTGTCATTAAGTCTTGCATCGTGTCGTAGATTGAGTCTCGAACCAGCTCCATACCGGGTTCGAACGCAGAAATGAGCTCTTGTACCGCTTCTAGAGCCTCCTCCTTAGAGGCTGAAGGTTTAAGATAGGGACTATTTTCGTTCAGATGGACTGCCAGCACTTCCCACGCAATACCAAAGACGTGATCAACAGCGCCTTTGGAGTTTTGAGTGTGAGGGTGGTTAAACTCGGTGGCGGCCTGGAGGTCGTTGTGTTTTGAATCTTCTGGAATAGCAGAAAAGTCAGGATACATCTTTCTGACGTCCAGAACGTCGTCTTTTGTGTTCATTGGGGAGGGTATTTAGGTGGTATTGGTTTGGTATTGATTCGTACTTGTACAAGGCTTGGACGGTAGGAGTTGTAAGCTGGGCTAAATAATTAGTATGGTAAATTTTGTGTGGAACACACAAAATTAAGGGGTTCTAGCTGAGTAATCAGCAAGAACACAATGGGGTAACGGACTGAGGCGAAGCCGAAGCCGTTACACAAGAAACAGTAGTACTGAAGCTTGTCCAGAGGAGTGAAAGGTTGAGAGCGTAGTCTTTGTAGAAGAGCTCCTGCGGAGCTCTTAGTGTCGATGACTGACGACTTTCCACAGAAAAGCACAGTACTAAAAATCGATGCATTACAATATAGAACAGGGTGGGATTATATACTGGAGTAACAAGGAGGGTTGGGGCTTCGCCCCAACAGAACTGGCCATGTAAATAATAAGGTGGAGATTGGTGCATTGCACCAATCTGGTAACAACGCTTACATCATCACAGTGAGGGGATGGTGCATGCTGCACTATCTCTCACTGTACCGTGACAGGAAAGTCTATCTTGTGTCGAAGTCTCACAATTAGACTCTTGGGAGCAACGTGTGGTTTTTAAGTTATTATCATATAATTAAAGTTTTGATAGGGGTCCTTATCCATCTCCATCAAATGACTTGATCGAATTGCTCATGGCATAGAATGGCGATATACCCCTATATGTATGAGGTGTGGACTCCCCACATTATATAATTGCAATTCTCACAAAGGCTAACTTTATCCGCGTCAAAAAGATCCTTTGTCGATCTCTTGCAGAGGGCATAAATAGAATTTATTGCGTTAGTTGAGGACCGTCATGTGGTTGATTAGAATTGGTGGAAAAAGTGTTAAATGTGGTTGAGGTAAAGAATAATAGATGTGTATGGTATCAATATAATCGCCCAGGTGCAGGGAATACTCCTGTCAAGTTCATTTACGTATACGGGTAGTTGTTGCTAGGTGGGATATCCCTTTGTAAAGGCGCAACTAAGTGATTTTGGTTTACAGAAGGTATGTAAATACCAGGTGGATATCCAGGGTAATAATATGGATATCTCGACATCAGGGAACAGGTTTTACCCTTGGTTCAAATATTTATTGTTAAATTTAGCTGGAAATAGTTGAAATGCCAAGTAGAAATTTTATAGATCAGCCCCCCAGGTCCTTAAAAATTGATATGCACTTCTGGTAACTCGATTAGCGTGACACTACGGGACCGCAAATTTGAATAACACCATACGTTGTCCCTATACCGTCCCTATTCCACCTTTAACCCGGGAGCCCGTTGTTTACCGTCTTACTTAACTCCCCGTAATTCACCTAGAAATTCCAATGGAGGAACGCCAAGTTAACCATTGTAAACAATAACGCCTACCTGATTTGCGTGGTACCATTTATTCCTTCCTGCTGCATTAATAGATATCATGACAGCGGCACATCGAAATCCCCCCACACACATACATGAGCAGAACTTCATAGTAAAATACCCTAACACCTACAATGAAGTGATACGCGTACTCTCTGAGGTTAGACGATTCAAACCATACCTTATAAGCCTACGCTACCACATCTTTTCCTCTTTTTACACTTTCACCTCCACTTCTCAATATTTACTTAACTGTCTCCAACTTCACCAAAAATACTCCCATAGTCTTGGGGACTAGACCTTTAATCTCTCCGGATTACGATGATCCTACTCATACCATCTTAGTGCCTCCTGCATCTTTTTAACTGCTTACAAACCAAGATCCTCCAGTTACACTTAACTCTACAACTTGTCTAACTCGCACAGAAATACCCGCATCGACTGGAAAACTGGACGATTGACTTCCTGATGGTAATCCCGATCCAAAGGTACCATCTATACCTCCACTTCTATCTAACCCACTATTGACACTGCTTACTTTTACACCTGCCACACTATCATGGCCACAGAACTCCGTTTAACTCCTACAGAAATACCCCCACAGCTAATACGACTTGATAGAGTTGTTCCAATAGCTCATAGAATTCGAATATTTCCCTTTATTTGACTTCTACCATCTTTCATCTACTTGTGCAACCGAAACATTAGTTTTGTTCATTTTCAGAGCTGGCTCCAACTTCATCAGAAATGCCTAAATCGTCAGGGGTATTTGACCAGAGAAGTTTATGGAACTCAAGGATTCTAATGGTCGGTTATACGTCCCTCCTGACCTCTCCCACCGGCTCTTTACCACCACCCTCTCAGTTCTACTTTTTCATACAAATGTCTTCAACTCCACTAGAAATATATTCATGGCTACAGTGATTGGATCAACGTATTCTTCAACGTATTCTTCTGAGGCTTGAATTACTCTGTTCCAGTTTCTGCTTTTCCCACACCCTTTCTTTCCCTTTAAAACCCACTTGCCAATTTCCGGTAAACTTGAAACCTGACACTAGCTATCTCGGAAATATCGGTACATTTATTCTGACTTGACAGAAGGGATCTTTGGAGTTTGGCAATTCTTTTAATACTATCCAACTTGACCTTGCTAATTTTTTCATCTTTTGACTCCAACCCTCCTTTTCTACATAGCTATCAGTCCTGGAGCTGCGTTCTTCAAGATTACCAGAAACAAGACACAGGGACAACAAGAATACTCCCTGGAACTCATCCAATTATACCAGATAACTATCCACTTCTACCCCCTGTACATTTGTAACAACGGCACCCACTTTACCACGTATTAATAAAACCACCCCAAACTGCATCAAAGGTACTCGATTAAAGACCTGTCTGCTTACCAATTTGATTCCCTCCGTAAGGAACAGCTTATGTTTTCTCCAAGTTTCTCTATCACTTCTTTCACCCTTGATATTCATACACTCCTAATTCTACATTACACCGAATCCCTCCAACTTTCCCCACTCTACTAAAATTACACCCATCACTATGGAGACTTGATTGTGATACTTCATCAGGCTGGGTACTTCTGACTGCACCTCTCAAGTCTTGTTAACTCTCTCAATCCTTCTGCACCAAACCAAAAATATCCCGTAGCCTTGCTATAGTGTAGAATTAGGAGGGCTATGTTAAAAGTAGAGGATAGATAGGAGACGGGGCTTATGGGTCGAGAAGAATGGAATGCCCAGGCTCTCAATTGGACAAGCAATCACCCCCTTGGAGTGAGAATACTGGAGTTGGATGCAATTGTATTGTCTGGTGTAAATTGAAGAATATGTGTTAAAAGATGATGCGGAAGAGTAAATGAGAAGTGAAAACTCATTTTGAGATATGATGGCACCCAATATCGTGCGGATCAACTCGCTACAACTATACAGGTATTTCTAATGAAGTTAGGGACTCCTCGGGAGGAGCTAATAAATGGGAGGGTTGGTTGTAAAAGAAGTGAAGAGGTAGCAGGGAAGAAACGATCTGGGATTTAGTAGCAATGATGAGCACGCCTGTCTAGTTTCCATTGGCCTGCAATCTTTATTGGTGAAGTTGGATGCTGTTCTGTAAAGTTAAGAAATTGTAGGTTTCGGTTTTAGAGAAAATTGAGAGAAGGCAAGAGGGTTTCACTTGGTATTAATGGGATACTACAGCGATGGAGAACATGTCAGAAAATCTGGTACAATGATATGGGCATTTTTGATGTTGTAAGGGGAGTTGTATTGTAAGGGAGAATTGTACAAGTAGGCGTTAAAAGTCGAGAGGGGCTGTAGCACAAGTATAGACTGTACGAAATGAATGTACTAACGCTTGGGAATACTTTGGTTAAGTCTACATGACAATGCTGGTATTTTTTGAGTGAGGTTGTGGCGGCTCTGTGAAAAGTAAAAAAATGGGTGTTTCAGAATTGCAATGAATATGAGATAGCTAGATGGATAGAAATGGTATCACTGGAATCACTTGGCTCAACTAATCGAATTCCATTACATCCTATCTATATTTCCTACCATCCTCTTCGTTATACCCTTTTAAAATTGAAAACGTCATCTCCAACTTTTCACAGATCATGTTACAACTAACCAGGAATATCAGGGTCATTGTAAGCTAATATCTAGCTCCGTAAATAAACAAGAATCAGTTAGTACCTTTCTGTCTCTACTGATAATCTCTTCCCTCTCCCAGACCACCAACCCAAATTTGGTTACAGCAGAACTGCCTTCAACTTCCTCAGAAATACAAACTTCCTTTTTGCGAGACAAGGCAACTAAACCAATGTTCTTTCAGACTCTGGAGATTAATTTTGAACCCATTATGACTTTATTATAGTATCTTAAGTGCCATAACAACGGCACCCCTGATACTGTCCCAAAAACAAAATGGCCTCAACTTCCACAGAAATATCCTCAGAATAACAGCAACTTGCAATTCGGTTAATTAGAGTCAGACTATTCACCTGGTACATCGACAATCTCCTTATATTTCTCCACATCTTACAAAACCAAAATACCAGTTTTCAACATGAACATCCAACTCCTCCTAACTCCTCTAGAATTATCCACATAGCCAAGTAAACGTGATATCAGTTATTAATAATCTCAGTGGATTCGAACGATACCACACATGTCTAGCTTCCTGTCATATACCCACTTTTCACCCTCCACTTCCAATTCTACATCACCACACAGCTCAACATAACTCCTGCAGAAATACCCGCAATTATATGGCGGCTTGATTATCCTGCTAAACAGATTCTAGTGTACCTTCAGACTCCCTTCATGTCTCCAAAATCACCTCCTGCCCATTTTTAACTCCGATACCCCTTTTACTAACTTTCACAGAACTGCCCCTAATTTCTTCAGAAATACTGCCATCGTCATGGTAAGTAGATGAAACTATTCCTTATACTCAGGCAATGCTTATGATACCACACACATCCCTCGTACTGCAATTTCATAACTTATATCTCCAAGACACCCACTCTCTACATATCACGTAATCTCCTCCAACTCCTTCAAAAATAGCCGTACAACAATGGTGAGTTGACCATTCTACTGCTCATAATAATCTTTCTCACATAACAATTCCCATCTTCCCTACCACCCCCTACCCACTTTTCTAGCTGAAGGCCTCTCTCTACGTGTTAAGACAACAATTTCTAACTAGCTCAGAAATAACCAGAAATAACCCCCTTGTTTTGATGGGTTGACCACTACGTCCAAAATTCTAAATAGATACCCATGTTGCCCAACCACAATCTCCTTTTACATCTTTTCCACATTCTGTACCTATACTCCGATTTGTTCTCACAGCGCATCTTCTGTAACTCCTCCAATAATAATCTCATCGCCAAGCAGACTTGGCCATTCTGTTTCCATGAGCGAGGGCATTCGTTTGGCACCACTCATAAATCTCCTACTTCCTTTCCCCCATGTTAAGCACCCACATTGTCACTTGTCTCACACCTCTGAGCTGTCTCTACCAGGGTAGATCTCTCATAAATACCCACATTTCCACGGGAAGTTGACTATCGCATCATATTTTCAAGGAGTAATACATCCATTCCGTGCCGTTCATGACTCTTCTGCTATCGCTTCGCTGTCGGGGAAACTGAAATGTTCTCTTTACATTTTCAATAGAACTGCCCTAACTTTTCCAGAAATAGTCACAAAATCCCAATGTCTTAACCATGTAGTTACTTGGTGTCATTGAGTTCAAACGGCACCTTGGAAAATCCTCCCAACTACATATTTCCCACTTTTGACAGCGAATCTCAAATTCTACCTCCCACAAAACTGAGTCTAACTTGTCCCAAAATAACTGCATCACCAAACCAACTTGACAGTATCGTTCCTTGGGGATTGAAGGTTCAGGATAATCTTACCCTTCTTCCCTACCGCCCCTGATATCACTATAAAACTGAAACGCATATCTACTACTTTTCACAGAACCGCCCCAACATACCCAGGAATAACTTCCATAGCGAATGAGACTCGATCATAGGGTTCCACGAGTCAATACTTTCATTTCTAGCCCTTAAATCTGTCTGTAAGACTTCTTCCCCAATTTTTACCCTCACATCCCCAATTCTCGTACGCCTGCAACTTTCCATAACTTTCGTGGAAATAATTACATAGAAACAGTGAGTGGTCTAACTTGCCCCTTACAACAGCCAGCTTCTAGAAGTACCCTGTATGCCTTTTTGCCCCTACTACTCGACTCATCTTATCTCTCCCTACATCCCCCCACACAGTAAATGTCTGGCACAACTGCCTTCAACTCCTTCAGTAATACGTACTCGTATCAGTAAGTCCACTCTGTTAGTTACCTGACATCAGAAGATCATGCAATTCCCACAAAGATTCTCATATCGGCTTTAAAAGACTTTATAACCAGTACCCAGAATACTGTGCCCACTCATGTTTGGTCCAAATTCACCAGAAATAGTCTGATCGTTTCAGTGATTTGATCATTCGTTTCCTCATGGCGGAGAGGTACTTTTGATACCCATAAATCGCCTTCTAGTACCACTTTACATTCTTTAACAACGCACCCCAGATACCACCCGCAGAGAGATTTGCTCCATGACATAGATAAATACCAGAATTATTATTCCGTCTTGACAGGAGTATTTCTAGGAGCCAGGAGATCCAAACGATACCATATAAGTACATCCTGCCGTGTCTAATACATCTTTACCACTTCCACTCTCAATTCTACTTTGTCATAAAAGCCCCACTAACTAAACCTGAAATACCCACTCCCTCAAGGAGACTTATCCATATTATTGCTCATACGAAATAGATTGTAGTGGCACCAATTACGTCTCTCCCTCCAACTCTTCTCAAATTTCACAGCCACACCCAATGTGGCACCCACACAGAACTCCCCCAAGCGGCTTCAAAAATACCAGTAATATTATGCCAAGATAACAAGAAGAGTACTTGGAGCTAGGTGATTCCAACTATACCATGAACCCCCTATTTTTGACTCCTCTCAAGTTTTGACACCAACCACACCAATTCACTAAGTTCATGCAACTCCACCTAACTCTCTCAGAAATATTTTCATTTTCATGGGGTATTGACCATGTTATTTAAGGTACTAAGACGGGTCGAATGATACCACAAATCCCCTGTATTCTACCTCCTTCCATCTGGTGTATCCAAAACACTTATTTTGCTCCATTCACAGAACAGCCCTAACTTTCTCAGAAATACCCAGTTCATCAAAGCGGTCTGGTCAGCGTAATTCTTGGAGTAAGACAAATCTTTTGATACCCTGCATGGCTACCTTTGTATCTCCTAACCACTTTTTACCCACACCCTCGCACTTCTCGTTTAAAACACAAACTCATCTAAATCTCTCAGAAATACTCCCACATCCTTGTTGATTGACTTGTCACCTTCTAGAGAGGAAGACAATTCTAACAATACCATTCAAGTGCATCTTCGTATGCCATTTCAACTTTTAGTCCTTACACCACAATTCTTCCAACAACGCAGCTGCCCCCAGCTACTTTAAAAAAAAACTCTGAACGAGAAGTCGACTTGACCAATGTGTTTACCTGTGCCTTACTATTCCCTCAGTACCTTATAAACATCCCCTACATCTTACACCGGCGTTTTTCGCCGACCTTCCAGTTGTACTTATTCACAGAACTGAACACAACTTCCTCAGAAATACCCGTATACTAACGCTAACTGGATCACATTGTCCACACACATATTGGCTTCCAGAAATACTACTCAAACTCCATATGCCTCATTTTTCCAACTTTTAAATCTACAATCCCAGTTCTACTTAACCATGGACAGGCCTCTAGCCCCCTCTAACTTATTCAGAAATACTCGCATAGTCACAGGAAGGGCACAATGATAATCCGGGGATCTCAGGAATTCGGACGGTACCAATCACGTCTATCCTGCTAGTATTTCTTACTTTTAAAACGGAGAGTCGTGATCGTTCTGGTTGAGCTAACTCAACCCAATACCTTCAAAAGAATCTGAATCAGTATAGCAACCAGACAGGAGAAATACTTGAACCCAGGGGGATTTAACGATACCATACAAGTCTTCTTTTTCAACTCCTTCTCGCGATTTGCCCCGACCACCCCAAATCTACTTTTCACACAACTGCACCTAAAACCCCCATAATTAATCGAATCGACCCAGAGAGTTGACAACATTGTTACTTAGCTTGAGGTGGTTCAGATAATCCCAAATTGTCTCCTGTCGCAAGTACATTTCCTAACCAAAATCAATACTTCCATCTCGGAATCTTAGTAAGTTGCCATTAACATATGCAAAAATACCCTGATGACTGTACCGACTGGATGGTTGTACTATCCCAACAGAGGTGAACCCCCAATGTCATTCATGCCACCCCTAAATATTCCTGTTCACTTCTACAACCTCCCCCCATATAATAACTCCTACACATATGTCTCCAAGTCATCCAGAAATGCAGTCATCACAACAGCAGCTTGCAAATCATATCTGACGGAGAGAGAGGAGGTGTTTGGTATCTCGAATATCTCCCCTACTACTTCATTACGACTTTTAGCCCACACCCTCCTAACTTAACTTGATATTTGAACTGCCCCCATTTACTTCGGAAATACCCGTTTACTTATGGGAACTTAGCAATAGTGTTACTCAGAGCCATAACATAACGCAATCCCCTTTCAGAATCTCCTACCGCCATTTTCCACACTTCTAGCACATTCACTCTCATATCGACCGAATTACAGAACTGCATAAAATTCATCAAAAATAGCCGCATACATATGGAAACTTGACCACTATATTTGTCAGACTAATGGGAGTCAGATAAAACCATCCATGATCCTATGTCTTTGGTTGATATTTCAGTAAATAGTTAGGTCGCTGCCATTGGAGACGGAACTGTGCATGAAGGTGATGGGGGAAGGGGAGGTATAGATACTTATGGGCAGTGGGTACTTGTATTGTCAAGATTAAAGGATTCTTTTTATTAGGTAGGTATCAGGTCAGGTGAAATTATTGTCTACTTTTTATTATCATCATTCAATTCGACTCAATATATATTAAAAATGGTCTAGTAGATAGCGGTGAAAGAAGCCCCATTGGAGACTTGACCAACGTACTGAAAGAGGACGCGAGAGTATATCAGTACCACATTTGTCTAATTTACTTTGTCGTATTCACCTTTACACCTCCACCTCCAAATGTGTATAACCACCTTAGCAGACCAAACTCCGCCAGTAATACCAATATTGACCTGAGAAGTAGATCATAGTAATACCAGACCTGTCTAACTCCATTTGTACCCTTCATGCTGTATGCACACATTCTCCTCCTTTTTTTACTCCTCTACCTCAAATTCTACCTCCTCACGCTTATGAATCTAATTCAACCAGAAATACATGTTTATGTACTCCGTCTTGACGAGGTGTTTTACGGGAGGCAAATGATTCAATTTATCCCATCTTTGTCTCCCTAGCTATATTTTTCCAGCTTGTAACTCCGAAACATCCATTTTCACTATTTACAGAATTGTAGCCAGCTCAAGAAAATACTTGTACAGACACATAGACGTGATAGACGTACTTCTAAGGGATTGAGGCTTCATTTGATTCCATGTTGAATCCCCTTTCTGTCTCCATTCAACCTTTGGCACCCCCACCTCCAATTCTACTTTACCTGAGAACTCCCACCGACTAGTTCAAAAATCCCATCAGAGCTGCACGATCTAACCCATCGAGTTAACCGTAGTTTGTACACCATAATAGGGCTGTTTAAGACACTCTTATCCTCTCTTTCCCCTCTCTAAATCGAAACACAGTTTTTCTTCTTTTTACAGAATAGCTTCCAACTCCACAAATATAATTGGCACGTAGATAACGACTTGACAGGCAGATTCTACAGTCAGGCACCATTCTAAAAGTACCATTCATATATTCCCTGCTATAATTATACATCTTTTATAGCCAAGACACATATTTACTACGGTACTTCCTAAATAGGAGTTCATAACTTCATCAAATATACCCAGACAGACACGGAGACTTATCCAAAACGTTATCCAGTGTCACAATACCTACATAGTATCCTTAACTTCTCATTTCCTTCTGAGACACCACCTTTACTACCAATTCTCTAAATTATACATCACCATACACGTGAACCAAACACCTGTACTGTACCATCACTCCTAGGGGTATGGTAACTTGACCAACATATATTTGAGAGCATGGATGCCCTCCTAAATGTACCCACGGCCTACCTCCTGTTCACTTTTAAAACCATCCGTCCTTCTCTCTACACTATAGGAAAACCCTCTTAATATGGAAAAACAGGCTGCTTCAGAAGGATTACTGACGTGGTGTAGCTGAATAATGATAGAAATGGAGTGTAAGGTACTTCGGTGAAGCCCTTGTACAATTTTATTGCTTAGTTATTGTTGTCTGATGGGTACCGTGAATTAGGTATATTCTTAACTAACACCCCAAGTCAACAGTAGATCTTTGTTAAGATTTATAGTTAGTGCATAATTAGGCATACTCAGAGACACTTGAGAAAAAAAGACATGTTCCAAAAATGTTTCCTAAATTCGTCGGAACAGGTATCAGAATGATCACCTGAGCTCGGTGAACACACCTATATAGGTTCCATCTCATCTAGACCTCCCTTTCATCTTTTATACACCTTTCCCTATAAAACAACGGCCGGGTAACCCCTAAAATTCAGACTTTGACAGCCTCAAACAGCCGGTTGAAGCACATCAGGCCAGAAAGAAACACACCAGCAGACTCGCTAGCGCCTGTACAATCACCTAGACGTGGTTTAGAAGAGCTAGGACTGCGTTTTTCAAAAATGTCGAAATCTTCAAAAACGCCTGACAGTGGGCCATGAAAAAATCGAGATTTTGGCAAAAATGAAATTACAAAATTTTTGAATAATGGTCCTAGAGCAATATAAATCACTCTACGAGAACCTTCAGACTCGTCCCGTTACAATGGTGTTAGTTATATTCTTATAGGACGCCTTTAATGTGGATTAATACTCCAAAGAAATTATATTTTTCCAAGTTTCCCCTTGATTCGGGCTTTTTCGGTTTTTTTTTTATTTTGAGATTTTGAAAAACCTTATTTGGCCAAATTGACCAAAGTCACAGGACGTTGGTCAAAAAAATAAAAAAGTCGCATACCTGGAAAGTGATGAATCATATACCCATTAGAATCCCTGCACTCTGGGGACCTCAAAAGTGCAGTTTGTTTGTGAAATATCAATTTATTTGAGTGTTTTCAATGACATCAAAGTTTACATATTTACAATATCAAAAATGGCTGTTACAGATGAATGGAACATATTTTTGAGAAACTAATGTGTTAGAACGACTTGGTAGTGTGTGTGGTACATTCCTGATCATTTCTCTTTCATCTTGAAGGCCGCTGGCATGATTTGTGACTATTCTTGGATTTATGGAAACTGTATGTCGAGTATACAGCGTTAATACACAACGAAACCGAGTTCTGATAACATATTTGAGATCCTGGCAATTGGGGCAATCTAATACATGTGGTTACATGTGCTGGAAATCAATATTACCCGTTTTCGGTTTTTTTATTTTTTTTCGCTGGCTTCTCGGACTTTGGTGTTTTTGGTCAGATTTAAGGTTTCCCACATCAAGTTTTTCAAAAATATCGAAAAAGGCCCGAATCAGACATTTTCAAAATACGCTGGTGAATTGAAAGATGTTCCAGTGATCCAATCGGAACCAAACATGTTCCATTCTACTATATTAACCCCGCTGATCATACATATTTTGTTAGTTTTGCTATCGGGTTAATATTGGTCGAGATACGAAATCACCTCGACCCTCAAAACTGCCACAAATTGGAGAAATGATGGGGTGTGGGTCAGGAGAAAAACGCGATTTTGGAAATTTCTGTGATATTGCTTGAAATCATTCACAAATGGTGTTTATTGAATGTGCAGAGTATGGCGATCAATCTGGTATACACAGATGCGTTCTAGCACTATTATTCCCGGATTTAAACGTTGTTCTGTGTCGTATTTTTCACTATGAAAAACATGCAATGGTGAAAATATAGGCGAATATCTCGATAAATGGGGGATTAAACCTTCTGGTATAATGTACACGCCGAAATAGATATCCCAAGCATGTTAAACCCCCATTTGGGAAATATTATGAAACTTACATTTTCTGCCACATTATCTATGCATGATTGGTGATAAGACGATGGTTTCACTTTTCTTAGAAATACTCGCACAACTAAATCAAGCTGACCAATGTATTCTCTATTGCCGGGGGATGTTAGTGGTAGCTTTGGTTAATCTCCTCCCTTGATATACTAACCTTCTACAGTCCCCTACTTTCAATACCTGATACCTACACGGTTGATACGAGCTGTTCCTAACTACGGTAGAAATACATCCTATGCAACAGCGACTTCAGTATAACGCTCTCACGGGTCTGTTATCTATCTTAGCAGCGATTGAAGGTCGTATACCTTCCCTTACCCCCTAGAAAAAGAACGACCACCAGAGAAGTGCGCTTGCATAGAGCTCCCTCTAAATCCCTAAAAATAGCCATACACACGAATCGTCCTGCTCAGTATGGTCGCAGAAGATATGTAGTTCAAACATCTCTACATTTTCCCTTTTCTTGTTTTTACTTCTCCTAAAATTTGAAACGCCCATTTCCAACTTTTCAGAGACCGGCCACAAACTTAGTAAGGAGTACCTACATCGCAAAGGAGACCATATCGACGTATTCTACAGATCTGGAGAATGAAAACGACACCATAAACGCCAAGGGTACCATATATCTGTCACCTTTTGTACTTGCCCTCCCAATTCTTCATCCAGACACAACTGCCGTCTAGGCTCGCAATAATGTCCCCAGAAGCGTGAAGACATTTTACCTGTTGATACACCACTCGTGAATTCAGATGATGTATCCCACCTCTTCTCCTTTTCCTTCTATGCAGTTATAATGCCAACACCATAAATCTTCGTTTTTCAAAACTTTCAGCAAACGTGCAATAATACTTGTATGTAAACCGAGAGGGCACCCTCAGATAGGCAAGGATTAGGAGCATCGGATGATACCCCTGGTGTCTTCCCAATTATCACATTTCAGATTTTTACCCCCAAGCCCCTAAATATCCTCTTCACAGGACTGCCACAAACTTCTGTGGAAGTACCCATTCGCAATGGTGAGTCAATCAGTGTATTCCAGACAGCTACACAATCGCATTTGTACCATGCCATTCCTCTCCTGGTACTCGTCTTCCCCTTTTATACTGTCAGTCTGATTTTCTACGTGTATAATTTCAAGGCATTTAAGCCCATCAAAATATCCCCATTACTCTGCCAACTTGATCCATTCATCTGCACAGCTCTGGTTGCTAACAAGATGCCGCTAGTTTCTCTTCGAATATATTTCTTCCACTTTTAACAACAACCTTCCTAACCAACAGTGAGTAATGGGACACTCAAATCCGTTCAACTTTTCCAAAAATAACAGTAGTAATTCGAGAGTTGGGACAGTGAATCATCCAGATTAGGGATTCAATTGGTACCCTCTATGCCCCCACTTCTATATCTGCTTAACTTTCAACAGCAACATGCTAGCAGGTTCTCAACTCAGACCTGATGACAACTCTAGCGATAATACCTGCATCGCTGTTAGGACTTAAATGATGTCTTCACCGCATGTGAGAAATGCATTAACAACATCAATATTCTCACTATTACTTCTTGCACTTTTGGAGGAACAACCATCTCCCCTACATACTGTAACGCCACCCAACTCCTAGCAACAACTCAACGACTCGAAAAATATTACCAATGCTGCGGAGACTTCAACAGGGTACTTATCAGCCTCGTATGAAGCAGTATTACAATTATCACTCCGTTCGTTTCTCTTCTTTCTACCCCATCTCAAGTTTTCTCAGCACCACCAATAATCTCACTCATTTAACTTCTCCTATATCTCATTAAAATAATCACATCAACATAAGGGGTCCATCACGTTGTTCCTTGCGTTAATACGACTACATGGATACCTTTTAGTTACTGTTTACGTTCTATCTCCATTTTTAACGCTAAAAGACTGATTTTCGTCGTTTCGGAAGACAGCCCTAACTTCCTCAGAAATAGCGAGTTGTTCAATGTGTTTGAACCAGAGTAATCCTTGTTATCTAGCAAATCGAATGATACCAAACATGACCCTCTTACCATATCCCATTCATTTTTAGCACAACCCCTCCCACTTCTCGTTTACAACTCAATTTCGTCTAACTGTCTCAGAAATATCTCCACATCCATGGAAACTTATTTATAGTGTACCAAGTAATAGGCCGATTCTGAAAATACCATTTAGCCATCTCCCCATGCGTCGTTTTCACTTTTAACCCCAACACTCAGTTCTACCGAATCACACAGTTGCATCCAACTTTCTCAGAAAAACTCACACCATTAAGCCGACTTGACCAACGTGCTCTTCACTATTTTTCAAATAAGACGGTACCTTGAAGACTTCCCCCACTGTTTCCGACGTCACTTATAACAGCCACTCTCCTGATATGGTCCCCATTCAGATCTGCCCCTAACTCATTCAAAAATATCTATAGACATATACAGAACTGACCATAATGTTCCCTAGCCTAAACCGATTCTTGTGTAACCTCTCAATCCCCCCATGATTCCCCCATAACACCTATAAATCTGAATACCGCGAATTCTGTTTATCACAAACTCGCAACTAGTTTTGTCAGAAATATCCCCATCACTCTTCATAGCTATCCATGATACTCTCCAGCTTCAGGAGATTCGAGAGTTACCATTCATATCATTCTCGTAACCTCATTGCTGCTTTTAGTATAGACATTTCTTGGCTACATTGAGACACCCCAATCACTAACTCCCTTATATTTCCTTCCAGAACTGTAGAGACCAAACCATCTCATTCTGTGAGGGCCAAAGATACTCATATTACCGCCAATTCTTCTACTACAACATTATCTAAGTTGTAGCTCAATTTTTCCAGTTCTACTGAGGTTTTGATGTCTCTGTGAAAAATTGTAAAAAGGCGGTAGTGGGGACACGAACGGTTCAATAAGAATAATCGACTCTTACTTAGTTATAGCTAAAGTCTCATTCACTATACTGTTTCTACTGACAAGTTGAGAGCCAGTTTCTCCCTAAGTAGAGTTGGGAGAGTAGGGACAAAACTTGGATGATGGGTGTTAAGAAAGGTGTTCATGGTATCGCTGGGATCATCTGACTCAGGGGAACACTCTGGTTAAGTCTTTGAGTTGATACAGGTAGTTTTTATTGTTGTAAGTCCGATTCAGTTGTAAGTAGGAAATGAAACTCTCGGTTTTAAAATTGAAAGAAAGATGATGGAGAGAGCAGAAGAAATGAAGGACTATTGTGGTCCGGTAGAAAGATCATGGTGAAAACCCCCTTACGATACGAGTATTTCTGAGTATGTTATGGTCAATTACGTGATGAAATAGGATTGGGAATCGAATTGTCAAATGCATTCGAGAGTTAAAGGAGTGGACTGATAGGGGCCATTATGATGACGTAAATCAACTGAGTTCGGTGTCTATCTAGTCCTATATGTGCAGGTATTATTGAAGGAGTTGAGGCAAGTTCTCTAAAAAGGAGATTTATAGATATCGGTGTAAATCGTCAATAGGAGATGGAAATGTAAATGTACAAGGTAACACCATAAGGCTCTAGTCTATATGATCTGATTTATCAAGCTGTCATAGCTGTGGGGGTATTATGGAGGTAGTTGAAGTCAGTTGTGTGATAATGCAGAGTTGGGTGGGGTAGTGCTAAACGAGATTCGACGAGCGTAAAAGGGGTTTATATGGTATCGATAGAATTGCCTAGCTCTGTATATTTCTCTAGTCTACTCAAAATAGTGATTCAACTATTTCCTGTGGTTATGTGGGAGCTCTGTAAAATCAAAGAAATAGGTATTTCAGTTTCACTGTGATGTGAAAGTTAGAAAGAGAAATATAACGGGAATAGTGAAGGAGGATATGTCGAAGGGAAGACGCTTATCATGTCCCAATTGTGGTATGAATTCTTTTCACCCAATTGGACGCAGTTATAATGTCACGTATACATGAAGAGGGGACGTCAAAAACTGATATTTAGTAGTAAAGTATACTTGAACGGTATGATTAGAATCCCCTAGATTCTTATAATAATCTGATCAACCCTTCATGATTGTATAAGTATCTCTAAGGCAATTAGAGCCAAATATGCAAAATGAAGAAAATGGAAGTTGCTGTATCAGAGATATACAAGAGGTGGCAAGAGAGACATCATGGTTGTTACAGGCTCTCATCGGCATGATAAACACGATTTACTAGTTGGTTTATCGATACAGGCTTTATTGATTGTACTGGTGACAGCTATGTGGGGCTACGTCGGGTGAATGATGTGAGTTTTTTGGCGAAAAACTGGGATATGAGAATGAGAGTGATGTGATCTGTACTGCCATCATCACAGGCGCCTAAGGGACATTACCATCTACCTGCCATAGCTATGGGAATAATCCTGGTTAAGTTGTACGCTATTCTGTCATAGCAGAAAATTTGTGTTTGGATTTTAGAGAGAGAATATGCGTTAGAAGCTGCAGATCAAATGATACCAGTTGTTCTACAGTATGTACTCATCTTATTGTTCATTATGAACTAGTCTGATTGGTCATATAGGTATTTCTGGTCAAGATTGCCAAGTTTGAGGAAGTTGTGCCGAAATGTAAAAATGAGAAGCCGGAGCTAAAAGTCGTTCTGTCATAGTAGGTGAGAAACAGATTGTATTAACAGAAGGCGCAAACATCGGTGATCACGCTTGTGGCCATCGTATAGTGCTGGGAGTATTTCTGGCTAAGTTAGAGAAGTTCCCAGTGGGAGGGATATATTGAGGTGTAGATATTTATTGTATAAAAGTTATATAAGAGAGGTTGGAACAGGCGAGGAAGTTTCTAACAAGTCTGAAGATTACAATGAGTGGCTTGTCCTAATCATGTGGGTATTTCTGAGGGAGCTAAATGCCTTTGAAGGGTAAAGTAGAATTGGGGCCCCCAGTGTAAAATCTTGATAAGAGCTATGAAAGTTAACGTTCAGGGTATCAATGGAATCGCATAGCCCTTGAAAATACGTCTGTTAAGTGGTCATAACACTTAGGAGGATGTTGGGAGAATTATGAAGAAGTACCTGACGAGGCATAATTGGGGATGTCGTTGTAAAATCTGGGCAGAAATAGTAGGAGGGAAATAAAATGGTCCAATACATTCTTCGAGCCGTTTTGGTACCAATGAATCACACGCTACTATTCTATCGGTATTTCCAACGAATATAGAGTAGGGTTATTAAGCGACAAAATTTGGGGTATTTGGGATAAAATGAAGTAAGGGGTGATATTGTAGACGTTGATATGACTCTTAGAATCACTCATAACTAAGGAGTAAGATGGTTAAGTCTCCACGTCAACGCGAGTATTTCTGATTGAAATAGCTCCAGCTGCGTTGTATAGTGGAAATGGGTGTCAGCGATGAGGGTTGGAAGGTTATATTAGGGGCTGCGTACGTGATACCGAACGTTTTCTAGGGCCTGGACGAGAATAATGGTCACCTCGCCATGAAGATGTGGGTATTTTTCGTTCCGTTGGACCATTTCTACTTTTCTTAAAAATCTGAGTTTCAAATCCAGTCGAACATAACGACTGTTGAAAAGTAGAATTATGGAAAAATGCCACGGAGCATTGTTTAACTCATTAATTGTAACTCTCTTGGGCATTTACTATGCCCCATGAAGCACCATTAACCCCTACTATCTTTTATCCACACCATCATCCCCACCTCTACCCATATAACTGGCTGTATTTTCTTGGCGAATAGGCCTATTACAAAGGTGAGTTGATCCCCATAATCACCTAGGTCACGGCATCATCACGATAGCCGTTACACCTCCCAAACTCTCTCATCTAATATTTTAGGGCCGAATCCCCCAGTCTTGCTCCTCACCGATCTGCACTTAACTCCTGAAGAAATACCCGCATTATTGGGGAGACTTCGTCATGATATTCAGTAGTGGTGAGTTATTGCACAGATACCTAGTACGTCTCGATTACCTTATATATACGCATTTTCACAGTTACAGCACTGTTGATCTTGATTTTTCAACTTCCCCTAATTGTCCGAGAAAAACGCAAATATCTACGGAGACTCGAGTATGTACCATATTCCCAACACTGCGGCGGATATGATGATACCTTTCACATCTCGTTTACGTTTTCTTTACGTAATTTCACAACGACACTCCTATTATAGGCACTAGATACACCCACAGACAATTTCACCAGAAGTAGTTATGTCACTAAACGGACTTCACGGTTGTATTCCCCAGCTCTTGAGGATTCCAATGGGATCCCGAAAGTCTCTCCTAGTACCATTATTGGACATAGAAGGAAGGCAACCCCAGTTCTACTTCTCGACACAATTGAACTTAACTCAGCAAAAAATAGTCGAATTTAAATGGGGACTTGACAAGGGTAATTCGCCTTGCGTTTCTAATTGAAATAATACCATTCCCTCACTCCCTGTTATCTCCGAAAACCTTCAATACCTAGACCCCTATTTCTGCCACACATCTGAAGGGCCTTGACTAGCAACAGAAATAGCCGTAATAGCAAGGTCTCTAAACCATCATGTTTCTGGAATACGGACCATTTTAATGAGTCCACTCGTAAATCGTCTAATAGCTTCTACTTTTGTATAAAATGGAATCACTTATTTTCAACTTTTGAAAAATTGGGGCAACTTTTCCAAATATACCAGTATCGTTTAACAGACTTATGCGGCGACATCTGGATTGCTTAAGTGTTCTTAGGTACCATTATCCTGCCCTCTACTTCCCCATACCACTTTTTAACCCCGATCTTCCAAGTCCGCTTCACCACCCAGCTCCCCATAACTCGTTCAGAACTAACAATATCGTTGACCCAACTGAGCCATCGTGGTTCAACCCGTAGTACAATCCTGAAATATCAGATTGATCCTCCCTACTACTTATTATCCACTTGTAGAATCAAAACACAAATTTCTCATCCTGTCTAAACTGCCAGTAGCGTCGTCAAGAATATCTGTCTACTTACGACAACTAGACAGGAGTATTTTCCAATGTCAGGAGATTCGTTTGATACCATACAGATATCCCCTACTTGAATTATATGATCTTTTGCAAATGCGCACCAAATTCTTCGTTTTTATTTAATTCCGTGTAGCTCTTTCAAAAATGTTCGAATTACTATGGAAACTTAACAGTTTTATTATTCAAGGTCCCACAATCCCAGTATTCCCTTGGATTTCCATTTTCTTACCTCTTTAGCACGTTAGCACCTACATTACCAGTTCAACTCCAATACAGATACGCCCCAACCCCTCAGACCATACTCCCATAACAACAAGGACTTCACAGATCTACCATCAGGGCGGGGAGGAGTCAGTGGTTCCTTTGCAAGTTTTTTACTACATTTCACACGCTTCTAGCATGCTATCTCGCTTCCAGCAGATATCGTGAGTGCCTCTATCTTGCCCAGAAATACCCCTGTTGCAACAGTGACTTTGCTACAATATACCCCAGCATCTGCCCGCTCCTTTAGCACCTTTAAGCTTTCGCTTACTACAAGTACCTGTTGACATATTTCAATTAGTGCACTCGTCATAACTCCCTAGAGGGAACGGCTTACCAGTTCATCAAAAAATGCACAAATGTTATGTCACCTTCACCCACGTACTGTCTAGATCTGGGGGACTCGTACTATACACGAAATGTCTCTATTGCTTCTACTTCTCCCCCAGTTATCCTCACACTCTCAATTCTACTCTACCATTCAGCCTCCCCTATCTTCATGAAAAATACTCTCAACATCTCAAGATCTTGACCACTAAATTCTAGGGCGTCGGGAATATCGTTTTATACCTCTCTAGTATCTCTTTCCATCTCGGCCTAGCTCTCAAGAGCGAATACTGATTTCAATCTTCACTCCGAACTTGGCCTAGTGACACCAAAAATACCCCCATAAGCAAGCAGAGTTGATCATTCTGTTCCCCACTGTCTAGCCAACCCAATGGTACCAACTAGACTCTGTCTTCTACCCTATGTCCTCTGATACCTCCAGCATTCCTACTCCTTCGGAACTTAATCTAGACTCAACTATCACAGAAATACCCCCATAAGGAGACCAGATTTACAATATTGTTCCTCGGGTACAGGAGTGTCTCCTGACACCCCTTATGTCTCTCCCTTTTCCTTCTCGCAACTTCAACAACTGAACCCCTAGGACAGCCCAAGCTAGATCAGTTCCTAGATAAAAGATATACCTATGATAGTGGTGATTTGCTTGACACATTCTCTCCCCCGTGTGATCTATATAATACCAAATATATCTCTCCTCCTCTCTTATACACAGTTATTTCCCAACCCTCCCAATTCTACTTCTCCATATAGCTCGGTACAACTACTTTAATAATACTCACAACAGTAAACCAACTTTCCCGGCGTATTTCCCTGGCTCATTTAATGCATATGGTACCGCTCGCTATCCTCTTCCGATATCTTTCATCTCTTTAAAATCGAAATACCTGTTTTGCCTGTGATATGAGATACCCACAACTCTATCAGAAATACCTGGAGGGTTATGGCGACCTTACTGGAGTATTTTCCGCGGCTAGGCGAGTCTAACCATACCATGTAACCCTCCCTTTTTACCTCCTATCAAGTTTTGTCACAAGCCTTCCCAACTCTACTTTCCCCTATGACTCGCTCCTACAGAACCAAAAACACACATAGCCCTACGAGTCAGTTCCCAGGGTTGATTTTGGAAATAATCGACTTATAGGGCTCTCTCAGATTGACAACAATGGCAGTGGTACCAAATTGTCGCACTATTTCGAAGACGGCAATACTCACTTAATGGATTTTCAGTGAACTCATTGCTTATTAGGCAAGGTCGATTGCAGTCCCCGAAAACTTGTACTGCACTGACAGATTTCATACCCATAAACTCCCAACATTTTTATTGACACGAATACTTGTACAAGTAGGGCAATCTCTGTTCGTGCCTTTCGAACACTTCCTACTTAGACTCTAGCTATCAACTAATTCACCCAACTACTTGTACAAGTAAAAGCGTCAATTTACTTATGGTTTGAACTTGCATGAAATATGCACAGGAGGAAACCACCAAAAATGCATCAAGACAAGCCTCAACCCTTCAATATATAAACCCAATTATGGTGTCATAACATCAAAAATAGATGAGACAGCCTCAACGAAAATGAAGAATGACTCATCTCTCCAAAACATTTGCAAAACCAGTTCATCGCGATTGACGAATAAAAATCTCTATACAAGTACAAGGCTGGGACCGTGGGAGCTGTAAACTTGTGACAAAAGTTAAGTGACGTTTAGCTCCGAAGTTTAAAAAACGCGCGATTAAAGTTTGTTGGCAAGGGTCCAATCCTTATCAATTTCCCATCAAATGGCTTAATAGAATTACTCATGGCATATGATGACAATATAGCTGCTATAAGCTGGACGCTAAGTCCGGAAAATCAAGACCGCGTCGAATCCATTCACATTGATATCAACGAAATCACACACGTCTCACGATCACGAATATAACGCGTTTATACTCGTCCGATTTTTTTTATAACTGATATGGACACTTGTATTGTTTTGAAGTTTCGCGACTTAGTGATTTTGGGAACGAAGAACTTAGCACAATTTACAACGACACGTACCAGCACGCACCTCTTAGGAACACACGGACCATATACAAGTGGAAATCAGCCACTTGTAGCACGCGTACAACGATATCACAGCTGCTACACTACCTATATCAACACCACAATTCAATATACAAGCTTCTATTACAAGTATGAACGAGTATTACGCGTCTACAAGGGTTTACACCGCCAGTCAGCGTGTCTGCCTTCATTCTGTTCATATTCAGCCAAGAATATACCGAGACTTGAAGGCTTCAGCCATGGGTCGTTCACAGGTCATTCGTGGCACAGCCCTGGAGTCCCTGGTCGTGCATCATCCCACACGGTGTGGTGGATAGTGCTCCAAACAGAGGCCCAGGCCCTTGAGTACCTCGTCAAGTGACCTGCCGGCCGTGGCATCCTCAACAATAACAAGGAGATACACCACCTGCTGCCCATCGTTGTACTCACTCGGCACGTCGTCCCCTAAGGGTCGTACTGCTGTTCTTCATCCGGCTACTCACCGATGACGCGTTCGTTTCAAGGCAAGGAGCAAACAGCTGAAGCAAACCATCCTCATACCTCACACCAGGGTCACTTCTCTGGTCCAAGTACAAGTTGCGTGCTACCTACCACTGTATGTTCCTTTCCTCCACGCTGACGCGTTCTTACAGCACCAGAGCGCGTTCAGCCATCCTCATCAACAGCATCAAAATACTCCTCTTCGTTAGTATGGTCTTCGTCAGTAGAGTCGTCAAAGACAGTCACCCAATTCCTTGTCTTTCCATTGTATAACTCACGTTTTGGTAATTGTTGTCGACGCGTCGCGGTTTTGGTAGGATGGAGGAGGAGGAAGGAAGAGGTCACGAAATATGGATTTACTTAGGTCCCAACAACATGATATTAACTTTCGAGCTTAAAACGACAGTTCCTCCCAAGGAAGGCTACACTGGAAATTTCCTCCAAAGGAAGGCTGCAAACTTACAGCTCCCACGGTCCCAGCCTTGTACAATGTAAGTACAAGTAGGGGATGGAGTTGTGTAGATTGGCATAATTGAGAGTGTTATGGTAAAAAGTAGCAAAGAGAGAATAGAGAAGACATGTGTGGGCTTATGTGAATCTCCCGAGTCTCACCAATAAGCTGGTCAAGTCTACATGGCAATGCCGGTATTTATGCGCGAGAATTCGCCGATTCTGCGAAGAGACAAAATAGGTGTTTCGGTTTAAAATGTGGTATAAAAATACCAGTGGAGATATCAGCTGTCATTCCAATGCTTCATGAGCCCGGGAAACATTCCAAATTGGCTGGCTTCATAATATGGGTATTTTTGAAGGAGATAAGTGCTGTTCAATGGGGAGAGTTAACCATTACCCTTCTTACTAAATTCTTTAGAGGAGTAGTTGAAGAGGAATAAGAGATACCAATAGATTATTCTGGCCGTAAATAAACCTTTGGTCAAGTAGCCACGGTGATGGGACCATTTCTAGACGAGTTGATGCCACTCTACTTGGGAAATGTATTTTGGGTGTCGTGTTAAAAAGGGTAAGAAATGGAGGAGAGGATTAGAAAGGTGGTAACTGATCTTTTCTCGCTCTTTCGACTCCATGCTCAAGTTATTTCAGTGATAGGGGCATTTTTGAGAGAGATAGGAGCCGTTATGTGAAATGGTATAATGGAGGATGGAAGGGTTAGAAGTGAGTAGGGACTAATAGTCAAGGCGTGAGCGGTGCCATTGTTTTCGCCTGTATCTGGCGATAAAGATAACTAAGCCAACTTGTCAATGGCAGTATTACTGGAGGAGTTGAGTTCAGTTGACTGCACAACAGCATCTGGAAAAATGGTGGGAAAAAAGATTAGGAAAGACATAGGGGTACCGGAGCAGCTCTAAAAAGGTGCCCAGCATTGGAGGAACAAGATGGAAAAGCCATCATAGTGGTAAAGATATTTTTGAGAAATATAGAGGCATCCACACTATACTAGTTCAAAAAACTTTTATAGTCCGCTCAAAAATACTCACATCAACACGGAAACTTCACCGTTATGTCAATCAGTAGAAGAGGAGCTAGAAAATACCTTCTATATCTTGTCCATAGCTTTTTTTCGTATTTTACCAATGACTACCCAAAACCACCCCGACCTGTGATGTGTGTCCAACTCTTTCAGAAATACAAGTGTAATTTTTATGACTTGACCAGAGTGTTCCCCTAGATTAGTAGTCCTGAATGATACCCGCTATATATCTCCTGCTATCTCCTCCTTCTCTGTAACTCCGAAACACCTATGATCTACATCTCTCAGAACTGAATGCAACTTCATCAGGGATACCAGCATCAACATGTGGAGGTGACCAACGAAATACTTACGGCAAGGCGAATCTGATGGTATCAAACATGGTTATCTTACCCCTTCTTACTCTCATTTGGCACTTGCCCTCCCAGTTCTACAAAACCTTACAACTGGGCTCAACTCACTCAATAATACAGTCACCGCTTTGAAAACTTGATTAATAGAATCCAACACCTCAGGCCTGTCTGATTCCACCATTCACATACAAACCCACATCTCTATTTTTCACCATTAACATCGACATTCATAAATTTCACTTTTAGAGAACTTCTCTGAACTCCTCCAAAAATAGCAGTATTGTTATGGGGAGGTAAGTGCCAAGTTATTACCCTTTCTAAAGTCACAATGGCACCTTTTATTTGTCTTCACTACCTCTTTATATACCTGTAATACAATCTACCCCCAATCATGATTGACCCATAGCTGACCCCAACATACTCAGAAATACTTGTATCGTGAGGCAGTCTCGACCTGACTAATAGACCAGACTTAATGATCCATTAATTTCTTCCATCTTCTCCTATCAACTTTCCTTCATCTTCAAAATCATATATTCTCATTTCACACCATTCATTGAACTCTCCTCAGAATCATAAGAAATACCTATATCAACTCGGAGACTTCACCAGAGTGTTACCCTGAGTCGGACGATTCCATCGATCCCATGAACACCCCCCTTAACATCACCCACTCGATTTTTATACCCACCCTCCCAACTCTCCTTGAGAAGATGCTGGCTCTCAACTTCCTTAATATTTCCAACATAGTAAAGGATATTGGCCCAATACAATACCCCCAGCGGAGTACTGTATACTGATTATACCCTTTGTGTCTCTACCACATCCTTTTTACAAGTTTTAACAACGACACAAAAACCTCAGCAGAACCTGAAGGTGGAGAAAAACTCATCAAAAATGTAGAAGAAGAATTAAGGGTTAAGTATGGGTATCTCCGACTCACATTAAAGACAATGATTAAGTCCCCATAGTACAGAACACATTTAAGAGAGTTATCAAGGGAGGTGTGGTCGTACAGACGAGAATAGAATGTCAGTGCCAAAAACTACCACGATGTTGAAGGAGAGATATAAACGGTATTATTAGATTCTACTGGATCCGGGGAGTACAATGATTAACCGTGAGCTATAGTGAGAGTAATTTTGACTGTTCTAATGGCAGTTCTGTATTTAGCCAAAAAAGTGTGGTTCGGTTTTATTAGTCTTTTGAATACTGTGGGAGGGAATGGAGGAGGTAAACAAGATTCTTCTGACTCTTAAGATCTATAGGGTCTGCTTGGTATATTCTCATGGGTATTTTTGGGTGAGCTAGGGACAGTTCTAAGTGGATGCGATATTGGGAGAGTGACTGATAAAAGCGGCGTAGAAATAGTGGAGAAGTTTTTAATGGTACAATTACAATTGGAGGAGGAAGGGGAACACAATGATGAAGTCCCTGTAATGCTGCTGGTATTTCTGGCAAAGGTGGTTGAAAGTGAAAATACAACATAAATTGGGGGTCTCCACATAAAAGCTGGAATAACATAGCAGGTGGTCATTAATGGATACCATTCGAATGATCTGAGTCGTTAGAATAGGATGGTCAACCTTTTGTCGTCACACGGGTATTTCTGGTATATATGTGCTCTACTTGAAGACACATATTTTGTGATGTAGAATAAGAACTCCTCTCACTACACCAACAATACTCCCATCTCGGTTATGACTTGACCGGAGTATTTTTCTGGACCTACCGATCCTAACGATATCATAAATGCCTAGGTTAGTATCCCTTGCTCACTTTTTACACTTTCCACTCCACTTCTACATGGCCACAAATGTTCACCCAACTCTTCTAAAAATATCCACATCGTCATGAGAAGTGTACGATTGTACTCCCCAGATCAACACATATCTAATAACACCATTCATAACTTCTCTTCAGCAACATTCTCAACTTCTACACCTCCACCCCTATCTCCACCTCCTCCCTATCTTGGATATAACTGCCCCAGAACTGCCTGAATACATACCGCGACTTTATATCTATACTTGTCAGGGCTAGAATCGTCCAACAGTAGATCTCCTCCATCCTCATCTATCACGTAGTCACTTACAATTCCGAAACACAGATATTCTATTATTTGTAGAACTTCTGCAAGCTCCCTAAAAAATACTCAGACTCAAACACAGACCTGACCATCGGATTGGCACGCATCAGTCGATCCATTTGGTACCGTCTATGCCTATACTACTATGCCCAAACAACTTTTGTCACTTCCACCTCCAATTCTATTTTTGGGCAGAACTTTCTCCAACTTCTCCAAAACTGCTCATACCACTATGCCGTATCCACCATCGAGTTCCCCGTCATCTATAGAGCAGAATGAGTCTGTTGATGACGGACTTACTGTTCTTTACCGCTCTGAAAATCCAAACACAATTTGTTCATCATTTTACTGACCTTTTCCAACTTCGCCAATAATAGTGGCATACTGATAGAAACTTAAAAAACTCCTTCATCGCGTGATAGAACTCACAAATGTACCACTCATCTACTCCCTGATGCTTCTGCCTCTTTTTTAGACCCGGGACTCTCATATTCTACTTCATACAGAGGAGACTTTAACTTCATCAGAAATACTGGTACAGTTACGGCGACTTTACCAGAACGTTATAAGGAGCTAGAATTTCCCATATTCCCTTTCACATCTACTTTGCTCTTTCTTCCTCACTTTTAATACCAACTCTCTAAATTACCCCTTAGCACATATACACTCAACCCCAGTAACATGACTCCAAGTCACATGGTAACTTGACCAACGACTTTTGTGAACTAGAAATCCTTTTTAATGTCCCCATAACCCCCTTGCCCTATATCCTGTCCACCTTTATCACCACACCTCTAACCCCACCATACTCAATCCCTGCAACTCCGTCAAAACTAGTCAGGGGATGAAACAAGAAAGGAGATGGATATAATTGTAAAACTAGCCACAGAACTACTTCTGTGGATCACTTAAACATTTTAAATGTCTACTTCTAGTAGCTTGATGGGCTCCTTGAGGTTTTAAATATTCTTAACTAAACTATCAAGTAATATAATGACCAGCAGGTAAGATTTATAGTTAAGGCATAATTAGGCATACTCAGAGGCACTCGAGAAAAAAAACATGTTCCAAAAATGTTTCCTAAATACAACAAAAGAGGCACCAAAATGACCGCCTTCGCCTAGCGAATACACCTATATAGGTCCCATCTCGTCTGGACCTACAATACCAATTTAAGACACCTTTTCGAATATTTACTCGGCCGGAAATCAGACTTTAACAGCCCCAAACAGCCTCATGAAACGTCAGGACAGAAAGAAAGATACCAGCGGACTCACCAGGACCAGTACAATCACCTAGAGCTGGTTTTAAAGCGATATCCCCGCGTTTTTCAAAAATGTCAAAATCGTCAAAATCGCCTGACAGTGGGCCATGAAAAATACGGATTTTTGGAAAAAACGAAATTACGAATTTTTCAAATAACGGTCCTAGAGCAATATAAAGTGCTCCATAGGAATCTTCCGAGCCGTCCCGTTACTATGGTATAAGTTTTAATCCTCTGTGATGTTTATAATGTTGTTTTATCCTCCAAACAAAGTATTTTTTTTCAAGTTTACCCTTGATTCGGACTTTTTCGGTTTTTTTTATTTATTTTCAACTTTTGGGAGATCCAAAAAACCTTAATTGGCCAAAAGTCCCAAAGTTGGTTGAAGTTGAGAAAAAAAATAAAAAAAACCGAAAACGCGCAATAGCCATGTAAGGAAATATATAGTGGCACCATTAGAATGCCCCGAGCGTCACGACATCAAATATGTAGCTGGCCAAGGAATTAAGTATGTATTTCAGGAATTCTTGACTAGTCGGTTTTGTGGGGTATATTTAAGGTTTTAACTGTTTTTTAAACGACTAAGTGTTTAGTAAATACCACAAATATCATCATAACGTGTGTAAATGATATCTTAGGAAGAAACCGATATAACTAGCATGGAGCGGGAAGTCAAGCGAACATGCCTAATATCTCCCTGATCGATTTGGATATATTGTTGATGATTTAGAGCATATTGAAGTAGCGAAAAAAACGAATACTTATCGAAACTTCTTTAATATACGCCAAATCAGCGTTAGGAAATCATTTTTCATCTAATTAAGACAATGGCTTTCTATTGAGCATACTTTTGCATCAATCCGCAGCATGGATCAGGATTTCGGTTTTTTTATTTTTTTTCTCAAGTTGAACCGACTTTGGTCAAAATCCCAACATTAAGGTTTTTCCCCCATCCGAAAGTCGAAAAAATCCAAAAAGGCCTGAATCAGACAATTTCAAAATAGGTGGGTGTAAATGAAGGTGTTCCGGTATCCCGATTAAACAATTAGCTATACCAATGAGCTACCAAAGCCACGAGGATTCGAATTATGGTATCAGTTTTCCGAAAGACCTCATATTGATGGAGATAAAAATTCGGTGTCCCCTCAAAAAGTGTGAAAAACCGACAAATTTGTGGGTCTGGGCCTAGGTCAGGAGAAAAACGAGATTTTGAAAATTTCTGTAATTCCGCTTAAATGTACTCAAAATCGATGTTGATCGAATGAGCAGATCGAGGTGATCTTCCTGGTATACATATATACATTCTAGCACTAATATTACGGCTTTTATACACTGTTCTGTCTCGTATTTTTCACTATGAAAAACATGGGATGGATGAAATGTTGACGATTATGGCTTTATATGACAAACCAAGTGGTCCAGTGTAATGTACACACCTGAAAATACCCCCCTATCATGTTAAATATTCATCTGACCAATATTATGAAATCCACACATTATCCATGCATGATTAGGATGATAAGATGATAAGGTTGAACATAGCTTGCCTGAGAAAAAAATCTCACTTGGTTGGACAAAACTTGCATTAATATAACGAGTGGTTTGGTTTCACTTTTTAAGATAGGATAATAGGTTGATGTACCACCCGTAGCTCTCCTGACATTTCACACCCTCTTCTAATACTCACTCTCATTCATATACCCGTACACACAACTGCCCTTGACTTCGGCAAAAATAATGCCACAGCCAAGAGAGGATCTTTACGCGCATGCCCTGATCATGAGGTTTCAACAGATACCAAATTTACTGTCTATACTGTACGATACCTACTTTTAGCTACAATGCGCAAGAGGTGGCGATGCTTAGAACTTCTGTAAACTCTTCAAAAATACCTATATAAATATATCGGCTGAGAAGTACGGTCATAAAAGTCGTCTCATGGAAATGATTTCTGTTGCTTATTTCCAGTCACTTCTTACTTCACTACATCACCGAAATACCTATTTTCTACTTTTTAGAGAACTAGCCCCAACTTCGCTAGAAGTATCCACATTATCAAAATGACTTTATCTGTGTATTCTACGAAGTTTGGGGATTAAAATGATACCATACAAGTCACGTATACTACATCTTAGTCACTTTTCTCATTGGCCCGTTTCCTTTCATTTTATGTAGTCACATTCATTTCCAAAATACTCATAAAACTAAGGGAACTCGACCAGCATAATTTGGGAAGTACAGTGACCATCCTGGTACCACTCACGACTCTTCTACTGCCAAGACCTGCCACCCACGATATCAACTTAGGTTGACTGATCTTACTTAGCATACTTTGTTAGGAATAGTTGAGATTAAATGCTACTGGGGATACCTATTTCGTCGTTGTAGTTGGACTGGAGTTACAGCGATATTACCATCTGACGATTTTGATAGCTGTTCCAAACAAATACCCACAAAGCTCGTCTTATTGTCATACAAAATCTTGAGCTATCGGCATTATAGCGTACTCCACCAGTTTTTCCCGTTGGGAGTATTGTTGGAATTTACTCTAGAAAGTTTGACTTTAACTATACTAGATGCTACAGCATCCAAATTCCACTAAAAATACCAGATGAAATGTATTCCTAGAATCAAAAAAACTATTTGTTAGAGACAAAGAACGCGAACGGGTTGACTGTACAGACAGCGTTACCTCTTTCGCTATTGTCATCGTAGTCCGTACTATTATTCCCACTGTTGAGGTCGTCGTCTGTGTCATCAACAGGCCAGTATCCTGTCTTCTTGATCAAATCTAGAGCATCACTGTCGTTTATATCATACAGTCTCTCATCACCACATCTACCTTCTTCTACCATTATCTGAGGAGTCACTCTCACCAGGAAACCGTCTTCAAACACATGTGTTGCCATCAAGGTCATGTTGGGGAATACTCCAAACCTCTTGTAGCACTTATGCACTCTGTCGAAATCATACGCATCTCCGTGGTCACCCCGCCACATCACCAACTGATAATAGTCGTCCCACCAGCTTGCACAAGCGTATTGCATACTATCAGACTGTCTTATGCATTCCAGCAGTGCTAAAGCGGTCTTATCGTCTATGTTTGCTCCTGCTGACTGTGCCGTGACCATACTATGCAAACCCAGTATGGCAACTATGTGTGTTACCAATCTCATTTCTTTGTCGTTCTTGCGAAATAAGGAAGACTCTGAGTTAATACTGTTCCAAGGAGATAGCTATTCTTTGTGATTGTTAGGTATCTGTTGGTATCTTGGGATGTCAGACCTCTATGAAGACTCTGGAAATCACCTTGTTCTTCAAAGTAACGCTTTAATCTCTGAATGATTTGGAGACTGGTGATTGGGGAATACAGTAGTATGGCAACTGGAAACAGGGTGTAGAGGGGTGTCTGTCTAGAACCATGTCAACGAACTCACTGTAGGATTCGGTTTGTTGGTGTTTCTTGGTAGTGAAAAACTCTCCAGTAGGGGCTTACGGCTAGTATTTATATCTCTCGATTGAGGGAATTTCTACATTTTATGATTGTTAATTCTCGTTGACAGACCACGTTTCTTCTTTGTTTTTGGTGAAGATATTGGATCCTTTCCATTTGAGACAAAAGCCAATTCCCAATTCTACTCACACATGCATGATCGGTATGATAAGGTGATTCACGCTTGCATGATAAGGTGACTCACGCATGCATGATTAGATCACACATGCATGATAAGATAAGGTTCACTGAACTTCCGCTAGAAAAAAATCACCCTCATTACAAAAAAAAATCACTTGTTGGGGAAAACTTGCTTTACAATAACAAGTGGATAGTTGTCACCCCCTGAGATATGATGATATACAGTGGTAACATCCGTAGCTCTCCTAACATTTCACACCCAGTTCTACCAGCACTCCTTCTTTTACCCTGAGACACACAGTCTAAAAAACCTGACTACGAGATTCTTCAAGTCCCGAGGTCTATTTCGGTACCAATGAAATCGTTTATATTATATCATTCCCACTTTTAGCTTCCACCCACCTACAGGTGCCCAGTCATAGAACATCTTACAAACAGTGCAAAAATACCCATATCAATACATCGGCTTGACCAGTATGGTTCCAAAAGACGTTCCTTTCAGATTATTGGTGTTGTATCTTTCTTGAGACTTCCTCCGACACTCCCTGACTGAAACACCCTTGTTCTACTATATAGAGAACGCCCTCCAACTTCGCCAGAAGTGCCCACATCGTGAAGGATACTTAACCAGTGTTTTCTTCAAGGAAATGGAATTCAAACGGTACCATACACTTTGTCTATAGCCTATCCCTGTCACTTTTCTCACTGGCCCTCACAATTCTCCATCGCGTTACAACTGTCGTCTACTCTCGCAATAATACCCTCATCAGTCCAACGACTCAGTCATTGTTGGTCCATTAGTGGGTGAATCCAATGATGCAGTACTTCTGTTGATTTCCTTCTCAGTCAGTTCTAATATACAAGTAAGCTCCCTCTGCTTAGTCACGCAACAGTCCCAGGTCTGGTAGAAGTACTCAAATAACCAAAGGGATTTGAATGTGTCTATCTCGAAGTCATGCCGGCCCAGTAAAACACTTACACTTCTCTCTTCTATCTTTGTATCTCTTCTTAACCTGGAATACTCGTTTGCCTCTCTTACAGACCTGTCCCTAGCTCCATCAGAACTACTTCCATAAACATAATGAGCAGTTCGTCATACTGCCCTTGTCAGATAGATGTCAATTGACCATTATTGTCCTTATTTTTTACTCCTTGTAGCTTTTACCGCCTCATTTCTACATAACTACATGACCCAATCTATTTTAAATAATTCCTCCAGAAATACTTTCACCACTAAGGCGATTCAGGCATATCGTTAATTAATCCGCTAGCACCATGGGGAACAGTTCGCTACTCTCTTGCTACTTTTCTCTCCTATTTTTACCACCTGCACTCATATTCAAGCCCCCAAAAAGATGTGAGTGAAAAGTAAGTAAGAGGTAGCACAGGGCAATACAGGGTATTTCTGGGGTTGTATGACTCCAAAGACTGTTATAGCCCAGCTGACTTGACAAACTGAGCATTTCTGAGAATACTACCGCTGTTCAACCAATGTGAGAAAAAGTATGTTTTGGGATAAAAAAGGAACAGGGATCTTAGACAAAAGCTGATGGGTATCATTGTAGTATTTCACAGCCCAGCAAATACCATGCTCAATTCCCCAATACGATGCAGATATTTTTGAGAAAGTTATGTGGAATGCAGGGAGGGGCAAAACCGGGGAGGTCTCTTCCCCCTAAGACACATGTCCGACTTCTCATAGAACTGTCCCTGACTTGCTCGAAGATATTGAAGGCGCTACGACAACTTGACCAAGGCGTTCCTCTGGTACTGTAGATCTATATACCAGCGTCCATTTCTATTTTGTAAACCCCATTATCTTTTAACACGGACACACAGAATTTCTCCTAGACCTGACAACGGCACCAAATTAACCAAAAAAGACACAATGATAAATCTCAGGTAATCCCTGTAATAGACTAGGTCTGGAGATTCCAACAATACCCTTTATACCATATCCATTACCTTTTTATCTACTTTTAACACCACCCTTCCAATTCTACATTTCCCATAGCTCCGGCAAACTTGTTCAGAAATACCCATATGAACAAGGGAAACTTCTCATCTTAATCTTCAGAATCATAAGGGCTGATCAGCACCCTTTACATCGCTTTTAGCAACTCAATTATCTTTCTAAATCGAAACACCCATTTTCAGGTTTTCATAAATCTGCTTCCAACTTTACCAGCAGTAATTACATGGCTATTGCGACTTGGCAAAACTCATCCACACACCCCCGTAATACATATTGTACCAACTACTTCTGACCTATTGTATCTGTACATCTTTCAACACCAATATATACACTTTCGAGTAACCAC
Organism: Yarrowia sp. E02; assembly: GCA_017639365.1. NCBI lineage: Eukaryota > Fungi > Ascomycota > Dipodascomycetes > Dipodascales > Yarrowia > Yarrowia sp. E02. Next base: position 983,519 of record JAAQQX010000007.1, on the reverse strand, counting down.
GTAACTGCCCCCAATTCCTTCGAAAATAGACGTATCATTAAGCCGACTTGACCGCTGTGATTTATGACATACTCTCACACAGGTTATACCCACAATTCTTCTCCTATTACCCCTTGTTTGTCTCTAATACCGAGACTTCCATTTTCTTCATCTCACACTTCTGCATCTAACTGGCCTGGAAATACTCCCATCGTCATGACGAGTTCTTCAGCTAACTCCTTGTCTCTTAGAGGTTGAAATAATACCACACAAGTACCTCTTGCTATTATTTACCATCTTCTAGTCTTCCCCTTTCGTTTCTTCATGACTATACAATTGCCTCAAACTACAAGTAAGTGGAAAGAATTTATACACTCATGGTGTCTTGACCATTGTTAAATTCAGGTGCCAGAGAGCGTATAATACCCCCTTCATTTGTCTGCTACCTCTTCTGTTATTTTAGCAGCAGCCCCCTGATTTTGCCTCCACACATAACTGTCCCTAGTTCCTTCAAAAAAACCAGTAATACCACATAAAGACGACAAGTAAGTTCCTCGGAGCTTACCTGTCCCAGATATGCTATTACAGTATCCTATTATAAGTCCTGTATACACTGGATTGAAAGGGACGACTCTTCCAATTCTAGAAGTTTATAAACTTGCCCGTAAATTTCACCGAAATTACTTGTAACGTCTCAATCTAACCACCATCTTGTTCTCCTACGTACAAAGGCTCAGTTTTTGATACCTTCAAGTTCCGCTAGTATTTATTTCCCCTTTTTTACACCTACCAACCACAACTCTACTGGTTGGTACAACTCCCGTAACTCGATCAGAAATACCCACCTTTTTATGGCAAGTTTACCATTGTGTTAGTCGGCAGGAGGGGAGCAATATGGTACCTTGCACATCTCGATTACAATCTTTTTACACGTTTTAATAACAACATGCCCAATGCCTCTCCAACACTGATGTGCTTACAAATCTTTCAGAAATACCAGTAATAAAATGCCCCGACTTGACCAACAGACTCCGCAAGGTCAGTAAACCTACGATGTGCCACTCGTATCTCTTCTTTTGTTGTTTCCATTATTGCAAAATCGAAATACCCATTTTCTTAGTTTCACAGAACTCCTTCCAGCTTCACAGATGATACTTGAATCATTATGGCGACTTGACCAGCGATCTATTCAAAACTAGACGAATACAATGATACCATGAAAGCCTCCTTTACGTCCTCTAACCCTCGTTTTACACTGACCCTCCCAATTCTACATAAACTCACAACTACCTTCAACTCCCTCAAGAATGCACCCACAGCTCTGACAACTTGATCGATCAGATCCCACAGATCAGAGTTATCTGATAATACCTTGAATCTCTACATTCCCATCACTTTCTGGTTATTATCACCGATACTAGTAAATCGCCTATTTGGACAAAATCCCTCAACTCCTTCAATAATACCCATATATACATGGCGATTTGAGCGAAGAGATTTTCTCGTCCAAGCAATCACAACGCTACACTTCATTCCTCTCCTTTACTTCTCAGTCTACTTTTAACACTTTTACCCCAAATCGAGATTGACAATGTAACTATCCCCAACATACTCAAAAATACTTGTATCGCGAGGACGTCTTGACCATATTAATTGTAACAGCCACAAGGGTCATTTTATTCCTTCTATCCTCTCCTACCACAAAAACTTTCCATTTCAAAACCAATTTTCTCTTTTTCTATTTTCAACTGAAATGCACCCATCATCTCAAAAAATACCTGGATCAACTCGGAGACTCAACCAGAGTATTTCTCTGAGCCATATGATTCCAACGATACCACGAACGTCTCCCTTGTCACCACTCGCCCGAGTTTTGTCCCTACTCTCCCAACTCTACTTGAGAGAAAGTCAGCTCTCAACTCCTTCAGAATAACCAGAATCGTAAAGGAGGCTTTCACTATCTAATGTCCAGAGTCAAGGATTTGGTCTGAACCCTTCATGTCTCTACCATCACCTTTTTACAATTTTTCACAGCGACACCAAATACGTTGGAAGAACAGGAAGGAAGACCAAAACTTGACAAAAAATATTTGAAGAAGTATCAGTGATAGTATGAGTATCTCCCACTCTCCCAGAATGAGTTAGTGAAGTCCTCATACTCTTATAAACACATGTAAGGGAGTTAGGGAGAGATGTGTGGTTGAGTAGATAAGTCAGGATTGGTGCTAAACGCTGTCAGGAGAATGTCATGGATATATTATTGGAAACATTAGAATCCCCTGGACTTGGAAATCAAGCTGATAGCTAAGAACTGTGGTGGGGACATTCTTGACGAAACTAGTGGCAGTTCTGTAATATGCAGAAAATGCGTGATTCAGCTTTACAAGACTTATAGAGATTTTAGGATAGAACTGAGGGGTTCATAAGAGTTTCCTGACCTAGAGTAATGGCATTGTCAGCTTGGTACAAATTTATCGGTATTTTTGAGCGAGTTGGGGCAGTTCATAGTGGTGACAATATCATAAGAGTGGCGGTTAAAAGTGACGCAGAAATAGTTAGGAATTATTTCATGGTACCATCGGTATCTTAAGAGGCACAGGAATACATTGGTCAAGTCGGCTTACTGATGCTAGTTTTTTTGAAAAAGTTGGAGGTGGCTGTGTGTTATGGCACAACTGTGCGGGCTAATGGTGTAAGGGCTAAAAGTGCTAAAGATGAACAAGGAGATAGTTGCAAGGTACTTGGAGGATTAACACACTCCTGCGAACATAGTGAATAAGCTTGTTGGACTCTGGGAGTATTTCTGAGAGAGATAGACAAGATTGTGCTAAAAATGAGAAGTGCGAGTGTCTTAGTAAAAGGTGACTGGGATATAGAAGTGGAATCATTCAGGGTAGCATTAGATTCGTACGACCCCCAGGATTACGCTGGTCCGGGCGCCTTGACCAAGAGAGTATTTTTGAGAGAGTTAGGGGCTTTTCTATGAAAGGTCAAAGATCAATATTTTGGGAAGGAAATGGGGAAGAAGATAGTATCCAAGAGACCAAGGGTATTTCTGAGACCATTTCAGCCTGCGTAATGAGATGGTCAACACTCCAAGGTGATGTAGATATTTCTGAGAAAGTTAGGAAGAGTTGCATGGTCGAGTAGAATTGTGGGTCGCTGTCAAAACTTGATAAGGGGTGGAAGAGGAGATGTGTATGGTACCATTAGAATTGCCTTGCCTCGTAAGATCCTCTAGTCAGCTTGGGGTAATTATACTGATATTTTTTGATAAAGTTAGGCTGAGTTCAGTGTGGGAGCGGCCTAGGGTGTGGTTGTTAAAATCTTAGAATAGTTAGTGGGAAAGAACTAATTGGTATCATAACAAACGCCACCGGGCGAGGATCAATATGATCAATTCACAATGTTCATGGGGATATTTTAGGATAAGTTAGGGGTAGTATAATGCTAATGCAGAATTGAGAGCGGAAGTGAGAGAAGATCATAACATGCAGGAGGAGATCGTTACATGGTATCATTAGATTCTTATAGCCCAGGAGAATCCTCCTGTCAAGTCAAAATGTATATACTCGTTTTTTTTTAAGATGTTGACAAAAATATCTCTGGAGACATCTGGAATGTCATTGTTAAAAATACGCACAGAAGGAATAGAGGTGTGTTGTGGGGTATGAAGGGATCAGATAGCTCTGAGTAAGTAAATGATCAAGTTCCTGCAACGATCGAACTTTTTCTGGTAATTTTAGAGCCGTTCTAAGTGGAAGCATTATTGTGGGTGTCGCCGTCATTGGAGGTTATGAGATAGTACGAGGGACGTGAAGGGAATGGTATGGTTTCCTGGTATCCTATAATATACAGGGTCGACTCATTGATACGAATTGCTTATTATTGAGCGAGTTCAGGGCTGTTGTCACGATCATGAGATTTTGGGGTTGGTGTAGAAAAAGAAGTGAAGAAGTGAAATAGTAGTTACAGGAAGGCATACTGGGCACTCCCAAATGCCTCTTTCTCTGGAGGGCAAGTTATACAACTCACTGTGACTATGTGATTAATTCCAAGAAAGTTATGGGAGGTTGTATGATTAAGTAGAATGGGAGTGTCGATGTAAAAATTGGGCAAGAGGTCTTAGAGACAGTTTTATAGGTATAAAAATGACCGTAACGACTCGTAGAAGTCATCTAAACTAGCCACTGTGCAATGAAAATTATACCTGGACAGGTTGGGGCGGTTCAGTGAAATATAGAAAATACGTGTTTCAGTTTTAAAGGGGTATCAGGGGAGGTATGAAAGAAAGGATGGATTACAATAAACCAGACTCAGGGAAAAAAACTTTTAAGTCGGATTGATGCTGCAATTATTTTAGGAGAAATTATGCTCTGTTGTATAGGGCAGAATTGCGAGATGCGCTGTAATCAAAAGTGGGAAATATATAGTTGGGAGTGTTTAAAAGGCGTTAATATTATTTAACGACCCTCAAGAGCTACCTGCTCAAGTCGCTGTAGCTCTGTGGGTATTTCTTAAGGAGTTAGGTCAGTGCTATGGAAAATGCAAAAAGAATGGCTCGGTGTCAATAGGAGTGATGAGATGACAGTAGAATAATAATCGGTACCATCGGAATATACTCGACCTGGGGAATACTTTAATCAACTCCCCAAAAGTATATGGGTATTATTTGAAGAGCTACCCTTGTTGAGAAATTTCCGACAAGTAAGACAAGTGGCAGAGTAGTTTCTTAAAGGGGGAGAGAAGAAGCAGGGGATATATAAGTGATATAGAACAATTCTCCCCTCCCGTGGAAATAGAACGGTCAAGCCTGTTTATCAACGCCAGTATTATTGGATATTTGAGTGCAGCTGTATTGTTAAAATAGAGAATGGGTGGAGTGTAAAAAGTTGGAAAGATGTAATAGGGAATAGCATAACGGCAATATTGGTGTATACTTGATTTGAGAATGTAGTTGTCAAGTCGTCATAGTTATATGGGTATTCTTGAAGAAGATTGGAGCAGTTGCATTGTAAGTAGTTGGCGCGTCGGTGTTAAAAGTAATGCAGTGACTGGAGGAGAGCATTTCGTGCTATCATAGGCACCATCAGCGTCAGGGTAGCACTCCCATCTACTTGTCATGACGATGGAAGTATTTTTGATCAAGTTATGGGCAGGTATGTGTCGGAGAGTATCAGGGGACTTTGGGTTAAAAGAGGACAAGAAGTGATATTGAAGGCGTAACTGACATCAGGCGATCCTTTCGATCCTCTAAAATAAGATAGCCAGGACGCTATCGTTATGTGAGTATTTCTGCAGGACTTACATTGAGTTGCGTGGTAATGTAGAATTGGAGGTGCAGGAGAAAAGTGGGTATTCGCTAGGAAACTACATATGCATGGTATCAGTAGAACCCACTGATGTTGTGGATGGCATTAATCAAGTCCCCTTGTCTATGTGGGTATTTTCTGAGGAGTTGGACGGAATCGGATGTCTAGGTTGAAACATTGGTATCTTGGTGTTACAAGTTGTGGGGATACCAAACGGGAGAGAGGTCATATATACCAGTAAGCAACCTATTCAATATAACAGAACTGTCAAGCTTCCTGTTACTCTAAGGGTTGCTTCAAAATCTACCGAAGTGCCAATTTTTGATATTTCACAGAACTGCTTCATGCACCTTACTCCATCAGTAATACCGGAATCGTTACGGAGACTTAATCATATCGACCATTCAAGTCAGGGACACCCAGGTTTGCCTATCATATCAGTTCTAATGTCTCAACACCACTTTTAAAACGGAAACACATATTTTGTACTTCCTACAGATGTCGTCCAAAACATGAGAAAAGATAGAAACAGAGAAATTAACTGTAGCATTCGAGGCTACCAGTTTTGGAGAATCTCCTGATCTGCTTGGTGTACTGACTCTGGTATTTTTTTTTCGAAAATAAGGTAGGCGAATATCTGTACAGGAGAACAATCATGTGGTTGTTAGAGCTTGAGAAGAATTTGAGAGGAGTTAGAAGGAGATACTTCATTGGTAACACGAACTATGTAAATCGGTAGGAGGGATAAAGAGGTCGAATAGCCCTATTAATAGGGATACTCGAGGTTGAGTTAGGATTCAAATCCGTGTAGGACTCATGTGTGCTATTCGGAAAATACTCTGGTAAAATGGGTATTAAAGGTAGAAGAAGTTATCATTGAGTCAACCGATGACTGTAGACCGCGATGATAAAGTTCCTAAAGCGGAGGGAGTATTTCTGGAAAAGTTACGTCCTGTTGTTGGACTCGGTGGATTTACAACGGTTGCTGTGAAAAGACGAAAAAACATACCAGGGAGATATTTAAAGGTATTACGGGAGTTTTACAACCTTGGGGAACAACTTGGTTAAATCGCTGTGGGTATATGAGTAGTTACAAGCAAATTGAGGGCAGTTCCATTGATAGTGGAAATAAGAATTCCGGTATTAATCATAGGAGTAAGATAATAGCAGACAATGGAACGGTGTCATTGAAAACAACTTGATTAGGATGCCTTACTGCTCCAGTGCAAGTCTTCATCTGAGTATCTTGAGAAGCTCGAGACTACTTAGAGTTGTATTGAGAAAAACAGTGTTGGTGTTAAAAAGCAAGATAACGGAGTAAGCTACGAGAGAAAGTAATAAAACGTATCTTCCGTCTCCTGGAAACAGAATGGTGAAATCATCTTACCTAAGAGGGTATTTTTGGATCAGTCAGGTGCTGTTATGTGGCGAGGGAGAATTTGGGACCTGGGCCAAAACGTTAGAAAGAAGTAGTGCACGAGTGAAAGAAAGCAATAATAGGGACGTATCTGCCTGCTATAATGTGCATTCCAACTCCCAATAATCCCAGAGTATTTCTCAGCAGATGAGGGGGATTTTGATTTAATCACATTTGAAGTTTTGGAGTAAAATGTGGATATGGCATCGCAAACAGATACTGGATGGTATTGTAGGAACCGGTAACAGCAGAGGGTGCTTATGATCCCCTTGTCTTTGTAGTACTCGTTTTATTGAAGGAGTTTGGGTCAATTACGTGGTCGGTAGAGGTAGCGAGTTGGGTGGTAGAAGTTAAACGGTGATTGTAGAAAAGATACAAAGGGTTCCAGTAGTTTCTAAATGCCCTAGGAGCCATATGCATTACAGGTTGCTCATGCTCGGGCAGTTCTAAAAGAGTTAGGTGGAGTTGTGTGTTGATATAGAATTGGAGGCGGAGTTGTAAAACAGTGGTTCTGTGTCGCAACATAGTCGTGTTTGGTACCGTTGGGATCCTATTGTGCATCAGAGTACGGTGGACTAACCGTCTCTGTGTCTCTTGTTCTTTCTTACGAGGTGTGGTGTTCTGTTATCATCAAAGACTTGGAGTTGTTGGTGTGAACAGCATAATTAAGACGAGAGATTAATACAGACGGAATTTATGGTGGCCTCAGAAACCAATCAGCTCAGGAATCAAGTCTTACTGATTATCTGACTCTTCATTATCCAGATACGACCGTTTCTGCTATGTCGAGAAATTGGGTACTTCGAATTTAAGAGAGATGCAGAGGTTGTAGGGTAATTTTAACTGGTAATTAGCACTTCTCAGCCTCATGGAATCACAAGGGTGTGCTCTTCTTATCAATGCGGATATTACTGGTGGAATTATGTGCAGTTCTGTCAATGAGTTGAATTGGACCACCCAGCATAAAGGTGGTAAATGTTGTAGAAAACTCAGAGGGGCGATTCTCCGAGTCTCATTTGAATCAACAGACTCATTGTTTCCTAATGCTTTATATGGCAATGAATTTATTGCCACTTTGCACTTGTTAGTGAGAGAGTTGAAGAAATTGTTTTGGCACTTGAGTTGACGGTGTAACAAATGAGAAGAAGCTAATAGCTGAGGTGGAATGGTATCCAGGGTACCGTTTCGAACTGCTCCTGAGGTGTAAAGTCGTCAAGCCTATATGATAATGTGATTAGTTACGAGAAAGTATTGTGGAGTTGTACCACCAAGTGGATTGGGGTGTCGCTGTACAAAGTGGGGAGAAAGTCTTAGAAACAGAAAAGAGGTCCACAGTTCAAAAGTAGATACTCGTGGGAGTCATCCTAATAGGTCTCGTTGTTCATGATACGTATTCCTGAGAATTTTCAGCCAGTTGTGAGAAACGCAGTAGATAAGTGTTTCGAGTTAAAAGGTGAATCAGAAATGATATGAAAGAAAGATAGGATTTACCAGAACCCTCAGAAAGCAAGGAACAATAAGGTCAAGTCGGATTGGCTATACAGTTATTTTGGGAGAAGTTAGCCTCATTTGTGTCGGTGGTATAATGGAAAGATTCGCTATCAAAAATGGGAAATATATAGTTGAGAGAAGTTGCGAGATGTCATTTGGATTGAGATGCGCACTACAGCTAAATAAGCAACTCACAGAGATTTCTGTGATTATTTCCGAACGAGTTGAGGATAGTTCTATGGAAAATGTAAAAGGGGTGTGGCCGTTCCAAGAGTAACAAATAGTTAGAAGCGTCTCACAAACGGTATTGGTGGAATCGGCCAGCTCCCTAAAATAGATTATACAACTCCCCGTAAGAATATGGTTAATTTTGAGAGAGTTAACCTCGTAGTACCAGTTGAGAGGTATGTACAAGTGGAGTGATAAAGTGGGAATGAAGAGGATTGAAGTTGATAGGTGATGCCAAATGAGTTTCTTGCGTGTCGCAGCAGAATGATCAAGTCTGCATTGTTACTAGAGTATTATTGACCGAGTTAAGTGCGGCTGTGTCGGTATACTAGAGAATAGATGCAGGAGCAAAAATTGGGAAGACGTAATAGGAGATTAAGAATGTGTATTATTTGGACCTACTTTGGTGTCGGAACGGACTGGCCAAGTCACCAAGATAATGGAGATATTTCTGGTCCAGTTTTAAGTAGATGTTGTGACAGCCAGATAGAGCCGCGGCAATTAAAAATTGGGTAGGGGCAAATAAGGAAGGGATGAATCATTATGTTAGTAGAAGGTGCTGGTGGTGAACATTTGATAAACTCGCCTTGGCTATAAAAGTCTTTTTGAGGGAGCCCGAGACCGTTGCGTTAACAGTGGAAAATTGGTGCTTTGGTGATAGAAGTGACGCAGTGACGTTTGAGAGATATCAATGGTGTCAGAAGGATTGGGCCAGGTCCAGAATTACTCCCTTCTACCTGCCATAAAGTTTAGAGTATTTCTGAAGAAGCCAGGAACAGTTCTGTGGGGGCTAGTATGAGGGGTGCTGCGGTTAAAAACGGTAATGAGATAGGATAGGAGAAGTAATGGCCACAGTATGACCATCCCATTGTTACAGAATAGAATATTGAAGACGCCTTTGTCATGTGACTATTTCCGAAGGAGTTCGGCTCGGATATATAGTGATGTAGAATTGGAGGTGGAGGGGATAAAGGTGTTTATTGAATAGGAAACTAAACATGTGAGGTATTTAGCGAATCCCCAGACACCAGGGATTACAGTGATTAAGTAGCCGCGGCTATGGGAGTATTTTTAGATGAGTTGAGCGATGTTGGGCGACCAAGGTTGAATACCAGTATCTTGGTTACAAGTTGTAACGTTGGTGAAACATTGGAACAGAAAGATGGATGGCATTGATGGAATTATTTAGATTGTTGTGAATACTACGAATGAATCCCCCAGATCGTGGGAGTATTTTTAATAGATTTAGACAACGTTGTGTTGATAATGAGAAGTACGAGGGTCTGAGTCAAAAGTTGTTGGGAGGCCCCGCCGGAACTATACATGGTATCAATCGATTCGGAATACTGCAAGGATTACTCCGGTTCGGTTTCCGTGACGAACTGGGTATTTCTGAAAAAGTTGTGCTTGTTCAAAAAAGGTTGACTATTACAAGTTGGGGGAGTTATTCTGTAAGGGGGATTGTATACTAGAAATAGATGATATCACTGAAATCTTCATCAGACGAGGATTGTAACGATCAATACCCCATTATGATGCAAATATTTCCGAGGGAGTTATGGCGAGTTGCATTGACAGGTAGACTTAGGGGTGTCGGCGATAAAAGAGAATCGGATACTGTAAATGAGAAGTGTAAGGTACCAATGGAATTGCTTTGACCCATGGATTACACCTGATAGCTTGGTTTTAATACACGGATATTTTTGAAGCCAGGTGGCGTAGTTCTGAAAATACACATTTTTGATTCACACAGAACTCGATCCAACTTCACCAAAAATACCCCAATCATTATATGAAATTCGCCAGAGAGTCCCTGAGGCTCTGATAAGCCCTGAAATACCCCTTACTTCATTTCCCTAGGTCTTAACACCATATTACCCCTGCACCCCTAACGTTATAAATCTAGACGTCTGCCTCCATCCCCCTCATAAATACGTGTATTACTACAGGGAATTTACAATGCTGATTCTCCTTCTTAGTAGATTCTCTCAATACCATTCAAGTTTTCTCCTCATTATCATACTTACTTTTACACCCAACCGCCCAAATACAGCCCCACACAGCAGTCCTTCCATCGCCTCCATAAATACTCTTACAATCCAAGGGACATTACCATCGTAATTCCCTGCTCTTGAAGCCCTAGATATGCTGTTCATATTTATCTTACTACTTGTCAATCTTTTTCTAACCCCGAAACTCTTATCTCACAGTACAGTGCAGTATCCATAGAACTCCCCCCGATGTCCAAAATCGCACACATAACTGGTATAACTTGTCCAGGATGGTTAAATGCGCTCTAACATTCGATTGGAATCCCATAGCTATTGTCTACTATCTCCTACTAACTTTTCAAAGCGAATCCCCACACCTACTATATCCACGCGTCTGTATAACTCTGGGCAATTTCTTCAAAAATACTCGTATTACCACAGAGACTTAACCGACGGAATCCTTGGCACCAGTATATTCATACTGTTCCATCTTAACAACTCCTGCTGCTATTTTCCAGCTTTTGGCCTCAACTCACACATTTTTTATCGCTACACAACTTCCCTTAATTTATGTAGTAATATTCCTACATTTATGGGGACTATGTAGCGTGTTATTACAGTCCTGGAAATGCCCCTTATACCCATTGCACTTCTCTCACTATATTTCCCACCAACGTGACAACTGCCCTCCCCCTTAGTTCGTTTCGGATAACAGCTCCAGATTCCTCAGAAATACCCATATCATGAAGGCAATTGGACGAGAGTATTCTACAGAGTTATACAATTAATTTGATAGCTTGAAAGTCACCTCTACTATTCACTACCATCTTTTGACAGATTCACCCCCAATTCTACTGTGTCACGTAGCCACCCATTAGTCTCGCAGAAATTCTCAAAAAACTATGGCATCTTGATCATTGTACTCCTTAAACGATGGGCTTCCCCCTATAACCATTTAGATATCTTTCCACTAACCCTGTGTTTTTTCAAACCCGAAACACATATTTTGCTCTTTCACCGAGCTCCACCTAACCTCTTCAGTAATACCCATATCTGTAAGGTGACCTAGCCGTCATAATCCTACATGCCTATAGATTGCAGGCATACCATCAAGTACCATTTAATTATATTCTATCAGTTCTTAACGACTTTTTTCATATTAACTCACAAGTTTACCGTCGCACAACTCCCCTCAACTTGCTCAGAAATACCTACATAAGCAAGCGAAGAAGATCATCTTTCTACTTGAAGTGAGGTGGTAATACTGGCACCAATCATCACCAATTCCTCTCCCAAAAACTTGAATTCCGCCAATGCCTGTTACTCCCCTTCGCGGTTTTTGGCTCCGACTTGTTAATTTCACTTGTAATTCCAACTGCCTTCAATTTAATCAAAGATACCGATCTCTCTATCCACACTAGAGCATGTTTCTTTCATTGATCGGGCAATTGAAACACTACCAGTTATGACTTCCTTCTCCAGTATCCTGCATCTACTTGGTAGATGTGCTGTTATGAAATTTCGCTACTATCGCACAATGATGTGCCGCCCAGATGGTAGAATCAGTGCATTATATCAGTGTTGATGGACTCTCAACACTCTCAACAGAGTCGAAAAAACATTTATAGACATCATTGACAATACGATAGACTAGACACTATCATAGACAAAATGTAGATGGCGAAGTTTTGAGGATGATGTTCTAGGAGAAGAGAATAGTTGGGCAAACGTTTGTGATACCCACAGGCCACGTTGCTGGTCTGGCGTGAGCTGTTATTTGAGACTTATATTCTTAGGACTGGGGATCGGTACTACTCCGCCTCACCTTGGTAACCAATAGAATAGAACTTTCTCATAAATACTCAGTGAGACGAGAGACCTAGACCAGCGTAATTTACAGAAGCGAAGGTTTCGAATGGTACCAAATACGCCCCATTTCTCCCTTCCCAATAACATTTTACAAACACCCTGGCACTTCTATGGTACAACACATATGCATTTAACTCGACCAAAAATACTCTCACCGTCAAGGGGACTTGTGCGCTGTATTTACATTTGAACGGCGATTCGTATAATGCCAAACATGTCTCTCCCCGTGAGTCCTTCCAACTTTTAGCACCAATACTCGATTCAACCTAACTACACAATAGACCGCATCTCTCTCAGGAATACCAACTTCGGCCTGGGGAAAGCGACCAGATGACATTATCGGTGCACTCTCCCATTTAATACCGCTAACATGTTTTATACGTGTCTTTCCCACTTTTAGCAGCGACGCCCCAGAAGAACCTCATAATCTAACTGTCTCTAATTCCACCAGAACCACCCACATTACCAATCCGACTTTACCATGATGCTCATTAGTCAATGCTGATTCTATTAGTACCAACCACAACTTGCCTACTACCTGTTCGTCTCTTTTGACACCAGCCCTACTTCTACTGTTTTAACATAGCCCCCAATAATTTCACCAGAAATCTTACTATAATAACGACGATTGGACCAGCGTACTTCTGGGGTCTGAGTGATTCGGATGATACCATTTTAGCCTCCTCTAATACTTTTTTACCACTTCTAATGCCAACATTCCAAATTCTATATCATGACACAACACATCATAACTGGCAAGGGAATAATCCGTTGCTATTAAGACCTGACCAATGTGTTTCTATGACGCGAGAGGCTCCATTTGTTTTATTCACACCTCTATTAACACCCTTGTCCAGTTTTATTTACCTCCAATTCTATCTTACAATACAGAACACAGTGCACAACTTCACCTAACTCCTTCAAAAATGCCCACATGACCTTGGAGACTTGATAAGAGTGTTCTAGCAAGGTAGGACATTCTTATGATACCACAAAAGTGTCTAATACCGTCGCTAATACATGTTTTACTCATACACCCCTAATTCTACCCCGCCATACACTCGGACTTCCTGCGATATTGCGCAAATTGATATGGAAGTTGCAGTATTGAATTATTAAGGGATGGAGGATTCCGATGATACCCTCAAATAATTTCTCTCTATTTTTTCACATTTTAAGGATCGCATTCTATATTTTGCTTGACAAGACAGCTCCCATCTCTTATAGCGGCATCTACTGATATTACACCCTTCCTCTGTCAATCGTCTATAAAATACATTAACTTAACTCGTACGTCTACAACTTGTTGTAGAGCTCGATGGCCTTGATGGCGGTGGAGGTGGCCGAGGCGGGGTTGGCACCAGTCACAATTCGCTGGTCGGACAGCGAATAGTCCTTCCAGGGATGAGGGGGAGCCTGGTAGTTGGCGCCAATGTTCTCGGCAATCTGTCGGATGGTGGGCAGAGATCGCTGCTTGAGAATCTCGTCCAGACCCATGTCGGTCTCGCCCTGGTCGTGGAAGCCGGTGATGGTTCGGCCCTCGAGCAGAGGCTTGCCGTCAGGACCCTTGAGGCCGTTGAAGATGGCAGGTCCGTGGCAGACAGCGGCAAGAATACCGTTGTTGAAGTAAACATCGGTAGCCAGCTTGCCGAGCAGGGGAGCGTCACAGAAGTCGTGGATGGTGCCGTGGCCTCCGGCAAAGTAGATGATGCCGTACTCCTTGCCGTTGACCTTGTCGGCAGTCACAACCTTGGCAGCACACTTGGAAAAGGCACTGTCGGGGTTTCGCAGGTCCTCCATCTCCTTGTCGGAGCAGTTGATGGGGTCCAGCGACTTTTCGTCGTAGCCAAAGGTGCCGTCCTCAGACACAAACTGGACGTCGAAGCCAGCAGCCCAGAAGGCCATGAAGGGATGGTAGGCCTCGGTGAAGTAGACTCCGGTCTTCTTTCCGTCGGGGTAGAAGGAGTCGTTGTAGCTGGTGACGGCCAGCAGAGCTTTCATGGGGGGAGGAGTCATTGTTTTTTGTGTGTGAGAAACGAAGTGTTTGATCTGAAAAAAAAGGAAGGAAAATGTGGGAGCGGCTTCTTATATATACACTTTGCAGACTGTCGTCGATTATACCCGTCTCAACTATATAACGCAAATAAACTCAAGCTCACGCTGTAGACGAGATGGAGGCGGAAAGAAGAATCGAGATAAAATGGGGAATAAAAAAATAGGAATATGTAAAAAACCGCTAAAATATATACCAACGGACCCACCGGCTTACCGTTATTTCCATTTCCAGCCTAATTGTCCACACCAAATCGTACCACCAAAACCACCTCCCCAAACCCTGTCGATTTAGCGGCAATATTGTTGCTATCAGCTGCATGTCCACAGCCCTCCAAAAGTGAGGGAATAGCCCAGAACGGAGCAGTAGAGCGATTGAGAGGTCAATTGCGGTGGATAGGAGTGTCACGTGACCATTCTCGCCCTACTGGTGACCTTCCCTTTCTCCGATTTCAGTTTACGACGTTTTGCTTGCCGGTCCAATCACCTAATCTCCACTATGACGCCTCACCGAAGAACCTAGAATGCGTCTCAGCGTCAAAGTTTAAAGTCAAGGCGGAAGAGCGGGAAAAGATGTAGCGGGTGAAGGAGGGCTTGTGGACGTAATAGGACTGCGGGAATCGACTCTACTGGCCCAATTGTCTACATTAGTGCCTTTCAACCGCCATTTTTGGACCACAAACGCCCAATAGTCACGCCACTGTGGATCCACCAATAAGACTAAATCCGTCGCTAATTCCCGAGCTAGATTAACGAGATGAGGCTGAGAGAGCAAGTCCCTGAAAAGACACAGCGGAGAAGACGACAGAACGAGTGATGAAGAGAAAGAAGAAACGGGAAGAAAAAACGACAGAAAACACGTATTTATACTCTCCATGATACACAGACACACATACTGACACAAAAACACACCCCAACCCACCCCAACCCACCCCGCATAGCCGTGTTTCGGTGCGGCTCGTTTTCAAAATGTGCGTGAAAACTGTATGGAAAGAAAACAAACTCCGGAGATATACATGAGACAGAAAGATCATAGCACACGTGGCGGGCGCGGGTTTGGCGGGAAGTCACGTGACAAGAAGGGACGCAAAGAGTTCTCAAAATGTTGCAGGCGGCTTCAAATAAGCTAGTACGCTAACGTCGTTAAGAGGCTCTAGAGGCCGTTAGACACATGTCCTGATGCACGTTAGTGAAACCTAATCGGACAGGTGGCTGGGCGAGGGTGTGTAAGCGAGGTCGGGTTTGTTGGGCTCAATTGGGGTTGGATGGGGGAGTGTGTGGTATGGTTGGATGGTTGGATGGGGGAGGTCAATGCGAGCATTTTGCTACCATGGACTTGGGGTTTTGGTATGGTAAGAGATATTTTGGGTGGATAATTTATTGGTTGAGTTGGGTTGGTTTTAGAAGTAGGTTTGGTTGGAAATGGTGGTAGAAAAGTGGGTAGAAAATATGGGAGGTCTGTTTTCTGAACAAAAACTGTGTTGACGATAGTTTTTGTAGTTTTACTGTTGCTGTAGAACTGTGAGAAGGTTATGAGACCCTGCCTGATTCATATGGAGGATGGAAGAGAGTTATCTGGGAGCTTGGTTAGGAACGAGATGTGTCAGTGGCAACTTGTAAACAGGTTGTTTTTGAGATTGGGAGGATTTAAGGGGTAACAGAGACTCGGTAACGCATTGGTCAAGTTCCTGGTATTGTGGGAGTAGTACTGGGAAAGTTAGGGACAGTGCTATGAGCATGGAGAGAAGGGGTGACAGCGTTAAAGGTCATATAGTGACCGTCGAAATAAGTGAAATGTCATATGATGATGCTCAGGCATATATTAAACGGTGGTTAACTTTGCATAACAATATAGGTATACCTGGGGGAGTTGGCGTCCCAAGGATGAAAATGTAGAGTTGGGAGGCTCGGTGTTAAAAGCGGATATTAGATCGTAGATGGGAGATTCATGGTACCGTTTGAGTCGCAGAAGGCAGAGGAATACGCAGGTCAAAGCCTTGTAGTTCTACAAGTATTTTTGGGCAAGTTGAGGGTAGCCTAGTGTGGGGAGAGAAATATGCGCACAGGCGTTAGAATCCGGAATGACATAATACGAAAGGAATAAGGGATCATTAGAGCATGGTTCGAGCTTCATGATTAAAATACAGGAGTTGCCTTAGTGCCGAGAGTATTTCTGGAGGAGTTAAGTTAAGTTTATGAAACTACAGAGCTGGAGGAGTAGGTGAGGTAAGTCGGTATGTGATAATGGAAGAGGAATTTGTGATACTGGAGGTATCTTGTAGCTATTTACAATGTGTTGGGTCCGTCTCCATAGACATGAGAGTATTTCTAAATGAGATAGTGGCGGCTGGGTGTGTGGTTGTGTAGTGCGCATTGGGGGAATTTGCGCTAGTGGCGACCAGGAGGTTGCAGGAGAGAGGTGCGATGAACAATTGGAAGCACACTGTTCCACGTAAACAGCTTAATATGTTGGTACAGTGTTTATGGTATTTCTGATGAAGTTAGGGCCGATTCTGTAGTGAGTGGAAAAGGGAAGTTCAGACTAAGAAGTAGTATAGAGACAGTAGGACGAGGTTAAAGGGAACAGTAGGAGTAAACTACGTCTGGGAAGAGACATTGTCAACTCTGCATGGTTATTTGAGTATTTCTAAGTGAGTTATGGGTCATTGTGTTTCTTAGTAGAATTGGGGTTGCAAACAGTAAAACGATGATAGGGGTGGTAGATGGGCACTTCAGGGTATCAAAAGGATCCCCCAAGATTGAGAAATCCTCTGGTCAAATCGCCGTAGCCACGTTATTATTTTTGGAAGAGTTGCAGGAAGTTGTATGATGAGGTAGAAGAGAGATGGTGGGTCTAAAAGGAGGTAACAAAGGTCTAGGGGGGACGGTGATGGTATCGTTCAAAGGTCCTGATCCGTGCCTGTTCGGCGGTCAAGTTGCTATAGACTAGTGTATATTTTCCATCAAGTTGAGCCGAGTTCCATGTGAGGGACATGTCAAGAGTGTCGTCGATACTAGAAGTGGGAATATAGTAGTAGAAATATATGTGGTATCATTGGAATCTGACCGATTAGGAGATTATGCTTTTTAAGTCGTTGTAGTGGTGTGGATATTTTTGAAGAAGTTAGAGGGCGTTGTGTTATCAAATTGCATAGAACCCAATATTGGTAATATGAGGTCCGTGTTAAAAGCGGGTAAAAAGACGGAAACTAAGCGATCAGGGTGTGCTAGGATTTGTAACGATCCCCAGAGTGCTGTGATCACGTTTCTGTAGTGATACGATCCTTTCTGGTGAAGCTAGTGGCAGTTCTATGAAACCTGAGAATTGGGATGACGGTGTTTCATGATGCACAGTTACTGCAAAAGGGACATGAATGGCGCCAAATGAATCTACAAACTTAGAGGATCACAATGGTGAACACTCCATAGCCTTACGGATATTTTTGACTTAGGTGGCGTCACCACATCCTCGACCTATATTGGGACTGTGGGGGATAGAACTAGGTAAAACAAGTAGAGGAAGATTTGAAAGGTGTAATGGAAATCTAATGCGTCTGAGAAACAACAGGATCAAATCCCTGTGATAATACAGGTTTTTCTACGGGAATTGGAGGGCGACATGCAGTGGAGTAGAGTTGGAGGTGCAAGTGTAAAATGTCGATAAGAGCTTTGAACGGGGACGTTCTTGGTATCGATTGACTCGCGAAGAGTTGAGGAATACGTTGGTTAAACCCACACATCAATGTGAGTATTATTGGCAAAGTTGGAGGGAGTACTGTGTGTAGCAGGAAATACGTATTTCGGGTTTAAACATTTAGAAGAGATACTTAATGGTTGTTTGATGGTATTGCTGAACTCGTCTCGCTCAGGAGATTCATATGAATATCTTGCTACAGTTATGGGTGTTTTATTACGAGTTTGAGGGGACGCGTCTTACCAGCTAGTGGCATGGGTGAAACCGTAAAAAGTGGGGGAACAGAAGTGATAGGGATTGAGATAGTATCATATCGACCCCTGAAATCTATGAATTAAGATGATCAAGTCTCCCCTTTTATCAGAGTCGTTTTGGTGAAGTTAGACCAACTTGTGTGAGCAAGTGGAGGTGCAACTGTTGTGTTAGAAATATATAAGGGGAAATATAAGAGACATGAGAGGTAATATGTGAGACTCGTTGAGATGCAGAAGGACGCTGATCCACCTTTAATGGCCACAGGGTATTTCTGAGCAACCTGGAACACTTATGCGGCACAGTTAACTTGTGGGTGTTGCTGTAATTGGTGAGAGGAGATGGTAGCAGGGGCTTCGGGAGGTACTAGCTGCCTCAACTTAAATTGACGAGGGCGATGGAGAAGTCCCCTCAATACTATAACTACTTTGAACAAGTTAAAAGCAGTTACGTGATAACTATCCCTAAAGTATGAAAGGAAATCGCTCCTAAAACTTGATACTAAATAATAGGAGGGAAATAGATGGTAGTTCTGGGATCTTCATACCTGGGGAATCAATCTTGTTTAGTCTTGGTTATGATACATGTATTTCTGAGACATATATAGAGAGACACGATGATAGCAGCACTAGAGGTGCGCATGATAAAAGCAATTCATGAGTTGCGGAAGATAAACTGGTTATAGCAGAGGAATCCTCGGAAGGTTAGCAACATTATAATCTAGTCGCCATGATGATGCTGGCATTTTTGCAGAACTTAGGGGCAGTTGTGACACCCAAGAGAATTAGGCCTTGTGATGTAGAAAGTGGTTCGGAGGTGACAGGGGAGACATGCAGGATACCGTTGGAATCCTCGGAACGAGTAGATAACTCTGATCAAGTCGTTACATCGATGTGAGCAGTTTTGAGAGAATTGCGGAAGTTACTACAACGAGTGATAATTGGGAGGGCTGGAGCTAAAACAAGAGAATACGTAGTAAACTAGACGATCCTGGTACGGTTCGTTTCAGGGCGCCCTAGGGATATCATTGATCAAGTCTGCAATATACACGGGTATTTTTGAGGGAGTTGGAGGGGGATCAAGCTGTGGATAGTAATATGGTATCGTTGGTAAAAATCGGAAGAAGCGAGAGGGAGATGATCTAATGGTATCAAATGAGTCCTCCGTGTCTGGGTAACACTATGCCAAAGATCGTGTAGTCCTGGGGATATTTCTGAGTGTTCTGGGGTCAGTTGGTGAAAATAGGAAGAACTGGAGGCTGAAGTGTAACATGTGGTTGTGGCATTGTAAACGAATCGTGTGTGATACGGATAGAATCATAGGGCCTCTGAGAGTTCATCCCCAATGTCTGTTTCCCTATGTAAGTACTTTTGGAAGTGTTAGCGGCGTTCTGCGAAATTGTCAAAATATGTGTATCGGACTTAAAAGTTTAGCAGGAATAGCAGGGAGGTATTACATGCTATAGGTCAAATCGGTATCATTATAGTACCATTTTAATGAAACTGCGCTAATAATACTGCTATTTTTGACGAAGTTAGGGCCATTAACGTGTCCAAGTATGTATAGTTGTGCTGAGGTTAAAAGTGTTTGGGGTGTTATATACGACACATTCACGGTACCACTGGATTCTCCTAGATTAGAGGAGTATGCTCATTACCTCGGCCTCACGATGGGATTACTTTTGCGAGATATGGGTCAATTCTGAGCTGGGCATGACTCGAGTGTTTCGGTGCTACAGACGAGAAGAGAAATCAGACAGTAATAATTATTAAATAACACGAATAGACGGAGGTGGGGAACACGGTGATCAACTCCTAACGATGATGGCAGTATTTCTTGTGAAGTTGGGCCAGATTCATGAGCTAGGGTAATGTTGAGTGTGTGAGGGTAAAAGAGTAAACGGAGTAATAATAAGGGTTTAGGGGGTTCTGGACTAATGTCCTTACTCTGGAGAACTCAGTGGTTCATTCTCTACGGCCATGTGGGTATTTCGAAAGTCTGGGAAGCAGTTTAGGAAAGGGACATTTTTGGGGTGTTGATAAAAGACAGGAAGAAGGAGCAGGGGTGAGGTAAGAGGCAATGGTAGTGATGTGGGGTCCGTGGCAGGCATTTTGGTACCGCTTTGATGTAGCTAACCATTTTGAATCTCTCTTTAACCGCAGTTCTCACTGTCTAACTTCATCAAGAAGGATCTTATTCCACACCTCAGTTGATTCAATACCATACACAGGTCCAAAAGATAAGATACTGGGGTTCAACTATTACTGACATCATTACACATCTTTCGTCTCCACTATTGGCTCATTACAATGATTAATAATTTACACTATTTACACTGGTCCATCCCAGTCATAACAAGCCTTACACCTGATTCTGCGGGGCCACAGCAACGGAGGCATGCCATTGATGCGTTCCACGTACTTTTTGAGACACCGGAGACTCAGGTGGCCGAGTTGTTTGTGCCAGTACGAAACGTCAAAGTTGGATATCTCGTGTCCTTTCCAGGTGAGGTTAGGAGAGAGTTTTAGAAGAGGAAGAGAGATGTTTCTGGTCTCTAGATTGCGATAGAAAGCGGCCTGGATCTTTTTGAAGCACTCTTTGGGCAGGTAGTTGGTCTGCATCTGGTCACAATACGTAGCTGTGACTGTCAGAGGCTCTCCATACTGAGTGTAAGCATAGCACACTGTTCCCTTGAGAGTGGTACGGTAGTTGAATCCAAACATTGATACAGCCACGTTACAGGGAGTAGGTTTTTCGAGAAACAACCGTTTGTCGTTGATGTAGCAGGGTGTGTCGTCTAGAACGTGTACCTTCCACGATACCCAGTCTGGACCTGTTCGAGGTATAATAGGGTCGTGTTTGTTGAGGTAGTCGATACATGCCTGGCTGAAAAGTCCTCCACTGGGATCTCCAGACTGTTTTTCAAACAGAGAGCTGAAGAAGAACAGCTCCTTGAGTCTCTGGACTCTTCTAATATGACGCATTAGTTCATCTGGCACTGTCTTAGGTCGATTGAAGACTCCGTTTTTGATATGTTTAAAGAGATAGAAGCCACTGTTGGACAGGTCTGCCGAGTCCTGATCATTGTAAGACTGGTAGTTGTACTCTTCTGCTGTTTCTTCTCCTAGATCGTCTGTATTATACAGCGGTTCTTCTGCTCTTGGAAGTGGTCTTCGAATCAAATCACTGACAGCTAGGACTCTATGTTGATCCAGTATCTCTCCAGCATAGTCCATGGCGATTGTAGGAAAAATGTGTTCGTCTGAACTTGGAATGGGACTCTTTTTAGTGTACACCGAGCCGTCGATGAGAAGTAATCCGTCGTTGATCATTTTTGGCGTGACTACTTCTGAACTCTTGTTTTGGGGACTGGAAATGACTTCCAGTTCATCGGATTCCGTTTTTCTCATACTCCAGCGTCCAGGAAACGTGGCTGTTCGTGCTATGAGGCCGTACAGCGAGTAGAGACTCTGTTTGAGCTGTTCCTCACTGTCTCCTAGGTACTCTTTGGAAAACAGTCCACAGTCTCCTACCGGTAGCCATCCACACACAATTTCAAACTTGAGAGCCAGATGGTTGAAGACAAAGTGGGGAAAAGGCGACGTTTCGTTTTGAAACAGAACGTCGAAATCGCAAGTCTCGTAGCCTGCATTCTTGAGTCGATAGTACGCTCTTCTTGCTCCGTCCCACAAGTAAGAGGCAAGATAAACCTGGGTCTCGTAAAGAAGAGGAAAGACGTGACTCAGCTCAGTGCTTCCTGCCGGTCCACATCTCGCGAGATCTCTCTGGGGCTTTGATTGCAAAAAAGAGATCAGAAATTCCATGGGAGCTTCTTTGGTGTGTTGGTAAGCCTCGTTTAGGGCTCCCCACGAGCTGCTAAAGTCCACACTGATGTCAAACAGGTCTTTGTAGCTGATGTTGCCGTCAATGTACTTGTTGTGGTACTTTTGCAGCTTGTTTTCTACCACGACTGGACTCAGATAGGAGTAGCACGAAAAGATGATTCCAAACGCGTGTTTCATGAGATTCATTTTCATGATGATTCCGGCGAATTTGGAAACGGCTATCATCATGAAAGCGGCCCAATCGTGGTATCTGATGTCCTCAGAGAGGTTGATGAGGCCCAGATACGAGTCTAACATGAGTTTTTTCACCATTACGGCCTGTTTTAGCGCGTTTGGGTCTCCCTCTTTTTGCACGCGAGCCAGCTGGGTCTGGAAATGCAGCTTGACCGCTTTCAGTTTAGGTCTCAGCAGCAAGGGTCTCGACATGGTACGTTCTTGTGGGTATCAATAAGGTATGGTGATGATGGAAAGTGGAGTGTTTTTGGGATGCAGCAGACATGCATGATGTCGGGTAAAGTGGAGAACAAGGAGAGAACAATGGAGATAGCTCGGGACCAAAATGGTGGCAGAAGGGGGTAATTAGGAGGGGGTTAAGGGGGTTAGCGAGGGTCGTATTGGGGTAAATATAGTTTTGACGAAAATAAATTTTATAAAATAATATAATACAAAATTGTACATATTTACTGAAAAAAGGGTAATAATGGTCATAATAATGGTTACAGCCGTGCATGACAATGACCATTTGTGAAGAATAAAAGATCGCTACAAAAGTTGGCACCCTCAAATTGCTGCAGATATTTGATTCTTACATGTCGCGTAAGACAAGACAGACTCTCGACAGGGTCATGACAGCACAGTGCAGTGGAATGAAGAAGTGACGTGGGAGACAGAAACTGACCAACTGCAAGAACATCTAATACTTGAGAAATATCGTTTCCTATCATAATTACATTTCTACAGTTGGGTTCGGAGACACTGGGTTGACGTTGATCACCATAGATATCATGATTATATTTAAGAGGTATCGTACTTTCTCAAGCCTTAAACTTTTGTCTTTTGTTAAGGAGGGAAGAAAAGTCATCTGTCGGTAACACATCAATTGACCCAATCTCCATCAAAGAGAGACATTTTGTTGGTCCGGATTGTGTTTCACAGCACCTGGAGAGAACCAGCTAAAGCTTGTCTTCAACAACCCTCGACTCCTGACATAGTTGAAAGCTATCTTCCAGAGTTACATTAAAGACGCGATTGATCAGGAATCTGAGCATATTGAGACCTACTGTACAAGTGCTAGGGTAAAGGAATCGGTATCTGTGGAAATGGTATCAATCAGGATTTGTTCTCATATCTCACATCCGCTGTTAGCCTGAGCTGAAACTGGAAATGGGTTTCACGGGCCGATTTTGACTGTTAGAGATGATATTTTGACACAGCGTGGTTTCCCGGATTAAACAAGCAACCTGGGGGTATGGATTCTCCGATGCCATTCAAATTGCGTTGCTGAAGGTCATGGTGTCGTTGTTGATCCCTTTTTCCAAATATTCCGATAGAGTTTCAAAGTGGAAAACTTTGAGGAGGAGTATTTTGAGAGAGCAAAGGGGGTATCTATTTTGACGATGTACGCGATTAAGAGACTGAAATGAGACAGGTGGGGTTATGACTCGGCTAAAATCGAATGAGACTCTTTTCAACGACATTGGAGCATTATTGGTAGAGATAAGGGGACCACGTTAATATCAATGTTTAGTTGAACAAGTGTAGGATACACTTTTTCCCTCTCAATATCCCAAATATCAAACTTCCAATACTCAGGCCTACTGATTGCTCCTCCCAATCCAACCTAACACACGTCAACTAAATGGTCCCCATCACAGCCCCAAACACCACACTTATAACCATCAGAACTATCCAATCACAACAAAAATATACGTGTAAAGCCATCATACCTTCCTCTACAACTTTCTAGCTTAATTCCTGTCTCCCTCCTTTTTCAGCCCCAACTCATAACCTGTGCGTCTACTAAACTCTAATACAAATGTTTATTTCCAACCACAACACCACACCTCTCTCACCACCATCACCACATCACGCCATGACCGAAACGTTGACGCCCTCGGTGGCACTTTTCAACGAGCTCATTGCGTCGAGCAAAAACCTGCCCCACGCCGCGTCGCATCTGGGCTCGATCCAGCTCGATTTGAGCGAGATTGGCAAGCGGGCCAACTCGCTGCGAGACAAACACTCGGAAGGAAACGACACAAAGGCCCACTATCTGTTGGCAGGCAGCGGCATCAACGCGGAGGACATTTACCTGCAGCTGTCGTCACTGGCGCTCAATCCGGGCATTGAGTACTACGACAAGAATGTGACTGGTATTGACTCGTATCTGCAGAACAAGAAGCAGGACAGCATTCTGGCAGCGATTGCAGATTCGGTGCGACTTTCGGCGTCCGACTTTGACCAGTTTCTCAACCAGAACGTGTCGCTGGACTGGGCCAAGCGCAAGGAGCAGATTTGCCAGCACTTTGGACTCATTCAGAAGGACGAGAAGAACAAACAGGCCGGTAGCAACACAAACACAAACACAAACAGCAACATCAACAACAAGCTGACTAAGACGGTGTTGGGCGGCACGTGGGGTGCTGCAAGTCTCGGAAAACTGATTTTGGGTACCCCCGAAATTGGTTCTGCCACTCCCAGACAGAGACAGTTTGCAAAGGCCATTTCGGCTCTCAACAACGCCAGAGCAAAGGGCCAGGCGTTCCCCGTGGCCGCAGCACTCTCCACAGCAGCAGACAACCTGTCTGACGCAAAGAGCCAGCAGCTCAACGACGCATGGGACATTCTGTCCTACATTTCCGGCGAGTCGGTTGAGGCTCCTGTCAGAGAAGGAGTCTACAGAAAAATGTACGCTGCTCCTCCGGGCAGTCCTGACGGACTCAAGGTGCGCAAACAGTGTTCTCACGGTGCTAAAATGTACCTGGAGCACCAGTTTTACGCCTGTGTGGAGGCCGAGATTGCAAAGTCGCCCCAGGACGCTCTTCTAGGAGGTGTGCCGTCGGTGTACAACAAAATCAAGGCGTACCTCAACGTGCGGTACTTCCGGGGCGGTCAGTGGACCAAGGAGAACATGGAGATTCTGAACGGTGTGCCTGTGTGGGCTGTTCTATACTACATGGTGCGGTCTGGACACTTGCAGGAGGCACTTGACTTCACACTCGAGATTGAGTCGTCGTTGGAAAAGATTGAGCGGTCGTTCCCGGTCTATTTGCAGGCGTACGTCAAGTCCAAGGACCACGTGCTTTCGCGTGACATGCATGATCGGATTCTCACCGAGTTCAACCAGCACATTCGGTTCCTCGATGCCCATTCCGATCCCTTCAAGTTTGCTCTCTACAAGATCATTGGACGGTGCGACTTGTCGAGAAAGGTCTTCCCCGAGGTGTTGGAGACTGCTGAGGACTGGCTGTGGGCCCATCTTGTTGTGTCTCGAGAGACGGTGGATGGCCCTCTCCAGGACCGATACACTCTGTTGGACGTGCAGCGAACGGTGCTCAACTTTGGCTCCAAGCATTTCAACCCGTCTGGCAAGTCGCCCGGTCTCTATTTCCAAATGCTGCTGCTCTGTGGTCTCTTTGAGGCTGCTGTCAGTTATGCTCTTACGTTCTGTCCTGTTGATGCTGTTCACTATGCCATTGCTCTTGCGTACTACGGTCTGTTGCGAGTTTCCAAGCCCGAAGACACGGAGGACTCTGACGGTTCGTATTTGTCTGTGGACAAGAAGGATCAGCAGGTTCTTCATTTCGCTCGTCTGATTGGCCACTACACTCGAGACTTCCGACGGTCTGATGCCGTGGATGCTGTCGACTACCTGGTGCTCCTATGTTTCTACCGAGACCAGGAAGACGCCTGTCACGAGGCTCTTCGAGAGCTTGTGCTTGAGACCAGACAGTTTTCTGTTCTGCTCGGCGACATTCGAGCCGACGGTGCTCGGTCTCCCGGCTGCATTGAGCGTCGGTCCAAGCTCATTGGTCTGGACAAGGACGACTTCCTTACCCAGATCACAGCCCAGGCTGCTCTTCGTGCCGAGGACGACGGTCGGTTCGCTGACGCCATTCTGCTGTATCAGCTGTCCGAGCAGTACGATACTGTGGTGTCGATCATGAACCGAACTCTTGGCGACGCTCTCAGCATGATGGACTTTGGCGACTCGAATGTGGAACCTGCCAAGTCGCTGTCTCTGCTGTCGACGGCTACCAACCCTGCCCAGCTCGCTGCTACCATGCGAGAACTGTACACTAACAACCCGCAGATGTACACACATGTGTCGCAGCGAAACCGAGACACGTGCGAGATTCTGCTGCAGATTGTGTCTGCGCGGGAGTCGTACTCTCGGGGCCACTGGGCCCATTGCATTGGTCTGATTGACAGCATCAACGTGATCCCCATTCACGTTACTGCAGACGTCGGCACTATCCGACGACGGGCCCAGGACTTTGTTTCGTTGCACGAGTCCACTGCTCGAAACGTGCCCTCGTTGCTGCTCATGACCATGACGTGTTGTGCCGAGTTGGCGCAGAACATTCAGGAGTCCGAGTTCAATGACGCCACGCGGTGCGACCGGCTGGCAGAGCTCAAGGCGCGGTCTCGAAACTGTATGATTTACGCCGGTATGATCCAGTACCGAATGCCCCGAGAGGTGTATTCGCAGCTCACGGCGCTGGACACGAATTTGAACAGTGTGAACATGTAGGAGGTATAGATAATTGATTGTATATGTATGGAGAAGTGCGTACAATAGAAGTATGTGGTATCAATGACTAAAATAATATATTCAAATTTCCATGAACAGAATGGTCTTACTTGTACTGTTTACTGTTGAAGGTGGATTGGAGTTTAAGGTATAGAGGCTCAATTGTATACCTTATGATGTGAAGTATAGCAGTGAGAACAAGAGATAATAGGATAATAAAACGTACTTGTATAAAGAAGAATATTGTGGTGGATATGGCTTTAAAGGGGTCACGTGGATGAGAGTGTCCTCATGGTTGACTCACAATAGTGATTCAGCAAGTTTAAGTTGATATAGTGGTTGAATGGGGGTTGTATAGGGAGAATATGGAGTGAAAGTGGAAAAGTGGAAAAGGGCAAGGGGACAAGGATTATTGGCTTCATACAAGTACGAATAAACTGGCTCGCGCGAACATATTGGTCAAGTTTTTATTGATCTGGGAGCCTTTTTGGGGGATTTGAGTACAGTTGTGTGGACAGGTGTAAATTGGAGAAACGGGATAAAATGGGTAATGACGGTGTAAGGGAGACGTGAAAGGTAGATTTGGGATAATAAGGAACCGAGGAACGTGATTATCAAGTCCCTACGCTGTTACAAGTATTTCTGATGAAGTTGGGGGTTGTTCAGTGGGGGGCAGAAAGTGAGGATGGCGGCTTTCAAAGCTGTGAAGAGATACCAGGTAGTAGGTTGGGGGTAATTTAGGACGATGTCACGCTGTAGAATATGATGGTCAAGGCTTTGTGAAGATGCGGGTATTTCTGGCAGAGTTGAGTTGCAGATTTATGAAGTGCAGGAACTGGGGTGTGGCCGTAAAAGATGTAATAAGACAAAAGGAGAGATCCTAAGGGGCTAGTTCGAATAGCCTGTCTACATGGAACACGTTGGACATCTCCCCATGATATTGGGAGTATTTCTGAGCATGTTGGGGACACCTACATGGTCAAGCCGAAATGGGAGTGGTAGTGTAAAACTAGGCAATCGACAGTAAATCACACGTGGAAGGTACCATTGGATACAACATGGGGCTTAGAACTAAGTAAGCTAGGCCGTATTCGTTTTTAAGTATTTTTGAACGAGTTAAGGGCAAATGTATGTTAAAGTAGAACTGAGGGTGGAAGTGCCAAAAGAGGAAGATAGGTGTAATTGATGGCTTACATGGTATCAAAATAATCCCTTGATCTCCACTATACGTGAATCTGATCGCCTAAACGACCTAAGTATTTTTGGACAAGGTAGGGCAGATCTGTGGTGTTGCCGAAAATAGGTGTTACGGCTATACCAAGAAGTTCCAGGTAGCAATAGATGGAACGAAGGTCCCAGCAGAATAATAAGACCGAGATGAACCCGTTTTCAAGCTGGCTTTGAGAATGTGGATATTTCTGGTGAAGTTGGGGGCATTTCTGTGAGTAGGCAGAATTTGGAGTGTAGGGGCTAAAAGTGGCGAAGAGATGATGAGAGAGGAATAAATGGTACCACCTGAACCGTAACGATACGGAGGATACAGTGGTTCAGTCCTCATGAAAATATGGCTATTTCAGAATGAGTTAGACACTTTCCTATTCGGTCAGTACAAGGTGTGCAGGTGATGGAATCTGTGAAGAGACAACAAGAGAGGATTTAAGGGGCTCAGAGGCACAAAATGGGGCTAAGTAACACCATGAGCTAGTTTCCAGAATATCAAAAGTATTTCTGAGAAAGTTATATCAAGTATAACAAAACATAGAATTGCGGAACTGGTGTCAAAAGTGGAGGTGAAAAGTTGGTGGAGTATAAATGGATTCATTCAAATGTTGCGGCTCTTGAGAATACATAGGTCAAGTGCTCATGATGGCAAGGACACGTTCGCACGAGATGTGGGAGATTCCGTGAAAGTGCAGTGTTAGGCAGGGCCATGTTTAGAAAAGGCGAGGCGTGGAGCCGTAATTTGAACGGAATGAGAATAGACACCGTGCAGTGAGAAATATCATTGCCACCTTGCTTTAACCGCGCGCATATTTTCGATGAACTTGGGCCCCGTTCTGTATGTAGCACAACTAGTCGCGGAAGTGCAAAAGTGGATGTCAGAATGGAACAGAAGTATGAGTGATACCATAAGATGCACACGGATCCAGCTTAGTCCATGCCTACTTTGATGCTATGATGCAGTTTTTTTGGCAAGTTGGGGCCAGTTGTGTGCTAATGAACAGTTGGCGGTTTTCGTGTTAAACGTGGTTAGGGATAGTAAGAGGTTTGTCAAAAGAGGCATAGGAATCCTTCAGTTCCCTAGAAACTGGAATAAATGTCGGCTTTATTATATGGGTATTTCTCGAGATCCTAGGGGAACTCTGCGTTAGGTCAATCCTAGGGGGTTCGGCGTAGAAATGGACAAGAAAGCTGTAAGGTTCAATTTAAACAGCTCAGTACGATCGTTGAAAAACAGAGGAATTAAATTTCCAACTTGATGTGGCCATGCTGGTTTTAATGGGAGAGTTGAGAGCAGGTAAATTGACAGGGGTGTAGTGCTGTGAGAGGGGTTTTTTTTGAGTCAAGGGTGTTGAGGGAGATAAACAAGTAGATACGGAATTGTATAGCTCCGAAGAGTGTCTTGGTGAAGTCTCCATTTTGAAGTAGGCTTTTTTGTTGATACTGTCGACAGTTCTGAGAAATGTGGAAAACGGGAATGTGGACTTAAAAACTAATAAAATGCAATAGAAAAGATTGTAAAGCTACTGAACGACTCTTTCGTGCGATAAGAATAACATGGTCAAGTCTCCCTGTCGGTATAAGTATTTCTGAGTGTGTTTGATACAGACTTGTGGTCAATCAGGATTGGGGGTGAAGGTGTTTAATACAGTATGAGGTGTAATTGGAGATGTGTGAACGATGTTGGAATAACCCATGGAATCAGGCTAATACAATGGTCAACTCCCCATTTTGATACTGGTATTATTGAACTCACTGGGATCATTTCTCTGAATATGAAGATTTATGGATATCTGTTTTAAATGAGAACAAGAGATGGAAGAGTAGATGTGCAAGGTACCAAAGGAATATACAGCAAGTGAGATGAAAATGGAGTAGCTCCCTGAGTGATGGGGTTAATATTGAGGGAGTTACCCTCAATTGTGTGATCAAGTAGAATTGGGGACATTGGTGCTAAAACAGGTAAAGAGAGAGTATATACGAAAGGAATGGAACTATTAGATTCGTCCGACACAGAGGAATATGGATTTAAAGTTGCCATAATCATTTAAGTATTCCTGCTAAAGTTGGACCGTGTTCTGTGGAATGTGAGGAATCAGATATAAGGGTTTTCAGTAGAGAAAGAGATAGAAGGCGAAACAAACCAGTCAGATTGTAAATGGCCTAACCTTGGGGATCACGATATTCAAGTCCTTTCAACGATAACATCTTTCTGAGGTGAGTTAGATCGAATTGAGGCTTGGAAAATGTTTTTTTTTTTTTGTTTTTCGCCTGAAAAAAGGAATAAACAAGGTACCTGGGAACTCAGAAGAGGCAATACGAATATTATCGCTCCACTGTTCACAACGGCGGACTCTCCCCTTATATGTGGGTATTTCTGGAGGAATTTGAGAACATTTTGATTACCCAAACTTCAACTTGATACTTCAACTACCTCCAGCTGAATAAATAATAACCGTAGCAATAAACAGACTCGACTAATCTGCCCCGAATGTGTGGCAATCCATCTTATTCACTTAAAGTCCCCCTTACACATGTTTCTCCCTTATGAAAGCAAAACTTGAATTTGAGTCTTCAACTGAGCTGCCCCAACTTCATCAAAATTACCCATATCTGTACAGGGACTTGACGGGAGAAATGCCTGAAGCTAGACGATGAGAATGATACCCTACACGCTCATCATATCACCTTCCACCCATGAATAATACACCCACCCCCAATTCTAATTAAACAAATATCTGTCTTCAACAGACTCAGAAATACCTAAATAGGAAAGGAGACTCGAGTAACGTAGATATTAGATCTATTTGAACGCAATGGTACCATTTATATATGGCCTACCATCCTTTTTCAAAGCTAACATCGAAGCACCGATTTTCGACATGTCTCTGAGCCGCCTTCAATTCCAGTAGAAACATTCACAGGGACACAGGGACTCATTATGGCGGTCCCAGGACTCCTGGAATGCCAATGATACCTTGCATCAAACGCTTCTACCTTCTCTCGACATTTAACACAGGCGAACATGACCCTACGTCTTCACTGAACTTACCTAACTTACTCAAAAATACAGCCATAGTAACGGGAACTTGACCATCATATCCCCTAGAGTGCGTGGATTACATCTGTACCCTTTAGATTTCCCCTCCCACTCCCTACACAATTTCTGTGCCAACTCTACAAAACCAGTAACTTCATACAACAGTAGCCAACTTCACCAAAAATATGTCTATTACATTGGCAACTTGACCATTGTAATTCTCAAATCCTAAGGGCTATTTAGCTATCCACCTTCGCCTCTCTTATTTGATTTTACTTGCTTTTAACAAAGATGCCTGTATTACTGAATCCACACATCCACAAATGTCTGCTATCAGCTTATTCAGATTTACTCACATAGCAATGGGGAGTTGACGGGAGTATTCAGTGGCCCTAGATGATTCATTTCATACCATGTGAGCCACCTCCACAACCCATTTCCATCTTCTTACTCCCCGAACTAAGTGCCAACACAACCTCACTCTCACAGTAATACGTGTAGAATTCCAGTAAGAACACCATTTCTAGAGCATTAGATAGTAATGGACCTAGAGATTTAATTGAAACTCTTCCATTGGCATCTCTAAGTTTTTTACAATGTTTACCCCGTTCATTCTGGGAAGTTCAATTCTGCTCAGAAACACAACTGCACTCAACTCCACCAGTAATATTCAAATTGAAAGGAACACTTTACCCCTGAGGTTCCAGGTGACGGGGAAGTGCTATGTGCCTTTGGGAATTGACCTACTACCTCTGCACTTCCTTTTAAACCAGAGCACCCATTTCCTCGAATTCACTGAACTGCCCTTATAGGCGTCAAAAAGAACTAGGTGATCATTGAGACTTTAAAGCTGTGTTTACCAGACCAACAGAAACTCATCGATATCCATCTAAATCATTCTCTCATTGTTTATACCCTGATATCTCCAACAACTCCAAGCCTGTGCGTCAACGGAGTTACTGTCACTCCATCAGTAATCCGGAATTTGACTAGGCAGCTAAACCAGTGTATTCTTACACACGCGAGGATCCGAACGGTACCAAACACGATTACTTTACTACCCAGCACCAACCTTTTACACTTACGCCTCCAATTCTACTTCAGCACACAACTCCCTCTAGCTCTTCCAGCCTTGCGCAAATATGAGAAGCATCCAAACCGTCCTATTACTAGTACATATAAGAGCCTCTCAAGCCCTTTATATCCTTCCTACAATTACTGTGCAACGTTTACACTCCGACCACGCTATCTCTAGCTATTATGAAACTGCCCCAAACCCTTCAAAAATTCCGGTATAGAAGAGACGATTTGACCAAAACGACCCTCAAATTTTGCTGATTACTATGATACTATCCAATGCCCATATATTTTGTTATCCCAAAAGTTGTCAAAAATGAGGACTGCGAGTCAAGGTTCATTTTTGTGGTTTTCTCCACTGCAGGTTTCATGCATGTGAATTATAGTATAAAAATCTGTTTTAAATCTGTTAAAATACAAATAAAACATTTATCGCAACCAATGAGCTAATGGGAGTGTGGTATCAGTGGAGCAACAAATCACATATATATATTTTTTATTGCTGATGGAGTTATTTCAAGTTATATCTTCATGACACTAGATGTCTTCTGATACGGCTGAATTAACCTTATCGTGAGTTTATATGCAGTCTTATATTATGTGGAGAAGTCCACACATCCACAGGTATAAATACAACTCTTAATGTCCCAACCTTGTACAGCCTCAAATACCACCTTCACTAGATACCCTTCCAATGGACGACTTTTTGTGCAAAGAAAAGTTGTATGTTGACGAGTCTTCATTCGTAGAAGATCCGAATGGCCCCAAACTCAAGTTTCTGGATATCCCTGACGACGCAGATGATGCTGTTGATCGTATCTATGCAGCTGTTTGGGAAACACTGTACAAATACCTAAAAGAAAAGAGTCCCAAGATTCGAGCTTCAGCCTCAAAAGAGGAATCTCTAGAAGCGGTACAAAAGCTCATTTCTGCGTATGAAGACGACGGTCCCGTTCTGGTTCGAAACGCAGTCTACGCCGAGACTCAAAAAATGATGACTGTGATTATACGGGCTCGGAGAGGTTTCATCGGTTATAATGACGATGACGTTGAGGATATGATTTCGATGGCGAAGGAAGTTCCCGAAATGGTGGTGGATTGCTACAAAGGCGCCAGACAGACCCATTCGGGGGTTCTACAGGACCGGGTATGGATTATGTTGAAGAACAAGTCCCAGGAGGTGCAGGACTGGTGGTATCTTCATCATAATCCGTTTACCAAGCATTTACTGGTTGTCGAGGAACAGAGACCAGAAGTGGAATTCAAGGAGGAAAGACAAACACCATTAACCAGTCAGTCAATTCCACTCGAAATTGCGACTATTATAATGACTCACAGTTCTCTGGAATCCTGTGTGGCTCTAAGAGAAGTGTCTCGAGTGTGGTACCAAGCCTTCAATCATGCAGACCTCGAATCCGCTGTCAAAAAGCGATGTCCGTGGTTCAAAATCGAAGCTGAACTCCGTTCCTGGTCAGACTGTGCTCTAGTCTTTGTTCGGCGTCAAAACAGTACCAAATGGAAGACTGTCGAATCTCTGGATGAACCTGAAATACGTCCTTTCAAACAGCCACATGTAGTGGAACCCTTTGAACTTCCGCTGGACAGAAGGCTCCCTGCAGGTTTTGAATCCATTAATCGCCATATTCACGGAGACGACTGTCCCTGTGACGCTATCCATTTTGCAGAAAGAGCTATAAGTAAGTACAGAAAATACGAGGTGCTGGACATGGCTACAGGGACAGTTTCAACCGTCTCAGTTTCTCGATGGCACAATCCTCCGGTCTTTTATCGCCAAAATGAAACTGTTATTATGGCTGGAGATGTGGAAATTAGTCTGCCACCAGGACTTCTGGTGGACTCAGAAGAACTGCTTATCTCCTTTGGCCGCAAGTACGACATTGTTCAGCCAGTGGATTTTCAGTACTTTATCTTTCCACGCCAACAAGAGCAGTTTCCGTCCCAACTGCACTATGTTGGTGCTCTTTTTTGTCAGGCCCTCCATCTGCCACGAGAAGTAGGACCGGATCTACTAGAGGCTCTGCGAAAAGATGAAGACGGATTCCGGAATCGCGACCTGTTCCACCCTCAGACTGCAAATACATTCAGCCTTCGCCTCAAGAATGAGACCCCAATCGCCGTAGTTACCTACAAGGGAATCATCTGGTGGTTTGTAGAGGGAAAAGGACTCGTTCCTACTATACTGGATATGGAGAAACAGGGTAGACTCAAGTATCGACACGACAGAACGATTGCGTTTGTACAATTTCCTGAGTTCTCACACTGTTCCAATCCTCGATTCGTTGTAGCTACCTACTCGAAGTGGAGCGTCGACTTGATTGATCTCGAAACAACCTCAGTGACAGCCATAAGACTGGACAAGAGTTGTGATGTAAATGGGCTTTTTATGGGCTTTCACAAGGGCAGGTTTTCTCCGAGGTATATCTCCAAGTCGACATTTGACCAGTATCGAAGGAGGTATGATGATGGCTATGACAAGAGGTTTAACCAGACGCAGTACAGTAGTGATTAGGATAGTCTGGATATAACTGGATTATGTCCAGTGCTCACATTAGCTATCGTACATAAGTATCTGCTGTATGTAAAGTTGCTAAAATTTGAATTTTTAAAAACTAATTTATTAGGGAAGTAATACATCGAAGAGGGTAATAAGTGGTATTCCCGGAATGTACTCGTCTCAGAGAGCATTCCAGTCAAATAGGCTTCCCGATGCGAGTATTATTGAAGTAGTTAGACTGGGCTGTTGTGTAATGTAGAATCGGGAGTGTTAAGACCAAACAGTGAAGAAAAGAGAAGAGGAGTTGTAAATGGTACCAAACGGATCACACAAGAGGAAGGAATACGTTGAGAGGATTACGGTACCTTTGCTATGCGAGTATTTTTGATCACTTTAAACACACACAGTGAGCTGTGTTATAGGGTTCAAGTGTGGAAACTTGTAATGAGGTAGCGGGTGGGTCATTGGTGGTACCATGAGAAACAGCTGTCCCTTTAGAACAAAACTATCAACTCGGCCTCGCTATTGGGGTATTTCTGATTGAGCCAGGTCAAGTTAGAGTTATGTCGTATTAGAGATGTTGGCTGTAAAAGAGTATTTAAGATAAAAGAATGCAATTAGTTGGTATCTTTGGGTTGGATAGGCGTCGATAAGTCCCATGGATGAGACTGCTTATCCAGGGGGATATTTTTGGTGACATTAGACGAATTTTGGTGAGAAGAGAGAAATGAGAATATCGCATTTGAAGAGAAGTTGATATGCAAACAGAGATCGGAGAGATGCAGTACAAAACTACCCATACTGATGAATACAGTGGTTAAGTTCCTATTCTATTATCTACTATTCTGAGAGAGTTAGATCAAGTTGAGTATATGACTAGAATTGGAGGTCTCTTCGTCAAATGTACAGCAATGGGTCAAAGGGGGGCATTCATGGTACCATTCTAGAGGGAAAAGCACGTGGACTACGCCTATCAACTCCTAATATTCATATTATTATTCTGAAAACGGTTGAGGGCTGTTCTGCTGCTGGAAGTAGTTGTGTGAAAGACAACTGAATCTATCTCTCCGAAAAAATACTCCCATATCTAAAAGGACATGACCATCGTGTTGCCACCGACCTAGAGATTATTTTAATGCCAGTCACCACTCTGCTACCACCTCTTCCCAACTTTTAACACCACCACCCAACTCTACCTGATCGGGCTACAGGGATCCAACTTAACCAAAAATATTCTCATTGTCATAGTGACTTGATTTGGGGAATCTTATGGATCGGATTACCCTATTAGGACCCCCAAAACCTCCTCAACTGTCTCGTTCTATAGTCCAACCCAGACATCTCAGATTTTGAGCCCCACAATTCTCGTTTTCCAGATATGTGTCTCCAACTCCTTCAGAAATTCTTGTACCACATCATCCGGGTTGCCGTTGAGATCCAAAAGGGAGGAGTTTCCAGTACGAGTAGTACCACATCATCCTCGCTCACGCTCACACTCGCTTTTACAGCTCCCAAGTCTCAATCTCACTTATTGTGATACCAGATAAGTGTTTCCGACTCTAAAAAGCTCACATGGCCACAGGGGCTATGTTACAGTGTACCTATGAGCCAGAAGATTGTCTAGATACCTTTATACATCTCTTCTACCACTGCTTGTCAACTTTTACTCCCACAGCTCCAATTTCTTCGTCACACACCTCCACTCATCTCCTTCAGAAATAGGCACATAGCAACGGGGATTTAACCGTTGGACTCTAGATGCTAGGGCGATTTAATTGATACCCACCATTAATCTCCTACTGCTTCTCTTCTATTTTTACCGCTCCCATCCCCAGTCTCTCCAGAAAACATTTCTGCCAATAACTCCACCACAAATATTTTTATAGACTAAGCGTCAAGATAGATGTGTTCATCCAAGGCGAGGGACTCTTTTAATACCTTTTATCTACTCATTACCATACTCTACCATCTTTTGACACAGGCGGTATTACTGAATGAGATAGAGGTTGTGTTAAATGGGGTTATTGTTTAGTAGGAGAGAAACCAAGGGAACGGTTGGACATGACTAGATCTGAGAAACATAATGATCAAGTCCGTGTTGTTATAGAGGTATTTTTAAGCAAGATGAGGGCAGCTAGAGCTGAACAGTGGTGGAAGTATCAGATGAATTGAGGAATAATTGCTTTAAGGAGGTGTAACTGAAGGTAATATCATAACTATGACACTACAGGAAGACATTGGTGAACCCTTTGAAACGATGCAATCATTTCTGCCTGAGTTAGGGGATGTTCTGAGGAATTCTAGAACTGGAAGGGTCGGCACAAAACACCAATAATAGGAGAAAGACGAGATATACATGGTATCAATAGATTCGCCCCGGTCGCAGGAGTTCTCCTATCAGGTCCACTTAATGAGTCTATCACATTTGTTCGAGATGTGAGGAGTTGTGTGGCTACATAGAAATAGCCAGTACGTGCTAGCCGTGGAAAAGTGATAGAAGAAAGGAAATGTAGGACCCATTGGCGAGTTGGCTTGTTGTCAAACCCATATATGACTTCCCATGAAGATATTGTTATTATTGAAGGAGTTAGTGCCACAGGTATGGTCAGGTAGAACTGGAGATGTAGATGTAGAAGCCATAAAAGCACATCGGGAAAAAAATGAATGAGATAATTCGAATAGGCAGTCGATTCAGATTGCGGCGATCAAGTCCCTATATTTATAGGGATATTTTTGGTGAAATTGAGGCCAGTTGTGTGAAAAGATAGAATCGGAAGGGTGGGTATCAAAAGATAGTGGAATGTGACAATGAGGACATGGTTGGTTTCGTTAGTATTAACTCATGGCAAGTAACACTCAGATCTACTCGATATTACTGTTATGATACTTCTGATAGAGCTAGGGGCAGTTCGGTGAAATATGAATTTCGGTGTTTCGGGGTTACAAGCAGATGAAAGGCATGAAGAGAATTTAATTGGTATTGCCTAAATGGCCTGCGAGAGCTGAAGAGAATGATTCAGGTGATTTAGCAGTGAAGATCAATTGAAGAGGCTGAAAGGAGAAGTTTGTGCAACTAAAAATGCGATGGTCGCTTATTAAACTAGAAATGAGATAGCAGGATATAAAAGTGAGGTATTTCTAAACGCTACTGACCCCAATAAATACGATGATCAAGTCTCCTAAGCGATGCAAGCATTTCTGAGTCTGATAGAGGCGACTCTCAAAAAGTAGACTTTTGGTGTTGGTGCGAGAAATAGTGAACAAAATGTGGGGGAGATCTCTTGATGGCTTTAAAACAATGAACGCGTGGTGATAATTATTGAATAGGATCTTCTTGTCCATGGGAAGATTATTGCAGCATTTAGAGGCAGCTAAGTGGTAAAGTAGAACTGGAGGTGTAAGTGCAAAAAGTCATAAAGGCATAGCAGTGTAAGGATGTTTGGTATCATTTGAATCATCATTTCATATAGGGATCTCCTGTCAAGTCCCCGGTATGAAATGAAGATTTATATATGATATATGGGCATTTCTGTATGTAGGCAATATTTGGGGTGTGGGGTTTAACATCTGCAAATAAGCTGTGAGGAAGGTATAAGGGGATTCAATAGGGTAATTAAGGCATCAAGAACAGGTCTATTCAGTTGTGGTATGTATGTTAGTATTTTTGCAAGAGTTACGGGGACTTGTCTGGAATGGCTGAATTGAGTCTACGTGCTAAGAGTCGTAAACAGTGTGAGGCAAAAGGAAGAGAACTATTCATACACTCAATAAGACACCAGATACAACGTCAAACTATGGAGGTCCGTTTCCTAAGCCAATTCCGCGGAGTAAGTCACATCTCAGCTCATATTTCTCTAGGTCAGTACTGAATACTTAAGACTAGTTAAGTCATTAGATATATGTAGCTAAATGTAACTGTAACTAGTTGATATTCTGGCACGTTTTGTTGAATTGATAGGTAACCTTCAGAGGGTTAACGTAATCTCTTACCAGTCTACAAATACCGGTACAGTAGCATTCTACAATACTACGAGTAACGGATGCACAACCAGAGGGTTCTAAATAACAATCAATTCCTATTCCTCCACCTACTTTGACTGCTCAAGAGCCTGCTTGAGGTCAGCGATCAAATCATTAGCGTCCTCGATACCAACCGAGACTCGAAGGTAGGCAGGGTTGGTATGAGCGTCACTCATGAGTCGCCACTCGATCAGCGACTCGACTCCTCCTAGCGACGTGGCGTGGTTGAAGAACTTGAGTTTGCTGGGCAGAGCACGAGCTGCTTCTCTGGAGTTCATCTCCAGCACGAAAACGGGTCCGTAGCCTCCAGCCAGCTGCTTTTTGACAAAGTCTTCAGTCTGTACAGACGAGTGGTGGACCGCCTTGAGGGCCGGGAAGTCTGCCAGGTGGTCGGAAAAGTACTTGGTGATGGCTGTGGCGTTGTCTGACTGCTGCTTGATACGCAGCTTGTAAGTTCGTAGAGAACGCAGCAGCAGCCACGATTCGAGGTTACCTGGACCTGAACCAAGGAAAGAACGGTCTCCAACTAGCTGGTCAGCTTCCTCATGTGTCTTGACGACCAGAATTCCTGCCAGCAGATCCGAGTGGCCTCCAAAGTACTTTGTAGCAGAATGCATGACGATATCTGCTCCAAAAGCAAAGGGGTCCTGGAGAGGAGGAGGAGCAAAGGTCGCATCGACAGAGAGAACTCCTCCGTTCTTGTGAGCAGCCTCGGCGTAGTAAGACAGGTCTCTAGAGTATCCTGTAGGGTTGACAGGAGTCTCTAGATGGACCAGGTCTCCTTTCTCCACCTTGTCCAGTTCGTCGAGAGACAGAATTTCCAGGTTGTAACGGATTCGCTTGAAAATGTCAGAAACAGCATGACATCCATGGTAGGCTTCGCCAATGAACAGTCGCTTGGGATTCACATGAACAATCAGAGCAGTGAATGCAGCCAGACCGTTGTTGTAAACAACAGGAAACTTGTTGTCGAAAATAGTAGAAAGCACTTTTTCGACTCGCGATGTCGTGGGATGCGCAATTCGAGAGTACACGTACTCGTTGGTTCCATAAGCTGCTTCGTCTTCGTCTTCAGCCAGAGGAATGAGCTCTTCAGGGTTGTTGGAGTACCGGAAGGTCGTGGATACGGCAATTGCCGGGGCAACGTCGTTGGTTCGAGCAAGCTCGTCGTCTGCGTGGATTGCGAGGGTTGAGATGTCAGGAGTGGCCATGGCTGTAGTGTGGAGTGGTTTGGATGGTATATCGTTTAAATGGTCTTGGAAATCGACTGTAAATCGACTTTTTAACTTTGGGAGTGCAGGGCTGCATCTAGAAGGCACGTCTGGGGTGCATAAATTGGATCACTTCACGTGTGAGAAGCGGCTAAACGGAGTTCAGGATCGCCACCCCCAGAAAAATGGTGGTTTACATATCGCAGGAGGTAAGAGGGGTACAAGGAGGAATGTCGTGGAAAGAGGTGTGTGGTGGATTATGAT
This sequence comes from Yarrowia sp. E02, assembly GCA_017639365.1. Taxonomy (NCBI): domain Eukaryota; kingdom Fungi; phylum Ascomycota; class Dipodascomycetes; order Dipodascales; genus Yarrowia; species Yarrowia sp. E02. The sequence goes on along the minus strand of JAAQQX010000007.1, from coordinate 943,288 downwards.
AGGCTGATTCTGTTTTAGGTGATCGTTTACCTTTCTACTCTGGGCCAGCAAAGTCTATCATTTGGAGGTCCGAGTCTGACAGTACTGTACGAATAAAGGTGAGTATGGAATCTGAGGTGTGGAGAGGTCAATCGGTACCACAGGACTGAGGCGGGATACAGAAGTGCCCCAGAATGGCCAAAACGGTTCCCACATGTTCCCTTTTGTGTCCAATGAGTCATATGGATTGTTTGTAGAGGAGCTCCACTCATGGTGCAATATATGGTGTGATTAATGTGGTGAAAAGGGCTGTAAGTTTAGGCTGTATTCCGTTCAGTATGGCCTACCTGGTACTTGCACGGATCCCAGAGTCTAGATCTTTTACGGTGGATCATAATGCATTAAGTTTGGACTTGTTACTTGCGTTTCTCAAAAGGTCGTCCTATCTACTTGTTACACAACTGCAACCAACTTCTCCAAAACTTGCTCAAAGCCTTGAGGACTTGAGTATCCCGTTCGAAATGAAGGTAACAAACCGTTAGAACCCTTCGTGTCTCTCTTATAATGCCCTCTCCACTTTTGTAGACTCCTCCTTCACTCCACCGTTTCACAACAGTTTCCATAACTTTCTCGGTAATACCCCCGGAAGCATGGGACCTAGTTCAAGCAGTTTCAACAGTCTAGTGGGTCATTATGGTACCACATATGTCCGTGTTATAGTTGTGTATCAAGATTTACCTCTTCTGCCCTCAATCCACTGCACCTTCAAGTGCCCCAATTATTTGCAACAATAAGCCATGGCACTAGTGTTTTTTCCAACGTAATCCTACAACCCAGAGGATGTGTAAGAATCCCTAAAGAGGTGGCTTCGTATTGCTTCCTTTCCATATCCTTCAACCTTCAATTCAACTAAATTTCACATCTGCTGCTAACTCCATCAGAAATACTTCCAGCAATACAGCAACTTAACCACTGCAATCTAACGAACCGGGGCACCATTCTGACACCAATCATGACTTTTCTAAAATCTCATTCGCCCTTTTAGCTCTGACACTTCCACCGTTTATTATCCGCAGGTGGCTCTAACTCACTCAATATTACATGTAGAGATACGTGAGCTTTACCGCTGTATTCCCATGGTCTTATAGGTTTTGGGGATACCAAATTTCTCTAGTTCACCATTCCTTCCCGCCTTTTCGATCGACATCTTAGCCCTACGTTTACACACAACTCCCAGTAATTCCGTCAGAAATATCATCACAGGGGTAAGGCCTTAACCATTCTGCTGTTACTAACAAGGAGATTCTAATGACACTGATGAATCTCATCTTGCTATCTTGTACCTGTTTCAGCATTAGATCTCCTAATAATCTAAAATAACAATCTGCCTCTAAATTCTTTAGAAATACCCATATTACTGAAACAATTTGACCGTCGCTTTTTAACCCCCATTAGGTTCCTTTTGAATCCATTGACGCTACTTCTCTTAAGCCATTACACTTTTCACCTCCAACCTCAAGTTCTACTTCGGCACAAACGTGAACCTAACTGCTTCAGAAATACCGGCATAATCACAAAGACTATATTTCTAGAATCGACATCTCGGGACGTCTCAAGAAATAACATCGTAGCTCTCCTACTACGGTCTCCCATATCATAACTCCTACTACACATTTCTATTTCTTTATACAACTGTGACTAACTCCCCCAGAAACACCAACAAGGCGACAGAGACTTGATCACTGTAATTCCCATGGCGTAATGGTTCTAGTGGGACCAACCTCCGCTCCATTTGTCAAGCTACCAAGTTATTAGATCCGTGACTTTTTTTAGTGTCATCACACAACTGTCATTATCTGTTCCAAACATATCTCCAAACAAACAAAAAAACTGCCCATCGTATTCTCCTGCTTGATTCAAATCACCCGTTATTTCGCCCTGTTCCATATGATATCTAATGCCGTTGGTTCCTATGACATTACCTTCAGTCTCACTCATATAGAAGTCACCTCAACTCCACTCCACCAAAAATACTAGCATGACCACAGTGACTTCACCAACGTATTCCAGCAAGTCTGAAGATCATTTTGATACCATGTACGCCCTCCCCACTATGTCCTCCTCACATTTTACACTTCTGCCTCCAATTCTACCTGGCTACACAGCTCGACTTAGATTCATCAAAAATAGTAAAATAGACACAGAAACCCGGCCATATCGGCTACACCACCTGCTTATTTCAGGGAGTACAGTTTACTTCTCTCTTATTACCTCCTAAACACTTTCAAGCCTTACCCTCAATATTCTACCCTCCACGCAACTGCATCCAACTCTCTAAGAAATACCCACATAGGCACGGCGACTTGATGAAAGAGTTCTCGGACGTAGTTAAATCCGAATAATATACACTATATCTTTCCTGGTGTCATATACCTATTTAAAACTGAAACATTGATTTTACTTCTTGTACAAAAGCAGGGGAACAGGCGTTATCTCAACAAGAAATGCCACTGCCGCTAAGAAAACTTAATAGGGTGTTATTTGGCCTCTAAAAATTCTCTCTATTCCAATAACTACTCCCCTTCTATCCTTTTCCATCTTGTTACACCAAAACTTTCATTTTGTACTTTCGTTGGAAGGGCATATCTTTCTCAGAAATACACCAATCACCAAGGGGACTTGAGAAAATAGATCCTAAGATCCTTGTATTTATTACTATTCCCTTGATGATTGTATTCCTATCTCTGTCTTCATTTATTACCTACATTTCCAATTCTGAAAAATAACTCAACTCCGCATTAGTTTCGCAGAGATGCTCAGATAGTCAGAGAGAACTCGCCACCTAGATAGTCAGGGCCAGGCGACTCCACCAGTTCCATTCATTTCTCGGTTGCATTCTCTTCACATGCATTCTCACCTACACCTGGAATTGTACTTGATCACATAACTGCCCCTACCAGTCTCAATAATACCCCTGTTACTAAGGAGTTTTGACCAACGTGCTCTCTCGCCTCGTAAGTTCCATTGGGTTTCTTTAATTTTTCCCCAGCTATCACTTTACCACTTTTAACACTGGCACTCTTATTACGGCACCCACGAAGAACTGATCTCAACTCACTTAAAAAATATCCTTGTTACCATGGACAGGAGGTTTTATGGGGCCCAATCTATCCGAAGACTGAGTAGGTGTCACATTTATCCCCTACTATTATGGCCCAAGCCTTAACTCTGACTCTCACAGATATACCGATTTACAAGAATCCGTCCAGATCCTTTAGAAATGCCGCCATGTATTTGGCCACCTGGATCCATTGAATAGATGGAAAGGGATTAAAACTGTGTTGGCCTGATCTGGAATGATAGATATGTTTCTGTTATCTGGGTTTCAATACATCTACGAGTACCAGGTACATACTGTATTCGTCTTAACTTGTAGTTTTTACTTAAAAATAGCTCTTATATCCAGTCTTCCACCAGTCTCCAATCAAAAGCCGTTTTCAACTTTTTCTATGGTTAGATCGTAGTCTTTCCCATACATACACCACGCCTGAAATTTGCCCTTGTCAAACCCCACAAAACATTTGGACGGGACTGGACGTCCATAGTGATGGGTAACAGTGGTGGTAGAGCCTCCAGCCAGATCCACAACGTCCACGCCTGATACTGTCATACCGACGACAAATTGGGCCGAGCCTCGAGCCTTGGAGCCCTGAGAATAATGAGATTCCGTAATATACATGCCCGTAATCGCCTTGTCTGGGCGGAAATACAGCTTTTCGGGTGTGTTGAGGTCCATGAAGGTGGGGATCAGGCATCTATTTTTTCGTAAGAGCCACACGGACCCATTATAAAGAGCTACTGGGGAGGCTCCGGTGGAGTACTTGACCAGTCTGCGGTTATCAAAATCAGGCAAGCGGTACCCATCCTTATTTTCCAAGACCGTCAAATCTCCTGCTGCGCGAGGTTCACAAGACCTCACAAAAAAGCTGGAATGGAAATGAGGATTATTACGAGCCATGACGAGATATCCGCGGTGTAGAGTGTGGACGTAGACACAAGATCGACCTACTACAACATCCTCGATCTGATCCTGGTTGACGAGAGACGTCGGAATGGTGAATTTAACCCCGTCCAATTTGACAACGGTTTCTACCCCGTCCAAGGGAACAATTTCGTAGTGATGCAGTTCCTCACGCGTCTCCAATGTCGAAAGGTCCATTGAAAAATCCCCTGCTGCCGAAAAAATATGCAAGTGCTCGCACATTTGAGTGTCACAGTCTGAGCCGTCGTTAATGCAGACAAATGAAGAAGGCAGTTTTTGATCAAATAAAAGCTCCCTGGCCACCACAGTCCTACTGGGCATTTGCGTGCCTGTGACCTTGGCATTATCGATGTTGTCAGTTTCCTCCCACTTGGAACTTTCCAAACGCTTAGCGAACACCAAGGCCACATCTTGCCACGTCTTGAGATCTCCGTCTCCAGGCAACATCCAGGGGTTTCTCTTGTTCATCTTGGACTCCAAAAGAGTGTCGAGAGCGTGGAACAGGGAGTACCACTGTGTGTTGACTTCTCGAAGAACAACAGCAGTTTCCACCTCGGCAAACGAGAAGATGAGTGCCATAATCTCAGATGGAATATGACGTCTAGACGGAGCTCTAGGCACACCAGATTCAAGCTGTGTTCCGGGATTTGTATTTTCTACCTGCACCAAATGATTTCTGAAGCGATCAGAATATTTCGACTCTAACCAGTCTCTCCTCTCCTCATCCTGATTCTTCCACATTGCGTGAAAAGCTGTCTGGACATAAATCTTGCAAACATTGTCCCAGACTTGCTCAAACTCAGCTTGCCCGTTCCTCAAAGTGTACATGTGCCCTTCCATGTCGGAAAGGAGAACATCGACTTCTCTTCTATTCCTATAGGTCTTGGCGTCTCTAATCACCTGTGCGGCCTTATCTTCGAGTTCTTGATAGCGTAGCTTCAAGCTTCTTACCAGATTGATCCTCGTGAACCGAATGAACTCCAGAGCTTCAGGATACGCGCTTAGAAACTTTTCCTGTTGCAACAAACACTCAGCCTTGGAGGCTGTGGCTGGTATCTGGGGTATCAACTCATCCAACAGGTCGTTCAAGGAACAAGTGTATCGGTCCAAGTCACCGTCCACTAGAGCCTCACATGCGTCATCTATGCCATCCAATTCTTTTTTGAGCTGGACGAGCTTTTCGGTACTTTTGATAGTTTCTTCGCTAGTGGTATCCATAGAGATGAATGAAGGTGTGACAGTACCTCCTAGTCTCCAGGTAAGGTTCACCCCTAGCTTACCCTACCTGGCACTCTCTATAAAACCTTCACCTACACACTATAATCTGATCATCTTATTCTTCATTTACAGTCTTCAAGAAGCTTTCACAGCTCTTACAAAGGGATAAGTTCTGACGACAACTTTGAGTTAGGGCTGTACATGAAACTCGCTCATTTGGTTTAACTTTTACTCGCGACGCATCTTCCAAACTTACAAAACGAACCCGAGATACCAGCTGGTTTTCTTGGATTAGTCTTGACAAGTGTTGAACCAGGTTTTTTTACACCAGAGCAACAGCATAAAATAGCTTTATCTTAATATCCACATGTAATACTTGTTTAGGAGTAGCTACGATACATTCATCCCAAGGGAAGCTCTAATTAATGAATGTTTATAGAAAAAAAAAAAAAAAAAGAAAAAAAAAAAACACTACTCTGTTCAACTCACTCAATAATACGCACTTGATCTCAGTAAGTCCATACTGTTGTTTATGGGCAATTGAACAGTCTTACCGTACCTTTGCTAACTATCATAGTATCTCTTCAGTCCTTATAATGGCGAAGCCCACAATACTGCACCATCCCGAAACGGCTCTAATTTCATTAGAAATAGTCCTATCGTTACATGGAATTGACCAATTACTTCCTCAATGGTATCATGATCGTTTGATACCAAAGACACTCGTATATTGCTTCTTTACGTATTTTAAAAACCACATCCTTGATACCCTCCCAGGGCATGTTCCCTCCACCTGTTGCAAAAATACCAGAATCAGTATTTAGACTTGACAGGAGGTTTCACTGCAGCTGGAGGATCCCAACGATACCATGAATTAACCACCTGCTACATGTCAGACTCTTCTCTCACTTCCGCTCTCAGTTCTGCATTTGCATGCAACTGCCCCTAACTCTTCCTAAAATACCCGCATCATTATTTTGACTAGTGCATATTGTTCCTCGTCTTATAGCGATTGTTATGGCACCTAATAATAACTTCCCACTAACTCTTCACAGATTTTACCAACCACCCCCAAATGCAGCTCTACGCAGAACTCCTCTAACTGGAGTCAAAATACCTCTATTATTGGACCAATCTAACAAGAATAAGACCCTGAAGATAGGCGTTTCTATTGGTACCATAGATCCCCTCTTTTCTAACTCGTCTCATGTTTTGACTCTGACAACCCCAATTTTATCTGTTCATGCGACTCCTCCTAACTCTCTCAGAAATATTCACATCGCATTGGAGTTAGGATCGCAATATTAAACCGGCATGTACAGTGTCAAATATCGCCTTAATATTTTGTAAGCCATCTCCTTCCCCTTTGTCTCTCCTAAACACCGATTCTCGACTTTTCAGACAACAGCCCTAACTTCCTCAAAAATTCCTAATTCACCAGGGCGTCTGTACGGGCGTATTCATTGAGGTAAGACCATTCGAATGGTATCTTGAAAGTATCCTTTGCTACCTCCTAGTCGCTTTTAATTCAGGCCCTCGCACTTCTCATTTACTGCCCAATCTAGTCTAATTGTCTCAAAAATAGTCCCATAATCTAGGTAAGGTAATCACTGTGCTCCCAATGGTGGGGCGATTCCGTAATTCCTTTCATATTTCTCCTGATGTATTTCTGGCACTTTTAGCCCTTGCACCATTGCACCCACAGTTCTGCCGGGTGACACAGTTGTCAACAACTTTCTTATAAAAGTTTGAACCGTTAAGCCGATTTGACCAACGTGTTTCTCAGTCACTTAAGATTCCGATGATACCATTGAGATTCCACTATTGCTTCTGTGTCAGTTTTAATTGCCACTCTCCTACTATGGTCCCCACTCATAACTGGCCTCAACTAATTCAAAAATAGTAGTGCAGCTATGGCGACTTTCGCATTGCATTTTCTAGGTCTAGCTGATGCTATTGGTAGCCCACATTCTCTTATAATACTATTTACCTAGAATTTACTCTGAATCACCAGGTTCTGCTTGCTCATACATGTGCTGTCAACTTTCACAGAGATACCCGCACAGCCTAGCCGACTTGACAGTTCTTTTAAAACATCTACAATTCAATGGGTACCATTTATATCTCATTCACATCATTTTTGCGTGTAGAGGCAGGTTTCAAAATTTCAGAAATTGGGAGTGTCGGTGTAAAACTAGCAGGGAGGATGTGGGAGAGATAGAAACTGGAGCGGAGAGATATCTGTCTCATTATAATGATTCGGTCAAGTTTCTAGGGCGATTTGGGTAATTCTGGTAGACGGACACAGCTGTGTGAAATATTAGAATTGGGAGGGTGGTAGTTAATAGCGGCAGGAAGGAGTAAGGAGAGACATGTCACGTATCATTGTTATCCTTGTGATCCGGAGAATGGTCTACTGGTGTCCTCATGTGCGTTTGAACATTTCTTATCAAATTAGTGCCAGTTCTGAAAATTTACAAATAATGCGATGGGCTGCTCGGGTAGATGAAAGGTGGAAGTAGGCACACGAGGGGTGGTTTTTGAGAATTACGAGTCCGTAGAACGATTAATTCAACTCATCTTGTCAATGGGACTATTTTTGAGTAAGTTGAAGAGAGTTATGTTGCCAGTGAAGTTCGACATATTGTCAAAAGTGTTAAGTATCAGAACTGATAGCATAGGAAATGGGGTATAACTGGTACCACCTGAATGACCAACCTCTAGGGAATTCGACGATTAAGTTTTGTCGAATGTTACTGGTATTTCTGAGAACATTATGGGAAGCTGTATAACCCAGCCGATTTCTGTGTTTGTGTTAAAATTTGTGAAGAATTGGTGGGCGAGATCTCAACCGTAGCAAAAGCACCTTTGGGCCTTGATGAGAATACTGCCCAAGACCCCGAGACTCCGAGGGTATTTTCGGTATCCATAGGTGCTGAGGTGGGGGTGTAGAGTGGAGGAGTAGGCACAAAAAGTGAAGAAGAGATGGTAGAGTGGGAATAGGGGGTAAATTTGGAACCCCCCGAAGTCCGTGGAATATACTGGTCACTTCTCTATAGCGAGACCTCTATTTTCTATGAAGTTCTGAGCTATAAGTATGTGAGAATTTTGAGAGGTGAGGCAGTTAATATCTGTAAAGAGGTAATTGGGAAGGAAAGATAAGTATTAACTGAACCCATTGAGCTCTATTCTCTCAATGGCGAACTCGGCGTGGAGCTATTGACATTCCTAGGCTAATTGGGTCATTTTATGTAAAATGGTGAAAACAGGCCTCTCGGCTTAAAAGGATATAGAATGTGCTAGGGGAAGCGCGGATTGTTGGAATAGGATTAGAGAGGTCTGCCAATTATATGACGAACTGCCCTTGTCGTTATTGGTATTTTTGGAGGAGTTAAGAGGGAGGGTTAGGTGACCAGTTTGAACTAGGGGTGGAAGTAAACCCAGATTAGGAGTAGTAGTATAACATTGGGTGGTGCCATTTGAACTGGACGGTCCTAAAGATTATGTTGGTCAAGTCGCCATACTTACAGAGGTATTTCTGAGGAACTCGGGGCAGTTCTGCGAATAGCTGGACATAAGATGGTTGTTTATTGCAAGAAATCAGAGATAGCAGAACATAAATGAATGCAGCATGTTAAAGGAGCAGCTCCGAGTAACACGCTTGACTGGGTTCTGATACAGTATCATATATCCCTGAGAGAGCTATAGCCAGTTGTGTTGATGGGAATGTTGGGTGGTGTTAGAACAAAACAAGCAATAAAGCACTTAAAAGATATGTAAAAGGTACTGAAGCAATCTTCATGCTCTACCGAATACGATAATCAAGTCTTCGGCACTATTTCTGTATTTTCGTACATGTTAAGGGAAGATCAGTAAAAAGTAGTAATATGTTCGTCTGTGTTAAAAGTACATATGAGGTAGAAAGCGAAGCAGACAAGATATTTGTGGAATATTTGGAGCGCTGGAAACGCTATGATCAAATCGCTGTAACCATGTAATTTTTCTACGTGAGTTTAGTGCAGTTCTGTGAAAGGTAGGAAATTGGCGCTTCGATGTTAACAGTGGTAAAGGAACAGAAGCAATCATTCAAAGGGGTCATTTCAATCTAAACGATTGATATTAAACTCTGGTTAGGCAGCCTTGGTTATTCGGGTATTTTCGCGTGAGTTAAAGGCAATCTTGTGGTTATTTAGAATTGGGGGTGGAAGTGAAAAATGGAGATGGGGAATAGAATAATAGGTGTGTATGGTATCAAAAAGCTCGCCCGGACTCAGTTAATACTCCTATCAAGTCCATTTACGTATAAGGATACTCTTTTGTTAGGTGAGGAATATCTGTGTGAAGACTCAGATATTTGTTTTCGATTTACAAAGGATGTACAAATATCAGGGGGATATCCTGGGTAAAATAAGAACCATATGACGACAACGGGCACATGTAACAAGTCTTACTAGTGGTGCCAATATTTATTGTCATATATAGGTGGAATCAGTTGAGGTGTCAAGCTAGATTTTTACAGATCAGCCCCCAGTTCCTCAGAAATAGATATACACTTCTGTAACCTCGATTAGCGTATCACTACGGATCCTTAATTTTGAATAATACCATACAATGTCCCACTAACGCTCCTATTCCGCCTTTACTCCGAGAGCCCGTTTTTACCGTCTTACTTAACTCCCTGTAATTTACCTATAAATACCAGCAGGGCAACGCGGAGTTAACCATTGTAGTAATGAGGCCCGTTAGATTCAAATGGTACCATTTATCCCTTCCCCTGCATTATTATATATCTTGACAGCCACACACCGAAATGCTCCCACACACATACATGCGAAGAACTTCATAGTAAAATATCTTTATAGCTACAAGGAAGTGATAGGCGTACTCCCCAGAGTTAGGCGATTCGAACGATACCCTGTCTGTCTATGCCTCCACGTCTTTCCCCCATTTCATACTTTAACCGCCACTTCTCAAAAACCACTTAACTGCTTCCAGCTTTACCAAAAATACTCCCATAGTTTTGGGTAATAGACCATTATTCTCTCTAGGTTGGGAAGGTCCTTTCTTACCATTTTAAACTCCCCCGCTTCTTCTTCTCGTTTTCCAAAACCAGAACTCTAGTTGTACTTGAACGTACAACTTCTCTAACTCATTCAGAAATGCTCGTAGCAACTTTAGAACTGGACCAACGTTCCCCTTACGGCCATCTCATTCTATTGATGTCATCTATACCTCCACTTCTACCGTACCTGTTTTGATACTGTTCACTTTTGCCTCTGTCGCACTATTAATGGCCAAAGAACTGCCTTCAACTCCTACTAGAATACTATCATAGCTGGTGTGACTTGAAAACGTAGATCTTCATGCCCTTAGAATTCTAAATGCGCCCTTTATGTCACTCCTGCCGTCTTTCATCTACTTGTGCTACCAAAATATCAATTTTTTGCTTTCTGAGAACTGGCTCTAACTTGATCAGAAATATCTGTATCGTTATAGGGTCTTGACAAGAGCAGTTTATGGAACTCAATGATTCTAATGGTATCTCGTACGTCTCTGTTGGTACCTACTACAGTACTGTACTAACTTTTTACTACCACCCCCTCAATTCTACTTCTTCACACATGTCTCTCCAACCCCACCAGAAATAGCTACGTCGCCAAAGAAACTGGACTAACATATAATACTTCTGGTTCATTTATTTCCCCGATCCTGTTTCTGTCATTTCCCACGCTCTTCCTTCCCCTTTTAACCCCCTCCTGCATCTACTATTTGAGAAAACTCCGTCCAACTTCAAAGAAAAAGGTACTACTACAACGTCGACTTGACTAACGAATCCCCACTGACCTGGAAATCCATTTCGTGCCATGATTGGCTAACTTACTTTTGTTTCTACCCAGATTTTCCTCTCCCTCCTACTATACCAGAACCAAAGCTGCCCTCAACTTATTCAAACATGCTTGCACCTGTAAAACAACTTTACCATGGTGTTCCCCCTAGTTAGGCAGTCTCTTTAATACCCTCAAATCGTGTGCTACTGCCTTTTACCAACTTTTAACACCAACCTGCCTAAAATCATCTTTTCATATAACTGCCCCTAAACTCTCGGGTAACAGCGCCATTACTCTGGGGACTTCAGTGACATGATTTCCAGACCCGGTTTGTACCTTTGATGCCTTGTAGTTCTTTCCTAGAACCCCCTTCGGCTTTCTGTACTTCATCTCCCATATTCTGTCAAGTCACTAACATCCTATAACACTGCCAGAAATACTCATATGACCAGAGGAGTTGGCCCAGAGAAATCCTTGAACCGAGGAAATCACGATGATGTCTTGAATGCCCTGTTTCCTATTTGTTTCTGCCTTTTTCCATTCACACCCCCAATTCTTCGTGAACGCACATCTGAACACAAAACTCCCAGAAATACTCCCACTGTAACAACAAAGATGTCGTTGTATTCCTAAAGCATCACAGAGTCCAATGGTAACGACTACATCTATGCTTATACCTCTTTCTCTCTTCTAACACCAAACCCCATAACACAGCCCAACATAGAACTTCCCAATCTGTACAGAAGATTACACCCATCGACATAGTGACTAAACCATCGCATTGTAGCCTCTAATCTGATTCCAACAATAGCACACACTCCTAGTTTACTAGTCAATACCATCTTTTCATCCTAACCTTCACAATGCCAACATAAGCAGAATGGAATCAACTTCTCCAGAAATACTCGTACTGCTAAGTCGAGTTGATTTAATTAATTCTGGGCGTTCTACAGTGCATTTAAAATAATCTTAGACTTCCCAACTACGCTGTACCAACTATTCACACTGGCTTGCCCAGTTCTACCTATTCGTAGAATTTAACAATTTGGAATTTCTGGTGACAAAAACTACTCTCCAATCAGAGAGACAAGTATGAGCTGATAGTGCTTATATACGGTACCTAACCTACTATTTGTCCGCTTGTACTGACTAATTAACAGACTGGAACTAGTTCATTCACTCACGCACCTCCCTTGTATCTACACAACTGCACTCAACTTAAGCAGAAATAGTATCAGAGACGTGGAGGATTGTCAATATTATTCCTAGTGCTCTGAGAGTGATTTTGGTGCCCACCAGGTCTCTCATTACACCTCTTTGCTGATTCCACTACCCACCCGAAATTTTGCATCCTTGCAGAACTTGGTGCAACTCTTTCGAAAATGCTTATATCATAAATTCAAGTTGATAAACGGGTTCCTCGAGATCATTCAACTCAAAAAGTTCCTTCATTATCTCCCCTTTTACCCTTTAGAAACTTCTATATTACAAACTCCTATTTCCTAATTTTATAGAGCTGGCCCCAACATCTCCAGGAGTATCCAAATACCAATGGAGAATTAACAGGAGTACTACTTGAGACAAAACAAGCCAGACGATACCAAATATGACACCTTTCTAATTATTTTTCATCATTTTACACTTCTCATCCCAATTCTACTCTGGCATACAACTGCTCCCAACTCCACCTTAAACACTCACACCGTTAAGCCAAGATCCCCATTATTATTGTCATTCCTTGCAGATTGTTGGGGGTTTCCCTCTTCCTATTCTCACGATACGTTTCCCCTTTCTGACTGCTACTCATTCACGTCTACCTGTACATAATTGCCCAAACTCAAGCAGAAATAGTGGCGGAGTGAAACAGAAGTGTGCAGTGTAATTTAGGTGCCTCCATCATTTCGATGGTACCGTAGATGCCTGTACTGCATTTAATCCCCACAGGTTATGGCACAGATATCCCTAGTACCGAGACGCAGAAAGTTGGTTCTAATTTCTTCAGAAATACTCTCATCATCATAGGGACTTGACCACTATGTTTCTTATGCTTGGGGGAAACCGATGGTATCTTTTGTGTATCTTCTAGTTCATATTACCCACGTTCAATGCCAACTTACATATCTCTACTTTTTCATACATATGCACTCAACTTTACCAAAAAATACTCGGATTGAAATGCTGTCTTCACCAATGTATCCCTTAGACTCTAGAGGGTCGACTGGTACCACCTACATCTGCTCTACAATATCCTACCTACTTTTAACACCGACCCTCGCTCACCTACTAGCCACAGAAGGGCTCCTGATCTGATCGAAAATCAACCGCTCAAAATGAGGATTTAGCCACCACCTTCCTTCACGGCGCTTCACTTAAGTGAACCTCCTTATATCCATTGTTGTATCTCTTTCATTTCCCCAATACCGAAACACGTAGTTGAGGGTGTAATGGAACTGTTACTATTTCGTTTAGAAATACCAAAACATCCAAGCATGGTAGACAGGAGTACTCCTAATACTTCTTAGATTCATCCGGTACCAAATACGCCTCTATTAGCTAACATATTCCACTTTTTACAATTCCACCCCCAACTCTACTTTACCATACCTGCTGCCCTAACTTTTCCAGAATTATCCACATAATCTCAGCAAGGGTATTCCCATTACACCCATGGTCTGGGGATTCAGGGAGTACCATTTATATAACGATTCAGTTAATACTGCTTTTTTCTATCAGCTACATTCAAATTTTACCTCACATAGAGATTCCCCCTAACTCCGTATAACTTCTTACATGGTGAGGCCGATTTGACCAGTGTCTTCCTGTGCTCAGGTGGATTCTATCTGTATCATTCGTGTCTTGTTCTCTAACCATTTCTCGATTTTTAATGCCAACATTCTTTTCTACCTGTCTACACAACTCCACCTAGAATCTTGAGAAAGAACTCCATCGCGATGCAGACTTGATTGGCATGTTCACATGAGTACAGGGATTCAAATGATACCATCAAATAGTCTTCTGGTACATTTTTCCGGCTTTTGACAGCGCATCCCGTTTCGAGTTGATAATATGAGTGCCTCTATATCGACCTGAAATACCCCTATTACAACAGCGACTTGTCCATAATGCTCCCCTGGATTTACCGATTCTCATTACTCCTTTATTCTTTCTCATATTGTCCCTTAGCATCTTTCATACAGTGCAACCGTAATACCCCTTATTGAGAACAGCCCACCAGTCCATTAAAACTCACCAATTTGCTGTTTCAACCTTACCAATGAAATTGACGGAACCTGGGGGCTAGGATGATACCGGGAAACTACATACTGCTACTACCTTCCCCGTTTTACCCTCACATTCTCAAATCTACTTAGCCATACAACCTATCCTATTTCGCTGAGAAATACTTGTGAGACCATGGAGACTTGGTCACTGTATTCTTGAACGCCTAGAGTTGCTTCTTTCATCTCTCCGTTATCCCTATCAATCCCGACTTATCTTTCAAAAACAAAATACTGACATCATCCACCTTACCGAACTCAGCCCAGTGTCACCAGAAATATCCATATTGACAAGGAGATTTGACCATTCGGTTCCCAGATACCTAACCAACACAACGGTACTAACCAATCTCTGTTTTCTAACTCATGACCTCTTTTACAACCAACATATCGAATCCTTCAGAACTTTATGTTGAGCTGTCTCTCCCAGAAATATCCCCATAGAGAGGTAAACTTGACCGTTTTGTTCTAGGGGAAGTGTGTTGTTCCTGATACCCATGTATCTTTCCTGGATCCCATGTATCACTCCATTTGTGCGAAAACGTAGATATGAGGGTTGGCCTAGAAGTTGGAAAAACATTGGTATAGGATTAATGGGTACTGTACTGTACAGTACTTACCATAAGAATTATGCAATCTAAAGAAGCACGATGATTAAGTCTGTGGGTTTGTACGTGTATTATTGGAGGAATTAGAGACAGTTGTATTTATACGTAAGAATTCAAGGTGGAGGCTACAAGTAAAACTACACAAGAAGTTGTAAAATCGGATTGGTTGGTACCACCAGAATTGCCATGTTCGGTATAACACAGTGGTCAAGTCCACGTGACTGTACGACCATTGCTGATGGAGTTAGAGCTTGGGGTGTGAATACATAAAATTGAGAGGGGTTGTGATAAAATTCAACAGGGTACAGTAACATAGGCTTAGTAGGTATCATCAGCTGCGGGAGGCCTCAGGGAACATGATGATGAAAACCCCGTGGCTGTACAGTTATTTTTAGAGAAGTTGAAGGCAGCTGTGTGAATAAGTAAAATTGGGAGGGTAGGTGATAAAATCTGGAAAAACATCATAATAGAGGTTCCAATGGTGCCATAAGATGTGTGTAATGTTGGAGAACACGATGGTCAAGTCTCTGTCGCTGTGTGACTGTTATTCCAGGAGTTAAACACAGTTGTGTGAATGGGTAGATATTAAGATGGTTGGTCCAGAAGTTGGAAAAGCCTTTAAATGCATACCCAGATGGTACCATCCGAATCGCGCGGCCTCAGAGAACACGATTATCAAGTCCCCATGGCTCTATGGGTATTACTGAATAAATTAGACACAGTTCTATGAATGGGTAGAATTGATAGTACTGGCACTAAAACTCGACAGGATACAGTAATCTAGACCTGGTTGGCTTCATTATGAGTGGGCAAGTTCCAGGAACACGATGATCAAGTGCCCATGATGATATGGGTATTATTGGAAGAGTTATACACAGTTATGTGGAAACGTAGAAATTGAGAGTGTTGGCCTAGAAGTTGGAAAAACATAAGGGCATAGGATTTATGGGTTCCATAAGAATCGTGTGACCTCAGGGAGCACGATGATCCAGTCCCCGTTGTTGTATGTGTATTATTGGGCGAGTTAGACACAGCTGTGCTGTGACGGAGATGTTCGAATGTGGTACTAAAAGTTAGAAAACTACAGTAATACAGGTCATGATGGTACAATTTGGACGTTGCAACCTCTGGTAACACTGTGGTCAACTCCCCATGAGTGTATGACTATTTTTGGATAAGTTAGACCCAATTGTGGGAATATGGAGATCTTGCATGCCACAGTAGAAAAGTAGACAGGATACCGTAACCTATGCAGGGTTGATATTGTTTCGATCAGGATATCTCGGGGAACACAGTGATCAAGTCCCAATTGTGGTACGGGTATTGTTGGAAGTGTCAGCCTCGCTTATGTGAAAACGTACATTTTAAGAGGGTTGGTCTATAACTTGGAGAAACATATTAACATAGGATTGATGGGTATCATTAGATTCGCATAACCTCAGGGGGCATAATGGTTCAGTTCCTGTGATAGTACGAGTATTATTGAAAGAGTTAGAGACAATTGTGTGAATAGGTACAATTTAGAGTCGCGGTGCTAAATGTAGACAGGATACCGTAACCTAGGTCTAGTTGGTATTGTAACGATCAGGAGACCTAAGAGAGCACTATGATCAAGTCTGGGTGGATGTGCGATTAGTATTGGAGGAGTTACACACAGTCGTGTGAAAACTTAGATAGTCATTGGGCTGGTCTTGAGGTCGGAAAAAGATATTGGTATAGGATTGATGGGTACCATAAGCATCGGGTGAGCCTGAGGAATATGATTATCAAGTCTTCGCTGATGTAAGGGTAATATTGGACGAGTTTGAGACAGCTGCGTGAATAGTTGAATTACGAGGATTGGTGTACAAGTTAGAAGTACCTAGTAAAATAGGCCAAGATGGTGTCATCGGAATCGAGTGATACCGGGGAAAACAATTATCAAATCCCCATGGTTGTACAACTATTATTGGACCAGCTAGACACAGCATTTTGGAAACAAAGATATTAGAGGGAGGGGGCTAAATAAATAGAGGATATCGTAACGTAGGACCTATGGGTACCAGTAGAATCTTACCACCTCGGGGAACACAATGATCAAGTTCCTGTAGTCGTACGAGTATTTTTGGAAGAGTTAGCGCTAGATGTGTGAAATCGTAAAATTGGGAGGGTTGGTCTAGAAGTCGGAAAAACATATCAGCATTGGATTGGTGACTACCCTAAGAACCGCTCCAACACTGGGAACGTGATGATCAAGTCCGTATCTTCGTAAAAGTACTATTCGAGGAATTAGACACAGTTGTGTGAAGTAGTGGAAATGGGAGAGTTGGCACTAAAACCCGGAGAATCATCGCATCACGGCTCCAATGGGTATTATCAGAATTGAGATACTTGGGGGAACACGATGGTCAAGTCGCTGTGACTGTACGACTTATTTTGGGCAAGTTAGACACAGTTGTGCAGATACGGAGATTTTACATTATTTGAGCTAAAAGTTGGAAAGACAGAATAATATGGATACATGCGGTATCAGTCGAACGGTGTGGGCGTTGGGAACACCATGGTCAACTCCCTATGGTTTTATGACTATTATTGGAGGAGTTAGATGCAGTTGTGCGAAAAGGTAGGATTACGATGACCAGCACTAAAATTAGAATGGACATAGTGACTTAGGACAGGTTGGTACTATAACAATCAGGCGTTATCAGGGAATGCGATGGTTAAATCCCAGCGGTTGCACGAGTATCATTGGGCGAGTTAGAAAGAATTGTGTGAACACGTACCAGGTACAGTAGGAGAAAAAAGCGTTGGTCTAGAAGTTGAAAAAACATATTAACATAGGATTGATGGGTATCATGAGATTCACACGACCTCAGGGAACATAATGGTTAACCCCTTGTTGCCGTAAAAGTATTATTGGAGGAGTTGAAGATTGTTAGGTAAATATGTATTTATTGAGAGTGGTAGTGGTAGTGCTATAAGCCAAGAAACAATAATTATACAGGTCCGAATGGTACCATCAGAATTGCGTTACCTGGGAGAACACGACGGTCAAGTCTCTGTGACTGTGTGAGTATTATTGGACATGTTAGACACATTTGTATTGATGGGAGATCTTCAATGCTGAAGTGCTAAAACTAGACAGGATATAGTAATCTAGACTTGGTTGATATCATAGTGACGGGACAAGCTCCCGGAACACGATGGTCAAGTCCCCATGGTTGTACGGGTATTATTGGATGCATCAGATACTGTTATGTGAAATTATGGAAATGGGAGACTAGACGCTAAAACCTGGATAATCGTAGTAGCACATGTTCAAACGGTACCATCTGAATCAGGATACCTCAAGGGACACAATGTTCAACTCCCCGTGGTTGTACGATCATTACTTGATGAGTTAGACACAGTTGTGTGAATGAGAACTTTTTGGAGGGTGGGAGTTAAAACTAGACAGGACATAGTAACATCGGATTGGTAGGTACCATAAGGATCGTATAGCGTAATAGAACACAGAGGTCAAGTCCCTGTGACTGTACAAGTATTACTGATGGAGATAGAGACAGGTGTGTGAATAGATCAAATTGGGAAGGGGTGTGATAAAAAAAGATAGGGTACGATTTCATAAGATTAGTGGGTATCATCAGATTCGCCAGACCTTTGGGAACATGTTGAACAAGTCTCTATGACTGTACGAGTATTATAAGAGGAGTTGGAACCAGGTGCGTGATATGCAGCTGTTGAGAGTGGTGGTGCTATAAGTTAAAAAATCATAGTATTACCAGTACAAGTGGTACCGTTATAATCGTGATACTTGTAGTAACACAATGGTCAAGTCCCTCTGGTTGTATGGGTATTATTGGAGCGGTTAGATGCAGCTGTGTGAAAACGTAGATATTGAGAGGGTTGATCTAGAGGTTGGAAAAGCCTAGAAATACACAACCAGCTGGTCCCATCTCAATTGGGGAACCTCATAGAACACAATGATCAAGTCCCTGTGTTGGTAGTACTATTATTGGAGGAGCTAGACTCAGTTATGTGAAAACGTACAACTGGGGAGTTTGGTGCAAAAACCAAATATGTTACAGTAGAAAGCAAGTAGTGGGTATCACAAGATTAGCGTAACCAGGTGGAGCAGAATGGTAAATTCCTCGTAAATGTATGAGTATTTCTGGAGGGATTAGAGAATATTGTGTGAATAGGTCGAATGAAGAGTCGCAGTGCTAAAACTAGACAGGATACTGTAACCTAGTCCTGGTTGGTATCATTGTGATCGGACAAGCTCCCGTAACACAATGATCAAGTCCGTGCGTTTTTAAAAGTATTATTGCAGGAGCTGGAGCCAGGTGTGTGAATATGTAGATATTGAATGAGTTAGTCTAGAAGTCGGAAACCCACAGTAATACAAGTCCACATGGTATCAATCGAGCAGCCCAAATGTCGGGAACAGCATGGTCAACTCCCCATGGTTGTATGAGCATTTTCAGATGAGTTAGACGCAATTGTGCGATTGTGGAGATCTTGCATGCCACGGTACAGTACTAAAATTAGACAGGATACCGTAACCTATGCAGGGTTGATATTATTACGATCAGGATGCCTTGGGGAACACAGTGATCAAGTCCCCATTGTGGTACGGGTATTATTGGAAGTTTCAGACCCGCTTATGTGGAAACGTAGATATTAAGAGGGTTGGCCTAGAAGTTGGAAAAACATACTGACATAGGATTTATGGATACCATGATAGTTTTGCGACCTCAAGAAACACGCTGGTCAAGTCTCTGTAGTTCTACGAGTATTATTGAACAAGTCTGAGGCAGCTGTGTGAATACGTGAATATTGAAGCGTGGAGCTAAAACTAGATAGGACGTAGTAAAAACAGATTGTTGGGTAGCATCTGAATCACAGTACTCTGTGGATCACGAGAGTCAAGTTCCTGTTGCTTTGTGAGTATTTCTGGTGGAGATATAGACAGGCGAGTGGATACATACACTTGGGACGGGCTGTGATAAAAATTGATAGGACACAGTGGTGTGGGATTGGTGGGGGTCATAAGAATTGTACGATCTCGGGGATCATGGTAATCAAATCCATGTGTTTGTAATGGTATTACTGAAGGATTTAGGGGCTGTTGCGTGAATAAGTAGAAATAGGAGGGTTGGTCTAAAAGTGGCAAATACCTAGTAATATAGGCATAGATGGTATCATAAGAATCGCACGACTTTGTAGAACACGACGATCTAGTCTTTGTGTTTGTATGGATATTTCTCGGCGAATTAGACACAGTTGTGTGAATACGAGACTTTGAATGCCACAGCGCTAAAACTAGATATGATATCGTAACTTAGGCCTGGCTGGTATCATAACTATCAGTCCACTTCAGGGAACATGATGATCAAGAGCCCATGGTTATACGGGTATTATTGGAGGAGTCAGACACGGTTCTGTGAACTCATAGATATCGGAGGTTGGAAGCTAAAAGTGTAAAGGGCATAGTAACATAGGATTGTGGGGTATCAACCGATTCGCGAGACCTCAAGGATCACGCTGGTCAAGTACCTGTGACAGTACGAGTATTATTGAACGAGATAGAGCCAGGGGTGTGAATACATAAAATTTGAAGGGGCTGTGATAAAATTAGATGGGGTAATGTAGCATGGGATTGATGGGTATTATCAGATTCGTGTGACCTCGGGTAACATGATAAGCTAGTCTGTGTGTTTGTATGGGTATTATTGGAAGAGTTAGCGACAGTTGTGTGAATAAGTAAAATTGGGATGGTAGGTGATAAATCCTGGAAAAACATAATAGAGCAGGTCCGAATGGTGACATCATATTCTCGTTGCCTCAACTGAACCAATAGTCCAAGAGTTATTGAGATTGGAGTATTCTCGAGTGAGTTATAGTCAGTTATGTGTACATGTAGAATTTGGAGAGTTGCTGTTAAAAGTATACAGGGAAGAGTAGAAGTTGTTTTGTGGGTACCATTGGACTCCTACAACCTGGGGGAATAAAATTATCAAGTCTCCGTGGTTGTACGAGTATTATTGGGCAAGTTAGATGCAGCTGTGGGTGCAAGTAGAATTTGGTGGGTTGGTCTAGAAGTTGGGAAAACATATTAGCATAATATTTGTGGCTATCATATGAATCGCACAACCTCAGGGAACGCGATTACCAAGTTCATTTGTTTGTACGAGTATTATCGGAGGAGTTGTAGGCAGTTGTGTGAATAGATAGAAATAGGAGGGTTGGTCTAAAAGTGGCAAATACCTAGTGATACAGACCAAGGTGGAACCATCGGAATCCCGTGACATGGAAAGCACAATGATCAAGTTACTGTGTTGTTATGAGTATTTCGGGAGGAGTTGGGGACTGCATTGTGAACACTTAGCTTTTGGAGGGTGGGAATTAAAACTAGATAGGGTACAGTAGACCAGGATTAGTACGTATGCTCATAATTGCGTAATCTCAGGAGACACAATTTTCAAGTCCATTTTAATGTACGTGTATTATTAGAGCAGTTGGGGCAGTTGGAGGCAGATATGTGGATATACAGAGTTGAATGTGGTGGTGGTAAAAGTAGATTGGACAAAGAAGAAGCGGCCTGGTTGGTACCATTAGAATCGCGAAGATGGGGTGATCATGATAATCAACTCCCTGTAGTCGTACCGGTATTTCTGGGATAGTTAGAGCCAAGTGTGTGAGTATTTACATTTGGAAGTAGCAGTGTTAAAAGTAGAGAACTCACACTAATCTAAAAATGGTGGCACGGTCATAATAGCCCGACATGGGGGAATGTGATGGTCAAGTCGCCTGTGGATTATTATCGGAGAAGTTAGCAACTGCTGTGTGAATTCGTGGATATTGGTATGGGAGATAAAACCTGATCGGGTGTGTTAACTTAGGATTTCTGGGGACAGTATGATCAGCCTGGCTTGGGGTAACACACTGGTCAAGTCCTTGTCGAGTTGAGAGTATTATTGGAGAAGTTAAAGATCGATGGGTGAACACGTAGAACCGAAGGTCTTTGCGCTAAAGTTTAGAAAACATAGTTGGTAATATCTAAATGGTTTCACTAGAATCGTCCCGCGATGAGGATCTAGGGGGTTGACTCCTTGTGGCTGTGAGAGTATTTCTGGAGGATCTAAGGACAACTGGGTGAATATGCAGCGGTGGGATGTCTAGTCTAAAAGTTCAAAGTACATAGTATTAGAGGACTGGATGGTACCATCGGAATCGTATGACCCGGGGTAACACAATGCTCCAGTCGCCATTGTACTTCAATCGTTATCGGGCGATCTAAACACAGCTCTGTGAACACGTGGATATTGGGGCTGGGGGCTAAAATTTGACAGGTTATCGCAATATGGGCCTTGTGTGTGCCAGTCGAACCACATTACCTGAGAAAACACGATGATCAAGTCCATGTGGTTGTAGGAGTATTTCTGGGAAAGTTAGACCCTGTTGTGTGAAGATGTAAATTTGGAGGGCTGGTGCTAAAATATGGAAAACGGAGTAGCCCAGAATTGGTGAGTACCATAAGATTCGTGTGTCTAGGACTAACACAATGGTCAAGTCGTCTTGGATTTTACAGTATTCCTGAACGAGTTGGAGGCGGGTGTGGGTGCACGTAGAATCAGGAGGGTTGGGGTTAAAAGATGAGAAAGATAGTAATACAGATCTAAATGATACCATCGAAATGGCGTAATCATGACGATCAAGGAGATCAAATCCCTGTGACCATGCGAGTATTTTTGAGTGCGTTAGGCACAGTTGTGTGACTAAGCAGATTTGGGTGCTGGGTGATAAAAGTAGACAAGGGGTAGTAGAAGTGTTTTAGTGAGTAATATCGGATTATAGTAGCCTTGGGCATCAGAATGGTCAAGTTGTCTTCTAACTTTAGGTATTTTTGGAGGAGAAAGAGACTACAGTGCGATTGCGTAGAGTTGAAAGTAGCTGTGCTAAAGATATGAAAGAACAGTATTATAGGTTTATAGGTACCATTAGAAACGCCTTACCGTGATGATAATTGCCGTCCTGGCCTTGATATTGTATGACTATTTCTAAAGAAGCTAGTCGCATAGTTGTGACCAGATAGAACTGGAGATGTTGGTACAAAAGTTGGAAAGATATAGCAAAAGAGTCTCAACTTGTACAAGGCTGAAATGTTAAGAGCTGTACTTTTGGGACAGAACTTTAAGTCAGGGTTAGGTCGGAACTTTAAAAATCGAACGATTAAAGTTTGTTGGTAGGGGTCAAGATCTTATCAAAACCCCATCAAATGGCTTAATAGAATTACTCATGGCATATGATGACAATATAGCTGCTATAAGCTGGACGCTAAGTCCGGAAAATCAAGACCGTGTCAATTCCATTAAAATATATACTGCCGAAATCACACACTGCTCACGATCATGAATATAACGTGTTTATTCTCGTCCGATGTTTTTTATAACAGATATGGACACTTGTAATGTTTTGAAGCTTCGCGACTTAGTGATTTTGGGAACGAAAAACTTAGCACAATTTACAACGACACGTATCAGCACGCACCTCCTAAGAACACACGGACCATATACAAGTGGATACCAGCTACTTCTATCACATGTACAATGATATTACAGCTGCTACACTACCTTTATCAACACCACAAATCAATATACAGGCTTCTATTACAAATATGTACGAGTACTACGCGTCTATAAGGGTATAGTCAATGTGCCTGCCCTCATTCTGTTCATATTCAGCCAAGAATATACCGAGACTTGAAGGCTTCAGCCATGGGTCGTTCACAGGTCATTCGTGGCACAGCCCTGGAGTCCCTGGTCGTGCATCATCCCACACGGTGTGGTGGATAGTGCCCCAAACAGAGGCCCAGGCTCTTGAGGACCTCGTCAAGTGACCTGCCGGCCGTGGCATCCTCAACAATGACAAGGTGATACACCACCTGTTGCCCATCGTTGTACTCACTCGGCACGTCGTCCCATCTAAGGGTCGTACTGCTGTTCTTCATCCTGCTACTCACCGATGACGCGTCCATTCTCTGTGACGCGTTCGTTTCAAGGCAAGGAGCAAACAGCTGAAGCAAACCATCCTCATACCTCACACCAGGGTCGTTTCTCTGGTCCAAGTACAAGTTGCGTGCTATCTACCACTGTATGTTCCTTTCCTCCACGCTGACGCGTTCTTACAGCTCCAGAGCGCGTTCAGCCATCCTCATCAACAGCATCAAAATACTCCTCTTCGTTAGTATGGTCTTCGTCAGTAGAGTCGTCAAAGTCAGTCACCCAGTTCCTTGTCTTTCCATTGTATAACTCACGTTTTGGTAAATGTTGTCGACGCGTCGCGGTTTTGGTAGGATGGAGGAGGAGGAAGGGAGAGGTCACAAAATATGGATTTACTTAGGTCCCAACAACATGATATTAACTTTTGAGCTTAAATCGACAACTCCTCCCACGGAAGGTGGGTCAGTTTTTTAGACTTTTTGCCCTCATACAGAAGGTGGTAAAAGTACAGCTCTTAACATTCTCGCCTTGTAGCAAACTGATCTCATCAGTTGTGCGATGGCAATGGTGATCTTGCCACATCAATGCGGATATATTTGAAGGAGTTAGAGCCAGTATTGTTACTTGTATTCTTAATTCTAAGTAATTCACCCAACTAAAGGGCCAATTTACTCAGGGAGTTGACATGCATAAAATATGCACTGGGAGGAAACCACCAAAAAAGCATCATGACAAGCTTCAACCCATCAATATAAGGTCCCAATTCAAGTGACATAAATACCCCAAATATATGAAACAGCCTCAACGACAGCAAAGGATGTTTCATCTCCCCGGAAACACATGAAATTCCACTTCATCGCGATACACAAATAAATTGTCGCTCTAGATGAAACAGCCTCTATTGTACTTGCTCGTACAAGTACGTGTACACTCTCAACCAGGCTCAACACTACATATGACTACAACAACTACGATCGATAAGTTGGGAGGGACTCTGTGGTCCATAATGTATTATCCCAGAGGTTCAGCTCAATGCTTACATCCTCTCTTCTATAAACTGAAGGTTCGGCAGGTGTACTCCTCCTCTTGGGAGGTTCCACGGCCTACATCCTTTCTGAATGCGAATCAGATCGTTAGATCTCCGACTGCTCGTATGGTGTCTGGCTCTGGCTCATATTGGCTTGTAGCTCTCATTGGCTCTGGTCCTCGACTTCTGCTCTTATTGGCGCTGGCAACTTGGCTCTGGCTCTCATTGGCGATCACACTTGCTCTTACTGGCTCGTTGGCTCTCACTGGCATGGCTCTGGCTCTTACTGATTGGCTCTGGCTCGTGTTCACACTTTCAAAGGGGTGCTGGCATTCTTTCGTAGTTCACAGTGTCACCCTCGCACTCATGTCATCGTTTCACAGTCTCAGCTGGCATAACTTAACATCTGTTGGCACGTCGACTGCTCCTGCACTGGCGGCTGGTGGCGTTCACCGTTCTCAGCTCCAGGCGGCTTTTCAGCGTAGTCGTAAGTGTTGTTCTTGTCGGCAATTGTCGGTCGGTTGCTCTGTAGAGCTCTTTACTCTGGCGGTTGGCAGGATTGGCACAAACGCTTTGCCCAAAGGCGGTCTTCGCAGACGCTTATACCAGGTGGGATTTGCAGCTGAGACCAGGTTCGGGTCGTTATCAGCTGTCACTCTTGACCGGGATTCCTGGTGTACTGGTACCAAGTCAGTATCAGATGGAGGCGACATATGACTGTATAACAGTCCATCCCCCCAAAGCATTCAGGAGTATGTTTTCCATGCAGGGAGTTTCACCCAAGGGAGCTACCCACAGAAACGCTCTAGACACATGTCGTGTCCGTCATGGCAGCTCATGGACAATATTTCGTGCCCGTCATAGCAGTTCAAGGAGACAGGACTCGTGAAGGTTAGCTAGGCTTATCTCGTCATCATCCTGCGTCCAAATGATGTACTAAGGGGTTTCCTTTCACTCAGCGGCTCTGCTTGCGCTCGGCTCCACGTCTTAGTTACTCGCTCGTACGTTGTTCACGCACGGGTTTAATCCGTCTCAACAGTTGCGTCGTCATGGATGTCTTGCGACTCCCACTCAACAACTTCTGGAATACTGCCTTGCGACAGGACCAGTAGAGCAGACCCCAAAGTGTTTACTCATGCTGGGAGTTTCACCCGTGGTTGCGAACCATCTGAGGAACGGAGCTAATGAGTAGATTGCGAATCTTTGCTCGTCATAGCTACGTCCCATAGATGCATGAAGAGAGGTGTGCTGATGCTCCAACTCGGTTACTCAAGAGACTCAAGTAACGTCATGGTAGGAGTCGTGACTTGTCCGCTCGCGCAAGACAATTACTGCTCAGCTTTCGCTCGGCAGTGTCAGCATCTCTCGAAGTGATCGAATCCTTAGCGAAAGCTCAGAGACTGATCGACTTCTGAGGTTCAAAAAAGTGGGTCCCAAGGGGGCTTTATATATTCTTGTGGTAGATATTAGGTTCGTGAGATAGAGTTGTATATTGCATATACGAAAGATGGAGAACCTACTGGAAGAATTTGAAGGGCATTTATAAGCACAAGTAGTAAAAGAAAGTATAGGTTAACTGGCATCAAAATGATTAGAAACGATAGCCCTACCGTGTGATATTTCACAGGCCCCACTATTCGCACTCTGTGCCATTTCGTATTCCACAGATGGCTGGATAAAGTTAACGTTGTCGTATTGGTGGCGATAATATTCGAAGAGAGTCTCTCACCTTCTTTGGGGCTGAATAGAAGGACATGGAAGAAAAAAAAAAAGCTGATTGGACGTTGGAAAATGATGAGCCTCTGTACTGAGACTTTTTTGTACCTATAATGGCACTTAAACGCCACTATGTGCTTTGGTCATCGATACAGAAGCTTTTAATGTTAGACCATTAGGCACATGAGAGCTGCAAGGACGATGTAGTGAGAAATATATACAAAAGAGAGATATATTCGAGGTGATTACTACAGTATCGTATACCGTACGACGATAAAGCATATTTAATACAAACCTACTTAATGATATATTCATTAATTATTTTTATGTGAATTTATTGGAATTCTTCTGATTTAAATACATATTTAATTCAACTAAATACAGTTCAAGTTTGAGGGACATGGGAAAAAACAAATTCCAAAAATGTCTCCTAAGTACAACATAAGTGGTACCATAATGACCACCGTCGTTCAGTGAACACTCCTATCTATTTCCCATCCTGTTTAGAGGTCCCATAGCGACTTTAGAGACAGTTTTCCATATTTCTACGGCCGGGTAACCCCTAAAAATCAGACTTCAACAGCCCCAAACAGCTGACTGAAACACGCCAGGGCAGAAAGAAACATACCAGGAGACTCGCTAAGATCCGTACAATCATATAGACCAGGTTTTAAACCTCTATCTCCGCGTTTTTCAAAAACGTCAAAAACGTCAAAAACGCCTGACAGTGGGCCATGAAAAAATCGAGATTTTGAAAAAAATGAAATTACGAAATTTTCAAATAATGATCCTAGACCAATATAAAGTACTCCATAGGAAACTTCAGACTCCTCCCGTTACAATGGTATTACTTTTAATCCTCCGTGATGCCGATTATGTGGTTTTATCCTCCAACCAAAGTTTTTTTTTTCAAGTTTACCCTTGATTCGGTACTTTTTGGAATTTTTTTTTAAAAATGAGATTTTTGAAAGAGAAAAAACCTTAAATTCTGGTTTTTGCCCAAAGTCGGTTCAACTTGAGAAAAAAAATAAAAAAAACCGATTTTGCGTAATAGCCAGGGAAATAGATATATGATGGTACCATTAGAATGCCCTGAGTGCCACGAGCTCAAATATGTAGTTATTAGTGATATCTGGGATATATTCCGAGATATATGGACTGGTCGTATTTGCATGGTATATTAAAGGTTTCATAGTGTTTTGAAAATTACTAAGTGTTTTTAAAATACAACAATTTTCATCACAACAGACGTTATAGAGGACCTATAGAGTAGATGAAAGCTCGGGAATGTAGCGTAAAGTTGAGTGAGTATTTATATGGTCATCGCTATCTCTTTGGGGTTATAGTATACGATTTAGGGCGGGTTGAAGAACCAAAAAAACCAAAAACATCATAAACTTCGCGAATATAGTCCGAATTTGTTAGTTCAAACTGGGTTTCATCTAATAAAGAGATTCTCCTTATTTTGAGCCTACTCTTGTAACAATCCATAACCTAGTTCAGGATTTCGGTTTTTTTTATTTTTTTCTCATCTTTACCAGACTTTGGGACTTTTGGGCAAATAAGCTTTTTTCAACTCCCAAATATCAAAAATAAAATAAAAAACCCGAAAAAGCCCGAATCAAGGGTAAACTTGAAAAAAATATTTCTCTTCGGAGGATAAAACCACAAAAAACACATCACAGAGGGTTAAATGCGATACCATCGTAACCGGAGTGGTCTGAAGATTCCTATGGGGCACTTTATATTGGTCTTGGATCATTATTTGAAAATTTCGTAATTTCATTTTTTTTCAAAATCTCGATTTTTTCATGGCCCACTGTCAGGCGTTTTTGACGTTTTTGACGTTTTTGAAAAACGCGGAGATAGAGGTTTAAAACCTGGTCTATATGATTGTACGGATCTTAGCGAGTCTCCTGGTATGTTTCTTTCTGCCCTGGCGTGTTTCAGTCAGCTGTTTGGGGCTGTTGAAGTCTGATTTTTAGGGGTTACCCGGCCGAAGAAATATGGAGAAGTGTCTCTAAAACGAGAAGAATAGGTCGAAACGTGACGGAAAGTATATAGGAGTATTCACCGATAGATGGCGATCATTTTGGTACTAATTCTGGGATGTTTAGATAACATTTTTGGAACATGTCTTTTTTCATGGCAGTCTCGAAATAGAGCTTTAACTAAAAATCACCCAGTAAATTTTAACTTTACTTGGATGATTAGTTAAGAAATTACACTATTCAGGAAACACATCATGCAACAATAATAAAGCAAGTGATAGGTAAAAGAGCTTCCGGTAAGCGTCTTTTGCACTCGTTTTATCTTCATTGCTAGTCCGCGTCACGTTACTATTTCCCTTAAAGTCAAGGTGTGGGAAGGGAGGGGTTATAGTGTGGGATTAGGAGTAGGGGTGTTAAAGTAGATAGGTGGTTACATACAGGAGTATGGGTTACTCCAATATAGTATCCTGACTCTAAATAGTAGCACTGTAGGTTGATTATCGACCAGGGAATAATATTTCAGTAGTTAGCGTGCAGGTGTATGGTCATGGACAATTTGGAGAACTCGTCTAGAAACGGGAAGTGAAGAGTAAGGGAGCAGATAAAGGTATTATTGTAGCATCCGAGACCTAATTATCGTGTTAGTCAAGTTCCCGTAACAGCATGAGCATTTTTGAGAGAACTAGGTGTTGTTCTGTGGGAAGTGGGAAATGAGGGTACTGGTTTTAAATACAGCGCAGGGGTAGCAAGGGTTAGCTTAATGAAATAAATACGATGAAGTGGCCATCATAAATACCTCTGATGAGTCGCTAAACATATTGGAGTATTTTTGGTGAAGTTGGAAGCTGTTGGGTTGAACGAATGAAATTGGTGATTCGGCTTTAGAGAGGAGTGAAAGATGATAGGAGGGGTATGATTGGTGTTAATATGATAGCCGAACGACGGGGAGTCTGATTGAGAAGTTGGCGTAGCGCTGTGAACATCTTTGAAGCAGTTGGGGCAACTTATATTGTAAAGTAGAATTGGGGGTGTAAGTGTAAAACTATGAGTAAAGATGGTAGGACAGGCATGAATGGTACCAAATTAATGGTGTGATCCATGGCATTACACTGGTTAAGTCTGTGTAATAGTGCGAGTATTTTTCGTGAACATACGGAAGTTCTGAGAAATGCAGGTTTTGGGTGTTTCGAAGTTACGAGTGGGTAGGTGAATATTGTGGAGATAAAGAAGGTACCATTGCAATTTTAAGGCTTCACGAAGTGCTACGTTCATTACGAGGTATATATTTAGGTATTTCTGGGGAATTTATCTTCGGATGTGTGAGAAGAAGGAACAAGAGGTCGAGGTCCCAACTCCTCTGATATTACAGTACTCGCACCGACAAGTAGACTTCGTTATTCTGCTAATATAGGCGTGGACATTCGGTTGTAACCTCTTATATGTCCCTTACTGCCTTTTTCACATTTTCAGTACAGTACCCACACTGTCAGTTGTCTCACACATCGAGACCCGAAAGTAAGGGGTATCTCTCTCAATAATACCCAAACATTTAGGAGGAGTTGATTAATGTGTTTCCCATATAGGTCATGTTCCGTTGGTACCGATTATTACTCTACTCTACTGTTATCTTATCCCTAGCTTGACACTGATATCATTTTCTGAAACTTCCATCGAACTTCCCAGTTTCTCCAAAAATACTCGCATAGTCATAGGTACTAGGCCGAATTGCTCCTAGAGGTCATTACATCTCAGTGACACTAAATAACTCCTCCCAATTACATATTTCCCACTTTTGCCGACGAATCTCGATTTCACCCTCTCACACAACTGAGCCGAACTTCGCCAAAAATAACTGCATTAGCAAACCGGCTTGACTACGTCATTCTCAGATATCGAAGGATTCACGATTCTCCTTTATTTCTTTCCTCCCATCCCTGAATCCCCTTTAAATCAAAAACACTCATCTACAACATTTCACAGAACTGCCCCAAAATCCTAGGAATAACTTTCATAGTGATTACAATTAGATCATTTGGTTTCCTCGATCCATTACTCTCATAGATAGTCCCCAAAGCTGTCCCAAGACCTCTTCCCCATCTTTTACACCAACACCCCAAATTCTACTCAGTCGTACAGCCCCTATAAATTTCTCGAAATTAATCACAGACTCACAGTGAGTTAACTACTTTGCTCCCCAAACTAAGCTGATTCATATGGTGCCCTCTTTTAATCTTCAACACTATCATCTTCTAAATTTTTACAACAGCACTGACATTCAGAATAGAGCATCCACTCAGAACTGCTTTAGATCCATCAGAAATATTCCCAGGCTACAGTGACTTGATAATTCGTTTCCGTTTAGTTATATAATCATTTTGGTACCCATAAATACTCTTCTATCACCTCTTTACCTATATTAGCTACGACGTCCCTGATACAACCTCCAAGCAGACTTCCCCCACATCTTACAAAAATGCCAATATCGATATTACGACTTGACAGGCGTATTCCTCAGGGCTGCAGGATTCCAATGATACCCTTCAAGACTATGCTGTCATCTCTTTACCACCTGTACCATTTCCCCCCTCAATTTTACTTTGAGATACAACTGCAGGTAACTCCATTGAAAATAGTCGTAACAATCTTGAGAGTTGATCAATGCGATTAGAGGGCCGAACTGATTATAATGGTACCCATTAATACTCTATTACAATCTTCTATCGCTTTTCACTCCAACTCGTTCAATTTTACCGTTTAACAAAATTGCATCAACTTGTACCAGAAATATTCGTATTGCCACAGAGACTTGAAATAGTTGTTCTACCTATCGTGACAATCATTTCGGTACCGGTTACTTCTTTCCCATAGCTCACAAGTAACTTTTAACACTTCCATTCACATCTCTACCGTTTTACAGTACTGACCGTATCTTGCTCAAAAATACCTGCATAACCAAACCAAACAGACCAGGGTTATACTGGGGTCCGGGTGATTCAATCGATACCTTGTTTCCCTCTCTTTGCACCTTTCTTCAACTTTTACAGACGAAGAACCCATTTTCTAATTCTCACATGAGTGCTGCCCAGTCGATAAGAAACCTATATAACTAAGGCAAACTAACCAACGTATTACAGAACTTGGGGTGGTTTATGTAGTACCCTGAATCCCTCTCCTAGTATGTGCTGTGCACATTTAGCCTAGAATCTCAATTTTACTTATTCACACTACAGCCTCCAACTCCAACAACAATCTTGACATGACCACATCGACATGACCAACGTATTGCTCTCTGCTAGGCGGTTTGAACCATACTTTATCCTTTAATGTCTCCTAATACTTCTAGTGTATAAGTCAACTCCTCCATTGTCTTCATGTCTAAAATAACGGTTACCAGTTCCGTAACTCTGGCCAAGTCTCCTCCATACCCATGAGAACACCTGAGGGTTTATAATCCTGTTGATCCTAACAGTAAAACTCTGGTTACAAGAAACTTGTACTCCTAAAAACATTTTCACTACATCTATTCCACTCTTCTCGTCATGATAATTCATAAATGTACATAATGTGACCCTGAGGCCGGTTAGAATGTGTCGTAGGTCAATTCGATCTCTACTTTCTGGCAGGCTTAGGAGTAGTCTTGGCAGCCAGCTTCTCCAGAGCCTTTCTTACTCCACCAGGAATAGGAGCCTTGACACCTCCCTTTCGGTAGTCGACAGTGACAATGATTTCCTTGATTCGAGCAGCCACCTTTTTGGCATTGTGCGAGACAACGACTCCTCGCAGGATGAATCGATCAGGGGAGTCCAGAGGCTCCACCTTGTGCATCACCGTGACGGTGTCGGGGAACTGGACGGGCTGGGTTAGTAAATGGGAAAGAAGAAAAAAATAAACAGCAAAAAACCCAGCAAAAAGAGGAGTACTGTAACTGATCAAGAGCCGCTAAGGAGGTCACAGATATTGAGATATCGCGAGGGACACCACTTTCAGATCATATGGAAGCAGAAGTCCTGCAACTAGAGTGTGTGGTCAAAGAAGCCCATCTTCAGGACAATTAGGTGAAGCTAGTCTTAGAAAGAGGAACTTATCCGAATCAAGGGCATGATCTGGTGAGAATGGTAGCTCCTGACTGATCAATAATCGCTCACAGAGCAGTTTCGTCACATCTCAGCATTGAAAGATGTCTTCAGAGAATAACTCATCTTTCAGTCACACTCAAAAAGAGAGAAAGTACTAGATCAAAGAGAGAGTTATTCCGAGAATACATCCCAGATACGGCATGTTGTCCCGCGCAGTCTTTCGAACCTGAAACAGTAACATCCGACTAGCCACGTTCTCCAATCCCACTCCGAATGGTATCATAAGAAGATAAGCACTGGCCAAGACGCTAGACAATCAGACCAGTCAGAGTAACCATGATAACAAAACATCAATTGAACCGAGATCACACAGAACAGATCAATATGGCAATTGGTCGTGCTGCAGGCTCTTGATCAGAAGATAACAAATCAACAAAAAAAAGAAAAAAAGAGAAAAAAAAGAGAGAAAAAACGAAAAAAAGCACAACAGACATATCATTCAATTTCAATGATCAAGAGTAACTCCAAACAGGTTCAATTGACTCATTGGAAAACAGGATCCAGTAGGTTCACTCTGTTTCTGATACACTGGTACACCTCGTTAGGTATGCTCACTGCTACGCAGTTCGCTGGGTACATTGCTCACTGCTTCGCAGCTCGCTGTGTGGTACTCACATATCTCCACTCCAAATCTCCACTTCTCAAAATCGGCCCAATTGCCTTGGGAGTCATAAACAACTTAAACTCGTCTCCCTTATGCTGGCCCATCACCTGGTTGAACATGTTGACTCTCGCAGTTTCAAACCATTTCAGGTAAACGCAGTTGTTGACATGATTGAATGAGTCGTGATCGCCCCACGCGACTTTGTGGCTCTTCATTCCTGCGTTGGCAACATCGTATCCCTTGCCCTCCGTCTTGTCCACCAGTTCCTGGATCCAGGCTGTGTTGGAGTTGTGTCGGATGGTTGTAAGTCGTGACACAGGTGACACAGATGGCACGGTCTTTGTGGTGATTCGTTTGAACATGTCGTCGTATTTGGTGTGCTGTTTTCTTACTACTATTTCTAAGGTCTCTCACAGCCTTATATCAGTCTGCACAAGTAAGTTTAACGATTAAGTGAGCCGCATGTACCCCACATTTCGACTGCATGTTCCGAGAAAGACCCGAAGGCTTGAGATGGAATAAAAGGCGGCTAAAAAGCACTCTTCGGATGCAGCAAACGGTATATGCTCAATCAGCGTCTCCTGACGTGCCTCCGTGCATATGACCGGTCAGAGAGGAGCAGGATAAGAGATGCCGAGGTGATAACATGAACCGAAAGTAGACCATTTAGAGACATGACGTCAATAGCCGAAGTTTACTATAAGGATGAAGTGTACTATAAGGAGTTAGAGAACAATGGATATATATACAGCTACGGAAATATATATACAGCTACGGAAATACATATACCAATACAAAATATGACTAAGGTGACTCACACTGGATGTCTCTCTTTAACCACATTACCATAATAAAAACCGTTTTTTCCTGCTGTACCTATTTTCCACACCCGCCGTATGCACGCTTGGTAATAGTAAACGCGGAAGTTAGTATTGTCCGAAGATGCGCTTTGTTCGACTGTGGGGGCGTGGGGGTGGGAGAAGGTGCATGTGTGCGTGAAAGACCAGTGTGGGATTGTGTGAGTGTGGTTTTTGGGGGTCAAGAGTGGGTTAGGGAGTGGTTGGTGATGCTAGTTAAGACGTTTAGTTGGGAATAGTTAGAAGGAAAAGTCAGCTGGGGGTTCATTCTTGGAGTTGCCGAGGTGCTGGAGAGTAGTGGTGAGGGTGTGGCGATTCTATGGGAGCCGGTTTCTAACTAAGACGGAATCTAGAGACGGTCTGAATTGTGATCGCCTGAAAAAATTCTGATTCTGGATATTTTGCCAAGTAGAGTTTAGTTGGAATTTAGATAGACTTTAGTTGGCTCGAGTGGACAATGACACGGCAACATCTACGAGTACAATACTGCGAGTATCTACGCATAATACAGAATCTCCAAGTTTGTGACCAATGCATCTTTGAGACACAGGAAACATGCATGTCAAGTCTGCTTAACGGTGCGAGCTTTTATTAGCAAGTTGGAAGCAGCTATATGGTCCCTGGAGCTGCTGGTGTAAGGGCTACAAGTCCAAAAGATGCACAGAGAGACAGTTACAAGGTATTATTGGAATCGTTAAACTCCGGGGAGCACTGTGAATAAGTCACCTAAAACATGGGAGTATTTCGGAGACAGATAATCGATATTGTGTTGTAAATGAGAAGTGCGAGGGTCGGAGTTAAAAGTGGTTAGGAAGTAATATGGGGAGTGTATATGGTACCATTAGATTGGTATGACTCCTAGGATTACTCTGGTTCAAGTACCTTTACGATTGGGGTATTTCTGGGAAAGTTCTGCCTGATTCCCCATAAATCGAAAAAAGGTGTTTTGGTGTAACAAGACGAAGAGGAATAGTAAACAGAAGGCAATGGGTATATTTTATGCTGAATACGACTGAAGAATACGATTGTCAACACCCCAAGATCATGCACATATTTCCGAGAAAATTAGGGGGAACTGAACAGTTGAGTAGATTTGTGTGTACAGATGTAAAAACTTGAAAAAGGCTAGAAGGGAGAAGATGATGGAACCAGTAGAATCGACACGCCTGGAGCAATTGCCTAATCAGCTTGGATTAAGCTTACTGGTATTTTTGACAAAGGTAGGCAGAGGTATGTGTGGGAGCTGCTAACGGCGTGGCTGTTAAAATCTGGGACGAGTCTGTGAGATGGCTGTAATTGATATCATTAAAATCGCTTGGAAACGAGAAACATTATGGTAGCACCACAATAATGATGTGGATTTTTTAGGAGGAGTTAATGGCGGTTGAATGCCAATGTAGAGTTGAGAGCGGAAGTGAAATACGAGCATAAAATGTAACAGGGGATCATTTCATGGTATCATTAGATTCCTATTGTCTTGGATATAACTCCTGTCAAGTCAAAATATTGATAATGGTATTTTTGTAAGTTCTGGGGAGATCTCTGTCTTTGGTAATATCAGCTCCGTCGTTGTTTCTTTAACATACGGAATATAAAGACGACAATTAGAGGGTATAAAATGAAACAAACGGCTCTGATAAGATTGATGATCAAGTCCTTGTAATGATGTAAGTATTATTGGCTACGTTGAAGCCATTTCTGTAAAAATTAGAATTGAGAGGGGCAGGGGAAAAAAGGGTAGGAACTTGCAGTATGGATGTAGATGGTATCACAAGAATCTTCAAATCAGCAGTAAGACAAATATCAACTCGACATCATGATGCAAGATTTTCTGAGGAAGTTAGAGCCAGTTCTGTCATGCGCGAAAACAGGTGTTTTGGATCCAGAGACAGGTAGAAGTGGAAAGAAGAGAGATACGTGGTAATAGATGCACCAGTCGTCTGGTAAAGATATGATGCTCAAGTCGGCTTTCTGATATGGGTATTTTTGAAGGAGTTAGGGCGATATCCGTGTAGAGCTACGACTGGTCTGTCGGAAATATGAGCATGTAAAATTGCCAAAAAGGGGAAGTGAATGGTATCATCCGAACAACCTTGTCCAGAGGATCATTAGTACTAAGTCGCTATAAGTATACAAGTATTTACCGTGGAGTTAGAACCAGTTTTGGGAGTTGTCATATTTTTGAGATTCGTTGCAAGATGTAGGGAAGATAATGTGGGAAGGCAGCTGGTGATATTATTGGAATCTGATCCATTTGGTATCATAACGGTGAACTCTTCGTGTTCATAGTGGTGTTTTTGGGGGAGTTAGGTAGAACTAGACAGTGGCGTAGAGTTGAGGGTGGAAGTGTAAAATGTTGATGACACTTAGTAACATAGCCATATATGGTATCATTCTAATCAGAAGCCCTTGTAAAATACTCTGGTTAACGCATCAAAACCCCGAGAGCGTTATTGGCGATTCTTTATTGGTTCTGAAGGGAGACAGTTTGGGGGCATTAAAAAGGGTATCGGTTTTAAAAGTGTATATGAGGTATAAGTAGAGAACTGGAAGGAATAGTAGTATTCCACTCAGTCAGAAGATAGTATTGGTCAAGTCTCTGTGGCAATGCATATGTTTCTGATGAAGTTGGAGTGAACTTGTTTCTTATGTATGCCTGCTGAGATCTGAGAAAATCAGGAAAAACCAGGAAATATACTAGAGTAAGAGAGACATTAGCTGGACTACTGGAACGAGAAGGCGCTAGTTAATAGGCTTGATAAGTCCTCGTAGTCGTTAGAGTATTTTTACGCCAATTAGGGGAAGTTTTACGAGAGTTAGAGGTACATGAATTGGCTATAGAAGCGGTACTGTACGGAGAAGAGTCAAACATGATATAAAAAGAATCTTCCGGGTTGACTCGATTCACAGATCAACTCGCCTTGACAATATTACTATTTTTGACGAAGTTAGATGCATTTCTGTGGTGACTGTGAAATAAGTATTTCAATTCTAAAGCATAATAGAAGATAGCAGGGGAGACATAGTGGGAATCATTAAAGATGTCTGTCGTCTCAGAATATAACGGCTTACTCCCTCTGATAATGTGAAGAATTTTGAGCAAGTTGAGACCAGTTCAGGTTTAGAACTATAGCAAGGGTGTGTTCTTAGAAGTGACGCAGAGATAGGGGGTAGAATATGAGTGGTACCATTCGAGTCCTAGAATGATGACCAATAACGTGGTTAATTAGCCAGGGTCATGTTTGTAGTTTTAAAGGAGTTGTGTTAAGATATGTAAGAAGCCAATTGTTAATCTCGGACCTAAAAACGGTGTATTGCATAGTATATAGAGCTGAAAATGATATATCAGAATCCCCATGCCATAAGGAACAATATTGTGAACACCTCCTAGCTACCAGAGTAATATTGAAAGAGCTAGAGGGGGTTGTTTAGTTGATAAGAAGCCTTGTGGAAGTAGTTAGGTGGTAGAAACTAAAATATAGTAGCATATGACGTATCTGGACTTCTACGAGTGCGCTGGATGAGGCATGATATCTACCTGGGAAGTTTTTAAGCTGGGGTCTTCTCTGTATACTGTTGTATCATGGTCTCATTCCTTCCTCTTTATTCTCTCTTCTCCCAAGTAAAGCATAGTCTATTTCTAACCTTAACCGTGGAGCCATCTCTTCAAACCAACTATCCCAACCAACCTTCCCATCTGCACACCACATTTCAGCATGCCACGTTTCGACCGAAAGCTGTGTTTGGCAGTGGCCCTACTTTTGATACCTCCCGTGGCGGCCAACAGTCGCGTGCACGCCAATGCCGTGTTTCTGCACGCAGACAGCGTTTGTGTAAGATACCTTTGAGACACCGACACTCGGAATGTGATACCTTTTGTCAGAAGACTAACCCAGGAAAAAGAAGAGTACAGAGACTGCCTGACCTCGGTGCAAAAGCAGTTTGAGGCGTGCGACAAGGACGACCAACAGTGCCAATGTGACGTGATGAAAATCATTGGCGACGAGTGCTCCAAGTACTGCAGCGACCCCGTCAACTCGCAGTACCTCGAGCTGTTTGGCCAGCAGCAGTGCGACTGGATTGAGCAGGACGTGTACAAGGACCCGAGTCCGGAGGAGATGGTGCCTGAGGAGGTCATTGACGAGTATGACTGTTACATGGAGCAGGATGGTGATTCTGTCGACCTCAAGGATAACGGCCATGACAACGACCACGACAAGCGTTATGACCATGACGATGGTGGTCGAAGTGGCAACACGGATGATGTTACTGATGGCGACCACAGTGATGATGGTTCCGATGATACCACCAACGATACCACTGGCAACGATACCACTGGCGATGCCTACGATGATACCTCCTATGATTCCGACGATACCTACGACGGTGAGACCACTCAGGATGATAGTTACCACGACGAAAGCTACGCAGCGGACTTTGTTCACGATGGTGTCGCGTCTGCAGCATACACATACGATCCTGCTCAGGCGTACGCGGACAAGTGGGCCAACTACCTGGAAATCTTCCGCATCGCACCGCAAAACGGGCTTCTCGATCTAGGCGATACCGACCCTATGAACCCCGGAAGCCACCCCCTTTCTGCGTTGGTTGAAGATGATGACGACGAAGGGCTCCATGATGTCTTTGATCATACCCCGTACTATCATCACGATAACGAGCTCACGTTTTCTCCCGAAGACGAGGCCAAGCTGGTGCGGCTTGCAAAGGATATGCTGGAGGACGCCGGGGACGATGCCGACACGGTCGCCATTTGGGCTGAGGCCAAACAGCGGGTTCTGGCTGAACGGAAGAAGTTTCTGGACTCCCCCGAAGAGCCCAGTGGAGACACGCCCGAGGTTCTCAACGGGAGTAATCTGTATCCAGTTCCTGGTACTGATTTTGTTGTGGACGGAGAGGATGGTTCGGACGGTGGAGCACTTCCAGGCCCACATTCGGGAGGAGACCCAACCTGGGTTGACGGCCCCCCATTGGAATCCACAATTAGAGACCCCCTGGATGTCACGTCTGGCTATGATAAGGACGATGTACTTGATGTTCCGGCGGAGGGCGTGAATGATTCTGAGGGAGGCTTCCAGGTCGAGGTGGAGCCCGTTACGCCTGACGATGTAGTTCTGGACCCAGATACCACGCCTCCAATTCAGATTATTCCTGACGTGGAGCCCGATGCTGCCGGTGTTGACTACAGTGATATGTATCACAGCGACAATGAGTTGCCCGTGGTTCCCGATGATCATATTTACCAGCCCCCTCATTCGTACGAGCCTAAGATTGTCATTGAAGATGATGGGGAACCCGAGCCCGTTCATGGGGAGGAGCCTGATCACGAGGAGGAGCCTTATCATGAGCCCATTCCTGAGCCTGTTGACGAATGGCATCCAGAGGAGCCTATTCCCGAGGAGCATATTCCTGAGGAGCATTACCCTGAGCCCGTTGAAGAATGGCACCCAGAGGAGCACGTTCCTGAGGATGGTCACTGGCCAGAGGAGCACTACCCTGAGGAATCTTTCCATGAGGAACCTCATCATGGGGAGCACTACGAGGAGTACCATGAGGGTGAAGAAAGCCAGGAGCTGCTTGGCGTTGACGAGGAGCTGCATCATGGTGACCATGACGACCATGAAGATTACAACGACTATGAGGATGACCATGAGAACCACGAGGAGCACAGTGAGAACCACCATGATGGGGAACCCTATGTCAAAATCAACGATGGCATCGAGGAGCACCACAATGAGCCCCATGAGCATAACCATGAGCACAACCTCGAGTACCATGAGGAGTATCACAACACCGAGCCCCACCACGAGCCACCCCAGCCTGAGCACCAGCCCGAGCCCGAGTACCACCATGAGTCTGAACCTGAATACCACCACGATCCCGAGTATCATGAGCCCGAGTACCACCACGAGCCCGAGCATCAGGATCACTTTGAGGCCTCCGACTTCCACGAGTTCCCTCCTGCTGGTGACGAGTACTTTGACGGGGACCCTGCGCCTCTGACTGAGGGAGTGTTTGAGGATGACGACGGTCCTGCCGACTCGTTTGAGGGCGCGTCTCTTGCCGAGAAGCTCAAGCAACTGTATCCCAACGGCGAGGCTCCTCGAATGGTGAACCAGGACCCCGACAACCCTGCCTACGATTTTGACGGTTACGACACAGATCACCACGCGGACGTGTATCCCGGGGGCGAGACTCCGTACGGCAATTATTTTGGCGACGCGTTTGGCTTTTCGTCCGAGGCTCCGCGGCTGAAGCCCCTGATTACGACCCTGACGCTTGGTCTTGTGGTTGTTGCTCTGTTCAACCGAGATCTGGCCCCGACCATTTGTTTCTTTCTCAGTTCGTTGTCTGTGGGGTTGTACATTTACAACTACGAGCTGAATTTCTAATGCTATAGGTAAGAGGAGCTGAGGGTGGGTTGGTGTAGAGGGTATGAGGTGGTTACTGTAGCACATCGTAAGTGGTCACTGCATCGTAGTAAATCGTGTAATGTTCATCATTATGTATATACTGTTTGTTTTACCTTTGGTTTACTTCTTCTCCTTGGTCTCGTTGATCCACTTGAGAGTCACGTCGACGGCCTGGGGCAGGTCGAGCTGGGGCTCGTAGCCGAGGTACTTTCGGGCCTTGGAAATGTCGTAGTATCGCGGCGAGGAGCAGATTCTGACCTTGAAGGGGGAGAAGTTGGGCACGATGCCAAAGGGTTTGCACACTCCTGCGACGATAGAGGACAGGAAGAGAGCCACCGGAGTGGCCAGTTTAGTTCTCTTAGCCAGGTCGACCTCGTAGCCAGACTTCTTCCAGATCATTCGAGGCATGGCCCAGAAGTAGATGGGGGTTCCGTTGGTGATGAAGAATGCCTCTCCGGCCACATTGGCAGCGTGTTTGGGGTCCAGCAGCTTCTCCGCAGCCAGCACGTGCGAATAAGCCACGTTTCCGACGTACGTGTAGTCAAACAGGTTGTCGTCGTTTCCGAGCTGGAAGTTTTGTTTTCCGGTAGCTGCAGCGTCCAGAAATCCAGGAATCATTTGTCGGTCACCTGGTCCGAAAATTCCAGCAGGTCGCAGTGCGACAGTCAGGAAACCGGATTCGGGATCGTTAGCAGCGAGAATCATCTTTTCAGCCACGGCCTTGGTGTCTGCGTAGTCGTCCTTATGGTCGTCTAGAACAGGAAAGGTTTCGTCAGCGTTGATGAGAGGAGAACCGTCTGAAACGGCCGAGGCAGAGGAAGTGTAGATGAAAGCTCTTCCGATCTTGCCCTTGGACTCGTCAAATCGCAGTCTGGCAGCTTCAAGAAGGACCTTGTTGCCCTGGACATTGACCTTTTCGTAGATGGCTTTTCCGAGTCCGTGAACAGGAGAGGCACAGGTGACAATAGCGTCTGGTTTGGCTGCGTCAATGGCCCGCAGGACATCGTCACGGTTGGTCAGATCGCCCTGGTGGAAGACAATGTCCTTGTCTGTATCGTAGGAAAAGAAGGTCTGCGATACAGGCTGGACGGGTCTGATATCGAAAACGTGGATTTCGGGCCGGGGAGACAGCTCGTGGAACTTTTGGATGAGATGCTGGCCCAGGAAGCCCGAGCCGCCGACAATCAGAACCGTGTTCATGTTGGGAAAGTGGTGTGGTGTTGGCGACGTGTTTGGTGATTGAGTTTGGAGGAGTGCGAAGACTGCATACGAGCTAAGCGAGGGGGGAGGATGGGGGTAGATTTTGGTAGGGAGGTGGTGTGGTGATTCTGATTGCTGGGGTGAGTT
Source organism: Yarrowia sp. E02 (assembly GCA_017639365.1). NCBI lineage: Eukaryota > Fungi > Ascomycota > Dipodascomycetes > Dipodascales > Yarrowia > Yarrowia sp. E02. The sequence continues at coordinate 901,242 of JAAQQX010000007.1, read as the reverse complement.
AGTCGGGCTGTGAATCGTTGATTTCTAATTTTTTGTGGGAATATCTCCAGTGGAAAGTTGTTTGGAGTGAGTGTCCTGGAGAGGTAGAGTTACTTGGGTTTAGTGGGAAACAGGAGGTTATAGTTGGGAGAGTAGTTGGGATAGGGGGAGGATGGGAGGAGGATGGGAGGAGGTGTAAGTTGGTGAATATTGTTCGTAGAAGGATGGGAGATAGCTTGAGAGGTTCACGCGGTGTTCAGGAGATATTTGAGCCAGTCCATGTGGTCATATGAACTTTTTTGGAGGAGTTATGGGGGATGATTTACATGGCTGCATGAGAGGTGTTGGAGAGAAGACTCGAAAAAAACGTCCAATTTGAACTAGACGAGATCTAAATGAATCTCCTAAGCTCAGGGAATACATTGGTGAAGTTGGTGTGAAGATGTTGGTATTTCTGAACGAGTTACGGCTGATCTAGGTTCGAGTGAAGTTAGAGGTGTCGGGGTGAAAAGTGTTTCTGTGATAGTGGCAGAGGTAACAATGGTATTATTACACTGCCCCGACTCGAACTGAAGTCTCCGTCAAGTCTGCTTACCGATGGCGGCATTTCTGCGGAAATTGGGTGCAGTTGTACGAAGAAGTAGAATTGGGAGGGTCTGAGTAAAACGAGATTGAAGGGGAGGAAAAGAGAGGTTCAGGGTACCGTTTGAATCATAACAAGCTGGAGAATACGTTTATCCAGGTTCCGTATCCATATAGGTATTTCTCGTACAAAAGATGGCAGTTTTGTTTTCAGTGTAGAACTGAGTGAAGGGGTTTGAATTCGTGAACAAGAGGTAAGGGAGACATGAGTGGAACTCCTTCAATGCAGACATCATGATGAACAAGATTATCAAGTCGCCTTTGCTGTGAAAGTATTTCTGGAGGAGCTACGTCAAATTCTGTGGTGGATTAAAAGTGGAGTTGGTCATAAAACTCGGCAAGAGGGGTTTGAAGAGGCAACATTAGTATGAGGAGAAATTTCTGGTGTTGTAACGTGGGAACAGAGCCGTTTAGGTCATTAATTTCATCCAACCCAGCCTGCTTACGTTATACAGTCCTGTTCACATGAGATCTAATGTGACGCATCTTTGGACCTGATTGAAAGTGGTAATGGCCCTGTGTGTAGCTAAAACTGAACGTAGACTCCCGTTTAATAGCTCCACTTCTTCGTCTTTTCCTCTCGAGTTCAGATGGTTCTTTGATTACGTCTTGATTCTTGTCCATGGTTAGCAAAGCAGAGTTATCAGAGAAGCTGCCTCCAGTAAGTGAATATTGTTCACTGGGGTGCATAATTGTTATTACACACTGAGAGTGCCCGTATCTATTGTCAGAGTGATTTCCAAACCTCCCCTACTATTTTCCACCGTTTTACCGCTACATTATATCTCTGCTTTTCTTAAAAATCTTCAGTAGTTAAACATTTTCTCTTCTTAGTTGACATTTAGTTGACCTGAAAATTCCGCTGGAGGTTCATTTTCGGTGTTCCCGATTTGGAGGAGCAATAAGGGAGAATTTATTCTGTGGCCCATGCCCACATTCCCAACTAATACCCCAAAACATCCACCACTTGTCATACAACTTTCCCCAGTTATTCTCCCTTCCCTCCTACCTCCCAACTACACCTACTTACCTCTTTACTTAGTTCCAAAAATAACCTCTGACATGCAGCTCCAACATGCAGCTCCAACATGACTAAAGCATCCGTTGCTCCTCCATCTACACTTCACACTTGACACTACACCAACAATGAAACTGGCTCTGCTGTCACTAATTGGCACAGCTCTCGCCACCCCCGCGGTGATGCTGTCGCACAAAGAACTTTCTGCTTTCGAACGGTACACAAACAAGCAAACCTCCAACAGTATATCTGCTGTGGAGCTTGACAGAGTGGCTCGAAAACTGATGCACGACTGTTCTGCCAACACGTACGTTGTGGTGAACCAGCCCGGGCTCAAGGCCAAGGATTTTCAGAACGAATCCGCGTTTCCGTTTCTCAAGAAGCTTCTAGAACGAACCTCTACCATGTACACGGTTCCGTACTCGGATGGAGGCATTGAGCTGGGCAAGTTGGCCAACAGTGTAGCCAAGCAGTGCGGTGCGGTCAAAATTGACGTCAATCTGGATAACAATATTACTCCTCTGGAAGAGTATATGGATACTACGAAACGAGTGATTGAAATCAATTTTGAACCACTACCTACCACATACGTGTCCAGACTGGCTGCTTTGGCTGCCAACGACGAGATGCTGGAAAAGATTGTGCGTGCGACTCCCTCGCCGTTTATTGCGCTCATTTTGACCTCGGAAAAGGGCCAGGAGGGAGAGTATGAGACCAGAAACCCGGACTTTAAGATCTTTCCGGCCGTGGCTAGGGCTAAAAACGTGCCTGGAGCAAAGGACAAGTACAAGTACCACATGGAGCTGCAAAACGTGCCTGTGGACGAAGCCAAGCTGACTGCTGAAGCTCTGCTCAAGGTCAAGACTCCTCCTACTCCAGAGCCTCAGGTGAGGGACTCGGGAGAAGGAGAGTTGGTGGACGATAACATGTTGTTGATGATTGTGGGTTCGGTTGTGGCCGTTTTGTTTTCCATCCTCATGTTCAAGGGTCTTACTGCTCAGCCGGATTATGAGAAGAGAAGGAGCACAGCTTCTGAGAAGAAGACTGAGGGTGAGAAGGCTGTTATCTCAACCACAGAGAAAGAACCACTTGTCAATGGTCGAGTTAACGGCCGAGTTGAAGAGAAAGTCAATGGACGGGTTGAGTAGACAATAGGAGGGTATATAGGTATATAGATGGAATGGATGTATTCTAGGTGAGATTTATTAAAGGTATGAACAGTGATTTGATTAGGTACGGGTGATAACTATAGTTCTTCGTGAAGGTACTACCTCTGATACCTATTGATTCTTCCTCTTCCATTACTGTACCCACTTTCACACCGACATCATATTCTACTGTTTCAGAGAACTGCTCCCAACTTAAGAAGTACCTGTGATACTATATCAACATAACTGTATCATTCTTTGATGCGAGTCAGTTCTAATAGTAGGTTGTACATACGAAAGTCCTACTGTCTATGAACTTCAGTTCACTTGCCATTTAATACTTGATAAGCTTGGCTATGTATAAGAACAGCATTCGGCAGTGGGGTTGAATGTTGAAATAATGCAATAGGAAGGTGCCGAATGGTACTAATGGAATCTTCCAACTCGTGTGATTACGTCAAAGAAATCTGCTTGACGATAGCAGTATTTCTGGATGAGTCAGAGGGAGTTATGTTGTGAATAAGAACTGCGAGGGTCTGAATTAAAAGTGGATAGAGGGTAGCACCGGAGGCATATAGGGTATCTTTAGATTCGCCTGACCCCAAGGATTACTCTGGTCCAGGTGTCGTGGTTAACTACGTATTTATTACGAAGTTATGGCTGTTCTATGAGGAGTAGAAAAAGTGTGTTTTGGAATAGCAAGAGGGAAAGGATATAGTACTCAGAGGCTGAAGGGCATAATCGTAGCTGCATTGGCTCGAGAAATACTATGGTGAATACCCAGGTTGATGCAGATATTTCTGAGTGAGTTAGAGGGGGTTGCATGGAAGAATAGAATTGCGGATGTCGCCCTCAAAACTTGAAAGGAGGCAGGAGGAGAGAAATTGTTGGTATTTTTAGAATCCCCCAAGTTCAGAGAATACGCCTGTTATGTTGGCTTAACGATCCTGGTGTTTTTAAGGTAGATATGACAAGCTCTGTATGGGAGCGGTATCTGCGTGCGGAGTATAATCTGTGAAATGTTAATAGAAAAGGATTACTCGCTACCGTTGAAACCAATATATATGAGGATTAATATGATCTAACCACTTTTCTGGTGTCGGTATTTGCGGTCGAGTTAGGGGCAGTTTTATGGCCAGATAGAATTGAGAGTGGAATTGGAATATGTGTGGAAGAGATGGCAGAGGGTGGTTATATGGTATCGTTCGAATCCACTAGCCTCCAGGAATACTCCTGCCAAGTCGAAATATGTATATTGTCATTTTTGAAAGAGGTGGAGACAAGTCTGCCTTGGGGTATTAGCAGGAATGGGGTTGTTAAAATGGGTATAGACGACATAGGAGGGTATTTATGGGTACCATATGAATTGCAGAATCTCGAGGAATTGAATGGTCAAATAACTGAAACCGTCGGAGTATTTCTGGCGATTATAGAGCCGTTCTGGGTGGACGCGTATTTTGAGTGCCCGTTCTGAAAGTGTTGAAAGAGCTATTACAAGAATCTTGGTGGGAATAGTTCAAATCTCTGGTGTTCATAGAGTAAAGGGTAGAGCTGCTTCGACATATATTGATCCTGAACAATCAATTGTTCTTATCTCTCAATTCTACTCCCCATTGTCTCATGATCCTCATTATGAACTAACTAGTGCAAAAATATCCATATCATAATTAAAACTTGACCATTGTAATCCCTAGAGCGAGGGGTTTTAAATGGTACCATGAATGTCTCGACTGCTTCTTTTTTATAGATTTGAACAACACCCCCATTTGTAAATGCTTATACGATATACTCCAACTTGCCCAGAAGTATTCCCATATGAAGGCTCTATTTTACTTACTGTCAGTCAGTCTCAAAAAAAATACCTCTGTACCCTAGGCTATCTCTACAGTCGAATTTGTAAAAATATGTTGGTATTTCTAGGGCTCGATTGAGGAGTCGAGTCATGTTTAGTTGAGAGTCTCGGTTGGGAGTTTTTCTTAAGGGAGTTTTCTGCCCAACTAAAGAGCTTGAACTTTATATTCTTAGTAATATGAGGAGTCTTAGATGTCCACCCAGAAGGTCCTCCAAACCTCAGAATGGGATAAGAAAGTATTATTCAACCTATGTATACTGCATTATCGAGGTCTATCAACTTCTTTCGTAGTTTGAGGTACTACAACTACCAAATAAACACCCCCTCTACTCTCCCCTATCTCCCCCTCTCAACCAACTTAATTCCATTTACTTAACAATCCTTTTGCCTTAACAAAACTCGATTTTTCCAAAAACCATACCAATCGAACCGCACCAGTCGACTCATCAACCCACCATCATCGCCACCGACCTCTTCTCTGCACAGCCTCGTCAACCTCCTCCATCTCGCGATACTCTCACGCCATCGTTTAACCTTGTAGTTTCGTGTCGGCCGGGTAAGTATCTGCAGACCATGCATCTAAACAATGCAAAAGGAAACAAGACAATACAAAAAGCACACCACAATGGAAGACCAGGTTCCGAAAAAACGCAAGTTTGTGGTTCTTTCGCGCCGGCCAGACTCTGTGCCGCTGGACGACTTTTCGTTCAACGATGACACAGACATTTACGACCTGTCTGCTCATATCTCAGAGGTGAAACCTGTGGTGGAGATCAAGCTGGACAGAGAGCCAGTGAAGGAAGAAGTGGTTCCTGAAACACCACAAAAGAAGCCGAAAGCAACTCGAACCCGTTCGAAAACACAGGACGTGGTGGATTTGGACGCTAAAGAGTCGTCTCCTGAGCTGGTAGAGATATCTGAGACCAAGGTGGGAGACTCAGATGACGATATTCTGGACCTGGATATAGACCCAGATAAGGAGCTGGAACTGGCAATGGAACGAGCTCGAAAAGAACGAGATAACCAGACTCGAATTCGCGAAGGTCTCAGTCCTACCAAGAAGTCTGCAGCTCCAGAATACTCTCCTCCTGTGGAAGAAACGCCTCGAAAGAAGTCTAATAAACCCAAGGTGTATCGAGGCGAAAAAGTGTGTTTCAGACTCGCGTTTCCAGTCATCGGAGGACACACTTGGCCATCTGTTATTTTCACTACGCGTTCTTTGGTGCCGTTTCACGAGATTCAGGAAAAGCTGATCATGATTCTGCACCAGCGATGTGAGGAAGACGAGATTTACCCTCCTGCCGAACACGAGCTGGAGGAGTTTATTTTTGTGCTGCGGGGTTCAAGAATCTTCAGAAACTCCACTTGTCAGACGATGGGTATTTCTACAAGAGACCCTTCTTCGTGTCCTGAAGTGCAGTGGTTGAACAAAGAGGATGCAAACAAGTTCAGAAACCGAATGGAAGACGAGGAGGAAGAGGTGGTTGAACAGCTGGGTGAGGATGAAGACGATGGGTTTGAAGATGTATCTGTTCAACTGTCAGAACCTGAACCAGAAGAACCGGAGGAGGAAGAAATCGAACTCACAATGACAGGCAAAGACAAGAAACCAGTCACGGTACGTGTGGGCATGTCGCGGCAGTTTATTAAACTCGCTGAACACTACGCCAAGGAGAAGAATGTGGATCTAGCCTCGGTCCAGTTTTACTTTGATGGAGACAAGATTGACCTGAATTCGACCGTGGAGGATGCAGATGTCGAGGACGAAGATATGCTCGAAGTGAGACTGGTTTAGGAGGAGGAGAAGGGAAGCTGGGAAGACGGGCAAGGCTGTACCTATGTATTATATTTATTTATTGCTATATGGTGTAACGAAGAGGGTAGACTGGAGGTACAGGAACCAGTGTATCGCCGTAGTTGATGACTCTTGAAGAGATGGTATCTGGATTACTGAGCTTTAACGGTAAGAGACTGTCCCTGGTTAGGTGGACACCTACTGCTATGGCCATAACAGATCCAGCTACTCTTGGTAGAGATGTACTCGTAACAGGTCAAGTTTATGCCTTCAGTAAGACAACAGCGAACATAGAGATAAGTGTCGACTTCTATTCTTTTTCTCGTTTAGTTATTTTGTCTCTTCTTCCCTGCTGTCTCTTCTTCCTTCATTGAAAATCATGTTATTATGGACCGTTGGATAATGCACGATAAGAAACTCAAAGTGGGTAGGAGGAGTATGAGGCTGAAGCCATCAGGATCTACAATTTCGAAGATTGTGGCTATTCGGATTATATTGGGTCACGTGATCTCTCTTTTTTTTCATCATCATTTCCTTTTTTTTCGTTTTTTTGGTGAAGCTCCAATTATGCAAATCAAATGACATGTGCATGTCAAATCAATTCAAGTGGAGAATCTGAAGTCGAAATTCAACAGGGTTGACCACAACAAGCGAAACAGCCTGTTTGATCTCCATGGACTTGCAGGAACAGTTCCCTGTATCCAGTTTTAATGGCTGGCTTCTACAAGTAAATCTCTCAACCAAGATGCCGAAACCTCCATTTTCTTGATTCAAAATTCTGCGTCTAATTGACTCGGAAATACTTACATCACCACGACTGGTAGACCAGTACATTCCCTGACGCTAGGAGAATCGTATCATACCAATAAATATCCCTTTATTCTACTTCTCAGCTTTTTTGTCCACCTCTCAATTCTTCCTGACTACACAAGTGCCCCTAACTAAGTGAGAAGAATTCATTCGATCACGGAGACTTGGCCATAATGATCACCGGGATGTGGAGAGTGGATCAGCACCGTTCATTTTTCTCCTACATCCTCTTTACCTATTTTAACACCAACACCCTGATTCAGCCTCCACACATAGCTGACCTTAATTGCTTCAAAAACGCCAGTAATACAACACTGAAACGATAGATATATTCCTCAGATCTAACCATTCCCTCACATGCTATTTACATATCCCCTGAACTTTCTGTACACTTTAGATAGGTACACCGGTGCAACACCGCCAAACCTACAACTTCAAACATCCACGTAACTTCCTCAGAAATACTCACACTTTTATGACATACTAACCATTGTGTTGTTAAGCCTGAGAGGAGCCAGAAAACACCCACCACTACTCGATTATACCGTTTTTACAGATTTCAACAACGACACCCCCACAACATCTCCATAACATAACTCGATCAAACTCTTTTAGAAATACCAGTATAACTTCGCCGAGTTGATTAAGGTGTTCCATCTGAATAGGGCATCTAGGTTGTTCCCGCTGTTTCTCTTCTAGTATCTCTCCTCTCACAGAAAATCCGAAACACAAATTATCTACTCTTCACAGAACTGCTTCCAGCTCCATCAGGAGTAGTCACATCGTATTATTGGGTTGACGAACGAATTCCCCACAGTTAGAGAAATCTAACGATACCCAACAAGTTCCTATTAGTCTTTCTTATTCACGTTTTGCACCCGCCTTCCCAACTCTACAAAACCACACACCTACCTCTAACTCTCTCAATAATACTCCCAGCGGTCTGAAACTTTATCAAACTGGTTAAAAAGGTCCGGGAATTCCAACTGTATCTCATATTTCTCTTTTGTGCATTTTATTCACCTTTTACACAGAAATTACGAAATCTGATTTTTTTCAGAACTTCACTCAACTCCTTCAATAATACCAGTATAGATATAGTGAGTTAACCAGCGTATTCCTCTGGCTGCTTAAATAACAACTGTACCCACCATGCCCCACTCATACTACTTTCGAAACCTCCACGTAAACATACTGAACCACATAACTCCCCTCAGCACACTCAGAAATACTTTCATGGCAAGAGCGAGATTACTAGTTATTTCACCCTGTCATAAAGGTCGTTTAGTGCCATTCAAGTCTCCCCTACCAGCTTCCATACCATTTCAAGACTAAATCACTAATTTTCTACCTTTCACGGATCCTCCCCCCAACAATGTCAGAAATACCGACGAAATTGTGGCGTTGAGACGAGAGAATTCTATGTAGCCTAGCGATCAGAATGATACCAAACACGGCTATCCCAGTACTTCCTACCCTCTTCAAGTATTTACATCTCCAATTCTACAAAACAGCAGAGCAGCCCTAACTCTTTGAGAAATACACCCATAGAGAAGCCAGTAAGGTGAATGAGTTCGCAATAGCCAGAGGATTCTTGTGACACCAACTATATCTCTCCTACACCTCTTCACAGTTTATGACACCTGCACTCTCAAAACTGCCTCCACACAGAACTGGACCCAACTCACTCAGAAATATCAATGTCAGTATGGTGACTTGACAGTTCTGCTCACACAGGTCATTGTATTTGAATGGGACCTTTCATTTCCTCCCTTCTATTCCCTGCTCTCTTTTGAGACCCACCTTATCTCTTCAGCTAGAACACACAACTCCTCCCAACTTAACCAGAAATACTCACATGGCCATGGGATCTTGACCATTGAATTCCCAAGAACTTGGGGATTCCTCTGATACCCATTATGCCTCTTCAATGACTCCCAACTCGTTTTTACCAGCTGCAACCCCAATCCACCCTGATCACATCAATGGCCCTAACTTTCGTAAAAATACGCATATAGCTATAGCGGGTGATCGGCACGGTTATTCCGCCTTTAGAGAATCTCATAGTACTCTTTACCACCTTCGTACAGTCTCGTTGCTACTTTTAAATCCGAAACACACATTTTCCATTTCTTACCGAACAGCCCCTTCCTCCGAAAGAAATACACCCATAATTATTTCGAGTCCTCTGACAAATTCCCCTATCCTGGTATGTTCCAATACTACCCTTCCAGTCACCCCAGAAACCTCCGGGGACCTTTGGACCTACCACCCTAGCTATACACACACACACCTGAACCATGAGCAGGGATCGATTGTAGCCTCCCTGACTCAACGAGATAACTAGGCGTCTTTAGGATGTTAATCAGAGCCTGCTGACCCCCTTAATGAAGTTCCTATTTAAACATTGTCACTTTTATCTTTACATTTTCAATTTATTGAGTTTCTTAGGGTGCCATGAGACATGAACGGAATGTAAAATTCTGGAAAGTAGTAGAGATGGTAAGGGGATTGAATATTAAAGAAGTTAAAGGCTCAGTGATACCGCTCCTCCTTTCTACCTTCTGATTTGAAGTTTCTCTTGCTGTATTATCCTGTTTCACATCTCATCTAGCTGGAAGATACTTGTAACCAAGGTCGGCATTGCTATATAAGAATAAAAAAGGAGGGCTTCAAGGGTATCATTCGAGTCGCCCAGATCTCAGGAAAAAGCAAGTCCAGTATCTATTACGATATGGGCATTTTTGAGGAAGTTTGAGGCAGCAATAGGAAGTTCTAGATTTCGAAGAGTCGCTGCTAAAAGGCGTGAGGAAGAAGCCCGAGGGGATTGAGTGGAACTGTTGGATTCTCCAAACAATGGGTAGTGCAATTGACAACTCAGCTTAATGATACGGGTATTTGTGAGTGAGTTAGGTGCTAGCTCTTCGAGCGGACCATCAAAGGGATGTTAATATAAAACTAGAGAAGAGGTGGTAGGAGAACAACAGAGGGTATCAATACAATACCACGACTCTGGGGGAGATACTTAGCGAGTCCCTGTTGCAATTCTGCTATTTTTGGTCAAGTTGGACGCAGTTAGGTGAAATGACTGAAATAGGTATCTCGGAGTTGAAGGCTAAGAAGAGCTAGTAGGGGGTTCAAATGAGGTGGTATGTTAATGAGCTGGCCACAGGGAACACTCAGATCAAGATCCCATAAAAATACGAGTATTTCTGAGGGAGTTAGTCCCATTACAGGAAGAGAGATAAATATTAGTTTCCGTGCTCGATTCTCTAGAGGAGCAACACAAGAGAGATAAAGGGTTCTACAGGAATCCCCTAATGGCACTCACCTACGTTTTCAAGTCGCTATAGCGTTACTGTTATTTCCAATCAAGTTGGGGGCTCCTGCCTGCACCACTTGCGAGTAGGAAATAAGAGTTTCGGTGTTAATATATAAAGAGAGCCCACTTGGGGAGTGATGGGTGGTATATTTAGGATGATAGTGCATGTAATAATGTATTCTTCAAGTCCCCATTCTTATATGACTATTATTTGTGAAGTTGGGAGGTGTTCTGTGAAAAGGAGAAAATAAGAATTTCGATTTTACAGAGATTTGAGGGATGGAAGGAAGGGAATAAACGGTTTTATGGGAATGAAACGACATCGGGAAACGTGATGGTAAAGATGGTATGATGATACTGGCATTTTTGAAGCAGTTGGAGAGAGCTCTATGTTAAAGTAGAATTGGGGGTGGAAGTGTAAAATGTCGAATGGGAGCTGTGGAAGAGGCGTGTATGGTATCAATCGATTCGTTACAGTACCAGAAATACGTCTGTTAAGTCTAGGTGACTGTGTAGGTATTTCCAAGTGAGTTCGCTTCTGTTCTGCAAACAGTAGAAAATGGGTATCTCGGTGCTGTAAGTGGTAAATTGATAGCTGGAGATTCAAACAAAGAACAGTTGGAAGTAATTGGCTCCAATACAAGCTCTGGACAAGTCGTCGGAAGTATATGGGTTTTTTTGGAAGAGTTAGGAGGAGGGTTGCGTGGAGATAGTGTTATGGGGGTTGAGGTTAAAAGTGAATAAAAGGGATAAAATGGGATGTGGCCGGTATCATACAACTCTAATCCGCTCAAGGATTCTATTGGTGCCCTTGCCACGTATCTGTGGACATTACTCTCCAAGTTAGAGTCCGTTGTGAAACTAAGCTGAATTGAGGTGCTGAGGTTAAATGTTGATAGAAGGTAGTAGAAGAGAACTCAACGGTCCTAAACCCATCTCATATCTACTAAAGACACAATGGTCAAGTCCCTTTGGTCAGTCGAGCTTTTTCGGAGGAGTTGAAGCCACATCTATGCGTGTGTATGTTTGGAGTAATTGAGATAAAAAGCTGAAGTCAGCTGAAGACTAGGAAAGTGGGGCAGTATCGGGATGATACTAATCAGGGGATTAGAATAGTGCACTTGCCAGTGTGCTAAAAATATTTCCGAAGGAGTTAGAGACAGCAGTGTGAAGAAGTTGAATCCGGGGTGGAAGTGTAAAAAGTTGGTAATGGATTGTGGAATAGTCCTACACGGTACCAAATGGATCGTCTCAGGTCCTAGATTACTCAGGTCAAGTCCCCGTTATCATGAAAGTATTTCTGAAAGAGCTATGTTCTGTTATGTGTAGACGATAAATTTCTGTATGAGGGATGTCTTTGTGAAAGTGCGAAAAATGTGATAGAAGACGGTTGGAGGATACTAAGGATGTTGGACTACCTCAAACCACACGACTATCCACAACATACTGTTCATTGACTATTTTGAGTGCATTTTTGACGACGTTCAGTCGCGTTGTGGAAGCAGGCATACTGCAAGAGTTAGCGTTGAAGAGGGCAGAAAAGTAGTAAGCGAGAAGTACAAGGAATCAAAGAAATCAATAGGCCACAAGGAATGTTCTCGTTAGTTCCTTGTAGTACTCCGAGTAATTCTGAGACAGTTAGAGCCAGTTGTGTAATCCAGTAGAATTGTGGGCATATGTTTTAAAACACGACAGGAAATATTGAACAGGGCTTAACCCATATCATTCGAATCCCCTACCTTGTAGGAATGCATTGGTCAAGTCCCAATTCTATTTGGAGTTTATTGGAGGTCCTGGGCCAACACTTTCTGAGAGGGTGGATTAGAGATGCAGTGTTTAAAAAATCAGGAAATGCGGGGGAGGAATCAATTGGACTAAATTACTCTTCTGGCCTATCCAAATGCACTGGTGAACTCGCCATTGCAATTTGGGTACTTCCTGGGAAGTTAGTGGCACATACATGGTCAGGTGTATTACGTGTGTCGCAGTAAAAACAGGAAAAGAAGAAATAAGTTAGATCTGAATGGTAGATCATGATCGCCTAGCGTCAATGAACACAGTGGTTAGTTTGATTTTTATATATGGATATTTGATGAGCCGTTTAACGGAGTTATGTGGTGATGTAGATTTGGGAGGGTTGGTGTAAAGAAAGGCAAGGACTACCAGACGAAAGATGTACGGTGCAATTCGAATTTCACGGCCTGGGAAATGAGCTGCTCAAGACACCATTCAGACGGCAGTATTTTTGGTTAAGTTAGGGGAAATTTTAGATGTGGCTGTATCATCGGTGTAGGTGTTAAAAGTGAGAATGCAACAGAAGTATTGGCCTATATGGAACTGTTCGAATCCCAGAAGTCTGTGGATCACAATGATCAACTTGTTGTTACAATGTTTCTATTATTGGGAATGTTGAGAGCAGATGTGTCTTCGACCAGAATCTGGGGTGTCAGAGTTAGAAGGTGACAAGATATAGCTATCTGAAATTGAGGGGAATCATTGGGATTCTCTTCCAGCGGTAAATAAGATGCCCAAGTCTCTATTACGTTCTGAGCTTTCTTGGAGGAGTTGAGGGCGTGTGTAGTCAAGGGGGGATATGGGAACCGGAGTAAAACTGATATATAGCAGAAAGAGAAGGCTTGGTTAGTATAAATAGAGTGACAGCACTCAGGAGGACAAGTTGATCAGCTTGCCTTCATGACGAGAATAATTTTACGGGAGTTAGAGGGGAGTTATGTGGGGGGATACTTTGGAGGGTCAGGGGATAAAGCTAGAGAAGGTCGGTAGATATTCGTGAAGGGTATGAAAGAACCCCCAGACACGTGGGAACAATATGGTCTAGGTGGCTTGGTTATTACAGTATTACTGCTGAGTTGAGGACAGTTCTATACCCCAGTAGAGTTTGGACGGTTTTCACTAGAGGTGGAAAAAATGAGTAAGAATAGTATTGTTGGGTATCGTTGTGATCACAGAGATGAGGAAACATCTCCTGTCAGGTTGTCATCTGTATCTGGATAATACTGAGGAAGTTGAATGTAGTTCTGGACGAACTAGAAGAGTGGGTGTCAGCATATAAAGGGTGTAGGAGTAAGTAAGAATTAATTTGAAAGGGAATGAATGGTCCTTGTGAGCCCAATAAAATACGTTGATCAAGTCCTCCTAATGATATGGGTATTATTGAAAGAGTTACGGCCATTTCCACGCACTGGTAATACTAGGGGTATTGCGGTTGAAACTCGCGAAAAGTTAGTAAACAAAAAGTGAATGGTATCGTTGGACTACCTATGATCTGGAGTCTTCGATGGTCAAGCCGCTATGTTTATGGGGCCATTTTTGCAGATGTTCAGGGGAGTTGTGTGGTGAGGTAGCTTGGGAGGGTTGAAGTAAATAATGGCTGTGGGTTATGAAACTAAGGGATGTATGGCACGGTTGGGTTGGTCAGATCAAGGGTAAGAAACTGGTGAAGCTCCCACAGGAACAGAAGTATTTTTGATGAAGTTGGGGGGATTTCTACATGTGTTACTATTATGGGTATCGGTGATTAAAGTGACTACGATGTAGAAGTATTAATAAACATGGTACCATTCGAACACCAGTGATCAGCAGATTACAATGGTAGCGCTGGTTATCCTATGTTTGTATTTTTGGGTATTCTGAATTGAAGTGTGTGGTGATGCAGAGCTGGGGATGTCAGTGTCAAAACGCCGTTAGATGAGGACATCAGGACTTGAAAGGTATTATTCGAATGCTAGATCCTTGAAGAATACAATGGTCAACTCCCTATTATTATGTGAGCATTTCTTCGAGAGTTGACACCAAGTATAGAGTTAAGGGGAAAGGGGTGTGGTAGTATAACTGGTGAATAACCGAAATGAAAGGCTTGAACGGTACCAAAAGAGAGGTAGCACTCTAGAGTGTACGCTGACTCGTGCTTCTTTATTGTGAGAATAATTTTAAGGGAGTTAGGGGCAGTTGGGTGTAGAGGCATAATGGGGAGATATGATGAAAAATGACAAAAAGCTGTAGCAGAAGATTGGTGAAATGGACAAGAGAAAACCCCCGACACTTATGAACAATATGCCAAAGTCGGTTTGTCTATTCTTGTATTATTGGCTAAGTTGGGGCTAGATATATGACGAAGTAGAGTTCGGAGGGCTGCTGCTAAAGGGGGACAAGAAGTGGAAGCCTAGGCTTGTAGGGTACCGTTTGAATCCTCTAGGCCTGGATTGAACTCCTGTCAAGTTGTATTAAGTATACAGACATTATTTTGGCAGCTGAGATCTGTTCTCTCAGAGATGAAATTGTTAGTATTTGGATTAAAATGGTGGAAAGCTAGGAAGAGGAATTTTGTGATATAGTAAACGAGTCCTTCCAGTCTGAGGAGCACGTTAAACAAGTCATCTCAGTCATGTGACTATTTTCGGAAAAGTTGATGGCAGTTATGTGCAAGGGCGAAAATATGTGTTTCGGTTGACGATATAGGAATGCGATAGCCAGAGATGCAGATTTGATTACAAGGGCAAGCGACAGCTATAAGAACACTGATTGTCAAATCAGCTTCGTGGAACCACCATTATTGGTGTAGTTATCCCTAGTTATGTGAAATAGGTACAATGAGGATGTCTGGCACCTCAAATGGGCTATCACGGTAGCAGCGATATGGGTGAGGTTTTAATTAGAGTCATTAGAGGTTAAAACTCCCAATGGCAAAGTATGCATCTTAAGACGGATATTTCTGAAGGGACTAGGGGGAGTTCCGCATGGAGGTGGCATTAGGACTGCTGGGGTTAAAACCTGTGAATAGTGAGTAATTTACAAGTTGATAGTGTCATTGGGATGCAACCAGCTTGAATAACAAGTTGATCAAGTTAGCATGACACTCGGATTAGTTTTGGAAAAGTTGAGAGAAGTTGTATGGTGAGGTAGAAACAGGAGGGCAGGTGTGAAATTGGATAAACGGATATGGGGAACATATAACTGAGTCCATGACAGTATTTCAGCCCACCAGAACCTATGAGGCTACTCACTTTTCAATGCGGAAATTTTTGAACTAGTTATGGCAGTTCTGTGACATAGCAGAATTCTGAAGGTCTGTGTAACAAGTGGACAAAAGAAAGCACGTATAAAATTGAAGGGGTACATATGAATCCAAAGACAGTTAGTATCATTATAGTTAAGTCCCTATTGCCACGTGGGTATTTATGGTGAAATTGTGGGCAGGTGTGGACAGTCCAATTGGGGGAGGGTGAGTGCTAAAAGCTTTAGAGAGGTCGAGAGAGAGAGTAGGAGGCTCTTTTAGAGATTGAGGACCAAAGGGAATGCCCTTGTCAAGTCCTCTATACAATGTCGCTATTCCTGTAGCACCAACTTTGTATGGAGAGTGTTTGAAGGCACTGCTGCCACAGAACATTGAATTGGAAACAAAACAGGGAAGGGGGATCAATGGTTGCTTTAAGCTCCTGTTAGGACCTAATTACCAAGTCTGTTTCTTTATATAAGTATATCTTACTGAGTTAGAGCCAGTTATACCATTTAGGAGACCTAGGGATAGCGGTGTTAAAGTGTTAAAAGTCGATACATCATTGGAATAAACTAATAGAGGGCCCCAACAGGATCTCCGTCATCCTCAGATTCACATAGTCAAGTCTCAATTACTGTGCAAGCTTTTTTCAACAAGATAGATGCAGTTGTATGTCTAAGGTGAATTGGAGGTGGAAATTTTAAACATATTAAAAGAGTGATAAGAGGGGGTATCATGGTACCATTCGAATCGTCAGGCTTGTAAGATTACTCTGAGTTAATCCTTGTTACAACGGGCTTTGTTTCTGAAGAAATGGGTCGTCTCTGGAAAAATGTTGCAACGAGAATTCGGGAATAAAAAGCTGTGAAGGGGTTATGAAGAGGAAATGACAGCACATTATGAATGGAAAACATCTGTGGAGTATATTTGAAAACCGGTATTACTATGGGGTTATTGTTTTTCGAGTTGGGGCCAGTTCTCATTTAGGTGATATAGGGGTATTGGTGATAGAAACAGAAAGAAATGTTTGGAGGGAACTGTAAGGTGGCAATTGATACTAGTCAGTCGTAGCAATTCAATATTTTAGTTGCTGTAGTGATGCCGCTATTATCCTGAAAATTACACGCAGTTGCGTCCTAGGGTAGAACTGAAGGTGCTGGTGCAAAAAGCTCTACAAGGATCCAAATGAAATGAGCACGGAATCGTCTACATTATACACGCTTTGGGATCACACATTTCAAGTCTCCTTGACCATGCGGGTATTTCTGATGTCCCTGGAGGGAGTTCTCATTTTTGTGTGAGTTTGGAATGTAGCTGTCAAACGTGGGGGAGAATAAGTAGGACGTTCTGGAAAGATATTTAATGAAGAACCACACGCTGGGCTCATAATTCTCAAGTATCCACATTCATGTTCTTATTTTTGGTCAAGTTCGACCCAGTTCTCTTAAAGTCAGTTTTCGGAAGATGAGAGTAAAATGCAAGTTTCTGGTAGCAGTAGAGGTGAATATATAAAATATGACTGAATAAGTTATAAGTTATAAATGGTGTAATAGACAACTCTCCATTTATATACAGGTATTTTTGACTCTGTTTGAATGGGTTGGTGTGAAGTGACTTTTTGGTGCTAGAGACATGTTTGGTGATACAGACACTTGAGAGATGCTAAGAAGGATATTAGCGGTATTATATGAACTACCAGACGATAGGGATCAATATGGCCAAGTCTCCTTGACAATGCGGGTATTTCTCAAGTCACTGATGAGAGTTATGTTTCTGGTTGGAATTTGATTTTCAGATAGAAATGCAAGTACGAGCTGCTAGGGGAGATCTAGAGAAAACCAAAGTGTTAAACCGATGATGAGGAACAAAATGGTAAAAACTCCTTGTTCACAGGTGTATTATTGACGACTTCAGAGGGAGTTGTGTGAATAGCTAGAGTTGAGGGTGTTGGCGTAAAAAGCAGTAGAGCGACTGTAAGTCAGGGTTACATGGTATCATTAGAACCGTAGAGCTCTGGAAAATACAGCCGTCAAGTCCCCGTCATTGTATGAGTATTTCTGAAGGAGGTGAAGTACCTTATGGGGGAGGGTGATGAATGGGGTGTCGGTTTTAAAGGTAGAATAGGACTTGTGGAAGTTAATTAAACGGCATCAAAACAATCATTCGGATGTTAATATCTTAATGATCCAGTCGCGATAGCTATACGTGTATTTTTGAAGGATTAGACGAGTTACTCGATATTGTGGAGTCGAGTGTGGATGTGTTTTAATTTTGCCAGAGGGCAAAGAAGAGAAATAAATGGTACGGATGGCGTCTTAGAGCTCCAGGGAAGACAATGAACCAGACAGCATAGCTCTGCGAGTATTTTTGATTCTGTTAAGTGGAGTTGTGTATTTAGTGGGATTGAGAGTGCAGGTCAATAATCAACTGTCAGGAACGTTAGGGGGTGATTAAATGGTACGAATGGAGTTCGAGAGCTCCCGAGAAGACGATAACTTAGTCGCGATATCATTGTGGGTTCTTTCGAAGTAATTGTGTTAAGTTGTGTGTCTGGTGGAACGGTGAGTGGATGAGATTACTACCCTATCAAAGACGATAGGAGATAATTAAATAGGATCATCCTAATCTGACACACACGGGGAACACAGTGATCAAGTCGCCGTACTGATTTGAACATTCCTGAGCGAGTTAGGTCTAATTCAGAAAACTTGCAAATACGTGTTTCGGATTTAAACAGAGGCAACGATAGAATGAGAGAAGAACGTGCGATCAGTAGGATGCCTTGGCTGCCAGGATCACATTGGTCAGGTTCGTTAAGCTGGTATAATGATACTGATCCTGTACTCCTCCAAGGGAAGATTCAATAGTGAATTCATGCCGGGCGAAGAAACAAAATCGAAAACAAATAAAATATAGGTCGTTGATTTCTGTTGTATTGTTGAAGAACTACACCATTCTAGTCTGTTTACTCCTGACTCTCTTTCTTCCGTCTCTACTTCAATACAAGATACTACCTCTACTCAAGCTACTAACACACCTCACAATAAAATCCATAACAATACATCTAATACAATACGTAGCATACCCCCCTCTAAGCAAACACATTATACCACCCTGGCATGAGCCAATATCCATCACACTCTCCCTTTCTAAGACACTGCTTGTCACACAGCCACTGCATGACGTCACGGATTTCGTCATGGGTGAGAATGTTGGTGAGACCCACAGCCAGCAGATCGACCGTAACTCCTGGTCTGAGAGCGACTGAAAGTGCAAACAGCGACGTGAGGTGTTTCCAGATGGGTTCATTGACCTCTCCGTGCATTCCCTTCCAGATTCGGAGTCCTTCTGTAGGTGGAGGAACCTCTTTATCCTGAGCAGCTTCATCGATAGACAGCGATTCAAAGCCTCGGAAAATAATGTCACAGTCGAGTTTATCTTTGTCGACCGATCGAGATACGTATCCTTTGATTAGCGAGCCAATGGTGTCGTTGACTCGAACGGTATCAATGATTCTGTGGTAAACGAGGTCCAGAATCGCCATCATAGACCCGTCAGGAGCGAGACGAGACATGACAAGACCTCGAGACGAGTTGACACACTCTCGCATGGATTTGTCGAAATTTTTAGCCTCGTTGAAAACCTCAGTTCCAGCTGAAAATCGCACACTGACGGCGTTCCAAAACTTGTCGGAAAAGGCAAAGTTTCGGCCTGGGTTTCGTTTCTCCATATCTCGAGGAATGTAGTTGACGACCTTGTGTTTATCGAGCTGGTTGACTGCCTCAGCGACAATTTGTTCGCCAAAAGGAGTCAGCAGTTCCTTGGCAGCCTGTTCGTCATAAGTAGCATCATCAGACACGATAATCGACTTGATGACAGCAATGGCGTTCTGAACAGCTTCGGGATTAGGGTCTTCGTAGACGGGAGTCTTTTTGACCAGAAAAGGAGCGTTGGTAAGTGCTTCCTCAGTCTTGACCATAGACTGAACTGACAGAACAGTGTCAATAGGATCAGACTCATCATAGTCCAGAGGAACAGACATATGATATCTTTTTCTGTTATCCTCATACGACTCCAAAAGTGGGAAAGAAGTGGCTGTAGTGTCAGGCAACAGTTCAGGTTCATGTTGTTGCCACAGTTCCGCCAGTTCTTCCAAATTCACCTCTTCCAGCCTTGAAATCGGAGCAATCGTGCCCTTTCTGTACTGCTCGTAGAAAAAGTCTTCAAACTGTTCAATAGCAGCTGGAACAACCTTGGCACCACCCATAATGTCTCTGACACGTGGCCACTTGGCTTTGGCAGCGTAGGAAGGCAGTCTGAGAGGGCCAGCAAGAGCCTGCCAGGGAATCGTGCCTCCATGAAACGATCTGGCCACAATCGTGAGTCGGAAAAACTTTTCGTTGTCTTCCACGTCGTACCGTCTTGCTCCTGACATTCTGGAACGGGACACAGAAGGAGTGGCTCCGATTTTGAGCTTGGATTTCCGTTTAATTCCATGTTCGAGAATTTTGAGCGGGTCCGAACTCGGCAGTCTGTCTCCTTTTCTGCTTTTTCGTTTCGGCTGGCTTTGAAGCGTTGCCTGGGCAATCATCTCAGGCTCAATCATGCTGTCGTCAAGACCAGAAAACTGGTTGTTCATCGAGTTGTAAGCAGGATGTTGAGTAGAGTACTCTTGAGCATAGTCCATGGAGTACTGAGGCTGGTACTGCTGGTGAGGATAGGAAGACGACGTGTCTTGTCCTGTACCCTGTTGCGGTTCCTGGTCATGATACTCATAAGAATCAAGAGTAGAAGCTCGCAGCGACTTTCTCTTTCGAGGAACAACTTTGCGAGTATCACTGATCCATCGTCCGTCACTTCCTGGCTCCTGAACTCGATGAGGAGACTTGTCTTCGTTGCCTAGAGACCGTCTGGGATTAGCCACAGGGTTGTGGTACAGTTTGAAGGCTCCAGACAGCGATTCTCGGATGGGGTTATGAGTAGCAGGAACACTGGCCACTTTAGTTCTGTGGATCAGCTGAGCTTTGAGGTCCAGAACCTGAGGAGCGTCTCTAGGTAGAGAAGCATGTACCACCATCCATCTGACTATAGCCGAGTCTCTGCTTTTTCCCACGTTGACAGAAATGCGGTAGACTTTTCCATCATCTTCCAGCTGGTTGATATCTCGATTCAGAGTCTTTGAATCCACTTTTCCGTTTCGTGACCGCGAATAAGACGCGTCAAACATGATTTCCAGCTGTTTACCTCCTTCCAGAACTCCGTTATTCGCCTGAAGAAGTTTCATAATTCGCGATTTTCGCTCCATAGCTGCAAACGAAACCACTCCTCGGGAAGTGAGTCTTTCTCTGACTACCTCAGGTTCCCCAGCCTCTGCAGCCTGTTCAGCTTCAGCCTCCTGTCTCACAGCTATCTCGACAGGGTCTGTTTCAGCCAAAACAGCAGCCACAGCAGCTTCAGCGACGGAAGAGATGGATTCAGGCTGTTGTTCGACGTCAGCAGCCTGAGTAGCAGCTTCTAGAGCAGCAGCAGCCTCTTTTTCAAGCCGAATCCGCTCATGTTCAGCCTTGGATTTTCGTCCTCGTTTTTTAGGTGGAGGTTTATCACTGGGAACAGACTCATCTTCAACAGGCCGTTTTCGCGGTCTGCCTCTGGGACGTCCTTCTCCACTTCCCTGCTGCACAGATATCTTGACACCGGCAGCAGGAGTGACGTTGTAGCCTCGAAACGTGACAAACTGGTGTTCTGAGCCGTCTGGAAGGGTCACTGTAGCTGTCAGAACAACACCGGGGATTTCAGAGCCAAGCTTATGTTGCATATCGCCAAGACAAGAGTATATCTTGGCAGCAGCCTTGGCTCCAGGGCTAGGAAGAGGTCTGAAGTTGCCCCAAACAGGATCAGCTGCTTCTCCGACAAAAGCTCGGTAGTCCATCTCAGTCACGTACCGGTAGTACTTGGTTCTGGCATTCACATCCAGTCCTCTGATGAGATTGAGGTACTGCAACTCCGGATCAGACTTGTTCTTCACGGTTTTGTTCTTGGTAGTTCTCTCAGCAAAACCCTCCAGGTACCGTGAAAACATTCTGGTATAACTAATACCAGCCGTCAAACGACACAGTTCCATAGCAGGAATACCGTGAGACCCTCTGATCTGCGTGAGATTGAAAATCTGATTAATCAGAGGATAAAACCGGTTGAACGAAATGATATGTGAGTTTTCCTCAGGCTGAAGAGGTTCGCCCACATCTTCCATTTTAATCCCCTCCGTGTCGTCCATCACGTCCAGAGAACCCATAATCTTCTCCTCCTCTTCAGGCTCTACCTCCTCCTCTTCTTCTTCCTCCTCATCGTCATCCTCGTCCACTCCAGCCATATCAGTCGTGTTCACATACGGCTTGAGAAACTTGAGACAGTAGTACTTTTCGTCTTTTCGCGGATCGGGATAAACGTAGACTCGTTTCACGTATCCGTTAGCCTCCAGCTGTCTTACTGCTCTTGCAAAATAAGACTTGAGTCTGCGAGTCTTGCCACACCCCATTTCGTCTCGTAAATCAAGATACTGTCTGATTCTGTTGTGGGCATTGAACGTGGCTTCAACGAGACGTTTTCGAAAGTCAGCAATATCAACTCCTGCTGCTCCTGAAGAAGCTGCATTGCCTGTAGTAATGCCCAGTTTGCGTCTATTGGCAGCCACAAAAGAACGATAGACAATCAGATTCGTATTGTGACCGGCGTAGTACGGGAAACGAGACACCAGACCCTGCTCCATGAGCGCATTGACTCGTCCAAAAATCGATCGTGCATCCTGTCCAGTCTGTTTTGTGATCTGAACAGCAGTAGCTCCATCCTCTCGAGCAGCAGCAACAACACAAAGAGCCTCAAAGGGGAAGGCTCCAATGGGATTGTTCTTCTTGGGACGGCCTGTCAAAGTGCGCCATTGAGTATCTTCGTCAGCATACACTTGGATTGAGTCCTGAACGTGGGTCTCAAGAAGAGTCTTGTAGTCGAGAGATTTCACGGAATCAGTCTCGTCTTCACCATTGACTCCCACGACCATACTTGGGTGGTTCATGAGCCACTTCCAAATCACTTCTTGCAGTTTTGGCGTCAAATTCGGCACTTTGTCGTAAGACAAGGTCCATAGTTGGGGGAGGGTTACACCTGGGTTAGCAAAACATATTTAAATGGATAAAAAAGGGAAAAAAAACAACAGAAAATGGGAAAAAGAAGCAAAAAGCAGCAACAGGGGCAGAGACAGGTTGGAGAGGTATTTAAGTAGTTTGAGGGTTTCCTGACGTTCTAGGAAGAATGTCGTAGAGACAGTTGTGATGCAGTATTAGATAACCACAACATGACACTGTAAAACGACGAAAAATACCCAGAAACATACAAGACAGGGTTTAATCAATAGCTCGGATTCCAAGCTATCAATCAAGTCAATCCCTGTTGTAATCGGCTCACTCCATCATCTCCAAACAAGCGACATGAAGTTTTGAAAAGACGAAAATCGACGAAAATCGACAAAAACTACCCTGCCACCTCCTCCAACTCCTTTACCACCTCTCCACCACCCCCTGATACGCAGAAACACGTCTCTTCTCCGCTATCGCGTGAATTGCGGCTTTTCGAAAAAAAATATTTTCCCCCAAGACTGCATATTCACCTTGCGACCAGTAGCAAGTCGCAAGTCGTTTTTTTTCGCCATTTTTTCACACACCGTTTTTCCAGCTCGATACTCACCTCCGGGACCAAAGAGGGCCACGTTTTCCACGAGGTAGTCGACGATTTCGTCGGGGGAACTCATGGGTCGGGTTATTGGTGGGCAAAAAAACAACCAGAGAGATTCGAACTCACGAGGTTAGCCGGTAGGGTAATTTGGACGTAACCCTAGGTAGTGGAATGTAGCAATATTCGACGTTGGGGGGGATCGAAGGGAGGTGGAGGGTGGGGGGAAATTGGAGGGTGGAGGGGGAAGTGAGATTTGAGTGGCGATGGTGTTTGGTACTTGGTTAATTGGTTAGTTGTTGGTTTCAGTAGGTGTCTGGAATGATCGTATGACAGAATATACACGTCTGGGAGTACTTTAGAGCATGGTAGGTAACTTTATGGAGGTGAGAGACGGGGAGTAAGAATGTGTTCCACGGAAGAGGTAATACTGGAAGATTTTGTATGGGACGTGTGTGAAGAAAACATCTGGTTGGAATGAGTGAAGTTTGGGAAGTTGATTGATGTACTTTTTAGGCCTGTATCTACTCTGAAGGAAGATATAAGGGGGTACTGGAAGAGGGAAGGTTAGATGAGTAAGCAGAGCAATGATTCAATTGAGATGAATACTTGTAAAAATGAATCAAGAAGAGGATAGCACAAAATTTGACTATGTAGGACAAAAACTCACTTTTAACCAATCCAAAGTTTTTATCTTTTGCTCCGTATTTCTTGTTCTTTTTTCTTCATTTTCGTTATTGCTTAAAATCACCTAAATTAAGCCTCCGCCTGAGATTCACAACAGGGTATCTATCTTACCCTACAGACATACCACAACCATAATAACCATACCATTGTACTCCCCCAACTCACCCGATTCCAACCCCACCCTCCATTTCCCTCCACCACCCCTACACCCCATTCTACCCTCTATCCCCCAAACACATGCTTCCCAAACCAAAATCCCTAACCTCGCTCCCAACATGCAGGACCCAAAAAAATCCCACCGGTTCAAGATCCGCAGTTTGACACTCGTCTTCCAAAACCCGGATTACATCATGGACAACTCACGGGTAGTGCGCACAAAGAGCTCGTTGCGCAGCTTGCGAAGTACACCTTATGAGCGACCTCAGAGTCGTGCTCAGAGTGCTATCTCGGCTCAAAACGAGGGACACAAAAACGGGCTGCTTTCTCGAGTAGTTGGTTTTTTCCGGCCACAAAAAGAAAACGAGACCCGGGAATCGACACAGAGCCGTTCGCCGTTCGATTCGCACCGAGACCAGCCCGTTTCGGCGCTTTATCCCGTCATTGACCGGTCTCGAACGTTGGAGATGGAGGAGTCTGGACCACAGACAGACGTCGTGGAAGAAATCACAGAAACCGTGTATTCCACGCCACCGCGAAAACGGCGCACTTTGTCTCTGGGGCCTGGAAAATCTCCCAATCAGAGACTCGCTGAGTTCTTTGAACACAAAGGAGACGCTCCTCTGAGTGACGTGGAAACGGCTGGAGTTCTGGCCTTGATTAATGAGGCTGCCAGTGAGGACCCCAACCTCGCACAAAGACTCTCGCCGACCGGAGGATCCCAGCAAGAGCGGTCTGTGCGTCATAGCATGAGTCTGGCCAATTTGGCAGGCCGAAACGACACTTATCACTCTCCGTCCAAGATTCCGAGACGAATAGGACCCAGTGAAGGTGTTGGTGGGTACAATGGAGGCCTCAAAAAGTCGAGATCCATGGCATCCATCGGTTCGCGAAGTGCCCGAATGTCCAGATCGTCTCTCGGAGGAATTAGAGGCCGTCCCTCTCCCATCATGTCATCTCCTAAAAGAGCTTCTCCAAGACAAACTCTTTCTCCCCAACGGGTTTCTACACCGAACGACTCTGTTTTGTCGTCAGCTTCGTCTCAATTCGATCGACCTCTTTCTGGAGTCGCTTCTACCCTTTTGTCTCTGATTGACGATGAAGAGGAAGAAGTGACTTCCGTGGAACTTCCTGCCTCCAAGGAGTTCATTAATCCCTACGCCTCGTCTCCCCGACGACCTGAACGGGAACGGTCTTCTCTCCGGTCTTCTTCACGAGAAAAACTGATGACTCCCTCCCCCGAAAAGAAGGAACCCTCTCCTTCCCCTTCCAAGACTCCCTCTCAGATCATCAGCCAGTCCATGCCTCTGGAACAGCAGCGAGAACGAGACAGTGTCAAGGCCCAGCCGCAGATGAAAAAATTCGACAAGTACAAGCCTGTTCGATCCAGTAATCTGCGAGACTCGTTTGTGGCCGATCCCAAGTCTCCCGATAACAAAAAGTCGTCCTCAGCACCCAAACCGTCTTCTCTTTCTGGTTCCCCTGACTCTATGCCTCCAGCATTTACTTTTGGAGCCAAGACTTCTGCTCCTGGAGGTTTCACTGGCGGTTTTACGTCCAAACTGAAGTCGTCTTCTCCTTCTGGGGATGAAGATACTGACGTCAAGATTGGCAAGGATCTGGCATCTTCAGCGGCGATTCGGTCTCCTTCCAAACCCCTTTATCCCGAGATTGCCAAGGACAAGCCTGTCATGCCTTCTACTCCCAAGTTGGCCAAGGCTGGAACTCCCTCTACTCCGCAGTCCGAGGCTGCCAAAAAGTTTGGACGTGACTTTGACTTCAGCACTCCTCTCAAGGGAGACAAGCCCAAGCCGTTGACCCCAGCGGATAAGTCCAAGGTGGATTTGTTTAAGAGAGAGTTTGTGTTTTAGGGGAGTAGTAGCATAGTTGAGTTGGAGAACAATAAATATTAATTGATACACGTAATGGGTGGTGGTAGTAATTCTTGTGGAAAGTGGTTCATGACGTTGTATTTGGTGGTGCACCGAATTGCAGTGATTTATACCAATTTAATCTGGTTTATTGTGAATTAATCTGGTTTGATTTGATTTATTCTGATTTGTTCTGATTTATTCTGGTTTATTGGAAGATCAATTCGGTTTATTCCCATTTTAATTCATTTTTAATTCAATTAATTTCCATTTAATGTCCATTTATTGATCACGTAATTTCCCAATTGACTCTAATTGAACTGTAACTAGAGAGATGTAGAGTCCTTCTAACTTGCCGAATAATGTCTTAAAATGGACCCAGAAAGTTGTAATCGGATCTCCTCATCCTCACAACTCGAATGGTACCGTTTATATCCTTCCTACCCTTCTATAACACCCTTTTATTACCACCTCCCCCACTCCAACCCTAACCCACCAATTCGTATGCACCTTAACTGTACAGTCTATTCTTATCTCTGCCACATCACATCTCAAAACCACAACAACTAACAATGAGCTCTTTCAGCGACGCAGTAAGTCTAGAGGCTCAGCCGTCGTACTCGGACTCGCCCGAATTCGACCGTCTTAACGCCGATATCTCCGACACGCTTTTTCTGCTTAATAACAACCTCGTGACTTTGGGCCGTCTAGTCAAAGCAGCACAAAACACTGGAGGCAAGAGAGATGTTGTGGGACGAGCTATCGACCTTGCAGACGAGACTCGAGACCGGTTCAAGACGACGGGCGAAGATCTCAAACGGCTCAAGGAGTGGGAGGACACAAACGCAGCCCAGCGGTTCACACAACAGAAGCTGGGTCGTGAGTTTGCCACCGCTCTGAACGAGTTCCAGGTGATTCAGAAACGGCTGGCGGAACACGAAAAGCAGGAGATTCAGATGGACAAGCAGGCCGCGTTGGAGTCCGAGTCGCGGGGAGACAGTCAGCAGCAGCAGCAGTTGTTGCAGCAGGATGTCATGACTCAGGACTTTATGAACCAGTCCGAAACGGACCAGCACATGACGCTTATTTCGGAGCGAGAAGAGGAGATTAGGAATATCGAGCAGGGTATTGAGGAGCTGAACGAAATCTTTTCGGATCTGGGCACGATTGTGACTCAGCAGGGGACGATTGTTGGTGAGTACAGCACCGAGCACAACGAGCGAAGCGAGTTGTGCGAGGGAGTGAGCTATGTGAGCGAAGCGAACATAGCGAACCAGTCTTTATGAGACGGGGGAAGGGATACTGGCAGTACTGACGGTGTTGGGTAGTGTTTGAATGTCTCAGGTTGTTACATTCACACTGTTGTCTAGACCGTATGGGTAGTTCTGACCTGGTCCAAACGGAAGACAGCTCTGAGATGAAAGTCAGAGAATTAAACATATTCTAAGCGTGATATGGTTCTCTTTGTGTCCTTAAACTATTACTGTCGTATCCTGACTGGATGTGCTTTCTGGACGTGGATGAACTACATCTTGTCCAGATGGGTGGTTATTAGAGTACACTCTGATTATGGTATTCGAGTACTTCCACCCTAATCACTGGTCTTCAAGCTTAAACATCTTTAAGCAGTTCAGGATCTACCTCTTGTGAAGTGACTTGTGTGCTCTACAACAGGTGCTTCTGGTACTCCAGTGTCTGGACAGATTCCGCTTGGAAGCACTAGTCTTCTCTGTCCCCCTCTCATATTTTTTTTTTTTTTTTTTCTATTTTTCTTTTCCCGCTAACACAGACAACATTGAGTCCAACATGTACTCGATCGCCGGCGAGACGCGAAGCGCGGCCAGCGAACTCAACCGAGCCGCACGATACCAGAGCCGCTCGCGGTCGCGGCAGTGCTGCCTGCTGCTGATTCTGGTCATTGTGCTGGCGGTCATTCTCTTAGCGGTAGGTGCAAAGACGTATTTGAGATGGCACCTTCCTTGGTAGCCAGCTCTTTCATTCCCACATGTTCCACTAACACAGACCTTCATTTAGCACTGCAAGAATGGTGCACAGCATATATTTAATGACATGTTACGATAGACGAGGGGGGTATTTTGAGATGTTATTAGTATCAACTGAGAAGCCATGTTGATGCAACACGGCTTGATTTGAGGTAGAACTGTTTAATACTCATTAAATATGTTAAATTCGTTAAATTCGATTAAAATCGATTAAATATTATTAAATATGATTAAATTTGATTAAATTATTGTTAATTAGAGTGTCTCTTCTTAAAAGAGGATTGGTTGAGATAACGATCGTATACATGTCACTACAAAACCGTGTTCATTCAGAAAAAAGAGATTCAAAAAGTACAGAATAGCTCATAAACACTCCCTCTACACGACTATCCACTTCATTACTCTCTATCACCATTTTTCACCGTTCTACCATCCCCTCATCTGGGTTAGGGTATATTCCGATTTGTTCGGGATTTAATTTGCCACATTCTGCGGGAATATTGACACAAAGGGAAATTCGGATCGATTATAGCAGGGAGAAGTAGTCACACAGGAATAGTTAGCCCTTAATACCCCTTCCATCTAAGCACATTGTTTGTAATATTTCTGGTATATTTTCTGTCATTATTCTGATATTATTCCCGATATTCCCGTATTATTCTATTTTTATTCCTTTCTCTCTTCAAGGTTTACACATTTTCACTTTAGACTCTTTTTCAGTCGGCCCTTTTGACTTTAATGAACCATCCGAGGTGCACCAAAAGTGCACTGTTGGTGTATGGATGGAACTACTCTTGTTAATATCATGGCTTGGCACCAACGTTTATTTTTTGCCCCAAAAAACGGTGCCAAAAAAGAAACCACGTTACCGTAGCAACTCCACACCCTTCCACACGCCCCACACTGCCCCCTACCTTCTCCCGCAGCTCTCAGTCGCAAAAATTGTTTATTTGTCCCGACTCCTGTAGCCCCATGCAGTGTTGAGGTTTCTTTGGATGACAGGAGGGTGAGGGAGAAGAAGATGTAGTTGTTTTGGGGGTAAACGGAGCGTTGTATGGGTGAAATAATGTGTACTGAGAGGTTTAGAAGTGTTCTAGTTTATCCAGAGTCGTTTTTCCACCTCTCTACCTCTACTCCTTATCTCTACACCCTCTGTCATTGCTATCTCCTAAATCCGAGGATAAACTCAGACTAAAAAATTGCGTCGTGTATCTGGCATGTGGGAGAGAGGCTAGTTTTTTCTTCCTCATCGCCTCGACAGCTCCAGCTCCAGCTCCACACCAGTATCCACCATGGCCCCCGACGTTGCCGCCTTTATTGAAAACGACCTCCACAACGAGATTGACGCCAGCCTCGGCTTTGAGGACGAGCCTCTTCAGTGAGTACCGAGGGGGAAGGGAAACCGCTTTTAGGAGTGGTCTTTAAGAAACGGAGACGTTAAAAGAGTGCATGAGATGAGGTTTAAGATGTCTTTGGTGGGGGAGATATTGAGATATTGAGATGACTAAGCGAGGTGAAGGGGCTACGGAGCAAGTGTTTGTGTCTCTGCTTTGGAACCAGTGACTGTGACCTGAATCGTTGTTACCATACATTGTTACATGTCTTGTTCTATACTGTCTCCTGTTACAGTATGGCGATTAGAGTACGACAAGAACTGGCCAAATCTTCAGATAATGTCAATGAGTGTTTTTTCTTGGCTTTATCAGTCTTGATGAACGCTCGGGTTTGCTTTCACTTGCTGCTATTCCCTTTTATCTCATCTCTGTTACCTTCATTGGTCCTATCCATGATACCTTAAAGGACTCTCTTGTCATACAGTATGAACATAGAGACTTGACGGACAAAGTTATCAGACGGTTTTGGGGTCGTTCTTGACCCTGGAACTCTTGGTTGACCTATTTGGGCTTTTTTCCTGAATATGTTTCAACTCTGGTCTTCTTATCTGGAGTCCTATCTGGTCAAGGACTCTTAGTTATACTGATATGATCTAAACACTTGAAGTTAAGACTTGAAGTTATGGACACTTGATTCTGGACTGGATGTTCTCCTTTTTGGACTCTATCCTCTTCGTTCGATACCTCTAGAGTCTTTATCTCTGGTTTAAATGTCTCTAGTCTTTACTTCTGAAGTCTAGATATGTCTAGTCTTACTTCTCTGAACTAGATATGAAGTTAAGTCAACTTGACCAGGATTATGCCCACCTATCTAATTCTCTCCACCACTTCTCTCAGAAAAAAAATCACCTTCCTTACTCCTTCATTCTAACACAGACTCTCTGCCTCTACCCTTGCCGCCCTCATGGACTTCCAGAACGAACAAGAAGAACGGGAACAAAAGTTTGCCGAGCTGCACAAACAGGCCGAGGAGGACTTTGACAAGCTGTGCGACGGGTCCAAGGACATTCAGGACTTTGAGGAGGACTGGCAGCTGTCTCAGTTCTGGTACAACAATGCTACTGCTACCAAGCTGGCTCGAGAGCTGCTTGAAGGAGCTGATAAAGACACTGTTATCGCTATTGTGTCTGCTCCCTCGGTTTACGCTGCCATGAAGGCTCTTCCCGAAGAGGAAATTGTGACCCAGAACGTTTTTCTGCTCGAGTACGATGAACGGTTTGGAGTGCTGGCTGGAAAGAAGCGGTTTGTGCACTACGACTTTAACAAGCCGCTGTTGCTGCCCAACGAGATCAAAAACGTGTGCGACCGAGTTCTCGTCGACCCTCCTTTTCTCTCTGAAGAATGCCAGACCAAGGCTGCCATGACAGCTAGACTTTTGCTCAAGAAACCCACCTCCAGAAACGACAAGTACAAGACCATTGTTTGCACTGGAGAACGAATGGCAGGAGTCATTGCCAAGGTCTACCCCGATACCAAGGTGACCGACTTTCATCCTGAACATGAGAAGGGTCTTTCCAACGAGTTCCGATGTTATGCTACTTACGAGGGAGCTGGCTGGAAGTTTGTTTAATTTATATAACAGACATGAGCACGAAGTGCGAGTGTCTGTGGTACAGTAATAAAGAGATACGAGCAATCGCGAGTATCTATGATCATACGAGTTGTAGCATTGTAAGACTATATCAGTTTAGATAGGTGTCTGGCATTGGGTGTAAAACTGGGGGAAATACTTTAAGAAAGGTACGAAAGGTACTGTGAGAACCGCCTGGGTTTCTAGAAGCCTATGGTGAGGTCCCCATGGCTATGTGAGCATTTTTCGTGGAGATAAAGGGGGTTGTGTGATTTGATAGAATTGATGGTGTTGGGGCTAAAAGTTGACAGGGGGATATAGAGGAGATGTAGATGGTATTGGGATGATCGTGCAGCCCGTGAGAATACATTGGTCAAGTCCCTGTGGCCATAACAGTTTTTTTGAGTATTCTAGAGCCACTTGCATGACCTGGTATGAAGTGTGAATGTGACAGGAAAACGTGAAAAATAGAGTAACCAAATGGAGAAGGTATTATTGAGAGGTTCTGGGTACGAGAATTGCAATGGGGAGCTTGGTATTTTGGTACGGGTATTGTTGGAGATGTTGGAGACAGTTCTGTGCAGAACTAGAATTGGGGGTGGTAGTGCTAGAACTTGGTCGTGGCTTGTAATAGGGACTTACATGGTGTCATATTGATCGCCCAGCGTCTCCAAATACTCCGGTTGAGCTCCCATATTTATGCTGGTAATTCTGAATAAGTTGGTGACAGTTATATGTGGACACAGTATCAGGTTGCCATACGACTGTGTGTTAAAAGTGTAGTAAATGTAGTGGGGGGTTGTTAGGGGGAGTAAGAGATATCTCTGCCTCTAATTAATGCAATGGTAACCTCTCTATGACATTGTCAGTATTCTTGAACAAATTAGAGCGAGCCGTATCTTAGGTCTTCATTGAGGGTGTGTGTGCTAAAACTGCGCAAGATATAGCTGGGAGGACAAGAAAGGTATTGATAGCATTAACCGACTCCAAGGGTGGAGTGGTCAAGTCCTCATTGCTATGGGGATATTTTTTATGAAGTTGTGCTCACTTGTCTGAGAAGGAGTTAGACATGGGTTCGTGTGGAAAACGTGTAGGAGGTGGCGGGAGAGAGGTAAAAGGTATTACTGTAATCAATCAACAGGATCTTGGGAGTACGAGTACTATGGCCAAATTGATTTATTACTACAGGTTCTTTTGAACGAATTAGGAGAGGTGAGTAGCCAAATAGATTTCGAGTAAGAAGTGAAAACAAATTGTAATACGTTGTAGAGGAGAGGAGCTGCTGTAGTAGGAGTCTCCAATATCAATAGAAAGCGTTGGTCAAGTTAGATTAACGATACAAGTATTTCTGATGGCGTTCAAGACAGCTGTGTATCCAGTGTAAATATGGTGCAACGGCTAAAAGTCGCAAAAGAGTACGGGGGGAAATTTGAGAGGTACGGTTAGATTCAGAACTCTCATGCGACCACAACCACCAAGTCACCCTGTCTCTGAGAGTATTTTTGAGTGAGTTGATCGAAGTTGTGTTGTAACGTAGAACTGGAAGGGTGAGTGTTAAAGGTGAGTAGGGTCTAATATGGGGGCTGTTCAGCCTGCCGTTGGATTCGTCTGACTCCAAGGAATACTCTGGATCCGCCATCTTGTCCATCCGGGCTTTACTGATCGTTTTATAATTTTGAGATGTATTTATTATTTTTCATAATAATTGGAAATAAAATACGATAAAATGTTTCACTCACTAGACAGTCTTCATCTCTAGGGATAATATCCACATCACGCTGAAAACTTAATCACCACCAAATACAGTCCCTGGGAATCTCCCCGTGCCATTCTCTTTTCCTTCATGTCAATACTGCCCAAGTTACACCCCCCTCCTCCTTTTTCTCCACATTAAACTCTGTTTTTGCCCCAATTATTTTCCAAAATTCACCCAAAATTGCCACAAAAAAGCACCGTTGTGGGACCGAAATTAAGCTTTGGACATGCCGCACATGGGTCTAATAGCAAGCATATTGGTGGAGAGAGGGGTGGTGTAGTTTGTGGTTGAAGAGGTGAAAAGACGGGAAAAGTTGATAATTTGAACCACGTGACGTCAATACCACATATTACGTAATCACCTATCTCTTTCCTGCTCCCAAATACCCCTTTTTACGCACCCTCTCATTTTCCATATGCACCCTCCAAACTCTATCCATTTATCAGGCGGCAAGCTTCAACATGTGGTGCATCTAATTCAACCTCTTACACTACTTCCTGCCACAATATGGGACAAGCTACTTCTGCTCCCCAGAATCTTTCTGAGGACCAGGTGTCGCAACTTTTTGCGCAGCAGTGCTACAAGACACTGGAACCAATTGAGCTGTATGGATTAAAGGAGAACTTCAAGGCCACAGTCTTGCACGAGAACCATGGCGAACAGCATGTCAGAATGACCGATGAGGAGTTTTCTTCTCTGTTGGGCATTCCAGACGAGTTCAAAACGGTCGAAAAACTGCTGACCACCTCAGCCAAGTTTTTGGCCAACTTTCCGTTCATGGACACAAAGCCACGAGAGGCAGGATACTCGTTCAACGACCTGCTCAAGATCATTGTTTTCTATTCGGGCCGGTACACGCAGGTATTCAAGGAGTTTGACCCGCTCAAGCTGCTTTTTGTGTCCATGCTCAAAACGTGTGACGTGGCAAAAGAGGTCAAGCTTTCGGAAGAGCCTAGTCTGCAGTTCTCAGGCGACTGGAAAACGTTTGCACCGGTCAAAGAGTTTTACGAAACCGATGTCAGCGACCTCAAGTTTCCCAGAGACGAGTTTGTCGACTTTCTGACCTTTATGCTTGTTCTCTACGGCTTTGATCCTGCCAAGGGAACGGTTGCCAAACACATCAAGACGGTTGTGAGTCAGGACAAAACCGACACAAAGACGTTGTACTCTGACTGTCGAAGATCCGCTATGTGCATTTCTCGAGCGTGTGAAGGCGACATTGACCTGGTTCAGTTCAGACACGCTTTCGACAAGGTGTGTCCTCATTTGATGAAGCCTGCAGGTCAGCTGTTTGACTTGCTTCTCTACACATCTGCACACAGCGAAAAGGAGGACAGTGAGCCCATTGAGCCTCTCAATCCTCTTGGTTCCAACAGTGTCTACCCTACCAAACTGTTGAATCACGCCACAGTCGCTCAAATGGCGTCTTTCTGCCCCTTCCTTGGCTCTGTGGAAAACCTCAAGACCCTGTACATGGGCACTCGGGACGGCTTTGCACAGCGGTCGTTTGAGTCTGGAACCTTTGGCTGGAGAGCTCCTTCTGTTCTCCTTGTTTCCGGACTCAGACTCAACACTAACAACATGGCACTCAAGCGAGCAAACACGTTTGACGAAAAGTATCCTCGTCTCAAGGGTGCCGTTCTGCCCACCGACGGCGAAAACGAGGTCAGATACGGCTTCTATCTCGACGTGCCCTGGAGATCGTCTTCAAAGGAGACGTTTGGGTCTGCGAAATGCTTCATTTTCCAGCTAGCACCCACCCAGGACATTTTTGTCGGTGAAACCAACCCCGCCAACCACGCCTACTTCCTTAAACACGATCCTGGAGGCTTGGCGTTCGGTTCGCCTATTCCTAAAGCCATTGGACGGTTCACAGGAGTCCAGTCTGCTCAAGTTGTGGGAACAGTGTCTCTTACTCTGGATGATTCTCTGGAGTTTGGAAAGTTCCATCATGCCGGAAAAGGAGGCTCTTACGCTCCTTCTATCAACAAACCAGGAGAACTGATGGACGAACGGTTCAAGGTCCGAAACGTCGAGGTCTGGGGTGTAGGAAACGACACGGATCTCGAGCATCAGCGTAAGCGAATCGAGTGGGAGGAGCGGGAAGCCAGCTACCGACGAACCATTAACAAGGACAATTTGTCGGAAGACAGGGCGTTCCTGGAAATGGCGGGTGTCATTGGTGGTGGAGCGAGATCCGGGGGGTCTATTTAGGTGAGAGTCACAACACATCTTCCAGATGATGGAGGGATTACATAACGTATATAGCAATTGATTATAGTAAGAAGCGTTGGTTGGGATGGTCTATGTTGTTGTAGGAAGATTCATGATAGTTTGAAGACTTATTGCCTGCTATAGAATGATAGTGGTAGAGAAGGAGCAGACAGTATAAGAGACAAGCTCTCTAGGGATGTCTATAAGTCTCTATCTACTTGTGCTCAGGATGTTGGCTTATGTTATAGAATGTTAGATAGGAGATGATACCTGGTCTGTGTTCTTTTCCTTGTTAATGGACCAGTATACATCTTCCTGGTAACTCTGCTGTACTAACGAAAAAGTGATTATTGTAAAGAGGTTTTAAGTCCTTACATTATCTAATGGAGTAATCATATATGTCAATATGATTCCCAAAGTTGAACAGCATAAACTGTAGCTCCCCAAGTATACATGTCTTGGACTGTGGATAATACATGAAGTGAAGAAGAGTTGGTAAAGGAGAGTGGTGGTAGTGGAAACTTATTGCATAACGCTCATGTATGAGATTTGTTTTGTCGACTTCTTCGCTATACATTCATCATTATATCTTCACTTGGTGATACCTTCCCCAAGGTTGGCAGAATAAGATCTAGCCTTAGAAGACCGACTAGTAACTGAGAGCATTGCAAAGACATGGATATGGTCGTAAAGACCAGGAAACTGTTGTTAATGGTGTCTAAAACAGTTGTAAGCGGTACTATGGCATTTACAAATGTTTTCTACACTTCTATGTTCATGACCAATCTCCCTCAGTTTAGTTGCATTTAGTTAGGGATTAGTTGACTACAAATTCAGCTGGGGGTGTCTATTCCGTGCTACAGAGTCGATACGACCCAGGAGAAGACGTGAATGTGTTCTTTACACCCTTGTTTATGAGTAATGTCTGTTCATTTTTCATCAACCAGCGATATTACGTCTTCTATTCTGTTTCCAGTTCTCTCGGTCAAGTATCACTAGTTACAACTTTAGTTGGATTTTAGCTATACACTGTAACATCAACTACACCACGCTCAGTATAAAGCCGCGATGATAACTGAAGATAACGAAAATAACCCAACTGAATATACAAAACTGATCTCACATCTTCAAGTTGATGCTCTAGGCTTAGTCAGCATGACTCTACGACAAACACGACAATACAAATACAACAATCACAAACAAATAATCCATTAGTTTTTTGAATCTAGTCGGGCCACCGACTACCGACATGGTGCAGTTCTAGACATACACATGTTTCGACTATGGCCCATTTTCCCCAGCGTGTAGTACGTCTCTTCAGGGTAGCCGTAAAAGTTCTGAACTGGTCTCTGATGAGTCCCAGCCCACGATCCCACCCGATCGAGGCACAGTATCAAATTTATTTTCGTTTTGAGAACGAGCCGGTTCTCCATGAAAGAACCATTCTCACCAGGGAGCTTCGGGACCTTTTTGGTACACTTCTACCACTTCCTGGCTTTAGAGAGATCTCTCATAGGCTGACTTAGCAGTGCCTCATATCTGGGCACCTGTCGAAGCCTTGTTTTCAATTTCATTTCTTCAGCTGACTTATCAGCGCCTCATATCTGGGCGCCTGTCTTGGCTTTCAATTTCATCAATAGCTCGCGTCTCCACTTGGGCTCACTTGACACGGATAGCGGCTCGGGTTCATGAGACCCAAGCTCCCCCACGTCTGGAGGCGCACACCGATTGTTAACAAGTGGCTGCTCAGGATCACTGATCAGTATCAGCGCCCTTCGAGCTTCATTCAAGTGGAGCTCCACTGGATTCTCATGGCCGATAGTTCGTGCTCAAGGAACCAGTGTCTCGGGGACAGTTAAGGGTTGTCCACGTACGCCAAACTCTGGTGCATCATGTGCACTCCGTTCGGCGAGTGTTAGGCTCCGGAGTTTTCTCTCCTGATGGCGCCAGCCCCATCTGCGTCATTTTTTTGGTGCGTCTCAGAGCGCGCAGGTTGTTGATCCAAGGGGGTGAGGCACTTGGCAGTCCGGTAAGAACGTATTCCTCCAGACAACATCCATCAGATAGACCAACGAGAGACAAACTCCCTCTACCGTCTCGGACCGGCTGGCCGTGGCTTTTTCTTCTAGACGCTGGACGCCAGACCAAAAGCCACAAAAGACAAAAAGGATCCAAAAATTGAGATTAAGAGTCTCAAGTTCTTCAACTTGTGGAGAGCAATTTGGGGGGGGAGAGGTGCCTTTATATACTTGTTTTTGCTAAAGTTTAAGACCTGCACTGCAAGTTAAAATGGGGATATTGGGTAGGGTAACAAACAAGAATGTAGGGCTGTTTGGGATAATTATTATTCATGGTGAGTCACTGCACTTGGTTTGACTGTCTCAATTTGCCAGTTTTCGGAAAATGAAGATATATATGCTACAATTCCTAGCAGCGTTTTCAGCTTCATCACTCTTATAGATTATGCTTATCTATGCTTCTGATAACGATATCGTATAGTAAGAAGAAACGTTCAGGGCAACTGGAACATAAAGAAAATAATACATCCAATTGCACTAGGAAGATGCACGATGAGTCAGTTCCTTTGTCAGAAGGAATGACAAAAACCAGACTGAGAATATCTGGGAACATTTACCCGGAAGCAAGCTGTACATTATCTGATTACCAATTGGACCCTAGTTATGAACGTGGTCAGTTTTACGAGAACAAAGTTGCCAAATGGAATAACTAAAAAATCGTATGCCAGCGCTATTTATCATTTGTCTTTCTTTCTCTTTTTTTTGTTTGTTTCTTTCGGATCGACTGGAAAGATGTGATGGAGTATCTTCTATGTCTCTGTTCTGTCCTGAGAGAAAGATTGAACCTTCCTTGTTATCTGAAACTCTCATTTCTACTAAAAATAATCTCAGACGTGAATCCTCTCAAATGGATAGTCAGAAGCACCTGACTTGATATCGATTGTGCTACTCGTACGATAGAACATTAGCAATGATGTTATCATGAAAAAAATTGATATGAAGGACATCCAATGAGAGAGCATCAGTCCCTAGACCCTGCTCTGGTCTTTTCCTTTGATCAGGATACTGTATAGACCATAATGAGAAGGTGTATGATTGAAGGATAAGGGAGACATTTAATCAGGATGACATCTAATCAGAATGACAAATTACCTGTCAGTATTCTTCGTGAATTGTAGAAAGTATCAAAGTGAACAAAGAGCTGACAAGTTCTTTGGGTTATGGGTCCTACTGATACTACAAGAGGCTAGACCTCCTCAATGATATTAATAATGATTACTGTAGTCCCTCTATGACAGAGGGCACTCCCTACTAATCGTGAGTCCCTTATCGTGAGTCCTGGAGCACACATTACAGCATAGATGGTTTTGGACTTAGATAGAAGTCGGTTCAACTTAGGCAGAAATACTTCCATTACCCAAGGGAGTTGATAATATTACGTCCAGAAAGAAGGTGGTTCTATTGGTACCAATTATGGGTCGCCTGTTATCATATTCTTTACATTAAGGCCACAATACCTAACCTACGCTCTTAACAGAACTACCTCTAGAGAGTCTAAAAATACTCACATTATCAAACCGATTAGACAGAAGTAATCCCCTGACTCATACCATTCTAACGATACCATACATGCCCTTGATATCATACCTCATCTACGTTTTAGACTTCCACGCGCAGTTCTACTTCTACACACAACATCTTGTAAATCGACCTAAAATACCCGTCATGTCACTGAATGCTCACCATTGCGTTCCTCGCAGCTTAGAGCATCTGAATGATATCCTTGGAGCACGACTTTCAACCTAGATCACCTCAAAATTCTTGTTACGTTTTTTCTCATATCTTGCGTCTAGGCCAATACTCTGTCTAACTCGTAGATAACTGTACTAAAAAACACTTCAGGTGGTGTTCATGACTATATATGACCCGCAATTCTCCTACGTCCCCTTATCCTTATAAATACGGGTTTATAACCGAAACTCTTCTTCACTACAACTCACAGTGAGGGCTTGAGCTGGCAGTAAAATCTAGGAAACTGTAGAGAATATAGGTAGATCTTATTAGGAACCAGCTGAAGAGCGCAATGGACCGTTTACCGTTTTGCTTCTGTGTTTTGAAGTATCACTTAATGTGTTATCCTATTTCACATCTCAGTCGACTAAAGAGACTAGCACCGAACTCACTGAAATATATTAGGAGGGATGCTAACATGGTATCGTTCGAATTGCCCGCATCTAGAAACTCTTCTGTCAAGTCCCTGTCACAAAGCGAGCATTTTTGAACAAGTTGGGGAAAGGTCTGTGAATACGGAGAATCTATGGTGTGGGTGTAAAAGTCGTGAAAATAAAGGGGGAGATGACTTGATGGTATTGTTGGACTCGCCTGGCACTAGAGAAAACAATGGTCAAGTCCTCATGACTGTATGGGTATTTTTGAGAATCTTGAGGCAGGTTCTGTGAATCGAGAAAATTTATGGTGTTGATGTAAAAGCCGTAGAGATATCGGGGGAGGGGAATTAATGGTAGTTTTGAACTCGAATGGTCCTGGGGGAAACAATGGCAAAGTCCCCATTGCTGTATGAGTATTTTTGAGTGACTTGGGTCGAGTTCTGTGAGGAGGCAATATTAGGGGTGTCGTTTAAAACTAGAGAAGAGGTAGTAAGAGAGCATTAGAGGACACTATACTG
This sequence comes from Yarrowia sp. E02, assembly GCA_017639365.1. Classification (NCBI taxonomy): domain Eukaryota; kingdom Fungi; phylum Ascomycota; class Dipodascomycetes; order Dipodascales; genus Yarrowia; species Yarrowia sp. E02. The sequence goes on along the minus strand of JAAQQX010000007.1, from coordinate 861,582 downwards.
GACTATATGTCACTTATCAAGCTATTCACTTTTTCAAATTATTACAATTACTTCATTACATATCTCTTGAACAAGTTCATCCTTGTCATTTCCTTTCATCACCTCACCACTCCTAATAGCTATAGAAGATACTAGGATGCAGCTCTCCTGCCAGCTCCTGCTTCTCTTTGGGCCACGATCGGAACTTTTCTCTGTACTGTTCCGTCTTCTTGTACCTGTTATCAAACCAAATAGCAATAAGATAGACGATCAGAAGCACAGTTGAGAACGCTGAAAAGGCCAAACAAACGTCCAAAGCAGTACGGTAAATAGGAGCCTCCTTTGCGTCGAAAATAAACGTCGAAATAAAGCCAGCCGTGTTGCCAAAACCAATTTGCCAGCCTGAAGCAATGGCTTTTCTGTGGTGTCCCGAAAAGTTCATTTGAGTCCAGCAAACTAAAATAGGCATAGCGGTGTATGTTCCTGCACAGATCATGAACAGAGAACCGTATCTAATACCGATATGTTCCGTTTGGCCCATTAGTAAGCCGAATCCTGCGATTCCGACAATTCCTGCAAAAAACGAAAACGCAAACCTGTGTCTAAAGTAGTCTGAAAACGTTGCTGAAACCATAGAGAAGCCGAATCCAGCCACCCAGGGAGGCACAGAGTACAGCTGAGTCATCACAGGAGAATAACCTAGTCCCTTGACAATAGCTGTTCCGAAATAGGCATAACCATACGCTGGAACAATGTATCCAAAGTACATGAGTCCAGACATCCACACTTTCCAGTCAGAGAACACAAACGCCATGTCTCGCATTGACATTTTTCTGTCGTATTCAGATCCTGAAGTTGATCCGATTTCCAGTTTTTCTCTGATAAAGTCTCGTTCGTTTTGTTTGAGAAAACGCGCTTCTTCGGGAAAGTCAGCCAGACAAAAAATCATCAAAATTCCAATAGTCGCAGTACACGCTCCCTCGATGATGAAAATCCACTGCCACGACCTGATTCCTCTGTGGTAGTCGAGATTGTGAATTCCTGCTGCAATTAGACCTCCAAAGGCTCCAGCCAGAGTAGTCGACGAGAAAAAGAAGGAGTATCGTTTTTGAGCCTCTTCCCTTCTGTACCACATGGACAGGAGGTAGAAACAGCCCGGAAACATGCCAGCTTCGAATAATCCGAGCAGAAATCGAGTTGCCAAAAGTTGTCCATAAGTTCTGACAAAACCCTGACCTAGAAGAACACATCCGAAAAGAGTCATGGTAGCTGTCAGCCAGATATGTGGCTTGAATTTCTTCATTAGCCAGTTGGAAGGGATTTCGGCAAGCACATACGGCACAAAAAAAATAGCCAAAGCAGTGTTGAACTTCATTCCCGTCATTCCTAAGTCTTCAGACATACCGTAGACGTTTGCATTGGACACATTGACTCGATCTAGAAACGCCAAAACGTACAATAAACAGGCCAAAGGAACAACACAAATGTCGATTTTCCACATCAGTTTGCGATGGTTGACTCCGTGTTTGATTGCCAACTCTTTGATCCGCTCGTTGATCTCGCTTTGAGCCATTGGAGGAGGAAACTCCTTGTCAGTAGAACTCGAGTCTTGCAGACCCTCATCTTCGGGTTTAGGAAAGTCAGCGTCTTGAACGAGCTCTTCCTCGGGCTTGGGTACTTCTGCCATGATGATTTGGTGACTGAGAAAGTGGATCAATAGGTGTATATATCTCGCACGAGGGGTAATTCTAGACCGTTTAGAGGGGGGACTGTAGGAAGGGTGTATTGACGTTTTTTGACGAAAAAAAACCCCAAACGGGTCTGGGGAGTTCGATTTTTATGATTAAACGGCTCTTAGAGTCGATATTTCAACTCCCCGGGTCTCAAAACGTGTTTTTACGTCTTTTCAACCCCCCATCCTTTCCCCACATTATGCACACTAGTCTTTTTTTAGGGTGTTTCGAAGAGCTTTTGGTGTTTTTCCGGAACTAGTATCCGAAGAGGGGGACAGTCGGTTGTTTTGATCCGGCAACGGTTTGGGGGTATTTGCGATTTTTTGATACGAATTTGATTTTTCCAAAAACTAAGGAATCACAAAAGCTGTCAAAAAAAGACAAAACTACGTAAATGAAAGAGAGAAAGTCACACATACACCTGCCTCGTATATGCGTCATAAAATGCATTTATTATGACTCTTTGTCGCTATTAGACTGTCCAATAATCGACTTTACAAGCGGCTGAAACTAAACAGATACTGACACAGGACGGAGGAGGGGTCAGAAAAAGTGGGGGTTTTAGGAGGTGAGTTCCGAACGTCTCAGTGGTGCTTGGGGATAGCTCGGAATAAGACGGTGTATTGTTAGTGGTGTTTTGGTGTTGTTTTAGGCTGAAAGACTGATGATAGACTAGCTAAGGCTAATAGTGTCAAAACAGAAGAAATTGCAATAAACACATGTCCAGGAGTTGGTAGAGGGAGAATATATAGATGTATTCTTCTTCGATAGATGTATTTGGCTTTATTGGAAGTTCTAGGTTGTTCTTAATCTCCAAAACTTCACTCTTTGATGTTGGAATCACTCCAAGCCAGTAGTTTTTACGTTCCAGCAGTTGACTATATGACTAAATGAATCACACACGTTCCTACTGGCTCAAAAAACAGCTAGTGTCATCTCATCAGCTGCTAACAGCGCTTAAGAGTCTTACCCCGGATATTGAATCGGTAACCGAAGGTAGGGGTTGCCGTTAGAGTGAATCAAAAGGAAAGGGGTGCACATTAGTGTATAATAGTGCCCATGTGAAGCCCCCACAGTAGTACGGTGCTCGTAGAAGAAGTTGATTTCTCATTCTTTGATTCCTATTTGAGGGGTCTAACCCTTTTACTTGACTTTACTTGCAATTTTGGATGGAACAGCGACTCTCCAACTATGAGTGCAACTACTGCAGAACAGTTCAACTATTATGACTTTATTGAATGTATGTACAGAAGAAGCCTACTTCCAGATAGTAGTTGTATCACGTCCTCTTTTAGTCTATAACCTATACTATACAGTCTCTCTCCTTCAGAACCTCGGATACTTCTACAACTACATCCTTCGGCAACTAGAAGGCCTTTCTATGATAAAAACGGGGTCTTGGAGAGCTTTGTTCTTGGTATTACTGCGAGAATATAGATTCGTAGTTTTAATGTGATAGGTCACATGTCCCCTTCCACATCTGAGGCTGATATTATACACACTCTGCCTCATTGTCTTGGCAACCTCTCAGGTGAATAGTATACAACTCCAATAGCGCTAATCCGGGCGGAGATCCTGGGAAATTGGTATGGTTGGAATCGTGGCAACTTCAGCTCTCGAATGGTGCCACTTTCTTCTCAAAAGGAGCAATCCTCGTTGTTGTGAAGAGTCTCCAATTTCTGCCTCATCTGAGCTGCAGTCATGTGGAGTGGCTTGCAGGTGAGGGTGTTGTGTGCGGTTTGCATTACACAGAACACGCAATAGTCGTCTGATGGGGATGAAAAGTTGATAGTGATCATCAGCTTGATGCCAGCTTTCCAACAGTACGAGTTTTGTGTCATTGTTATCTATTCTCAGCAGTGTGGATTAGTCTGACTGGTCACACAGCAGAATATTATATGCAATGTCAATGTGGGAAATTCACATTTGTGCGAACAAAAGCAGAATTTCCATAGTGAGTCGTTCAATCAATATATTCCGTCGATATAACTGCTATATCATGTGAATCCTTGGTGGTGAAACAGCCTCAGATTTATTTTCTATTAAAATTGAAATTTTTAAGTTAAATCGTTGAAAATAAATAAAAAATGAAATCAATTCAAATCCAAAGTGGAAAGAGTGAAAGAAGAGAAAACAGAGAAATGCCATTCAATAAGGACGACTTTCCGTCTGAATTGTTCCCATGTCCAATCATCAAAATTAAGGATCGTTATGCAGGTCAAATGGATTGAGTATAGACTTAACATAAAGATTATCTGTCCATGAACAAGAAACGTCTCAATGAACCACCCAGACCTCAATCCAGTATTATTTCACTTGATACAAGTAGCTCTATTTCTATTCTATCTCTTGTTTTTTCAAGTTCAAACGGCTTTGTTGATGTTTTTGAAGATTTCTCTCAGCTGCAGATCACCTTCACGTGAAGTACAAGTATCGTAGTCCTTGGTAGACCTACTGGAACCTGTATTATTAGACAATATAAATGATCTAGATTTACACAGAATCGTTATTCCAGACCGTTCATAGCCCAGTATCAGGCCAATTGATCTGTTATCACGTCTACTATAGCCGGTTATAGAGTAACCTCGGCTCCCCTACTTCCCAGTATAGAGGACCGTCAAAATCACTCAGTAATACCAATATAATCATACCGCCTTGTCCAGTGTGTACCCTGACACTGGGCTAATCTGGTGATTCCCTTTACGACTCTCCTGACACCTTTCCCTTCACCGATAAACAGAAATACAATTTTTTTACATATCACAAAATTGCTGCTAACATTACTGGAATTGTCTGTATCATCATTGTGACTTTAAGAATGGGATTCCTACGTCAAATTGAATCACACTATACCATTGGAGTCACTTATACTACTCCAATATGTCTTTATCGCCCGATCTCCCACTGGCTTTCAATTTAACCATGTAATGCAAGTACCTCTAGATCTTTGAGAAATACCCCCATTAACATAGAGACTTGATTCTCTTTCTCTAAGAGCGGGTTGATCCATTATGTACCGTTCACTTCTCCCCTATAACTTCTTTACTGCAGTTAACAACCACACCACTATAACCGCCCCCATACATATCTGCCCCAATTTTCTCAAAAATGCCAGCATCATCAAGCGGACTTGATAAGTGTATTCCGGGCAGTTATAGGATCGCAACGTTATCTATCGGTATTCTCCCACTGCATTTTACGCTTCAGAAAGTCGATTCTAGGATGGGTGGTACTGGTAGGAGTGTCAGTTTCAACAGTGGTAAAAACGTAATAGGGACAGGTTAGTGGCGCCATTGGGATTGCTGACCGTTAATAAAACCAATACTCAAGTTGCAATATACATAGGAATATTTCTGGCAATTTTGGGGGCAGTTGAATGATTCAGTAAAAAGCATTGGTGGGCTATGTTGTTGGAAATCGGTGGACTATTGGTACATCACTATAGGCTGATATGGATCCAGTTTCTACTCACTAAGTGTAGTTAGAGAAACGCCCTCTACTCATTTCCTATTACTTCTTTTCGAATTTTAGTACCCACACAGGGCATCTCAACTGCACAACTGTAATCAAGTTCACCAAAAATACCTGTATCAAACAATAGTCTTAACCATTGTGTTGCTGCACACATGAGGAACCGTTTTGTATCACTCAAATCTCTCCTGTTATTTTTGAATCAATTTTAACACCAAGATTTCCATTTTTTTACTTTTCACAGAACTGAGGTCAAGTTGACCAAAAGTGCCGGTAGATTTACAGCAACTTATCATATGGGTTCTCCAGACTTAGTTGATTACCCCAAAACGTCCACTCATCTCCTGCTGCCTCAGTATCTCTTTTAAGATCTACATCTCTATTTCTACTCCACCATACAGCTCCCTCTAACTCTTCCAGTAATATCGCTACGAAAACAGAGAGCTAGCCATAGATTAACTGCTGCAATTGTGAGTCTATTGATACCCTTAACCCCCCTTCCACTAGTTCTCTACTCGTTTTAAAACCGATACACCACACTCTGCCCCACTTAGACCTCCGTCCAACTCCTTCAAAAATACCAGAGATACAATGGAGAGTTGACCATTAGCTTACTCCAAGGCGAAGGAACCTATTGATAGCTTCAATGTCTCTTTTACTGTTGCTGTGTGACTTTTAACGCTGACACCCCGTGAACAGTTGACCATATAACTGCGTAACTCAGTCAGAAATAGCTATTAAATTAAAAAGACAGCTACAGCAGTTCTTAATAGAGACAGGAGTGCTCCAATGAACCCAACAAGTCGTACAGATTCGAGGACTCCTTCTATCTACAACTAAACACTACCGCTTCTGGTATCTCTTACTGTCCAGGACAGCTCCCCAGCTCCGAAAATATCAAAACACTTGTGGCAAGTTGACCAACGTAATCTCCTGGCTCCGTAAATTCCAATGATACTATTTAATGACGCACTATCACTCCTAAACCGGTTTTATGCCTTCCATCTCAGTTCAACCTGGCAACCAACCCCCTTTACAGAACGCCAAAAAATATCAGTAACGTCAAGGCCAGTTCGATATGTAGCTCTCAACCCTTGTAGATCCTCATTGGCCTATCCTTGCACTCCCTAAAACGGCTTATCCACTTTTTACCCCGAAACCTCGATTATTGCCATTTCACACAACTTGGCACAACTTGATAGAAAATACTCTGACAACAGAAAGAACTAGACCATAGTGTTCCCCGAGCTCAAGTAAATTTCTTAGTACCTTTCTTTACCCCCTTATACCTCCTAACAACATTTAACACCGAATCTCCAAATTACACTTACCACTTCTGTGTCTCCAAGCCGTTGAGAAATGTCTTCATGACCAGGAAGACTTGACCAGGGTTTGTGACGGTGCCATAGGACTCAAATACGACCATGCATGTCCGGTTTACCATCTCCTTAGGAGTTTTACACATAAACCTCGATTTTTACTATTTCATACAACTGGATCCAATTCGCGTAGAAATATATATAACTCGATGCCAAGTTGACTATTGTGATAATTGTGCGCTCTAGATCCATGTACAACCTTTTACAACTTCCCCTTTACTTCTTTACACATTTCAACTGCCACGCCCTAATACTCCCCGATACAGAGCCGCCTCTAACTCCTTAGAGAATATCCTTATCACTACGGTGACTTGACGAATATACTCTCCAAAATCGGGTGATTGTATTGATACCCATAAACCAATTATTACACGTTTTTTTAGAACATTTTGCACCTACTCTTCACCACCCACCCTGCTACATATGCATACGTGGGACCTTAGGTCCCGCAGAAATAACCGCATTGTAAAGCCGACTTGACCATCGTGGTCTCCGAAGGCTGATCAATTCAATGATACCAACCACGTCTCTCCTGATATCCCATCTATCAATCTAGAACCGAAACATCTTTTTCACTCTTCACGAACCTGTCTCTAGCTCTTATAGAACTATACATAGAACTGAGCGGGAGTAACTATATTTCTCTATTGACGCCAACAGTTCCAATGATACCACCCACATCTCTACAGCCACTCCCAATCTACTTTAACACAGGTTCTCCAACGCCCAAATCGTCCACATGTCGTTACAACTCCCTTAGAACGACTCACATAGCCATAAGGAGTCGACATTTGTCATCTCACGAGCCTGTTGATTCTTTTCATACCATGTACGCCTTCGTTATTACTTCCTTACATCTTCTTACATCGATACATCCAATTCTCCACTTTTATACAACTGCCTCTATATAGCTCAAAAATACCTCCATGATTATGGCACTTGACCATCTAGTTCCCCAGAGCAACGGAACAATCCTTGTACCTTTGCCTTTTCCCTAATGCCTCTTCACAGCTTTTAGCACCACCACCGTCAAATGGAGTATACCGTATAGCAAAACTCAGCTAGGATGGGGGATGTCAAGGGAGATGTTCATGGTATCGATGGGATCAGTAGACCCTAAGGAATACCCTGGAAAAACCCCCCAGTTGATACTGGTATTTCTCGTGATGGCAGATGCTGTTCAGTGATACGCAGGAGATGAGAAATTTTGATTTTCTAAATGAAGGAAAGGTGTTAAGAGAAGCTGGAAGAAACTAAATGTATCTTATTCAGGTAGAAACGTATAGTAAACACGTCCACGCCATACAGGTATTTCTCAGTATGTTGGAGGCAGATATGTGGGAAATTACGAATGGGTAAAAGTGTTCAAACGTAGTTTAGGACGCAGGTAAGAGAAATTAAGGGGTCCACTGAGATTCTCAGATTGGGAGGACACATTTGATCAACTTCCCACAATGATAGGGGCATTTTTGAAGGAGTTAAACAAAGTTCCCAAAAAGAATATTTATGATAATCGGTCTTAATAATAAGAAAGAGATGGAAATGTAGAAATGCAAGATGGAATCAGAATCTTCTGTCCTGACCGAACTGTTTGATCAAGTCACCACAGCTTTGCGAATATTATTGGAGAAACTGGATGCAGTTGGGCGGTGAAGTAGAACTAAGGGGGTCGGTGGCAAACGAGATTCGGAAAACGTATAAGAGGTGTATATGGTAGCGTCTGACTCGTCTAGCCCTGTATATTTCTCTGGTCTAGTCCTGATTCCGATTCAAGCATTCCCTCTGAAGTTGTGATGAGCTCTGTGAAAAGTAGGAAATTCGTATTTCGGTTTCGCTGAGAAAGGAGATGTAAAAGGAATGATATTTTAGAAATATTACAGGTGTAGTAGTCTCAGGTAACACGCTGCTCAAGTCTACTCAGTGACATTGGTATTTTTGATGGAACTAGGGCAGATATGGCTGGAGACTGTATTTGGAGTGTTGGTGCTAAAATAAGATATGAGCATAGAGAAGAGAGACGAAAGTGATAGATATGCTCTGTTCATCCTTATCAACATAATGGACAAGTCATCATGATTGTGTAATTTCTTTTCACCCAGTTGGAGGCAGTTGTGTAACTATGAGGAAATGAACGGGGGGTGCGAAAATTGATAAGCAACCAGAAAAGATACAGTAAGGGGATCATTCGAATCTCCTAGAGTGAAGGAGTTCCATGGTACTACATATATTATGATGGGATTATTTCCGAGTTTGCTAGAGGCAGGAATGTGAAATCACAAAAATGGGAGTTTTGATGTAGGTGATAAACAAGTGATTGCATGGTAGAAATGCGCCTTATTTATGAAAGTAACGAAGGTATTAATTCCGATGATCTAATCGCCTATACGATACGGGTATTTTTGAAGGAGCTGGGAGCTGTTACGTTATAGCAGAATATGAGTTTCTCGGTGTTGAAACCGGCACAATGAGATCAGGGGAGAAGTAACTAATACCATAAGCATCAGTAGAGACAGGGGAATGTTCGTGTCAAAGGGCCTTAACTAGGGGAATATTCTGACGAAGCTTGAAGCTGTTCTGTGATGGGCGAAAAAGTGTGTTTTGATCTCAGAGAGATAAATGAGCAGTCAGCTGCAGTAAAACGGATGCATATTCACCTCCAGATTCTCTGGGATAAGATTATCAACACAACTTTTTCATATGGGTATTTCTGCTCAAGTTTGAGGGAGATGCATAGATATGTAAAACTGGGAGGGTTGGTGGTAGAAGTAGATAAAAGGTAGTGGAATCGTAGTGAATGGTACTGACAGGTTATTCTAGGCGTGAGGAATCCATTAAGGAAGAAGAGTTAACTAAGGCGATATTTTTGATTAAATTTTATCCAGTTGTGAGTGTTGAATGGAATAACCTTAACGTGGGACACAGCCCACTGGTTACCATTCGAGGGATAAATTCATTGAGTGGATGAATTTGATCAACCTGATGCCGTGCTCTATCGAGCCCCTCACTAGGGTGCTTGTCCTCTCCTGATGAGTCTCTCTGATAGAGATGAGAGGTGTTGTCGAAGGGAACGACCTCCCAGGGAAGTGATATGTAAGTCGTTAATGTATTTGTTTAAATAAGTTCTACTATATTCAACAGTGAGTTCATGTAGATTGGGGTGAGTATTGGAGTCTACAAGTTTTAGAGAGGGATAGGGAGGGAATTGGACGTTGTCAAAGGTATTTTAGAGCTCTGTAGATGACCTTGGCAAAGCATCAGGGGCTATGCGAGAACTGCAATAGTATTGAATTTGAGTGTAGGTGTATATCATGTAGAGTTGGGGGTTTTCGAGTTAAAAATCGTTCAGAGGGCAGTAAGTGAGAATAATAAGGAACTAAAGGTATTGTGGAGAGTTGACAAACAGATTGGTGAGTTCTGCGTGATAATGAAAGTATTTTTGGAGAAGTTAGAGAAGTTCTTAAGAGGGACCCTATTTTGGACGTCAAGAATAAAGGTACAGAAGAGGTAGAAGAGGGGGTGTGATAGGTACAGTATGACACTTGCAAGTCTAAGGATTATGATGATGAGTTTGTCTGGTCCTTGTAAGTATTTTCGAGGAAGTTGTACGTAGTTGGGTGGTATAGTAGAATTGGGGGCCTCTGTGTAAAATCTTGATAACAAGTATGAAATTGGACATTCATGGTATCGATAGAGTCACCAAGTGATGAGTAATTCGCTAGTACGGCCAGTATTAACACTTGGGCAGTTCCAGAGGAATCACGGAGAGTTGTGTGGCGAGTCATAGATGTGGATGTAGAGGTTAAAATCTGAAAGGAGGTAGTAGGAGGGAATTAAGAAGCACAAATATACTCTACCTACTGGTGCGGTCACAATGCACAACTTGTCATTGCTCTGTTAGTATTTTTGGTGAAGTTAGATGAAGATTCGCAAGCGGTAATTTTAGGGCAACTGGAGATAAAAGTGTGAAAGATGTAATAAGTGAGACTGTGATGGTAAAATATGAAGTGTCTAGCTGTGGGTACACAACGGTTAAGTCCCCATACTGATGAGTATAATTTTAATGAATCTAGCCACAATTTTGTTGAGGTAGAATTGGGGTGTTGGAATTGGAAGTTGTGCAGTTACATTAGGAGAGACGTACATGGCATCAAACGGTTTTTCAGATGCTGATGAAGAGAATAGTCAACTCTTTTTACGGATGAAGGTATAAATGTGAAAATTTTAGACAGAACTATATGGTTGTTGTTTTTTTGAAAAGAGCTATACGATTGGTTTTTCAGAGAAAGAAGAATAAACAAATGAGACATAGAGAGACTAGCTGAATCGGATAACCCAAGTGAGCATACTAGACAGGATTATATGTGTATATGGCTATTTTTGAATCGTTTATATCGAGCTCTATGCAGATGTAATTCTAGGGTGGTCGTATTAAAAGTGGCTAAGATGTAGTATATAACCCTTTACTGGTATCAAAATAAATCTCAGAGCTGTGGGATTCATATGGTCAAGACGCTGTGATTATGAATGTATTTTTACCAAAGTTAAGGGCAGTTCTGTATTAGAAATGTAAGTATGTTGATTAGAAATTTTAGGTATGTTAGGTCAAACAAGGAAGATAGCACATAAGAGAGATATAATTGGTACTTTAGCAATCTAGTTGCTCTACGGGTTACTATGGTGAACTCTCTATGACTATATCTGTATTTTAGAAGAAAATAAGGGAAGTCCAGAGAGGGGTATAAACATGCTTGTTGGTGATAAAAGGAAATAGGAGGAAGGAAGCGAGATGAGAGGGTATTGTGAAATCTCTATAGTTCCTGTAACACCCTGAATAGGTCGCTGTAACCATTTAAAATTTTCTACAGCAGAGAAGTGGGGTTCTGTGAGAGGCATGAAAATGGTGTTCGATGCTAACAGTAGGAAAGGGAACGTAAACAATCAATCAAGGGTACCATTCCTTTTCCATTGACCTGAATTAATTGATGGTTAGATATCCTCGGCTATTCAGATACTCTTGCGTAAGTTGAAAGCAATTCTGTCGTGAATTAGAATTGGGGGTGGAAGTGTTAAATGGCGAGGGAGATAGGGGAATAGGTGTGTATGGTATCAATATCATCGCCCTGATTAGGGGAATACTCCCGTTAGGTCCTTTTACGTATACGAGTATTTTTTGGTTAGTTGCTTCATTTCTCAAATCAGTGTTTTCGATTTGCAAAAGATATACAAATATCAGGAGGGCATCTGGGGTAAAACAGGAATAATCTGATCTCAGGGGACATATATAACATGTACTACTAGTCGTGCAAATAGTTATTGTTTTATTTATCTGGAGGCAATTGAAATGTCAAGTTGCAAAAAAGTTGAAGTTTCCCAGATCAGCCTCCAGGTCCTCGGAACTGGGTATACAATTCTGGAATCTAGTTTAGCGTAAAACTATGGGTCCACGGAATCTAATAATACGTTGCGGTATCCCACCACCTCTCATATTCCACCTTTATGCCAAGACCCCCTTTTTACCGTTTCACTTAACTCCATATAATTGTCCTAGAAATATCAATAGAGCAACGCCGAGTTATTCATTGTCATAATAACGCCTGTTAGATTCACGGGGTACCTTTTATTCCTTCCCCCTGCAGTAATTCATATCTTGTCAGCTGCACACCGAAATGGCCCCACACACATACATGCGCAGAACTTCATAGTAGAATATCCTTATAACTGTAAGGAAGTGATAGAGGTACTCCTCGGATCTGGCAGACTTGAACCATACCATATATGCCTATGTTACCAGCTCTTTACCACCTTTTAGACTTTCACCTCCACTTCTCCATTACTACTAAACTGACTCCAGATTCACTGAAAATACTCCCATAATCTTGGGGGTTAGACCATTATTCACTCCATTCTGTGAAGATCCCTTGGTACCATTTGAATCTTTCCTACTTCATTTTTTCTGCTTTCAAAGCCCGACCCTCTAGTTATAACTGACTTTACAACTTCTCTAACTCGCCCAGAAATACTCGTACCGGCTATTAAACAGGGCCGCCATCTTCCTTATAGCCTTCTTAGTCCAGTTATACCATCAATACTCAACTTCTATCTTTCCCACTGGTGACACTGTTAATTTTCACTAAATGCCACGCTATACTGGCCACAGAACTTCCTTCAAATCCTACAGAAATACCTCCACAGCTAATACCACTTGATAAAACTGTTCAGTGAGTCCAGTGGATTCGAACAATACCTTTTATAGCTCCCCTACCATCTTCTATCTACTTGTGCAACTGAAACATTAATTTTGTCCTTTCCCAGAACTGGCTCTAACTTTATCAGAAATATCTCTATCTTCAGGGGGACTTGACCAGAGCACTGTATGGAACTCAAAGATACTAATGGTATATTGTACGTCTCTCTTTGCACCTCATACCGACTTTTAACCACCACCCCCTCAATTCTACTTCTTTATACAATTGTCTTCAACTTCACAATAAATATCTACATGACTATAGTGACTGAATCAACGTATTCTTCTGAGTCGACATTTTCTCTGTTCTTGTTTGTGTCTTCCCCATACATTTCTTTCCACTTTTATACCCCACTTACCGAATTCCATTAACCTGAAACTTGTCACTATGCTGCCGACAACTCACGCAATAATGTCCAGTTCAAAATGAAGACTTGACAGTGGTATTCACACAAGATGGGGCAATCGATTAACAGTTCCACTTCTGGCTCTGTTACTTCTTAAGCTCCTTTAGGACCAGCAATCTTTCCTATACCTCGTCACTAAACTCGAACCAACTTCTTCAAAAATAGCGAGATGACTGCGGGGACTTGACCATATTACTTCTCAGACTCCGTTACTTCCTATTGTTACCTTCCTGTTTCTCCCACTATCTCCCAGTTCCTTTTATATTTTGAAAACTCAACTTCACATATTTACAGAACTGCCCCTAACTCTCGTAGAAATACTCATACAACCTTGAGGATTTGTTTATGGCGTCTCTCATAGCCTTGGGGTTCCTGTATAGCCCTTAAACTTCCGCCTACATTCCGAATATCACTCTTAAGCTGCAACATTCGATTCCTGCTAAAACATAGCTCGGGTCTTAGCCCCATCAGAATTACCTCCATAACAATTATGAGCTGTCCATTGCATTCCCCCTGGCCTGATGAATGGATATTGTACCATTCGTCTCCCTCTTTGAATCCCTTGGTAACTTTTAAGACCTAGTCCCTTCATTTCCGCATAACCACATAATCATTTCTACTCTATCTAATTCCTCCGGAAATACTTTCACCACTAAGGAGATTTTCCCACTTGGTTCATCATTCTGAAGCATTTATGGGACTGCCATTCGTTTCACTCTTGCTACTTCTTCCAGAATTCCACGTCCTGCGTACCACAAAACTGCTAGTCTAAACAACTCCTACACTGTTTTAATAAATACCCATATCAACAGGGCGACTTGACGGTAGTATTCTCTGACTCATGGGGATTCCAACGACACCTTACAAGTATCCCCTACTGTTGCTACAAACAATTTAACGTTGACACCTTCAATTCTACTTGTTCACTCAACTGCACTCAACTCCATAAAAAATACATGCATTGGCCTGGAGTATTGAACAGCATTTTCTTTAGTGGTGTATGATACAAACAATACCAGGAATATTCATACCTTTATCTCTGCACCGGTTTTTACAGCATAACTCTGATATGGTCTCTTACTCAAAGCGTTCAACTTCGTCAAAAATACCCGCATTGTAGAAACAGTAGTGGAATTTCAATGGTATCATCGGAATCGCAAGCGGCTGAGAAAAAAAATGGTCAAGTAAGTCTGCTTAACGGTGCGAACTTTTATAAGAAAGTTGGTGACAGCTGTGTCACCTGGCAGAACTATGGGTGTAATTGTGCAAGGGCTAAAAGTGCCAAGAATACAAGAGGAGAAATATGAAAGGAATTTCAGAATCGCCCCACTATTGGGAGCACAGTGAATACCTTGCTTAGTTTATGAGACTATTTCTGAGACAGTTAGACTAGATTTGGCTTTAAATGAGAAGTGCGAGGGTCTGAATAAAAAGCGACTAAGAGGTAGCAAAGGATACTTTCAAGGTATCATTGGAATCGTCTTACCTCAAGGATTACGCTGGTAAAGACGCCCTGGCGAATTAGGAATTTTTGAGGAAGTTAGGGGCTGTTGTCTGAAAGGTCGAGATGTTTAGGGGAGACAAAGGAGAAGGTGATGGCTTACAATCTATTAAGGGAATAATTGACACTGTACTAGCCCGTGTAATATTGTGATCTATACCCCAATGTGATGTAAATATTTCTGAGAGAGTTAGGGGGGAGTCGCATGAACTGATAGAAATGGGGTTGTGAGTGTGAAAACATGAGTGCAGTTAGAAGGGAGGGAATTTTGGTACCAGTAGAACCGCCTACCTTCAGAGACTATTATTATCAGCTTGATATAACAATACAGGTATTTATAAGCCAGTTAGAGGAGTTCTGCGTGGATCTACATTTGGGTGTGGTTGGTAAATCCTGTGAAGAGTGAGTGGGATATGGTTAACTGGTACCATATCAATTGCAATCAGACGAGGACCAATATGGTCCAGTCACAATACTGATGCGTATATTTTTTAAAGAGTTAGGGGCAGTTGCATGTGAACCCAGAAGTGAGAGGGGAAGTGTCAGAAGAGTATAACATGTAGCAGGGGGTTATTACATGGTATCATTGGACTCCTCTAGCTCCAGAAAATTCTCCTGTCTAGTCCAAATATAGATTCTGGTATTTATATAACAGGAGGAGAGAACACGCCCTGGGTGGGTATCAAGGATGGGGTTGTTAAAATAGGAAAAGAAGTAATACATGAGTGTCTGTGGTATTAAACGAATCAGATGGCACAGAGGAGTTCGACGATCAAGTCACTGTTACGATCGGGTTCTTTCTGGTGAATTTAGAGCAGTTTTGCACTGGCGCAGTATTGTGGGGTTTCCATTATAAGAGCTAAAGAGATATTACGGGAGTTATAAATGGCATGGTAAGACTGTCAAAATTCCAATAGCTACAGAGTGGACTTACTGAGACGATACATGTCTTACTGAGGGAGTTGAATCCAGTTGTGTTAGCAAGTAGAATTGGAGGTGTAAGCAGTGAGTATCAAAATAATCATCCGAGTCCCAGCAATTCTTTGGCCTGCTTTACATGGTAGTGCGATTATTTCCGCGTGAGTTTTGCTCAATTCTGTGAATAGGGTCGAATTGGTGCTGGTACCATTCAATATTACGTCCTATAAATGTTTCAGACCACACCTATCTCCAGAATCTACCCATTAAATCTATATACCCCAAACTAATGCTTACCCTTGGACTTGGAAATGAGCTTCTTCTTGGTCGCCTTCTTCATCTTTTCCTTTCGCTTCTCCTTCTGGGCCTCCTTGACTGCCGCTTTTCGCTCTTTCTTGGCGTCCTTGTCTTCAAACTTCTTGCCCAGCTTTGACGTCAGCGCCTTCTTCTCCTGGAAACGCCGTTCTCGCTCCTCCGAGTCGATCGACGAAATGCTCTCGTTGTCAGACTCGCTGTCCGAGTTCATTTCCTCGTCTTCCTCTTCCTCCTTCTGGCCAATCAGCGACGAGTAAATGAGGTCTTTGCCCTGTCCGGAATTCACCATTTCCACGTCTCGCTCAACATCATAAACCTGGTCGAGGTTCTGCGGAATGTACACGGACCGGAAAACGGCGTCATCGGCCTCTATTTGGTCTGTGGACTCTTCAATCGGCATGGCTTGAATGTATGCAGTCAGCGAGTCGACAGTTTCGTCAAACCGTTTTTTGGGCTCGGCAGAGGTAGCAGCACCGTCGTGCGTGGTATCATTCGACTCGGCGGCTTCTCCTGCGTCTGTTTCCGTCTTCTCTGGAGCGTTTTCGTCGATTTCTGTGATTTTACCGGATTCCTCAGTTTTGTCTCCAAAAACCTCCTCCTTGGCACTCACACTAATCTCATCAGTAATCTTAATATCCTCGAGATACGGAGACGTAATAAGGTGAAACAGAGTCCGTTCAGGAAAGACGTTAACGCCGTGTTTTCGGAAATAATCGTTGCAGTTTTTAATGTCCATTCGCAGAAACTCCAGAGAGTGGGGATGGTCGTGTTCCACAGACTGAGACACATCAATAATGTACAGCTTTTTCTCGTGGTACAAAATGTTGTACTCGGACAAGTCAGCGTGTACAAGACGACATTTCTGGTACATGATTCGCATGTAGGCACACAGCTGGTGGTACAAAGCGGTGTATTCTTCGGCAGGGTTAGGGAAGATTTCCGAGATTTTGGCGTCTCTCAAACGAGGACTAGGCCAGCCCTTTTTGTCGCCCAAAAAACCCATCACCAGAACATGAAGATGCAGATGGAGAGGTTCGGGACAAGGAATACCAGCTGTATGCAGACGTTTGAGGTTTCGGATTTCTTTTTCGGCCCACACTTTGACCATTTTTCTGGGGTTATGACGCGAGTATCCGTGTCTGAAACGGTACTCTCCAGACACGTATCTGTCTCTGTCTTTGAAGACGAGAATAGACGTCTTGTAGATCTTGATGGCTCGATGAACTCCCTCCTCGGTGCATGCATGGTACACGTTTGCCTCTTTTCCGGTCGACACACATCCGTTGACCTCGAAAATGATGCCTCGGTTGATCATTTTGAACAGGATCATTCGTGTTCGGGGATCCAAAACCTGTTCATTGGTAGCTCGGTCAGCTCTATCCTTAGTAGCAGTTCCCATAAGAGCAGAATTGCCACCAGTCTGAGAACCGCCTCCAGACGACTTTTTCTTGCCCTTGACCTGTCCGTCTCGAGCAGCAAGACCCTGATGGGTGAGAGAATCGAGATAATCGTCGTCCATACGAAGACGTCCAGTGTACTTGCTAAGGTCGCTATCAGCCGTCTGCTGGACGGGTTTTTCGCCCAAAACGCTCGCAACAACCTTTTTCTGCTTGTTGTACCGCTTGGTGACGTTTCCAGAAGTGATTTCCTCCTCAAAGTCGTCATCGATGTCTTCAGGGTCTTCGTCTTCTTCGATGTCTTCAATGTCCTCGTAGTCCACGGTCACGCCGTCGATTTCCTTGTAATCGGGGTCAGTCGAGGCCAGCAGCGACGACGACGCAGGGCCTGAAATTTCGCGTTCCCAATCCATTTTCTCGTCGAGTTGAATGGATAGTTGTGGTGTTCTAGGTGCAGAAAAAAGATTCCGAAAAAAATAAAGAGGTTATGCATGGTGAAACCTTATTTGGAAGAATGGGGGAGGATTAAATTGGATTTACGGGGAAATAAAAATTTAATGAGAGGAAATTGAAATAAAAATGAGGAGACAAAATACCGAGATGAAATCAGACCAGCACACTATTGCAGAAGGAGCGAATCTACTCATAACTACCTTTGAAACATATAATGAATTTTCACCCAAATACTGTCTAGCTACAGTATAGTAAGACGGTGGCGCTGGCATGTAGAGATGTTACAGTGATATAAAATGCTAAGAAAAGTCAAGGGGGAAGCAGAGCTAACGGACAACCTCTCTGAATCTCCCAAGAGCTTCACTCTTCTTTTGCGGTCATTTTACAGCAAACAATGAGGTTATCTGCAGTGGTGTGTGAGAATAGAAAATGGATGTTTTCACCTGAAAACTGAACTGAATGGAGCATAAGCTAATCAGCTGGAATATCCTCTGTCAGAGTTTTATGTTGCAAAATTCAGCATATCTATATAGGTATTTCGCGAGGATTTATAGACAGTTCAATGTGCAGGCAGCAGTATTGCGTCGGTGTTAAAAGTCGGTAGAGGGATGGTAAAGAGATATGACGGGTACCAGATGAACGACAGAGTTCAAGAGATCAACAAATTGAAGACCCCTTGGTGATGCAAGTATTTCTGGTTGAGTTAGAGGGAGCCCGGTGAACTATTAGAATTTAGGGTGTCGGAGTTAAAAGCAGTATGGAGATAGTGAGAGAGGTTTAGGTGATATCATTGGGTGCATCCTGCTCTGGAGAATTAGATGCTGAAGTTGTCATTGCTGTAAGGGTATTTTTGATCGAGCTGCCCGGTGCTACCAGAGAGAAGTGACGGTGTGGGTATCAAAATTGGCGCAGAGGTAATGACGGACATTATGACGGCACCAAATGAGCCTCCAGATCATTCTGACTCCATTGTTCTAATCGTCGTTACTATTCGAGTAATTCTGGAGGAGTTAAGACAACCTGTCTGGTTTGGTAGAAATGTTAATGGGTCTGACAAAACACTGTCAAAGGTGGTAGGAGATATTTGTGTGGTGCGGTTGTGATATATAAGCCCTGAATAATACACTGGTCAATTCGCCGTACAGATATGGGTATTTTTGAAGTGGTCAGGCGCAAATCTGTAAATAATAGAACATATGTGTTTCGGTTTTTAGGGGACTCAAAGACATCGGAAAAGAAACAAAGGAGAATCAACAGACCCTTCAGGACCAGAGGATTGCCCTGATCAAGTTACCTGTTAACATGAGTATTACTGATGGAGTTAAGGTGAGTCCTATAAATACTGCGATTTCGCTGTGGAACGAATAAGGAGAAATATACAGAAGGAGATGTACAGGAAGGTTTTCAGGGTGCCATAGGAATCGACTGACTCGTATCATTCCAACGGTGAAGCTACCACAATTGTTCCGTTAATTTCGCCGGAGTTAGGGCCAATTTCGTGAAACTGTAGAATTGAGGGTGGTAGTGTAAAACGACGGCAGATGTTAGCTGGTGAGAAGTTTATGGTATCAAATGAATGCCATAAGATTGTAGATAACTCCCGTCAAGTCCCCATTACTACATGGGCGTCCATTTTGAAGTTAGGGCATTTCTACGAAACGGTGAAATTTGAGAAGCTGATGTTAAAAGTGCAATAGAGGTTAGATGTGACCATTGAAGGGCTTAGAAATGGACAGCTGGAGTAAGTGCAACTCGCAGATATGTCGGCGTGATGATACAGGTATCTTTAGAAATGTTAGGATATTTCTGTGAAAAGTCGAAATGAAGTGTTGCAGTTTTAACAGGCACTTAAGCAACAGAAGGGGCAGTTGGGGGTGGCCATTAAAATAGCCCGTACTCGAGGGACGGGATTGTTTAGTTTCACCAAGATACGGATATTTATGGTGAAGTTGGGCCCAACTCAGTGTTATGTAGAAAATGTGTGATCCACTTATATTCGTAGTGGAGATTTAAGTAGAAGCACAGATTGTACAGCTAGAGTCGTTACTATCTGATGAACACACAGGCTAGGAGATTATATATCTACGCGTATTTCTGAGGGTGTTAGGGTCCGATCAAGGTGGGGTAAAATATTCAGGATCGGTGTTACAAGATAGGGAGGGGATGGGAGGCAATTACAGGTGGACACATTAGGATGTAGTCTTATGTGGCAATACCATATTCAAGTCAGTCTGATGATGAGGGTATTTTTGGTGGAGTTAAGCACCGTTGTAGGTAAAAGTAGAAATGTGAGAGTCTGAGCTAAAAGTAAGAGGGAAGTCGTCAACTAGACAATCAGGGTATTGTAGAACTCGCAGAGTTCAGACAAATACGGTGGTCAACTTGCCGAATCCATCAGAGTATTTCTGGAGGAGTTGGGGCCGGCTGTGTGGTCAAGTGCATTTAGGAGTTTTGGAGTTCATACTGTATAAGAGGTTGTGGGAGATAAATATGTAACAGTAAATGAACACTACGCCTCAAAGAGGTATGTCGGTGAAGTCTCTACTACAATGCAGGTATTATTGAACAAGTTGTCCCATGTTCTGTTACAAGCAGGTTTATGATTGTCCGTGTGGAAATTTGGTAGAGGGTGGAAGTGGATAATTAAAAGGGATCAGTAGAATCTGCAGACGATCATGAACAAGCTGATCTGCTCTAGATTATAATGCGAGTATTTTTGTAGGAGATGGGCGGAATTGTGAGAAAAAGTAGAATTGGGGGCAGAAGTTTTAAAAGTGTTTAGGGGATAATAAACAGGGCGTACATGGTACCACCGTAATCACATGGCTCGAGGCAATTCTCCTGTCAAGTCCCCAAGATAATTGGAGCTTTAGTGGAAGAGTTGGGGCAGTTCCCTGAAAACGTTGAAAATGAGAATTTCCGTTTTGAAAGTTATTCAGAGCTGACGGTAAGATACCTAGTTTCCTTTTTGAATGGCCAATCATTGGTAAGTACGCAGGTAACGTTGTCATTATGATACTGCGTTTATTGAATGAGTTGGAGCGAGGCCTGAGTCAGGATACTACATTGATATTTGGGGTGTTGCGGTTGGAATTTTGTGAAAACAATAAGGAAGAGGCATGAAGGGTATTAGAAGAGCTATCCGTACTGTAGTAACCCAAGGGTCAAGCCTACTTTTTTATGTGGGTATTTTTGAACAAGTTTGGACGAGTTGTATGGCAAGTTAGAATTGGGGGTGTGGGTGTTAAAAGCTGAAATATAGAAGAGAGAGAGACATACAGGGTACCATTTGAATCGCTAGGGCTTGGAAAACAGCTGGAGAAGCCGTGATATTCATTCAGGTAAATCTGGTAAAGTTGCGGCCATTTCTGTCAGACACAGGATATGAGGTTGGTAGGTGTACCAAGATGTAAGAGGTAAGGGGAGGGATTTAAAAAGTTTTTTCTAATACTTCCAACCCCAATTATCATCAGGTCAAGTTTCCATGGCTATGGGGGTATTTTTGTGCCTTCTGAGAACATTTCTGTGAACCAGCATCATTGGGTATATTGAAGTTAAAAGTGTGAAAAAGGCAGAAGAATAGACATGAATGGTAGGATAAGAACTAATATTGCTCTATGATTACATTGGAGGCATCGTCATTGCGATGTGGATTTTATTGATGGAATTGAAGAAAGCTACATGAGTGGAGTCCAATTGGGGATGTAAGTGGTATTTTGTTAAAGCTATAGCATGGATGATATCGTTGTCGTCATAGATGAGGCCCCAATTTCTAGAATAAAACGAACAAGTCGTACTGTACCGACTAGTCTGCTATTTCGGGTGAAGTTGCAAACTATGGCGTGACCTAGTAGATTTGTGAATGGGGGCGTTAAAAGTTAGTATTGGGTTGTAGGAGAAGGTGGAAGGGAGCTAGATGGTTTAATAGAACTTTTCGAATATGTTGGTCAAGTGTTTGTCTCAATACCAACTCTCTTAAAGAAGATCACAGCATTTCAGCAAATTTTAGAAAATGAGTGTATCGATTTTAGAGAGTAGTATTGGTCAACGAAAGAGACATCGCGTGTATTCTAATAATATAGGGATCTCGGAGAATACTATAATCAAGTCTCTGTACCGGTGCGAGTATTTCTGACGAAGTTGGGCCAGTTCTGAAATATGGTAGAAATGGGAGATGTGTTGTTAAGAGACGAGGGTTTACGACAGGCAATATTACAAGGCCCCAAATGAGTCACCGAATTCGGAGAAGTCTAATGATCAACTCGGCATATCATTACGGATATTCCTGAGAAACCCGGAGAGAGCGTTGTGTGAATGCAGAAGTAGAGGTGACGTAGGTAAAACTTATGAAGAGATAATGGCAAAGGTGTGAAGGGTCCCAAATCAAAAAACTAGCGGTAGGAAATATGTTACTGAAGGACGCATAGATATATAAGTATTTTTGAGAGAGCTAGTGCCAATTTTCAATTTTCTCAAAGTAGAGAATGTCGGTGTTTAAAGCGAAAGGAAGGGTGTAGGAAGGAACAAAGCGGCGATTCACCAATCTTCCGTCTATCGGTAACGTAATAACCAAGACCCCGTTGAAATTCTGGTTGTTATTAATAAGTTAGGGGGAGCTATGCTGAGATGTGGAACGGGGTGGAAGGCTGTTCATGTTCAATTTGTAGGAGGTATTAGGCAAGAGATGTATGTAGATATGAGAACCTCAGTCTCTGACGATAACACTGGGCTAGTAGCCTGTTTGATATGGGTATTCGGGGGAGGTGACAGCCCGTCACTCTGTACCAGCATTAGGGAAGTCGGGGCAAAACGTACGTACAACTAGGAGGATAATATTTTAACGGAGACTCTGGAATAACCAGGACCTGAGTATTCTAATGGTGAAGACTCCGCAACATTCTGAGTATTTCTGAAGGAGTTACAGTGGCATGCATATTTTGACTACAATGGCGTTGAGACAGTATGTGAGTAAGAAATCGGAAACAGGGAATCCATGGTATCACTTAATTTGCCTGTTGCTCAATACTACGCACGGGACGTTACCTTGACTACATGGGTAGTGTTGGTGAAGCTAGAGGAAGATTTGTGTGAACACTGCCGTGGGATATCTTCGGTTTTAGAAATGAGTAGAGATAGTAGACCAAAGAGTAACAGCATTGATAAAACAGAGCCGCTCATGGAGTGAGGTGAATCACTCGCCCTAGTCATGGGGGCATTTTTGGTCTCGTTGAGGTGGGTTGAGTGTCCAGCTGGAGTCTAATGTGAAGGTGTAATGAGGCGAATATAGTAGAAGCAGAGATACCAAAGATATCACTAAAACACCCCTGCTCAGATAGTTAAGATGGTTAATTCTCCATCTCTGTGAGAGTATTTCTGGGGATGCTAGAGAGAGTTATGTGAAATGTACGAAAATCATAGTTGAGTTCTTAAGAGATATATGCGAGGGAAGGGACATATAAAGGGTAGTTTCTCACACTCGGTATGACTCCGATTCTACCCCGGCCTCTGTACTATTCTGGACTTCATATATTGGCTCATTCGCTTTACTTCTAGCTTGTCAATTGAATGCAGCGGTGATCTCAGCAGCAACTTATAGGTTTTAGAGGTATACAGAAGGGTCTGAGAGTCATGTCATAAGAGGTTCAAACAGATAACAACCTTCCTAGGCTGAAGTTATAGCAACAGATACAATTTACACCAGATATATTGACACCGATCCCGATACCAGAATACATAACCCGGGTCTAACTGTCTTAAAAGTAATAGATACACACCAGTAGCTGATAATATTGACAGTAGCCAACGATTAAAGTCTGCCCCAAACACCTTTACTTCATCCTACTCTCAAATATCCCCTTTATGAGCCATTTCAATCGATTTTTTGTCGGGGCGCTGACTCAGCAGATGTCCGATATACACTGTCCAATTTTACAATTTTTCAAGTTCCAGCCTGGCTAGCTCAATCGGTAGAGCGTGAGACTCTTATTCAAAGGTCATCTCAAGGCTGTGGGTTCAAGCCCCACGTCGGGCTTATTTTTTATTTTTTGCAGAGCATATCTGGGGCAACAAGTCTCAGGGAGAATGCGACAGCCGCTAAGGCTGAGCAAGCAACAGGTTAGGGGGGCTGTATCTTCGTTTTCCTTTGCTATGGCGTTCGTACTATTTAGAGGCTCGTCGTAAAGCAGGTTTGAAACGACCTCATCGCGAGACAAGATACGAAAGCTTATTGAGGCTGAGTTTATGAGGACCAATGTTGTAATAAGGGAATGAGTATATAGCATACTAACTGTAATACTGATTGAGGCAGTAAGAAAAGAAAGACAGAAAATAAGTCTCCTTAGGTTTGATAACGATTTTAGTACCACCATTAGAATCTCCGGCCTTTTATGAACATTTTGGTACAACTATTTCCTCGATAAATTGTATAAATATCGAAAAATACAACTATTTGTCATTCTAAATATTGAATGAAGATAATTTCTCATCATTATTATCACGACCTAGCCCCAATATCTGCTCTCTCAATTCTTTGTCTCCTAATAGGTCACTGGACCGATACCATTTGGGGTGCAGAATATCTGGCAGGAAATATGCATCTCGAGCCTCACCATTTGGGGCGGATTTAATATGGTATAGAAGTCGAAATATTGTGAGAAGGTGATGGATTAAAATGGTGCCAAAAGAATAAGACAGAGTCCAGGAGTCGAATGGTTTCTTTGTATAGTAGCTTCCATTATTGTACCATCATTTTGATACCCCCTCATCCTCCCTTGTTCTGCAAGATACATCATATTATGCATACCCTGCAAGCTTATCTCAGATACATCTCTACTCCTAAGAACTTCGTTTCAGCCCTATTTGGCGAATGGGGCTTTTGAGCCCCTCTTAAATATGTCAGGAGCCCCTTCCCTGCCAGCTAAACACAACCATCATTTTTCTACACGCAATCATCATCTTTTGCTTACTCATCACCATGACAGTGATACGGCAACCTCCAGAGGTGGTAAAGAGACCTTCTCTTCAGGAGATTAAGATCCAGTACCTCCAGCATCTTGCCAGAACGACAGCTAGCAATCTCGAAGTCTGGTCAGGCGATTTTGCCTCAATTTGCAAAGGTGTAAATGGCACTGTTCAGATTGTTGCGTCTTTACTTGAGGGTCAGTTTGATGCTCGTTCTGAACCTGCTTTTTTTCGCCACGAAACCGCAGTTCGAAACCTGTTGACGATTTCAAATGAGCTGAAATGGATCGAGTTGTGTTTTCGCAAGCACAACGAGACGCCTTTGTTCCCTCAGGATGCAGCCGTCTTCTTATTCACTGAGGACGATGTGGTCAGAGGTGTTCACAAGTATCTGCATGATTTGAAACAGCAGGATGCTTTGGAGTTAGATGATCATAGTGATTATTACACTCCTTTCTCTTCTCCCTCTGATGTTCCTGAGAGACGTGAGTCTGATCAGGAGGAGAATGAAGATCAGGATAACCAGGGAAATGGGTCTGTGTCTGATTCTGGTTCAGACTCCGAACCTGGTCAAGCTGACAAGTCTGGGTCTGAGTCTGATTCTGATGGTCCTGATCAGGGTGGGGCTGGTGAAGGGTCTGGAGGTACATCTCAGTCTGGAGATATCTCTGATTCTAGTTGGGTAGATGTTTCTATGCCTGAGGAGGGTACTGGGGAGGGTGGTGAGGACACTGCTATGGAAGACAATGCTATGGAGGATGTTGCTATTGAGGATAAGGGAGCACTTGAGACTGATACTCCTGAGACTGCTCTTCAGACTGCTACTGAGACTGCTTCTGATACTGTCCCTGAGACTGTTCCTGAGACTGTTCGTGAGACTGTTGCTGAGTCTTCTACTGAAGCACCTGAGACTGTTCCTGAGACTATCACTGCTTCTCAGTACATGGATACTTCCCTGGACACTTCTGAGATTCAGGACACCCTGGCAGATTCGGTCCATTCTGAAACAGAATCTGAACTGTCAGAATCTTCATCTGACCTATCTTCATCCTCTCCTGGTTCTGATCCTGAGGCAGACATGCCTGACGTACCTGCTGAACTCCGTTTAGTCGGTAGTGTCAATGGAAGTGAGGACAATTATTTTATGCTTCCCATGGGCATTCTTGATCACTACTCTTCGTCTCCTGGCTCTGGAGTTGGTCCTGAGACTGATTCTGGAGACGAGACTGAGACAGAACTGACAGTCGCTTTGGCTGATACTGCTCCTCTTCATCCCCATGCTCTTGACAGTGACAGTGACTCGGAGGATTCTGTTCAAGGAGGACTCATCACTAGAAGGGCTACTGGCACTGGTGAGGCGTCTGGTCAAGGAGGAGGACTCATTACCAGAACGATAACCGGCGGTCCTCGTGAGGAGCCTGTTCAAGGAGGAGGACTCATTACTCGAACGATAACCGGTGGTGGTGCCACTATCAGCTGGCAGGCGGGAGATGGACCTCCTGATCGGGAGTTTTGGGAGGACTTCAGAGACGGAACCGAGTCGGGGTCTGAGATGAACACGGACGAGATCCACGAGGAATTGGAGAGGATGCGGAACGGGATTCCGCTTGAGCAATGGGAGGAGCCAGAGGTGGAGTCAGAGGTGGAGTCAGAGGTGGAGTTGGAGTCAGAGATTGGACATTCTGAGACTGACGCAGAGACTGGTCATTCCTGGACGTTCGACGAGGATACGGATGAGGAGGGGGACTTGGGACAGGTTGTGGAGGAGGGTCAGGAGGGGGAGGAGCAGGAGGGGCAAGAGGATGTTCACGATGTTCAGGGACAATATGATGAGCCAATGGAGGAGGATCGACAGTCTGGGCAAGGTGGTATGGATGATCAGGAAGAGCAGGGGCGGGGTGAAGAGGATGGTCAGGAGGAACAGGTTCAGCTGACTGAAGACAATGACCAGTTTGAACAAGTTGAGCAGGAACAGACTGAAGACAATGACCAGTCCGAACAGGAACAGTCTGAACAAGAACAGTCTGAACAGGAACAGTTTGAGGCCCAGCATCAGGTCCAAGATGAACAGGCCCAGTCAGACGTCAGTTCACTTGATATTGGTGAGGAAGAGGAACCTGAAGTCGAGTCTGAGCCTGGAAGTGAGTCTGAATCTGGAAGTGAGTCTAAGTCTGAAGGGTCTGAAGTGTCTGCCTCTGAAGGGTCAGCTCAGGAGTCAACATGGAGGGAAGTGATCGATGAAATGCAGGAGGACTTGAGTCGGACAGAGGAGGAGTTGGAGCGTCTGCAGGAGGAGGAGAAGCTGAAACAGCGGCGGAAGTCTCGGCCTACCGAATCTGCCACCAACCCACACCATTCTCGGGAGTACTTGGAGTACATGGGTTCGTTTCAGGATCAGTCAGATACCTTTGTCGACAGCGAGCGGTACTTTTATCAGGCTGAGGAGGAGGAGGAGGAGGAGGAGGAAGTTGAGGGGGGAAGCGATGGATACTATGGAGATGAGGAGGACATTCAAGATCAGGAGAGTGACTCTGAAGAGGAGAGTTCAGAAGAGGAGGTAGACGCTCAGCACTCTGATGAGGTTGACTCTCAAGACCAGGATGTTCAGATGTCAGATGATTCACCTGTGGATGACTCTTCTGACCAGCCTTTACTTGCTCAATCGTCTCTCGAGCGAAATGCCATGGTGACTCAAGAAGCGACTCGTCTGGTGGAGTTGATTAGCCGTCCCCAAAGGCTGGAAACGATTGCGGAGGAGGAGGAAAACCAGCAGACGATGGCTGATCGTGCTATCGACTGGGAGAATGATGACGTCGAGCTACTGATGTCTCCTCCACCTGATCAGGTGGAGTTTACCGAGCAGGAGTTGCAGCAGCAGGAGCTGGAGCAGGAGCAGCAACAGGAGCTGGAGCAGCAACTGCTTCAGTCACAGGGTCAGGAGGTGCAGCCTGTTGTCCAACCTACTGTCCACCAATCTGCTGTACAGACAGTTCAGCCTGTCCACCAGTCTCCTGAACAACGTCAGTCTACCAAGAGACGATGTTCCGGGTCCCCAGTGAGGGAGGAGGGTCAGCAGAATGGTAACTACAACAACCAGAACCAGCAGTATCAGAATCAACAACAACAGAATCAGAACTTCCACCACCAGAATCAAAACCAGTTACAACTCCAGAACCAGAACCAGATTGTTCACGCCAACACCCGCGGAACTAAACGAAAACACGACCGACCGACCATCTTTCACATGTTCCTAGCACGACTGGCAAAACGACTCAAATCAACCCACCCAGACCAAACCAGATGCGCCGGAATCATGTCTCTGTCTGGTACCTGTCCTTTGCCTCCAGGCCAACCCCCCCTGGCTGACGACTTTGAGTCTCTGGCAGACTTCGCAGACCTGAACGCACAGGTTGACCCAGATGTTTCCATGACGTCTGCTTCGACGACTTCTTCGCCAGACAGACGGTCTGACGTTGATATGACTGATCGACATCCTTCTTCTCCCTTTCCCGACGCCAGGCCAGTGGAGTACGTTCCTGAGCAAGAGTATGTATCACACCCCAATTCTCCCGAAACCACCTCTAACTCAGATATCGTAGTCAGCCGTTCAGGTACAAGCCTTTCTCCACGGAACCACCCTTCAATCCCCAGAGTTTCGAGCACTGGGGAGGAGTGTACAAGCACGACCCCTTTGCCTCTACTAGACCGGAGGGGTGGAAGCACCCGGAGTGGATCAGTCAGATCAACAGACTGTACGGGTGGGACCAGAACAGACATCACTCCAGCAACCAGTGGAACCAGATCGACTCCAAGAACCCATTCGCTGAGTTGGCAGTGCCCAACCAGTGGAACCAGAACCCGCAGCCCAGACAGACCGTTGGGAACCCCTTCGCTCAGTTTGCACAGCCCAACCAATGCAACAGTCAGAACTCACAACCCAGACAGTCAGACAACCACTGGAATGACGACTCCGACAGCCAGTATGACCCCAGCCAGTACAACCCCAGCCAGTACAACCCCAGCCACTCCTCCGGCCCCCAGAGCAGACAGGATAACCACCTTGGAGGCAGACCGTCGACGTGGCTCCAGCATGCTTGATGTTTATGATACTCCTGTGCAGAACACGAGACGGTGGAGAGTTATTAAGCGGAGAAGGGTGAGTGGAGAGGGTGGTGATAGTGGTTCAGATAGTTCAAGTTCAGACAGTGATGCCAGTGGTGAGAAGGGTGCTAACAAGGAGGAAGAGAAGGAGGAGGTGAAGGATGAAGTTGATGGTTTGAAGGACAGTGAGAGTGACAGTACCAGTAACTCTGACAACGACAACTCCAACTACAGTCACAGCAACAACGAACAGTTTGACGGAGAAAACATTCCAGCCCAAGACATGACGCCAAACTACTCTCCCGAGAAAATCGACATTGTGTCTGATGACCCCGACTCTGACCCCGAATCAGTCCAATCGATTGACGAGAGATGGGAACAACTGGCACGACAGGAAAAAACAGAAACCACCAAACGAAGAAGAAACAATCCGAGAGAGGCAGCCTTGAAGGCAAAACAAGCCTGGCTCGACTTGAACAAATATAAACTCATGAATGGAAAAGGAGAAAAAGACAGTGAGTGGCTTCCCCCCGGAGGAAAGAGGAAGATGATAAAGTAAAGGAATGGTAGATGTAATAGATGAAATTTTGTATGTGTGTGTGTTTGTGTGTGTAACTGTATGAAAAAAGAAAAAAAAAAAACACTCGGTAGATGTATTGATAATGTCGATGTGTTAGCCAATATTGTCTTTAGAAGATCACGGGCTACCATTTGATACCATATGAGGTTTTCTTCTGTTTGATTCTGACAAAACAGGGCGTTTTCTCCTGTATGGTGAGTTCTTTTTTTAGGCCTTAACTACGGTGTGTAGTCAAAGAGAAGAATATCAGGATTGGGGTAATATATGGTGTAACAAAAAAGAATATCCTTATTATGGGTATGCAAGTCGTATGGAACTCCTTCTAAGCTCTGAAACTGATTTTTGGAGAGAAAACCTGTATCTTCGAAAATGCATATCAAGTTACAAGTTGCTGTAAACAAAGGAGAAACGTAGAAACTGAGAGGTATATGGTATCAATGTGATCCCCTGACCTATACGACTTTATCACTGAAGTCCCCATTATGGCATAAGTACTTTTCAGGGAGTAGAGGGAGGTTCTGTGTCCAAGTATATATGTAATGTTTGACGTAAAAGAGGCTAGGATATAGCTACAGATACGTAGATGACGTTATCAGGGTAGCTGAGAGGTTAGAAACACACCAGATGATTATCCACTGTCATGTGCGTACTTCCGAGGAAGTTATGAGGAGCCAGATTGTAGAGCAGAATTATGTGTTGAGGTGACAAAAGTGGGAGAAATACAGTAGGAGAGTCATGTGCTATATCACTCGAATTTACCGAGTCCATAGATCAACTTAGAACCATTGATGTCTCCCTTACAACTATATTTCCGATTTTATCCACTACACCCCATTTTCCACAGTTTCACACAACGGCCCCTAATTTTTCCAGAAATACCGACATGGACACAGCGACTTTTCCAGGTAAATACAGATAACCGTCGCTTCCATTTAATACCCATTGAGTGGTACATACTATCTCATAGCTAATTCTAACATCTAGGCCTATGTGTGTGAGCATATAGATCTGTCTCTAACTTCTTCAGAAATACTCACATACACAAGCTGACTTGACCGTTGTACTCCTATACCCTGGGCCTTCTCTGAAATAACAGATCTCTCACATATTACACATTCATAGCTATCTGTATAAGCGACCCAGTTTTCACCGTTTCACATAACTCCATATAATTGACCTAGAAATACCAATAGAGCAAAGCCGAGTTGATAATTCTCGTAATAACGCCTATTGGATTCGCATGGTACCATTTATGCCTTCCCCCTGCATTAATGCATATCTTGACAGCCGCACACCATGTGTCCCCACACAAACATGGGCAGAACTTCGTAGCAAAATATCCTTATAACTACAGGGAAGTGATAGGCGTACTCCCTGGACTTAGGAGATTCTAATCATACCCTATAAGCCTATACTACCTCCTGTTTCCCGGCTTTTATACTTCCACCTCCACTTCTCAATAACCACTTAACTGCCCCCAGCTTCACCAAAAATACTCCCATAATCTTGGATACTAGACCATTATTCTCTCCTGCTCTCGAAAACCTTTTTGGTGCCATTTGATTCTCTCCCGTTGCTTCTTTGCTACTTTCAACACCAGATGCTCTAGTTGTACTTGAACTCTACAACTTCTAACTCACCCAGAAATACCCGTAGCGACTGAAGAACTGGATCATTGTTTTTATTAGAGCTATCTCAATCCATTGGTACCACCTATACCTACACTTGTACCATACCTGCTTTGGTACTGTTCACTTTTGCAGCTGTCGTACTATTGATGTCCATAGAACTGCGTTCAACACCTACTCAAATACTCTCACAGTTGGTATGACTTGAAAAGGTTGCTCTTCGAGCCCTGAGAATTCGAAAAATACCCTTTATGTCACTCCTGCCATCCTCCATCTACTTGTGCTATCGAAACATCAATTTTGTGTATTCTGAGAACTGGCTCTAACTTCATCAGAAATACCTGTATCGTTGGGGAGTCTTGACCAGAGCAGTTTATGGAGCTCAGGGATTCTAATGGTACCATGTACACCTCTCTTTCCACCTCCTGCTGACTTTTAACTACCACCCCCCTAATTCTACTTTTTCACACATGTCTCTCCAACCCAACTAAAAATAGCTACATCGCCAAAGCATCTGGACTAAAATAATCTTCTGGGTCGCAGATTTCACTGTTCCTGTTTGTGTCTTTTCCACGCTCTTCCTTCCCCTTTTAACCCCCTCCTGCGTATACCACATGAGAAAACTCCGTCGAACTTCAAAGGAAAAGGTACTATTACAACGGCGACTGGACCATCGTATTGCTACAGACCTGGTAAACCATTTGGAGCCATGATTGATTAATTTAATTTTGTTTCTACCCACATTTTCCTCTCCCTCCTACTCTAGGAGAATCGAAGCTGCCATCAGCTCCTTCAAAAATGTTCGCACCTGTAGCCCAACTTAATCATGATATTCCCCAAGTCGAGCAGTCTCGTATGTATCCTCAAATCGTGTGCTACTACCTTTTACCAACTTTTAACACCGACCTCCCCAAATATGTTTCCCCATATCGGAGTCCCCAATAGCTCGGGTAACACCGACATTAGTTTGGAGACTTCAGTAAAATGTTTTCTTGATCTCGTTTATACCTTTGATACCTTGTAGTTCTTTCCTAGAACCCCCTTCAGCTTTCTGTACTTCATCTCCCATATTCGTTCAAGTCACTAACATCCTAGAACTCTACCAGAAATGCTCATATGAACATATAAACTGGTCCAGAGTAATCCTTAAATCTGGGCTATCACAATGATATCTTGAATGCCCTATTTTCTATTTGTTTCAGCCTTTTTCCATTCACACCCCCAATTCTTCGCGAACGCACATCTGCTCTCAAAACTCCCAGAGATACTCACATTGCAGCAACAATTGGATCATTGTGATCTTCACGCGCTAAAGAATCGTATGGGATCGTCCACATCTGAGCCTATACCTCTTTCTCCATTTTAACACCAACCCCCAGAACAACGCCCCGTATAGAACTCCCCATACTGTATTAAAAATTACACCCATCGACATGGCGACTAAATCATTGTATTTCCGTCTCAAATCTTAATCCAGCAGTACCACGCACCTCTAATTTACTAGCTAATACCATCTTTTTACCCCGACCTTCCCCATGACAATGTGAAGCAGGATCGAACCAGCTGCTCCAGAAATACTCGTACTGTGAAGGGTGGTTGACTAAATTGATTTCTGTGTTCTACAGTGTAATTAGAACAATTCTTGACTTCCCAGCTACGCTGTACCCACTATTAACACTTGCTTGCCCGGTTCTACGTATTCGTAAAATTTAACAATTTGGAATTTTTGGTGACCAAAACTATCCTCCAATAAGAGAGACAAATATGAGCTGATAGTGCTTCTAAGTGGAACCTAACCTACTGTTTGTCCACTTGTACTAACTATTATCTCAGACTGGAACTAGTTCATTCACTCATGCACCTCCCTTGTATCTACACAATTGAACACAACTTAACCAGGAATAATAACAGAGACATGAAGGCTTGATTATTTTGTTCTTTACGCTCTGGGGGTCATTCTAGTACATGCTGTGTTTCTTGTGACACCTCTTTGCAAATTCTACTACCTATCCCTAATGGTGCATTTTATTCAGAACTCGATGCAACACTCTAGAATATACATTTGTCATAATTCAAAGTTCTGAAACTGTTTTCTGAAGACCTGTGATTTCAGAAAATGCCTTTAGTATCTCTCCTTTTCCCCTTTAGAGACTTCCATATTCGAAACTCCCATTTCCTAATTTTATAGAGCTGCCCCCAACATTTCCAGGAATATTCAAATAGCAATGGACACTTAACAGGAGTAGTGGTTGGAACGGTATGAGACAGATGAGACCAAATATGACATCCTTCCGATGGTTTTCCACTCTTTTACACTTGCCTTCCCATTTCTACTTTGCCATACAACTGCTCCCAACTCCACCATAAATACTCACATCGTTCAGCCAAGACCCCCATTATT
Organism: Yarrowia sp. E02; assembly: GCA_017639365.1. NCBI lineage: Eukaryota > Fungi > Ascomycota > Dipodascomycetes > Dipodascales > Yarrowia > Yarrowia sp. E02. The sequence continues at coordinate 828,115 of JAAQQX010000007.1, read as the reverse complement.
ATTGTCATTCCTTGCGGATTATTGGGGGTTTCCCTCTTCCTTTTCTCACGATACGTCTCCCCTTTTTGGCAGCTACTCTATCACGTCTACCTGCAAACAGTTGCCCCAACTCTATCAGAGATACTGGTGTAGTGGAGCAGATGTGAGCAGTGTAATTCAGGTGGCTTGATCATTTCAATGGTCTCATTCATGTCAGTACTGCATTTAATCCACACGAGTTATGACACAGATATCCCTAAATTGAAGATGCAGAAGCTTGGTTCTAGTTTCTTCAGAAATACTCCCATCATCATAGGGACTTGACCGTTATGTTTCATAGGCTTAGGAGGGACTAGTGGTGTCTTTTGGGTCTCTTCTGGCTCATTTTACGCAATTTCTATACCAACTAACACATCTCTACTTTTTCATACATATGCACTCAACTCTACCAGAAATAATCGTACTGGAGTGTAGTCTTCACCAATGTATTTCTTTAGCTCTAGAGAAACTGATGGTAACACCGGTTCCATCTCGACACTATCCTACCTACTTTTAACACCGACCCTTGCTCAGCTACTGGCCACAGAAAGGTTCCTGATCTGATCAAAAATCAACCGCTCAAAATGAGGACTTGGCCGTCACTTCCTTCATGGCGTTTCTCTTAAGTGGACCTCCTTATATCCGCTGTTGTATCTCTTTCGTTTCTCCAATACCGAAACATGCAGTTGAGGGTGTTACGGAACTGTTACTAGCTCGCTCGGAAATACACAGACATCCAAGCATGATAGACAGGAGTACTCCTCACGCTCCGTAGATTCATCCGGTACCAAATACGCCACTATTAACTGATATATTCCAACTTTTACAATTCCACCCCCAACTCTACTTTACCATACAGTCCGTCCTAACTCTTTCAGAAATATACACACCAACCCAGGAAAGGTATTATTATGTTACACATGGTCAGGGGATTCAGGAGGTACCAATTATACCATATCTGCTAACTTTTATCTACTATTAACACCACCCTTCCAATTCTACATTTCCACATAACTGACCCTAACTTGTTCAAAAATACCCATATAACGAAGGGAATCTGTTCATCTTGATCCTCAGAGCCGAGAGGAGTCTCAGTTCCTTCTTGTCTCTCTTACCAGCTCTATTATCTTTTTAAATCGTAGCATCTATTTTCAGGTTTTCACAGAACAGCTTCTATATTTATCAGCAATGATTTCACGGCTATTGTAAGTTGATAAACGCAATCCTCACACGCTAATAATGCTGATTATTCCTACTATTTCTCTCCTATTGTAGCGGTTCATCTTTTAGCATCGAATTACCGACTCTCAACTTATCACGCAACTGTCCCTAACTCCTTGAAAAATACCCGTACCACTAAGCCGACTTGACCGTTGTGAGTGCCGTCATCTGGTAACACAGTAAATACCCCCAATTCCTCTACTATTATCCCTTGCTTGTCTCTAACACCGAGACTCTCATTTTCTTCGTTTTACAGTTCTGCCTCTAACTGTCCTAGGAATACTCCCATCGGTATGGCGTGTTCTTCAGCTTGCTCCTTGGCTCATAGAATTTGGGTTAATACCACACAAGTATCACTTGCTACGATTTACCAATTTCTGGCACTCCCCTTGCAATTCTTCATGGCTATACAATTGCCTCTACCGAAGTCGAAATAATTTATTCACTCATGGTGTCTTTACCATTGTTATATTCAGGACGTGAAGAGCATATTATCCCCCCATTCATATGTCTGCTACCTTCTTCTCTTATTTTTACACCAACACCTGATTATGCCTCCGCACATACCTCCCTCTAGTTCCTTCAAAAAATCCAGTAATACCGCATAGAGCCGACATGCATTCTCCCAGAGCTTACCGCTGCTAAATAAGCTGCTAAACTATCCCTTATTCGTTCTGTGCACTTTTAACAGGGACAGACCCTTTCTCTACAAGGTTATAAAACATAAAACTGGCCCTAACTGAATCAAAAATACCCGTATCGTCTCAGCGTTTTCACCGTCTCGATACACTAGATCAGGCTCGCTTTTGACGTCTTGAAGTAGTTCCGCTAGTCCTTTTTCCCCCCTTTTACTCCTACAACTCGCAACTCTACAGTTCGGTACAACTCCCGTAACTCGCTCAGTAATATTCACATTACCAAGGCAAGTTCACCATGATGTTAGTCGGTAGGAGGAGATCTTTAAGTTACCCTTCACTTCTTGACTACAACTTTTATACATATTTTAACAAAGACATCCTCAACTCCCCTCCGGCACAGATCAGCTTACAACTGTTTCATGAATACCAGTATAATTTTGCAGATTTGACCAACGTGCTCCTCAAAATTAGTAAATCTATGGTGTACCGTTCGTTTCTCTTTTTTTGTTGTTCCCTTTATTGCAAAAAATAAATACTCATTTTCTAATTTTATCCGAACTCCCCCAACTTCACAGGTGATAATTGAATCATTATGGCGACTTTACCAGCGATCTACTCAGAGATAGACAAATCCATTGGTACCATGAATGCCCTATTTACTTTCTTTTTCCCTCGTTTAGCACCGACCCTCCCAATTCTACATAACCTCACAACTGGCTCCAATTCCCTCAAAAATACTCCCACATCTCTAACAACTTGATCAATAGTTTCCCACCGGTTAGAAGCTTCTGATTTGGCCTTGTACCTCTGCGTTCCCATCACTTTCTGATCATTATCACCGATACTAGTAAATCGTCTATTGGATAACATCCCTCAACTCCATCAATAATACTCGTATAGATATGATGAGTTGAGCAACTATTTTATCTCTTACGCTAGATCTCAAAACTACATCTCATTCCTCTCCTTTACTTCTCCATCTACCTTTAACCCTCCGAACCCCAATCCTAATTGGACACAAAAATGTCCCCAATTTACTCAAAAATACTTATGTTGCGAGCGCGTCTTGGACATCTCATTTATACCAGCCATAAGAGTCATTTTCTCTTTCCAGTCTCCCCTACCACCTTTCATTGACTCTCAAAATCAAATTTCTCAAAACCTACTTTGAACTGATCCTCACCCACCATAATGAAAAATATCTATATCAACTCGGGATCTCAACCAGAGTATTTCCCTGAGTGTTGTGATTCCAACGGTACAATGAACGTCTCCCTTAACACTCCCCACCCAAGATTTGTCCATACTCCCCCAACTCTACTTGAGAAAGAACCGACACCTAACTCCATCAGAATAACCAGTACCGTAAAGGCGACTTGTCGTATTTAATGCTCAGAGGCAAGAATCACTATTGATCCCTTTTTGTCTCTACCACCTCTTTTTTACAAGTTTTAACAGCGACACCAAATACTTTGATAGAACAGGAAGGAGGACTAAAACACGACAAAATGCAGTAGAGGAAGAGTTAGCGATAGTATGAGCATCTCTGACCGCCCTAGAATGTGTTAGTGAAGTCCTAATAGTCTTGTATACATATTTAAGGAAGTCAGGGAGAGATGTCTGGTTATGTAGATAAGAAAGGGTGACAACTTCAGAAAAGTGGATGTTAAAAATGGCGCAGAATCAGTGGGGGGATTATTCATGGTGCCATCAGATTCATAACTGACGAGGGAACGCACTGGTCAAGTCGGTTTAGTGGTACGAGCTTTTTTGAAAAAGTTGGAGGCGGCTTGTGATATTACACAGCTGTGAGCCAAGTGGTGTAAGGGCTAAAAGTGCTAAAAATGAACAAGGAGATATTTGCAAGGTAATTGGAAGGATCTATCCACTCCTGGAGACACGGCGATCAAGTTCTCTTGAATCTGGAATTATTTTTGTGAGAGATATACGAGATTGTGTTGTAAATGAGAAGTCCGGATGTCTTGGTAAAAAGTGACTCGGATATAGGAGTGGATACATTCAGGGTATCATTAGATTCGCCCGATTCAAAGGATTACTATGGTCCGAACGCCTTGGCGAACCAAGCATTTTTGAGAAAGTTCGAGCAGTTCTATGAAAGGTCAAACATCAGTGTTTTGGGAAAAAAAGGGGGAAGGGAATAGTAAAAAATGGATCAAAGGTATTTTTCAGACCATATTGGCCTGCTTAATTAGATGCTCAACACCCCAAGGTGATGTAGATATTTTCCAGGGAGTTAGGTATAATTGTATGCAGAAGTAGAATTGTGGGTGTCGCTGTCACAACATGAGAAGGGGAATAAGGGGAGAAGTTGATGGTATCATTAGAATTCTCTTACCTTGTAGAATCCTCATGTCAGCTTGGGGTAGTGGTACTGGTATTTTTGACGGAGTTAGGCTGAGTTCTGTGTGGGAGCGACCTATGGTGTGGTTGTTGAAATATGCTATGGGTTAGTGGGGAAGACCTAATTGGTACCAGGTTATCGCAATCCCGCGAGGATAAATATGATTAAATCACAATCACGTTGGGGATATTTTTGGAGGAGTTAGGAGCAGTTGTATGCGAATTTAGAATTGAGAGCAGAAGTGAGATTAGAGCGAAACACGTAGCAGAAGATCATTTCATGGTATCGTTGAATTCCTCTAGACCCGTAGAATTCTCTTGTCAAGTCAGAATATATATTCTGGTATTTTTATAAGAGGTGAACAGAACTCCCTCTGGGGGATACCAGGGATGTCGTTGTTGAACATACATACAGAACGAATATAGGTGTGATGAAGGTATCAGAAGGACCAGATAGCTATGAGGAAGAGAATGGTCAAGTCCCTGTAACGATCAAGCTATTTCTGGTTATTTTAGAGCCGTTCTGATTGGGCGCTGTATTTTGGGTGTCGCCGTAATTAGAGGCTATGAGCTTGTACGAGGGACATGAAGGGTATTACATGATTTTCTGGTATCCTCTAATTTACAGGATCGACTCATTTATACGAAGAACATATTACTGAGGTAGTTTAACGCAGTTGTGTTGGACCAGATTGTCTGGGTGGTGCAGAAAAGAGTGGGAAGAAGTGAGTAGTAGAGACAGAACGTCATATAGGGTATTGCCAGAAACTGTGATATCTAGGGAGAAAGTCAAACAACTCACGGTGACTATGTGATTAATTCCCAGAAAGTTAAGGGGTTGTACGATATATGTAGAGAAGGGTTGTTGGTATAAAGATGTAAGAAGAGGTCTTTGAGACACTTTTAATTGCTAGAACGACCGTAATCACTCGTATAAGTCATCTGAACTAGCCACTTCGCAATGAAATTTATTCCTGGAAAGATTGGGGCAGATCTGTGAAATGTAGTACCTGTACATAAGCATTTCTGTTTTAAAGGGACATCCGGGAAGGAAGGAAAGAAAGGGATGATTTTCAGAAGCCTTCAGACCCCAGGGACTGAAATGGTTAAGTTAGCCTGACAATGTCTTTATTTTGTCAGAAGTTAGGCCCAGTTATATGGAGGCAGAATTTCGAGATTTGCTGTATAAAAAGGGAAATATGTAGATGGGAGGGTTCGCAAGGTGCTACTGGAATCTAAAAACCCCCAGGAACTACCTGATCAAGTCTCTGTAGCTCTGTAAGTATTTTTTTGAGGAGTTAGGTCAGTTCTATGGAATGTACAAAAAGAATATCTCAGAGACTAGGGGAGAGATTAGATAGCAGTAGAGTAATAAACGGTACCTACGGACTATACTCTACCTGGAAAATACTTTAGACAACTCCCCATAACTACATGGGTACTATTAAGAGAGCTGCCCTTATACGGACTGTTTTCGATGTAAATGGCAGTGTGGACGCAAAAAGGGGAGGGAAGAAGTAGGAGATTAATATGTGATAGCAGACGAGTCTCTCTGCTCATGGGAACAGAATGACCCAGACTGGTCGGTTATTACAGTATTTTTGGCGATGTTGGGTGCAAATAGGTTGTGAGACCCGATGAGGGAATAGGTGCAAAAGGTTGGAAAGATGTAATAGGGAACAGCATAACGGTTATATTGGGATATACATGATGTGATAATGTAGTGGTCAAGTCGCCATAGTTATATGGGTATTTTTGAACAAGATAGGGGCAGTTGCATTATTAGTAGAGAGTTGGTGCGTTGGCGTTATAAGTTATACAGTGACTGTATGAGAGTATTGTTTGGTATCATAGGCATCGCCTGAGTTCAAGGAAAACTCTCATCAACTTTACCGGGCTATGGGGGTATTTCTGAAGAAGTTACGAGCAGTTCAGGAAGAGCTGGTAGGAGGGGATTTGGGAGTTTAAACAGAACAAGAGATGGTATTGAAGGAGTAGCGAGCATCAAATGATACTCTCGACCCTGAAAAATAAGATAGCCCAGGCGCTACTATTATTCGAGTATATCTGCAGAAGTTAAGTTGAGTTGCGTGGTGATATAGAATAGGAGAAAAAGGGAGGAAATCGGGTATTGGGTAGGAAACTAGACATATGTGGTATTATCGGAATCTACAAACACTGGGGATAACGAAATTATGTCCTCTTGGAAATGTGGGGTATCTTTTGAGGCGTTGGGCGCTCTCAGGTGTCTAGGTTGAAAACTAGAATTTTGGTTTTATAAGTTGTGGAGATATCAAATGGGAGAGAGGTCATATAGACCAAATTAAGTAGAGCAGTAACAGACTCCATTTAGCAGAAATGACAAGCTTGCTCTTACTCTAAGGGTTGCTTAAAAATCTACCGAAGAACCAATTTTTACTATTTCACAAAACTGCTTTCTGCACCCTACTCCACCAGTAATACTGGCATCGTCATCGAGACTTAACCATATCGGCCATCCAAGCCCGTGACACCCAAATATGCCTTTCATCTCAGTTTTAGTGTTGTTGCACCACTTTTAAAACCGAAACACGTATTTTACACTTCTTACATATGGGACTCCAACTTGGTCAGAAATACCTACATACTTCTGGTGAGTTGATTGAAGTAATCACCAGATGCTGTAGATTCGTGTGGTACAGGGTACCACATAAACTGCCCCTGCTATCTTATATTAAGTAATAACCCTGCAACCCACAATACTGCTAGTCCAATCGACTTCTCCAAACTTGTAAGAAATACCCGTATCACCTGTGTGACTTAACGGCTGTATTCTCTGACCCATGGGGATTCCAACGACAGCTTATAAGTATCTCCTACTGTTGCTACAAGCAATTTAACGTTGATACCCTCAATTCTACTTGTTCACTAAACTGCACTCAAATCCATCAATAATACATACATCATCTTGGTGTATTAATCAGCGTCTTTTACGGCTGCGTACTATTCGAACGATACCAAGAATATTGCTAATATTGTCTCTGTACCACTTTTGACATCGGTTCTCTACGAAGTGGTCAATGAGTATATCGTTTTTTAACATGAGTAAAGTGTGGGAGGGGTAATTCTTGGTACCACTAAAATCGCCTTACTCCAGGTAGAAAGATGGTCTTGTTGGCTTGGTTATGTGGGTATTTCTGGGCGACTTGAGGGGAGTTGTGCAAAGGTAAAATTGTGAGTGGATGTCAAAAAAGTCGTTCAGAGCTGACAGGATATACTGACATGGTATTTGTTGGTTGGCCTTCCATATATAGGCAAGTAGAAGTGTTATGGCTAAGTCGCCTTACAGATATGGGTATTTCTGATGATGTTAGTTGGAGTTCGGTGAGAGGGCAAAATATGTGTTTCGGGTTTGAAAATGCACAGAGACAGAGAAGAGATGTCAAAAAGGGTGCTAGGGGGAAACCTAGTGTCACAGAAGCAAAATAGTCAAGTTGCCATAGTTCTATGAGTATTTCTGCGAGACTTAGGGGTGGGTATTTGACAAAGCAGAATTGTGAGTGGAACTGTAAAAAGTTGGTAGTGAATAGCAGATGGGACTTTCAAGGCATCAAATGAATCGTACAACTTTGTAGATTACTCTCGTTTAGTTGCCTTAGTGATGTGAACATCACTAAGGACGTTAAAGCTGCTCTCTAAGTTGAGTGTAAATAGGTAGAATTGGATGAGTTGGCGTAGTGGGTAGAAAAACATAGTGGCCTAAGGGTGGTGCATACTATTAGAATACTCGGACTTGAGTGATCACGATGATCAAGTCCCCGTGATTGTACGAGTATTATTGGACAGGTTAGAGACAGCTGTGGGTGCACGTAGAATTTGGTGGGTTGGTCTAGAAGTTACAAAAAACATATTAGAATAGGATTGGTGGGTATCATATGAATCACGCGAGCTCATGGAATACGATGACCAAGTCCATTCGTTCGTACGAGTATTATTGGAGGAGTTGGAGACAGTTATGTGGATAAGAAGAAAGAGGAAGGTTGGTCTAAAAGTGGCAAATACCTAGTAATATAAGCCAACATGGTGTCATAATAATCACATGACGACGACCATATATATGTCAAGTTTCTGTAGTTGTACGCCTATTTCTGGAGGAGTTGGGGACAGCGTTGTGAACACCTAGCTTTTGGAGGGTGGGAACTAAAACTAGATAGGGTATAGTAGAATAGGATTAATGGGCGCCATCAGTTTTGCGTAACCTTATGATACACGTTGACCCAGTTCATTTGAATGTACGTGTATTATTAGACCAGTTGGGGCCGTTGGAGGTAGATATGTGGATATGCAGAAATGAATGTGTTGGTGATGAAAAGAGATTGGACACAGTAGAAGCAGTCTGGTTGGTACCATTAGAGTCGCAAAGACTGGGAGGGCATTATGATCAACTCCCTATGGTTGTAAGTGAATTTCTGGAATAGTTAGAGCCAGGTGTGTGAGTATGTGCATTTGGAAGTCGCAATGTTAAATGGAGAAAATACAGATTAATCTAATATTGGTGTGTACCGTCGTAATTGCCCGACATGGAGGAATATGTTGATCAAGTCGCCATTGTTGTGGGATTAATATCGGAGAAGTTAGCAATTGCTGTGTGAATTCGTGGATATTGGTATGGGAGATACAACTTGGTAGGGTGTATTAACTTAGGATTTGTGGGGACCGTCTGATCCGTGTGGCTTGGGGTAACATACTGGTCAAGTCGTTGTGGAGTTGAGAGTATTATTGGAGAAGTTGGAGGCAGATGGGTGAACACGTAGAACCGAAGATCTCTCTGCTATAGTTTAGAAAACATAGTTGGTAATGTCCAGATGGTGTCACTAGAAGAGTCCGGCGATGAGGATCAAGAGAGTTAAGTCCTTGTGGCTGTGAGAGTATTTCTGGATGATCTAGGGGCAGTTGGGTGAATATGCAATGGTGGGAGGTCTGGTATAAACGTTCGAAATACCTAGTAATAAAGGCCTAGATGGAGCCATTAGAATGGCGTGACCCTGGGGAAGACAATGGTCTTGTCCCAGTGGTTGTACAAATATTATTGGTCGAGCTAGACACAGCTCTGTGGGCACATACATTTTGGAGAGTGAGGGCTAAAATCAGACAGGATATCGTAACATAGACAGAGTTGGTGCCAGTCGAACCACATTACCTGAGAAAACACGATGATCAAGTCCATGTGGTTGTAGGAGTATTTCTGGGAAAGTTAGACCCTGTTGTGTGAAGATGTAAATTTGGAGGGCTGGTGCTAAAATATGGAAAGCGGAGTAGCCCAGAATTGGTGAGTGCCATAAGATTCGTGTGTCTAGGACTAACACAATGGTCAAGTCGTCTTGGATTTTACAGTATTCCTGAACGAGTTGGAGGCGGGTGTGGGTGCACGTAGAATCAGGAGGGTTGGGGTTAAAAGTTGATAAAGATAGTAATACAAGTTTATATGGTACAGTACCGCCAGAATGGCACAATTTTGAAGATCAAGAGGATCAAATCCCCGTGACCATGCGAGTATTTTTGAGTGAGTTAGACACAGCTGTGTGACTAAGCAGATTTGGGTGTTGGGTTCTAAAAGTAGTTAAGGGGTAGTAGAAGTGTTTTGGTGAGTAATATCCGATTATAGTAGCCTTGGGTATCAGAATGGTCAAGTTGTTTTCTATCTTTAGGTGTTTTTGGAGGATATAGAGACTGCAATGCGATTACGTAGAGTTGAAAGTGGCTGTGCTAAAAATAGGAAAGAACAGTATTATAGGTTTATAGGTACCGTTGGAAACGCCTTACCGTTAGGATGATTGCTGTCCTGGCCTTGTGATTGTACGAGTATTTCTAAGGAAGCTAGTCGCATAGTTGTGACCAAATAGAACTGGAGATGTTGGTACAAAAGTTGGAAAGATATAGCAAAAGACTTTCAACTTGTAGCAAACTGATCTCATAAGTCGTGCGATGGAAATGGTGATCTTGCCACTGCAAAGCGAATATATTTGAAGGAGTTATAGCCAGTAGTGTTATTCTGTATATATGAGGGATTGAGTGCCAAAGCAAGCAAGGGATAATAAAAGAGGGTCAATAAGTACCTCCAGAATTGTACGGCTTGGGAGATGACTATGATTAAGTCTTTGTAGGAGTCATACTATTTCTGACTAAATTAGAGGCAGTGAGTGGTAACTCAAAGTTAGGAGAGCTGCTGGCAAAAGCGGGAGGGAAACAGTAAGCTAGATGTGTAGAGTATTATTCAATGCTTCAGATCTGTGGGAATACAGTGGTCAAGTCTGTGTGATACTATGAGGAATATTGAGGGAATAAGACCCAGTTGTGTAAAGTAGAGGGGGTGGCAGAGTAAGAGCTAAAAGTGGTAATGAAGTAGTAGAAGAACAGTATATGGTATTAAAAGATAGTACCATTCCGTGAGATCTCAATGGTAAAGTTTCTAGAATCGTGGAATTATTTCTTAAGGAGTTAGCCCCAGATATGTTTTCGAGTAAAATTGAAGATGGGAGTATAAATGAAGGAATGAGATAGGAAACAATAGTTTTAGGGTATTATTAGAAACTCATGAGCCGTGAGAAACCTATGGTCAAGTCGCTAGACAGATGGTGTATTTTTAGCCAAGTTGACGGCGATTCTCTCGGTTTAGTGGAATAGGGAGGGAAGCGATAAATCCCACTAAGGGATAATATTAGAGGATTACGAGGCACTAGAGTGATCTCCTAAGCTGTAGGACCACAATGGTCTAGTTCCCACATATGTGGAAGTGATATTGGGAGAGTTAAGACTTGCAGTGCGATATTGTAAACTTCGGGGTGTCGAAATTAAAAGTATTAGACAGTAGTAGAAGAAATTCGAATGGTATCATATGAGTGGCACAAGTTTCAGGAATCCACCGGTTAGATTAGTATGACTGTGTAAGCATTTTAAAAGTTAAGAGGATGTTTGTGACTAACTGGAATTGAGGCGGAAATTGTAAGGGGGGTAAAAGGTCATATGAGAGACATCAACAGTTCTAACATAATGTTTCGGCTCGTCTAAACAGATTGATCAAGTTCCTATTGTAATGGGCTTTTTTTGGAGTTTTTATGCAGTTGTGTGATCTGTAGAATTGAAGATATTGTCATCAAAAGAGGTAGGAGTTAATGAGGAAGACAGGCACGGCAATATTGTAGCCTCTCGCTTTTCTGGAACACGATTGGCAACTCTTCCTTACGATTTCACTATTTCTCGTAGTGTTGGCCACTTTTATTGTCAAGACGGGTTTCGGAATATCGGTGCTAAAATTTGGTACAAGCAATATCTTAGTGTAAGGTGGTATTGGAAGCATCCCCCAGGCTGTCCAACCACAATGGTCCAGGCCCTGTATCAATGGGTGCATTTCTACCGGAGTTAGACGGAGTTGTGTTGTAAAGTAGAATAGAGGGGTTGGCTGTAGAAGTTGTTCGGAGAGAGTAGCAAAGACATACGTGGTATCAAAATGATGACTATGATCCCTTATTACCCCTTTCAGGTCGTCATTTTGATTCGAGTTATATTGGTACATTTATTCGAATTTTGGGTAGAGGTTGAGATAGAATTGTGAAAAGTGATTTCTTTTAGAGCCGTGTAGGATGTACCAAAAGAGACATAGGGCTTCTATCATCAATATGCTGCACTAGAGAATGAGCTGGTCAAGTCGGACTGATTGTCTGTACATTTTTGAAGAGTTGGAAGGAGTTCCACGAAAGTTCATTGATGAAAACTTCGTTACTTAAACTTGTAAAAGGATGTTGGGGGAAGTGAAAAGAATACCTCTAAAACTCCTTTCCCGTGCCAACACAATGATCAAGTTTCTGTTGCGATCTGAAAATTTTTACCAAGGAGTTAGGTGGAGTTGTGCAGTTATGTCAAACTTGAGGGTTGAGGTTAAAATTTGGTGAGCAGTAGCAAGAGAGACTTGGATGGTATTGGAAGAATTGCTAGGAACCGTATAACACCCCGGTCAAGTCTGTTTAGGTGTATATGTATTTCTGTGGGAGTTAGGACAGTTATACAGATACACAAAAGTGGAACAAGGAGGGTTGCGGTGTTATATATGCTACGAGATAGTAAACAGAGTGTTTATGGTATCAAAATGATTCTCTAGGCTCCCGAATTACTCTGGCCCAATTGCCTTGGTATGTACAAGTAGGTATTTTTGGACAGAATGTGTGGAGACAATCCTCCACGTCTGTAATTCTAATTTCTAAGTAATTTTCTCAACTAAAGAGTCAATTTACTCCAGGAGTTGACATGCATGAAATATGCACTGGGAGGAAACCACCAAGAAAGCATCGTGACAAGCTTCAACCCATCAACATATGGTCCCAATTCAGGTGCCATAAATGCCCTAAATATATGAAACAGCCTCAGCGACAGCAAAGGATATTTCAACTCTCCGAAAACACATGCAATTTCATTTAATCGCGATATACAAATAAATACTCGCTCTAGATGAAACAGCCCCTACTTGTTCTTGAACTTGAACACACTAAACCAACGTTGACTCTACTGACTACGACTACAAGTACAACACTACTGTACAATCGAAAATTTGGGAGGGACTCAGTGGTCCAAAATGTATTATCCCAGAGGTTCAGCTTAATGCTTACATCCTCTCTTCTATAAACTAAAGGTTCGGCAGGTGTACTCCTCCTCATTGGGAGGTTCCACGGCCTACATCCTTTCTGAATGCGAATCAGATCGTTAGATCTCCGACTGCTGGCTCATATGGCGGTCCAATGGCTCTTATCTGTCTGACTCTGGCTCTTATTGGCTTGTAGCTCTCATTGGCTCTGGTCCTCGACTTCTCTTATTGGCACTGGCAACTTGGCTCTGGCTCTCACTGGCATATCACACTTGCTCTTATTGGCTCTCGGCACTCATTGGCATGGCTCTGGCTCTAACTGATTGGCTCTGGCTCGTGTTCACACTTAGGGATGCTGGTATCTTTCACAGTGTCACCCTGGCGCTCACGTCATCGTTTCACAGTCTCATCGGTGCTGGCATAACTTGTCGTTTCACAGTATCACTCGTGCTGGCATAACTTAACGTCTGTTGGCGCATCGACTGCTCCTGCACTGGCAGCTGGTGGCTCTTACCATTCTCAGTTCCAGGCGGCTTTTCAGCATAGTCGTAGTGTCGTGATTTCGTCGGCATTCGTCGGTCGGCGGCTTTGTAAAGCTCTTTACTCTGGCGGTTGGCAGGATCGGCCAACTCTTTGCCCAAAGGCGGTCTTCGCAGACGCTTATACCAGGTGGTTTTAACAGCTGAGACCAGGTTCGGGTCGTTATCAGCTGTCACTCTTGACCGGGATTCCTGGTGTACTGGTACCAAGTCAGTATCAGATGGAGGAGACATATGGCTGTCGAAACAGTCCATCCCTCCAAAGCATTCAGGAGTATGTTATCCATGCAGGGAGTTTCACCAAAGGGGGCTACCCACAGAAACGCTCTAGACACATATCGTGCCCGTCATAGCAGCTCATGGACAATATTTCGTGCCCGTCACAGCAGTTCAAGGAGACAGGACTCGTGAGGGCTAGCTAAGCTTTTCTCGTCATCATCCTGCGTCCAAATGCATGTACCAAGGGGTTTCCTTTCACTCAGCGGCTTTGCTTGCGCTCGGCTCCACGTCTTAGTTACTCGCTCATGCGTTGTTCACGCACGGTTTTAATCCGACTCAACAGTTGCGTCATAGTGGAAGTCTTGCGACTCCTACTCAACAACTTCTGGAATACTGTCTTGCGACAGGACCAGTAGAGCAGACCCCGAAGTGTTTACTCATGCTGGGAGTTTCACCCGTGGTTGCGAACCATCTGAGAAACAGAACTCATGAGTAGATTGCGAATCTTGGCTCGTCATAGCTCTGTCTCGTAGATGCATGAAGAGAGGTGTGCTGATGCTCCAACTCGGTTGCTCAAGAGACTCGAGTAACGTCATGGTAGAAGTCGTGACTTGTCTGCTCGCGCAAGACAACTACTGCTTCACAGCTTTGGCTCAGCAGTGTCAGCATCTCTCGAAGTGACCGAATCCTTAGCGTGAGCTTAGAGACTGATCGACTTCTGAAGTTCAAGAAAGTGGGTCCTAAGAGGCTTTATATATTCCTCTGGTGGATATTAGGTTCGTAAGATTGAGTTGTATATTGCATATACGAAAGACGAAGAACCTACTGGAAGAAATTGTATGACATGTAGCGGGATAATTAGTATACAGATGTACAGGTTGACTGGTACTAAAATGATGTAAAAGAGTCGCCCTACCAGATGGCATTTCACAGGCCCCACTACTCGCCCTCTGTGTCATTTCGAATTCCACAGATGGCTGGATAAAGTTAAGGTTGTCGTATTGGTGGCGATAATATTCTAAGAGAGACTCTCACCTTCTTTGAGGCTGAATAGAAGGTCATGGAAGGGAGAAATACATACCAACTTGACATTGGAAAGAGTTATATTTCCGTAATAGAATAATTTAGCGGCTTCCAGCGCAATTTTAACGTCAATATCCATTAGTCATGGATACAGAAGCTTTACATCTTAGCGCGTTAGATACATGAGAGCTGCAAGAGTGATACGAGGTGGGAAAAGAGAGAGATATTCAAGGTGATTGTTACAATACATTTTATGATACTAAATCATAATATTTACTTACCTGCTTAATGATATTTTCATTAATTATTTTTATTTCAATTTATTTGAATTATTCTGATTTAAATAAATATTTAATTCAACCAAATACAGTTGAAGTTTGAGGGGCATGGGAAAAAACAAATTCCAAAAATGTCTCCTAAACAGAACATAAATGGTACCGTCATGACAGCCGTCCCTCAGTGATCACTCCCATCTATATACCATCCTGTTTACAAGCCCTGCACTGATTTTAGAGGCAGTTTTCCATATTCCCACGGCCGGGTAACCCCTAAAAATCAGACTTCAACTGCCCCAAACAGCTGACTGAAACATGCCAGGGCAGAAAGAAACACACCAGGAAACTCGCTAAGATCTGTACATTCATATAGACCGGGTTCTGAACCGCTATCTCCGCGTTTTTCAAAAAAGTAAAAATCGTCAAAAACACCTGACAGTGGGCCATGAAAAAATCGAGATTTTGGAAAAAATGAAATTACGAAATTTTCAAATAACGGTCCTAGAGCAATATAAAGTACTCCATAGGAAACTTCAGACTCCTCCCGTTACAATGGTATTACTTTTAATCCTCTGTGATGCCGAATACGTGGTTTTATCCTCCAATCAAAGTATTTTTTTTCAAGTTTACCCTTGATTCGGTACTTTTTGGAATTTTTTTTAAAAATGGGATTTTTTAAAGAGATAAAACCTTAATTTCCTGGTTTTGCCCAAAGTTGGTTCAAGTGGAGAAAAAAAATAAAAAAAACCGATTTTGCGCATTAGCCATGGAAAGAGATATACGATGGTACCATTAGAATGCCCCGAGTGCCACGAGCTCAATTATGTAGTTATTAGTGATATTTGGGATATATTTCGAGATATATGGACTGGTCGTATTTGTGTGGTATATTTAAGGTTTTATAGTATTTTGAAAATTACTAAATGTTTTTAAAATACCACAATTTTCATCACAACAGATGTTATAGAGGACCTATAGAGTAGATGAAAGCTGGAGAGTGTAGCGTAAGGTTGGGCGAGTATGTATATGGTCATCTCTATATCTTTGGGGTTATAGTTTACGATTTAGGGCGGATGGAAGAACCAAAAAAACGAAAAACTTCATAAACTTCACGAATATAGTGCAAATTTGCTATTTCAAACTGGTTATCATCTAATACAGGGATTCTCCTCATTTTGAGCCTACTCTTGTAACAATCCACAGCCTAGTTCAGGATTTCGGTTTTTTTTATTTTTTTTCTCATCTTGACCAGACTTTGGGACTTCTGGCCAAATAAGCTTTTTTGGGACTCCCAAAAATCGAAAATAAAAAAAAACCTCGAAAAACTCCGAATCAAGGATAAACTTGAAAAAAATACTTTTGTTTGGAGGATAAAACCACATTACAGACATCACAGCGGAGTAAAAGTAATACCACCGTAACGGGAGGGGTCTGAAGATTCCCGTGGAGTACTTTCTATTGCCCTAGGACCATTATTTGAAATTTCCATTTTTTCATTTTTGCCAAAATCTCGATTTTTTCATGGCCCACTGTCAGGCGTTTTTGGCGTTTTTGACATTTTTGAAAAACGCGGTGATCTCGCTTCAAAAACACGTCTAGGTGGTTCTGTGGATCCTGGCGAGTCTGCTGGTATAATTCTTTCTGTCCTGGCGTGTTTTATGGGGCTGTTTGAGGCTGTTAAAGTCTGATTTTTAGGGGTTACCCGGCCGAAGAAATATGGAGAAGTGTCCTTAAAATGAGAATCATAGGTCGAAACGTGACGGAAAGTATATAGGAGTATTCACCGATAGATGGGGATTATTTTGGTACTCGTTTTGCGATGTTTAGGAAACATTTTTGGAACATGTCTTTTTTCATGGCGGTCTCGAAATAGAGCTTTAACTAAAAATCACCCAGTAAATTTTAACTTTACTTGGATGGTTAGTTAAGAGATTACAATATTCAGGAAACACATCATGCAACGATAATAAAGCAACTGAGACGTAAAAGAGCTCCAGGGGAACATCGTCCGCACTCCGTTTACCATTGCAAGCCGTGCTCAAGTTAATAATTCCCCTGAAGCCATTTTTTGAAGGTGTTGGAGGTGAACGTTATAGTGTGGGATTAGGAGTGGGGGTGTTAAAAGTGGATAGGTGGTTAGACACAGGATTATGGGTGATTCCAATAGATTACCCTGACTCTATATAGTAGTTCTGTAGCTTGATCATTGACCAGGGCATAATAATTCAGTAGTTACGTGCAGGTGTATGGTCATGAATAATCTGGGAACTCATCTTAAAACTGGAAGTGAAGAGTAAGGGAGCAGAGAAAGGTAACATAGTAGCATTCAAGCCCTAATTATCATGTTGGTCAAGTTCCAGTACTGTAGCAGAATGAGCATTTTTGAGAGAACTGAGGGCAGTTCTGTGGGAAGGGGAAATGAGGGTACTGGCTTTAAAAGCTGTGAGGAGATAAGAAGGGTAAGGTGAATGCATAGTTACGATTAATACGCCGTGACAAACATATCCGATGAGTTGATAAACATATTCGAGTATTTGTGGTGAAGTTGGAAGCTGTTCTGTTGAACGAACGAAGCTGGTGATTCGGATTTAGAGAGGAGTGAGAGATGATAGGAGGGATATGATTGGTGTTAATATGACTTCCCAACGACGGGTAGTCTGATTGAGAAGTTGGCGTAGCTCTGTGCGCATTCTTGAAGCAGTTGGGGCAACTTCTATTGTAAAGTAGAATTGGGGATGTAAGTGTAAAACTTTGAGTAAAGAAGGTAGGAGAGGCATGAATGGTACCAAATTAATCGTCGAAACCATGGCATTACTCCGGTTAAGACTGTGTAATAGTGCGAGTACTTTTCGTGAAAATACGGCAGTTCTGAAAAATGCAGGTTTTGGGTGTTTCGAAGTTACAAGTTGATAGGTGATTATTGGGGAGATAGAGAAGGTACCATTGCATATGTAAGGCTTCAAGAAGTGCTATGATCTGTGAGAGTTAAGTATTAAGGTATTTCTGGGATCATTATCTTTGGAAGTGTGAGAAGATGGAACTAGAGGTCCAGCTCTCAACCCCCCCATATTACTCACATCGACAAGTAGACTTCGATATTCTGCTAATAGAGGCTCGGACAATCGGTTGTAAACTCTTATATGTCCCTTACTGTATTATTCAAATTTTCATTACCCACATTGTCAGTTGTCTCACACCTTAAGAGGCGAAAGAAGGGGGGTATCTATATCAATAATACCCATATACTTAGGAGGCGTTGATAAATGTGTTTCCCATACCGGATATGTTCTGTTGGTAACGCTTGTTACTCTACTGTTGTCTCATCCCTACCTTAGACCCAGAAATCATTATCCTACACTTCCATTGAACTTACCAGCTTCTCCAAAAATACTCACATAGTCATGGACACTTGACCGGATAATTCCTAGGGGTCCTTTCATTTCAGAGACACCAAATACTTCTTCTCAATTACTTATTTCCCACTTTTGCAGACGAATCTCGATTTCACCCTCTCACACAACTCTGCTGAGCTGAGCTTCTCCAAAAATAACTGCATTACCAAACCGACTTGAACTACTTCTTTCCCAGAGATCCAAGGTCTATTATACCCTTTTATTTCTTTCCTGCTTTCCCTGGATGCCCTTTAAAAGAAAAACACTCATCTACAACCTCTCACAGAACTACCCCAACATAACCAGGAGTAACTTTCATAGTGAACACTACTAGATCATTTGGCCTCCCTGATCCACTACTCTCATAGATAGCCCCCAAAGCTGTCCCAAAACCTCTTCCCCATTTCTTACACCTACACCCCAAATTGTACTCAGTCGTACAACGCCTATAAATTGCTTGAAATTAACCGCAGACACACAGTGCGTTGACCACTTTGCTCCAAGAACCCAGTGGAATCAGATGGTACCTTCTTTGGATCTCCAACACTAATATCTTCCAACTTATTACAACAACACTGACATTCAGAATAGTTCATCCACTCAGAACTGCTCTATATCCATCAGAAATATTCCCATGGCTACAGTGACTTTATAATTTGTTTCCGTGTAGCTAGATAATCATTTTGGTACCCATAAATACTCTTCCAATATCTCTTTACTTATTTTAGCTACGACATCCCTGATACAACCCCCAAGCAGACTTCCCTCACATGTTACAAAAATGCCAATATCGATATATAGACTTGACAGGAGTATTCTCCAGGGCTACAGGAATCCAATGATACCCTGTAAGACTATCCTGCCATATCTTTACCACTTGTACCATTTCCCTCCTCAATTCTACTTTGAGATACAACTGCACGTAACTACATTGAAAATAGTCGTAACAACCTTGAGAGTTGATTATTGTGATCCTTCCACATTGGAATGTTTCATTATGACGCTCCCTCTCTGCAAAAATCTCTGTGGTATCTCTAAAACAGAAATTCCTAAAATGGACTCCTCACATAATTATTCCCAGATCGCTCAAAAATACTCGCACTATTATGGCGAATAAGCCATCGTGTTGGACTCAATTTGGTGGTTATATTAAGACCATTTAGTTCTATCTTACTCCCCCTTGTCTACATGTTTCTCCCCACTTACCAATTTACTTCACTGCAGAAGCGCACCCGAATTGATCAAAAATAAACCAACTAAAAAGCGGACCAGAGCGACATGTTCTCTGACATTGATGTAATAAGGAGACTCATTGGAAGCGCTCCCCTAATGTTTCTTCTCTCTTATTACAGCCGAAATACTTTTTGCACAATTTCCAGAAGTGACCCGTCACTGCCTTAAAAATACTCTTAGAATTGTTTGGAGTTGATCCTCATTCTTTACTAGTATGACGGACCTCTGTTAATCCCTCTTCTCTCATCTAGCACATCATTATGACCTTTTACCTCATCACCCCCAATTTCACATATTGACACAACTACGATCAAGTCCCAAGATAATACACTAAAAACAGTGGGGACTTGAGTATCATGTGTAGCTAAACCCAAAGACTCATTTGGGACCATCTATTACTCAACTGCGATCAGTACCTCGGTCATTATATAATTGAATATTTAAGAGGTTGTAATTCTGCATCCAGACACAATTGCCCTAAACGCATCGAGTAATATTCACATCGCTTCGGGGACTTGACCATCGTATTCTTTGAAGATTGTGGATTCAAATAAAGCCATGAACTACTAGTTTATGACATCTAGTCCCATTTTTACACCACCACCCCTAATTCTATCTGGCTACCTAATTGAAACCAACTCTCTCAGAAATGCTGATATAACTTCGGAGAAACTCTCAGAATATTCCTTGATGGCCGGAGATTCTAATGATACCTTCAACGTCTTAGTTATCCTCGCTCCTCGACCCTTGACACCGAGTACCGTATTTCTACCCTCTCACACAACACCACCCAACTTCTTCGAAAATGCTCTCATAGCTGCGGTGGGTTGATAGGCATACTCACCAGGTCCCAAGGACTCGTTTGATATCCTGAATCACCTTGTTATCAATTCCTATTCGAATTCTACACTTGTTCTCCCAGTTCTAGTAAACAACGCAACTCGATGTATCTTCGTTAGAAATATTCATATAGTCGCAGTGACTAGACCGTTATTTTCCCCCGGTCAAGTAGTTTCCTCTGGTCCCATCCATTCCACCTTGCCATTATTTTTGTAGGTGCTATCACCTACACCCCACTATGCTCCCAACTGAGAACTGCCCTCAAGTTGTTCAGTAATACCTGTATCATTATATCGAGCTGGCCAACGTTTCGAGAAAGCCAAATTAGTATATCTATATCTACAACATGCAACTCTTTTTGAATCTACTTCTTGTTCACTTTTAGCACCAACCATACTCGATTCCACTTGTCCACCCAACTTCCTTTTTACTCCGTCAAAAATACCCATATCGTGAAGGAAACTTGACCATTATGTGACTTAAGCATAGCAGTTTGCCATTCTACCTTTTATTTGACTCCTGCTGCTTTATCACATTTTCTAACACCTGCAGCCACAATACCCCACCTTCCACTTGGATAGACCCTAACTTCTTCAGAAATAGTAGCATTTCCAAGGCGAGTGGATCATTAAACCCCCACTGTACTTGGAGATTATATATCTGCCGTTCAGTTCTCCCCTGTTACTCTCTATTTGTTTTTGAACCCGATTCTCGTAACGCTGTTTGCTCATGACTACACAACTCTCCCTGACCGCCTTGAGAGTTCCCCCTCTAAAATGGTAACTTGACAACTGCACTCCTGTTCTGAATACATATCCACTGGCACTAACATATCCCACCCACTATTAAAAGACGACTTTTAACGCTGAATTCCTGGATTACACTCCTGAATACAGCTGCCTCTAAATCGCATAGAAATACCTGCTATGTTACAGGGACTTGACCATGATGTTTCTCACGGTCAAGAAATTCTTATTGTTTCCCACTTGTCTCTTGGACAACATTTTCACGAATTTTAACGCCAATATCTTAAGACAGGTCTAACATGAAGCTATGGATATGTCAATGATACGGAATAGAAAGGAGTGATTAAAAATGATGGGTATAAAACAATCCTCCTGGCTCGTGTGAACACAATGGTCTAATTGGCTTAGCAGTACGAGCATTTCTCGGAGTGTTATAGCCAGCTGCGTGGTGAAATAGAACTGGAGGTGCTGATACCAAAAGCTTTTACCCCCAAATAAGGATGACTTACATGGTATCGTTCGCATCGTCTGAGACTGACAAATACTCCCGTCGAAGTGTCTATAGTTATACCTGTACTTTAGGTCAAGTTAAGAGCAGTTCTATAAGAAGTCGAACATGACATGTTCAGGTGTAACTATTTGTAAGAGGATATACAAGATAGATGACAGACACAGTCACACTCTAGCGACCACTAGTAACACTCAGATCAGGTGTTCATGACTGTAGGAGCATTTTTGAGAAAGTTGAGGGCTGTTGTGTGACCAGATACATCTGGGCCTGTCGCCATTATAAGTGGTAGAGATGTAGTAAGACACGCACAAATGGTATAATTGTAGTCCCCAGCGACTGTGTGACACGGTGGTATCCTTGCCGTGACGGTGTGGTTATTTCTCTCGAAGCTGCTGAAGATGTTCTCTTTAGGTAAGTAATACTATTTTCATTTACAAGTTGGGAAACTGTAGTTAAGAGGTTTTAAAGGGGTTTCCTGAATTGACAGATCCCAAAAAATATTCAGGTCATGTCTCCATAGCTATGTCTATATTATTGGTGGAGGTTGAAACAGTTCTCTAAAATGAGAAATTGAAAACGAAAGAGATAGTGGACAAAAAATTGATATGAGGCGAGTTCGATCACTGGAAGGGGGCTATTGACGTTCTCCAAGTCATACGGCTCTCCAGTACCATTCAAATCTTCTCCTAAATTATCATTCTTATTTTTAAACCCAACCCCCCAAATATTGCCATACACGAAATTTCTTCCTTGCCCTTCAAAAATACTCTTACCATCCAGGGGACTTCACCATCGTGAATGCCTGCTCGGAGAGCATTAAATATAACGCCCATATTTATGATACTCCTTTTTAATTATTTTTCTCACACTGAAATACTTTGTTACGGTGCCTCACACTGCCCATTGAACTCGACCGAAAATCTCCAAAATCACACACATAGCCAATAGGGCTTGACAGGAATGGTTCATTGGGCTCTAATATTCCATTGGCTTCTCCTAATTTGTATCTGCTATCTGCTACTTTCTTTTCAGCACGACCCAATTCCACATATTTGTATGACTCCGTGTATATCCTCCAAAAATACCCATATTACAACGGCAACTCAACTTACGAACTCCTTGATTCCTGAGGATTTTGGTAGGCCCATTAAATTATCTCCTACTCTTACTTTCCAGCTTTTGGCCTTAACCCACTCAAGCCAACATAGCTACACAACTCCCCTTAACTTATGTAATAATACTCCCATATTAATGGAGACTAGATTGTTGTAATCACACAGTCCTGTCAATTCATTGGATACCAATTGTACTTCTCCCGCTACATCTTCCATGAATTTTGATAACGATCCTCCCAATTATACGGTTTCAGAGAACAGCTCCAATTTCCTCAGAAATATGCATATCATGAAGGCAACAAGACGAGAGTATTCTGCAGAGATGTACGATTCATTTGATATCTTGAAAGCCTCTTCTTCAATTTACTATCAACATTTAACAGTTCCACACCCAATTCTACTATGGTACATTGTCAATCCTAAGTCTCGCAGAACTAATCATAAAACAATGGCATCTTGACCATTTTGCTTCGTTGAGACTACTGTTTCCCCTAGTGCCCTTCATAAAACTTTCTGTTAGTCCTATGCAATTTTAAACCCGAAACACATATTTTGCACTTTCACGGAACTCCACTTAACCCATTCAGAAATACTCATATCAGTACCGTAAGGTCACTTGGCCATCTTAAGCCTATCTACCAATAGATTGCAGGATCCCATGAGTTTCCATTCAAGTATTTCCTATCAGCTCTGAACGATGTTTTTCACATCCACTCATAATTATACCATCGCACAACTCCCCCATCTCTCCCAGAAATACCCACATAATCGAGCCAATCAGATGATATGTGTCTAATGGGAGTGTGATAATTAGTGATGCCAATCAGTTCTCTCCTTCTATGCTTCTTCCACTTCTACAAACGAATCACTCATTTTATACTAGTACTCTTAGAGAACCACTCCTAACATTTAAAAAATGTCAGTATCTATATTGTGACTTGACAGGAGGATTCTCTGGTACTGTAGGAATCCAATGAGACCATGTGATGATCTCCTGCCACATGTTCCGGTCTTCATTCACATCCGCTCTCAACTCTGCATTCGCATGCAACTGCACCTAACTCCTCCTAAAATACTCACATAGGTATTGTGACTTGATCAGATTTATCCTTGCTCGGTTACAATTGGTCTTATGCCTGTTAATTCATTTCCTGCTAACTCTTCGCAGATTTTAACAACCACACCTGATTTCACTTCCACACAGAACTAATCCTATCTTTGCAGAAAATACCAATGCCACCAATCCGAGCTAAGAACAGGATTCGTCAAAGCGCGGAGTTTGCAATGGTACCTCAAACTTCTCATATTTCGCAACTGCTCGAGTTTTCACAGCGACACTCACAATTTTACCCATTTTTGTAACTCCCCTAACTCTCTGGAATATTCTTACATCACCTTAGTGTGTTGATCATAGTATTCTCTGGGCTGATAAAGTGTTAGAAATACCCTTGATCTTTTTTATATTGTCCCCTTCCCCCTTATTGTCCCAAAACACCGATATGCTACCTTTCATAGGACAGTCATAACTATCTCAGGAATACCCTGTTTGTCAAGGCGCTTGGACCAGTGTAATCCTTGGAATCAGAGGAATGTAATGATACCATACACGCCTCCTGTTCTATCTCCTAATCTCATTTCTCTCTGACCCTCTCACTTCTCATTTACAACACACATTCGTCTAACTGTCTCAGAAATACACAGTAAATTCTTCCTGTCCCAATATGTTGTTTCCCCGGTCTGGATGCACCTATTTAACCGTTCAATTGCCTCTTATTATCTCCATATAACTTCTAAAGCTGAAACAACATTTTCTGCTTATTTCAGAACAGCCACTAGTTTCATCATTAATATTCCCACTATAGTTATTAGCTAGCCATCATGCTCCCCAGAGACAGATTATTCTAACAACCGCGATAATGGCTCTCCTTCAACCTCTTTGCAAATTCTACTATCCACCCCAAATTCTGCATCCTTGCAGAACTTGGTGCTACTCTTTTGAAAATGCCTATATCGTAATTCAAAGTTGATAAACAGGTTTCTCGAGGGCAGTTAGCTCAGAAAATTCCTTTAGTATCTCTCCTTTTACTCTTTAAATACTTCTATATTAGCAACTCCCATTTCCTACATTTTACAGAACTACCCCAACATCTCAAGAATTATCCAAAAAGCCATGGAGACTTAACAGGAGTACTCTTGGAAAATAGACAAGACATATGATACCAAATATGATATCTTCCAGATTGTTTTTCATCGTTTTACATTTCTCGTTCCAATTCTACTTTGGCATACAACTTCTCCCAACTCCACCATAAATACTCACATCGTTAAGCCAACACTCCCATTGTTATGCTCACTCTATGTAGATTATTGGAGACTTCCCTTTTCCCTTTGTAAAGATACCTTTACCCTTTCTCGTACCCAACTCTTTCACGTCTGACCGCACACAGTTGTCCCCAACTCAATCAGAAATACTTGTATAGCTGAGAAGACGTGAGCAGTGTAATTCAAGCATATTGATAAGTACAATGGTACCATTTATATACGTACTGTATTTGTCTGTGTGTCCGCAGGTTCTGACCCAGGCACCCCTAGTATCGTTCCACACATAGTTGGGCCTAGTTTCTCCAAAAATACTCTCATAGTCACAGGAGCTTTACCATTCAGTTCTCTAGGCATGAGAGAAACTAATTGTACCTTTTGGACCTCGTCTAGCTCGTCTTACTTAATTTAAACGCCAACTCACACACCTCTAGTTTTTATACATATGCACTCAGTTCTACCAAAAATAGCCGTTTTATAATTTAGCCTTGGCCAGTGTATTCCTTAGATTCTGGAGAAACTACTGGTACCACCTATGTTGTCTCTATAATATCCTACCTACTTTTAACACCAACCTCTCTCAGCTGCAGGCCATGGAAGAACCCCTGATCAGATCAAAAATGAACCTGTCGATATGAGGACTTGATAAATACATGCCTTAAGCTTGGTTTATTTCAGTGACACCTTCCAAATCCGTTGTGGTATCTCTTACTTTCCTCCAATACCCAAAACCATAGTTTTTTCCGGAACTGCTTCTAACACATTCAGAAATGCAGGTACACTCTTTACGAGTAGACCAGAGTACTCCTCGTGATTAGTTGATTTAAACGATACCAAATACACCTCTATTACCAGTCATGTTCCACGTTCTACTCTTCCACACCCAACTCTACTTTATCATACAGGCTCCATTAACTCTTTCAGAAATATCGACATGACCAGAGCAAGTCAATATTCGTGTTTCCCATGGTCAGGGGATTCGGAGAGTACCATTGATGACTTCGTTGTGTGTACCACATTGCTTTAACTACTACACCTCATTTTCTCCCTGACCACACAACTCTGTCAAATTCCTTGGAAAATAGTTCCATCTTTATATGGATTTGATCTGCATGTTCACACGAACCCAGTGGTTCATATGATACCAGCAAATAGTCCTCTAGTGGTTTTCCCGACTCTTGGTGTCAACTCACATAACTCTACTCATTACCGAACTCTCCCTAACTCCTCAGAAATTACCCGTATCATTATCGCGAGTTAATCATCCAACAATAGGACGTTAGAAATAGTTTCAATAATCGTAGTATCCCCCTTGGCACAATCCCTATGTTACGACCCTCAAACTGTTCACTCACCAAAGGTGCTAACCGAGATGAAACTTGTAGAATCACATACAATAATGGCTTATGACACGAGTAAGAGCCTCATCCATTCCACAGGGCTTCTCTCTATCAGAGAGACTCTTCCGGGGATTCCAACCTGGTTTATGAACGAGTTCCGCTATCAACACACGTTTCTTAACTTTCAACGAGCATCTGTAGCTGCACCAAAAATACCCTTATCACCATGTAGACTTGACCGTCGTAATACATAGCTCTGCCTGATCAAAATGATACGTATCAACTCTGTCTTACAATCTCGTACCTCTTTCTCTGCCAAATCTCTCCATTATACCGTTTAACAAAACTGTTTCAAATTTCCCCAGAAATATTCGTAT
Organism: Yarrowia sp. E02; assembly: GCA_017639365.1. Classification (NCBI taxonomy): domain Eukaryota; kingdom Fungi; phylum Ascomycota; class Dipodascomycetes; order Dipodascales; genus Yarrowia; species Yarrowia sp. E02. The sequence goes on along the minus strand of JAAQQX010000007.1, from coordinate 801,334 downwards.
TGCCATGGGGACTTCACCTGAGTATTCTACGTGTCGTAACATTCATTTTGGTACCATCTACTTCTCTCCCACAACGCACAAGCAACATTTAACACCCCCACCTACATTTCTACCGTTTCACAGTACTGCCCCTAACTCCCTCAGAATATCAGCATAACCAGTCCGGTTGAATACTGGTATTCCCAGCCTCCAGAATTCTCTGGTAGTATCTTTCCTCTCTCCCCTACCACTTTTTTCCTCATTCACCTACGTATTCATATTTCCAACTTCTCAAAAAACTGCTTCAAAATTCTATAAGAAACCTGCATCACCGAGGAGACTCTACGAGCGGATTATGGAGACTCGGGTGGCTGTTTTAATACCTGAAACTCTCATCTACTACCTCCTGTCTTCAACTAGGCCTAGCCATCACTTTTACTTGTTCACACCATTGCCTCCAACTCGATATAAAATACCTTACATAGTTACATCGACTTCACCATCGTGTTACACTCACAATGACGAGTTGAACCATACCCTTTAGCACCCCCTTGCTACTTCCTGCTGTCAAATGGCAATATCATCATCGTATTCTCATGTTTAAAAATAACCACATACAAAGGTCCCAACAAGTTTTGATCACTTGGAAACAGCAATAATTCGGAAATACGTATAATATTAGCGGTACTTTTATATATTCAGTTGGAAACGTAGTATTACGTACTGTACTGTACTCGTACTTTATAGAGCACCTTCAACCCGTCTAGCATTTGCACATCTTCTCTACCAGTGTGAGACAATCCACTTCCAATTGTTAAGGTTTGTTAACCCAATTCGTTACTACGGTTACGTAGTGTAGCGCGTGAGCGCTACTACTATGTTACACAAACGCAATCCCAGAGTATATAGTTAGCCCCAAGTACTTAGTTAATTCATCATCTTTGTTTCAGTTTCTTTCGTTATTCGTCTGCTTGTCGTCAACTCAAGTTCAGCCGCCGTACGAGAGACCGCCGCTGCTACAGTGACCAAGTAGCAGAGCTACGAAGGGAACTGATACAGCTGTTCGCTGCGCTCTCATCTTTCTTCACTCTTCACTTTCTTCGCTCTCTCACTTCTTTCGTTCTCGTTTCTGGCTACGCCCCTACTACTTTCCTTAGGGTTTCTGTGGCCAGAAACCTAAGTTGCTCACAACCAGATATTACTACTCCCAAAGATTAAAAACTAGACAAGTATATTGACAAGATACACCCTTACGACTTTAACCCTCAACTTTCACCATCCGTCTCGTCCTCCTCGATTTCTCTCACCATCCTTGCCAGCTTCTTCTCGTTATAGATCACTTGCTTCTCAAGAGCCTCGAGTCTGAACGATCGTCGTCTGGCCTGATTTCCCATGGTATCCAGAAGCTCCTTCTGGTTGATATTTTTGAGCTTGATTTCTAGCAGAACAGGGTCCAGACGTTTCTTGTGAACTTTCCGTTTAGCTCCTGGTTTGTACCGTTTGTCGACTTTTTTGCTCTTGCCGTCACAGCCACAGTCCTGTTTAGGCAGAGGGGTATTCAACTCTCTGAACACTTCGGGTTGTGCGTAAGTGAGTAGTGTTTCTAGAGGTAGTTCTGTTTTAGAACAGGTGGTTAGCAGGGCGTCTAGAGAGTAGGAGAGCTGGTCTAGACGGGCAAAAAACAGTCGTCGTTCCTGTTTGTCTTGGATTTCCGCTTTGACTGCGGATCTGATGATTTCCAGCATGGTTTTGTTGTTATTCTGTTGTCTCTGAAACTGCTCTTTGGTGTACAGAGACGCCATCGTCAGCATGCTCAGAACGGGAGTACAAGTCATCATTGTGAGGAGTGGAGAAGCGAATTGCTGAAGGATGAATTGGACGAGAAGTCTGGGTCTCTGGGGGCTCTTTATAGCATTTTTCAGGTTGTGGCAGTTTCACCAGATGTGGCCATGAGGCAGACAGAAACAGCCTCAAGGATGTGGAAGTGTGGCAAAGTGGTTTGAGGCTGTTGGAAGTGACGATAGTGACGTTATTAAATAGAGAGTCACGTATGGAGAAGGGATTCCCTGTTTACTAGGTGAAATTCATTTTGATAGTGGTGGTTGTTGTGGTGATTGTAGCGTTATTGAGGCTGGTTAAATGGGACGATTTAACGCGAATAACGCGAAATAATATTTCATTTTTTGGGTTAAAATAGACTATTTAATCTCAATAATTAGGTTAAAATCATCAGCCTCATATAGAAAAGAAGGGATGGGGACAAGAATAAACAATGAGGCTGACTATAAGCTGACTAGCAACTAAACAGGAATTGACGGATCAAGTCAGTGCAAAGAACATCTTTAATGACAGCATTGAGCCTCTACCTGGTACGAGTACATGAATAGTGTACGACGTCTTGGAACCGAGCTCTCAGAATCAAGAAGTTGATTTGCCAAAACTAGATTCATCATAATCAGCCCCTAGGAGTATTATACTTGAGTTACCCTTATGAGAGGCTGTCTTCGAGGGTGGTTATGTGTTACAGAGACGTGGCTAAAGATCAGAAGTCAGCAACAGTGCTGTATTCTTTCTTATTGGTATTCTTCTCCCATTGGATAACGATAATAGCCATTTGAGACCTCACCTCGGTTGTCTCAAAGTGGCACAATACTCTTGTGGGGTCGAAGCCATTTAGCTTTAACGTCTGCTTCACGCGACTGTTTATATGAACGTCACTGCATGGTTTATTGTTCCATAACTGTTTAGAAAGTATAGCAATGCTGTCTCATGTTGCTCTCTCGCGCTATGATACCCCACAGTACTGTTTTGTTTCTCATATACTGACTATGATGAAGATGAAGACACTTGGAAGAGAAGGTATCTAGAGAAGGTTACTTGTAAGTCAAATGGAAAAAGTCAGAAAGTATCCTATAGTGCTGATCAGAGGTTACATTTCAGATACTTGTGGGACTATTACCCGCTATCTGAGACTGTCTGTCTTTAGTACGAGTAACTGATTGGTTGTTTTTAACCACACAGAAGCTATACTACGAACTGTACCTGTTAATCCATCGTACTTCTAGGTGAAATGAATGGACATAAATGAACGTATCACCCTCTCTCTCTCTGATAGGCCTCCATCTCTCCTTATCAGTTCTACTCGTACCCTGGTACTCCCACCGCTTACATTTCTTACATCATCGAGGAGATATAAGTGCAGCAGCCCTGAAGCAACCACGAGACACAGAAACGTACGTACTCGTACATGTCTCAAGCACCCGCCTAGGACACGTACACAGCCCCTTGAAGAAGCCTTTCGAGGGGCATTAGCTTTTCCTGCCGTTCTGAGGTGGTTGGCGAACGCTTAGATAAGAACCCGGCTGCAATAAGCTGCGGCAGATGAAAAGGGACACCCGCATTTAATCTGAAATGAATACTTTATCCCCACAAAGATAGATACGAAGATGTTTATCTGAGATTAACAACTGAGATTAACTGAGATTAGTACGAGTACTAGTTCTGTGCCACAACAGATACAATCAATCAACCAATGTCATAACCGTTTATCAACCGTTCTAATAACCGTTCATTATTAACCGTTCATTACACCCTGCCCACTGCCTTAGCGAGTTCTTGGCAGCGAATCTTGGCGTCGAACACTTGCCTTTCACACGATCAGCAGGTCTCAATTTTACGACAGAATACGTCGGATGACCGGAAGATATTGTGCTTTCGATACCGTTGAGACAAGCTCGAATTAAGTACTCGTTCAATTATTGGTTTCTGTAGCCAAATTAAAATTAATAAATGCATTTAAAAACATATTCAAAAACTCCTCATAAAACCACAAAAACCACAAAAAACGTCAGACAAATACCAAGACTCGGCCCATCTCTTGGCACTTCTGACAGCTGTCAAATACCCCTCCTCAACGTCTCCACACCACTTCTTTACGTCGTACAACTACCCCTACGTCTCCACCGTGCATTAACTTTCGCCAACTCTTATCAGCTGCCAACCAGCGGGGGTTACTTCCCAAAACAAACAGAGTTATCGCGGGCTGCCTAGGCTCGTTGGCTGGGCCAGGGCGGTGAGTTTGGTCGTGCGCTGCCAAGCCACAGTTTTGTCTAGTCGGGGACTAGTAACTTCTGTCCGAAGCGGATTAGAAACAATTTAGGCGAGGTGTATTTACAAAGAAAAAAATTAAAAATGAAAAGTAGCAACCAAGTTTTTTTTTTGCAGCGCGACAAATCGGGAAATCGGCGACACCGCGGCCACTCGAGAGAAGGTGAAAGAGAGCTGCACTCAACGTGCATCTTTCAGGTCTCGCATCTGCAACCAATAAGAGACGTTCTATGATTTGATAATGGCGAGATAACGTGGGGGTGGTGGTATTTGGAGAAGGGGGCGTTTGTGCGCTTAAAGGAGTACACAGATCGAATTAGACAACTCAGGGGACACTGTCTCTATTTTTTCCACCCTGAATGTTGCTTTTTGGCGGTTTTGGCACGTCTCAAAATGGACCCACTCCTCGGATAAGGTTCCATCTCATGGCCTCTTAGCTTCTTGGCATTGTTTGTTTGATAAGGGTGGTAGTAGGGTCAAAAGGAGTGGTAAAGGGGTATTATCCAGGTAACGCTATTCTACTGATCCAGGGCATTCGGAAAATCAACTTTTCATCCCTCTACGACCCCTACAACACCCTCAAATATTCACCCCCAGCAAGCCGTGTTTTATAAAGTTTCAGCAATGTGGGGTGCTGTAAATAGGGCTAGGCGGGATCCAATGTATCTAGACCACCAGTAGGTCGATTTCAACACAGATTTCACCAAAAGAACCGCCCTAGCCCCCTCTATCATCTGCCCGATTTCCACCAAAATATTCACATTTTCCACAAACTTTCCCCCCAGCAACGCTTATCTACCTGCAGATGCACAGCCGAACAAGGAAAGATGCGGGCTGCACGGCTCTGATCGATCAAACCTGTATATAAGTCGACTTTTTTCGTCAGTTTTCAAATCACACATTTCCCATTTTCTCCCATTTTCGCCATGGAAAAAGAACACTACTCCGACGGAACTCCTTGTCCCGAGTACACCGAGACCACCACTGGCCAGGTGGAAACGGCCCACATGAACGGCTGGCAGAAGTTCAAGTATGGATTTGGACCTGCCGATATCAGCCATCTCGATACTGAGGGTCTTACGCCTATGGAAATCACTGCTTTGAAGACTGCCAACTCTCCTCTTCAGCGAGGACTCAAGGGACGTCATCTTCAGATGATTGCCATTGGAGGATCCATTGGTACCGGTTTGTTTGTTGGATCTGGTTCTACTCTGTCCAACGGAGGTCCTGCTGCTCTTCTTATTGCTTACGGCATTATTGGAGTCATGTTGCTGCTGACCATGCATGCTCTGGGAGAGCTGGCTGTCTGTTTCCCTGTTTCTGGAGGTTTCTGCACCTACTTTACGCGATTTATCGATCCCGGCTGGGGCTTTGCCATGGGCTGGAACTACGTCATGAACTGGTTTGTTGTTCTTCCCCTTGAGCTGGTTGCTGCGTCTATGACTGTCAACTTCTGGAACGAGATGAACGGCACAGATATTAATGCTGCTGCCTGGGTTGCTATTTTCTGGGCTGTCATCACTGCTATCAACCTGTTTGGAGTCAAGGGATACGGTGAGGCTGAGTTTATCTTCTCCATTGTCAAGGTCGTGGCTATCATTGGATTCATCATTTTCGGCATCGTCATGGCATGTGGAGGAGGTCCTGACCGGGGAGAATTCCACACTTACCAGGGAGGTAAACTGTGGCAACATCCTGGTGCTTTTGCCCACGGATTCAAGGGTGTCTGTGCCGTTTTTGTGACTGCTGCTTTTGCTTTTGCTGGAACCGAACTGTGTGGTCTTGCTGCTGCCGAGACTGAAAACCCCCGAAAAATGCTGCCTCGAGCCACCAAGCAGGTCTTCTGGCGAATCTGTCTGTTCTACATCGTCTCTCTGACCATTGTGGGACTGCTGGTGCCTTACAACAACGACCAGCTGCTCAACGGAACCTCTTCTGCTGACGCTGCTGCTTCTCCTTTTGTTATTGCCATTCGACTTGCCGGTGTCAAGGGTCTTCCTTCCGTCATGAACGTGGTCATCATGATTTCCGTTCTGTCTGTCGGAAACGCTTCCGTCTACGGTTTCTCCCGAACCATTGCCGCTATGGGTGAGTCTGGCCAGGCCCCCAAGTTCTTCGCGTACATTGACCGAGAAGGACGTCCCATTTTCGGCATTCTCGTCGTCCTGGCTTTCGGACTTTTCTCTTTCATTGCCGCTGCCGGTGCCGATACCCGAAACCAGGTCTTCAACTGGCTGCTGGCTCTGTCTGGTCTGTCGTCCGTCTTTGTCTGGGGCTCCATTTGTCTCGCACACATCAGATTCCGAATGGCTCTGGCGTACCGAGGCCGAGGAACCGACGAACTGACCTTCCGAGCTGCCTTTGGAGTCTGGGGATCCGTTGTCGGTCTCATTCTCAACTGTCTCGTGCTCATGGCCCAGTTCTGGATCGCCCTGTACCCTCTGGGAGCCAAGACTCCTAACGCGTCTGACTTCTTCCAGGCCTACCTTGCTGCTCCCGTCGTGCTCGCTTTCTGGATCTTCTGGAAGGTCTGGAAACGAGACGGCTTCATGGGTCTCAAGGATCTGGACATCGATACAGGACGACGAGAAATGGACCTAGAAAAGGTCAAGGCAGAGATGGCAATCGAAGACGCCGCTCTCGCCCAGAGATCGTTCCTCTACCGAACGTACAACTTTTGGTGTTAGACACGGTGTCTGCTGTGCTAGACACTACTATTTAATTAATTTATATGATGAGTATGAAACAACACAGCGTACCATGTCCAGTGCTTGCACTGAACTGGGGACGCTATAGACCGTTAAAATATTGAGTAAAAGAGTTATTGTAGCGTCTATTAGACAATTCCAGGCTGAAGACAGTTCTTACTGTATCGATTTCTGACTTATTTTGACCTATTTTGACCCAGTAATGTGTGCCAACATAAAAAAGAAAAAAGAAAGAAATAGAAAACAAAATAGGAAAAAATAGAAAAAATCTCGTTGATGCTTAGGAATAGGTATCGCAAAGTAAATCGATGAATCTGAATCATGCTATGTGCCATTAATTGCTGGCAGTTACTACTATGTCGGACTAAAGTTTCTGCTGCTCTTGTCTGTATCAACTTGTGTGCTAGAAGACAGGAAAAGCAAGACACCGGGAAAATCATGTGTTGCTCGACTCGTTGAGTGATGTGACTCAGATTGATGTGAAGTATAGGGTCATTTGTATTTTTGACTGTCTTTTTCTACCCATTTAAAGCTCTACATCTCAGTTAATGCACATAGAGCTGCCCCCAGTACCATGAGAAATGCCGACATCGTAATGGGGAGTTGACCATTATACTCATTGACGTCTGCTGATTCGTTTGGTAACACTAAAGTCTCTCTGATATGACTGTACAACTTCTACCACTGCCACCCCGATTCTACTGGACAAGACAACAGAGTTTACATTCTCCAAAAATACTCATATTAGAATGAGGACTTCACCATTGTAATAATTGGAGCCTAAATATCATAATAGTTCACTTATGGTCCCAGATATCACCTCTTTCGCAATTTTATCCCCCACACCCGTAAGAATGCCTCTTCTAAATCTTCATATATTTTCGTCAGAAATACTGACATGGCAGTGGCGAGTCTTTCATTTAAAATGATCCAGAACTAACGATCTCCTAATCCATCTTATGTTCCCCCTACCACCTCTTTAATGATGTTAAACCCGATACCAATATTTATGCATCATCACACAACTCTCTGTAAATCACCTGAAACTATCTAAATCATTATGATGACCCCCATAAACGAATTCCCCAAGGCACTGTGATTCCAATGATATCCTGAATGTCCCCATTCCCAACTAGTATCATGTTTTTACACTTGACCCCCCAATTCTACTACCCAACACAACTGAGCGTAAAACCCTCAGAAATACTTGTATTGTCATCGCGACTTGACCATTGTCTTTGTTATGGCCAGATTACTCTAACGGTACCCTTCCAGTCTCATATCTCACCTCTTACCCACTTTGAACCTCAACGCCCTTCAGTCTGCTGCTTATAAATGCGCCTCTATCTTCGTCAGAAATACCGACATCATAACGGTGAGTCTCACATTGGGATAGCACCAGCCAGCAGAATCTCCTGAAGCGTTCTATTTCCTTCCTACCGTCTGTTTTCGTATTTTAGCCTCGACACCCCTATATATTCCCTGTCACATAACTTTCCATAATTCTTCCGAAAATACCAGAATCATATTTTCAACGGGACCAGTGTATAACCCTGAGCTACGCAATGCCAATGATATACTGTGTGTCTCCTCTCCTATCGATTATCAAGCTTTTACACTTGGGCCCCCAATTCTACTTCATCACACATTCACGTTTATCTCCATCAATAATACCCCCATTCTTACAACAGGTCGACCATTCTAATTATCAGACATAGAAGATTCATACGGTACTTGTCCCTATTCCTCTTCGACCTCCTATATACTTTTAATATCGGTGCCCATCTTCGTGCTCACACTTAAAACTTATTCAGTCTCCTTAATAAAACTCCCAGAAATATTACAAGCTAACCATTGTGTTTGCCAGGATCTTAGACATCTTTCAGTTCCATTCACTTCTCACTTACTATCTCTTATCGACTTTTATCACCCAAACCCCCATTTCTACATGTTCATTCACCTGCACTCAACTCCAGCAATAATAGCCACATTGTTTCGTCTTCTAGATCCACGTATTCGGGAGAGCTCGGGGAATCTTTTGGTTCCAACCGACTCTGTTCTTCTATCTCTCAAATCCTTGTAGACTCCAAGCACTCATTTTCCACCTCTCGCATATCTGCCCCTAACTTCATCAACATTATCCATGGCGCTACCGATACTTCACCATTGGATTCAGAAGGCATTGTAGTTTAGAATGGTACCGTGTACAGCACTTCCCCTACCTTTTTCCTACTTTTATCACCGACCCTCCCAAATATAGACATCCAGACAACTCCTTCTAACTTGGTTAATAATAGCTGTGGAGCCATGTGGACTTGTTCGTGCTCTTCTTTACCGGTAGGAAAGTGCAACTAGTACCCTTTATGTCGTGTTTTACAACCCTTTATCTCTTTAAAATCGAAACACTTGTATTCTGTTTTTTCCAGAACAGCTTGCAACTTCATCAGAAATATCTCCATGGCTATTGAGAGTCGCTAGGTGTATTCCTCATTCTCTGTTAATGCTTAAACCTCCAATTGCCTCTCTCCTACTGCTGTATTACAATTTTCAACTCCAAAACTCTCATTTTCTTCTGACGCATATGTGCCCCCTACTCCTCTAAAAATACCCATAGCGTTTAGCTGACTTGACCAACATGATTCGTGTCCCTATAGCTCACTGTAGACACCGACAGTTGCTCTCCTGATGCCTCTTGTTGGTCTCTAACACCGAGTTTCCCATTAACTTCTTGTCACATTTCTGTCCCTAACTGCTTCGAAAATTCTTTCATCATAGTGACGAGTTGATCATAAGATTCTCTCTCGCTCTTGGAGATTATTATCGTACCTTTCACGTATCTCTTGCTGCTATTTCACAGCTTCTTGTGTCCACCTCCCAATACGTGTCGACTATACTGGTGCCTCCAACTAAGTGAAAAGAATTTACACCGCAATGGAGACTTGATCATTGTAATTGCCACAGGATAAAGAGGGTATCAGCTCCCTTCATGTCTCTTCTAAGTTCTTTTCTCCAGTTTTAGCACCACCATCTAAAAATATGCTTCCTCATATCACTGCCCCTAACTCGTTGTAAAATACCAGTAATACTACATAGTGACAGAAATCGTAGTCCTTGAGTCTTACTGGTCCCAACTATTCTCGTCAATTATCCCTTGGTATGTCCTGTACATTTTTGATAGCCCACACCCCAATTCCACAATTTGGTATGCTGTACTGTCTCTAATCTCATCAAAAATAACTGAATAGTCTGAGTCAAGTAACCCTTCAGTTCCTCTGAATTGGCCACATCTGGTGCTACCCTTGGGACCCCTATACTTGACCTATTTGAGCCCATATCCCGTTTAACCAGATATGACAAAAAAAATGTAGTAGAGTATGGACGGTCTATAAATGACCAGAGAATAAGAAGGAAGGGATATATAGGTAGTTTAGAGCTGACATAATAATACATTCAACTCTTTCGTGTACAATGAAGATTTTTACTGAGGTTTGACTCATTTATAGATGGGCTGTAACTGTGAGAAATCTGAAGCTCAAAAATATCTCCCAATATAAGAGCAAAGGAATACTGGAGACTTTATAGCGAGATAGTTATCACGATTCCCAATCATTCTCTCAACTCCACCTCTTAGTCTTGCTACTTTTCATTCCAGAAAGGGCTTCTTCGCAGTTTGGCCAAACTTAGCACTTGGTTGAAAACGATATTTTAAGATGACAGTTGTGGCACTGACTTTGAAACTGGCATTAAACGGACTCTCTGAGAGACACAATCTCTCTTTCATTCTTATCCACCCATCTCTGGGACCATAAGTACACCAATATCACTTTTGTTGTAGACATGATCAGGCTGTAATTAACGATAAAACGCTTTGAATTACTCATCTGGAGGTACCTACTGGGTTAGATTTGACTGTTACTCTGTGTAGACTATTCTCACCTATCAGTTTCTACCCCGTCACATGAAGTTGGAGAGACAAAAAAAAAATATGAAATTCATTAGGGAAGTATTAGTACTAACAAAAGCTCAACAGATTCTACAAGTCACCCATCAAGTCATCTACAAAACTTTAACTTTAGCTGAACCTTTTAATTCCCAATCCTTCCAAGATGAACAGAATCCAACAAAATAATTCCCAACCTCAAAAACAGAAATACCAGCTGTTTTTCGGTCACGTGGCAAAAAGAATGGACGACACCGGAAAATTTGAGGTATCGAGGTCAAAGCCTGAGAGGAGGTACAAGGAGAGAGGTCCTTGTTACCATTAGAATCTATTCATTCCAGAGAACCTGTTTATGAAGACGGAATACTGATCCTGGTATTTTTGTAGTAGGTAGGAAGATTTCTGTTTGGGAGCGGCATGGGTGCCGTTATTAAAACATGTAATGACTAATGGAAAGATATTAATTGGTACTATCACAACCGCTATAATATGGGGAACAATATGACCAAGTTAAAATATTGGTGCGGGTATTTTTGGAGAAGTTAGGGGCGGATGTATGACAAAGTAGAATTGAGAGTGGAAGTGGGAGAACAGCACAGCATGTAACAAGGGGTCATTATATGGTATCGTTGGGCTCCTCTATCTCCATAGAATTCTCTTGTCAAGTCAAAATATAGATATTGCTATTTTTTTAACAGCTGGGAACATCTCTGTCTTCTATGATATCAAGGAGGTCGTTGTTATAATTTGTAATGAAGAAATAAACTAGAGTTTAAGGCATCTAGGAGAACGACCTAGCTCTGAGTAAGTTCATAGTTAACTCGGTGCAACTATTGAAGCGTTTTGGTACCTTTAGAGCAGTTATGAGTTGGTTCAGTTTGGGTGGGGGTGTAGAAAAAGGTGGGAAGAAGTGAGTAGTAGGGACAGAAAGGCATACGGGGTACCATCTGAAGCTATATTTACAGTGGAACAAGGTAATCAGCTCCCTGTTGTTCTGTGATTAATTCTAAGAAAGTTATGGGGAGTTGTATGACCAAGTAGAATTGGGATGTTGGTGTAAAAATTGGAGAATAGGTCTTAGAGACAGATTCAAGGGCGACCAATGACATTAATGACATGTGGAAGTCGACTGAACCAGTCGCGTTCCCTATGAAAGTAATTCACGCGTCATTTGGGGATAGTCAGTAAAAAGTTGATGATAAGTGTCTCTGTATTGAAGGGGCATCAAGGGTGGTAGGAAGGAAAGACAAGATGGTACTGAATCTTTAGATTCTAAGTAACAAAACGATTAAGTTGGCTTGTCGATACAGTTATTTTTGGAGAAGTTAGGCTCGGTTGTGTGAGGTAGAATTTCAAGATTCGCTGTCAAAAGTCGGAAATATATAATAGGGAGGATTTACAAGGTGCCACTGGAATTGAACGACCCCAAGGAACTACATGGTAAAGCCACTGTGACTATGTGAGTATTTCTGGCAAAGTTGGGCTCTGTTCTATGGAAAGTGTAAAGAGAGGGATGAGATAGTAACAGAATAATAAACGGTAAAAAAGGAATACAGCTGACCGTTTGAACTGACGTGAAATGTACAATAGCCGGTTCCCTTTAATTTATTATAGCTTTACAAGGTATGAGTATTTTACAGATTTTACATAACCACACCCAACATAATTATTCCCCCGCCCACACAGAACTGCATTAGCAAGAGGTGCAAGTGCTCAAATAGATTCAGGGACACGACAGGAGTACTCTCTGAAATTGGGAGATTCTGATGGTACCCTATACGACTATCCTACCACCTCTTTCCAACTTTTTACATTTACACGTCCACTTCTGCCTAACCACTCAACTGCCCCTAAATCAACGAAAAATACTCATTTCATAATAGAAACCTGACCATATCGTCCTTGTTACAGGGCAATTCTGCTAGTTTTGTTTCAGTTCTTCCCACCATCTTTGTACTGTTTTAAAACCGATACCCCAAGTCTTCAGAATGTCAGATATGGTTGTCAAAACAGTAGAGAGATAAGGAGGTAGGTATAAAGGGCACCATTGGAATGACTCAAAAAGTGCAATTACAATGGTGAAGTTACCATATGAATGGGCATATTTCTGCTAAAGTTGTGGGCAGTTATATGAGGAGAATTTTTTGGAGTGTAGCTGCTAGAATCTGTAACGAGGTGATAAGAAATAAGTGGGTGGTATTGTTCGAATTATATTGACCTGTATACCACAATGGTTGCGTCACTACTAATAGATGGGTATTTCTAGTGAATTTGGGGCCAGTTGTAAGGTCTAGTAAAATTGGGTGGGTTGGGGCTAAACGTTGTAATGAGATTGTAGGGGAGATGTTGGAGCTATCATAGGCTTCCTCGGTCCTTCCAGATGAGCTTTTCTAGTCTCTGTGGTCATGACGGTATTTTTAAAAGAGTTAGAGGCTGTTGTGTAAAATGTATATGTAGAAGGTGGTGATACTGGTGAGTAAATGTACTCATAAGAAGAGAAATATTGGTATCAAACGAACCACCTGGATTAGAGGAAGAAGATTACCAGCTCTATGGGATGATTTAGTCAATTTTGGGAGTGTGAGATGCCTGTTTTGGACAGGGTGGAAGTCTCAATAGAAATAAGCAAAGTATTTATAGGACAACCTGGGTCGTTCAGGACCAGTACACCTAAACCAACTCGAGAGAGTTATTCCTATATCCTGTTCAATTCGAATAATACCCTTTATGTCTATCCTACTACATCTCTTCTTATAGAACCGATCCATTTTTTGCAAATGTCTAGAATGGACCCAACGTCATCAAAAATGCCCGTATCGTCATGAGGACTTGACCGGAGCATTTTCAGGAGCCCAAGGATTCAAATGGTACGTCTCAGATCTCTTCTTGCACCTCCCATCGGCTTTTAATCGCCACCCTCCCAATTCAACTTCTTCACATAACTGCCTTTCAACTCAACCAGAAATACCTGAATCGCAATGGTCACTTAGCTAACGTGTTCTCCAAAGCCATGCAGTTCTAACGACTCCATTAACGTATCCTTGTCATCTCTATATCTCTCATAAAACCAAAACACGTTTTTTCCACTTCAAACAGAACTCCGCTGAACTCACCAGATATACTCGAATAGTCATGAAGACTTGATCAAACTACTTATTAGGATCTGAAGAAACCCTGCTATTTATTATATCTCTCATACTATCTTTTTACAACTTATACGCCCCAACCCCAATTACCCCTCTTCATACAACTGTCCCTAGATCACTCAGAAATACCTATAGCTCAATGGAAACTTACTAATGTGTTGCCCCAATAGGTGGGACGATGTTACCATTTCCTTTCTATCTCTACAATGTATCACACGTTTTTCGCAGGTTTCAAAAATGTCCCACATTTTTACTTGACAACACAACTGGCCACAACTCTATCAAAAATACCTCCACGAGTTTGGAGACTTGACCATGTTACTCCTCAGCGTTCTATCTCTTCAATATTACCTTTCAAGTCTCCCTTACCACCTCGTTGCAGATTATAACGCCTACACCTACAAATGGCCCCCAAACACAACTTCCCATTACTCATTCAATAATACCTATATACTTACAGGAACTTGATCAATTTATTACCCTCGTCATTTCGATTCCAATAGTACCGTTTATATCTCCCCCACTAGTTATACACCGGTTTTACCCCCTAGACTCCTGATTCTACATGGCAGCACAAGTGTCCCCAACTTCACCAGAAATATTTGCATTCCAACGTCGAGTTGACACGCGTGTTACTTGGTTTCTGGTAGTCACCACAAGACCTCCTTTTGGCTCCACTGCTACCTGATATATCTTTCTTAAACCAAAACCCCATATTCATCTTCATACATAACTGACCAAAAGTTGGAAAAAGGTACTAAAATGGGTGTTAAGGGGAACCATTGGATTCGCCTGACTCGAATGAGTACAATGGTCAAGTTGACAGAATGATACGAGCATTTCTGAGTCCGGGAGGGTGTATAATCAAATGGACTTGCTGGTGTCAACAGTAGTGAACAGCTTCAATTGTACCAGAAGAATATTCCACCTCCGTAGACTTAAATGACTTAATTTAGGACGATCGGTGAATGTGGTAGAAGTATTGTGGTCACTATAGGGTTATTTATACACGAGTGAGATGCAATTAGATGTGGACCAGAACTGCAGCACTCGATGCTAATTCTTTGAATAAACAGTAGGTTGGCCTTAAATGGTACCAAACGAATCTCCTGGTTTTCTAGATTTTTCTTATTCAGTCGCCTCAGAAATGGGGGTATTTCTTAACAAGTTGGTGACAGTTCTATTTCAGAGCAGTCTCTGGGTGTGGTTGCTAAAACAGGTAAGAAGCAAAACGAAGAATCTTTAGAATCCATCTGAATCTACCGTGTCAGGAGAAGTCATTTGGAATGTCTACTTTGTTTTAAGAGTTGTTTTGAGACAACTACGAGCAGTTGTGTGAAACAATAGAATTGTGGGTGGAAGATTAAGAGCCTGGCATATGTAATTTTGGTCGTACAGTTAAGTGCACTTCATATTCATGTCACCCGTCTTCAGGCCCGTATGGAATATCCTTTATGTCTCTCTTGTTTCCCTCCCTTCGCTCTAAAACTGAAACACTCATTTTCGTCTGGCCACAGAACAGCGTCCAACTTTCTCGGAAATAGTCGTATTTGTAAGGGGAATTCACTGTTGTATTCCTTAGACATGGGAAAATCTATCTATCCCTCACTCGTCCTGTTTACCATTTCTTCACCAGTTTTTACACCTAGTCCCCCTATTCTACTTTTCGATGTAACTTCCCCAAGTTGATCAGAAATACTCTCAGGGTTGTGACGACTTCCACGATGTGTTTCTCTGTCCTCAAAGATTCTAACAATACCACACACTTCAGTCTACTGCTTCTTCTCCACATTTTCTCCTGACCATTGCACTTCCACTTGACCACATAAACGACTCCTACTTGTTTAGAAATAGCTGCACTCATTTGGAGAGTTAATCCGTGGGTTCTTCAGTAGCAGGGGAAGCATCAATACTCTTTAGTCCTTCGCTGCTATCTCTCTTCTGATTTTACAAAATCCCATAAAACCCCCCTCACTAGAACTGGCACTAACTTCAGTAATACTACTGCCTCGGTCATGGGGATGAGACTAGCGTAATCTGGGACTCTGAGTGATCATTTTGACACCATATATATCCCTCCCAGTAGTTTGTAAACACTTTTTAAATTTCCACTCTCAATTCTGCATCTTCGCATAACTCGATCTAACTTGGCCAATAATACCCCCATGGGCATGTAGACTGAACCATTGTTACCCTGGAGGTCTATTAATATAGACCTAACCACTCGATCGTTCTCCGCTACCTGTTTCCCACTTATCTCACAACTCTCCTAAATATGTTAAACTCTACAACTACCCGTAACTCCGCCAGAAATACTCACACAGCCCTGGGGTTTTGACAATCAGTTCCGTCGTGTTCAACTTATGCTCATTTACCTTTCAAGTCTCCCATTCAACAACTTCTCCACTTTCGACGACGACATTACCGTTCGGACTTGTTCTCAGAGCTGCACTCATCTCATTCAAAAATATCTATATTGCTACGAAATGTAGACCATATTAACATCGGGGTTCGGGGACTCTATCAGCACCGCTCAATCTCTTCCTTCTGTCTCCTATACAATTTCAAAACCAAAACACGATCTTGTACTTTTCTCAGAGCTGCTCACCTGCTCATCTAACTCCCTCAGAAATACTCATATATCTGTGGGAGGTTGACAGTGATACTCACACAAATCCGGTGATTCCAATGATACCATAAAAACTTCCAGTCTAACATTTTTACAACTTTTAGCTCCTTAAAACCAGGTTTCCCAAGTCCACCCACACACTCAACTGGACTCAAATACCCCAGTAATACCTACATTGTCAAGAGAAGTTAATCGTTGTCATTTCACGACGCTGAGGATACCAGTACTACCATTAAATATTACCTCCTATTTCTGAACTCCTATAAAACCGTAACACCTATATTATTGAAATAACAGAACTGCGCATAGTTACACCAAAAAGAATCGGATTATCATTGATACTTAACCATTGTATTTCTCTGTCGATTTGGATTCCAGAAGTACCATCTATTTCAAGCTCTCATCTTTTATTCCCCCTTCATGCCAACATCTCCAAATATACATGTCGACCCAAATTCCCCTAACTCGCTCTGTAATACCCACTTTGTCTAGACAGTTGGACCAGTGTATTTCTGGGCACCAGGGGACTCTAACGGTACCGACCACGCCTAGTCTCCTAGCCAGTATCCACTTTTTACACTTCCGCACCCAATTCTACATTAACATGCAACTCCGTCTATCTCAGCCAGACATACCCAGATATGAGGTACGTCCTACCAATTCGACTCACCACGTCTGGGGCTATCTTCTCGTACCATTCTCTTCCTTCCTTTAGTCGCTGTGCAACGTCTACTACCCACGCTCACCTCCTCTAGGTATCACCAATTGCCTCCAGCTCCTTCAAAAATACTCGAATAGTCACAGGTAAAGAATTAAAATGACCCTCATACAGCACTGTTTCCTATAATATCTTGCAAGATCTCCTTATTACTCCTTATCCACTTTTCACGCCAAAACTCCACATTTTAGTTGAGAACAATCTCCTTTTATATCAGCCGGAAAACATCGTTGTATTAGGGAGAGCAGACCATTACATTCGCATGATCATCTCATTTCCAATCTTAGCCCCCTTACTCTCTCCTATTACTTCTTTCTGACGTATTGGTCTACATCCCAAATCTACCTAACAATACAACTGCACATAGCTCCACGAAGAATACTTTAGCAGCAAAGACGACTTTACCATTTTGTCACTATCAGCTGGAAGATTCGTTTGGTTCCATTTGCTTTTTACCTACTCCATTTTCTTGTTTTTAACACCAACACTCTCAAATTGATGACAACCCATAACTGTGTCTAACTTACTCAGAAAAGGCAACATAGTTCTATCGACTTAAACAACCTATTCCCCAGTTTGAAGGAATTCCTATTATTTCAATTATTCCGCAATTGCTATCTCATCGCTCCCTTTAAGCCAGAAATACCCATTCTGCACCCCTCATAGAACTTCCCCCAGCTCCTATAGAACTAGTCATAGAACAACAGGGACTTGACCAAGTGGCACCTTAATGTCATTAGATTCGATCGATACCATTCGAACTTCTCCTACAACATCATTCAGACTTATGGCTGCCACCTTTATAAATCCCCTCTAGCATACAACTGGACCTAACTCTCTCAGAAATACTCCCATCGATACAGAAACTTGACTATTGTGATTATACGTCCCGGAATATTCAGATGGTATCGTTCATGTCTTCTCCTGCCCTTTATTCCAGGTTTTATTCCAACAGTGCGCATATGACTATACCGTATTGTACATGGAAAATTCCCCTCACAAATACGCGCATCATAACGGCAAGTGGTTTATTGTTTTACCAATGATATATAGATTCTAGCAATATCACTCATACCTCTCCCGCAACTTCCTATCGTTTAATTTCTCTAGCATTCTACCATCGTTAACTTTACAGAACTGCACGCAACGCCACAAAAAATACCTACATACTCTCAGGGAGTTGAATACCTAGTTCTTCGGGGCCGGAATACTGTAATTTAATAGCTCTATCCTCTACTACAACTCCTCACCCAGTTCTATCACCTCTCTCTTAACTCTACTAGATAAACAACACTGGTCCTAAGTTCTTCAGAAATATTTATATCATTACATAATCGTGAAAGGAGTAATCTCTGGGTCTATCCCATTCGTTTGGTACCATTTAAGATACCCCTGCTACCTCTTTGTCTCATTATACACCGACTCTCCCAATTCTACTTGATCTTGTAAATGCACTCAACTTCATCAGAAATACTTGTATCTCTGTGGGGGGTTTTCCCTGGTGGTTAAACAGGTCTTTCAAACCCGAAAATTTCTTTGATGTTGTCACTATAATGTTCCTGTTCCTTCTGATAACAACATCCCGACTGCACCTCGGAACTCCTTTCAATATCTTCAGATATATAAGCAGGATTGTGCCGATTTGACAAGTGTAGTTTGATACAGTCAACTGGGACTATTTGGTACCGTTTCACCTACTACAGCCACCGAAAACATGCTCTATTTGTACACGACAGTCTCTGATATATGCCATGAACGTGACCTGAAGCCGGGTATATTTGATTATAGAAAGGCAATTTGAAGAGTCTGACTTAAGTGTGGGACTCAGGGGCATGGTAGAGCTTGTACATCAACTTCCTGTCTCGATTTCTCCTCTTTTGGCTAAGTTATGAGCTTTCCTTGTCCACATCCTGTCAGCCACAGGAGGTAGGAGAACTGAGTCGATAGATACGTCTGAGCTTCGAGGAGTTGATGTAACTGTATTAATCGTTGTTGATTGACACTTTACCAACTCTTGAGCCCTCTGTTATCATAATTACTACTTTCAAACACCTTTACCCGCATTCGTATAGTCTGATTCAATCTTCCAAAAGAGGAAATACGCTCAAGTTGATAGATAAATGGGAAGAAACGCGGTTATCAGGTTAAGAAGGGGACTTGGTGATCGTCTATTAACTCCCTGTGCCTTTACCGGTGCTGAAACAGGAGCTACACCATCTCATCTGTAGGGGATGATTAACTATTTAGGTGTGATTCTACTGCTAAAAACTTGTTTCACTGACAGGGAGTTACATTCATGACCTGTATTACGAGCTAAGGTGCCAATATCCCTCTTTGGCCTTTTTACTGGCGTATTTTTTCTTTATTCGCTATCACCTGATTCTAGGCTATCTTGAGTCGTGGGTCAAATGGTCCAGAAATGTTTCTAGAGATATATGAGTTTTTCCTCTGTGTTATAGAGCGCCTCGTATTCATTTCTAACAATGCTTCCCTTTTTCTGGTTTATTTTGGCATTGTTTTGAATTATTCGCATTTTCTCAATTTTCCCATAAATACCAACTAAATCCAAACCAACGCCGTCAATTTATTTTATTTTTTATTTATTTTCTTTTATTTATTTCCTTCACCTCCCTCAACCACCTCCGTTCAATTCCCCATCTCTGCCAACCTTAATCCTCTCTCCCAAGATTCGCCACAGTGCAGTAGAGACACCCATCAGTGCACTTCCTCCAGCACACAACATCCACATCTACATCAACCAGACACAATGGTGAGTATCTGCTTCGTCAATTCGCCCCCAAACAGCAGCTAACCCAGTTTCGAAACTCGTACGATAACGATTCCGTCACCTACTCGCCAACAGGAAGACTGTTCCAGGTCGAGTACGCCCTGGAGGCCATCAAACAGGGCTCAGCAGTGGTAGGCTTGGTTTCCAAGACTCATGCCGTGGTAGTTGCTCTCAAACGAAACGCCGAGGAGCTGGGATCCTACCAGAAGAAGATCATCAAGGTCGACAACCATCTTGGTGTGGCTCTGGCTGGTCTGGCTCCTGATGCCCGTGTGCTGTCCAACTTTTTGCGTCAGCAGGCAATGTCGTCGCAGATGGTGTACAAACGGCCTCTTGCCGTGTCTCGAGCCGTCTATGCCATTGCCGACAAGGCCCAGGGCAACACTCAGCAGTACGGACGACGACCCTACGGAGTGGGTCTTTTGATTATTGGCCACGACGAAGCTGGACCCCATCTGTACGAGTTCCTGCCCTCGGGATCCGCTCTGGAGTACCGAGGAGCTGCCATTGGTGCACGATCCCAGGCTGCACGAACATACCTGGAAAAGAAGTTTGACACGTTTCCCGACCTGTCGCTGGAAGAGCTGGTGGTGGAGGGCCTCAATGCGCTGCGAGACACGCTGGCGCAGGACAAGGAGCTGACGCTCAAAAACACGTCCATCGCGTACGTCGGCAACGACACGCCGTTCACGCTGCTGGACGACGACAAGGTGGTGGACTGGCTGGCCAAGCTGGACGGTGTTTCTCGAAAGTCCAACCCAAGACCCACTGGAGGCGAGGAGGCTGCCGAGGGCACCACCACCGAGGGTGAGCCTGAGGGTGCCGGTGCCGCAGGTACCGGTGCCGCGACTGCACCTGCTGCTGATGCTGCTGATGCTCCTGCTGACACTCATGATGCCGACACTATGGACACCACTGAGTAGATGCATGGAGATGGAGTATGAAAGGGGTTATGTAAGAGGTATATATTGGAGGATGATTAGAATGAGTGGAGTGTAGAGCGGTGGGAGGAGGGTAGAGTTGACGTCGGGGTAGAATTGACGTCAGTGCTAGAGGGTAGAAGTGGTGGCGAGGGTGGCGATTGTGCCAATTGGTGATTAGATGGATGGAGTAAAGCCAGTGGCTGTGTAGGTGGTAGAATGGCTTGAAAGAGTACGATAGGAAGGTCAATGGCTGTTGACATGGTTCTGTTTCTATAGTGTATAATGACATCTGTAGAACAGTGTGAGTGTGTCTTGTCAACCAACAGTGATCCAATGTGAGTGTGCCTTGATAACCAACAGTGATCTAGTTGGCCATTAATTGATTCTTTTTGCAATTGATTGACTCTAGTTTGCCACTGACTTGTTCTCAATACTACTGACTTGTTTTCACTGACTTGTTCTCTACTGTAGTCAAGGTGTAACTGCAGAGTATAATCAAAGAGGACTTAGAGACTTATGATCTTGGGGCTGAAAATTGATGGCGTTTTATTTAAAGCCTGATCTGAGCAGCTTTAAAGGACTCTAGATTTCTGCTTGACTGGAGTGATAACATCTTCATGTCTGGATCAAGTCTCAGGATTGGAGACTGAGAGTCAATGTCAGTGTTGACTCTTTGTGATAGAAGAGGTCATTTCTGGAGGATACGGGCGGAAAATTGGACCAGCCTCATATATTGGCATGGATATAATGATGAGTTTTATATAAAAATTGTGATCTAGTCATACGGTGGAGCTGTAGACTATACAAGTACAGTAGGATCGAAAAGAGGACCTTCTAGGCTTAAGATCTTATAGAGTAAGTGTGCCTAGAGGCTTCGGATCATATAGCATCAGTGTCCAGTTGAGGTGGGCATTTATCTGTGTGTATGTTTCTTTTCATTGACAACTCCCTTGGGCGAAAGAAGAAGGAACACTTGTAACGATACTGTCTGGAGCACTACGACATCATACTGTCTCTATGGTCTATACTGAGCAGTTCGCTATGACGAAGATATAACTACAGTTCTGAGGGAATCTATTCAGAAGAGTAATGGACTCGGATTGTGGTATGTCAGAGTTAAGTCATTCTTGTATTGGTAGTGTTGGTTGATCAGTTCAGAAGAGAACTAGACTATAACTACCAGACATGGTAAGTCAGTGTTAAGTCACACTTGTCGATAGTGCTAGTTACACTTCAATACCGAGTTACATTGTCTCTATGGTCTTTAGTTTGCTATAAAATGTATTCTTAGCCTCTCTAGTCTCGTTTCTTGTAAAATGTATTCTTTATTCTCTTGTTAGTTACTTACTTTTCTTCCAATATTGATAGTTGATATCATACATCTTTATAGTAGATGCTTCCTGTTGGTTCTACTGAACCCATTTAGTTGATTCGATGCTTCTTTACGACCCCGAATAACCAGTACAGCTGGTACTCTGTTTCCAGCTTCCTTCCGGCTCTTTGACCAGAAATTTAAAGTCACTAAGCGGATATCTGCTTTCGTCGATTGGTCCTCTGTGGATAGCAAAGGAGGTAGGAGGGTCGGGAATAGCTTCTGCTCTCTTTTTGCACCAGAAACGAGCCTTTGGTTTTTCGGGAATCTGAAGAGTGTCTGTACTGGCGTTTAGAGATGTCATCGAGTCGTATTCCTTTGAAACAGAGTCTGACTGGGTCAATGGAGACGTGACTGATGAAGATCCCTTTTCTTTGGAGTGTTTTCGTGAGAATCCCAAGAAGCCCATGTTGTAGAGGTGAGTTGGTGTTGAGACTGTTGAGAACTGGTCTAGATAAGAAGTAGAATAAAGACTCAGTAGTTGGTTGAAGTCGAGATGTAGTGAAAAACTGTTGCTGGTAGTAGTCGAGTGATGGTGAAAAGACCCTGCTGCTGTTTAGACGTCCTAGTTCTCTTATGCTTCTCCTTGTCGATTAGAGTAAGGGGTCTTATGGTTATCAGGTTGGGTCTCACTCTCCTCACAGACATGCTACAGGGTCAAAAAATATCGACAGAGTTATCACAGTTGAGTTTTTTGGCAGCATTACCCCTGTAGCACCTATGTCTACGCTTATCTTAGTGATATGACATTTTTATTCGAATTTACAGCTTTTTTCAGATCGTCAAAAACTCGGATATCGAGATATGCTTAAACTATGCATCTTCATGCGGCTAAGTGCACGGCATGGGAGGGTTAGATAGACGTTAGAACTGTGGGGGTCGTAGCTATTGTTGATATGACTACATCATTCGAATCTCAATTTCATTTGACAACTACTGGCATCTTTCATTTTTCAAATCCATCGATTTTCAACGAAATACGTCCATTCCTTGGTCACACGATAACGTCACTTAAGCTTGGCTCAGTGTAAGATCATGATAATTACAAACCTGAGCAGCCTTGTTACAAAAATGTCTGAAACTTGGAGACCAGATAATATCCGTTGACAGAAACCTGAAAATATCTCGTTGACAGTAAAAAAGGTCTTAAAGCTCCTACAATGATCAAATGGCACTTTCTGGAATAAGGGGTATGGGCTGGATATCGTTCTCTAAGTCCTTATACCATACCTTCAGTCGTTCTACTTACAATAATACCTGGTGGTTAGAGATACGAGTACTGAGAGTAACCAATTTACCTGTAGTTATTGGGCCGTCGTGAATCTACCTCAAAGCCCCTTATCTTTTATTATTTGTTTTTTTATTGTTTTTTATTGTTTTTTATTGTTTATTTTTTTCATTATTTTCATCTCCATGCCCAGTCTTATGTAAAGTTTTAACCCATGTTTTTTTCTCATACAATTCATTATAACATCAATTGGAATAATTCCCGTAATTGATCTGTCTACCAGAATTGTTAGCTGGAGTAGTCCTTCAAGTCCACCATGATGGTTCAACTTGAACTTGATATGTTGGATAATGGTCCATTGAACTTCTCCAAAGCCATGGACCCAGCCTAACGGACAGCATCATGATCTCTCATTCAGTTTATACTATTTACATGATTTGTCGGTCATATGTTCTTTGTCTTTGTTATCTCTACTATTCGTTCTGTTCAAATCAACTCATATATTCATCATATGTACAATATTTACAAACACTCCGCTTACTCCTTCTTCTCGCCCTCAGAGTTGTTGGCGGCCTTGTCCTTGTAGACCTTCTCGAAGAGCTTGAGAGAAGCCTCCTGCAGAGCATCAGTCTTGGTCTTGAGCTCGGTGGGGTTGACGTCCTCACCAGCCTGGATTCGGGCAACGGACTCTCGGAGCTCGGCAATCTGGGCCTTGACCTTCTCGCCCTCGGCCTTGTCAATCTGGGCCTCGAACTCGTTCATGGAAGACTCGGTGTCGTTGCAGATCTGGTCGGTTCGGTTGGCAGCCTCAACGGACTCTCGTCGAGCCTTGTCCTGCTCCTTGTACTTCTCGGCATCGTTGACCATCTTCTCAATCTCGGTATCGGAGAGACCGGAAGAGCCGGCAACGGTGATGGAGGAGTCCTTGTTGGTGGCCTTGTCTCGGGCAGAGACGTTGATGATTCCATCGGCATCAATGTCGAAAGAAACCTCAATCTGGGGGACACCCTTGGGGGCGGGGGGGATACCGGCAAGAGTGAAGTTGCCGATCAGCTTGTTGTCTCGAACAAGCTCTCGCTCACCCTGGAAAACTCGGATCTCGACGGAAGTCTGACCCTGAGCAGCGGTAGAGAAGATCTGGGACTTCTTGGTAGGGATGGGAGAGTTTCGGTTGATGAGTCGAGTGAAGACGCCACCGAGAGTCTCGATACCAAGAGACAGAGGGGTAACATCGAGCAGGAGGACGTCAGTGACCTCACCGGCAAGAACGGCACCCTGGATGGAAGCACCAATGGCAACAGCCTCGTCGGGGTTGACGGACTTGTTGGGCTCCTTGCCGAAGATGGACTTGACGGTCTCAATGACCTTGGGCATTCGGGTCATACCTCCAACGAGGATAACCTCGTCAATCTGGGAGGAAGAGACACCGGCATCCTTGAGGGCCTTCTCGACGGGCTCGACGGTTCGCTTGATAAGAGGACCGACCAGAGTCTCGAGCTGGGATCGGGACAGCTTGGTGTTGATGTGCTTGGGGCCGGAGGCATCAGCGGTGATGAAGGGCAGGTTGATCTCGGTGTTGGAGGTGGAAGACAGCTCGGTCTTGGCCTTCTCAACGGCCTCTCGGATTCGCTGGATGGCCATTCGGTCGCCAGACAGGTCGATGCCGTTGTCCTTCTTGAACTGGTCAACAAGGTGTCGGACAAGGACGATATCGAAATCCTCACCACCAAGGTGGGTGTCACCGTTGGTGGACTTGACCTCGAACACACCCTTCTGGATCTCCAGAATGGAGATATCGAAGGTTCCTCCTCCAAGATCGAAGACGGCAACAACCTTGTCGTCGTTCTTCTCAAGACCGTAGGCGAGGGCGGCGGCGGTGGGCTCGTTAACGACTCGGAGGACGTTGAGGCCGACAATCTGACCGGCGTCCTTGGTGGCCTGTCGCTGAGAATCGTTGAAGTAGGCGGGGACGGTGACCACGGCGTTCTTGATGGTCTTTCCGAGGTAGCCCTCGGCGGTCTCCTTCATCTTGTTGAGAACGAAACCTCCAATCTGGGCGGGGGAGTAGGTCTCGCCCTGGGCCTCGAGCCAAGCGTCACCGTTGGAGTGCTTGACAATCTTGAAGGGCACCTGCTGGATGTCGTTCTGGACCTCGGGGTCCTCGAATCGTCGACCAATCAGACGCTTGGTGGCGAACAGGGTGTTCTCGGGGTTGACAACGGCCTGTCGCTTGGCGGGGACACCGACCAGTCGCTCACCGTCCTTGGTGAAGGCAACGACGGAGGGGGTGGTTCGGTTACCCTCGGCGTTCTCAATGACCTTGGGGGTCTTTCCCTCCATGATGGCGACGGCGGAGTTGGTGGTACCGAGATCGATACCGATGACGGCACCCTGGACCTTTCCGGAGTTGAATCGCTGCTGGAAAGCGGGAAGTCGGGTCTGGGTTAGTACTGACGTAGAGTCAATTGCGAGGCGATTGACGATTGGTGAGGAATTGGGTGATTGAGGAATGTGACATGGGTAATGCCATGTCAGGAGCAGTGTCATGAACGGTAACAGTGCCACAAAGGGACAGCGTCATTGGCAATGGTTGGGCACAGACAGATCATTGACTGTCGTTGGTTCACTGTCTGTTCCCCATTCGTTCCATTGCTGTTTGTGTTGCTGCTGTTCCCTGTCTGTGCTGTTTCCTGTTTGTGTCTTCTCCCCGGCACAAAACCGGATCACGACATCCGCCCTGAAACCCCGTCAACAGCCCATTTCCTCTCCAATTGTCCCTCAGCTGGCAGTGGCGATACTCACAGTTCTCAGAGCAGAACGGGCAAATCTAGAAGCCAACATTGTGTGTAGTTCTTTTTTATCGACCTAGCAAAGATGAAGAAAAAGAGAAACAAAAAAGTCTTGGGGAAGGAAATGCACTCTGCCTTTAACTGAAAATTTGATTTTCCACCGTCTTCTCTGAGCGCTGCCCTAGCCTCCAAACCTTAACTTTAAATGCCTTGTACCCCGTCTGGCCTAACCCTCGAGCCGCCTGTATCCGTCTAGAAGCTTCCAAGAGGAAGGCGGATTCGAGCAATCGAGGGCCAAATGCCCAGCTTATGAGTTATGAGTTATGACCATTCAGGTTATGAGCCTTTTGCACATATGTCTACATACCCTTTTACTACCCCTTCGTACCAATGTCTACAGCCAATTTGCTCGGGTCTAACATCCGTAATTAGCCATGTTCAAATTACACACTGACTCTGACATCTGGTGTAATACTACTCCAGGGTAACAGCGTAAAGTCGCCACGAGAGCAATTGTGCAGGCTCGGATATTTGCCGTACTCGTAGGTCTTTTTTCTATTTGCCACAAAGCGCTTTTTTCGTTTTTTTCGTTTTTCAAATTTTTTATTTGCCCCACAGTCTCCTTCATCTCGCTGTACGTTTCCATGTTTGCTCTCAACCATAATGCATCGTGACTCTGCTGCAAAGTTGAAATTGGTGGGAGCCGTGCTGTAGGATGAGTGTCATTGTGTGAAGGTGAGTACAATAACTAGAATACCATGTGCCTGACTAATCCAAGTTCTTGTTGAGTCAACCTCACCGTACTTTTATTACATCATCACCTCCTTATTCAGCCCCAAAGATTCCCATTCTAGTTTTTGATCCGATCTTTTTGAGCCCTCGTAACATGTAAACATGCAAACTCTTTTTAAGCCGTACCGCACATGTAGAAAGTACCGCAACAGTCACGTGTTGCTATCGTCGGTGGAGTACGATGCAACATTCGTTCGAGTATCGTAGATGTTGATGCTGTTTTGTTCTAGAATAGATTTTGTATCTGTCTGATCTGGTTGCCACAGTGATCTAGAACACTTCTTGCCACTCATAGCCTGATCCGAGTAGAACAAGGAAACGGGTTTTTTTTGCCGTGTAGCCGTGTGGCGAGTTGCCACCAGTGTTTGCGGGATACTCGTTTGTTTGCCACTGGTTGTGGTGTTCTTTTTATTTTGTTTTTATTTGATTTGATTTTTCACGATTTTTCTTATTTTTTATTTATTTTATTTTCAATTCTTTTTTATTTTTTATTTTCATTCCATTTTACCCACATTTTCCATTTTCCAATATCGCCCATCATCCATCGTGTGATCTCCCACCCCAAATTCCAAATCCCACCTCTTTTGCTGCAAGGTGTGGCTTGAATCACGCTCCCATCTGCAGGAGAAACTGGATTCAGATTTAGACAACGATCTTCAGAGACCCAACGATAACCTCTTCAGAGTCATACTGATACTCAGATCACACTCAACAGTTGTACGATACACTGAATACTCATTGCCGTTACACTGGACACTGATTGTCTATTCACGATCATTGATTACACTGTTACAACACTGATTGCATCTCCAATTGACATTCAATTGCTGCATCAACGACTCTGACTATTGATACCATATCAAGACCATATCAGGCAAGACTAGGCCATCAAGATAGACACGTCAAGACACATCCAGACCATCAAACCCATATCAATCAAGATAGGCAGGTCTAGATTGATACTTTGGATTTACTCGATACCACCTGAACTGTTGCTTTACTATCTTCTAGGGCTTCCTCGGTTTACATCATCAACACGATACACGTCGACGCGTTTTCAAAGCGTTATTGTTGAAGTTCCATTACACCACATTACAGCATCTGACTGTAGGAAGATCAGACTATAGCCCAGTCTACAGCTTGACGGATATCATATTGTACCAGATCTGCTCTCAGCTCTACACTCTCAGCTCCTCTCTCAGCTACAGCTCAGATCTGTCTTCTCTACAGCTATCTCAGCAGGTCTTACCTTACTGCTATTCTACAGCCAGTAAAAGCTCACTGTGAAATATCAGCCCCAGCTCTCTGAACTATCAGTTACTGCTGCTCGTGCTCACGTAGCTCTCTGAACTCGACTACCGCTCACTCGCAGTTCACTTCGTTCACTGCTCGCGATGTTCACCTCAATCCCCATCATCGACCTCTCGGAAGACACCCCCTCCATCCTCTCCAAACTCCGCCCAGCTCTCCTCAATGTCGGCTTCTGCTACATTAAAAACTACGGCGTGGATCCCGAGCTCGTGGCCCAGGTCACCTCCCTCGGCAAACAGTTTTTCGAGCTTCCTCAGACGGAAAAAAACCGCATCGACATGTCCAACTCGCCCCATTTTCTCGGCTATTCTCGTTTGGGAGACGAAATCACAAAAAACCAAACCGACTGGCGTGAACAGATGGATCTGGCTACAGAACTGCCTGCTCCAGAGGACAGTGAACCTCTGTATCGGCGTCTAAGAGGTCCCAACCAGTGGCCTGATGAAGAGCTGCTGCCAGGCTTCAGAACTGCGTTTGAGACATACATTGAGCAGATGGGCCCCGTGTCGATCCACTTTGTGTCTCTCATCGCGCAGGCGCTGGGTTTGGAGGCGGATGCCTTTGCCCATTTGTTTGAGCAGCGTCAGCAGCACAAGCTCAAGGTGGTGCGGTATCCTGACGTCAGTGAGGTGGAAGGAGAGGTGGAACCAAAGGTCAAACAGGAGTCAGAAGTGCCAAAAGTGAAACAGGAGCCTGAGGAGCCTTCAATTAAACAGGAGGATGTGGAGGTGGAGATTCAGGAGGTGAAGGAACAGGACGTTCAGGAGGTCAAACATGAGGTCAAACACGAAGCCTCTAACGAACAGGAAACTTCTAGCGTCAAACAGGATGTCTCTGACGTAAAACAAGAACCCTCTAGTGTCAAAAACGATCCTGACGCTTCTCAGAGTGCTGCCAAATACTCACAAGGAGTAGGTCCCCATAAAGACTCAGAACTAACGTCCTACCTCCTCCAATGCACACCGCACCGAGGCCTACAAGTGCTCAACTCCAACGGCGAATGGATCGACGTACCACCCATTGAAGGAACTCTCGTGGTAGCCATGGGTCAGGCTATGGAGGCTCTCACTCGAGGATACTGTGTAAGCACGACCCACAGAGTTCTGGCTCCCGAAGCAGGTTCAGGATCACGGTTCTCAATCCCCTTCTTCCAGGGTATCTCTTATGACGCCAATTTTCGCGAGTTCAAACTGCCCCCAGAGGTGGAAGAAAGTCTCAAGAAGAACCAGACAGTGACAGAAGACACAGGTCAGTACAGACACGACATGTTCAGCAACATTGGAGAAGCGACCTTCATGAACCGGATCAGAAGCCATCCCACAGTCGCCAAAAGATGGTACAAGGACGTGGTTGACGTTTCGAAACTGGATACTCTTCCTGGCGTGCTGAGCAGACTAGGACGCATTTTTTCTGGAGCTGAAAAAACAATGATGTTCCACAACTCGCCTCTTCCGCTCAGTTTCGACCACTTTGCCAAATCCGTGCTGGAGTACTCGCACGAAAAAGTGTCCCATGACGATCTCTCGCAGCTCTTTGCCCTCTGGCCCAATCTGTACCGCACAGAAGTAAGACGAGACGGAATGCTCATGTTATCGCTGGACAATATCACTTCTGTGGCTCTTACACAAACCAGAGACGCTCGTCAGAAACAGTTTGACGACCTGTGCTGGAAATGGCTGCGTCAACATCCCGTTTCGTGGGCCAAGGGGCCGGAAATCGACCAGAAGAAAAAAGCAGCCTTTTCCAAGAAAAGAGGAGTTTCTGAAACTGCTGAATCGCTGCGAAAAACACCAGTCACCAAACAACGCATCTTCAAACTCGCCACGCCAGATACAAAGCTGGGAGGCAGTGTTCTGGAGCGAATCAAGGCGCGAAAAGCAGCTTCAGCCCATCTCAACCGCAAATCCGAACAGGAGGAGAAATCTGAAGCCCAACAACGGTTCCTGGACTCGAATATCCCACGAGTCGTGGACGTGCTCGTAGGAGCAGGAAAAGGAAACACAGCCACTATCCCGATGGATAAAGCGATTCGCATGGTCAACGACTCGGTGAGACGAAACCTGTCGGAAAAAGAAGCCAGAGCGATTCTCGTCAGAGTCTCCCAGGCTGTTCCCTCTTTCTGCAAACTGGTTGAGGTTGGTGATCAAGCAGTGCTGAAACTGAGCAAGAAAACCAGAGGAGAGGTTCAACACGAGCTGAAGCTGTTTGAGGCCAGTGAGGCCGGCGAGCCCTAGACTCAGCCCACTCCAGTCTCCTACACGCACAAGGCTAACTTCATAATGTTACTATATACATATTTACAACAACGTAGGCCGACTTCATGCAGTCCTTGTAGGCGACTTACATGTCAAAGCCAAAGCCCTTCATGCAGTCCTTGTAGGCGGCAATCAGAGGCTTGCACTTGTCGGCGTCGACGCCGTTGAACAGCAGACACTCGTCTCGGGCAGCCTTCTCGTCCTTGCACACACAGCAGGGCTTGGGCTTGTCGCCAGAGGGAATGGTGGTGTTCTTTCCGTCCTTGGTTTCGGATGCTGCGTTAGTGGTGAAGGTAGAAACAGGACTGTGTGCGGTTATAAGATGGGTTGGCCTGTTTAAGTATCATAGGCTAAAGTCATGTTACAGACCGTAGGTTGCGAGCAAGTTAGTCACCAGTCCAGCTCCAGAATCGTAACACTGTAGGACCACAACTTGGTATCATACAGCACACCAGAACCAGAACTAGGGCAATAAGTCCACAGCTAAGACCACAACCAGACCACGACTAGGACACAGTCAGACACTCAGACACACCTAGACCACTACAAGGCATCATTCCAAGTCAGAGAGGTCTAATAAAACCGCACTCCGATTATGTTTGTGTCCCTGTCTAGGTCCTGTTTGTGTCCTCTATGTCCCTGTCACTGTCTGGTCTGTTTGTGTCCCACAGTGTTCTGTCATGGTCTCTGTCACTTCTGTGATCCGTGACAGAACGTCTCTGGTGATCCGGCTGTGTCACTCTGGTGATCCCTATGACACCGCATCTGTGACCTGCTTTGTCACTCTATCTCCGCCTCCATCATACTCACTGTTGGCAATAAGAGGCATGTTGTGTGGAAGTGTGGTGATGATGATGTGATTTGGGTCCACAGTTTGTGCATGGTTACAACCAACGGCGGCGCAAACTCTAAATTCGTCAAACAAGGTTTTCGATGAGTAATGGATGCACTCAAAAGTGAGCAATTTGAACAAGCGCCACAATTAAGCTGCACCGTTTGGCAGCACCAGCCACATTCGCCACCGGGTTCCCCGATTAAGCTTTTTAAGGTTTGTAACATCTGATGAGGTGATTCCGGAGAAACCGTGGCGGTTAAATGAGCGACTTTTGGCCAGAGGAGGTATTATGTGTGGGACAGTTCAAAGCTGTTTTTGTTTCTTGTTTTTGCGTCTTTCGTCTTTTTGTTGAAAAGAAGAAAAAAGTTGACTCCTCGATGGTGCTCATATATGGACCTCAAATAGTGCATGCAAGAGAGGGAGACAAAAAGGGAGACTATAATCCGATCCTCCGAAAAAGTGAACAGTTTGATTTCCAGTCCACTCAGGATGCCATCTTGATCTTTTCTCGATTTGTCTGATTCAGAAATTGATATCTAGTACTTGTAACTTTCATATTACCATATGAACTTCCATGAGTTCAGGCTGTAGAAAGAGTCTCATTGGCCGTTATTGAACTAACAGATGTGTTCGTAGATGTTTTACTCTTTGATATATCCGATGTACAAGACTACATTTTGATGCAGGTACTCATGATGAAGTTGGAAGCGGTTCTCTTAAAGTAGAAAATATGTGTTTCGGTTTTATAATGGAGGAAAATCAAACAGGAGAGAGAAAACGGGTACCATCCGAATGGTACATCTTCTGGGAACCTCCTGGTCAAACCCATATGTTGATGTGGGTAGTTTAAAGAGTTTAGAGGGAGTTCTATGTGAGGACACTTCTATGGTTGTGGCTGTTAAAGGTGCAAAAGAGATGATATAGACCAGCTAAATGGTATTAAAGCAAACTTCTGGACTGTGGGTATCCTATGGGAAAGCCCCTGTAGTTGTGTGAGCATTTTTGGAAAAGTTAGGGGCAGATGTGTAAAGATGGTGGGAAGAGTTATCCTGATGACTAGATCAGGCTAGTTGATTGAGGCAATCCCGTGATCGAGGGTGGAAATAGGTGTTTCTGAGAGCCAGAGCTTCCCGACTTATAAGTTGTCAATGTCCTAGGTTCTCTCTTTTACCTACATTCAGACGTGGTTGGCAATTGAAGATGTCGCATGTTAATCATAAACACCTTTACCAGAAGGTGTGGAAGCTGCTGTATGCACCAGAGTGTTAGAAAAGTCTCTATCTGCAATATCATCTTCCCAGTGATTCAACTGTGCGTTTACCAAACGTTCTAAATACATATGTTTTTTTGCGAAGAAGAATGCAAGAATGCTGAGGTTGTAAAGTTGTTAATACCGACACAATCTCTACTCGGGGTTATCCTAGGCTACAAAGAGCCCTGAGATCGTGTGTATTCTCTTCTGTAAGTATTCCTGGCCTTTTTATGATCTCAACTGGTATTGGAGTTTTGAAGAACTACAGCTTTAGACGCAGTTGGGTTGTGTTAAGGAAAGATAATCGGGTGACTGCTTTGTCTGAGAGAAAGAGACAGCTCTGTCATTTCTAACCGTCCACCAGTGCTGGGGAAGCAGTGTTTGCGGTACACTCTTGCTGTGTAGTTGTGTTTCTCCCTGAACTAAAAAAGAGGACAAAATGACGAAAAATACTTGTAAAGCGACAAGAAATTTCCCATTCTCATGAGTACACTCCGGGCTTGCTAATGGTAGCTTTCCTGTTACAACGCGTTTATATTTGGCCCTAGAGTGGCGTTTCTCGAATATCTTGAGTTGTACGAATAACAGACAAAAAGCAGCCAAAAAACCCATAGCGAGCCAGGGACTTTTATTTTGTTTGAATGTGACCCATTACTACCCCATTATAGCTTTACTTTCTTTGAATAAGTTTTTCTGGGACATTTCCAAAACATTTTATTTTCAGGAACCGTCTATCAGAGATATAAAACCTCGTAGAACACAATCTCACTAGATATAGAGCGAATAAAACGTAAGAGACTGTATCCACTTTCTCCAGATCACTCAATGTAAGAATTTGCTAGTAAATAGTTCCCAAAAACCCTAGGTTCAGATCGACACTAATACCCCGCATTTTAGACCGGATCTGGAAACTACTTAAGATCCAAAGATCAGGAGAAAAAGAATGCCTCTCTTCTCGAGGCAAAAAACTAATCACAGCAATGCTGATGACTCCCCCACAGGGGCTCGAACCCTGGACATTTCGGTTGCTGTGCCTTTAGGGTTACTAAAAGCCGAACGCTCTACCAACTGAGCTATAGGGGAAATAAGCTTTTTTGAAATTTGAAAAGCTGCCTGCTACTATCTGAAAAGTGACTTTTTGTGGCCGCGAAAAAAAAAAAAAAAAAAAAAAATTGTGGAGGTTCCTGGATTGTGGGGGACATCTAGATATGTTAATATCACTCCTGAGAACACCCTGTCAACTTTACATTGACTTCTGGACTCAATTGAGTGAGTTTGGACAGAGGTCTTCTACCACCTTCACAATGCTGCCACAACTCCTCCAGAAACACTCGTACATACATAGGAACTTGACCATTGTGCTCTCCTGAGATACCCCGTTTATATGGTACCATTTCAGCCTGTATTACTAAGTATTTCCCTCTTTTAGACCAACCCTCCTATTTCTACCAATTCACACAACTGCCCCCAACTCCTCGAATAATACTCGCACAAACTCATGGTCTTGGTCATCATGTTACCTAAAGTCGTGCAATTCTACTGATACCCATCAGTCATGGTGTAATATGTTTTTGCAACTTCTATCCCAACCCCCCTTATATCTACGATTTGATACAACTGGGCATATCTCGCCCAATAATACCCCTACAAACACACGGAATTTTTTATCACATTTCCTACGGTGGCCCGATTCTTCTGGTACCCACCAATCATTCGTTAATATGTTTTTCCAACTTCTATACCAACCCTCCTCTTTTCAACGAGTTCATACAGCTGGGTCTAACTCCCCCAATAGTACTTGTACAAACACACGGACTTGGTCATCACGTTATCTAAAGTCGTGCAATTCTTATGCTACCCACAATTCCTGTGTTAATATGTTTTTCCAACTTCTATACCAACCTTGTCAGTTTCTACGAATTCACACAGCTGGGTCTAGCTCCTCCAATAATACTTGTACGAACATACGGACTTGGTCATCACGTTCCCTAAGGTCATTCGATTAAGATGGTACCCACCAATGATATGTTCCTATATTTCTCCAACTTCTATACCAACCCTCCTTATATCTATGATTTGATACAACTGGGTCTAACTCCTCCAATAATACTTGTACGAACATATGGACTAGATCATCGCCTTCTCCGAAGTCGTATGATTCTCATGGTACCCACCAATCCTACATTAATATGTTTCTCCAACTTCTAGACCAACCCCCCCAATATATACGAATTCACACAACTGGATCTAACTTCCCCAATAGTACTCGTACGAACATATGGACTAGTTAATCACATTTCTTGATGTTGTGTGATTCTTATTGTACCCATCAATCCCGTGTTAATATGTTTTTCCAACTTCTAGACCACCCCTCCCATTATCTATGATATCACACAACTGGGTCTAACTGGTTCAATAATACTGGTACGAACACACAAACTAGGCCATTGCCTTCTCTAAAGTCGTATGCTTCTCAGGGTCCCCACAAATCATATGCTCCTATGTTTTTCCAGTTTCTAGGCCAACCGTCCAAATATCTACAAATCCAAACAACAGGGTCTAACTCGCCCGATAATACTGGTACGAACACACGGACTAGGTCTTCGTGATCCCTGAAGTCGTGCGGTTCTTATGATACCCACCAATCATATTTTCATAGGTCTCTCCCACTTCTAGACCAACCCTCCCAATATCTACCATTTCACACAACGGGGTCTAACTCTTCCAATAACACTCGTACAAGCATACTGAGTTGGACACCACGTTCCCTAAGGTTGTGCGATTAAGATGGTACCCACAAATCCTATGTTAATATATTTTTCCAACTTCTAGACCAACCTCGTCAGGATCTACGATTTCACACAACTGAGTCTAGCTCGCCCCATAATACCCGTACAAATACGTGGACTAGGTCATCGCGTTCCCTGAAGTCCCACAATTCTTAAGGTACCATTTGAATCTGTATTACTATATTTTTACAACTTTTAGCTCCATTCTCCAATGTGTATCTCTTCACACGTCTCTAAATGCTGAAATAATACTCCCACGGCAATGAGGAGTTGGTTACACTGTTCTTTACACTGACGACAACAATTAAAAGTGCCTACAAACGTTTCCCGTCTATTCTTACCATTTTCTACTGTTTTTAGTCATAAGTCATAATGCATTATTAGTCCAGAGAAGCTGTTAAAACTTCAAAACCGCCATCTAAGCGATTTCACCTCTTCCACCTCTTCCACCCCTCCCTACGTTCTCTGCCTCTTTTGCCTCTCCTGGTCCTCTGCTGCTCTCTTGAGAGACTTCATGGTGACGTAGAAAAAGTCTCTCAGACCTCTCACTCCATATTCAGAAGCAGCAAAATTAATAAGTCCCTGTTTGTACTCCTGGTTAGTAATCTTCAGTCCTCCTCTGTACTCGTTATCCACCAGCGACTGGGCTGTAACTGGACCTTCATGTCTTCTATCAATGTCTGCTTCCTCCTCCAGACTCCAGAGATAAACAGCAGCCATATGAGACATGGCTGAGGACATGGTGAGTCCGAAAACGGAGTCTACGGATGCTGGGAAACGTAACAGAGAAGAAAGTGACTCCAGAAACTGCTCATCTAGCCTCATATGTCTGTTGCTCCACACTGCACTGCTGAGTTCTGTAACTGCAGTCTTGTAGCTTTCGGAAGACAAAGAAACGTCTCTGAGCACAAAAAGAACTCGTCCCAGTCGTGATATCGTCGAGGGATCAGCCTGGGCAATGTAGTATTGTGTCACTGACAACGAGGGAACCAGGGGACGTGTAGGAGTGGTTTTTTGAGTGAAATACGCCGCTGCTTCAAAATACTTTAAAGAAACAGAAACAGGAACAGTGTAAACAAGATCTGAAACTGCAGCGTGGATTTCGCGAGCACAAGACTCTCTTCCTGGACCTTCAGCTTCCAAAGAGGACCAGTTGTAAAGCAGCAAAGAAAGACAGTTGACGACGGGGACAGGATTTTTGTCGGAAAAATGCTCCAAAAACGCCTGTCTGAAAGTAATCGGGTTGAGAAGTGGTAGTTGAGTCAGCAGAGTCCAGGTTGTGTGTTTCAGCGTATCTTTACTCTTTACCTGTTGAACAAGATGAGTCACCACAGCCAAGGGCATGGTTTTTGTGTACTGAATGTACTCCATCATTTTTTTCTCGTCCAGGTTTTGTGTCAGGTATCTGTTGAGTCTCTGGTCGTCCAGCTGTGTGGCCTTGAGATAAAACACTCTAGCCAGAGTAGTGTTTCCTACCACGTTAGGAAGCTGTTTTGGAATGGGTTTTTCAATGGAGTCGATGATTTCGCGCAGCTGGGCCGTGCTCTGGTACAGAATCGGCTTTTTTGTGTTTCCAAACACGTGGATGATTTTTTCCAGCAGTTTTTCGTCCGGAGGAACGGTACTGTTTCTGTTTTCGCTCCATTTCATGTCATTTGGAGCCTGTAAAAATGGTTTAAACTGCGAGTAGAGCGTCAGCAGCGCGTCCACGTATCCAGAAGTGCGAGGATCGCGGTTTTTGTTTTTTATTTGCAGCAGAGTGTCGTATCTCCACGGTTGGACAGACTCAAAAGTCGTGCTTACAAACAGCAAAGAACACAAATACGGCCTCAGAGACTCGTAGTTCAGGTAGTTGAACAGCACCGTGTACAGCGAGTTGATGATCTGGCTGTTTTGCAAAAAAGGATGAACCGTACAGAGCCATTTCATAAGTGATATCTGGATTTTGAGACTCGGTTTCGAGGGAGAAAGACCGAGACAGGAAGAAATGCGAATAACAGTGTGCGAAAGCACAGGTTTGTTGGGGATCAGGAGACTGGGCAGCCGCGAAGCAAGAAAACTAGGACACGTTTTCGACACGAGTTTTTTGACCACCAAATCAACGTCTTCTGGAGCCAGGCCGTGGTTGCCGATTTCGAGGGTTAGGGCCGGAAAAAGCGCGTCACACGTCTCTTTTTCCGTGCATTCGAGCAGATCCGCAACGGTCATGGCGAGTCGGGACGGATCACAGGTTTTCAGACCAAAAGACACGTTTTCGACGCGTTTTCGAGCGTGTTGTTGAGGATGAAGATGGTTGCATTTGCGTGCAGGAGATATGTATGTTGGAGGTTTATTTTGGAGGAGGGGGGATTTCGGTTTATTTTGGGGGGTTGGGGGTTGGGGGAGATAAGAGGTATACTGAGGAGATGGGGAGATGTTTGCGGTTCGATTGGTCCTGCTTTTGAGACAATCGGATAGGTATTGGTGGTTTTGGATTGGCTCAGTTTAGATAATTACTTGAATATGTCCACTAAACCTTAGGTTCTCCACTAAACCCAAGTGAACTGATAACTTTTGGCGAAAGGTTATTCTTCCCACGTGAACGGATATAAATTAAATATAATTAATGGCTGTAAAATGAAAGAACCTTGAGTCAGCTGTTCAGAACACGTTCAGAAATCGGGTAAAATTGGGTAAAAATCTAAGAAAACCAATTAAACCAGATTGTAGTCTTATCTCCTCTTTGTTATTGCCCCTGACAACTGACACCTGCTAGTCTGATATGAGACTCCTTTCTTGAATATCAGATACTCTGTCTCAACTTATCTTCAACTCATCTTCAGCATATCATCATCTCGCGTTCAACTCCCGTTCAATGAGAATATTTACCAAAACCAAAACGAAAGCAATCTATGCACTCCAAAGAAAAGGCCTAGACAGCGTCCAGGAACTCAAGGTGGCCAAAAATATCCTCATGAGAGTGATTCAAAGAAACCCGAGATGGTGTCCGATTTGCACCGTTTTTGGACACAGTCACGATATGCATTCTCACGTTCATGGGGCAAAAAAATGTCCCCTAAAATCCAAGTTTCCGGTCCACGACTTTTCGCGTCTTTTTTTGAGAGGCACCTTCAGGGCTCATATGGCCCGAAAAGCAGCTGAAACACTTCCTCGCATCGATGTCTACACAGACGGATCCATGACCTGGTCTGACAGAGACAAAACAGAGTGTTATGGAGGCGTAGGCGTGTTTTTTGGCAAAGAACATCCTGACAACAAATCTCAGCCTGTTCCTGGAGCCAAGAGTGCCGAGGAAACGGAATTTGCGGCTGTTATTCTTGCTCTAGAAACCATCTTGACGCGTTCAGATAACCGTTTCTACAAGATTCACTGCGACTGTATTCGGGTGATCAGTCTACTGAGCAGCAGTGTGCCGAAAAAGAAAAATAGTCCGGTTCTTCCGCTGGTAAAAAAGGCCAAGGCTCTTTTTGAGAAGGCAGGTGGTAGGGTGGAGATATGTCATGTTCGCGGACATTCGGGTATAGAGGGAAATGTTCAGGCTGATAGGTTGGCAAAGGGAGGGAGGGACAAGGCGAGAGAATTGAGTATAGCCAAGAGTGAGAGTGCCACCAGTTCCAAAGCGAGTCCCATTTCAAGTCCCTCGAGTTCTAGCAAAAAAAGAACAAAAAAGAAGCCAGTACGAGTGAGAGCAAAAAGAGGAAACTCGAACAGAGCTCAAACAAGAATAGAAAGAATGACAGCCCAAGTTCCAACTCTGAACAAATCGACATTTTGACCACCTTGGGTGTGGTTGAAAAAATGAGACTCGACCAGAGACCAAAGGCTTTGTAACGGACATCCACCACCCATATTACTAACCCTGTGGAGTCAGAAATACTCGTTTAGTGACGGAGAATGATTCAATACGCTCATTCCACCCTACTGAATCATATAGTACCATATCTGCCTCCACATCTACTAACTACTTTTAATTTATTCTCATCTTTGTAAAAATGACTTTTAGAGAACTGGCTCCAACTGGACCAAAAATAGGAGATTCTGTGGGGGAACTTGATAGACATGATCCTTAGCATCAGGTCATTCAGAAATACCTTCCATCAACATTCTACTACATCTTACCCACTTTTAACAGTGACACCTCTAATACAGAGCAGAAACAGAACTGTCACCACTGGCGTTAAAAATACTCGCATCGTCATGGCAACTTGACTAGTGTGTTCCTAGAGTGTGTACCATGCGAATGATACCATACACGACTGTCGTACTCTCATGTAGAACTTTTGGTGTCGACACATTCGGTTTTACTCTACAGCGCAAATGCATGTACTACACGGAGGAATACTCGCACATCTAATCCAACTCATCCATTGTGATATTACGCGTCCTAGTTTGTATTTGCTACCCTTTAGGTCCTCTTCTAAGCAGATTTATGATGTGGCACGCAAAATTCAATATTTTTACATTACTC
Source organism: Yarrowia sp. E02 (assembly GCA_017639365.1). Taxonomy (NCBI): domain Eukaryota; kingdom Fungi; phylum Ascomycota; class Dipodascomycetes; order Dipodascales; genus Yarrowia; species Yarrowia sp. E02. The sequence goes on along the minus strand of JAAQQX010000007.1, from coordinate 761,305 downwards.
CCTAAATTCTTCAAAAATACCTACATCATCCGGACGACTTAACCATCATATTCTTCGTAACTCTATTACTCTAACCGTACCATTTAAATGTCTCCTAGGCCTTTTCCACCTCGTTTACTGTACCCTTAGAACTCGTCTTCTCAGGACAGCCCACAACTTCTTTGAATCTAGCTTTATCAAAACTGCCTGAATCGTTAAACCGACTTGACTATATGTTTAATATGACTAGGGGTGAGTGCAAAGTACCATTGAAATCTCCCCAGCAGTGCCTGTACCTCTTTTAATTCCCAAACTCCTCAACCTACTTACTCACACAACTTCCCCTAACTCTCTCAGAAATACTTCCAGAGTAACAGCGACTAGACTATAGCATTTGTAGAACTCGTAGGATTCTTTTGGTACAGTACCATCTTTATCTCAACTAAATCTTTTTCACGAACTTTAGCACCTATATCCCTTTTGAAGCACGAAAACTAGCCCACAGGTTCTCCAGAAATATCTGTATCGTTTAGGTGAGGTAACGTGAGTATTTTTAAGATACAGAGCATTCGAATGATACCCAGAAATCCTGCTTTACCTCCTCCTGTTGGCTTTTTACCCATTCCCTCCTAATTCTACTTTTTTGACATAACTGCCTTCAACTTCATCAGAAATGCTCATATCGTCATAGCGACTTGTCCAGAAGATTTCACTGAGCCCGTAAATTTCATCTGAGCCCCTCTCATCTCCCCTTATCCTTTTTTGCACCAAATATCTCTTTTTCTATTCTTGCACCAAATCTCTCAGTGTACCACACAACGTCAGAAATATCCACATACTTATGAAGACTTCCCCAAAGTACCAGGTTGCTAGAGTACTTCTTATGGACTCTTCTTGACTCTCTTACATTCTCTCTCATACCTGTATCTCTACAAGATCCCACTGACAATCTAGCTGGTCGCTTGAAGAAGAGCCTGAAGTCATAGTGATTCTATTTCAGATACTACCAAGATTACAGGAACTCACTGTCGATCCTACCGCTCAATTGGTACCTTTTCTACTTCTCCTGGTCTCTATAACTTCCTTAAAACCGAAATACCAAGTTTCACGCTTTTCAGAAATGCTCCCAACTTCACCAATAATACTCTTGGAGGTGAGACAAGATGACCAGCGTGCTCGTCAGAGTCTGGAGATTCCAATGGTACCGGTTATTAATCTCTTACTATATTTTCCACACTTTTATCACGGACCCTCTAGCTCTGCATAGTTACACGGTGCCCTTAAAACTCGCAGAAATACTCATATGATGACGACAACTTTACTATTGTATCAGCAGGCCAGGGAACGTTTAGTTTTGACCAACACTGCTTAATCCCTCCCTCTCTTCTCATTTATCGGAGTTATGCTTGTTACTTATTTTATGAGAATAATAACAGTTGAGTTAACTCCTCGGAGACGGTCAACTGGTTTCCTGTTTCTCCGCAACCAGTCTGTTGAACTCTAGTTGACCCGTTTGCGTTTCGGAAACGCCTGATGACGTTGTCTAGCTCAAGCTCAAGCTCCTAGCACGAGGTCCAGCAGCATGACCAATCTCTGCCAAATCTCTCACTTGCTGCACGCACAGCCCATGGCGATCATGCGGGGAGCAACCTGGAGTATGGTTCTGCAAGTCTCACATGGAGCAACTTGTATGGAGAGAAGTAAGGCATGAGGAGAAGTACGATAGAAGTACGATATGAAATGAGTAAAGAGCTGGTACTATTGGACTGGAAGTGGTACAATTGAACTAGTATTGTTGTAGTACTGGTTCTACTGTACTTGTTATTGTACCCTTAGTATTCTCGTTCTCTGAACACAGTCTCTGATTGGCTATCCTTAACTACTTTTGATTCTAAGAATATTGTTATTTCTAGTTTAGACTAGCATCCAACTCCAAAGTGGCAATCTCTAGTCGAGAATGAAAGACTATCCAATGGTACGAAAAAGAACTGTTCCTACGACTCAACACCTGCCGATCAAGATCAACAGAAGGAAGTGTCTTGTTGAGTATCGTACATGTACAGCTTTTAGTGGACGTGGTACAGCACATTTATTTTTTTAAGCGATAATATTGCACCGTAATATCGACCGTAATATCGACCGTAATATCGATAACAGCCCCTGTCTCATGAGGCTGGTCAAGACGCCAAAGTAGCTTGTTCTAAAGACACGCTAACAGCAGCCGAAAGAGGATGCATCTTGGCAGATAGTACAAGGGCTTTTGGTCCCAATGCCACGTACATACAGAGTAGATGGGGGGTGTAGTTTGGCGAGGAGAGGAGGTTTTGGAAAGGGGAAAACGGTAATGACATCTACAGGTCAGCAGTGCCATTTTGCACCACTCAGAATTCGTTTACCACCGATATTGGCCATTCTAGAGACACCAACCAGCTCATGCTTACCCCACTCTAACCTAGCAGATCTGCATGCGGTACCTGGTCTCTGCATAAAGTTAGTAGCAACTGAGCTGTCAGAAAAATGAAGGTGTACAGAACTACAGAACAACAGAACTACAAAACAACAAGCCACGATATTAGTAGTCAGTGATATTCTGACGTCTACACTGATTTCTACTGTTTGATCTTTCTACGTCTTACCAGCTACACTCGTACTTTTTTTTTCAATTTCATTTTATCATATAACCTCTCCAATAGTGGATCAACCACCGCTCTAAGCATAAGTAATCTCGCCAAGACGGTCGAGAATGGAAGGAGCTCGCAGATAGGGGTCGATCTGCCAGTACTGGGCCCGCAGCTTCTTGGACAGCTCGGCCCGCTCCTGGATGATGGGACCCTCCGTCTGCTTGGTCGACTTGATCCAGTCAATGGTGTTCTTCTCCAGACCGGAGTAGAGCTGGATTCGGTCCTGCAGCATCTGGTTTCGGGTCGCCTCGTCCTGGAGTCGGTCTCCCTCGCCCTCCTTGGGCTCAATGTACTCGTAGACAAACGGGTCGTCTCCTCCGAGCTCCTTGGGGATGTATTTCTTGGGAATGTACTTCTCCAGGTCGGCCGTGTTCTTGGTGAAGTGGATCTTGGAGGCCACCACGGGGTCCAGCCAGTTTTTGATGATGTTCCAGATTCCAGAAAAGATCCAGGGCGCCTTGTGGATCAGCAGCACGCCCAGACACTCGGGGTAGTGGGCCTCGAAGCACTTGATGATGAACTTGACGGCCGCGTAGTCCATGTTGGAGAGAGCAAAGCCAGACAGGTCAAAGAGAACTCCGGCAGTGTCAACAGGGTCGTTGAGAGTCAGACGAGCAGTCTCAATAATGTGCACGGTGAAGTTCTCAATGCACTTTTCCTTCTGGGCCTTGGGGTTGTGGAAACGAGGTCGAACGTAGACAATGGGTCGGCCCTCGAGATCTCGGCCGTGGATGTACGCCTTCTTGGACCGCAGCTGGAGCAGAAACTCCTCGTCGTTCTCCTTGAGAGCTCCCAGCTCGCCCTTGAACTCAATCTCCTCAACGTCACCCTCCTGAAGACGCCACTTGAAGGTGGCTGCCATCATGGACAGGGCCTTGGGCACGTCCCACTTTCGGGCTCGCAGGAATCGAAGCAGCAGGTTGTCGGGGTTGTCGCATCGGACCATGTTCCAGAAAGCCAGACGCAGCTGCTCGATGGAAATGGTGTCCAGCACGTCCTTGAAAGATGCCTGGTTGGACAGATCCTCTTCGGGCTCAGGAGCAGCCTTCTTTCGGCCAAAAAGACCGCCTCCAGACTTCTTGGGAGCAGGAACCTCGGAAGCAGCAGCTCCTCCGGTGTGCACCGAAGCAGAAAGCTGCTTGGCGGTGGCCTCGTCCAAAACGCCCATGGCGCCCAGAAGATGGGCCCACATGTCTTTGAGCTTGAGAGTCTGCTCGGGAGTCAGGTTGCCGTATCGTCCTGCTTGTGTAGCTACTGTCATGTTGGTGGTGGTTGTAGTGTTGTAGTAATTGTACTGATTGTGTCTAGAACGACGCGCCTATATATATACATGTCCGTGCCCCTCCCACCGAGTCTATGTCGTCCAGGGTTTGAGTGCTAAACTTGTTTTTTTTTCTTTTCTTTTCGCTCTCACAGGGTTCCAAGACGCCAAAGACAAAGGTGAGCTTATCAAATCCGGGGTGGGGGAGCATGTGATGGGGGGGAGGGACTGTGTAACTTGACGAATAATGAAGATAGAGACAAAATAACACCGGAAATCAACTCAGCGAGACCAATTCTCCCAGAATCAGCCTTTTCCCGCCGAAAAACACCCCCCAACACGCCTACACCACCCCTGCCAAAACAGTCCCCACAAAAGTGCAAATGTAAAATTCGCCAAAAATAAGGAAAAAAGGGAAAAAAGGAAAATAAAAAAAGGCAAAAGTTTGGCCTGCAAACTCCGGATATGTCCGGCCAGAGTAATGAGAGGAATAAGGGGGTGAATGGGTGAAAAGAAAAACTCATAGTGTTCTTTTTCACGTGATTTAATGCCACAAACACCTCTTTTGCTCCTTCTGCGTCACGTGACTCCCCCACTCGCTCTAGCCTCAGCACAACATTCACATGCACTCAACATTTTGGGCGGGGGGAAGGGCAGTAAGCGAGTCCCCCCAGACAAAGCCTGTTTTTTATCTGTGCAATTAAGGTTGGTTTGGAGGAAATGGTAACAGAACGGGGCACAAAATGGGCCTGAAAATGGGGTGAAAAAAAGCGATTTTGGGGAAACCGAGTACGTAGATCGATTCTACTCACCTCCAGGACCCTCCTACAAGTTTCAGATTCGCTGTAGCCCTTCTGCTCACCACTCTACACCTCCCCCTCCCCTCTACGTCATGTCTCATTCGGAGATACGATCTGCATTCCGGGGTAATGGTGGGGTACGAAAAAAGCTGGTTTTGCAGTGTGGCAGGTGCGACTTTGGGTGTGCGTCGCCAAGCGTCATCAGAGCTCGTCACACGGGCTGGAACCCCACTCTACACGAGGGACGCTGTCAACCTTGTCGTTTTGGACAATAAGACGTCTTGTTCCGGAGAAGCAAAAGGACAACTAAACCCCAAGTACAAGACAATACGAGCCCCTCTTGCCTGAGACATCCCCCCTGTCCCCAACCAGCAGGCTTGTGTGGATGAATGTGATTGAGGTGGTTTTGGAGGTGGTTTTGGAGGAGAAGAAATGATTGTATGTATTCCGTCTATAGACGTTGTATACTCCCGTACAGGTGTATACTCGATTCAAGTCGATCTGTTGAGTCTCTTAAGGCGGAAGAAATCGGAGGAGTGAGACACCTCTGAGGGGCGGCCGTTGATATTCCTGGGATCGACATGCATGATTCTGGGGTATTGGCGTGAAACGAAAAAAGACGAAAAGCTCAAAAAGCTGGAAAAAGCGGAAAAAATTAAATTAAAACAACTAAGACGCTGAGCTTGAAACAGTGCTAGAGGCCGTTGGACTGACGTAGGGTGGGGGGGTGTGACGTTAGATAGTGATAGGTCTGGGTGGTGGTTATCATAAGTCTGGGTGATATCATGTGTTTATTGTAGAACTCTCCGTGACTCGTGCAGGGTCTTAATATCTCCAGCTGTATTATCTGGGGTCTGATGTGCATCGTAGAATAATAGCTACAAGCAGGGGTTCAGAGGTGAGAGACAGTGGTAGTACCAGTAGTAGTAGTAGTAGTAGTAGTAGTAGTAGTAAGTGTGGCTACAATGTAACTACTGGTAGTAACGGTAGACTGATAATTCTTTACTATAGTCTTGTTCTACCGTTCGTACCACTTCCACGTTGTATAATTAGTCAATTTTTTTGTCGTTTTTTTTGTCGCGTGAATGCATCTACTTCCCCGCTTTCCGCTTGAGGAGACAGTTCCTGCTTCTCTTCGCTTGTCAAAAAATCCAGCCGCATGATTATTGATCAAATATTACCGTCAGGCCTTTGTTAGTGGTAGTGTAGCCTGGTAAATGACATGGACCTAGCTAGGCTTCTATACCGAGCTATTCTCTTTATTCTGACCAGGGTACCTCTGACACTCGCTTACATCATGGTGCATAATCTCGCGGAGATAGTGCATCTTTAGCGGGGTAAGCAGCTGAAAATGAGTACAGTGGGGCAAGTGGAGACTGGCAACGGTCTTGTGAAATGTATTCCTTCTCATGAAAAAAAATGTACTCGTTAGGACGAAATTGGACGCGTTAGGACCAAACCAAACTGATGTCAACTTGTGGTGTTTCACCTGCTGCTTTTCTATTAGTCATCGAAAAAGGGCCTGTCTCTCGGATGTCTTAATGTCTCTGGTGTCTAATGTCTCTCATACTTGTACTTGTAACTTTCAGCTGGCCATGTCTCTCAGCTGAAACGTAATCACGTCAACGGGAAGCACATGAGCTCAAAGAGGGGCTCTCATGTGGTTGGTTTCAAGGAGTGTTGCAGTTTCGGTCTCTGGACTTGTGTTTCACATGGAATACAGAGGGGGAAAAGCACCTAGCAAAAAAAGTAGTATAAGTACAACCAAGTATGTAACTTCAGTTATAAGTACACCAAGTAGTTTCAGCATGGACATAAAATGTCTACAGTGGAGTACTTCGAACAGTATGCCAACTGTGAGGGTGCTTCTATCTGAATACAGGTATATACTCATAAGTGAACACTTTTGTCACACCTACCAGGTACTGGGACACTCTTCTCTGTAGGACTAGGCAGGATAGCACCTGATATAAGAGCTTGACACATTAGGTACATACTACCAGGTACTCCTGGTGGACAATAAAAACCGTTTTCTCAAAAATGCCCTCTTTAGAAACAGCTGGTAAATACTCCGCTACTTTTTATTCAAAATTACTTGGTCAGTTACCTCTACAGATACTTATTGATAATACTCAAGTCTAGTTTCTAAAGAGTGTTGTCTGATACAACTATGCCTAGTTTCAATCTCTATAGATTTATTGATAATACTTGGTCCAATTTCTACCTCTACAGATGATAGACTGTACTCGTAGGTATAACACTTGAAACTCATACCAGAGTGTGAAACCCATACCACATATTAGATACATCATAGCCGCTGGCATCTCAAATAGACCCTTGGCATTTATGTCAAAAGCACTGGGCACACTAATTCACGTCATTGTACTTCACGTCATTGTACTTCACGTTATTGTACGGCTTCACGTCATGATACTCCTTCACGTTATTGTACAGCTTCTCATCTAGTTCCTCATACAGCAAGTCGAAGTACAACTTATGGAAACTGAAACAGACTCATTATACTGATGACCCGAGAGGGAAGACATACTCTCCACTATGTCAAACCCTCGCACCTTACGGCCTTCTAATAATAGCTGGCTATGGTACGAGTACTAGAAACTGTCCGTACTGTAAGCTCATTATACCCCATCTAAAGAGCTAAGCACCGTATACCACTGAGTTAACCTATACGAGTTCTCCTTCTGTCTCAGTTAGTGGTGCATCTACTGGAATTGGAGTTGTACGAGTTCAGAATCAAACCATGAGTCTGAGATATACGTCCACTCATTATAACAGTAGACACCGGTATTTGTACGAGATGCCATACAGAGTAATTAAATATCACCTGTCCTCCACCCACACTCACAACCTCCACTCTCCTCTTCATAAATGACATTTATGCACGCTTCCACATGCGGCATGTGCTATACGTTTTGTGGGGTCGAGAGACACCACGTCAGATGGTTGGACAAATAAATGGTTGGAAGTGGTTGGTCAGGCTTGATTGGCTGGACAATTATTAGTCTTCGGTTGCGGTGGTGGCTGCCTTGTCATCTAATTTCATACCTTATAACATCATCATATTCAATAATATACTACACTAGACGAACTTAGTAGTCGTCGTTGTTGTTGGAAGATCCGTAAGAGTCGTTGTTGCCTCGGCCGGAAGATCCGTAAGAGTCGTTGTTGGAAGATCCATACGAGTCGTTGTTGTTTCGGCCGGAAGAGCCGTAAGAGTCGCTGTTGGAAGATCCGTAAGAGTCAGACTTGTTAGAAGATCCGTAGGAGTCGTTGTTGCCTCGACCGGAAGATCCGTAAGAGTCGGAGTTGGAAGATCCGTAAGAGTCAGACTTGTTGGAGGATCCGTACGAGTCGTTGTTGTCTCGGCCGGAAGAGCCGTAAGAGTCAGACTTGTTGGAAGAGCCGTAAGAGTCGGACTTGTTAGAAGAGCCGTAAGAGTCGTTGTTAGACGATCCGTACGAGTCGTTGTTGGAAGAGCCGTAAGAGTCGGACTTCTTGTTGGAGGATCCGTAAGAGTCGTTGTTAGACGATCCGTAGGAGTCGGAGTTGGAGTTGGAAGAACCGTAGGAGTCAGAGTTCTTGTTAGACGATCCGTAGGAGTCGGAGTTGGAGTTGGAAGATCCGTAGGAGTCAGAGTTCTTGTTAGAAGATCCGTAAGAATCGTTGTTGTTAGAAGAACCGTAGGAGTCAGAGTTCTTGTTAGAAGATCCGTAAGAATCGTTGTTGTTGGAAGATCCGTAAGAGTCCGAGTTGGAGTTGCTGTTTCGGTTGTTGTCACCGAAGTTGTCAGTGGCCTGGTTGACCTTGTCCTTAACGAAATCTCCGAGTCCCATTGTGTATGTGTAAGTGTGGTGAGTGTGTGTTTGTGTGAGTGTCAGCGAATTGAGCTGAGCGTTGAGTTTGAGGGGGGTTGGTTTGTGTAACTAGAAACCAATTGAGCAGACCCGGCAGTATTTATACTTGGAGGAGAAGGCATGGCACGACCCACGTTGTGGTTTCGGTTTTGTGTCTGTGAGAGTTATGTACGTCATTTACGCTTTTCTTTGTTCGCATTGACGTGCTTGCAATTGAGTTTGCCCTCCCATGCTTGTGTGCACCACAATATATGGTCATCAGAGTCTTGGCGCAGACAAGGCGCATGCTGATTAGATAGATGGGCTCCATTCTGGGGGCTCTTAAATTCGTGGAAAAATCGCAATTGGCCCGGAAACGGCTCCAAACGGCCACAAACGCCCCAATCCGCCCCAATCCGCCTCCTTTGCCCAAACCCTTTGCCCTACGTAACTCAAGAACCGCCACGTATTCTCTCGACAAACCTAGATGAGAAAGCAGGCTCGGCCAGGCTGTTTTCGCGCATCGGTTTGAGATATTTGAAAAGGTATTCGAGACAATTGGCTTGATTGGGCGGTGTATTTTGCGGATATTATCTCAATAAAATGGCTGCACAGCCGGATCGTGTTTTTAGAACGCGTTTTCGTCTGGCCACCTTTGTATATTTTTTTTTATATTTTTATATTTTTCTTCGTCTCCACCCTCAGCCATTGTTGTGTGCTCTCCTGCAGACAACAATGAGAACGGACAAAAGAGCGCTGTCAAATAAAACCCAATTTGGATTTCGTAGAATTAAATAAGGAGGCAGAAAGCACAATTGGTGGCGAATTAGAGGAGGTAAAAGGTCAATAATTGAGCAATAAAAAGCACAAAAATCACCCCCCAAAAAAACCACACCAAACCTGAAACGTGCAATCTCCTAGCACAGATTCCCCCTTGTACCTCCTCATTCCATGCAGCCGAAGACCATATCGGGAGCGGGCCCCTTTGTCAAACTCTGACAATCTCATTGTCCATGCAGCCCACACAGCCCCCAAAGTCAGCTGAAACGTCAGGGGGCCACTGAGGGTGAAACAGATCGAGAGGTGTAGCAATTGAAGTATGGAAGCAATTGGAAGCAATTGCTGGAGCAACGGTTTCTGTTTCATCTCGTTTCATTACTAATTCAATTGACCTTGTGCCATACTGTGTGATCTTACAATATCCTTACAAACCAAAGACTCTTCTACAGTATATCCTACAAACCACATACATCCCCTGCATGCCAACGCTCCACGACTCTGGCTTCTAACTGGTCAACGGTTATCAAAGTGGAGAGTTTGAGTGTGGAACCGCATAGAAGCCGGCGAGTACAGCACCACGACCGGATTTAATTTTTTTATATTGTCGGGTCGTTATCGGTTGTGTTGTAGATTGGTACATTGTTTGTAGGTCTGTTCGATACATCAATTCTGACCTCAATCTGACCTGTACTCTCCCCTTGTTCAATCTCACTCTCACCTCACCTACTCTCACCTCACCCACCACCTCACTGTTTCACACTGTCTCAAAGCCCGTATCCGGAGGCAACGTGGCCTACTGCCTGACCAAAGCGGAGACCAGGCTAATAATAGCAGCTTTCTCCACGTAGCAATCTCGCTCAGTAAACTCTCAAACAGTAAACTCAGTCTTTGTCGCTTATTAACACAAGGCATACAAAAGCGGACAATCCATACAAGGAATATAGCCGCTGTAAATGCTGTACAAATACTGTAGAGACCGGAAAAAAGTCGGTATCACGTTCGTCGCGTTTTCACCATGTGTCTTAATTCAGCTATGTCAAATCACGTGACATCACGTGTCCACGTGTCTACATATACACTTCCCTCAATTCGTACCCATTCTAGTCAGACAAAGTCAATACGCGATTACGATGACATCTCACGTGGAGATGACGTGGAGAAATATCCCCTCAAAGTGGCTACATGTTTCCTTGTACAATGACGTCAGATGAGGTGACGTTCAGCTGTGGCGTGATGAAACTGGGTGGCAGGAAGCACTTATCGGAAAAGAACGTGCGACATTTAGATGAACTCACGAGACGATTCTGAGCTGATCGATATATTATAAGACTATATTCAGAGGCATTAATGTTGTTTCAGAGTGCTGTGTTGGGTCACGTCAGAAGTATGATTGAGTGTATGAGAGTGATTGACTGCATGAGAAGATTCTATAGAAGAAAATGAAATCAAATAAGAGAAAAAAATATAGAAAAAATAGAAAAAATAGAAAATATAGAAAAAATAGAAAAAATAGAAAAAATAGAAAAAATAGAAAAAATAGAAAAAAATAGAAAAATATGTTTACAGAATCGGGTAAAGAGGTTCTCCGTACCAGTACTTTCCGTCTACTGTCAATACACCTATTCATCATCTATCAGTTCATTATCTATATCATCTTCTTTTTTTTCGTAAAGTTCGTAAAATCGTAAATTGTAAAATCGTAAAATCGCGTAAAATCGTAAAAAATCGTGAAAAATCGTAAAAACTCCCAGATCTCACCAAAATCGCGTGGAAATCCCGTAGAAATCGCATCAAGCCACTTCAAGCATCACCCACGTCAAACTCCAGTTATTCTCTTCCCACAAGTGGCCGGAGTATTATTCAAAGTCCGAACAAAGTCCAGATACTCCTGTCGCTCCATTTTCGTTTCCAGAAAAGCCTTGGAATATGTATAAACCTCCAACTTACCCCGTGAAAGACCAACAACAGCGACAGATTCACCTTTTGTCACCTCTCTCAAATTCATGGTCAATCTATTCTTCAAATCAACCACATGACTTCGAAATCCGTAGTTGTCGTAGAAAACAGCATATTGAGGATAAAGAGGGTCCTGACACACTGGAGAACAAGAGGAGTCTTTCTCAGACCAACAACACGAGTCTACGATCCAATAGGACCCGTTGTAGCACACCAATCCAACGTTTTTCGACTTGGAAACGTCCAAAAGCTCCAACTCTCCATGTCGAACAACTTGGGTGTGAATTTGACCGTCAACTTCGCTCTGAACAAACACACAGGCTCCCACGGTGTACAGAGTCGGTTCAGAGGTGTATCCCTGCGGAAACTCGGCAAAAATGACCCCATCTGGCTCTTCTGAGAAACCGTCTTTGTACTTGATGTAAAGATACATTCCATCCACCAGTTTGTCCCCCAGAGGTTCATCCATGACAACGATTGCAGTAACTAGAATCTCTGGTGTGCAAGAATGAATTGCCATCTCCAAATCACCTGTAACACACATACTGATGCCGTACTGGCTGGTTACCCTGTTTCCAGAAACAGTAATAGAAGGAGTATCCTGAACGCTATGAGACTCGGATAAAGACACAAAGACTCTCTGACCATCCGCGCCAACGTGCACAAACCCAGAGTCGTCAAAAGTCGTTTGTGTCTCAAACAGTGGTTGTTTACAGAGCGTGTAAAAGTCGTCTGGAAGAGGTACATCTTGTTTCACGGGAAAAGAGTAGTGTTGAAAAGATCGTTTGAAGAGGGCAAGCGACCTGGAATGGTCACGTGGCTTCTCCAGACCTCCTGCCACAAGAGCACACTTTTTCCAGCAGCAAAAATCCGAGTTTTCAAGCTGGATCCAGGGCCTGTCATGTTGCAGCACTTGTTTGAAATCTCGCTCGGAAATCACGTGTCTCCAGCTGCGACTGGTTTGGTACAGTGCCACGAGCGCTGGCGTGTCTAGGTAGCGACACAGAAACGGCGTGAGTTCCGGCGGGATCATTTTGAGGTGTTTTTGAGAGAAAAAAAGAATGTTGAAAAACACGAAAAAGGTTTAGCTAGGATAGGGTGGGGGGAATATTGGGGTGTTTGTATTTGGTGAAGTGGGGGTGCTGTGGAAATTCTGAAGAGTGCGTTTTGTTCGTAATGAGTGGGAGAGTTGATTTATCTGGTTTTTACGGCGTTTTTGGTCCTTCTACGTCTTTTCACTACCACCTCATTTCCCCCTCTGCAGATTTAGCGCGAGCTTATTTCATGATTAGATTATCTGATTGACAACGATCAAGAGCATATAAAGAATTAAAAAATTAATTTAAAAGAAAAACAGAAAAATGTAGAGACAATGAATTCGGATGAAACGGCAATTGAGGGGTAATTTGGCTGTAACCGAGATATTTTCGATGCCAAGAAAAAAACAGAAAAAAACTGTTCTCCTCTCAGTAAGGAGTATCTCAGTAACGCATCTCAAGTGTTACCCTCTCTTACATCTACTCGGACGAAGAGTTGAATTGAAACTTGGATATCACCAAAAATTGTGAGATGGTTCACTGTGAGTATTTGAACTTGGGGTTTATCAATACGGTACATACCATACAATCAAAAGAGGGTAACCTCAGGAGTATGTCAAGGTGTTGGTCCACCTAATCTTACATCTCCAAACTGTCTATCTAACCTACACACTCGTACATACATTACAGCTTCACGGTGACAGTAATCATGTCAGAATCAGACAGAACCAGAGCCAGGAAAGAATTCGATGATTTCATCTCTACGGAAGTCAGTCGCCTAGGCCTTGTGAACCCGCCAACGGACGAATTGACACGCATGTTTGTGTCTCTACAGCGGTATGAACACATCCCGTTTGATGATTTCCTGCTCGAAACAATGAAAACCATCTGGACGGCTTTAGTCCAGCCTCCTTCGGCTGATTTTGACATTCCCGACTTTCATCTTGACGCGCTGCAAAAGACGCTCAAAGATCCTCTCGTCACACACATCAAGTGGCTGCCTGAAGTACAGGGTAGAGACTTTGCCACGTGTCCCGTTCGCGTGCTTTTTGGCCGTTTTCGCTACGTGGCCTGTGGTCTTATGGGCAGCAGAAACGTCTCTTCTCAGCCCCGATACGCCACCATGTTTTTGTCCCAGCTGCTTCCAAACTACATAGGTTTCAAAGTGAACGCAAACGACCCTAGGACGTGGGACGAGCTGGACATTTGTCTGGTGAGAGCTGTTCGAGCCGTAGGAATCACAGACACGCCTTCAGTTGCAGAAACGGACCACTTTTTCGCAAACTGGCGTGTCCCCAGCAACGAGGCTGGAGCTTCTACGCTCTGTGGAGCTCTGCGGATTCTGGCTCTTGACGTGCAGTACAACAGACCTGTTATCTCTTCTGGGGCCATTTCCAAAGCTTTGAAGACGATCAGTAAGGAGTACAACCCAGAGGAGTTCGATTGTCCGTATGTCGCCTTTCGTCGTCAGCAAAACACCGTTTGTCCTCCTGACAGAGAAGCAGAGGATCCTCGAGACCCTGTCGTTCCTGCAGTTACTGATAACGCGCTGTTGCTGGACTTTTTGCAGGACCTCATCTCGAGGACTCCTACCTATATCAGAAGACCGAAACGAGGAAAGAAACAAGGTAGACGAAGTTGACAAACTGACGAAACTGACAAACTGACAAACTGACAAACTGACAAACTGACAAACTGACGACAGTGACGTGAAAGACTGTTATAGACCTGACGAACAGGTCAGCAGCCATCTCTGACCTCACACAGCTCACGAGAAAATCACACAGCTCTCGTCTAAAGTCGCAGTGTTGAGGACTGAAAACGCAGCCATGAATCACTACTCTGGAATCGCAACACTCAACATTCAATCCCTCCCTGATCTCGAGGAAAAGACAATGAGGGCAAACGCCATAGGCACTGCCGCCACCAGCAAAATGATGAGCTTGCTTATTCGGCACAAAGGATACTCCCAGCAAAACAGCAAAGGCCGAAGCAGATGGAAAGACTGAGGACTGATGGTATTGGTTTTAGAACGGATAGATGTACTTCCACGGGCGTGTATATGTCAGGGCTGCCTGCTTTACACTGATTAAACGAGTGTGAAAACGACCCAGAACACGCTGAAATTTGGTACATTTGGTAAATGGACTATGGAGAGTCTGACCATCTAGATGTGTTCTGCTCTAGGAGGTGTATAGTTTTTGGGTAGACTTTTGTTCGATGCAAATTTAAGCTCGTCAGATTATCTCGACAACTTATCATTCGAGTATAAATGTACAGCACGATGAAGATACTGAAGTCATGAGAATGAAAAGTAGGAGTGATAAATGAACAGGTGGTATGTCAGCAGGTGTTGAATACGCTCGAATTCGAAAATTACACAATCTTCGTTCTGAAAATATCACCTTCAGGTCCCATGGAAGTTCCTCCATACACATCCTAAATAGCATCTGTAATTTTTCAATCGGCTGACAAATGCCCAAATGTGACCTGAACCGAAAAGAATCCTTCCTAAAGGGTGCAACTAGAGGCCATATTTATCGTCATATCCTCTAAACATCATTTTGGGCGTTTTCGGCGTGCGTTTTTTTTTTTTGATTCTAGGGAAATATGGCGTTTTTTTTGGCGTTTTTTTTCGTTTTTTTTTTTTTTTATTCTGAAGATACATTCGTTTTTTTTTTTATTCTGAAGATACGATTACATAAGCCCAGTTCACCTACCAGCGGCATCTGTAATTTTTAAATAAAAATCCGCGCCGATGGTTTAGTGGTAAAATCCATCGTTGCCATCGATGGGCCCCCGGTTCGATTCCGGGTCGGCGCAGTTTGGTTACGGCCATATCCTGGTGAAAATACGGCTTCCCGTCCGATCAGCCATAGTCAAGCACCAGAGAGCCTAGTTAGTATTGTAGTGGGAGACCATACGAGAATCCTGGGTGCTGTAATCTTTTTCCTCCAGCCAACGAGCGTAGCGAGTTGGTTGGGGGTTGTCTATCTTCATTATCTTTTCTTGTTTTGATTTCTGTTTGATGTCTTCATTGTGAGACTCGAATCAACATTTTTTTTTTTTTAAAAAAAGCGTAAAAACAACGAATACGACAAAAAGATTCAATAAAGAGAGTCAAGTAGCGTCTAGAACCGTATCTGAACAGCATCAATCTGAACAGCATCAACCTTCCTAAGATGACCTTGAAACTCTTCTAATTCGATTATCAGAAGGTGCACCTTTGATCTGATGTTGTATCTTTGAATCATATGTTGCACGGCTACAAAGGATGTGTGTATGGTATTTTGTACAGTCCCAATGACCAAGCGTTCGTAGTGATACGGGTATTCTTGAGAGTTCTAGAGACAGATCTGTGAGAGTTTTATGTGAGCAGTATGTGGAGTGTCGCAGGTAAAAATCCGTTAGAAGGCAGTGGGAGATGATTGATCGGTATAAAACGAATCTTTATACGTGAGGGAACACAATAGTCAAGTCACTGTTACTGTAGGTCCAATTTTGATGGAGGTAAGTCGAGTTATGTAATTATGTAGAATTAGAAACTCGTGGTTAAAAGTTGCGGAGTTGTAGAAAAAGATATTTGGATGGTATTAAAAGAATTGGATAATGCCAAAGAATACGCTGGTCAAGTCAGGGTCAGTATACGAGTATTTCCGAGAGAGTTAAGGGCAGACGTGTGGTTGAGTAGAGTTGGGAATACGAGTGTAAAATGGGATTTAGATATAAGATCCAGGATTATCTTGGTATCACTTAAATCACCACCGTCCGGGGAATACGTTGGTTAAGTTTACATAGCTATGGAAGTATTCTTGGCAAAGTTGGAGGGGGTTCTGTGAAAACAGTGAATTGGGTATTTCGGCGTTGTAAGTTGAGCAGAGCCATCTGTTGGTAATATGATGGTGCTATCAAAATATCCTCACTCCAGACACTATGTTGATCAAGCCATTAACCCGTGGGAGTTTTCTTGGTGAGATTGCAGGTAGTTGTGCATGGAACTAGAAACTGCGGTGTAAGCCTATAAGTCAGGAAAGAAGAGTTGTAGAGGAATATATGGTATCATAGGGGCCACCCGATTCACAGCTATATGTTGGTCAAGTAGCCATAGTGATGAGAGTATTTCTGGTAAAGTTAAGGGGACATCTGTGGCCAAGTAAATTTGAGGTGTTACAGGTTAAAAGAAGAATAATGGTAGTATCGGAGACTTGGGTGGTACCGTTGGAATTGCACACGAACGAAGAATACACTGATCAAGTCCCCTCGATCATACGTCAAGTATTGAAGGAGTTGAAGACAGCCGTGTGTTGAGGTAGGAATAGGATAGTTGCTGTTGAAAGATGGTACACAACCCTGGAAGGGGAATATAGGATATCGTTAGAATCTTCTGAGGCAGGGTATTGCTTTGGTCAACTCAGTGTAGATATGCTGGTTTTTTTGAAAGAAATAATACATTTATAGCCGAAGCAAGCGAGATGGAAGTCGACATTAGAAGTGAGTAAAAAGCTAAATTAAGATGGGAGACTTGATCATTGGGTTGATATACCGCATTAAAACCAAACCAATCACCTATTGTTACCAAAATAAGTATCCTAGCTGCTGTATCACTCACAAAACCTCTAAAGATATCTCACCATATACACTCGCCAAAAGAAGGAGAAAATGCATACAGTTATCCAAATACCCAAATAATCCAAATTACCCAGCTACGGAACCATTTAAGGCTCATTTTCCCGGCTCTGACTAATCCCCATTCACCTCTTGTCGCCCCTCTCCTCCGCCGAACTCATTCATGGCATCCTGGCCGAGCGGTTAAGGCGAGAGATTAGAAATCTCTTGGGGTTTCCCCGCGTAGGTTCGAATCCTGCGGATGTCGCCATTTTTTGCTCTTTGGAGTTCTAGTCAGCTCTGGCTTCTTCTTTTTTTGGATGCTGTTTGGTGGGTGCACCTTGCGAGCCCCTTCGAGGTCAATAAAGTCATATTTTGAATACAGAGTTTATTTTACGACACTAACTACCCAAAGTTATGCAACGATCAACTCCCTATGTCTGTATGAACATTATTGAGCCTTTTACGTCCTGTTGTGCTGCTGAGAGCTATCTTCAAAAAGCATCTAAACCTCTCAGATTGAAAGATATCACAGTCAAAGCTTCTTTGGGTGGTTTGGAGACGAAGTCTAATCAACAAAATTAACTCGGCTTCTCTGATTTACCTTTTTATATGACAATATCCCGGTATTACTAAACAGCACAACACATGAACAAGCCAGATATGAAAGAGAAGTAAAAAGAAACAGCATATGACTCGTTCAGAGCAGCAAAAAGTGGACGACACCGGAATCGAACCGGGGACCTCGCGCATGCTAAGCGCATGTGATAACCAACTACACCAGACGCCCAAGATGGAAACGGGGGTGGGCACCGTCTAGTGGTTGTGAAAAGTGTGATTTTGCTCCGGCGAGAAATAGGCGTCTGTGGTAATCATCGAGTAGTCGGTTAAACCCCCTATGAGCACATATTTCAGGCCTTGCTTCATTTCTAGGAACTGTGTACCGTAACTATCGTTTTGCAGCTTGTACCTACTTCAATGTACTAGGAAAAGAAGGAAGAACGAGGTAATAACTGGATGGATAGAATCTAATACTGTCTAACTACCTAGTTACTAAATTTATACTTGTATTTAGTCTCATATACGTCTTCTTGACCCTCTTCTAACAGGTGGTCAACTGCCAGGGATCAGTGAATAACAGCTCTCAGAGAAGAGATATTGTTTTGAAACTTGGCATATAGGTTGCGGATCGCTCAGAGAAACTGACTATTAACTCTGATATGTCTGATTGGTTTTAATCCGAGAATTATGCTCGTTTTGTCTCTCCATCTCAAGACAGACAAACACTCATATAAAGCCTGATGGTGAGAAATTAGCTAAACAACAAAGCAACCATTCTCTCAATATACATATACAATATCAAATAACTATCTCCCTCATTCATAAGTGCTCTCCTGCGGTTTTTATACCAGCTCGAAGGTATGCATGAAATTGGAGAAATGAAACCAGCTTCCAAAACAACCAAAATTTACGCCACAAATACACTGAGTACTTAATTTTAATCTAATGTGTATCAGAAATACCATGGATCTACTTATATGTCCATATCTGCAAAAATGGGCGCGCTTCGAAAAGTCATTTTTCAGATAGTAGAAGCCACGTTTTCAGTGTTTTTAAGAATCCGGCATTCTGGCCGAGTGGTCTAAGGCGCCAGGTTCAGGTGACTGAATCAATATCCTGGTCTCTCCGGAGGCGAGAGTTCGAATCTCTCGGATGTCATTCTTTTTGCACTTTTTTGGAAAAGTTTATCAGACTGATTTGGAAGCACTATAGACTTAATTTTTGGCTATCAGAAAGAGTAGAAGCCCACCAATGTTATATTTGGTAGATTCTGAACAGAATTATATTAATTAAGGCCCAGTTTAGGCAGAATTAACATTTTTTGGCTGTAGTTTTGATATCAAAAATTACGTCATCAGAGTAGGAGCTCAATTAGCTTGGAAATTGATGAAAAAAGATAAATACCAATCTAATACTGCTCTCTAATACATATATTGTTTGAAATAGTATTCCTACACCCGCACAACCACGTTTTGAGCGTTTTTTTCGCGCGAAAAGTTTTTCACATTTCACATCAAAGTTTCCCTCCTCTCCTCGGATCAATGTCAGAATCCAAACCCGGTCTCCTCTGCAATTCACCCAAGACCAGCGGGACGCTGGTCTCGTCTACAGAGTACAAACTTTATTAACTAATACACATAAAAGTCCCTAATATACTGCACCCTGTGCGGGGAAACCTTAAACAATCAGGTCTCCCATTCCAGGTCACGTGCTAGGCACGTGACACCCTCTAGACACCCTCTAGACGTCCGACCGGACGTCTCGATATTCCTCTAGTAAGAGATCACTCGATGACTAATCCTAGAACATCTTATGAGTAAATCTGATCTCTTACACTCGCCCACCTTTCATAAAGGACACGTCCACGTGTCCTGAGTCACACTCTCAATGTCTTCGGGTCGGGCTGCGGTTCCTATCTCCTCCTGTCTAGTCTCCTCCTGTCCACTCTCCTCCTGTCCAATATCCTCCTGTCCAATATCCTCCTGTCCAATCTCCTCCTGTTCAATCTCCTCCTGCACTGTCTCCTCCTGTATCTGACTGTCTGTCTCATTCAACTGTAGCACTGCTTCATCCTTCACAGTTTTACCACGTCGATAGTCTTACCGTGGCCAGTATCAGCGACTCCTCCTGATCGATCTGTGTCTGTCAAACTTCACAGTCCTTTCGGTGTACTTCGGTATCAGCAACTCGCTATTCTCAAAGTTTTCGATCTTCACAGTAGCACTCAAACTGCTCTTCGCCTCCCCAAAAAATTCCTCGTCTTCTTCTCGTCTTTTTCCATCACGTATCTTTGGCCTGTAATCGCCTCCGACACCACTCCTCCTCGGCTCCTTCCAAGAGAACCAGTCGTGGTCCTCCTCTTGTAGCTCGCGTCCTCGGCTCTTGCACTTCCTCCTCTCTACCTGATCCTTCTCCTCCTCTCAGGACTGTTACCTCACGGCTCCATTCCGCCCTCTCTGCTTTCTGCTTTCCTGTAAACACATGTCGTAGCTCATCAGTACTCACTCCTCCACTCATGCTCGGCTTGGCTGTCTTTTACCTCGCAATCGACTGTCTAGAACAACTGTATCCTTATGGGCTACTTAGCTTCACCCTCGGTTCAAACTGCTCCATTCCTCTGTGGTCCAGTCACTTCCTACCCTCTCGTTCTCCTCCCACATCCAGCGTCTCGCGACCGTCAGTGTCTCCGACAGCGCATCACCGCCTTATTCTCCACCATGATCTGTTCGTAGCTCTCAGCGGTCTCCCGGCTTCCAGCACTCCACGGCTTCCACATCTCTCCTCCTCAGCATATCACAACCACACTCACTAACGTTCGCCGTTTCAATGCTTAAGTCAAACTGTTCAGACTCAGCTCCACAGACTCTTCGTCACTTCATCGTTCAGGTCGGTCATACTCACTTCCAGGGGTCACAGCATTCCTTGTCGTTCCTGCCGATCTCTCACATGCCCCTGGCGTTCACATACTGCTGAACATCGTTTCCTCCGAGGCCATCGTCTTCATTGACGTTCCAACGAATGGCCAGTGGACCCGCACTCTCTCTCTCGCAAGTCCACAGCGTCCTTTCAACGTATTTCCTTTCGTCAGTCCATCTCCATTCCGCTAAGCTCGTCACATTCAATGCTCTCATGTAACTCGCAGATGCTTCACTCCAAGCTACTCATGTCTTCGTAAGCTCTTCGATCATCATCATGATGCTTCACTCCTCGTCACGCGTTGTCTTGTAACTCGTCGCTCATCACCATCGGTCGTCGTTCGATCTCTTCTCGACTTCCCTTCCTCCTCACATCCTTATCCTCCTCGAGGGAGCTCGCGCCGGTCGCTCTCCTCAAGCATTCCATCTGTCCATCCCTCTGCATACCTCTCTGTCTAGCAAGCACCACTCCAGCCTCTCGTGTGCGCTGCCACTGTCTTCCTCCAAGCTGTCTTCCTCCACGCTGTCTTCCTTGACCACCAGCTTTCTATCCCTTTCCTCCTTACTCCTCCTGGTCGGTTGCACCTCGTTACACTTCATTCAGCATCATTTCTTTCTGCATCATTCCGCTTCACTCCATGCTCTCTTGTGTGTGCGTGTGACTTCGCCTCGCTGCACTCCACTCGTCCCACGACTATCACACACCCTCCCCTCTTTCAAACACTCACACCCTCTCCCCCTTTTAAAAAAACTCGGACGTCCTCGTCCGACGACACCATCAGTACGGTTTGTGGCTGCACTGCGAAGTGGGGTGGGTTATCTTGCGTCAAGCTTATCTGTGTCAAGCTGCTGTCTGTGTCCCACGGCTGTCTGTGTCAAACTGTCTGTGTCCAACGGCTGTCTGTGTTTCGCTGTTGTCAAACTGTCTGTGTCAAACTATTGTCGAACTGTTGGGCTAGTTTTACATGATCGCACATGGTTCGGTGTTTTGAAGTTCCGCAACTCGCCGGTGTAGTTTTATATGCTCACGCATAGATGTTAACATGTTTTTCCTCATGACCACAACTTTGTGGGTTTTCTCAGCTGCGTCAAATCACTTCACGGCATCATCCAATCGGATAACAGGGCTCATAATTTTTCTCAACTGCTGTCGGTGGTGTGTTTAACGTGACAGCTCACGGCGGTCCCCTTGCGGAGACCCAGCTGCTGCTCGGTTGCTGCTGCTGGCTTTGTGCCATATCGATAGGCGGTGTAGGCTCACTCGGGTAAGCACTGGTGTGCTTCTGTAACTGTAACTCTGATTTATACGTGTCATTTCCACGGTGCTGTATGACTGTAGTTTTAGGTGAGCGTCACTCACATCAGCGGTATGACTGTAGTTTTCGGTGAGCGTCACTCACATCAGCGGTATGACTGTAGTTTTCGGTGAGCGTCACTCACATCAGCGGTATGACTGTAGTTTTCGGTGAGCGTCACTCACATCAGCGGCGGTATGACTGTAGTTTAAGGTGAG
This sequence comes from Yarrowia sp. E02, assembly GCA_017639365.1. Taxonomy (NCBI): domain Eukaryota; kingdom Fungi; phylum Ascomycota; class Dipodascomycetes; order Dipodascales; genus Yarrowia; species Yarrowia sp. E02. The sequence goes on along the minus strand of JAAQQX010000007.1, from coordinate 739,363 downwards.
TGTCACTCACTTCGGCGACGGCTACCCCACTCGGCGGAGGTTGTATCCATCGGACAGGTCATTGGTGCTTACGTGGCAATCTCACGGCTGCGCCAGTCTCGCGGTAGGACTTCACAGCACTTCACCATAGGCCATCTCTGTCAGTGTCTCGAGCGACATTCCGTCTCTGCAACCTCCTCGCAGGTTAATCATTGCACCTCTTTCAGCGCCCGTGCACATGCTTCGGTCCGGTCCATCTCCGTCAGGGGCACAAATCACTTGCCTGGTACCGAGACCATCCACATTCGACTCAGTCGGTCTGTCTGGTTGTCTGTCTGTCTTCCTTCTGTCTGTGACTCAATGCTATCAACATTGAACCGGATTCGGCCTGAATGGACCATTCTCATGGCCCTCTCTCCCCCTTAAAATTCAGGGGTAAAAAAAAATTCAGCTCCTCCCTGGATCGCGAACCAAAGTGCCGCTACCATGTGTCAGAATCCAAACCCGGTCTCCTCTGCAATTCACCCAAGACCAGCGGGACGCTGGTCTCGTCTACAGAGTACAAACTTTATTAACTAATACACATAAAAGTCCCTAATATACTGCACCCTGTGCGGGGAAACCTTAAACAATCAGGTCTCCCATTCCAGGTCACGTGCTAGGCACGTGACACCCTCTAGACACCCTCTAGACGTCCGACCGGACGTCTCGATATTCCTCTAGTAAGAGATCACTCGATGACTAATCCTAGAACATCTTATGAGTAAATCTGATCTCTTACAATCAACATCTCCGGTCCCTTGGCCCAGTTGGTTAAGGCGTCGTGCTAATAAGAATAGCAGCTTTGCAACGCGAAGATCAGCAGTTCGATCCTGCTAGGGACCATGAGTCTGAGCTCCTGCTCAGCTTTTGCTCTTCTTTTTTTCCCCTTTCTAGTCTTGGTTGGATCCAGTACACAGAGCTTGTTCCGTATTTATTGTCAGAGAATATAAAGTCTTATAAGGGAGGCATAATGTAGCCAGGGAATGTATATCCTCATTTATGAGCTCCCTGGGCTTTGGAGACAGAGTAAGGAACTTGGTACATCATACTTCCATCTTACACCTTTACTTGGTAGAGGTTTTTTGGGACCAAGAGTTATAAAGCGAGACCAGATAGATACCTACCTCATTTCAGGGCACTCCAAGTTCGGAATTGGAGCTCTTCTTCCTTATTAGACTTCTTTCTGAGCATCTATACTACCATGTCTACCTCTAGCAGTCTAAGTCAGTAGGGGTAGAACTGGACTAGAAACGAGAAGAAAGACAAGTGAAGTTGATAGACATAATGAGAGGCGTGTAGTACTTTAGATAATACCTTCTGTGGACTCTACACGTATTTTGGATGGCTCAAGAAAAACATCAAATCTCAACTTCTATGTATTGGTAGGTATACTTGTGTGCAACTTCTTCAGAAATACCCACAGCGCTAGGAGGAGCTGGACAGTATGTTCTATTGGCCTAAATGACACCTTCGTAACAACCATCTCCTCTCAAGCCATATCGTTACAACTTTTAAAGCTGAACTCTCTCTTTTAACCTCCAACAAAACTTCGTCTAGCTGTTCCAAAAATACCAACATAGCCAATAAGACATGACCATAGTCATCCTTGGATCCAGAAGATTCCAACAGTACCATATATGAGTCTCTGGCTGTTCTCTATCCCATTTCTACCCCATAGCATTCAAATCTACAGTCTACACAACTCCCCTCCACTACTTCAAAATTGGCTGTGTTGTTAACGCAAGTTGACACATTCGTTAATCCATCTCAGATAATGTAAATATATCCCACGATATTCCTCTATTACTTTTTAGCTTCTTTTAAAAACCGACTCCCCTAAAACGGTGCACTCTCAACTCAGTGCAACTACATCAAAATTAGCGTAACAGTTAAACAGACTTGAGTATTAGAATTACCACAGTATGGAGATTCCAACCGTACCATTCAAGTACTACATACACCCATCTTTCATGTTTCTACTCCATCCTTCCCTATCCACTGGACATCAGATCGGCCCCAGATTCTCTTGTAAACAACTCTATGACACTGGAAACTTTTCCATATGGTCCTTAACACGAAGGATACTCATTTTAACTCTTGAAGTCCCTTCTACCCCCTCCTACTACTTTTGTTTCTTCCACCAGAATTTCTACCTGGCCACCACCAGCACCTAACTCCTCCTACAATATTCACATAGCCATAGCGACTTGACAATCGCATTTCTAGGGGCTCGAGTTATCACAAGGACGCCACATTTTTACTCACAGCTATTTCCTAACTATAGCTTCCACCTACATCAGTATTTCTACCTCCCCACAGATGTGCCCTAACTTTTTCCAAAAAAGTCATAATTATAAGCAGACTTAACCAACGTAATCCCCGAGAGTAGGCCGTTCCAATAGTCCCAATTATGTCTCTCTGACATCTCTTTAACATCTTTAAAACTGAAACACTTGATTTCCTCATTTCACAGAATTGCCAATAAACACCTGAAAAATATCGGCACCAAAATGGCGACTTGACCACTGTGTTCTTTGAACCAAGTAGATGCAATTAGTACCTATCATTTAGTTCCTACTACATTTCCCCTACTTTTAGCACCCACAGCAATTCTACCTAGACATGTTGCCATGCGTCTACATGACCCAAATTCGAGCTAAAAAACCCAGGAAGTTCTCCAAAGGAATGTTGATGCTCAATAGAATCATCTAAGACTATATATGACCACCAGATCTAGTTAAATAGTCAAATTATCTCGTTTTGCAGTTCCGTATGATCCTTCAGAAACATGTAACTAGCTCAATTTAGAGATTAAGACTTCAGGTACAGTTTTGTAGCATCATACGACTCAGTAGAAACCAACTAGACATCGTAATTGGTACAAAACAGCATCCTGAACAACTACAAAAGGTCTCCAATTCTACATACATCTCCACCACATTAAACTTCCTTATCTGTCGTATCTGCACCTAAGAAAACCTAATCGGTCTACATCTTTGTAAAAAATCCGTCTTTACCATATTCACCTATTTAACCGTATTCTAACCCTCCCAACTTAACCTCCTAACCACTTCTGCGATGAAAAGATATCCTGTTAGCCAGGAGCCGAAATTCATTCGTCGGCCAGAAAAATGGACGGCCGAGGATATGATTTCTAGCACCATTGGTGTTTGTACTACCTTGTGTTCACGAGACAAGGACTGTGGACACGTGTCCAGAGCTCTGCTGCAACTTGTGGAAGAGCGGATGGACTGGATGCATCTCGTAGACCGGTTCAAGCTTCCTGTGGCGGTCTATGTTTCTCGGTTTGTTCGTCCGTTCAAAAACTTTCCCCATGACATTTCCGAGGAAACGAGAATGATTGAAATGGCGTCAATGGTGTTCAGACACTTCCACGAGGCGTTTCAGGAGCCGTACATTGCGGACGAAAGACACGCCTGGTACTGGTTTCAGCGCGATGCAGTTACAACTATGGTGATGCAAAATGCTCTTGGATCAACAACCAGCACTTTTTTTCGCAACTGGGCTCCTGAAAAAGGCACCAAATCGAAGTTGGACACGATCAAGTGTTTCATGGACGATGTGATGGACGCGGAAAACCTCCTGGTGTGTTGTTTCTCTGCGGGAGTTGAGAGCATTCGAGATCTTGGTTTTGCTCTAGACCAGAAACTGACACGCTTCATTCCTCTCAGCTGCAAAGAGAGCGAATGCGATACTCGAAAGTTGGACCAGTGTGCCAAGTGGGCTCTGTCTTTTGTTTTTCTCGACATGTTGTCTCGGTGCAAGAAAGTAGGGAGGTATGTTGAAGAAGTGAAGAAGATTTTGGCAGGAGAAAAGGAGACTTAACACTCTTTATCCAGCCTTTACAAACAAGTCCTTCTTATCTTCAAGACTTCTCTTCAAGACTTGTCTTAAAGACTTCTCTCAAGTTCTCTCAAGTCTTGTCTTAAAGTCTTCTTCTCAAGTCTTCTTCTCAAGTCTTCTCTTCAAGTCTTCTCTCAAGTCTTCTCTTCCGAAGTCATATCAACAACCAAAGTCTCTGGAGATAGTGCCAATCAGCTCAATTGCTATCTCACAGTCACTTTGCATCGATACCTCTCTACTTTCTACAACAATCTATCCTTCACTGCTCAAGTTACAACAGCTGGATTGTTTCTCATCATCATGCCTCCAGTCTGTTGAAACTGTGACACTACTGGGTGGTATTCACTCTGGAACACTCTTCAGATGGAAGACAGCTCCAGTAGCTACAAGTCACTCTCTCTGCCCTGAGACTCGTCTTCATCTTCAGGAGTTACAAGCATCTTTTCTTGAAGTGAACCCTTCTTCTATCATCTGCTACTCTTGAACCTGTTCATGTGCCTCATAAGTCATTCTAGAAGTCCCATCTTCTCAACCGACTACCACCTAAAATACTGTTGTCTCCATAACTATCATTACCTAATCAACCAAATAAACCCCATCTATGCATCCGAAGCCCGCAGCGACGCCTCCCTCGTTGCTGGACTCGAGTTTGGTTCGCAGCAGCCATCCGGTGGTGTCGTTATGCAGAATCTCGCCGTTTTCCGCGTTCCACAACACGGTGCCAAACACACCAAGCTCGGAAAGCGTGTCTCCGGTGAACAGCTCTCCTCGTCGCAAAATGTGGTTCTGAATCACAGGCGGATTAATGAGCTCCATGAGAATGTAGGCGGACCACTCGTTTTTGGGCAGTTTTTCCAGAAAACCGGGGATGTCGTGCTTGTAGATGTTGTTTCCTCCTCCCTCTCGCTGGGGCTTGAGCACAAACCGTTCGGGTTCGTTTTTGGCGAGTTCTTCGGCTCTTTTGCCGCCCTCAGAGTCTTCTCCGAGAGGCAGAATCTCGACAAAGGTGTTGACCAGAGGCCCCAGTTCTCGCTCAGACACAAACTTGAGCAGCTCGGACTTGTCTGTGAGAATCTGCTGCACTTTTTTGGCACCAGCCAGCTGAGTGTAGACTGAGGGACACTTGATGGCTCTGTTTTTCTCCAGATACAGTCTGGCGTCCCAATGGGCCTGGGTGGGAAAGTGATCAGGCGAATAGCCCTCTCGGAAGTAGACGACGGAGATTTCGGCGTCGTTGTAGTACAGTCTTGGGACTCCATCGAGATCCTTGACTTCGGTCACCTTTGTGGCCTCCAACATGCTCACTCGATGGGTGACAATATCGTGGTTTTCCCACAGCTGGTACTCGAGATGCCGCTGGTCGATGGCGTTCTTTTCGTGTTGTTCCACGACCGCCAGAACCGCTGTTTTCTTGTCTTGGGCTCCGTTTTGAGCCACGTACGCCTTATGAGCCTGGGCGAGACCTGTAGCGAGCTCGGAAATCGAGTTTGAGCGCGGAATGTCGTCGAGTTCGAATTTCACGTCGTCTCCATACGACCCCGAGGCCGTCAGGTATCTGTGGAGGTCTGCGACCTTGCTGGTAAGACCTCCAAACGACACAGACACCGTGTTGAACTCGACCTGTTTGGGGGTCAGTTTGCCGTCTTTCTGGTCAATCATGTAATCTGACCGAAACAGGCCCAGGGTGAGCGGCTGGATGGGCTTTCCGTCAACCAGAGACAGCTTATGAGTCTCCCACAGCTTGCCTGTAAAGTCTGGGTCCGATGGAGCAAGTTTGTCAATGATCTTGTCCAGCCACTGGTTGTTGGTGAAGGACGAGATCTTGGCATACAGCGTGTTGAAGCCTCGCTGGGCCTCAATGCTCTCGTTGAACACAGAACGAGGGAACGGAGAAGGATGAAGAGTTACGGGAGCATGAACAGCAGTAGCAGCCTCGTCAGTGAGCATAGTCAGACCGTTGCTAAAGGCCCAATCCTGCACGGATTTGAGCAGTGGCTCCTTACGGGCAGGTAGAGCCACGGGATACTCTTTGATTTTCTCCTGGAACGTCATTGGTTGTGGAGGAGTAGATGAGATGGAGAAGGATGCATGTATGAAGTGTGCTAGTGGGAGTATTTGTAAGCGGAGAGCGTGAAGGGCAAAAAAAGGAATAAATGTTTAAATCTAATAGACACAGGTGAGATTGGTGTAGTATATGAGTCTCTGAGGCTTGTTTATAATTACCTGATTTTTCCGATTTTTTCTGATTTTCTACATTTCTTTGGCATTTCTTTTCAATCTATTCCACCTCATTTTGACTCTCTCTTATCAATGATGCAATCGAGCCTATTATGGCTACATCGATCAACGCCGTGGGTTCGATCCTTAAAAACTACACCCAAAATTTTAACTCCCAGTCCGCATAAACTCTAATAAATTTGTATGCATGACATTTTGAACTTTCCAACATCTCCAAACCACCCCAAACTAACCAAAATGGTCAAACGAAAGCGAGAAAACCTGCTCAGTAAGCTGGACAAGCTCCAGGCCGCCGGCGACCCCGAAAAGGCACGGCTGGGAACCACAAAGGAGTATCTCGAGGGCATGCAGTTTGTCAAAAAGGCGAAACTTCACCAGAACCCGGATCTCCAACTGGAGGACGAAAAAGTGGACGAAAATGCCGTTCTGGAGGTCCAGCGAAAGATTGCGGGCAACAAGCTGCATTTCGGCGACAAGGAGCTGGTTCGAGCGCTGAAAATCGCTCAGAAAAGCGAGATTCAGAAGAACTCCAAGAAAATCTCTGCTCTGGAAAGCGGACAAGAGCTCAAGGGTCGAGGATCGAAGGAAGTGACTGCTGAGAGTCTTCAGGGCGAGATTGAGATGCTCAACAAGATGGATTTGGAGCAGCTGGCCAAGATTGTCGCCATTCGAACGCTGCAAAAGGTGTACACTGTTGAAGGTAAGGATACTCCTCAGTGGCTTCCCGAGTGGTTCTACGACGAGTCCAGTGAACGTATGGAGGAGTTTACATCGTTTCGAGAGGCTGCTACTCGCGAGGAAATCAATTTGCATACCCGTATGACTGCTCAGAAGGGCGTTCGGACCGCTGTGGAGCAGTATACCAAGCGGTTGGACAAGGCCTTGGGCGAGATTGACGAGAAGCAGGTCAAGAGTGATGCTGCTGAAAAGCGAGCTGTTGAGAAGCAAACTGTTGAGAAGCGAAAGGGAAAGAACGAGAGAGCTGCCGAGAGGGCAGAAAAACAGAAGGCGGAGAAAACTGGTACTAAGGACAGTTCTGATAAGTCTGAGAAGAAGTCTGAGAAGGACAAGAAGGACAAGTCTGAAACTAACGAATATGGCCTAGAGACTATGGACTCATCCGAATCCGACTCTGACGACGACGGATTCTTTGAAAACTCTGCAGCCCAGTTCTCCGACGATAACGACGAAGAAACGTACCCCCAAATGTCGATGGCTACAGGATACATTTCAGGCTCTGACGACGAAGATATTGACAACGATAAAGTCGTCAAAGGAGCCACAAAGAAGGAAAGAAAGAACCGACGAGGCCAGGCGGCCAGACAGCGAATCTGGGAGCTCAAGTACGGCACCCAGGCCAACCATCTCAAGAAACAGCGCCAGGAACGGTACGACAAGAGCCAGCAGCTGCAGAAGGAGTGGGAAGAGCGAGAAGCCAAGAGACAGGAGAGAAGAAACAGAATGTCTCAGGAGGAACGAGAAGCCGAAGACGAGCGACAACGACGCAAGAAACTGGGTCTCAAACCCGAACCCAAGTTCCACAGAGACGATTCGGGACCCTTGCATCCTTCGTGGCAGGCTAAAAAGGCGCAGTCGAATGTCTCTTTTGCCGGAAAGAAGATGGTCTTTGGAGAGGATAAGACTTCGGGATCGGGATCTACTGCTCCTGCTAAAGTCAAGGGTCCTGCTAAAGACGATGAAGGGCCTCTGCATCCCTCTTGGGCTGCTAAGAAAGCTCAGTCGGCGAGCACCGCCTTTGCAGGCAAGAAGATGACGTTTTAGAGAATAGATTGGATGGGATAAAGGGAGCTACACGAGTATTGACTCAAGGAGTGGAAGAGAGTAGGTGGTTGGTAAGTGTAATGTGTAGAGTGAGTAGACACATCATTTTAGAGCATTTGCACGCCCAACTTCGCCAATACGTGTCTGGCAATATTGATTTTGGTACCATTGTGTTCCATTTTTTCTCCTGATCACGATGGTACCGGCATTTACTTTGCCCTAGCTTTTTTACCCTGATTGTGGCGTTTACATAAATTGTTCTAAATCGCGTATAGAGTAGACAGAGTAGACATTCAGAGGTCGTAAAGAGATGGGAACTTTAGAGAGGAATACTAGGGCAGATGGGCCACCTGGTGCTGGAGATTAGGTACTCGGAACCCTCCTGCTGGTCTTTTTACAGACAGCGTCCTTAGACTGAACAGAACGTTGTAGGTAATATTAGTGCTAAAAATGTACAAATAATGCTGAGGACAAAGTGAGCGGTACCAATAGAATCTCAGAGCAGAGGTGAATATGCTGGTCAAGTCGCCATGATCATGGCGGTATTTTTGAGAGAGATAGGTGGACTTGTCCAGGAGAGTAGAATTGAGAGTGTCAGTGCAAAAGGTGGTAAAAATACCGTAAAGATGACATACGTGGTATCAGGCTAATCCGCTGGCTCTGAAGAACACAGAGGTGAACTTGTAGTTGTGTTACTGGTATTTTTGGTAAAGTTGAGGGCGATCCTATAAAGAGGAGGATAGAGAGTATCAGGGTAAAAAGCCAGAAAGAAGTAATAGAAGAGGTATAATCGGTTCTAAGGGAATCCCCACACCAATGTGAACACAATACTACACTCTACCTGATGATGCGGGTATTTTTGAAGCTTTTAGGAGCATTTATTTAGAACGAAGAAAATAAGTATTTCGAATTATAGAAGTGTAACAGATAACAAAAGATACACAGTCGGTATCATTTGAATTAGACGGCTTTGAAGATCCCGACGGTCAAGTCGACTAAATAATATGGGGATTTTTGAAGGAATTGCGGCGACTTCCATAGGGGGACATATTAGGACTTTCGGGGTTAAAAGTAGGTAAGACACATGAGGGGAAGAATTGAATGGTATCATTAGAATCCTCAATCTCCGAGGAACACATTGGTTAAGTTGCTATAGTGGTGGGGATATTTTTGACAGAGTTAGGTTCGGTTGTATGACATGGTGGAACTACGAAGGTCGCCATCAAAAGTGGTAATGATGTAGTAGGGAGGGAATAAAAGGTATTATTGGAATTTACCGACCTCAAGAAATGACATGGTCAAGTCCTTGTTGTTCTACTACTATTTCTGGAGGAGTTGAGGGCAGTTCTATGGAAAGTGAAAAGTGGGTGTTTCTGGATTAAAGGAGGAGATACGATAGCAGGAGGACATAATCGGAACTATTAGAATCCCACAGAACAGAGGATCCTGGTAATAAAGCCTTCATATGTATCTGACTAGTTGTAAGAGAGCTAGGGCCGTTTCAGTGTACACTTAATTTGACGGAACTGGTGTTAAATGTAAGAGAGGGGGCATAGGAGACATATGAATGGAATTAATTTGATCCTACTACCAATGTAAATATAACTGTTAAGTCAGTTTATCAATGACAGTATTATTGAAGGAGATACATCCAGTTGTGTGGTCGAGTAGAATTGGCATGTAGGTGAAAAACGCGGAAAGGTGTGACAGGAGAGTATATCGGGGTATATTAGGAATTTACTTACCTGTGTAAATACAATGGTCAAGTCTCCATTGCTATGTGAGTATTTTTGATCGAGTTAGGGTAGTTGTGCTGAGACCCGTCGGTGGGTGCGAAATTAAAAAACAGAGAATAAAAGATATGCAGAGGTAATAGCGATAATATGAATGAGCCTGTAGGAATTAGTCAAGCCGGAGAGATATGTTGGTCAATTCCCCTTAGTGATATGAGTATTTTTGAGGGAGTTGGCTCGTCTTAAAGCCACTACTATGGGGAGTCCAGAGCATATACCGTGTGCAGAACCAGGACAAGAGCTGCAAGAGATATAGAGCGATGAACTGAGTCAATTACTTGATTATAGAACTCGTGTTTACTAGAAGAACAATGCCCTATACTTTGAAGTGCCTGGTCCAGTGAGTATGTCCAGGTACCGATACAGAGAGAGAGAGAGAGAGAGAGAGAGAGAGAGAGAGAGAAGAGAGAGAGAGATTTGATAGCTAGCGACTAGACTGTCAAGATACTCGCCGTATCACACTACTTACTTGTATAAGTGTCACCCCTTCTACACCTACATTTTTCTCCCAAACGATTCTTATGTCATACAGTATTGTCCAGACTACCGCCATACCAGCAGTCCGACATACATAAAGATACTTGTAAGAAATAATTGTAAAAATACTGTTAAAAGATACTCGTGAAACACCTCGTCCTCCGTTACCGTGACAACCCCTCCACCACATATAGTTCTAACTATCTATGCCTTACCTCTCACTTGCCATCTCAATCAGGAAAGCACAAGAGGACGCCTCAATGAGATAATTTGCGAGCAAAAAACGCCTGCTGATTCCTGACCTCGTTTCAATTACACAAATGGGTCCCTTTCGACTTTTCGTCGCGGTCTACCTCGTCCTCGTTTCCGCAGCAACGGCTCCTCCAGCCTGTCTACTGGCCTGTGTGAATAGAGAGACCCAGAAACAGACTCAGTGTGTTTCTCTCAGTCAAATTGGATGTATCTGTCGGACTATTTCGTCTCAGATTGTTTCCTGTCTGCACGAAATTTGTCCTGGAGATGTTCAGAAGGCAGTAGACAGGTTTTCAGGCACTTGTCGAGAGTTTGGCCATGTGGAAAATGTCGAGGTGAAGGTGAAGGAGATTCAGAGTGGAACAGGAATGGAAAATAACTCTAGTCACTTAACTGACTATACTTCGAGTCATTGGAGTTCTACAGACTTTTCTACAGTCTCTACAGACTTCTATTCTGACTCCCCTACTCACTATGATACTCACCATGAATCTACCCATAGTGATACTCCCCTAACATCCACAGATGACACTACTCCCCTGACAGTCACCTCCTCGACACCCATACCCACCAACCAACCAACAATCACTCCTGTGTCAACCAGTCACTCTGTTCAGGATTCTCTCCCGAACCACCACGCCTCTTCAACAACGTCCACGAGATTCCTCTCAGCCGTGACAGTCACCACTTTTGTGGAAACCACCCAAACACTGACTGCAGCCACTCCGCTGCCTCCTCGAGTCATCGCCACGACCCGATCCCGATCAGCCTCCAACCAGGCCATTCTCGTCTCCTCCCTGCCTCCCCTCTACCTTCTCTTTTGTGTCATTATCATTATCTATAAATAATACCAGTTAGTAATGCAGTGTGAGAGCTCTGGATCGTAGAACCAGAACAAGTACCATCAAGGTACCAGAACCGGAATTTCGTCCAGTAGCGTCTCCTAGTGTCCGTCTTCGACCTTCAGTTCAGATTCCGAGTTGTCAAGCCTCAGTCTTCAGACTTCAACGAGTTGCCAAGCCTCAGTATTCAGACTTCAACCAGAGTTGTCAAGTCTTCAGCCTTCAGCCTCAGTCTTCAGACTTTAATCCGAGTTTTCAAGCATCAGTCTTCAGCCTCAGCCTCAGACTTCAAGCTAGAGCTCTTCGAGCCTAGACTTGAACTCTTCGGCTAGGCAAACTCAAACGACTGAAAACACAACGGCCCATCCACCGGACTCAGACTCAACTCCTGGAACTTAACCGCACTCTCATGGTAATACAGCCCGTTGATTTTGCCCTCGACCTGGTTGAAACAAATGTAGTAAAAGCCCGCGTACGACGCCTGGATCGTCTGCTCCTCGGGCACCAGAAAACACTCCTTCCACCGCATATAAATGTGGTCCTGCTTGTCAAAGTCCTCATGCACGTAGTCCGGGTCCATGGCCTGTTTTTGAATGTGTCTCCAGGGCGGAAATCGGCCCCAGTGGGTGAGGTCTGTCTTCTCCTTGGCTCCCCACTCAGGTCGACGGGTGTAAAACGAGTATTTGGGGCCGATGATTTCGCCCTCAAAGTACGTTGTGAGGTCTGTGTTTGCGCCATCGAGCCCCTGGATGCGGAAATAGCCACACAGAAAGTAGTTGGCCATGTCCACGTATTTGATTTCCACGTTGACGGCGTGTTTCTGGCTCTTGGAGACCTGGGTGCCCACAAACTGCGAGCCGGCACGCAGATACGACGACATGACGGTAGCCACGACTCGTTGCGAGAAGAACGTCGTGTGGTTGTTGCTGTCGTACGTGCATGTGACTGCCGTTTCTTCTTCTTCGTCCTCCACTTCGGTAGTTGGGGCTACCGTTTCTTTGGTCGTCACACCTCGTCTGTCGCGTTTGGACTTGGCAGGTTCGACCGTCCAGTCTCGTTTGTAGTTGGAGGGCATGGCGGGGGTGGAGTTGTAGTTGTAGTGTCTGTGGTAGATGTGACAGTGGCTGTGTGGTGTGGTAGCTGTGGTAGAGTCTTGTTGGAGTAATTTCGTAGCAGTTATCGTCTTCTTCTGTCACACTTCGTCCTTAGCTGTTCCTTTCTTACTGTTTTTCTCTCAGCGTTTTTCTCTTATCAAACATGCAAAAGTGAGGTATTCAAAGTGATCAAGAAGTCAAGCTGCAGTACGAGAGACGATATCGATAAAGTTGACAGCTTTGAGTTTGGTCTCGTGGGAGTTGCTGCATGTTACAGAGAAGATGAGGGTCGAGGTAGAGCTGGTTGGGGAGGTTTAGAAGGTAGTAGGTGAATGATAAAAGTGGTTAATATGACGTTTTCTATTTTAATTTCATTTTTATTTTATTTTTCTCATTTTCCCCATTTTGTTTGCATTTTTTCCAATTCATTCTCCCATTTCCACTCTCCCAATGACTCTAAAATCTCCACTCAAATCGCTCCACAACATCTCCATCATGAGGGGTAATCATCACATGACGGCTTAGGCAAGTAGCCGTAGAGTAGGGATTTAATTTTATCTGTTACTAATCAGGTACGATACTCTTTGTGTCCTATCGTCCTCTCTGTGTCCTAAAATCTCCAGCCACATTCTTCACTCTTCTCTTCACTCTTCTCCACTATATCCGCCTCACTTGCACTCTCTTTTTCCATACTTTATCGACGCTCGAAATTTGTTTTTCTTGTCAAAATGCAGCCACACTAGAGGTGGGGAAATGGCGAGAAATGAGGCAAGAGGAGAAGGGGAAAGGGGAAGGAGATGAGGTGATGAGAATGAGGCCACGATGACTAATAAAAGTGAATACAGTCACGTGATGCTTAGTAAGGTAATAGTTTGAGAAGGAACCAGGCTTTTGAGACAAAACGATCTGAACTCAGTCTTGAAGGTGAGGGTGGATTAATTGATTAAAACAGATTAAACGTGAAAAATTGCAATTAAATAACTAATTAAATACGGATATGGAAAATAAAATAAAAAACAAAAAAAAGCACGCTCACTCTGCCAATTGTCTACTGAATTACTGTAACCACTCTGTCACCTGAACGACTGCAAAATCGCTGTTTCCTCCTCTCCAGAGCCAGCTGGGTAGACATGGAACATAAGATAGTAAGTGAGTTTTAGTGGAAAAAAAGACTGAATCAGACGTCAAGTGAGACGGGAACGATGTTTTTAGACTGTTTTTTGCCATCTTGTACCATCATATTTGTCATACCAGCGACTGCCTTGGGAGTCATCCTCTCCTACACCATATTCAACTAAGACTACTCAGTAAGACTAAGTAAACAGTGAGATAGTAAACGACTGAAAAGAGACAGCCAAAAAGCTCACTTTGGGTAGAAAAGCGACAAAAATTGGTTTGCCGTGATACGAGAGAAGTCTCTTTCACGGTAGCTGGTCTTACTTCCTTTCTGATCCAATACCGCCCATTTCTTCCAGTCTATCTTCCGATCTGACAAATCTAAATATAGCTTCTAGAAGTATGGTTTTTTGGGTGGGAAAAAGACAGGGCTACTGCAGCTAGGATTTGGTCAGTGTTGTCAACTTGACCAGTTTTGATAGCAGAACGAAATTTAAAGCAGAAATCTACTCACCTTCACGTGATTAGGAAGCTGATCGTTTTCAAAAACAAAAATGCTCACTTTTCGTCAACTTCTGGCCTTTTTGTCAACTCTCTAACCCTGCACTTCCCCTGAAAGTCCTGCTCAACATGCAGAGAACAAGACTAAAGTACAGCTAACTGAACTCTATGCGCTGTGTTCAAGTACTTTTGTCGACTGCATCAAGTATCGCATCCTACTTTTGTCTACTTTGTCGCACATTTATTGATGCAAAAATGCTGCATTGCTCTGGTGAAAAGTTTGATCTTATCTTCCCAAAACGTGTCCTTAATCTTTGAGATAGACAGACAAAAGCAGTCTACAATACGACCAGTCTGACGACGTAAAATGACTTAAAACGACGTAAATACAGCCTGTAAAATAATAGCATAATAACTGTAGCAAAATACCACCATACCATATAATCCTCCTGTACTCGTACTCGTACTACGTACTCGTACTCGCCCCATCTTCTGTCTCAGTTGCTCCCAAAGTTCACGTGACTCTACCAAGACGCGAGGTGGCCTTAGGGCGAAACACGCCTGTTGCACGACATGCCGTCCTACTTCAAATTCAGCGATTTGGAGCAAAACAACAACAAACGGGACGACAACTTCAAACCCCGCAAAGACGCCATGTCTTCGCCTCTCTCCATGTTCAACCAGGTGCCCACCCGGATTCTCCGGCTTGTGGGTCTCTCTGTGTGTGCTCTCGTTTTTGTGTTTCTCTTTCTCAGAAACAGTGATAGCAGCGCTGTGGTGGTCAGTGACGGAGTGACCAAGTCTACCAAGGCATCTGACGCTCTACCTCAGGACCCGCTTTCGTGCACAAAGTCGTTTGATGGCGTGACCCCCATCACCCAGTATGTCATCATGATTGACGCAGGTTCGTCTGGCTCGCGAATCCACGTCTACAAGTTCAACAACTGCCAGTCGACTCCCCGGCTGCTGGACGAGCACTTTGTGATGGACAAGCCCGGCCTGTCGTCGTTTTCGGACCCCGAAGAGGCCGCCCAGTCGCTGGACAAGTACCTCGACTCTGCTCTCGAGTACATTCCCGTCGAGTACCACGCCTGTTCGCCTCTGCAGGTCAAGGCTACTGCCGGTCTGCGAATGGTGGGCGAGCAAAAGTCGCAGGAAATTCTGCAGGCTGTCCACGACCGAATCCAGGCTAAATACCCCTTCCCTATTGCCGGAGAAGACGGTGTGGGCATGATGTCCGACTCGGACGAGGGCGTGTACGCGTGGATCACCATCAACTACCTGCTTGGAAAGATTGGCTCGCCCGAAAAGAAGCCCACCGTGGCTGCTTTCGACCTGGGAGGAGGTTCTACTCAGATTGTCTTCGAGCCCGAACTCAAGGGAGACAAGAAACCTACTGCCAAACAGATCCAGTCGGCCATGCAGCCCGGAGACCACGTCTACGACCTCAAGTTTGGCGATCTGTCGTACTCGCTGTACCAAAAGTCGCATCTTGGATACGGTCTCAACGCTGCCAAGGAACAGATGTACAAGCAGGTGGTCATGAACCACATCAACTCCGATGATAGTGTGGTTGAGGACGGAGCCACTCTCGTCAACCCCTGTGTTCCCAGCGGACTCGAAATCAAGAACGTCAAGGTCAAAATCAACGCCGAAAAGACCTTCACCGTCAACTTCCGAGGCCCCTCCAAGCCCCAGACCTCGGCCCAGTGCAGAAAGATTGCCGAGGACATTCTCCACAAGGACCACGAGTGTACCGTCGAGCCCTGTGCCTTTAACGGAGTGTACATGCCTTCTCTCGCTGAGACCTTCCTGCGGGAGTACAAGCTGTACATCATCTCCTTCTTCTACGACCGAACTGCCCCTCTGGGCATGCCCTCCGACTTTTCCGTCGAGGAGCTGCAGGACCTGACGCAGCGAGTGTGCCAGGGCGAGTACGACGGCTTCAAGGCCATTCCTGGTGCCATCTCCGAGCTCAAGGAAAACCCCGCCTGGTGCATGGAGCTGACGTACATGGTGTCTCTGCTGCACCAGGGCTACGAGATTCCCGTGGGCCGAGAGGTGACCATTGCCAAGAAAATCAAGGACTACGAGCTGGGCTGGTGTCTCGGCGCCTCGCTGCCTCTGCTGCACAAGAACGGCAAGGACGGCTGGACTTGTAAGCTCAAGAAGCAGTAAGCAAGGAGCAGTAAGTAAAAGTACGTTGTACGAATAGATTGTATATTGTTGGAGGTTGGTGCAGCACGAGTGGTGTAGTTGTAAGTGGTTCTAATTGTATTCACTTGAGAATAGTATCAGGAATACGGTGAGAATGATCGATTATTGGTTTTTTTAATAATTAATTAATTATAAAAAAAAGTCAGACACTGGGAAGTACAGAATGATTCTCGGTGTAATGGCAACTGATCGATGTTGGTATTATAGGTGACAGGAATGAACAGGTGCAGTGTACGGTAGATTTACTTCTCTTTCTCTTAACATTGGTAGCTTCTGGGACTGTTATAAAGTGAACACGTTTTTTACTGACATTCAAAACGAAGAGTTTATAAAAGTACATTAAATTTAAGACATATATTGACTCCCTGAGGAGCTGTGAGAAGAAAACCTGAGTCCATAAGTCGTTTGACTATTGTATACAAGCTCTAGTATCCACAATCAGCTTCTCCTACAGTCACTGACCATTATTGCGGTTTTTTTCGTTTTTCCTCTGATTGGAGACCATCCATTGAGCTCTATATGACTATATACTGAACCCAAGTAATCATCAACCAAACTCCCAACAAGAGAAACTCGGCCGTGTATCTTGAACTTCCGACAACTCGATACTTTGTATTACAACAAACCAACAACGGTTGATATTTATTAGAAACACCACCACTATGAATCTAATACGGCTGTCCACATTCTCCTAGCACATCTCCAACCCGAAATAGGTACCCCCAGCAGACTTTTTCTCCAACTATCCCCAACAAAGTTTTTTTAACTAAACCATATTTTGACAGAGCATGCAGCAGAACAGGACCAGTTCTCCGAATTTCTCTCGAAAATGATGACAGCAGTTTACACGTGTACAGTGTGCCCTATAGAAGATGTCTGACTATCTTACTACCACTGTACAACTGTACTTATTTTTACAAGAACCCTTCGCAGCTTGAACACTGTAATACACACCACACTAAGCCGGTACAACTCGTTCAAAAATACAAAAATAAACGTAGACACTGTACTAATTGGTTTTACATACACTGGTAATTCTTTTCACACTAACTACGTCTCCCCTATTACCCTCTAAAGACATTAGCAGCATATCTCTAGTGCTACCTCCTACATTTAGCTACCACCACCTTCCCTAGCTTCTTCGAAATAACCCATACATCTACAAGGACTTGACTAACATACTCTTATGATCCGGAGGATTCCAATGGTATCACTTACTACTCTCCTACTATTTCTCCTCCACTTCTATCAACGACGCTCTTGATATTCTCAAACCAAACTTGCCCCAACTCAATCGAAAATATACTAATCGCTATAGCAATTTGATCGCTGTGTAGGTACAAGTTAGGGTATCCTGGTGATACCATCAGCATCCTTTTTGCACGTTCTTTCCCTCTTTTGAGACCCACCATCTCGTTTATAAGTTATCATACAACTCTGTCCAACTCCTCCAGAAATGCCCCCATGGCTATGGCGACTTGACCAAAGTATTCTTCAGGCACAGCTGAGTATTGTGGTACTACATATTCCTCTTGTATTATCTCTTTCCGAATTATAGCACCTATATCTCCTATTTTCTATTTTCTCATTCACATAACTTTGTCTAACTCTCTCAGAAATACTCTCATCGCTATGGTGACTTCAACATGTTGATCTACGAGCTCTGAACATTCCCACAGATCCTTTTATATCTCCCTTGCTA
This sequence comes from Yarrowia sp. E02, assembly GCA_017639365.1. NCBI lineage: Eukaryota > Fungi > Ascomycota > Dipodascomycetes > Dipodascales > Yarrowia > Yarrowia sp. E02. The sequence continues at coordinate 721,464 of JAAQQX010000007.1, read as the reverse complement.
TGTTATCAAAGATTCTAGTGACTGCACTTCTACACACCTACAACTGTAGGTTAAATAGACTGATTAATAAATGATTTACAACAACAACAACAACTCCACTTCTTATAACACATTTATTCTCAACATCTCAATTCCTTTTTCCTCCTAATCCCTCTCCTATAAATTACTCCTCGTCGTCATCACCTCCAGCAATAATGTCAGGCCAGTCTTCAAAACCGTCTTCCCAAGCCACATTCAACTTGGCCTCAGTCTTGATAACATCTCCGTTAAACCGTTTCATGATTCGCTCAAACTTGCGCATTTCTGTGGGTGTCAGAAGACAATGATCCAGCGCCTTGGTGAGCTTTTCTGTGTCGATATTTTCACCGATAAAGACAATCTCATTCCGTCGATCGCCGTAGATGCCCTGGAAGTCTCTCTTGATGTACGCCTTGACAGTCTCGTCGTCAGGCCACGAGTTTTCGCTCATGACACAAAACCAGGGCTGGCCAGGCTTGATGGTGAGAATAGCTCCAGCCTGAGACCACTCGCCCTGCAGAATGTGTCTTGTAGCAAGCCAGAAGTAGCCCTTTGAACGCAGCAGGTTTCCGAAAACGGAGTTCTTTTTGTTTTCCAGCACGACTTTTTCGTCAATGAGTTCGACAGACTCGTCATCAGAGTCCTCCTCGTCTTCCCACTCTTCCTGAGCCATTGGAGAGTCTCCATCTTCATCCTCTTCATCCTCTGCCTCCTGAGTAGCATTTTCATGACCCTCGTGAACATCTGCACCAGAAGGAGTGTTGTACTCCATGACGAGAAACTTGTCTCTGATGAGTTCATGAAGTCGCAGAGGATGGAAAGGAGTTCGGGCCCGGTACACAAAGTTGTTGATGTTGTACTCTTCAGTCTCAGGCTTGGGGGCAAGCTTGGAACCAGCAGCAACGTCTCGAACAGTCATCTCATGAATACTTTGAAGCCATCCAGCAGAAGTAGCAGCCTTGTCGAACTGAAACAAGCCCGTGTTGATAATCTCCTTGAGATCGACCTTGCAGAAGTTGGTGGAAATGACCTTGGCCACGGGGTTCAGTTTTCGCACCAGAGCCTTGATTTTGTTCTGCTTCTTGACAGAAACGGTGTCCGTCTTGTTGAGAATGACCACGTCGGAAAACTCGATTTGATCGACCAGCAAATCAGAAATAGTTCTCTCGTCTTCAGGCATACCAATCTCCCACCGGTCCTTGAGCAAATCAAAGGTCTCAAAGTTGGGCAAAAAGTTGAACGAGTCAATGACGGTCACAGCCGTATCGAGAGCAGTCAGTTTCGCAAGTCCACCATGCTCGGCAATCTTTCGCAGCACTTTTTCGTCCATGCCAAGATCAACCTTGTCTTCAGCGTCCAACATGGCAGTGGTAAACTCCTGAGTAAAAGTCTCAGCAACCTGCATAGGTTCAGAAATACCAGTGGACTCAATCACGATGTAGTCGAACTTTTTGGAAAAGGCCAACTGGGCCATTTCTTCCAAAAGATCGCCTCGAAGAGTGCAGCAAATACATCCGTTCTGAAGCTGAACCATAGACTCCTTCTTCTGGCTCACTTTGTGGTTGACAAGCAGAGAAGCGTCAATATTCAAAGCAGACATGTCGTTGACAACCACGGCAATCTTGTATCCATGGTCAGCTTTGAGAATGTGTTCCAGAAGGGTAGTCTTTCCAGCTCCCAGAAAGCCACTGAGGAGGGTAACAGGAATGGGTTTTTCGATAGAGGGCATTTTGGTTGGTGAGACTGAGTGGCAGGAAGTCCAGCGTATTTATATTAGCATGACGGTGAAAAAAGTGACGATTTTTTCAGCAAACCACCAAGGTAAAAAGAACCGTGCTAAAGTTATGTGGGGGGAGGGTAATACAGGATGCTGTAGAATGAGATTTTGTATGGGAAAAAAAGGGGACGAGTTGATAGTTGGATTTGTCTCATCCAGGGGATTCGATTGGTACCAATCTTGAGGTGCTACGACCTTTTCCTCCTGATTTGATGTCCATATGTTATCTCCTCATATGTATGAGAGATGACATGTTGAAGATACGGAAATCTTCCAATTCGAGATCTAGAACAAAAAACTAGGTCGTAGTTATACAAAAAAACACCCCGAGAACCGTTGAATCAGTCTAAACCGTCGCTATCCAGATCTGATAAAACCAACCCCGTTTTTCAAGCCTTTTTGGCACGTGATTTGGGGTTATGTTTTTGGACACCCCGGTTTAAACTTTGCCAAGACGCATAAACCTGCATACAGTCACCTTGAAAACGCATACACCTTGGCAGTTATTTGTTACGCTCGAGATCCAATTGGTGGCTGGCAGTTTAAAGTCGCGTGGACATTTGCGGTTATGAATGGAGAGGGAGTGTAAAAGGGTGGATTTTGGTGATAGAGCTACAATCAGCTGGATTCTGGTAGTGTCAGGTGTGCTGAACAAGGTCCAATTTTCAGATTTCAAATCGGACGAAAAATGGACGTTTCAGAAGGGATCTTGTTTGTACATGACTGTAGTTTCAAGTTGGCCAATAAAGTGTGTGAGAATGTCAGACAGTGGTTATTACGAAGGGAAGTACCTGGTACTCAGAGAAGAGAAGCATTAAGTTGTTGATTTGTTTGTATCAATATTGTGTTGTCTGTTCTTTCTTATCAGATATGGTGGTATTTCATTCTTATCATTTTACCATATTCCTCCTAAGCTTGACTCTTGTACTTTCTTCGTTACTCCGTATACAGTAGTATGAGTAGAATGGTTCTGAGTAGAAAAAAGTGGGGGGCACGTGTCATTCTGGTCTACTGTACTGTAGTGATACGGACTATCACGTCATCGAGGGTTGTTAGTGGTTTTATACCGGTATGATGTCTTACAATATCCCATTGAGTGAAGTATTTGTAGTAGAAGTTATGATTTATGCGTATATACAATATGTCACAAAAATAACGGAAAAAAGAAGTAACCATCCAAATACCACAACTCTTACAAAAACAGTAAAAACACACAGACCATGGCTTTCTTATCTTGAGACGTAGTCCTCCCCATAGCTCTCTGAAACACTTTTCACCCTAATGCATTATGACTACAAGAACCCTGGTGGTCATGCAGGAACGTATAATCTTTGTTAGTGGAGGTGGTTACAGTAATAATTGGAAGTTGCTGATTTGTGGAGATGATAAATTAGCTGGTATTGTGTCATTTATCGTGACTTAAGTACTCAGTCTCGACACAGAGTGTAGTTGATCTTTTGTAGTTTGAAACCTGATACCTACAAAGGAGATCAAATAACCTATGTGGATACCCCAAAGAGTTCACAACCGTCTAATCTATCTTTTCCAACTCTAAATTTTATAACCCCGGTGGAATACAGGCTAAAAATCCTCGTTTTATCTCGTTTTTTCTCGGGCAATGACTAAGCAGAGTTCACTGTTGCGATGCAATCTTTTCAAATTTTTCAACTTCCGGTATCCTGGCCGAGCGGTCTAAGGCGCCAGGTTAAGGCTAATACCTTAACGAATTTCCTGGTCTCTTCGGAGGCGTGAGTTCGAATCTCACGGATATCATTTTTGCTGAGCGAACTGCGAAGCAGTGAGCTGAAAGAAGTCAATGTTTGTTTTTAGAGTGGTGTAGAACTGCAATCTACATTCTTTTCTCAAGTATGACGTCAGACCTTCTACCCAGTCTAAACGACTGATACGAACCACTATAGCCGCTGTACATTAATACAGATTTGTCTACTCTCCACTCGCTTACAAAGTCCGTTTCCGACGTCAGGAGATCCGAACGTCCGAATTCGAGTCGATATTCTGACCGAGGGTTCTCGGACCAACATCCCAGGTGTCTGAGACAGTTATTTTATATTCTATTGAGTCTAAGACAGTGTATAAGGTGAGAACTGAGCAAACCATGAGAGTAAGCATTGTACTTGTAGAATAAAAGGGAAAAGAAAACAAAATCGACTAGACCAGGAACGAGATGAGACCAAGAACAAGACCAACTAAACCAGAACAAATCTTCTAGTTTACAAGAACAGCTGTCACTTCATATCTGCCACTAAATACACTTTATCCCGCACCCCTGACTGAGTTTATCGTCTTCTAGCCTTCGCCTAAGACACCTATCCGAGACCTAGGCGGGTAGGTGGGCAGGGGAGTGAGATACGAAGAACTTTTCTGTACTAGGAAATTACCACATTGTAATGAATACCAGAGTCACGTGACAGATTATGACTAGATTCCAGTCACGTGAATACTACTCATTACTAACCACCCTCCTTCTGGACCCTACATCAGCTCATGACACCACATGTTACATTGAGGGTCTGCATGAGCTGCAACCCCTTCCGGCGCCAGGGATACGAGAGTATAGGAGTGTACATACGGTCAGGTGAGTTGTGGAATTATTTGGAATTATTTTGGATTATTTGGAATATTTTGTAATTACTGAATCCACCAATTTCACTAGTTTATTGTCCACATTTCCACACTTCACTTCCACACTGACATGTTCCTGCTCTAACTTCTCTTATTGTTCTCTTTGTTGTGCGTCTTTGTTGTACTTTAAAATTTTCATTAACTCCACACATCTAGATCGTCGCTAGAACTCTGGTTTTTGTCGCATTTGCGCTTCCAAACTCCCGGAAAATACTCATAACCTGTCCCACACCATACCCCCATCTTTTCCCGTCTTTTTACCAGCTATTGCGCCTTTTGTACCACCTCTTCCACCTCCATGCGGCAAACTTCTAGTCCCAATCTGGTTATCTTAGCCTGGATGCATGGCCGTGCAGAAGCCAAAAAAATGTGGAGAATTTACGAGCAGAAAAACACATCTGAAACGAGGGGCACGTGGGCCAGGGGGGGAGGAGCAGGTCATGTGACCCAGGTAGCGTGACACCTGCTTGTGTATGTGGGCCAATCGGAGCATTTTGGTTCGTCTGGATTTACAATCAAACTTTATACGAGTTTTATAGACGAGGACAGGTGAGAAGAGGAGGAAATAGGGTGTATTTAAAATGGGCCATTAGACAGTAAAAGCGTCAAAAAGACAACCATTTTGAAGCCCTGAATGAGGCGATTCCAATGGTACCCTTTTCATCCAATTCCGAGCACCAATTGACCCACTGTAATGGTCCACATTCTGTCCAAACCTACGGCTCTTCCTTCCGATCTCAAACTCAGAGTTTTATCCACATGGTCTTGGCTTGTGGTGTTTTTATTCATGTTCGAGATGGTGATAAGGTGATGTGTTACGATACAACTTTCACTGGTACAGTATCAACCAGTCATATTCGCAAACTCGACTTTTCTTACAATACCAGCATTCTTAACCAACCAACCACACTCGCCCTACTCTGCTCATGATCGGAATAAATACCAATCCAGACTGTCCTCCAGTGGACCTCAAGAGTAGCTGTCCTCTGCCTCAGTATCTCGTTGGAGGCACTCTGTACCGAACTGGACCTGGAGGAGTAGGTGAATCTTGCGACAAAATGAAAATCAAGCATTTTTTCGACGGATTTACACAAAACCACAGATTCCACATCAAGGACTCTACCACTGTGGAGTACACGTGTCGATCTTCTTGTGACTCGCTCAAAGAGTTGTACAAAGAGGCTAGTTCACATATGGCTCGAGTGACGTCTTTTGGACCCAGAGATCCGTGTCAGACGTACTTTCAAAAGTTCATGTCTGTGGTGAAGATGCCTTTGGTTGATCAGGGCAATGTCAAAACGGACACAGACTTGCCTCCTGACATTGTCAATGTCGGTGTGACTATCAAAAAAGACGTTTCTGGTCTAGTTGCACGAACTGACTCGAATGTGTTTCAGATTCTGGACCCTGTGACTTTGGAACCGCTTTCAAAATACAACTATTCCAAGTTCAGTGGTCAGAGACTTGATGGACAGTTGACAGCTAGTCACGTGGAGTTTTCTGCTGATGGAAAAACAGAATACAACTACAGTTTGAAACTCGGAAAAGTGCCTGAGTACGTTGTTTTTTCAAAAACAAACGACACCATCACCGAACTGGCGCGTTTTGAGGCTCCAGGCTGTTATTTGCATTCGTTTTGGACGACGGAAAAGTACGTGGTTCTGGCTCTGTGGCAGGCAGAGTTTTGGGGCGGAGGAATTTGCGTGTCTCTGAACAAAAACGTGCTTCAGGGAATTACTCAGGAGTGGAATTCGGAGAGAGAGACGGTTTTTTATGTGGTAGATAAGGATCCCACAAGTTGTCAAAACTACCGCACTTTTAAAGGACCTGCTTTCTTTGCTTTTCACACCATCAACGCTTTTGAAGAGGAGGGAGACCTGGTACTGGATGTGTGTACTTATGATAACAACCGAGTACTGTTTGATTTCATGCTGGACGAGTTCAGAACGAATATGTTGCAGGTTCAGAAAAATAAGGCCTTTGTTACTCGTTTTAAATTGGTTGAAGGAGGAGTTGAACAGGTCTTCAGTTATAACACTCCTCTAGCCAACCTGGAACTACCGACAATCAACCCGAGGTTTGAAGGAAAGCCGTATCGATACGTCTATGGAGTAAACATACAGGACAAGGGTCTGTTTCTGTTTGAAGCTCTTATTCGAGTGGATACACAAACAGGAGAGACGTTGTACTTTATGGAGGAGGATGAAACTCCAGGAGAAGCGCTTTTTGTGCCTGATCCGGAGGCTAGTCAGGAGGATGAGTTGGGTGGAGTTCTTCTCTCGGTTTCGCTAAATCTCAAGACTGGAAAGAGTTCTCTTCTGGTTCTTGATCCTGCCACTATGACGGTGAAGACCAGGGTAAAGATGGACTCCAGGGTTAATTATGGCTTTCACGGTTCGTGGAGTGATAGAGGGTAGTAATGGATGCATGGTATTGAGGTGTAGGTGTAGTTGGTGGTGGTGGTGTTTTTGGTGGTGTTTTTTTTTTTTTTTTTTTTTTTCACTAAAATTCTGTAAAACATGAGGAAACACGAGTTAAAGAGCAGTTGACACGGAATCTATTGATTTAGAGAAGTGTGTAGGTCAGAGTAGTCAAGCTAAGGTGTGAGTGGAAATTTAGTTTTTCTTCATTTTTCTTCATTTCTTCAAATTTTTATTTATTTATTTTTATTTATTTTAATTTATTTTTATTCATTTTATAACTTCCCTTGGGAGTTCCTCTCGCCATATACTAGTCTGGAGATGACAGGGGTACCTTATTCATGTTTTGGAGTAGATAAAAAGGAGAGAATTATATCTCTGAATACGTAGCACACTAGTTTCAAACAAATGTACAAGAATCCAGCTTTCTTCACATACAAAAAACGTGAGTTATCGCTATTCCAAGTTTCAGAGAGGTATATCTTCTGTTGGGACTTTCTTAGTCTTTACTTTAGATTATGGAGTCCTATACGGACATAGCTGTAGGTACAAACAACCAAAAAAGCAATGAGTACAATAGAATGGAAGAAGTAGACTGATCCCTCACATTCAGATATTTTTCATATTTTTAGGGTATTTTTCATATTTCTCAGATATTTTTCCACATTTTCCTACAATTAAATCAATTATCCACATTTGTTGCGCTAACTTTAAACTTCCACCATGCATATATCCAACGTTATCAACCTCCATCTCAACAATCTCCACTCTTCGAAAAAATGCTGTTGCGCTGTACAAATCCAGAAGGCTGGAGTTTTGTCACGTGGTACTACGATCTCAGTCCGTGTGTGACACAAACAGCGCTCTTTGTGCTTCCTAGTATAGTGGCCCTTACCCTAGGCAGTTGGACTGTCTATTGTTACAGCAAGTGCAGCAAACGAGATCGACCTTATCGGTGGCAATATTCGTTCACGTGGGACTATTATGTGAAGCAGGTGAGTCATAATCTGTCGTCTCTCTTCTTTTCAGCTTACTAACACAGTCTTTGACGGTTCTACAAATCTCTCTATTGTTGATCATTCCCTTGATCCGACCTTTTTCGGCTGGAGATGTTCGAAACTGGGCTTCTGTGGTACTTATGGTGGCTTCCTGCATTACTTTTGCCACCCAAAAGCTCGAATTTGAGCTCGGAAAACCTGCCTCGACTTCTGTGCTTCTTTTCTGGCTCTTTGAAGCTGCTTTTGTGATTCTATCCTGCTACGGATGGATCATTAGAAAGATCTACGGGGCGAAACAGGCTGGAAACGCGTTTGTGTTGATTATTGCGTTTCTCGGAGTTATTTCCACAGCTATGATTTACCTGGAAGCTCAAGTTTACGAGCCTATCACCACTAAACAGGACACAGAAGACGAAGAAGAAATCAACGAACACAGAGAATCGTTTTCAAAAGTGTCACCTTATGACTCGGCTCATATTCTGTCTCGAGCCTACTGTTCGTGGATTTCTTCGTTTCTAAAACTGGGAAATAAACGACCCTTAAAACTCACAGATCTTCCACCACCTCCTGTTTTTCTCAAAGCAGAAGGACTCTACAAAGACTGGGTGTCACGAGGATGGTCACGTGATGGGTCTCTACTGTACGCTCTTGTTGTCATGTTTTTTCCCGCTTATCTAACATGTGCAATGTTCTATCTGATTAGTACATTCACTCCTTTCATTCAGCCGTTTTTGCTCAGATCGCTTATTATTTTTGTGGGCGAGTATCTGGACGAAAACAGCGTGGTTCCTCTGTCTCGTGGCATTTCTCTCATCTTTGTCATGATTCTGACTCAGCTCATGTCTTCACTTCTCTCAATCAAAGGCTTTCTGCTGACTCAAGCTCTTCAGACAAAGCTCAATTCGACCATGACGTCTCTAATTCACGCCAAGGCGCTTTCTCTAAGTGCAGAATCCGTTTCTGAGCATTCTATTGGCGAAATTCTGACCCTTATGACTACAGACATTTATCGTATTTCTGCTGCCATCGAATCCTTTGATACTATTTGGAAAGCTCCCCTAGAAGTCTTTCTTTGCTGGTCATCGATGTACTTTCTGATTGGAAACGCCATGTGGCTTGGAATTGTTGTCATGTGTGCTTTACTACCGATTACGGCAATTATTTCGAAAATCAGATTTCGACTTCTCAAACAACTGCGAAAAGTGAGAGCAAAAAGATACGACGCCACCAACGACTCGATTATCAACATCAAGTCCATCAAGCTGTACGCGTGGGAATCTTTGTTTGCAGATAAAGTACTGGCTTTGAGATCTGGACAGGAGGTTGCTAAACTACGACAAATTGTGCTTATCAAAAACATTGAAAAGTTCATTTGGAAAACAGCCACCAGTTTTTCTTCAGCAGCAGCTTTTGCATGGTACGTGCTGGTGATGAAGAGGGATTTGACCACAGAAATTGCTTTTCCCGCTTTATCTCTTTTTGGAATTCTTCTTGGCCCTTTTGGCGAACTTCCATATGTTCTCAATCAGTTTAGTGAAGCCAAAATTGCCCTAGACAGAATTGAAGAGTATTTGAGAGCTGGAGAGGTTCAGGGGGTGGTAGAGGATGAAGATGAGTCAGCTTCTTCGCCTGAGGTGTGTCTCAAAAACTGCTCTTTTACGTGGGACAAAAAACACGAGATTCCTCTGCTCCAAGACATTTCCATGAACTGCTCTCCAGGTACATTAACTTGCATTGTGGGTCGAGTAGGAGCAGGAAAAACGGGCTTACTAATGTCAATTCTTGGCGAAACGTTCAAGTCACGTGGAACGCTCATAACCTCTGGGTCCATGGCGTACGTTTCCCAGCAACCGTGGATTTTCAACGCCACAGTTCGCGACAATATTTTGTTTGGCAGCAAGTTTGACCAGGAGGTGTATGATCACGTAATTGACGCGTGTGCTTTGTCTCATGACTTGGATTTGTTGCCTGATGGAGATTTGACTGAAGTTGGTGAAAAAGGCATTTCTCTTTCTGGAGGTCAAAAAGCGAGATTGGCACTAGCGAGAGCAGTCTATTCTCGTGCTGATATTATTATTCTCGACGATGTGCTAGCTGCTGTTGACGAACATGTTCAGAGTCATTTGATTGAGCATGTTGTTGGTAGTGGAGGACTGTTGAGTGGAAAGACAAGAATTCTTGCTACTAACACTGTAGGTGTTTTGAAGCAGTCTGATCATGTTATTTGGTTGGAAGATGGACAGATGATGGAGGAAGGGAAGTATGATGAGTTGATGAGGTCGAATGGGAGACTAACCAAGTTGGTAGAAGAGTACCGTCGAGAGTCTCCGGGGGTGGAGGGGGTTGGTGAAGGTACAGCTGTGGTAGAAGATACAGCTGTGGTGGAAGCTACAGACTCTTCTGTGACCGTGGAAGAGCTCAAGGAAGACTCTGAACCTGTGTCTGACTCTGAACCTGTGTCTAGAGAGTCTCCTTATGAGTCTCCTACTCCTTCTACTCCCCCTCACTTTATGACACGTCGAGCTTCCACTCTAAGTCACTTTTCCACAGACAACATTCCGATGCGAGAAGATGTGCGTCGAACACGAATCTCCGACGAGGTGACTGCGTTTGGAAAAGTCAAGTCCAGCGTTTTCTACAAGTTTTTTGCCGCCTGTGGTTTGCATAATGTTGCTCTGTTTCTCTTTTTCACCATTCTGGCAAACATGGCAGGAGTGGGATCGACTTTGTGGTTGAAGAAATGGGGAGAAGAGGGTAGTTCTCATCTTGGCAGGGTGGTTTCTATGACTACGCAGTTCTTTAGTCATTCTCTTTGGAAAGATGAGTCGACGTCTGTTTTTGAACTTCCTATGACGTCATTTTCGTTCCCAGAATTCTCTCAAGCCAACTTCGCTCTGGTCTACTTCCTTCTAGGACTCACTTCCGGACTCTTCACTCTGATTGGCTCGATTGTCTGGTTTTCCTACGGGTCCATTTCCGCGTCTCAGACTCTTTTCAAAACCATGCTGGCTGCCGTTTTGGCGTCACCTATGTCGTTTTTTGAAAGCACTCCGATCGGAAGAATCACAAACAGATTTTCCAGCGACATATCCACACTTGATCACGTGATGCCGTTCCAGATTGAAGCGTTTATTGGCGGTGCTTTTGGCGCTCTGGCGTCAATTCTCGTCATTGCATGGACCACTCCGATTTCTCTGTGTATTATTTTGCCGACACTCATAATCTATCGTCGAACGCAGCTCTATTACGTCAGCAGTGCTCGTCAGGTTCGTCGAATTGCTTCTTCTGCTGGAAGTCCCGTTATTAGTCACTTTCAGGAGTGTCTGACTGGTCTTAGTAACGTGCGAGCTTTTGGAAAAATAAAGTGGTTCAAGACGAAAATCACGTGTTTGATGGACACAAAGACAAAAACGCAGTTCATTTCGTACTCTTTGTCTTCCTGGCTGACTTTACGACTTGGTCTGGTAGGTGCTCTGGTTGTGGGAAGTGTGGGACTTGGTTTGATTGGAGGAGTACGTTTATCGAGAGACACAGAAGGTCCTAAATGGACTCCTTCCGGCCACGTGACTGCTGGAACTGTGGGTCTAGCTATGACGTATGCTCTTCGAGTAGCTTCTTCTCTCAGTCGTCTTGTTCGGCTTTTGATTCGAATGGAAACTCAGAGTGTGGCTGTCGAACGAGTCATAGAGTACTGTGAACTTCCTCCCGAGGGTCTGTCCGAGTCTGTTTCTTCACCACAGGTTCTTTTTCCCGATTCGGAAGCTCATATCTCTTTTGACAACTACTCTACGCGCTACAGACCGCATTTGGATCTCATTTTGAAAGACCTTTCTTTTTCCATTTCTCGCCAGGAAAAAATAGGAGTTGTTGGACGAACAGGAGCAGGCAAAAGTTCCCTTACCCTTGCTCTGTTTCGCATTATTGAAGCTGCTGGAGGAGCTATCAAGATTGACGAGGGAGATATTTCACTAAGAGAACTGGAAGCTCTTCGATCAGGGCTTTCTATCATTCCTCAAGACGCCCAAATCTTCGAGGGTTCACTAAGAGACAATCTAGACCCCAGACAACAGTATGATGATCAGCAACTTTGGGCTGTTTTGAAACTGTCGCTTTTGGAAGACTTTGTGTCTCGATCGCCTGAGGGACTGGATATGAAGGTGGCAGGAGGAGAAGCAGGAGGAGGAGGCAATCTTTCTGTGGGTCAAAAACAGCTCATTTGTCTGGCTAGAGCTCTTCTCAACCCTAGTCCTATTCTCGTTCTAGATGAGGCTACTGCTTCAGTTGATATTGAAACAGACGCTCATATTCAAAGAACTATCCGGTCAGAATTCAAACACAAAACAATTATCACCATTGCTCATCGATTAAATACAGTCATTGATAGTGATAAAATTCTAGTTTTGGACCAGGGACGAGTTGCCGAGTTTGACACGCCTCAAAAACTGCTGCAAAACGAAGGGGGACATTTTTGGAAACTCTGCAAACAGGCGGGTTTGGCATGATGCATTATTTATAGGATTTAATGGATGTTTTCGGTATTTAATTTTTAGTTAAATAATTGAAATTATTTATTTTAAAATTGAAAACGTGATTATGTAAGCTAAAAACCGTGACCAGTTTATTTTAAAGTGGAATTTTGCTTACATAACCAAAACCCTTACCCTAGTTACATAAGCTAGCAACCTCTAAATTCGCCAATTAGAGTTTCAGGATTGGGACACGTAATAAGGTTTGGAGGTTGGGGAAGAAGTGAGTTGTCGAGGAGGGTAAAAGACGGTGTTGTAAGGTAGACACGTGTTGAATAATGGGGTATATATTCGATGCACATTCCCCTTCTTTACACGTGACTTATCACATGTTTCTTTATCTCCACTTCCCTCCTACTCCTTCCATTCTCACGTGAAAATAACCTTAATTGTAATTTCACTCCTGCCACGTCCGTCTTTTAACACACGCGATCCAAACTCTCCTTCACACACAAGTGCGAATCCACGACAATGTTCAAGTATCTGGTTTCGATTCTGCTGCTTGTCAGTCAGGTGGCTGCGCTGCATTTCTACCTTGAGGGCGACCAGCAGCGATGTTTCTATGAGGAGCTGCCCAAGGGCACTCTTGTTGTCGGTGAGTACAGAGGTGGTGGTATGAGGTGGAACGAAGTGGTGACACAGAAGGAAACGACGTTGAAAGCACAGAAGGAAGCGACGTTGGAGACACGGTGACGGTTTTTGTGGTTCGAAGTTGTGGTTCCTAGGTGCTTGAATCGCGTTTTCTAGATGGAGACTGAAGAGGGGAGACGTGAAGATGGGTTTACCTAGGAGACGTGAACGAAGTGATGGGGTGTCATCAGAGGTTCGATTGTGTCATCAGAGCTGGATGTCATCAGACGAGTTATGAGGAACGAACAAAGAGCGATCACACCACGTCTTTACGACTAGTCACGTCATGCAGTCTGACACGTCTGATCTGACACACGACCCAACGTGTCAAGTCCTTGGTTTATCTCTGATGCCACGTTATCCTTAGACATCTGATTGTGTTACTTCATACTACTATATTGTGCTCTAAAGTCACATCCTTCGCAATACTAACACAGGCAAGTACGACGCCTGGGAGTACCAGCCCGAGTCTGGCCAGTGGATCAAGCCCCACAACCTGGCCATTCTGACCACCATTGAGGAGACCTTCGACAACGACCACATGGTGCGGTCCCACCGAGGAGAGATGGCCGGTGACATCCACTACATCACCGCCGACCATGGCGAGCACAAGATTTGTTTCCGGGCCGCCACCAAGGACCGGGGATGGTTCAAGAACAGCAAGGTCAAGATCACCTTCGACATGAGCTTTGGCGAGGGCTCTCTGCTCGACTCCAAGAACGAGGTCAAGGTGCAGGGCATTGTTGCCCGTCTGCAGCAGGTGCGACAGCGAGTGCTGGAGATCCGACGAGAGCAGGTGTACATGCGGGAGCGAGAGGCGCAGTTCCGAGACCAGTCCGAGTCCACCAACTCGCGGGTGGTGCGATGGATCATCATCCAGGCCATTGTTCTGGGCGGCACCTGTGCTTGGCAGCTCAACCATCTGCGGGGCTTCTTCACCAAGCAGAAGCTGGTTTAAAATAGAAAGGAATTGTATGTGCGTACTTGCACGTTAGGTGCGTACTTGCGCCGTTAGGTGCAAGTTGTAGAGATGCTGTAGAGGGAGATGATTGTCTGTTTGTATGATTCTGTATCACATAGGTATGGTCGCGGAACTCTAAGTGCGATAGGAAAGCTAATGTCGAAAATATATAATTAATGATCCAGTTCCCGTAATTCAACACACACCAGACTTGCATCTCCATGGAAAAAGAAGAGTACCGACGATATGGACGACAGCTGCTGGTTCCGGAGTTTGGGATTTCTGGACAGCTGAATCTGCGCTCGAAACGGATTCTGATAGTTGGAGCAGGTGGATTAGGGTCTCCTGCGATTCAGTATCTTGCTGGAGCGGGAGTTGGGCATATTTCCATTATTGACGATGATACAGTTGAGGAGTCGAATTTGCATCGTCAGACGATACATGCTGGTCGAGAGGGAGTTTCCAAGGCCGAGAGTGCTGCTCTTTTTGTTCGGCAGCTCAATTCGTGCATTTCTGTCTCTCCTATAGTGTCTCGTTTGACATCTGAGAATTCGTTCGGAATTTTTAAAAATCACGATCTTGTTCTAGATTGCACTGATGGACCTGCAGTTCGGTATCTGATCAACGATACTGCTGTTTTGAGCGGCATTCCTGTGGTTTCTGCTTCTGCTCTCAAAACAGAAGGCCAGTTGAGTATCTACAACTACAACGGAGGTCCCTGTTATCGGTGTTTGTTTCCCATTCCACCTCCTGCCGATGCTGTGGAAACGTGTGGAGATGGAGGCATTTTGGGACCTGTGGTCGGTATGATGGGGCTTAGTCAGGCCATGGAAGCCATCAAGCTGCTGACTGGTTTTTACGCCGAGTCGTTTACGCCGTTTCTCATGCTTTATTCGGCATATAGCTTTCCTCAGTGGAAATGTGTCAAGGTGCGAAAACGGCAAAAAACGTGCTCTGTTTGTGGAGACGAGCCTACGATATCCAGGGACGTGATTGAGAGCGGAAAAGTCGATTACGCAGAGTTTTGCGGGTCTCCTAGTCAGGTTGTGCTTGGTTCAGAGCAGAGAGTCACTGTTCAGGAGTATAACGAGGTGAAATCGTCGAAACATGTGCTTTTGGACGTTCGAGAAGCTCACCAGTTTGACATTATGGCTCTTCCAGGTGCTGTAAACATTCCCTGGTCGCAGTTGAAACATAAACAGGAGTTTGAGCTTGAAAAAGTGCCTGTTTTCGTTGTTTGTCGGTATGGTAATGATTCTCAGAACGCAGTAGAGAAACTGCAAAAACTGGGAATCGAGTCCAAAGACATCAAAGGCGGTCTTTTTGCATGGTCTACGGAAGTGGATCCCGAGTTTCCCGTTTATTAATGTCCTGAGGCTGTGAACTAATGCCTTTTCACTGAGTCTCATCCAACACCCAGAACATCTAACCATAAGTTATACAGAAACGTCATAGATAATATAAGTTATTTAGAGGAGACAATGGGTATGCTGATAGATATTGTGGAACAGTTTGTTTGCTTGAGTCAATTATCAATAATTGTGGACACCCATTATTGTGTCATGCTTCAATAGACTGGAATAATAGAAAAGGGGAAATAGAAGGTACCAAGGCATCCTCCTGACCCCGGAGAATACGGGGAAAAAGATGCTGTCTTTCTGTGAGTACTTTTGGAGGAGTTAGGTAGGGATGTGCGGTAAAGTAGAATTGGAAGTGGAATTGTAAACAAGGTGGAATGGGCCGTAAACCAGGTATATATGGTATCAATGGAGTCTGGTACATAGACACACAACCTGAATAAAGATAAAGCGGGAGATATGAGTGGTTCTTAATTGAATATCTCAGTCTTTAAAACACAATGATTAGCTTCCACATACGCTGGGGTAGTTCCTGTTGAGTTGAGACCCATTCTCGATGTGTTAGTATCAGGATTGTCTTTGCTAAAATCTGCGAAAAGATTATAACAGAGAATAAAATGGTCTATACCGATATATTCCAGACAGTAGGGAAGGCCTTTCATAGCATTCAACTCTCTCCTGCTATCCTTTCTAACTCTCTAAATGTGTAGACCCCAAACTTTCATGTCTGACTTCTCACAGAACTGCCCCTAACTCAATCAAAAATACCAATTGCGTAACGACAACTTGATCAACACATTCCTCCAGTCATAGAGATTAATATGACACCTTACATGCTGATCCTGTAACTACTGAGTAACTTTTAACACGACACCCAGTTTCTTGTTAAACATACAATGGTGTCCAGATTTACCAAAAATATCGCAACGACTAAAGGGACTTAACCACTGCATTCCTCTAGATCAGGAGATTCCAACGGTACCCATTACTCCCTATCCACTATCGTTTAACGACTTTTAACACCACAACATACACTTTCTACATACCACATAACTGTCCCAGCTCCTTTAAAAATACCCATATCGTTAAGCCGAGTTAACTACCGCCATCATCGTCGTTGGTTCAGGTAGTAAATGCCCTTAATGCCCTCCTATTACCTCTTGTTTCTCACTAAGACCGAGACTCTCATTTTCCTAGTTTTGCAGTTCTGCGTCCAACTCCTTCGGAAATACTCTTAGAACCATAAAGAGTTGACTGTTATGTTCCCTGACTTCAGGGTATTCGTTAAATACCATTATAGTATCTCTTACTACTATCTTTCAGGTTTTGGTGTCCACATCTCGATTCTCCATAACTATTCAAGTGCCCCCAACTAGGCAAAAAGAATTCATGCGACTACGGAGACGTGGTAATTGCAAATCTCAAATGGCGGATAGCATATTGGCACCCTTCATATCTCTGTTACATCTTCCTTGCACTTTTGTCACCCACACCCAGAAAAGTCAGAACTCAGAACAGCTCCAAATTCACTAAAAATACTCCCATAGAAATTGTGACTTGTCCATGTAGTTCCCCCAGGGCTGTTTGCTCCTTCTTCTCTTTTTACATCTCGATCACAGCTTTATTGCATCTTTAACAGCGACATCACTCTACTACACTATACAGCAGAGTTCCACCCCCTTCCTACAAAATTACCAGAATGAGTATTTCGAGTTGACGAGAGTATTTTCCAGGGCTAGACGAATCCAACGGTACCATGTAAGTATCTTCTACCATCTCTTACACACTTCTGGCACTTGCACTCCCAATTCTATCGTATCATATAAATGCCCCTAACTCTTCCTAAAATACTCGTATCGTTATGGCGGCTTGAGTCTTCTATTACTCACATCATAGAGACAATCTAGGTGCCATCCCAGTCTTCGTCACTAGCTCTTTAGGGATTCTGCCACAACCCTCCTTCGCCGCTCCACACAGAACACATTCCAGATACTCCAAAAATAACAGGACAAACAAGCCGAGTTGATTAACCTGCTCTACGAGACCAGACAAATACAACGGTACCCTTAAAATCCCCCTCTTGTCTCCTATCCAGTTTTGACTATGACCCTCATTTTGACTTAGTCACGCAGTTCACCGTAGCTCTCTCAGAAATGTTCGCATCTTCCTGGGAAGTTGATTATATTAATCCATGGAGTGAGGCGATCTAAATGATACCATGCATTAACCATCTCGTTCCCTCTTGATACACCAATATACCCATTTTCTACAGAACAGACCTAACTTTGTCCAAATAACCGAATATGTGTGGCATCTACTAAACACTCCTACTAAACATTAGACACCTAACCGGTATGTACTAAACACATCAGATACCTCATTATATACAACCGTACTATACATTAGACACTCCTACATCATTATTCCTCCTACAAAACTCATTAGACCCTCATTAGATACTATACATTAGAACTCCATACACTATACAACACAATCGACCCGAACGAGACCAGACGTCAGACCAGCAGCATACCAGCCACCAGCAGCAGCATTGTTGTTCCACTGAACCGAGGTCACGGTCACATTTTCCGGGAAGGTCACCCTGTTCTTTGAATTCGTAGCCTTGACAAACCCGTCAGACCTCAAACCATCAAACAACCGGTACTTGTTGTCTTTCTTGGAGTACTCGAAACGCCACAGAATCGTAAAGGCGTACGAATGTGTGTATCTGGCACCCACCATGACTCGTCTGACACAGTTGCCCATAGCCACAGTTCCGTCTGAACCGCCAGAAATGACAAACGGATGGTTAATGGACGTTCCCACGCTCATAGCATGTGTCTGGTGTCTGGTAACCGACGTCAGAGACTTGTAGAGGTTCAGCTGACGCGTAGGAAGAACACGGACCGTTTCCGAGTCTTCCAAACACGTGAAAGAAGACACGTGGCTCTGATACGCCACTGCTGGCGTGTAATCAATCACTCTCAGATTAATAGCTCGAGTATGACGCGCGTCTGAGACATCTGTGAGTTTACAGAATCCGTCGGGTGACGAAGAAAAGACCAAATGTGGGTCCACGGGATACCCACAGGCAATAGAGGCCACGTAGGTCGAATGGATCGGCAGAAAGTACGACGGTATGAGTGCCGTTTCGTCGTCTGTGTCTGCAATGTCGAATTCGGCGATTTTGCCGTCCGTGTATCCTACCACTATGGCTGTGGGTCCTCTCCAGCAGAGACAGGTGGCTTTGGAGTTGGCCTGGATGTATGTTCTGTAGGGCGCTTTGAGGGTCACGTGGGTCGTTTCGTTTGTGTTATTAAACGGCACTTCAAACACTCGCACTGATCCGTCTTGAAACACGCTAGCCAGGAGACCTATGGAGTCTCTGGTGTCGTTTTGGTTTCTGGGCTGGAACGCCATTTCCGAGGCAAAGCCGAAATCGAAACTCAGCACCTGGTTGAGCGACGGTTGCGGCGAAAACTTCCATATTTGGATAGTTCCCGGTCCAGAGTTGCACGCAAACGCCTTGAACGTGGGATCTGTGGATTCTGGGAGACCTGTAGACGGATTGGAGAGAGAACTGTTGAGAGTAGAGACAGCCAGATACTGAGTATCAGTGTTATGACCATACGCCCAGGCCACAGAAGACACAGGAGCACCTGCGTTGATGACAGAGGCCGGATTGGCTGAGTCAGGATCTCCTCCACTGGCTTTCCAAGGAGCACTTGTTTTAGGACCCAGAATCGTTTCTTCTCCGGAGCTGTTTAAAAGGGTCATAGACGGACCTTCAGACGTGAGATCCACAGACTCGTCAGGCGACGAAAACTGCTCGTCAATGTTCACCCGGAGATCTGGAGGAGTGTCAAACGTCACGTTTGGAGTCATGATATCACGGTCCCACGAGTACGTCACGTTGCCCCACGTTTGTCGAATGGCGTTGCCCTTGACCCGAGAAGCCTCGTCAAAGCCGTAAAACAGGTTGAATCTGTCTTTTAGCGCCACTTTGCGGTCTTCTCCGGTCTCTTTGGACGCTGTAGCAGCCTTGGAAGCCGTTTTTTTCACCGGCATTTTTCGCGGCGTGTTTTTGAGCGTCGGTTTCACGGGTTTGCTGGGTTTCGTCTTGGCACGAGAAGACGAGGCTGCTGGCACGTAGTCCACCTCCATTTCGTCTTCGTACGAACCATCGTCTTCTTCTTCAGCTTTGACGGCAGAAGCATCCACCTCCATCTCGTCGTCTTCCACAGCAGGCTCCATTCCCGGGTTAAAGTCCGAGTCGGAGTCGTCGCCTGCAAAGTCGTCGCCATCAATCACGTACGACGGTCTTGAACGTCGTGATCGCGTCATTGTGTGTTTTCTGGTGTCGCGTCAGATTAAAAAGTGGTGATGTTTTTCAATTTTTAAACTTATTGCATATCTCGCATACTGCAGACATACGAGCGGTATAGAATGACTGGTAGGAAATGACTGGTAGGAAAGGGAGAAGGGAAAAGAAAAATATTGTGGCATAGAGAAAAAGATTGTGACATAGATGACAGGTTATGAGGAGTCACGTGATTGGAGCAGTTGCGATTGATTGGGTTGGGGAGGTGATTGATGACTAAGCATACAGGAATAGAGATTGTTGATATATCCGGTCACGGCACAACGAACTCGAAAATCGTTTGTTACGTCTTTACAGCTTTTTTGCGAATCCGACGTCGGGTTTACTGTAACATTGCTATAGGCTCATTTAGCTAAATGTATTTCCCTAGAATAAAAAAAAAGAGACTTAAACTCAGCATGACAAGTCAACGCTTGACGATAAAAACTACAACACGGTGATATCATAGTGAGACCGATACCTGGTAAAGTTCGAATTGTTCTACAAAGATACCGGGATGGCATATTAGAGTGTATAGCTCTAGCTAACTACAGTATTTGATACCCAAACCAGTATTTGATATCCAATCCATTCTACGAAGATATCCTGAAGGAGCAACATGTCCAACTGAACAGTATGCATCAATTGATACCCAATCCAATTCGGATACCTACTCGGATACCTACTGTTTTTTGATGATCATATGATGACTGTCTAAGTACTCGTACTCGTACGCTCAGGTTTTTTGTTTATTAGTTGAGAGGTATCTAGATAAGCTAAGGCTTGAGACGGTATAACGCTGCAGGAATTACCATCCCTTACACTCCTTCTGGTCCTTGCACTTGTTGACGGCGTTGATGGCGTTGTTGATCTGGGGAACCACCTCCTTGCAGAGCTTCTTCTTGCCAAAGTCGATGTCTCCAACCACAATGACGGTGAGGGAGGCGTTGAGCTGGATCACCAGTCGTCGAGAGGTTTTCAGCAGAGCGATGATCTGGATGAGCTGCTGGTCGGAGGGGTTCTTGGGCAGGACCTTGCCGACGGTGATGACCAGCTGGTTGATCACCTGGACAGTCAGGTTGACGATGGTGGTGATACCAGGAGCCCACTGGTTGACGTTGCCACCATGGAGGTTGATGTTGCCGGAGATGTTGGCAATGAGAGTAGGCACGGCGGAGGCCAGAATGTTAATGGCCTTGGAGAGGATCACCAGGGTGCTCTGGGGCGAGTTGATGTGGCCGTTGATGGTGATAGAGCCGATGATAGAGATGGCTCCAGAAATTTGAACGGAAATGTTATGGATGAGCTTCAGCAGCATGATGATGGGGAGCAGGGTTCGCTCCTCAAGATCTCGGTCCTCAACGGCCAGTTCCTGGGCCTCAGCACCTCGTTCCTGAACGTCAAGAGATCGCTCCTGGACAGCAGGAGCAGCCACCACGGAGGAGGCAAGCAGAGAAGCAAGGAGAGAGTACTTGACAGCGACCATGTTAGTGAGTGTGAAGTTGTTAGTGAGAGTGATACTGATTTGAGGGGAGTTCTAGGGGCTTATATATTCTCATCGGGGTTACTCTCCGGGGTTATACACTAGTTTGGACCAGATGGCATGGCTTTCGTTCTGCGTCTTAGATACTCTGCATATTCCAGCAGGCGTCATGTCGGAGAGATGACAGGGATAGACAAAGCCCCTGGGGTGTAGTACGATTACTAGTAGCGTGATACGTGTGGATGGGTTATTGGTACTCGTAGTGGTTGGTATACGTTAATGGGCGTAAGATAGCTACGAAAAAATACGTCGTCTCATAATACTAGTTCTTCACTGGGCTTTTAGTGCACATTCGTCTCATCTCAGGGATCGTTAGTGCTGTTTTCGTCTCATCCAGGGATCGGATACGCGCGTTTTCTCCACGGCAACAAACATGAAACACATCTAGGAAGTGTACGTTATTCATGTACATTCTTATTTCATCGAGCTAAAGTGCCGTTGGACTTTCTACAGGCCACAAATAGAAGGGATATTGGGTATTTTATTGGGGTATTTTATATATTTTTCCAATTCTCTAGTCTTCAACCCGCGAAATTCTCCCTCAATTTATCACCGTTGATCTACAGTAATAAATACATACCTATAGATCACATACCTAGAACAGACTGTAAAGTGCTCGATTTGTCTGAAAGAAGAAATACAGTAACTTGTGTGTGTTTCATAACGTGGTTGATTTGACAGGGACGTGTTTCTGATTGTTGGGAGCATGTATGTTTTCAATAAACAAAATCCCCTAAACTGTATAACGTCACTCATCTGAGAACACTCTAACTTCACTGGGAAGAACGAACGTTGAGACAGTCTTATTTTCCACAGTGTTATGAAAGTGCTTTTAAGACAGGACTTGAGACAGTGTAGAGGAAGGAGTGGGGCCAATGGCATGACTATTAGCATTCTGTAGTTGGTGATCTATAAGAGGTACTAATATACCCCAATTCATGTTTACGCGTGTGAAGTTGACTGGTAACATGTATTGTACAGTTATCTCTGGCTAAGAGCCAGGTTGACGCAGGAGTAAGATCTCTAAGATAATGTCGAATAAAAAAGGAAAATTGAAATACAGAGACCGGGAGAAACAGGAATTGAGAATCGGGACAGTTTTTCCCTCTTTTTTGTTTTGTCAGCCCAGTGTTCAAGTTGACCTGTGAAATATAAATAGCCCAGTTTGGCTGCATAACTTGAAACTGTCCCAGAAGTTTGATTCACGGAATGTTTCTTGGCTGATTCAAAAACGGTCAAAATTCGAAAAAACAGTGAATCCAGAGTCGAATATAATCAGATTATGGCAGTTCTACTGAAATCAATAAATATTTTCTCTCTCGGACTCTCGCAGTTATTCTCATGGTGTCTTGTATGGACTGACTTACTTGTACAGTGATACGGTTTCTAAAAAGACTATCTCTACATCTGAATCTCACTTATCCTAACGTCCCCAATTTCACCAATAATGTCCACATACTTTTGGAAACTATACCATTGTGCTCCTTAGATCGTGGCGATTCCAATGGTACCATTTAATCCCCTCTGTAAGTCCTGATACGTGGACTAGGGTCAATGAGCTTTGACAAAAGACTTGGGTCAAAAACCCCGATTGGGTAACCAAGTCTCGTTTTTGGGTAATAATATTAACCCCCTCACATGAATTCATTGTCAAATATGCAGTCTGACCCAACTCAAAGTGCATCCCAGGGATGTATCATGACTTACCTACTTTTAGACTGAGACCATATTCGCTCCAGTAAGACTGAGACCATACTCCAGTAAGACTGAGACCATACTCCAGTAAGACTGAGACCCATATTGGTCTGTTCCAGTACCAGTACGAGTAGCTATAATTAGTAGCTATATACATACATTGAATAAAACTGCTTATTACCTACCAAGGTAGGAATTGTCAGATTATCAGGTAGTACCACTCGTACTACTCGTACTCTTGAAACAGAGGAGTGATTCTAGACACCAAACGCGTCTCTGTTCTTCACCTAACCATGTTTCAGAAAGACTGGTTTTAAATACTTTCTTTTTATAAGGGTTCAATTCTCGTAATATTCTTACAAAAATAAAATAAAAAATAACGAGTGCAATCCCTGCCAAGTACAGACCATACAAGTATGAGTTAGTCATTCGAATGTCTCGTAAAGTATTCAGCTCAAAGTCACTCTTCTAGAAAGATTCAGCTCGTAATGTCTCAGGTGCATTACATGCACAACCTGTCAATGTCATTCATCTGTTACTATATACATCTATCGTCGTCGGTACTTGACAAACTCGTCCTTCTTGGAGTCCTCCAGCGCCTGGAACCGCTTGGTGGGGTTTTCGGCCATTTCCTGGAGGTAGTTTCGAGGAGCAGGCACAGGCACCTCCTGCGAACCAACAATGGGCAGATCACCCTTTCGGACAACTTCCCATCGACCGGGAAGACGTCGAGACGCTCGCTTGAACGCCTCCTTGACCACCTGCTCGTGCATCTGGCCTCCAAGCTCAAACACAACCTTTCCGGTGGGCCATCGGGTCGCCATGTTCTCAATGTCACCCTTACCCTTACCCATTCGGATGTTGACTCCCTTTCGGGAAATGGGGGTGGACAGGAGGAACCGTCGGTACAGCTCGGAGCCAGGAGCAGCCTTTCGAATCAGCTGGACCACAGCTCCATCAGCTGCCTTGAGCTGCTTGTCGAAAAGACGAACACCTTCGGAAACGAGACGAAGACCCCACTGGCCGAATTCAACGGTGGATCCTCGTGTGGAACCTCCAGTTCGAACGGTGATTCGGCCTCGCTGGGCCTTTCGCAGGTTTTTGAATCGAGGAGCGTACTCGTGCTTGTGTCGAATGCCGAGGGTGGAGATGATAGGGGAGGGGGCAACGGGGCGAGTAGCTGGGTTAGTATTGGAAGTGAGAGGCCGTAGGTCTCGAACGGACCCGAAAAGCAATAGACGGGTAGTGAAAGGCCGTAGGTCTTGAACGGACCCGGAAAACAGTTACTGGCAGTGAAAGTCGAAGGTCTTGAACGGACCCAATGAATATAGACATTGAAGGTCGAATAGTCAGGTTGGCAGTGCTAGCAGTAGAACCAATAGCTGATACTGTAGTAGACCAATAGCTGTATACTGGTAGCAGACTTAATAGATTCTTAAGTCAAACAGACCCAATGAATATAGACGTTGAAGGTCAATGAATATAGACAATGAAGGTCGAGCAGACAAAAGGCAGTGCTGGCAGTAGAGCCAATAGACGCTGAAGAATCCAATGGGCTGTTACTGACAGTACCAAGACCTGAAGGTCAGACCAATGAGCTGCTACTGACAGTAATAGAGCCAAGGTTGAACATGACAGTAGAACCAATAGGCTATAGTAGAATAGAGCCAAGGTCAGATCCAAATGGCAGTGGTGGTAGAGATCTTGGTCAAGTCTTGGTCAAGTCATTGAGACTAGCATATGGATGTCGATGGTCAAGCTGATACTATCATGGAGATCAAGGTGCTAGTGTGTCTAGACTCCAACTGAGACACTGTAGTATCATGTCCAGAATGAGACACTACCTGTCAAGATCATCCATAGCATGCCGAACTAAAGACAGGAGACTCTAAGGCTTGATACTGGTACATCTCTGGCTGAAGTACCGTAGACAGACAGTAGGACATGACAGTGCATAACGAGACAGATGATTAAACGAGGCTTAATTGAATGGACGAGTATCAGAAGCTGGTATGTCAAGAAGCTGAGCATCAAGCTAAAGTCATCAAGTCAGCTACCAAATCAATAGTTATCCAGTCATCATCAAGTCATCAGCTAGTCATCCAGAACCAATCTGACAAGTCACAGACAAGCAAAGCTACCAGATGAGCTGATGACCCAGTTCTGAGCAGAACCAAGCAGTAGCAAATGACCACAACTGATACCTTGACTGATACCACACTTAGCTACTGATACAGTCAAGTGATGATATCATAGCAAGCTCACCTTCAAGGACAACCAAACCAGTGAAAAACTCTAGAACCACCAGACCAATGAACTCACGATCAATCATACCATCATCTTTGGAATTCGATCCGAGTCTTCCATCTGATCCTGACTATGATCCAAGAACAGATCTAAACCAAAGGCCAAGATCACTCACTGTCGTAGGCACGTGACATCACGTGACACGTCTCATTATCACCTGACCTACCACGTGACCACAACTTCTGTCTCTGTTCCTATCTGTCCCGTCCTGTCTCGTCCTACCCAGTCTCCAAAACCACCACCAGTCACCAGACCACCGCCAAAGTCACGTGACCACTCTTACCACTCCCCGTGATCACTTTCCACCACATTTCTTCCCTCCTCTTCTCGTACTCACCCCGTAGTCCGTTTACCAGTCGAGCCAGCATTTTGGTGGATGTGAAAAAATTAGCTCCAGTATTTCACCAGTCGATGAGTAAGCTGTAGCTGTAAAGTTTATTTGGACCAAGGTAGTGGGACGTTCTTTGACGTAGTTGGGACAACCAAGTAATGTTAACCAGAGGGGGAGAGTAGAAGGATGTATGTAACAGGACGGAAAATGGTCTGATTGGAAAAACGACTACGGGAATCGATCACGTGACCCGAATTACGTCGATATATTTACTTTATTCCTAATTATGTCTCTCCGTTGCTCCTCCAGAGCCTCTCCCCTCCATACTCACTCCAGGGTAACCCGTCTGCAGGTCGAAAATTAATCCAAACCAAGTAACAGAATCGAAACGCTGCACATACAACTGCTTTAAAATGGAAAAATTCGACATCAAAGAAACGTATTTCCGTTTCCTGCGTGATGACCCCGACATCACCATGCCTGTGGCGGCGATTGAGGCTTTGGTGCAGCTGCTTTCCGAGTCCGAAACCAGCACCTCTGCCGAGCTGATTCAGACCCTCAAAGAGGCCAGTACGGAGCTCAAAACGTCGGTGGACAACTCCATGTCTCTCTCAGCCGGTTGTGACTTGTTCATGCGTTTTGTGCTGCGAAATATCCGCG
The DNA here is from genome assembly GCA_017639365.1 of Yarrowia sp. E02. Lineage (NCBI taxonomy): Eukaryota > Fungi > Ascomycota > Dipodascomycetes > Dipodascales > Yarrowia > Yarrowia sp. E02. The sequence continues at coordinate 695,237 of JAAQQX010000007.1, read as the reverse complement.
AATACGGCGACTGGGAGGCCTGTAAGGGTCATTTGGTGAAGAACGGACGTCTTTTCGCTGAGCGAAGTAAAGCTGCTCGAAAGACCATTTCCGAAAAGGGTCTTGCGTTTGTGCGAGATGATGACGTCATTCTCGTGCATTCCTTTTCGCGAACCGTTCTGGCTCTGCTGGAACATGCTGCCAAGAATCTGGTCCGTTTCAGAGTCTTTGTCACAGAAGCTGCTCCTAGCGACCAGGGTAAACGTATGGCCAAGGCCCTGCGAGAGAGAGGCATTCCCGTGAGTCTAATTGTGGACAATGCCGTTGGTTCTGTGATCGACGAGGTCTCCAAGGTGTTCTGTGGAGCAGAAGGAGTGGCTGAGTCTGGAGGAGTCATCAACCACGTGGGCTCGTACCAGATTGCTGTTCTGGCGCGAAACGCAAATAAGCCGTTTTACGTGGTCACCGAAAGTCACAAGTTTGTGCGAATCTTTCCTCTGGCTCAAGCTGACCTGCCAGACACCAAAAAGATGTTCAACTTCACGGTGGAGGAGCCGGAGGAGCAGGAACAGGACAAGGGCCTGTCGCCGGTGGTGGACTTTACTCCCCACGACTTTATCACCGCTTTGATTACAGATCTGGGAGTGCTGACCCCAAGCGGTGTCTCGGAAGAGCTCATTAAAATGTGGTATGAGTAGAAGGAAGTATATAGATAATGGTATGGATGGTTATGAGAATAATGAGTAGGCAGCAGCCGGTAGAAGCGTAGTTATTATGTGTCAGATACAAGTAGATATATACATAGTTACCGTTAGTCAATATCTAAAAGCATGAGAAAACGGGTATTATAATTTTCACACAACTCACCACAACTCACCCAAAAATACTGACACAGCCTTACGGAGTTGACCATCGTCTTCCTTAGCTCCAGGAGACTCTAACGGTACCGTTTATTCCTCCCTTGTTATCTCCTATCCTCTTCCGAGACCTCCACATTCATATGACTTGACCAAATAGCAGCCCCTAAATTGCTCAGAAATACCCCCATCGCTAAACCAACTTCACCACCGCTCTCGTCGGACCTACTTGTAGTAGAATCCAGCACCACCTCTCAATTTTGTATTATTTCTCTTTTCCCACTTTTACACGCCAACTCCAGGTTCATACATTTCACAGAACAGAACTCAACTTTCTCAGAAATACCCGTCTCACTATACCGACTTGACCAATGTCCTTGTAGGGCCCAGTAGAATCCACTACTACCTCTCAAACTTCTATTGTCTTTCTCTTCCCACTTTTGCACACCAACATTGATTTCGTACCTTTCACAGAACTGCACTCAACTTGCCCAGAAATATACCGACTCCACCAACGTTCCTGGCGGACCTAGTAGAATCCAGTGCTACCTTTTAGATATGTAATATCTTTCTTTTCCCATTTTTGGCGGGTCAGCATCGATTCCTTACTTTTCACAGAACTGCACATAGCTCTCCCAAAAATACTCGCAGAGTCACAGAGAGTTGACCGTTTAGATCGTCAGAGTACTAGTATTCCATTGATCAACTCCATGTCTTTCGTAAGGCATTTCTCCCTTCTCAAAACCGAATCTCCTACTTTTACGAGACCATAACTGCCACAAAGCAGACATAATTTCACCAAAAATACTCACATAACAACAGAGACTTGATTATCTTGCTCTCCAAAGCTTTCTGATCACTTCTGTACCACATGAGATCGAATACGGCCTCTTGTTGACCTTTTACTCCCATATCTCTAACACACCTCTTTGACAGAACTGCCCTAATTTCTTCAATAATGCAGATAATGATATGGGACTTGAACTATTCAGGCGATGCCCTATATCTTCTGCTATCTCGTTCAACTTCTAATATCATTATTGGCTACATATTAGTCATTATCTAGACTGCGTACATGTATATACGCATAGTCAACATATAGATGACGTATTAGTCATTATCTAGACTGCGTACATGTATATACGCATAGTCAACATATAGATGACAATAGCCACTTAGAGTCATCGAGGAGCTATATATAACAGCTTCCGAGTTGTATCTACAGCTACCGATTATTCATCTAAGGGTATATCTATTGTTGCTCAGTACTGGTATCTACAGTTACTCATCTTCAATATCTCCGGGAAGAGTGACGGCATTGGCTTCTTTTTCTTTCAACGCACACTCTTCATCTTGGAGCTGTTCGGTGAACTTTTTCACTCGCTGGCTCCACCAATCGGATTTGCCCTCCAGATGGTCCAGAGAGCTTTCGGCCTTGTCTTCCTCCTCTTCAGGTTGCACCAGTTTGACCAAAGTAGTTCTGAAGTCGTCCTTGATGGTGTATTTGCCTCCCTCAACGAGATCCTTGGCCACCAGTTCTCGAGTTCGACCCAGAGACTCGATGGCAGACACTCGATCAGCCGTCTCTTCCAGAAAGTCGTCGAAACCAGGCATGTCTGCAATCTCGTGGAAAGCCTGCATCATGGGAACAGAGTCAGCTCGTACTCGAGACAGCGAGTCGATGGTGAAAATGTTCAGATTGTCGTAGACTTGAATGTAGTCTGGACGGGTCATGACCTGTCGGGCTCTCCAGAGGGGCAGTTCGGGCAGTTTGTGGTCAGTTAGATGCAGGGCGTTGTAGACAGCCACGTCCTTGAGTCTTCGTCGGTCCATTTCGACCAGTTCTCGCATCAGAAACATGGCAGAAGTGCTGAATTTACCACTCTCCATGACATCGTCGTCCATATCTTCTCCTAGCAGACCGCACTGGTTCAGAAACCACGTTTTTTCCCGGTCAATCAGCTCCTGACACGCCTTGAGAATGTTCTTGTGGCCAGCTACATGAGCCAGATGCTGGGGACGACCTCCTACTAGATCGTAGACTCTGTTGGCAGTTTCCACGTCACATTTGAGACCTCTAGCTCTCAAACGAGCCAGCTGGAAAGCTTGAACAGACTGAACTCGGTCCAGATCCTTGATAGTGACGACCTCCAAACGAGTACCAAGTTTCTTGAGTCGTTCGTACAGCCAATAATCGTCCGAGTTGAAAATAATGGTCACAAGTCCAGCACCAGAAAGAGCCTCGGCTTTTTGCTGCAGCAGTTCAACCAGATTGTTTCCGTCAGCGTCGTCTCGAATCAAATGAGCGTTGTTGATAACCATCACCAGAGGACGTCCAGTCTTGCGAACTTTGCCGACAGCCACTTCCTCAAGCTTGTTGAAGGCTCGCTCAATGTCCAGCAAAGCTGTCGTGTCTCTAGGACCTCGGATGGAAAACAGAGAACCAATGTAGTCTTCGTGGAATTCAAAGTCCAGAGCCTTACCAAGACGAATTCGGAAGATTTCAGGGTCAGCATGAGCGTCCAAAATCGTACAGGAAGATCCCTGACACTTTCGCATCGCTTCCAAAATCATACTCGTTTTTCCAGTACCTTTTTCGCCAATCAAAAGATAGTATCTTCCGCTGATTCTTCCGGCAATGATGTCATCCAACAGCTTTTGATGCCGTCTTTCCACCCAGCCTTCCATCTCGCTGGTACGGCGATGCATGGTCAGTTCAAAAGCCGGATCGCCGTCGTCAAACGCCTGGTCCATCTTCTTGACGACATGCCGTTTGTAGTAGTAATGGTACGTCATTCCAGCAATGCCCAAAATGGCGATACTGGCAAAAGTGATGCCTGCAGACTCGGCCATTTTGGTCAGCACCTCCTTGGTGCGTTCCCAGCCGCTCCGCGACTTTTTGTCGTCTTCTCCGTCGCCAATCTCGGGAATCTGGAGCATGGAACATGGTCTGGAAGTGTGCAGAGATCGGGCTGGAAGAGAGGTACGGGATGGTAAACGCGTCACGTGACGTCGCAACGTCTGCTGTATCCCTCGGGTTAGCATGATTGAGTCTTTTCACGCAAAAATGGGCGTTTTTGAAGCACTTCAACTTTCAGGAGAACAGCTTTTTTTCACCTGTTGATGACACTTGGAGGTGCGTTAAGGTATGCAGCTGGGACGCACGTCAGCCGTGGCGCAGTGCAGCCAAACCAGGGGTGATTGTGGGTCTCTGGAGGGTAACTGGTGGTGGAATTGGGTGCGGGAGTATGTGAAGACGGGTTTTGCTGTTTTTCCGGTTCATTTTGGGTGAATTTGGGGGGTTTGAGGTGTTTTTTTGAGTCGTTTGTAGTATGGTATTGAGGCAAAAAGATAGGTTATTTTCAGACAAGAGAAGTTACGATATTAAATGTACGGAGAACAATGTATTATGAAGAACAATGTAATTAATGTGGAGCACGTGTGGTGGGAGTGAGGGTTGGCATGACTGAGGGATTGGTTCTTGGGTTCAATTCAGTACATTTCAATACCAACAGTTCGCGATGAACTCCACCGACGATACTTAGTTGAAAACTCTAGTTGGAAATAGTGGAGGAAAAAGTCTGCTGGGGGTACCTATTTTGGTGTTGGAGGCTGACAGAAGGCATCTAGTATGTCTTATAATGTGGATATCATGCTAGTCTCTAACAAATATCTTGTCATCTCACACTTGTGTCACACAAAATCACGAGCTGTCTGCGTTTCAAGTCCCTCGCTGCATTTTCCTCTGTTGGGACTTTAGTTGGTTTTTAGTTATACTTTTCTTGACTATATTCTGAGAGCTGTACCCTAACTCACCGAAGTACCGCAACTCCATCTACCTTCACCAATACTGCTCCGATCAGCATCATTCTACTACCGTTGCAATTCCCATCTTCTCCTTATTACTTTCGTATTCTTATAAACCACACTTCTAAGGTAGAACCCATATCTCTAAGAGCATCACCAAGTATAACAATATGTCAAGGCTGCATCTTGTTCATATTCTCTACAACTCCAAGGAGATACCAAATCAAGAAAACCATCTGGTGTCATACTGAAGGGTGAGGATATAGATAACTGAGTCTGATGAATACAACTGTTAAGTCCACTTGACGATGTGAGTATTTTCTGAGACGTTGAAGGCACTCATTGGACATATGTGGGTGGGAAGGCTGGTGTTAAAAGTTGGCCCATAAAGATATAAGAGGCGTAGAGGATACCGTTGGAATCTCCTGAGTCGTGGTAATACAGCTGTCAAGTCGACAAAGTGTTTTTGCTATTTTTTAAAGATATGGAGGGGATTATGTAAAACGGTATTCGAGACAGCATGTCATAATTTTAGTGATAGCACTATGTAGAAGAGAGGTGAATGGTATTAATAGCAGCGGAAGAGTCGTATTATTGGGATGGTGAAGTTGCCATAGTGATATTACTATTATTGAAGGAGTTGGGGGAAGTTTTGAAAACGAAGACTAATGACTACCTGTAATAAATGTAAGAGAGAGGAGGAAGAGTAGATGTGCAAGGTACCGTATGGATCTCCTGTTCCGTGGGATGGGAATGGTCAAGTCGGGAGATCTATCGGGCTCCCATTTAAGGGAGTTGAGGGTAGTTGTGTGGTGGAAAAAACACATTGACATCTACCTATTGACATGTACTCTAACATAGAAACCCTGGGTTGAGTTCCATTATGGGAAATGTCGTAGTAATTATTGTTCTTGTTGTTGTATTAATAGAAAGTTGGGTTGATTTCTCTATCCTGGTGCTCTTTCAAACTTGACCTGTGCCTAGTTAGACACTTTAGTTGGAGATAGTTATAGATGATGTCCAGCAGGGGTACCTATTTCAATATTGTAGACTGGTTGGAGTGGGGGGAAGTAGCCGGTTATATACGCAATATAAAAGTTCAAAACAAATATAAAATAATCCTGGCTTTGTATCATACTAAATCGCGAGATATCGGCATTTTAAGATATGAAACTGAGTCATATCAGTTGGGTCTTTAGTTAGTCTTTACTTGGCCTAAAGGAGATTCAAGTACAGCTTGCCGGAACCAATAGTTGATATACAGTGTTAGAATTGTATCTAGAGATTAATATTTGACAGCCTTAAACCTCTTCAAACCTCATCAGTTCCATTTGTGTCTTCTCCCCTTTTTTCTCATACATTATAACTTCCCTTGAGGTATACTCCTCACAGTATCCAATTACTCTCTTAAGAAGCATCTAGTGCAGATCACCTTGGCTATGGAATGATTTAATTCTAGACACCCCAAGTATTACTCTCCCTCTCTTTCTCCCTCTTCTCTTCCTCTTCTTCTAGGTCCTCTGTATGTCTCTCTCTCTTCAGTATGGTTAACTATTTACATTCTTCATTTTCTAGAGCTTGACGCCAATGTGGACGGCAGCGACTCCAAAGGTCAGGTTCTTGTATCCCTCGCCGGCCAGGGTGAATCCCGCGTCCTGGATCATCTGCGCAAACTTCTCCTGGGTAGGGAACCGAACAATCGACTCAACCAAGTACTGGTACGAGTCTCGGTCTCCAGCAACAATCTGGCCCATCATGGGAATCACGTTGAACGAGTATTGCGTGTACACCTGGTCCAGCACAAAGTTGTCGACCTTGGAGAACTCGAGACAGGCGAAAACTCCTCCGGGTTTGAGCACTCGATGAGCAGTTTCCAGAGCCTTGGGAATGTTGGTGAAGTTTCGAATACCAAAGGCCACGGTGTACAGATCCTGGGACTCGTCCGGAATCTGGTCCAGCGTCTCGGCATTCTGAACCAGGAACTTGATTCGAGGATCGTTGGCGTACTCGGGATGGGCAGCAGCTCGCTTCTCTCCCTCAGCCAACATGTTGGGATTGATGTCAACCACAGTCATGTTGGAGGACACGTCACCATGACGACGTTTGGCATTGTCGAGAATTCGAAACGCAATATCTCCAGAACCTCCAGCCACGTCCAGAAACGAAAGCTGCTCGTTGGAACCTGCTCGTCGGCCTGGGTTCAGAGTGTTGACAAAATCGTCTTTCCACAGCCGATGGATGCCAAACGACATGACGTCGTTCATGACGTCGTACTTGGAGGCGACTGACGAGAAAACCTGGCCGACTAGCGACTCCTTGGACTCCTTATCGACCGTCTTGAAGCCGAAATGGGTCGACTTGTCGTCGTTGGAGAGGCTGGGAAGCGACGTGGAAAACGCCCGGAGAGCGTGCAATTGAGATTGCGAGGCTCGCAGACCTCGGGACAATCGCTGGGCGGCTCCTAATCTGTTCATCCTGCGGTTTGTCGGAAAAATGGACTGGTTAAAAATTTGGATTTGAAATGTACATGAGATGCATATCAGCCGAGTAGGGCTTGCGGGCTTTGCTGCTTAGTAAGTGGGAGATTGGAATAAAATAAATAAAATAGAAAAAATACCACAGTCTTAATGGAGGAAAAGTGTGGGTTTTGTAATGGGGGTTGCTTACGTAATCAACAGGTGGTGGATTTTATCGTATTTTAGAAAAAATCGACTTTGAGAATGAGGAGTTTGAGGCTGGGACTGAAAAATATTTATTTTAAAATTATTTTTATTTAAATATTTCATTATTTAAAAGACACTTCGGCATCATATTCTCTAGTTCAGTCATAAGACTTCTTCACGTTAAAGACACAATACTACATTCACATAACTACATTACGTGTCTATCACGTCTACCACTCCTACACTTCTACCACTTCCACCACTCCTACCTTACGGCATACTTCTACTCTACTCCTTTCACTCCACTTCATAGGTTTGTATATACAAATTACTGCAGCTTACTGTTGGCAGCAACATTCTCCTTCTCCTCCTTCTGTCGTCGCTCCTCACTGAGCCGGTGCATCTCGGCCTCCTGCTCCTTGGTCAATGGCTCGTACTCGCTCCAGGGATCGATAAAGGTGGAGTGGCCAACGGCAAAGTCTCGGTCGCTGGTCTTCTCAAACAGATAGAGCTGGGCTCGCACGTAGCCCACCACCCGCTTGACGTGCTCGACATCAACGTCGGGATCTCCGTCAAACAGGTTTCTCCACAGAGCAGCCGCCAGAACAGCGTCACCCTTGACGAGACCCTCGTCGTAACTGAGCATAGCACCTCGCAGCTGCAGGTTGAAGTCCTTTGAGTAATTTTGGATGATTCGGTTGCTGAGAATTCGAATCTCTGTGCTCAGCCGCTTCTCAATGTCCACAAACATGGCATCCACGAGCAGCTGCTGGTACTCCTGGGCCACGGCAGGAGGCAGAGCTCGCATCCGCACAAACAGCATCCACTCGTGCAGCACGACAATCTGGAACCACCGCGCAAACGTCATGGGCATGCCCAGCTCCTCGTACCAGAACTTTGCCGTGTCCGACAGCACTGGAGGCTTGACGGGCTTGACGGGCTGACGTCTATCCTTCTTGTTTTCCTCCTTGGAAAGCGGGTCTCCAAGATCCACCAGAGCCTGCGCCTTGCACAGGTTGTAGTAGTAGCCTCCGGCCACGGGAGCGGCTCGGAACTTGTCCATGTTGAGGTTGAAGAGCGAAACCAGACCCTCTCCGACCTTTTGCTTCCACGTGTTGGGCTTGGGAGACGCATCGTCCTGGAAGTAGGGCAGGGGGGCGTTTTCCTTCTTGCTGTAGCATCGCACGGCAGCCGGCCGGGCCACGCCGCCTCGCACCGCTTGTCGAATAGCAGGTCTCAGCATTTTGATGATGAAATGTCCGATGGTGAGAATTTCAAAATTAGGTTTGGTGGACACAGCAAATGGGAGAGGTAGGAGGTTGCTTAGTCAGAAGGAGAGGAGGGAACGAAAATGTGGAGCATTTTTTGGGGAAAAATAGAGCGAGTTTTGGCTGTGTGGAGGATAATGATGGTTGAGGGTGGTGAGTAAGGAACATGACTTTTATGGTGAAATAAAAGTGTTGGTGATGTTTTTGGGTGTCCTGAGGTGTTCGGTTATTAGGTGATGTTTTTTTATTGTATTTTTTGCATATTTTTTTTTGAAAAAAAAAACCAAAATCCCGGGTCTCACTCAATGAATCGATTCCACTCTTTTTCTAGGTGGAAATTGCGACTTTTGATCCTCTCTGAATCGACTCCATTTTGCTGAGACACGTGACCTGCAGCCAACTCTAGTCTGACAGTTACAACTGCAACTCCAACTCAACCTTATCTTAGCTGGAGATCTCCAATTGCGCTAGACGTGACTAGATGGAAGATCCACTAGTGGTGTTGAGGATGTGGAATGGAGTGACGGGAAAGGGAGACTTGGTGGTAACTGTGGCAACTGTGTTAGCTGTGGTGACTGTTTTTGAGACTGACCTGTCCCATGGCTGAGGTGTGGTGATATCATTCTATCATTCTGAGGTGGTGATATCATTGTGATGTGGTGATATCATTGTGATGTGGTGATATCATTGTGATGTGGTGATGATATCACGTCCAGATGATACCACAGCCAAGATAACCAGTCAAATCACCCTTAAGTTAAGACGAGAAGTTACAAGGTCTGTAGCTACACTACCTCCCCTACTTATACTTACCTTTATTCCTGTGAACCTTCTACATCGCGACATTGGCGCTGAGACGAGCACAAACACATAATGCTCCCCCATCTATATCGTAACCGTATGTTGCCTCCGTTTCTTCTTCTGACCCAGTGTACAATGCCCAAACTGCGGATCCGAAAACCGCGAAAGATCGTTGTCAAGAACCCGGGTCTAGTGCAACCAGCCCCTCCAGCCCCAGCTCCTCCTCCAGCTGCTTCTCCTGCCAGAACGGTCCATGTTCCTCCTAATATGACGCTGGCAGAGTACAGTGTCAGAATAGGAGCCCAGAGACTGAGGGAGCAAAAGGCCCAGGCAAGAGCAGAGGCGGCGGCTAAAGAGGCGGCTAAAGAGGCAGCGAGACAGGCTGGAGGCTCTGAAACCAGCCCGTCCACAGACTACGTCACGCCTGTCTCAAGTCAAGACGATCCCTCTCAAAGGGGCCCTCTGCAGCCCACAACTTACTTCCAGCAGTTGTATGACGCCAAAACGCCCTATTTCGACGGACCCCACATTCCCAAAGGGATTCGCGAAAGAGAACCCTGGATAGCACGGGATCCTCCGAACCCTGAACCAGGCCAGAGACAGCGGTTTCGTCATCGTCGTCGTCGTCGCACTAAAAAAACGTCAGTCACCCAACCGCTCTCACTCTGTGACAACGACACCTGTGATCATGGCTACTGCTACTTTTCAAAGTTGCACCAACATGACCCCAAGCCCGTATGGCCCTAGCTAAAAGGCGTCCCGGGTCGTCATTTATGCTGTAATCAAAATGCATTTAATTACACTCGGATAGTCGTGATAAGCAATATAGAGTTTGGTCTAGATTAGGCTTCTGGCAACCTTGCATAATCGCTCCGCGTGATGGAAGCACCTTTGAGGGGACAGGAGACAAGACTGGTCGTGCGGACAAGTCGTTAGACAGGTTTTGTAAAGACGGAATTTTTATCTGACACAAACACATCCAAAGTGCATATATAGACCTCCACTTTCCCTCTCCCACCGTCCTCTTCCCCACTCCATATCCGTCTCTACACCTGCCAATCTGGGGTGGCAAAAGAGCTGGCGCTAAAAGCTTAACTGCTCACCACGTGAACGGGGCACATTTCTCTAGAGCCACAAAGACGAGCGATAACCTCTTTTCTATATCTATTGAAACGGCTCCAACTTGTTTCTTCCTGCTACAGAACCCAGCATTTGTGCTTCCAACACTATTTGAACTAGCCCCATAACCGCGCCTGGGCAGAACCCAACAAAGACCCAAAGACCCACTTATCAAGCCTCATTTCTACAACCCTCCTTCCCAGAACCCCAATTTCGTTTCCTGGACCCTTTTACACACTCGAAAATGACTGATAAAAAGGGAAAACAGATGGACGCGGGAATACTCCCCATGGACAACTCCGACACGGACTATGACGTGCTCTCCATCTCGTCTCGCTGCGTTTCCAGCGATGATAATGATAATGACCTGAGAGGAGGTTGGTACGGAGTCGGTCAGCTCGACGACGATACTGACGACCCTGAGTGTGTCACCTTCTCGCAGTACGACGACAACGAAGACGTGCCGACCGGCTCGTCGCCCCCTCTCTCGCCCCAGTCGCTCAAAATGCCTACTCTGGCATTCTCTATCGACTCCCTCAGTGAGTCCACCCCTACGCCCAGCAAATACTTTTTCAAGGACGACCTGAAACTGGAATGGGACGTGGTCTCCCACAAACCGGCCAGAAACCCTCCTCGGTACAGAGACGGGCACAATCTGCCGCCCCTGGGAGCCCCAGTGGACAGAGTATGTCTGCTTAACCTCTGCGGTACACCTTCCCCCCTAGTCCAAAAGTTTTTTGTCCACTACTACGGATTCAAGACTGAAGTGGAAATCCTCAATCTCGCCGATATCGACAACATCAAGTTCCACCCTTCGACTAGTTATGTTGGGCTGATTACGTTTACCAGTGAAGAGTCCATCTCCTCGGCTCTGCTCAAGGTTGACGCAGCCCTTAATGCCAGAGCTCGGGGCATCTACGTCACGTGTTGGGCACCCTCGCAGCTGAGCGCCACCAGCTTGATTAATACTTCTGTTTTCGCAGCTCTCAAACCTCTGCAAGACTCTTCTGTTCTAAGCTTCCCTCTCGCCCTGGACTCGTTCGACCCTCTGGACATTCAGCTGATTGAATGGGAGGAACATAGCGTGCGAAGAAAGAGATCGTCGACACTCATGTTCCAGTTTGACCAGAAGAAGGTCTGGAAGGCCATTGTAGCGTTCCTGGTGCTCGCCATCACCGCCCAGATTTCCCAGTACTTTCTACTCTATAGCATTGGAGACGTCAACATTGTTGCTCCAGAGATTGCTCCCGCCGCGAGCACAACTGGTAAGTCCCCTGCTATGACTCTCGGCCTGACATCGTCTGCGGTAGTCGTTCCCAAGCTGCTTACTAAAAAGTGTTGTATGGAGAAAGCTCGAAGCAGATCTGTCATCATTGTGCCCCCTGCTCCATTGGAGACTAACCCCACAGGATTCGACCATTGTGTGCTGAATCAGCAGCACGCTGGCCAGCAGCGCCTCATGCCCCCTCCCGACAAGCCCACAATTGAGGAAGACAAGCCCAAGAAAAAGGCTCATATGGACTTTCGCCCAATGAAGGATGCGGTTTGGAGAACAATCAAGCGAGCTCAACGACACAAGCTTGTGCGATTCAGTAAGTACTGTGTGTCCAATTGAGATGTAACTTTTAGACGGGGATGGCGGTTTCAAGGTTGGTATTTAGCTGAGAGGCAAACGTCTACTTTGAACCCGGCTACCCTCATCAAACCAAGTCATTGCCAGGGCAAACTAACTTTAGCACGCTCGCGGGGGCTGGATTTTCGTCAACGGGTGGTAGAAGCTCACGTTCCAGAGAGGGTCCAGAAGGCCATGTCGCAATGTGTTTCAGCACAGGCCTCATTCCAGACCTCTATGAGTAGTCTGGTTCACAAGCGGTACAATGGGCTGAAACAAAACATTGCTCAAGTAAATGTTGGTGGCTCGGTTCTTGATGTGAAAAAGAAAGTAGGCCAATATGTGGAAGCAATTGAGAAAGACCTCAAGACCAGGCTGGATTACAGAGAAGTCCTTCGTCGATCACAAGCAAACATTCCCCGAGCCAGAGCTAAGTATGCATCTCTTGCGAGGGACGTCTACTCGAGGGGCGGGCTGGTTTTCCAATCAGCCTTTGGCCGGGTGTTCGATGGAATGCATGGATGGACGGGACATTTGAAACAGTCCTGGGATGAAGCCACCACAAAGCGTGGCCCGTTGTCGGGGCGACAGAGTGCAAAGGTTTTTGGGCCTTTGCCCCGGTTTAGCTCGTGGACATTTTGGACCCGGCCCTTGAAGGTTGAGAAGACTGAGAAGCAGCCGTCGGTATGGACAAGGGTGTTGGATCACAAGTGGAAGCTTGGATGGTCAAGGGAGTGAGTACATTGTGTATGCGACGTTTAGATACCGGCCGGACTAACCCAGGGACTAATTTAATAACCGCCTATGGCAAATAATGAATAAATAAAGTGTGTTAAGAGGTAAGACGTGCGACTGGCGGTTTTTTGGTCATAACGAAATAGAGGACGACAAGGGTAGGAAGGCTATGGAAAGAAGACAATGGAAAGAATGGAAAAGAAGCCGTGGAAAGGCAATGGAAAAAAGAAGCCGTGAGAGGCCAATGAATAGGGGGAAATGAGCACTGATTAGGGGGTAAGGGAAAAGAGAAAGGGGAAGGTGGAACCTTGCAGTGCGTGCATTGAGAGCATTGAGAGTGCGGGAAACCAGTCTCACAGACCCTGATCGAAGCAGCTGATCGAACGTGGGTCACCTCATGGCAACTATGACCTCCCCGTGGGTCGGACTATCCTGTCTCACCACTTTGTCTCGGAAGATTGCTAGTGTTTTATTGTTATGGGATTGCTTTTAGGCGACCAGAACCCTTGATGCAAAGTCCGGCTCGTGCTTCACTAAGTCTGAAACAGCAAGGTCTACGGAGTTAAGCTGGCGTGACTCTTGTTTTTTATGATAGGGTGGATATTGGTCTGATATTGGCTGGCTTGGTTGTTCGCTTCTTGCAGATCCTTTTTTGTCGGCCTGCATGACTGTAAGGTACACTAAGGTACAGTTTGAGGATTGACTCAGTGGGTGCAGGAGCTCTGAGCAAAAAAGCGCGGATCGTACCATCTTGACACACACGGTGTTGGCAGCCGTGGTGCCGTTCGTTTCAGGTGTGTCGGTCACTGTTTGTTTGCGCTACGATGGTGTATTGGTTTCGTTGCCATTAGGAGGTTTAGGGAGGTTTTGTTCCATGCACTACTCCGATGGTGCGTGAGACCTGGAGAGATGCACATTTGCGAGATTAGATAATGTCTGGTGCAAAGGATGCATGGTTGTCCCGGTTACGGAAGCAGTCATGGAGAGAGAGGTGGAGGTCCTGACAGGTGGAGAGGCACCCACGTGGTTATTTTTCCGTCAGGGTGGCTGGAAACCGAGGTCAAGGGCTGTTCTGGTGGCGAACAGTCGGAGCCGAATAGTGAGCGTCATAGGGAGCGTCGAAACTAACGGCGAGCAGCGTAAAGAGCCACTAGTGCTGTTTCACCGGGTCTCAGACTCAGCCGTCTCCCGTTAGTCCCGCTGGCCGCTCACGGAATGTCTGAGACAATTTACTTTACAAACACCTTGTGCAAACACCTTGTCCAGCGCCTTGTCGAACACTTGTAGCTGCTGAATGGAAGCGCCATATGGTTTCTCTAGCGCTGAGGTTACCAGGGGTCTGGGAGGGCTATTCGGAGAGACTTTTCCGACGAGGTCTAATCATCGTGGCTGCCAAACGGCCAAAGTGGCCCTCAGGCGTTGCCACGAGCAAGAAAAGTCCGTGGACTGTACGTCCGATGCATTCACATGGCAACTTTTGCTGTCTTGGGCCTTTTGGGCCTTTCGGGTATATTTCTTTTTACTCATTTGGACAGTAATCACGGTTGGGGGGCCAACTAATAATCTTTCGCATCACCCAGGGATCGACAGCGACGGGCCATCGAGCAGCAGACGATAGAGTGGTGTCGATCTGTGATGGGCCGGATGTATCGGGTTGATTTTGGTCCTGAAACGGTAGCGTTTCGAGTGTGAGATAATACCTCGTTTTCCGGCCGCTCGTACTAGGGTATCAGTAGCGGACGTTGAAGTCTCGCGATGCCGTAACGGGTCCATGTGGCGGCATTGCGTGAGAAAAAGCAACGAGAGACAGCAGTCCCAGGTCCGAAAGCCTCCCCCTATCACATTCCCAGCTAAGACATTGGCCGGAGATAGTTGTACAGCGAGCGCATGAAGCTGCAGCGAACGTCTCACACTGTAGACTGTGGAGGATGATCAGTAGGGGATAATTGGAGGTTATGCGAGGAGGGGAGAGGGTGATTGGATTGATCTGATTTTCGTTTATTTCTTTTTGATTTCGGTTTGATTATCGTTATTTTGCTAGTTTCTCTGTTCTTTTTTTATTCACATGTTAATGATTTATGGCGCTAAGCATTAATGTCTAATTCCTTTTAATAACCTATTTTCATTTTCCATTTACCGTTTTTCCGTTTTTCCTTTTTATCCTCTTTCATTTTCCACGTTCATTTTACCACTCAATATTCACTCACCCCCTAACCACTCTAACCACCCCAACCACCCCCAACCACACTTTGATTAACGCAAATCCCTTTGCTTTTCAAAGCAGCTGCATAACCTGCCAGACAACGGGTGGGCAACGACGTGTCTCAGGTAAATGCACTCCGGGAGCAGCCACCGCTGCCACTCAGGTCCCACTTGCAGTCTCAGACCTTCCGTGTGTCTATCTTGCCCCGTGTCTTGGTTTTTGAAACAGAGCTGCAGTGGCTTCCTCCAACGGCCAGGCAACCAGGCTAGCAACAATATAGAGGTGAAAATTGGGCTAGTGGAGTTTCTGGCATTTCCCCACATCTATTGCCACATCTATTGGGCCCTTAATGGCTATGATCTCTCCTCTGCGTATCGCCACGTCTATTACCCGTATATCGTATACTCGTCTTTTCTACTGGCCCGCACATCTTCTAGAACCCAATCTCGGAGACTGCTTTTTCGCTTGTCGAACCTAAACACCCTTGTAGTCCGAAACCAAAGCCAGAACTTCCCGTTTGGGAGACGTTTCCAACGCTCATTCTAGAAGGGAGAGTTTAGTGGAAAATAGTGGCCAAAAAATATGGGCCAAAATACCACAATTACGCCATCGTCCACTCCAAACGTCCGCCCACCATTCCAGCTGGCTGTATTCAAAACTCTTTTGTTTGGCGATCGGCTCCTGACGATCAAATCTAGATAGTGCGTGCTTCTGTTCGGATCAGCCAGTTGGGTGTCTCTGGCTCCAGAGAAGGCCCTCCACCCTCAGAATACAGTTGGGGTGCATAATTAGTAAGAAACGGTCATCGGAGATGTTCGCTGGATCAAAACGTTTATTGTCGATTGATGCTAATCGGATGAGTAAGATTGAGTAAGGGGGGAGGGGGAAATGGGGTAAAAATGGGTAGAGAAAAACAGGTCGTAAAACAAATCGTTTCTATTGTAAATCACGCCAAGCCCCCGTACTCTGACGGACCGTATCAGAGCATGGTTCCTGGCTGCAGCGTCATATTATGCCGAAAATAGTGTTTGGGGCCTGGTTACTGCATTTTCTGTTTTTTCGTTCTGACATTCGAGTCGTCATCGAGGTTATGGAAATAAGGTTTGACAGATGAGTCTCCTATTTGCTCTTATGAAAGGCGTTACAGCGTCTATAGGGATGGGTTTGGGTCGGATTTTGCCGAAAATTCGTCAATCCACTCACGACATTGGTGGTGTTATTACCATGTCGTTAATTCTGGTACACCCCCCTTTCGCCACCTTCTACACACCTTCCCTTCTACTCTAACATCAAAAAGTCAACAAGGTTAGACAAAGTTAACCACAGTGGGACACTCCACCTGCACCATGCAGCTCACACGCACCAGCACTGACCCAACTTCTCACACTCCACTCACCACCATGAGCAAGCAATTGGCAAAAAGAAACGATACCAGCGATACCAAAGCGCAAAAGCAAAGAGCTAGTGCACGGCAGAGCCCAATGGGGTAGGAAGATGCTCTCGGGCGGCATAATCAGCGAGAGATTATCGATGGCCAAGCCGGTGTGGTGACCTCAGTTCGAGTCGAAAATGCCGTTAGCAACGGCCACAAACACGGTGAAACAGCAAAAGAACATCAGATAAACATTCCTGAATCATTCCACAGATATTATTGCGAGCCTTTCCATTGTCTTTCTGAGACCTGTCTCGAGTCTGGCTCTCCCTCGACACAAGCTTAACGGGTAAGATTGCAATACGGCAGCCAAATAGACTACTCGCAGAAGATTGAGACAAGGCCTGACAACGTGCGTGTGATGACATGGAAGAGCCAACAATGGAGACCCGAAGCCGGTATATAACACCCTGCGCCGCCAGACGGTCACTCCACACACATTCGCTACTGTCCTTCAGCTTGTGCTCTTCACCAGCGCAATGAAGTATTCAATCGTTCTGTTAGCTGCTGCGGCCCTAGTAGCCGCGGCTCCTAGCCCCCAGATGGGCGCCCAAGATAGAATTGTACCTGTTGTTGAACGACAGGATGACGACAACCTTCGACACCATCGACCCAAGCCCACAAAGACTAAGGAGGATAATGGCCATGGAAATGGAAATGGAAATGGCCATGGCAATGGAAATGGACATGGAAATGGAAATGGAAATGGAAATGGACATGGACATGGAAATGGAAATGGAAATGGAAATGGTCATGGAAATGGAAATGGAAATGGTCATGGAAACGGAAATGGACATGGAAATGGAAATGGACATGGACATGGACATGGAGACAAGACTAGTATCTCTGCCGACTGCTCTACTCACTACTCCTACAGCACCCGGTACCATGGATGGAGACGATACACCGACACTATCACAAAGGTGGATTGCATTCCGACTGCCCCCACTCCCCCGGCATCCCTCGATTGTCCTAAAGAAGACCAGACTACATACTACTCGACATCCACAAAGTGGAGGGGACGAGATTGTCTCACCGACACATACACCCTCACCTCGTGTTTGCCTGGTGCAACCACTACGCCCGAGAGTGCTATCGACACATCCCCCGCCACCTCTGCTACTGCTACCGACACTGCCGAAGCTTCTGAATCTGTGTCCATTCCTGGACCCACAGAGTCTCTGCCCCCTCACCTGACCACCTCCTGGGTTACTATGACATCCACTTACACCAGTGAAGAGACAATCTACACAACTCAAATTGTCACTCTCACCACTTGTGAGATTTCTTCCGGATCTATTCCCGCCACCGAGACTGCCCCCGTTTCTGCTACCTCTAGTATCCCTAGTGGATCGGCTCCTATTGAGTCGACTGGTCCTGCCGAGACTACTGGTCCCTCCAAGTCTTCTAAGCCTGTTGAGTCCACTGGCCCTGCCGAGTCCACTGGCCCTGCTGAGTCTACTGGTCCCTCCAAGTCTTCTAAGCCTGTTGAGTCCACTGGCCCTGCCGAGTCCACTGGCCCTGCTGAGTCTACTGGTCCCTCCAAGTCTTCTAAGCCTGTTGAGTCCACTGGCCCTGCCGAGTCCACTGGCCCTGCTGAGTCTACTGGTCCCTCCAAGTCTTCCAAGCCTGCCGAGTCCACTGGCCCTGCCGAGTCCACTGGCCCTGCTGAGTCTACTGGTCCCTCCAAGTCTTCTAAGCCTGTTGAGTCCACTGGCCCTGCCGAGTCCACTGGCCCTGCTGAGTCTACTGGTCCCTCCAAGTCTTCTAAGCCTGTTGAGTCCACTGGCCCTGCCGAGTCCACTGGCCCTGCTGAGTCTACTGGTCCCTCCAAGTCTTCCAAGCCTGCCGAGTCCACTGGCCCTGCCGAGTCCACTGGCCCTGCTGAGTCTACTGGTCCCTCCAAGTCTTCTAAGCCTGTTGAGTCCACTGGCCCTGCCGAGTCCACTGGCCCTGCTGAGTCTACTGGTCCCTCCAAGTCTTCCAAGCCTGCCGAGTCCACTGGCCCTGCCGAGTCCACTGGCCCTGCCGAGTCTACTGGTCCCTCTAAGTCTTCCAAGCCTGTCGAGTCCACTGGTTCCGCGGAGACCCCTGTCGATTCCACTGGACCTACTACGACTAAGCCTGTGGAATCAACTGGTATCTCCACTATTACCTCCAGTCCTACCTCTGACGCTTCTATTCCCCCTGGATGGACCACTTCGTGGGTCACTGTCACTGATACTGTCACTGAGGGAACCACCATCTACACAACTGTGATTACAACACTCACCACTTGTGAGATTTGTAAGTATACCCTTTAACTTCTTTCTGCCATCCCAAACTAACATAGCATCGAGCCCTGCCACGGAAACAGAGACTACTTCTGGAAGTGTCGAGACCACTGGACCTTCTCAGTCAACCGGTCCTTCCCAATCTATTGGATCTTCCACTGGTCCCGAGTCTACTGGACCTTCTCAGTCTACCAAGCCTGGTTCTTCCACTGGCCCTGCTGAGACTTCTGGATCATCCACAGGCCCTGCTGAGTCTACTGGCCCTGCTACCTCTGGATCTTCTACTGGCCCTGCTGTGTCTTCTGGTTCTTCCACTGGCCCTGCTGAGTCTACTGGCCCCGCTACCTCTGGATCTTCCACTGGCCCTGCTGTGTCTTCTGGTTCTTCCACTGGCCCTGCTGAGTCTACCGGTCCTGCTACTTCCGGTCCATCTCAGACTACCACCCCTGGTACCACCGGTCCTTCTCAGTCTTCCAAGCCTGTCGAGTCCACTGGATCTGCAGAGACTCCTGTTGATTCGACTGGACCCACTAAGAGTACCAAGCCTGTTGAGTCTACCGGCCCCGCTACCACTGGTTCTTCCACTGGTCCTGCTGAGTCTACCGGCCCTGCTACCTCTGGTTCTACCTCTGGTTCTTCCACTGGTCCTGCTGAGTCTACCGGCCCTGCTACCTCTGGTTCTTCCACTGGTCCTGCTGAGTCTACTGGCCCTGCTGAGTCTACTGGTCCTTCCACTGGCCCTGTGTCTTCTGGATCTTCCACTGGTCCTGCTGAGTCTACCGGCCCTGCTACCTCTGGTTCTTCCACTGGTCCCGCTGAGTCTACTGGCCCTGCTACCTCTGGTCCTTCCACTGGCCCTGTGTCTTCTGGATCTTCCACTGGCCCTGCCGAGTCTACCGGCCCTGCTACCTCTGGTTCTTCCACTGGTCCTGCTGAGTCTACTGGCCCTGCTACCTCTGGTCCTTCCACTGGCCCTGTGTCTTCTGGATCTTCCACTGGTCCTGCTGAGTCTACTGGCCCTGCTGAGTCTACTGGTCCTTCCACTGGCCCTGTGTCTTCTGGATCTTCCACTGGTCCTGCTGAGTCTACCGGCCCTGCTACCTCTGGTTCTTCCACTGGTCCCGCTGAGTCTACTGGCCCTGCTACCTCTGGTCCTTCCACTGGCCCTGTGTCTTCTGGATCTTCCACTGGCCCTGCCGAGTCTACCGGCCCTGCTACCTCTGGTTCTTCCACTGGTCCTGCTGAGTCTACTGGCCCTGCTACCTCTGGTCCTTCCACTGGCCCTGTGTCTTCTGGATCTTCCACTGGTCCTGCTGAGTCTACCGGCCCCGCTACCTCTGGTCCTTCCACTGGCCCTGTGTCTTCTGGGTCTTCCACTGGCCCTGCTGAGTCTACCGGCCCCGCTACCTCTGGTTCTTCCACTGGTCCCGCTGAGTCTACTGGCCCTGCTACCTCTGGTCCTTCCACTGGCCCTGTGTCTTCTGGATCTTCCACTGGCCCTGCTGAGTCTACCGGCCCCGCTACCTCTGGTCCTTCCACTGTCCCTGTGTCTTCTGGATCTTCCACTGGCCCTGCTGAGTCTACTGGCCCCGCTACCTCTGGTTCTTCCACTGGTCCCGCTGAGTCTACTGGCCCTGCTACCTCTGGTCCTTCCACTGGCCCTGTGTCTTCTGGATCTTCCACTGGCCCTGCTGAGTCTACCGGCCCCGCTACCTCTGGTTCTTCCACTAGTCCCGCTGAGTCTACTGGCCCTGCTACCTCTGGTCCTTCCACTGGCCCTGTGTCTTCTGGATCTTCCACTGGTCCTGCTGAGTCTACCGGCCCCGCTACCTCTGGTCCTTCCACTGGCCCTGTGTCTTCTGGATCTTCCACTGGCCCTGCTGAGTCTACTGGCCCCGCTACCTCTGGTTCTTCCACTGGTCCCGCTGAGTCTACTGGCCCTGCTACCTCTGGTCCTTCCACTGTCCCTGTGTCTTCTGGATCTTCCACTGGCCCTGCTGAGTCTACTGGCCCCGCTACCTCTGGTTCTTCCACTGGTCCCGCTGAGTCTACTGGCCCTGCTACCTCTGGTCCTTCCACTGGCCCTGTGTCTTCTGGATCTTCCACTGGCCCTGCTGAGTCTACCGGCCCCGCTACCTCTGGTTCTTCCACTGGCCCTGCTGAGTCTACCGGCCCTGCTACCTCTGGTTCTTCCACTGGCCCTGTGTCTTCTGGATCTTCCACTGGTCCTGCTGAGTCTACCGGCCCTGCTACTTCCGGTCCTTCTCAGTCTACCACCCCTGGTACCACCGGTCCTTCTCAGTCTTCCAAGCCTGTCGAGTCCACTGGTTCTGCAGAGACCCCTGTCGATTCCACTGGACCCACTACGACTAAGCCTGTGGAATCGACTGGTATCTCCACTATTACCTCCAGTCCTACCTCTGACGCTTCTATTCCTCCTGGATGGACCACTTCGTGGGTCACTGTCACTGACACTGTGACTGAGGGAACCACCATCTACACCACCGTGATTACAACACTCACCACTTGTGAAATTTGTAAGTATCCTTTTACATATCGTCCGAAAACACACTAACATAGCATCCACCCCCGTCACGGAGACACAAACCTCTGGAAGCGTTGAGACCACTGGTCCTTCTCAGTCTACTGGTCCTTCCCAGTCACTTGCATCTTCCACTGGTCCCAACTCTACTGGTCCTTCGCAGTCTACTAAGCCTGGATCTTCCACTGGTCCCGCTGAGTCTACCGGTCCTGCTACCTCTGGACCTTCTCAGTCTACCAAGCCTGGATCTTCCACCGGCCCCGCTGAGTCTACTGGCCCTGCTACCTCCGGCCCCGCTACTTCCGGTCCTTCTCAGTCTACCAAGCCTGGTTCTTCCACCGGTCCCGCTGAGTCTACTGGCCCTGCTACCTCTGGATCTTCCACTGGCCCTGCTGAGTCTACCGGCCCCGCTACCTCTGGATCTTCCACTGGTCCTGCTGAGTCTACCGGCCCTGCTACCTCTGGTCCTGCCACCTCTGGTTCTTCCACTGGTCCCGCTGAGTCTACCAGCCCCGCCACTTCCGGTCCTTCCCAGTCTACCAAGCCTGGTTCTTCCACCGGTCCTGCTGAGTCTACCGGCCCTGCTACCTCTGGTCCTGCCACCTCTGGTTCTTCCACTGGTCCCGCTGAGTCTACCGGCCCCGCCACTTCCGGTCCTTCCCAGTCTACTAAGCCTGGTTCTTCCACCGGTCCTGCTGAGTCTACTGGTCCTGCCACTTCTGGTTCTTCCACTGGTCCCGCAGAGTCTACTGGCCCCGCTACTTCTGGATCTTCCACTGGCCCTGCTGAGTCTACCGGTCCTGCTACCTCTGGTTCTTCCACTGGCCCTGTTGAGTCTACTGGTCCCGCTACCTCTGGTCCTTCCCAGTCTACCAAGCCTGGATCTTCGACCGGCCCTGCTGAGTCTACTGGCCCTGCTACCTCTGGATCTTCCACTGGCCCTGCCGAGTCTACTGGTCCTTCTCAGTCTTCCAAGCCTGGATCTTCCACCGGCCCTGCTGAGTCTACTGGCCCTGTCACCTCTGGTCCTGCCACTTCCGGACCTTCTCAGTCTACCACCCCTGGTACCACCGGTCCTTCTGAGTCTTCCAAGCCTGTCGAGTCCACTGGTTCTGCAGAGACACCTGTGGATTCCACTGGACCCACTAAGTCTACCAAGCCTGTTGAGTCTACTGGCCCTGCCACTTCCGGTCCTTCCCAGTCTACTGGCCCTGTTACCTCTGGTTCTTCCACTGGCCCCGCTGAGTCTACCGGTCCTGCCACCACCGGTTCTTCCACTGGTCCCGCTGAGTCTACCGGACCTGCTACCTCTGGCCCCGCTACCTCCGGACCTTCTCAGTCTACCAAGCCTGGTTCTTCCACCGGCCCTGCTGAGTCTACCGGCCCTGCCACCTCTGGTTCTTCCACTGGTCCCGCTGAGTCTACTGGTCCCGCCACTTCTGGCCCTGCCACCTCTGGCCCTGCTACCTCTGGTCCCTCCACTGGTCCCGCTGAGTCTACTGGCCCTGCTACCTCTGGTCCTTCCACTGGCCCTGCCGAGTCTACTGGCCCTGCTACCTCTGGTCCTGCCATCTCTGGTTCTTCCACTGGTCCCGCTGAGTCTACCGGCCCTGCTACCTCCGGTCCTTCCCAGTCTACCAAGCCTGGTTCTTCCACCGGTCCTGCTACCTCTGGCCCCGCTACCTCTGGTTCTTCCACCGGCCCTGCTGAGTCTACTGGTCCTGCCACTTCCGGTCCTTCCACTGGTCCCGCTGAGTCTACCGGCCCTGCTACCTCTGGCCCCGCTACCTCCGGACCTTCTCAGTCCACCAAGCCTGGTTCTTCCACTGGCCCTGCTGAGTCTACCGGCCCCGCTAGCTCTGGATCTTCCACCGGTCCCGCTGAGTCTACTGGCCCTGCTACCTCTGGATCTTCCACTGGCCCTGCTGAGTCTACCGGCCCCGCTACCTCTGGTTCTTCCACTGGCCCTGTGTCTTCTGGTTCATCCACTGGTCCTGCTGAGTCCACCGGCCCCGCTACCTCTGGATCTTCCACCAGCCCCGCTGAGTCTACTGGTCCTGTCATCTCTGGTTCTTCCACTGGTCCCGCTGAGTCTACTGGCCCTGCTACCTCTGGCCCCGCCACTTCCGGTCCTTCTCAGTCTACCAAGCCTGGATCTTCCACCGGCCCTGCTGAGTCTACTGGCCCTGTCACCTCTGGTTCTTCCACTGGTCCCGCTGAGTCTACTGGCCCCGCTACCTCTGGCCCCGCTACTTCCGGTCCTTCTCAGTCTACCAAGCCTGGTTCTTCCACCGGCCCTGCTGAGTCTACTGGCCCTGTGTCTTCTGGATCTTCCACTGGCCCTGCTGAGTCTACCGGCCCCGCTACCTCTGGATCTTCCACTGGTCCTGCTGAGTCTACCGGCCCTGTCACCTCTGGATCTTCCACTGGCCCTGCTGAGTCTACCGGCCCTGCCACCTCTGGTTCTTCCACTGGTCCCGCTGAGTCTACCGGCCCCGCTACTTCTGGCCCCGCTACCTCCGGACCTTCTCAGTCTACCAAGCCTGGTTCTTCCACCGGCCCTGCTGAGTCTACCGGCCCTGCTACCTCTGGTCCTGCCACCTCTGGTTCTTCCACTGGTCCCGCTGAGTCTACCGGCCCCGCCACTTCCGGTCCTTCCCAGTCTACCAAGCTTGGTTCTTCCACCGGTCCTGCTGAGTCTACTGGTCCTGCCACTTCTGGTTCTTCCACTGGTCCCGCTGAGTCTACCGGCCCTGCTACCTCTGGCCCTGCCACCTCTGGTCCCTCCACTGGTCCCGCTGAGTCTACTGGCCCCGCCACTTCTGGCCCTGCCACTTCCGGCCCTGCCACTTCCGGCCCTGCTACCTCTGGCCCTGCTACTACTGGCCCCGCTACCACCGGTCCTTCTCAGTCTACCAAGCCTGGATCTTCTATCGGCCCTGCTGAGTCCACTGGCCCTGCTACTTCCGGACCTTCTCAGTCTACCAAGCCTGGATCTTCCACTGGCCCCGCTGAGTCCACCGGTCCTTCTACCACTCCTGCAGAGTCTGGATCTGTTGAGTCTACTACAACTGGTCCCGAGTGTAAGTATCATTTCCCAAACTCCCCTCACTGCATAACTTTCTAACACAGCTTCCACAGGAACTCAGAGTACCACTGGTCCTGCTACTTCCGGACCTTCTGAGTCTACCAAGCCTGGATCTTCCACCGGCCCTGCCGAGTCTACTGGCCCTGCCACTTCCGGTCCTTCCCAGTCTACAGGCCCCGCTACCTCTGGTCCTTCCACTGGTCCCGCTGAGTCTACTGGCCCCGCCACCTCTGGTTCTTCCACTGGTCCCGCTGAGTCTACTGGCCCTGCCACCTCTGGTTCTTCCACTGGTCCCGCTGAGTCTACCGGCCCCGCCACTTCCGGACCTGCTACCACCGGTCTTTCCCAGTCTACCAAGCCTGGTTCTTCTACCGGCCCCGCTGAGTCTACTGGTCCTGCCACTTCTGGCTCTTCCACTGGTCCCGCTGAGTCTACTGGCCCTGCCACCTCTGGTTCTTCCACTGGTCCCGCTGAGTCTACCGGCCCCGCCACTTCCGGACCTGCTACCACCGGTCTTTCCCAGTCTACCAAGCCTGGTTCTTCCACCGGCCCTACTGAGTCTACTGGCCCCGCCACTTCCGGACCTGCTACCTCCGGACCTTCTCAGTCTACCAAGCCTGGATCTTCCACTGGCCCCGCTGAGTCTACTGGCCCTGCTACCTCCGGCCCTGCTACCTCCGAGGGTCCCGCCACCTCTGGTTCTTCCACTGGTCCTGCTGAGTCTACCAAGCCTGGATCTTCCACTGGCCCTGCTGAGTCTACCGGTCCTGCCACTTCTGGCCCTGCCACTTCCGGCCCTGCTACCTCTGGTCCTTCTCAGTCTACCAAGCCTGGTTCTTCTACCGGCCCCGCTGAGTCTACTGGCCCCGCCACTTCCGGCCCCGCTACCTCTGGTCCTTCCACTGGCCCTGCTGAGTCTACTGGTCCTGCCACTTCTGGTTCTTCCACTGGCCCCGCTGAGTCTACCGGCCCTGCTACCTCTGGCCCTGCCACCTCTGGTCCCTCTACTGGTCCCGCTGAGTCTACTGGCCCCGCCACTTCCGGCCCTGCTACCACTGGTCCTTCCCAGTCTACCAAGCCTGGTTCTTCTACCGGCCCCGCTGAGTCTACTGGTCCTGCCACTTCTGGCTCTTCCACTGGTCCCGCTGAGTCTACTGGCCCCGCCACTTCCGGACCTGCTACCTCTGGCCCCGCTACCTCTGGCCCCGCTACCTCCGGACCTTCTCAGTCTACCAAGCCTGGTTCTTCTACCGGCCCCGCTGAGTCTACTGGCCCCGCCACTTCCGGCCCTGCTACCACCGGTCCTTCCACTGGTCCTGCTGAGTCTACTGGCCCCGCCACTTCCGGACCTGCTACCACCGGACCTTCTCAGTCTACCAAGCCTGGATCTTCCACCGGCCCTGCTGAGTCTACTGGCCCCGCTACCTCTGGCCCCGCTACTTCCGGTCCTTCTCAGTCTACCAAGCCTGGTTCTTCCACCGGTCCTGCTGAGTCTACTGGCCCTGCCACCTCTGGTTCTTCCACTGGTCCCGCTGAGTCTACAGGCCCCGCTACCTCTGGCCCTGCCACCTCCGGCCCTGCTACCTCTGGTCCTGCTACCACCGGACCTTCTCAGTCTACCAAGCCTGGTTCTTCCACCGGCCCTGCTGAGTCTACTGGTCCTGCCACTTCCGGTTCTTCCACTGGTCCTGCCGAGTCTACCGGCCCTGCTACTACTGGCCCCGCTACCACCGGTCCTTCTCAGTCTACCAAGCCTGGTTCTTCTACCGGCCCCGCTGAGTCTACTGGCCCTGCTACCTCTGGATCTTCCACTGGCCCTGCCGAGTCTACTGGTCCTTCTCAGTCTTCCAAGCCTGGATCTTCCACCGGCCCTGCTGAGTCTACTGGCCCTGTCACCTCTGGTCCTGCTACCACCGGACCTTCTCAGTCTACCAAGCCTGGTTCTTCCACCGGCCCTGCTGAGTCTACTGGTCCTGCCACTTCCGGTTCTTCCACTGGTCCTGCCGAGTCTACCGGCCCTGCTACTACTGGCCCTGCTACCACCGGTCCTTCTCAGTCTACCAAGCCTGGTTCTTCCACCGGCCCTGCTGAGTCTACTGGCCCCGCCACTTCTGGTTCTTCCACTGGCCCCGCTGAGTCTACCGGCGCTGCTACCTCTGGCCCTGCCACCTCTGGTCCCTCTACTGGTCCTGCTGAGTCTACCGGCCCTGCTACCTCTGGTTCTTCCACCGGTCCTGCTGAGTCTACTGGCCCTGCTACCTCCGGTCCTGCCACCTCTGGTCCTACCACTGGTCCCGCTGAGTCTACTGGCCCCGCTACCTCTGGCCCTGCTACCTCTGGCCCTGCTACCACCGGACCTTCTCAGTCTACCAAGCCTGGTTCTTCCACCGGCCCTGCTGAGTCTACTGGTCCTGCCACTTCCGGTTCTTCCACTGGTCCTGCCGAGTCTACCGGCCCTGCTACCTCTGGCCCTGCCACCTCTGGTCCCTCTACTGGTCCTGCTGAGTCTACCGGCCCTGCTACCTCTGGTTCTTCCACCGGTCCTGCTGAGTCTACTGGCCCTGCTACCTCCGGTCCTGCCACCTCTGGTCCTACCACTGGTCCCGCTGAGTCTACTGGCCCCGCTACCTCTGGCCCTGCTACCTCTGGCCCTGCTACCACCGGTCCTTCTCAGTCTACCAAGCCTGGATCTTCCACCGGCCCCGCTGAGTCTACTGGCCCTGCTACCTCCGGCCCTGCTACCTCTGGTCCTGCCACCTCTGGTTCTTCCACTGGTCCTGCTGAGTCTACTGGCCCTGCCACTTCCGGCCCTGCTACCACCGGACCTTCTCAGTCTACCAAGCCTGGATCTTCCACTGGCCCTGCTGAGTCTACTGGCCCCGCCACTTCCGGCCCTGCTACCACTGGTCTTTCTCAGTCTACCAAGCCTGGATCTTCCACCGGCCCTGCTGAGTCTACTGGCCCCGCCACTTCCGGCCCTGCTACCACTGGTCCTTCTCAGTCTACCAAGCCTGGATCTTCCACCGGCCCTGCTGAGTCTACCGGCCCTGCTACCTCTGGCCCTGCCACCTCTGGTCCTACCACTGGTCCCGCTGAGTCTACTGGCCCCGCTACCTCTGGCCCTGCTACCTCTGGCCCTGCTACCACCGGACCTTCTCAGTCTACCAAGCCTGGTTCTTCCACTGGCCCTGCTGAGTCTACTGGTCCTGCCACTTCTGGCCCTGCCACTTCCGGCCCTGCCACTTCCGGCCCTGCCACTTCCGGCCCTGCCACTTCCGGACCTTCTCAGTCTACCAAGCCTGTTGAGTCCACCAAGTCTGTTGAGACTACCTCCGCACAGACTACTAAGCCCGCCGCTTCGACCACTGCTCCTCCTACCTCTTCTCTGGTTCCCCCCGTGACTATCATGACCACTCATGTTGTCACTACCAAGGTGGACCGAACCACCGTGATTGCCACTCAGACTCAGACTCTGATTTCATGTGCTCATAAGGCTGGTTGTCTTGGTGGAATGGTTACTGGTCAAGTGATGGCCCTTGGACCTGCCGGCCCCAGCCCTCTTCACAAGCGAGACGCTATGCCCGAGGTTTCTGAGGTTACTGCTGCTCCTACTACCACTCTCAATGTCGGCGTTGCCTCTTCATCTGCTGCTCCTGGTGAGCAGGGAGAGTCCGCCGCCCCCATTCAGGCCAACGGAGGCGTCGCCCTTGGACTTCCCATCGGCGTGCTTTCCCTTGCTGCCTTCTTGTCTTTGCTGGTTTAATTTTTAAGCATTTGACAATCTTCTCTTCTATTTTATTAACTCTTTATATATTTTAACTCTTTATATATTTTAATTGATTATTCACTGTATAAAACAATGACTTGTAGCAGCCTTGTAGATGTGAAAGGGTAGGTGTGACACTATATTGAGCGTTACTTGGGAGTCCGATTCACTGCGCCCCTGAAACAGTAAGTTACCAATGAGGCCTTTCAAAACTTATGCTTTTTGAAGTGTTGAGTCAGACTGTAGTATCGTAGTCTGGAGGCAGTCTTCTCAGGATGTATACAAGTACAGAAATATATTTTGAAGTCCTGACAGACATTTTTGTAGTTGTAGCTAACGACGATCTTTAGTTTTCTGACTAGCTGACTATCAAAAGTTTGGCTGCTATTTTGGTCTCTGTATAAAGTAGGATCAATGATAGGCCCACGCTACTAGTCGTAGTAGACAACAAAATGCAACAAAAGTGTTGGAAGCTGTTGTCCAGGTGGTAATAATGGTGCACAAGCTGAAATCCAAGTATATTTTTGAGCCATTTTTTGAAGTTGTATATCGTGACAGGCTGCAGCAAGAACGAAGCTACAGTAAGGTTATGAGTGAGCTACTTGTACCAAGTGGAACCACTTGAAGCTACAGAAGGGTTGTTTTAATAGTATTTTTATCTCTATTCTTTGTCGTATTGAATGTGGCTATTATTTCTGTCGGTGGTTTTATTAGAATATTGTAACATGTTACAAAGATCTCTGCTCATGTGTAGGTGTTCACTGTGAGCACTTAATTGCAAAGTTTTTTTCCAAAGGGCAGCAAAGTTATGATTTAATTGAATTTTGTGGGAAAATGAGGAAAAAATGAGAAAAAATGAAGAAATATGAAGAAAAAATGAAGAAAAATAGAGAAAATAAGAAAAATAAGAAAAATTAGAGAAAAATTAGAGAAAATCCCATTAAGGGTGCTGTGTGGGATAAAAAGCTCAAGGTGGGTGTATCCTGGCTGTATCCTCGTAACTGATCATTACCTCGAAATGACTATATCAATGTTCTTACCAGGTACTCATTTCAGACTTGTAACTGCTGGTCTGTATACGAACTTGGTATCTTGCCTTACTGACTCTACAGAACTCCTGAGGTCACCAAGTGTCAGCATGTTATTTGTCTGGCTTACTGTTTTCTCTTTTCTTATCCGCTTGTCATTTTCTCTTTTTTTTTTCTCTTTTTTTTCTCGTTTTTCTAGTTACAGTATATTTGTTCTGTTGGTTAAGAGATCTCCACCTCTTCTACCATGACTGCTCATTAATTCAGTCCACAAAATCTCCTTTCTACCAATGCTATGTACTTGTACTCGTACTTGATACTGCTACCAGGTACCGGTACTACTTCTGATACTACTCCTACTCCTACTACTCCTACTACTCCTACTACAGTACGAGTACTCCTACTACTCCTACTACTCCTACTACTCCTACTACTCCTACTACTTCTGCTACGAGTACTACTTCTGGTACGAGTACTCGTACTACTTCTGGTACTACTTCTGGTACCATGGTACGAGTACTACTTCTGGTACTACTTCTGGTACTACTTCTGGTACGACCGCTACTGCTGCCGCAGCAGCCCTCTAAACAAACTCATTACTCATTATATTCTCATTAGACCTGCCAACGAGAGTCTTACATTTTGCAAGATCGACAGTCCTTAACCTCCACAGATCGGTTGAAGGTCTGGTTGGACTTGGGGACATCCACCGAAGGGTTGCCGGTGAAGAAATCATTAGGAGACAGATGCACCTTCATGATCTCACAGGGCATGACGGGGAAGTCCTCGACTCGGGGGTGGTGGGTGAGACCGAACGAGTGCCAGAGGACCACGTCGTCGTTTCGCACGTTTTCGTTTCGAGCAACAGCGTCCTGAACTCCGCCAATCTCCTGGGCAGACTGGTTGGTCCAGACACCGCCAGCAAAGAACTCCTGGTCCTTGTACTTGGTGACCCAGTAGTGGTGGGTAGCAAAGGCAGCTCGAGATCGGGCAATAGAACCAGGCTGAGCGTACAGCATAGCAGTAGCCAGTCCTCCGACCTTGTAGCCGACAGGGTTGCCGGAAACAGGGTTGAGCTTGTTCTCGTTGCAGATCTTGAGGTATCTGTTCTTCTGGATGTCCGAGTCCAGGTAGCACGACTTCTCAATAGGAGTCTTTGTGTTCTCAAATGCGATTCCGTGGGGGTTCTTCTCGTCCCAGGGTAGTGACACGGTGTCGTTGACGTACACGGTGTTCTTGTGGCCGTCGATCGCAGGGTCCATTCGCATGTTGAAAATGTGCTGATGAGAGGCAGCAAGCACACCGGGAGAAACAATGGTTCCAAACTTGGACTTCTTGCCGGCATCAATGAGCTGGGTGGAAACAATACCGGTGGCTCGGATCTCGAGCTGGATACCGGCAGACTGGTCAAAGTGCCATGCGAAAATGTACTCGTAGTTGCCGACAGTCAGAATGGTCTGCAGCACGAGAATTCGACGTCGAGTGATGGCCACCACGTCGGTTCGGTAGTTGGTGTGCTTCCAGCCAATACCGTCGTCCTGCTCGTGCATGCAAATGACGTTCTTTCGGGTGAAGACGTTTCCTTCGGGGTCACACACGTTACCGTCAAAGTACTTGATGGTTCCGAGACAGTCACAGCCAAGAGTCAGCTCGTTGGCACACTTTCCTCCACCACAGTCGCCAAAGTCAAAGGCCATCTTTCGGTGGAGAGGAGGTCGAGGATCGGCGTAGGGAACAGCCATCTCGGACATGGAGAGTCGGTAGAAGGTGGATCTTCCGTCGTAGTGCACGTCGTGGATCACCAGACCCTCTCGAGGAGTAAAGCCGACCTTGAAGTGCCACTTTTGCCAGTTGACGTAGCCGTCCTTGTCAATGTGGTACGAGGGTCCGTCGGGCTGAATGACGTTGTAGGGCTTGAGATCGGTTCGCATCTTGTCCTGAAGCTCAGGAAGATAGTCGTTGGTGACACAGTGCTCGATGCAGTTCTTGCCCTCGGGTCGAGTATCGTAGTTTGCAACGCCCTTGACGGCAGCATCGTCATCGTCACCTCCAGTAGCGCAAAAGTCGACTCGAATGAGCTTCTTGTCCAGCACGTCGTAAACGGGCACAAAAGGAACGGGGAAGGAGTACATGTTGGAGTCCTGGTGGTTGTTCTTGGGGTCTCGGCAGTAGACGAGCATCTGCATGAATCGGGGCATTTCCAGCTCAGAATCACAGCCGTACATCCATCCGTCGATAGTCAGGTTGTCAATGAGATGTTCCAGACCACATTTCTTGATGGCGTCCTGGACCAGAGGATGGGCAAAAGCAGCCTCAAAAGCCTCGTTGGCCTCCCAGGGATCGATCGGAGGATGGATGCCCTTCTTGATGACCTCGTTCTTGATAACGGTACCAGAAGAAACATCAACCCAGCACTGGTTGACCAGCTTGTCCTGAAGAACGTAGTAGATGCAGTGAGCGACTCGAGGAGGAGGAGTGGGGGTCTTGCCAGCCCGCTTGGCAGCAAGGTAGGGGGCCATGAGGGACTTGGGAGGCTCCTCGGCACCAATGGACTTGAGATGGAGGGTCTTTCCGGCGTGGTTCTTCTTGACCACAACCACGACCTTCTCCATCTCCGGAACGGAGAGCTGATCGAAAGGATGAGGAGACATGTTGAGTTTGTGTTGGTTGAAGAGAGGCGGATCGGGGGCAGATCGGGACTTATATATAGTCGGACCTTTCTTTTTGCGATTTCCACACCCTCGTTTTTCCGCACAAGAAATAAGCTAAACGTCATGCAGCTTTAACGCACCCTCTTATCGACCCTCGACGTCCTAGCGGCAACTTCCTATTTAGGAAGGTGTAGCAGCAAGTGGTTTTTTTGAACCAGCTATAAAGTGGCGGAAATGGGTTAAAAATTGCAGAAAAAGACGTTTGTGCTCCCCTGTTTCCCTCCCCTTACCCTCAGCTCATTTTTGCCGCATTTCTCCTCTTAACCGCGATTGTGAGACAACGCTGTATTTTCGAACCCACTCGACAGCCGAAAATAAGCTTTGTCTACGTTACCCCAGAATTGGGATAAGGGTAGGGGCAGAAAACCCAAATTAAGCGGGTAGTAAAGTCGTTTTTGGGTGTCCCATATATTCGACGATGTGGGTATGCTGGGGGCATGAAAATAACTGCATCTTTTTCGCCAGACCAGAAAGTACACTGTGGCCACTTTTCACACCAATCGCACAGCTACATCGCGAGATAAACGCTCCCTTCTTTTTCGATTACTCTATCATTTATTCGTCTGAGGCTCGCCACTAGCTGCATTCTAATGCAATATTGAATCCAAACTCCCGCCAATAACTGATATAGCGTTTCCCCACAAATCACAGACAAGCATTGCAACCGGTAGGGTAATGCCGGCTTGAGACCGAGGATACAGAGGGGAGTGGCAGTTGCTGGAGTTACTGGAGTTGCAGGAGTTACTGGGATTACTCATCGCAATTATCTCGATTAGTCACGGTCTGATCTGTCAGCATCTCTAGCTCTCTATCAGTCTAGCTGTCTATCAGGTCTATCAGTGACCAAAACGGATACTTATCGGTCGTACAATAATGTCAGACTTGATCAGAATGAGTAATGCGTAGGTGACGTAACGGCTGTCTGAAAACTGGTAGTTGGTGGTATCTGATTATCGGTATCATTTGTATCATTTGTATCATTTGTATCTCTTTTTTCTCTTTATCTCTGTTGTATCTCTGCTGTATCTCTTCACCTCTCACCTTACTGTCCCATCCAAATACCATCCAAATAATACTCACTGGAGCATCAAAATATCGCGATAAATTCCATACCCTCTACCAACCGATGCTACGACCCTCGTCTACTTATACAAAACAATTTGCTCGCTATTCCTCAAATTTGCTCTCTTCTGGACTGGCTGATGGTCTGATTCGTCAAGTCGACTAAACTACACCTAGGATAGTTGTGATGTTGACAAAGACCCTGTTTCTCACAGATTTTCGTATTTTTTGACGTAACAAGTCAGATTCGAGTCACGTGATCCAAATACTCCCCATCCCACCCCCCACGTGACTCCCTCCTATCTATTGGACACTGTTATCTAGCTTCTATGACGATCAGACGTTGCTGCATGGAATTAAAACTCCGATCCAGCTAAAGTCTCGCAAAGCTTATTCTGGAGATAACAGCGCGGTTAATTTGTGTTACGTAAGCGCTTGGTCAGCTCACATAATCCCTCCCTTGACCTGTCCATTTGCTTTCGTCATCTTCAACTTTGCCACGTCGTACACCCTGGCACTAAGCGCGCTTATCTCGGATAGGCTTACTCAAAAAGGAAACACTAAACGTTTCGGCTGTGGCAATCCTCACTTCCTAATCGGGCAGTGCCATGCGGTTTGAGAGGGACATGAAAACCTTATTTGCATGTCACCCAATACCGCGTTCTTAATCTATAGCCGAATCCGAGGGGAACCATTCTGAATCATCTGACGGGAAAAGAAGTGATAAGCGGTGTGTTGGAGGTGTGTCAGGGTGCAGGGAGAGTCGAACTGGTGTGGATTGCTTGTTTTGAAATGCCGCAAAAAATTGATGACTTTTTGGACACGTTGTTTGGATGTTGTATGGCTTGGATATTCTAAAATAAATGCACTTTTTAAAAAAACACGAATTTTAAACAGAAAAAATACAAAAAATACAATAAAAATAAAATAAAAATACCACAAGTTCAGAAGACAATCAGAAGACTTCCCACGCGTCCAAAAATCCAACCTCAACATCACAACCCCTCCACTCACCTCATTTCGTGTCTTACTATTTTTATGCGTACTTGTATTTTCCTACTTGTATATTTAAACAAATAATAAAAAAGATACAAAACACTCGTAAACATCACACATAAAACATTCCCCTCTATCGTACTTGTAAAAATCCGTGGGGAACATTTTTTCGATAATAGTAATACACATATTATTATGCAACATTCCCCGCTGGTCTAGCCTGGCTCTACAAGTACAAGTACAAGTATGTACCCCATACCCCACATGAGTCATCAATCTATCATATTATGTAATTACTGAGTAGTCACGGCGTCAATCTGAATAAACACGTCCTTGACATGGTCCTGTTGCATCCGCTGCAAAATGGTCTGTTTGACCTGTTTGGAACTGGCGTCCTGCTGCAACTTGACGTGGATGGTACCTCTAACAGCTCCTCCATCACTCCAGAACCGAGGCTCTTCGTATGAAGCCACTCCAGGCATGACGGAAATGTCGTTGAGAATGTTTCGAATGGTGTATTCCTGCGAGTCTGTGAGAGACAAAAGCAGAGTCTTGGCTGCCGTGCTGACTAGAGGCAGAGCAGACAGGAAAATCAAAATAGCAATCATCATAGAAGCCAGAGGATCAAACCCGGACCAGCCAAAGTACCACGTGAGAATGGTGGAAATAATGACTCCAACAGATCCCAGAGTATCGGCCATAATATGCAGGTAGATACCATAAGTGTTGGAGTTGTGTTCCGAGTGATCGTGTCCTCCATGACTATGACCATGAGAACACTCTTCTCCAGGAGCATGGCCATGGTTGAAGACAACAATGCCCACAATGTTGACCAACAGACCCAATGCAGACACTACCAGCAGCTCTGCGGTTCTCTCGAGCTCCACGGGGTTGTAGATTCGTCCCAGAGCCTCGATACACACTCCTCCAGCAATGGCTACAAGGAGACATCCGTTTGTGAAACCGCTGACAGTTTCTACCTTGCCCAAACCATATGGGAAACGAGACGAGGGAGGCAGTTTCGACAAAATGGAGGCCACCAGACCCACCATCAACGCCAGACAGTCGAAAAACATGTGGATGGAGTCGGACAAGAGACCCAGAGAGTGCGAGAGAATGGAGTAGAGCAGCTGGATGAGCATGAAGGAAAAGTTGAGCAGCAAAAAGTAGAAAATGTTGCGGGTATCGCTGTGGCTGACAATGGAGTCGATCAGTCCAGGACGTTTCTTGATGGACTTGTCAGAGGCATCTTCTCCGTCTTCAGAGGCTAGAGAAGGCACCAAAATGGACAGTCCACAAACCAGGGCTTCCGAGGGAGTGGCACGTGACTTGATGGACAGGTCGAGAAAGAATCCAATGAGCGACGAAAAGACGCCGTTGATTCTGTTGGGCTGCAGGTCGCGTTTGGCGATCAAGAAGACTCCACACGAGCCGCAGGCAACCACCAGAAGAATGATTTGCTCGATTGTGAGTGACACAAACAGCGCTGTGGGGATGGTGATGAGCAGACCCAGGGGAATGGCCTGAGAACTTGGGGTTTCGAGGTTTTGTTGGAGCACAAAAACAGCCACTCCCAGAGCCAGATAGCCAATGACAAAGTCCAGCACGGGTCCTCCCACCAGCACGATATCGTGGACGATGGAAATGAGCACGTAGACGAGGTACTGCCAGGACGATTTCCATTCTGGGATCATTTTCAGCGGAACATTGAGTGACACAAAGACGATAGCTGTGACTCGCGTAGTTCCCAGAAAGATGGCCGAGATGACAAGTGCAAAGATGCCTGCTGTGAGCACCACGGTGTTTCTGGCTCCCTTTTTGGCTCCGATTGTGTGTTTGATGCCGAACAAACGGAATACACCTGCCCAGAAAGTTGTGCATCCTGCCACCAGAAGGGCTGACACGATGGGAGATAGCACGTTGAGCTGGAGACAGAGTAGAGAGGTTGCCAGGAGGGAAGTTGGCAGGGAGATGAAGGAGGGAAAGGATTGTAGGAGGGAGGATAATGGGGGAATGTGGAGTTGGAGGTCTGGGATTTCTTGGTGAGCATGGCCGTGGGTGTGGCCGTGGCCATGACTATGTGAGCACGTTCCATGACCGTGTGTGTGATCATGACTATGATCATGAGTATGATCATGTAACGGGTCATGTAACGAGTGATCGTGTTTGTGGTCGTGATGATCATGCAACAGGTTATGATCATGCAACAGGTTATGATCATGACCATGACTAACGTCATGTCCATGGTCACACCCATGTTGATGAATAACATGATCACACTCCTGCTGCAACGTGTCCAGCTCAACACCCTCTCTATCCTCCGAATGACGAATCTCCCCGTTCACCAACGTCCTCCGACGACTTCGAATCGGTAACGGCTCGTCGAATCCCTCCTTGACAGGATCCAACTTGCTCTCCAAAGTGTGGTGATGAAAGTCGTTCAACAACTCAGGCACATTGAGAATACCCCAAGATGGAGTTCGCATAGGACCAGCTGAGGAGGGACCTCCTGGCGTGGAATTGCCGCCCAGCTGGCCGTACTTCTTGGCCTTGGCCATCTGCTCGGAAAACGACTCCGGCATGTCGATTTTGAGCCCTGTCGGTCGCTGGCTCATGGTCTATGGTGTAATTGAAAGTGGTATGGTTAGGCCGTTGTCGAGGAGACGATACCGTGGTTATGCATGAACTTTAAATGAGCTGTAAGATGACGCAGTATAGTGTACAGCAGGCTACAGGCTAAGTGTACAGTCTACTGAAAGCGATGTTGGTAGAAGCGATGAAAACAAAAAAAATGTTGATATACATCTGATGTTTCTACTCAACTCTTCTTGTGTTATTTTATTTTATTTTATTTTATTTATTTTAATCCCTATTTTCACTTCGTTTCACCTCTGAAACACCACGTCTACTTGGGCGTTCCTGCAGACAGCAAAATCGTAACCGTGTTATAACCATCTTGGACATGCCTTATTGGAGAGATGAAGGAGAAGACAGTATCATCCAAAGATTCCAAGTGAAGATATTTATGATGATGAATGTATTGAACGTATTATGAACGTATTATGAACAATTTATTACAAAAAAGAATAAAAAGTCGTAGCCCTGTAGCCTCAAAGAGATCTACTGTGTGACAGTAGTCTTAGAACAGATAGTCAAAAGACAAGTGAAAGCTCTTGTTGTATTTCAATAAGGACATAGATAGTAAGATAGTAAGACTATCCAGACCTCACACTGTTGCGATTAGTCTGTACTTCCTTTACTGCTGGTAGTAGGAGTTGTCTATCTGGTCTGACACTCTACAAGTGTACTGCTGTCTAAGGTAGAATCCGAGAAGAGATTTTAGGGAGACATGAATGGCACTGGGAGAATGAGACGGACTCGGGGAACAGAACCCTCAAGTTTCCAGATTGAAGAGAGCATTTTTGGAAGAGTTAGAGAGAGTTGTATGAAACCATCAAATTGCTAGAATTGGTGCTAAAACCTGGCAAGTGATACTGGAAGAGACATGAGCGGTACCGAAGGACTCGTAAGACTCTAAGAAACACGATGGTCAAGTCCCCATAGTCACAGGAGTAATTTTGAGGAAGTTAGGATGGGGTTGTGCTGTCACGTCGAAAGAGAAGGTGGAGCTAAAAGCTGCTAGGAAGTTACAAGAGGGGAATTGTTGGTACCGTTGGAATGTAGACGGTTTGGGGAATACGATGGTTAGCTGGAAATAGTTGTGCGAGTATTTTTGACGGAGTTGTGGGCGTTTCAGAATTGGAGGCAGATAGTTCGTGAATGTCTAAAGATACTCAAGAGTCTTATCTATGTAAAATGACACGAGCATACCTCCAGATTACATGATGACGTCCAAGGACATCCACTGAGCCAATGCTCCAATCTACCATAATTGAGCTCCGTACCTTTCAGTCTACAAGCAGCGGACTGGATGATCCTGAGAATATACTCACTCTGGATCTAAACCAGGGCAAATCTGTCTCCCTAAAAGAATGAGATTCTTAGCTGTAGTGGAACAGTCAGTTATTATAATGTAGACTCGTTCGGTTTGACAAAAGTATCTACAGACAATTACCCAACTCGACATTCAGTCAAGTTAATCACACGGTCAAGTGTTCAATAACGCTCATTCTGTGAAGTAGAGACTCTTATAAAAAGAATTGCAATGTACCTTACTGTATCGTATCGTACTCGTCCACATATATACATCTCCACTATCAGCTCCAATACCCATATGCCTTCAGTTCATAGACCTTCTCGTAAGAGCTGTAGGCTGTATACAAACTAGATACAGTACCAAGTGCCTCCAACTAACCGCGCTCAAATGGTCTTGTACTTATTTTACACTTAAAAGGCATTAATAATATTACGGCCATTGCTGGTTCCTTCAGTACGTGTCATTAGTTTCAATACATGTTCTTTCCTGACAGCCCTGAACCATCCAGCCTTACAACTCATCTATCAAGCGTCTTCTCATAACAGTCTAACCTGAAGAGGGTCGAAAGTAGAACTAGTGCCTACATGTTGGTGAAGACAACTGCGGCACTGTGTTTGTATCTGAACTGTGCTTGTAGCTGGAGCCCTTAGCAGAGAGAGCATCTATTCTATTCAGCACCTCATCCTGGCCACAGTTCTAACACTGTCTTATCCAGTTAACTGTTCTCATACAGTTCCTTCCCTACGCCTCTTAGGCTGACCACACATTAACGACTCCATCGTCTCCTGCAGTCACCAGATTATCTCCCTGCCAAACAACGTCATTGACCTCGTAGACGCCATGAGCGTTCTCGACCTCAGACTCAATCGTCCATTTACCAGGAGCAGACTCCTTGTACACCACAAGCTTGCCATCAGCTCCAACAGACGCAATTTGTCCGTTCGGGTTCCATGCCACCGAGTAGATGGCTCTGGAGTGAGCAGCTGGCAAAACTGCCTCTTGAATCCACTCCTCGGAAAGCGGATCGGCTCGGAACGCGGGCCGGATGCCGGAATGGTCGCCAGTACCGCCCACCTGGCTTTCTTTTTTCCACACGATGCACGTCTTGTCGTCCGAGCAACTGACCAACCTAAGAGAAGCACCTTCCTGGGACGGTTCAAAGGCACAGCCCCAAACGGTGGATTCGTGGCCGGCCAGGTCTGCGACACAGATCCAGTCGTCGTCGTCTTCTCGCCACAGACGCACTGTGTCGTCGTAACTGGCACTGGCAAAAACCATTTCCGAGGGATGCCACGCAACATGTTTGACGTCTTGAGTATGGTCCTGAAGCACGGAAATGCACTCAAACTCGTCGTTCATGTCGTCCGCCTCCCACACCCATATGCTCTTGTCTCTGGAGCAAGTGGCCAGCAGCTGACCGT
Organism: Yarrowia sp. E02; assembly: GCA_017639365.1. NCBI lineage: Eukaryota > Fungi > Ascomycota > Dipodascomycetes > Dipodascales > Yarrowia > Yarrowia sp. E02. The sequence continues at coordinate 655,937 of JAAQQX010000007.1, read as the reverse complement.
CACACGACCAACTCACGCCCTTGACCTCGTTTTCGTGGCCTTCAATCGCCGCCAAAAACTGCCATTCGTCGTCTTCTTTGCCCCAAATGCTGACGGTCGAGTCGAAGCTGCCGAGAGCAAGAGAAGGAGACGATCCTGTCGGTTTCCAGGCCACAGAACGAACAGAACGGTTGTGGCCCTCGGAAATGGACGTCACCAGATCCCAGGTGTTTGTGTTGTAGATACGCACGGTTTTGTCGCCCGAGCAGGTGGCCAGGAGGGGTAGATTCGGGTGGACGGAGGATGCCCACGCTCGATCTGTGTGTCCTTTCAGAGCCTTGATTAGTTTCATTTTGGAGGTGGTAGAGTATTCAAGTATTCAGAGTTTAAGGTGGAGTAAAAAGCAGAGTTTGATTTATGAATGTTCAGAAAAATCTTGGGAAATGGAAAAATTGGAATAAATGTGGAAAACGAATGAAAAGAAAGCGTTGATTTTATCTGATTTATGGTACTCGTAGTATTTAGATTAAATTTTCTAGTATGATTTTTTTTATTTTTTTATTTTTTATTTGGTGTTAGTATTCAGAGGTGGAGCAGAATTTTGATTTATGACAGAAATGAATAAACGGAATAAATCAGAAAGGGAGTGAATAAAACTGGTGTTTTTTTATGATTTACAGCAGTATTCAGGTTATTTTCGTCTTACACGTGGTTTGATTTTATTTTAGTTTGTTTTATTTTATTTTATTTTATTTTATTTATTTTACTTAATTCAATTCAATTCCTCTTCTACATCTCGACAAACTATCACCACCCACTCGTCATGGGAATAAATCAGGATAGTGGGTAGAGGGGTATTTTAATTGATTTATGGCAGTCTTTAGATTAAATTTGCCTTGTACGATACGTTTTTGTTTGATTTTGATTTATTTAATTTTATTTTAATTTGTTTGATTTTATTTTATTTTGTTTGATTTATTTTCAATTTATTTTAATTAATTAATTCTTTTCTACACCTCGACAAACTTAATCACTGCACCTCTCACCCTCCTCACACAATGTTCCGCATAGGACTAATTGGACTGCGGGCCAGTCGGCCTGTGTTGATTAGACCGCTCGTTCGGACCCCGATCGTCCTTCCTCGAATCTCGCCGTTTTCCACATCTCGTTTTTTCCTCCAGAAGGGTGGAAACGAGGTCAACAAGGCTTCTGAAGATGATTCGAAGGTGTCAAAAGAATCGCAAAATTCGTCAAAATCGCCAGAAAACCCGGAAAATTCATCTGAAAACCCCGCAAACAACTCCGAGTCCTCCATCTCAAAGAAAGACCCCACTTTCGACCAACTTCCTCACATTTCTGACCCCAAGGCGGAAGCTCTGGCCAAGAAAAACGGCTACGTTCCAGCCAAAGAATGGGTTCGAGAATCGTTTGAAATGCCGCGAAAAGACGAACGACGACCCCATATTCTCAAATGGAAGGCTCTAGACGGCCACGGACCCAAACTGTTTGCGATTGCAGTCATTCTGTGGATTATTTGGGTGGCCTACATGATCACCGGAAGAGGAGGCAACGAGGGAGGAGAAACAACCATGGCCAACAACACTTTTGTCAAGTACAAGATCGTCAAGAAGATGAAAATCAGCGACGACGTGGAACTCATTGAATTCAAGGGTCCCGAACGGTCCATGTTGCAGCCAAAATACGCCGAATACTGGGACGGTCATAGAATGTTTTCTGTTCATATTAGACAGCCTGACGTGCAAGTGGTGCGTTCGTACACTCCTCTACCTGTCTACATGATGCAAGATGTCGATGGAAAAGACCCTCTGGTCAAGATTATCAGCTGGGATACAGACTACAACGGTTTCTGCATGATTATCAAAAAGTACGAGAACGGAGAAGTCGCCAAATGGATCCAGTCCTTGCCTATTGGCACAGATGTCGATATTCGAGGTCCCTTTATCGACGCTGTTGTTCCCGAGATTCCAGCTGACTCTAAACCACATAGAGCTCCCATGGAAGACATGCCCAGTCGAATTCCGGCCGACTGGAAGTATCTGGATGTTCCCAAACCCGACAATCTCGTTTTTTTCGCCGGAGGAACTGGAATCGCGTCTGTTTTGCAGTCTCTGCTGTCTACAAACCCTCCTAGAGGATGTGTGGACATTCACTACTCTGTGAGAACCCGAGACGAAGTCCCCTTTGAACGACTGCTGTACTTTTTGCAGAAACTAGGCAGAATTCGACTCTTCATGTACGTCGATAACGAAAACAAGTTCATTTCCGGAAAAGACATTCCTTCCCCTGACGTTGTGAATACCGAGCCCAACACCGATTCCAAGGACTATAACAGTGCTCTGGAGCAGGCAGCAGCTCACAAGAACGATCCCAAGCGTCAGGGACCCGTCTACGCCTTTGTTTGTGGTCCTGACGGTTATGTGAATTATATGGCTGGCCCTAGAACCTATGATGGTCAGGGTCCTGTCAAGGGTCTTCTTGGCCAGAAGGGCTGGACCAACGCAAACGTGCGGAAGATGTAATGTATATAGTAGGAATTAGAGAAGGAATAAATGGAATTAATGGAGTAAATGGGATTAAACATGCATTATTCAAATAAATGCGAGTAATTTCAAAGAAAATAACAAAAATGTTGTAAATACAAAGAAGTCCAAGAACAGAGTAAAGCGAAATGTCTAGGAGTTCTGTGGGTAAGAGGAATTTGTTAATTGTAGAAAAACGCAATTCAATAAATAGAAGACCAATATCAAATCTTCTCTACGTATCAGCAAATCAAGACAATCCCAAGTGGCGATAGTGATAAGACCCAAACTTTGATATTTCCGAAAATTCAAATTTAGAATATTTAAAAAACTCCAGAAAATCAGAAAAAAAATCAAAAAATGCAGAAAAACCAAAAATCAACCAAGAAGCACTCAATCCAATCACAGACACAATATCCTAACAACCAAGCCATAATCCACCCCATCTCTACACCTCCAGTCCAACCACTAGCCTCCAACTACGATAAAGTTCGCTTGACATTTCAGATCATCTTCACCACACCATGTCGACAGTCGTCAATGCCGCGGCGTCTCTCAGCCTCGCCCTGCCCAAGGCCTCGACCATCTTTTCCATGATCCAGCCGACCGGAGTTTTTCACCTGGGAAATTATCTCGGAGCCGTGCGAGGATGGGCAGATGTCGCCAAGGCCAACCCGGACCCGTCCACCGACATTTTCTTTGGAGCAGCAGATCTCCATGCCATCACGATGCCCAAGGACCCCAAACAGCTGCAGGAATGGCGCCATGACGCTCTGGCGTCCATTCTGGCTGCTGGAATCGACCCCGATCGCTGCTCGGTCTTTTTCCAGTCAGCCATCCCAGAACACACCCAGCTGTACTGGGTCCTCTCCAACAGCATCGGAATGGGCTACCTGAACCGAATGGTCCAGTGGAAAAGCAAGGCCGGTGTCGCTGAATCAGCCTCGTTCTTCGAAGACTCGGAACTCCTCTCCCAGCTCAAACACGGCCTCTTTTCCTACCCTGCCCTCCAGGCTGCAGATATTCTCATCTACAAGGCTACCCATGTGCCTGTAGGAGAAGACCAGAGCCAGCATCTGGAACTGACCCGAGCTGCAGCCCAGTCCTTCAACGCCCAGTACGCGTCCAAGAAGAAACCCTTCTTTCCCATCCCAACCACCCTTTTTGCTCCCACGAAAAAGATCGCTTCGCTGAGAGACCCTTCCAAGAAAATGTCCAAGAGCGACCCCAACAAAATGGCCTCCATTTTCATCACAGAAACCCCCGAACAAATCGCCAAAAAGTTCAAATCGGCCGTCACAGACTCAGACCCAGCTCCTTTCCTCTACGACCCCGAAAACAGACCGGGACTCGCAAACCTCATGACAATCATGGCTGGAGTCCAGAGAGTGTCCACCGAGGACGTGGAGAAGAACATTGCCCACATCAAGACATTCGGAGAGCTCAAAAAGACCGTCTCCGATATCGTCATCGAGGACCTGGCACCGGTGCGAGCCGAGTTCGACCGTCTCAAGAACGACCGAGCTTACCTCGACACCATCGTCAACAAGGGCAACCTCAAGGCCAGAGAAAAGGCCGCCCAGACTCTCAAGGAGGTCTACGACCTCGTTGGCTTTGGCAGCGTGCCAAAGTAAAGCCACAATTGCATTATAGCTACAACTATTAACATAGACTACAGTACATAATTAACATCGCCCCAGAATTGTAAGCAAGACGAGTTGTGAGACAAGTAGAGTGAAACAGGCCATCTCGTTAAGCAATCCACTCTCCTACCCCTTGCTGGCAACACGCTCTCGGCTGGGCATCTCGTTGCGAACACGGTCCTCGTTGCGCAGCCGCTCGGTCAGCTCCTTGAGCTGCGCCTCCTGCCGCATCAGATCGCGCTTCTTGGCCTCAATCTCCCGCTGCACAGTGGCCTCAATCTCCTTGAGCCGCTTGCGCTCCACATACTGGTGGTTGAGTGCGCTCGGGAAGCTGTTGCCGCTGGAAGACAGCCGCTCCTCGGCAGACATGGTGTTTTCATCGTGACCATTGGACAGCTTCTTGGTTCGGTACTTTTCGTAAAAGTAGTCGTGCGTAATCTCCTTGAGATCGTGCATGTGCGAGCCAAACAGCACATTTCGCAGCTGCGCAAAGTCAGAGTGCGACGAGTCGTCGACCTCAACAATGCCCCAAGGGTACTGCCGGGCCCGAGCGGTCCGCCCGTCAATCTTGTACTCGGTGTTGCTGCTGACCACCGCAAAGGGAGTCATCTCCCGCAACATCATGTTCTCCTCAATGGTCTCGTCGTCGTCACCAGTGTAGGGGAAAAAGTAGATGGGAATCTTGTACTCCCGGATATCCTCCATGATGAGCCTCTTGTTGAGGTGCAGCTCATCAGCAGTGAGAGTGTCGGCCTTGCTGATGACAGGAATCACGTTGGCCCGCGTGGCTAGAGCCTGCATGGTCTGGATATCGCACTCCTGGAGCCCGTGGCTGGTGGGGGTGATAAAGTACAGCACGGCGTGGACCCGGTTGTCGAGAAACTTGGGGTTTCGCTTGACCCGCGTCTCCTCACGCAGAATGTCGTCAAACTGCGCCTCCAGGTAGTCACACAGGGTCTGACAGCAGGCGGTGTTGTCCACGTTTTCGCCAAAGCCGGGTCCCTCGACCACGTTGAGCTTGATGACGGTGCCGTCCTCCTCGAACTCGGTCTTGGTTTCCTGGATTCGGAAGCCCGAGTCCTGGTCCTGCAGCTCGGGGGCCACCTGGGTCGTTCCTGCGGGGAAAATGGTCTTGTTGCAGAGACTGTTGATGAAGGTGGACTTGCCCGAGCCGCTGGCGCCGCAGAGCAAGATGGAGAGGTTGAAGCCTCGCTTGACGATTTTCTTCCGTCGCATTTGTTCCGGAGAGAGCTGTGTTAGTGGTGGGTATCATCAGGGTATGGCTGTGGGTATGGGTGGTATAAGGCAGGTGTGGGTATGAGTGGGTATGTGTGGGTATGAGTGTTATGGGTATCATGGGCATGTAGCCACTAGTGGATGATATTAACAAGGCAAGGTCAGTCAGTGATTCAGAGCAGACATGATATCGCTTCATGATCACTTCTGTCAAGTCACCACACCGACCAAGTCACATCCAGTCCAAGCCTCCTACCTTTCATGGTATCAGTTTGTCTAAACGGGCACATTGAACGGGTCACGTCTCCAACCACCTTGGTCTCGTTAACTGAGACATGAGACATCCCTGCTTCTCGTATTTGTGTCGGACTGAGACATGCCCCAGACTGTGCCTGTCACGTCATGCGTGCGACCGTGACCCCCACTAAGCCACATAGGTACCACATGGCTCAGTGCCACGTATCAACACATTTTTTTGGTCTAACAACATCAATCATGTCACTTACGGTTCCAAAGCCGTGCAGAAACTTGCTGGCTTCAAACGTCTCGTTGGACTTGCTGGTGCCTCCGCTGGTGGGAGTGAGGCTCATTGTGATGAAATAGGTGGGTTTTAGACGAGAAAAAGTTGAAAAAGACGTCAGAAAAAAAGTCGAAAAGAAGTAGAAAAAACAGAGTGTAAGTTGTATGTCGTTATATGAAGTTATATGATCCAGTGTTATGCAGCGATTAGGCTTCAACAAACCTTAACTCCTCTGCAGGCCGGGTAACCTCATCCCAAAAGAGATTTAGGGCCTGAACCCAAAAAGCAACCTACCTCACAGCATAATAATATATCACCACACTACAGTGACAGGGAAGCATACAGCAGCATAAGCAGCAGCATCAGCACTTGCCCTACAGTGCAGCCCCATTGGTACCCGCAACGTCTTTCGTTTTAACCACGTCGAGTGAGCGCACAGGGCCCGATTGATCTCTCATTGAGCATTAAAAATACACCACCACCCTGGTCACCCCACAACATCCCTCAAGCAGCCACCACATAGAGCGCTCCCTGGCCATGCGGAAGTTACACAAAGACCTGGAGGACGAGTTTCCCGTCCTGCCGTCGTCGCCAAAACCAAATGTGAACGTGGATGCGACTAAAAGATCTCGTTCGCCCAACAGACGAGATCTGCCTGGAGCTGCAGGCGGAATTGGAGGTATTGGAGGAGTATCTCCGGTTAGAAGTCCGGTCAGAAGTCCGATCAGAAGCCCGGTTCGAAGTCCGGTTCGAAGCCCAGCTCGATCGCCAGAACGACAAAGCTCGCAACCTGTAACTACTCCTGTTACCACTCCCACCAGATCGACTCCCAGACCCAGAACTGCAGTCGAAGCACAGTCGCCTTCACGAACCCTGGCTTCTCCCTCTAGAACAGGCCCAACTAGTCATGCATCACCGTCGTCTTCGCCCCGAAGAAAAACGTACACAGACAGATACATTCCCAGCCGCACAGGTGTCAACTTGCAGGCAGCCTTTTCTCTGCTCCACAGCGACCCCGTACCCTCTCCGTCGTCCAGACCGCAGGAAATCGAGCACCAGAAACAGCAGGAAGCTAACCAGACGTTTTCGCAGCTGCTCAAGGCCGAACTGTTTGGAGATGACGTCCCCAATGTCATTCCCTCGCCTATGAGCGACAGAAACCAGTCGGCACAAACAGGAAACACCGGCCAACCCCACAATAATGCTAACGACGACTCCGGCAGCTCGGAAAACGAACCCATGGGCTTTCTGGGAAGTAATCAGAATGCCAACAGCGAGATTTTCCCCCAGAGAACCCCGTTCGACCTCAACTCGCTCCCCTCGGGCAACAATACACCCCCCAGAAACTCGGCCAGTCGCTCGGTACCGACCACTCCGACCAGAAACCTGTTTTCGTACCGATCCAGCATCGAACGGCTCACCAGCGGAGGCAGTGGACGAAAAGCGGCTCTGGACAGTCTATATTCCCTGTCTCCTGTCCGTCCAGAGTCGCAACAACTGCTTCTTTCACCCAGAAAAAGCCCCCGACCGGTGGCAAAGATTCCCTACAAGGTGCTGGACGCCCCCGAGCTCGCCGACGACTTTTATCTCAATCTGCTCGACTGGGGTTCGAACAACGTGCTCGGAGTGGGTCTCAACTCGTGTGTCTACCTGTGGCAGGCTCGAACCGGCGGCGTTTCCAAGCTGCTGGACTTGTCTCAGGATGGAGACAAGGTGACGTCATTGCAGTGGATCACTCGAGGCAACCATCTCGCTGTAGGCACGGAACGAGGACTGGTGCAGGTCTGGGACGCAGAACACAACAAAAAGGTGCGGACCATGAGCGGCCACCAGTTGCGGGTCGGCTGTTTGGCGTGGAAGGACCACATTCTGTCGTCTGGCAGTCGAGACAGATGCATTGCCCACCGAGACGTGCGTGTGGCGGACCACTATGTCGAAAAGTTTTATGCTCACAGACAGGAGGTGTGTGGACTCAAGTGGTCGTTTGACGACAACCAGATTGCGTCTGGAGGCAACGACAACAAGCTGGTGGTCTGGGATGGTATTACTGATAAGCCCATTTATCGGTACTCTGACCACGAGGCTGCTGTCAAGGCCATTGCATGGTCCCCTCACCAGCGTGGACTGTTGGCTTCAGGAGGAGGTACTGCCGACAAGCGAATTCGGTTCTGGAACACAACGACTGGTGCACTACTCAACGAAATTGATACAGGCTCGCAGGTGTGTAATCTCATGTGGAGCAAAAACTCGAACGAGGTGGTGTCCACACATGGGTACAGCCAGAACCAGATTATCATCTGGAAGTACCCTTCGATGCAGCAGGTGGCGCAGCTCAAGGGACATACGTATCGGGTCCTGTATCTGAGTATGAATCCCGATGGACGTACCATTGTCACCGGAGCGGGCGATGAGACGCTGCGGTTCTGGAATGCTTTCAACAAAAATCCTACCGACGACCAAGGTAGCAGTGGAGTTCTGGACATGTATCAGCACTTGCGGTAGTGAGTGCGGTAGACGAAGAGTCATGTCCAGCCTATTTATTTATATTGTAATATGTACATTAGATATCGGTGGAGGATGAGCAAGTGTAGACTGAAGAATGCATGGAACATGCAGTGGGAACTAACCTCCAAGATGGGATGTATCAACAAGGTAATTGAGGACCAGGTGTATTGGAAAAATACTGATAAAAGAGCGGTTTAAAGGGTAATGAGAGGTAGCACGGTGACGTGTAGTCAGCTGCATCTCACGGTAAGGAAGAATGTCTTTCCCTAGTTCTCATGTAAAGCAAAAACAGGAAGACATCTCCAAATCTACTGTAACACAACTGAGTCCAACTTTCTCAAAAATACTGTCATTAATATGGGGATTTAATGAAAGGATTCTGTTGAACCAGGCGATTTCAATAGTACCATTGATATCTCTGACACTGTATTTTACCAACTTTTAAACCCGACACCCGAGTAGAAGTGGTGTATACGAGGAGACATATTTCGGTTATAAAAGCGATATAGAAGTCCTACCGACTTTCTAGAAGGTATTATTAGAACTGTAAAATCAAGGGGAACACGCTGGTTTGATTGGATTCTATCTACAGCTATTTTTGAAGTAGTTAGGTCCGGTTATGCGTGGAGATAGAATCACGGACGTGGTTGCCAAAACGTTTAGAGCAGTACAGGGAGAGACATACATGATATCAAACTGGTCCTCTTGCTATGGAAAACTCTCTGGACACGTTGTTATAACGATGAAGGTATTTCTGAACTAGCTGGTTGCTGTCGCGTGTGGGGTTGTAAATGAGAGTGTCTGGGTTATAAGTGTGTAAAAGATAGCAGTGTAGGTATGTATGGTACCATTAGATGCGCCTGGATCTAACAAATACTCCGATCAAGTCTTCGTGACAATGAGGGTATTATTGATGGAGTTACCATGAGTAGTGTGGTGAAGGGTATTACACATATTTTCAATAATGTCAATGAAGTAGTTGTATTCAAAACCTAAATGGTACCCAACGATCCACCACAGTCAGGGGATAATAACCATTATCTTTCCATATATGTGGGAGTATTTCTGAGGGAGTTAGGGGAAGGTGTGTGAATACTTAGAATTGGGAGTGGAAATGTAGAACATAGGTAGGTGATGATAAAATGGGCATGCAGGGTACCGTTGTATTCTTCGTAGTCGGGAGTGTACTCTTGTCTACTCGGACGGGTGGTATTATTATTAATATCTAGATGAAATGAGTATGAGGTGTTGAGAGCAGTTCGGCGTGGCTACAAACTGCCCAACTTATTCAGAAATAGCTTCATCCCAGAAAGCACTTGAACGATATAATGCCATGAGCCAGGCTGAAGTGATGTTACCCATGAAGTCTTGTTTTCTATCTTCCTTCCTTTCTACGCCAAAACACACACCTCCAGCATATTGAGTAACTGCTCAAACTTACCCAGAAATACCTGCATAGCTAAGAGGACTTAACCAACGTTTTCTGTAGAGTCAGCTCGTTCCAATGATACCCCTCATGCCTCTCTTGCATCATTTTAGCAACTTTTATGTCAACTTACTCGCAGTAGTATTTGAGATATATGTGAAGCTAACTTTCTCAGAAATACCTGTATAGCTAAGGGGAGTTGACCAAAGGTTCCCGTAGAGTCAACTCATCCCAATAGTGCCTCATATGCTTCCCTTGTATCATTCTAGCAACTTTTAACCCAACTTACTCGCTCTGCTATATGTGGTAGAGGTGCCTCTAACTTTCTCAAAAATACTCATATAATCATGGGGACTTGAACATGTTATTTTTACGAGCTTGGAGAATCCAACGACACCATTCAAATTACTTCTCTTGCATTTTTGCAACTTTCTGGCCAAATACACAACTTACAACAAAATTACTATAATCCCATTTCAAAAACACATAATAATAATAACTACTTACTGGAACTCTGCTGAATCATGAGAAAAAGTCTCGTCATGGGAAACATTCTCTTCTGTCTCCACAATGGCCTTTTCTTCGTATCGTTCTTCGTATCGTTCTTCGTCATATCCAGCCCCCGCGTTCTTAGGCAATCGGTTAGCGATACCAACAACATCCCAGGGAGTTCGAGGATTGGACTCTGCGAAGATCATGTCGATTTCCTCGAGACTTCGGCCCGCTGTTTCGGGGTAGAAAAAGTACACCACTGGCACCATGAAGGCGTTGATGCAGGCGAAAATGATATAAGTCTTCCACTTGATGGAGTTGAAGGCCACCGGGGTGATCATGACAACCATGAAGTTGAAGGCCCAGTTTCCCGAAGTTGACAGTCCGTTAGCGGGTGCTCTGATTTCCAGAGACGAGATTTCTGCAGGATACAGCCAGGTCATTCCGAGCCATCCAATGGCGAAAAAAGTGTTGAAAACAAACAGAAAAACAGCAGCGGCAATTCCAGCTCCCTGCATGTCGAGACCTCCGTCTTCTGGCTTGGATGCTGCGTAAACACATCCAGTTAGAATCGCCATTGTGCAAGCTTGACCCACAGCTCCAAACAGCATCAGTTTTCGACGTCCAAAACGCTCAATAGTGTAGAAAGCTACCCAAGAAGCCATAAAGTACTCTGTACCGTTGCAGGCAGCCAGAATTCGCGAGTCTGTGGCGTTCATTCCGACACTGGTTTGGTAAATGTACGCAGCGTAGTAGGTGATGAGATTGATGCCTGTGACCTGCTGCATCACCTGGTTCCAGTACGCCAGCATAGTTCGGTGGAAGTTTTTCTTCTTGCCAAAAGTGAACATGAGTTTCATCTGGCCCACAAACGAGAGCTCCTGGCCCATTTGAAACTCGCCAGATTGGATTTTTTGTCGAGCTTCTTTTCCGTCCACACCCAGCTGGGCTAGTTGTTCCATCATGATGGATTCTTTGACGGCAGTGATTTGGTTGAGCACGTAAGGGTCGTCAAGAGGCACGTCTTCAAGGGCTGCAAAAACGCCAGCAGCTTCTTCAAACCGTTGTTTCTTTACAAGCCATCTGGGCGACTCGGGAAGAGACATGATAGTGAAGGTCAGAAACAGCGAAAAAACAATTTGAAAAGCAATGGGAAATCTCCAGTCGGCGTCGTTGGTACGGACCCAGTAAAAGCCGAAATCGATCCAGTAAGAAAGCGCAATTCCCGCAGTAATCAGAGCTCCTTCTAGCATGACTAGTTTACCTCGACGTTCAGGTTTGGCACATTCAGACTGGAGCATAGGAACAGTAGCAGTGATGAAACCGTTACCAATACCCGAAACAACTCGTCCGACAATAAACTGGCCCAAAGAGTACGAAGCACATTGCAAAATGGCGCCAATGGTCATGATAATGGACCCGAAAAAAATCATGTATCTTCGTCCAAGCTTGTCTCCAGCCCACATGGTGAACAGAGCTCCAATCATGCATCCGATTTCGTAGATACCGACAGCAGTGCCCTGGATGGTGGTGTTGAACGTCTTGACTTTAGGAGGCAGGTAGTCCGAGGTGTCCATTTTGGGAAACTGTTGGATAAAAGTGTCCAGGGTGAGAAGACCTCCCATGACTCCCTGGTCGTATCCGAAGAGGAGAAAACCTATACCGGCCACAGCAGCGACCAGATTGTGCAGTTTCTGGCCTCTAGCACCGAGAAACGAAGTTTTCACTTCCGTAGAGGAGCGTGCGAAGGATGGAATGAACATCTGAGTAGGAAGATGGTAGACTCAGAAGAAGTAGAGTTGACAAGTTGAGGACTTGTAGTTAACTGAGGAGGTAGAAGTAGAAAACCAGTTGGTGAAGAACTTGGAAGTCTAGATGGTATACCGTAGCACAGTAGACAGTAGAAGATCAATGACCGTACTAACTGGTAAGTTAATAGTAAATGAAGTTCCCTGATAGTAGTCGATAGCAGTCGATAGCAGTCGTTAATAGTCACAGGAACACGACGCGACACCCCCTTTATACCCTTTTAAAGTCCTTCATCCCATCCCCTTTATTTTTGACTCTCCGCTGATCTGTGGGGAAGGTTTCCTCAAAGCGCGAGATCAGCCGTTCACGGCTTCTCTTTCGGGACGAGGCGGGAGTGGAAGGAGGGTTTGGCGAATAATTGTACGTATTTTTGATGCAGTAAAGAAGATGGAAGAGTACTTGTACGTATTTAGTAAAGAGGAATATATGTACCTACTAGTACAGAATTCCTTTACAGATACTGCACTATCGTAAATAGCCACGAGCTATTACTCAGACGACACGTCTAGCCTCTGATTATCTCACACCGACTCTCTCAAGCTCTGGAGCCCCTTAAATAGCTTGAAGACGGAATGGAATTAGAAAGACAGACTAAATCAAAGACATGGTCAAAACAGGCTCAATGGGAGAGTGACGTCATGAGAGTGAGAAGGAGTTGTACCGTTAGCACCTTGGCAACATTTTGAAACATCTACGGTAAGACTAGTAAACGGACTAGAGGTTGTACCTGACTAATTGGGTGGAAAGTACCTTTCTGACTACGGGATTCGTCGTTTTTTTTCGTCACAGGAACTCCAGAAACGTACCACCAGCTAGGTTTACATTCTATACTGAGTTGACAATAGTCTTCTTTCTCTGTCTGGGGTGGTTTGTAATACTGTAAATGTATACTGGAAGAGAAATAAAACGTAGAAATATATAGGTTGACATTCACGTGACAACAAGAGTGACAATTCCACTTCCACCATCTCTTACTTCTGCTACTGCTACCACTATCCTTTTTTTACCTCATATATCCGAAAATCTTTTGCCTTTTCTTTGTTCTGAAATAAACCTCCGTTTATATGAAACCCTCTGCCGCATACAAAGCCGTGGGAGGCTTGGCTTCTGTACGTCATGCAGACACGTATCAAAGGACAGGTCAAATGGTAGAAAAAGAAAGAGCAAAATGATAAGAATGATCAGCAACATGAAACGAAATCAACCCAGATAACCAATCTATCTATAAGAAGATCTCTCTAGTCCCGTTCAGTATCAGACGTTTACTAATGTCAAAACTCAGCTCCGTGGATACATAAACTCAACTGTTGACCCCCACGATCCACTTCCCCGCATTTCATAGAGTTGGTTGAGGTTGAGTATAAGAGGGTTCCCATTTGGGTCTCCGCGGCTACAGAGTTACCACCTGTCCTTGTAGATATTTATAGACATTACAAACTGTCATTATAGATATACAGAGCTGTTTTATATGTAGAAACATCACTAGTATCGTATCGTATAGTATTGTTCAGTCTCAAATCCTCCTATCTTAATACTGTTTCCATACCCTTACTCATCCCACTCTACGGCTGCTTAAGACATGGGTAGCTATCTCTATTTGAAGATTCTGCTTTTACCGAAACCTTGGACTGCAGCGGGTCGTCATTTATGGAAGTGAGATCGATATGTACCTGGTCAGCTGGGAACTCGGGCCGTTTTGAACCCTTAAAAGTGAGACACAAGGGAGTGTGGGGAGAGTGATCATGTTGAGGAGAGATATACCTATTTTAGAAGTTGGTTAGTCATCGATAAAACTCGGTAAGTCATCTCACTGTAACTCATGACGTCACTGGAACCCTTGGATCCCTTTCGCCCTTCATTCCCAACTCGTGCTGAGACAAGGCTGCTTGGAGATTGATCTAAACGTTACCTCAGCGAACGTGCCAGTTACTATCACCACCCTTCGCACAAGCGTAGAACGGCACAGACCAGTTCAAAGTGCCAAAACATTTATTTGTACAGTAAAGATCTCCATCCAACTGTACTCACCCAATACCATAGAAGATATCTTTATTTCTCATTATTTATCAATTTCATTATTTATTAATTTCAAATATTACACTAAATTATAAAAAAACTTATACCAACAACAATTTGTTACCACTCGGAAGGAGGAGGCCCAAAGTAACCGGGGTCTTCGGGAATGGGCACATGGGGAGGCAACTTGATTCCTCCACCGTCCATTCCTTCGTACATGACATCATTACCCCACCATTCGAGATCCTTGGGGTGGTAGCTGACGGAGAAAAAGATGATGATGGAAGACAGAGCAATACCCGTGTCCATAGCAGCTTCAAACACGTAGGCGTACTTTTTCCACCAGGACAAGTACCGCGACTTGAGGTAGCCGTTGAACAAAATGGCAACGTAGAGTCCTCCAGTCTGGTAAGTGAGATTTAGTGGAGCCCAGGCCAGCATTCCACTGATGAAAATCAACGGGTTAAAGTAGAGAAACTTTTGTCGGTAGTGGTGGATTATTTCCGAGTGTTTGGGCCAGAACTTGATCATGTACCTGGGCACGTGGACCTGCACAATGTAGAAAAAAAGCCCGCATCCTGCTCCAAACAAGAACATCCATTTCATGACGGGGTACTTGTCGAACATCTTCTTGGGTCCAATCACACCCCAGGCAATGGAGGCTGTGAAAAAGGTGGTTTGGTCGGGACAGGAGAACTTGAGCTTGTTGTCGGGCTCACACAAACGGTCCAGACCGAGCTGGAACTGTATAACTCCCAGAGCGACGAAAAGATTGACCAGAGTGGCCCACAGCTGCAGCCAGAAAATCGACCGGGGAGGAAGATGGGCGTAGTGCGTCAGTTTCTGGTCAGAGGTGTAGTTCTGGGCCTGCGCAGCAATAGTAACCGAGAGAGCTTTGATGAGGTTCAGAGCCTGGAAACTTCCGGGAAGGGCGTATCCTATAATGAGCTCGGCAAGCACATTCAAAGAGAGACCGGTAGCCGTGTAAGCAGCAAAAACTGTGAATGGAATGATAAATGCACCCACTAGACCAAGCACAAAAACAATACTCCACACAGGAGTGTCTACGGGCCAGACTTCCACGAGAACGACTCCCAGCACAAACATGATGATAAGAATGAGGTAGAACCACCAGTCGGGCACCTCCTTGTACTTTCGCATGTATCGGGAGTAGGGATCGACTCTACCGTGGTAGTTGGATCGGTGAATGTACCGGATGGCCTTGGCGGTATCAACAATGGCGTCTCGCATGGCCCTCCAGTCCATCAGAATCGTGTAGACAAATGAGCACGTGTAGATGGAGAAAAAGGCCGAGTAGAGCACGATGTTGGCGGCGGCGTAGTAGGGCGGAGAGTAGTCGAGGTACTTTTGCCTGTCAAACTTGAAGTTGGTCAGAATTCGCGTCACGTTGTACGCCTTGCCCTTGTTGTCAAACAGCCGGTTGGAGTTGATGGGAATATGCGCAGACCACGAGTTGTTGGAGTAGTAGACCGCCAGGATGACCAGGCCTCCAAAGAATGTACCTGCGTAGCGAACGAGAGAAGTGTAGAGAGGCATAGTGATAGGTGAGATATTACCAGTCGCCTGGTTCCAGTCAAAGGTGGGGATGGGGTTGAAGCCCAGTCCTCCGACTGATCCAGTCACTATAGCGAGATCTTTGTTGGCCGGAGCGATCCAGGTCATCCAGTTGAATGTCTGCAGGAACTGCATGAGGTAGTCGGGGACCCAGAAGAAGAGGAAAGAAAAGACAAACAAGATCATGAAAAACGTGTATCGCGAAATTGTCCAGCCGTTGATGTTTTCTTTTCTGTTGGGAGCCAGCAGCGCCTTGTTAACGGCCAGAGTGGGCAGCAGAGAAGGCCACATGGCTTTGACGGGGTAGACAGCGACTCGTTTGAGCAGGCCAGAGAGTCCGAAGCCCATAAACTGTGTCACCAGAGCCAGCAAAAACTGGTATCCAAAGCCCTTGGCGAACTCCTGGTTGTAGAAGATGGGCATAGCCTGGGTAAAGATGTTGGAGGAAATGTACGGTTTAGCAGACGCACAGCCAACCATGATAGTGGCAAGAAGCTGTTCTTTCTGACTCCACACTCCGGGATTCAGAGTGTATCGTTTTCCTCTGAAAGTGAAACCCCAGTCGGGAAGACAGTACTGAAGAACACGTCCACAAGGGTAAAGTAGCAGCTGACAGACTCCGGAGCTCAGAGAAATGGCAGGAAGACGCACGCAGAAAAACTCGTTGACAAAAGTAGCGATAGCGACCCAGATTGTGCCCAGAACCCACGCTCGCCAGGTTTCGGCGGTACACTCTTGGTCGTCATAGGGATCCGTCACAGAACGAACCTCAGGGTAAGGACTCCACCAGTGGAAGATGGTGCCCCAGTAGCGCATGAGCATGATCTGTTCGGGGTCTTCCTTTTCGGGGTCTTCTCCCGACGCAAACGAGTCCAGTAGCGTGTTCACTTCGACTCGGTACTCGTATCGAAAGTTGTTGTCTTCGTCGTGATACGCCATGTTGACCTTGACAATGTTGAGTGCCTTTTCCAGCGACATTTCCGTGAACTTTTCGGCCATGAAGTGGACCTCTCGAGGGTACGAGGCGTCATCATCCGAAGGCGGAATACCCAGTTTCGCGGCCAGCCACTCGATGACGGAATCTTCAACTTCTTCGACCTCGGCGTGGATGTCTTCTTCTTCCTCCTCGGCGTCTTGAGGATCGGCCTGCATCCAGACGTCCTTGACCTTCTTGGCCTTTTCGACCGTGCTAGAGAGGAACGCCATTGGGGAGTTGTTAGGGTGGTAGTTGGTATCAGCGGACTTGGCGGGTATTTCGTATAAGTAGGGATATGCTCGGTAGGGCTCTTTTGGTAAGGCTCTTTGGTAGGGCTCTGTCACGGCTCCATTGGTATGCATTGATATGGTTCTATCGTCACAGTTCCATTGTCATGGGTCACACGGTCAACCCCACATTGCGATTGGTATCAGAATCTTTGTACGAAAAGCTCGTAGTATGGGTATGACGAGTACTAGCGTTCTAGCCTCCTTGTCACATTTAGTCTGAGATGTGTCGCCGTGTACTAAGCTTTATAGCGTGGTTTTAGACCGAGATAAAGGGGTATCGTGTGGTTTAGAGGTTGTAGAAGACTAGAGGAACAAGGGTCGAAGAAGGGAACTAGAGTAGAGACACAGACACAATGAAGCTAAAACCACAGAAACAAAGCATAACCTCAGAAACAAAACACAACAACAAAAAAAAACTCAACAATATCAGAAAATAATAAGGGAAAAAAATCAATCAGAAAAAACAATAATAAATAAAAGAAAAAGAAAGAAAAAAACACAACTCCATTGGTCAAACTTGTCACCCTGTCACCCCTCCATTGTCCACATAAATCACATCTATGAACGGCTTCCCACTAGCTTCTAGTCTGTACAGTAGCCTATCAGTAGCCTGTCAGTAGTCCGTCACAGGGTTATTTCCAAAAACGTTGTAAAGTCGATTTTGAGAATGAGTCAGACTTTCTGGGACACCATTGAGTTGAGAGGGTTTGAGATGTAAGATTGAAAAATAAGACATGCAAAAGAATACGTGATAAACATGAATTTTGAAGAGACATGAAGAAAAAAGATGAACGTGAAAAAAAATGAACGTGAAAAAACATTACTCTAGAAAAGGCAACCGCCCTAACTTATCTAACTAATCTTGAACTCTTACTCCCCCTCGGTGCGGCACCAACTAGCCACTCCTGGAACCAGTACTGGGCATATCACCATGGAGTTAAAGCATGTGGGGAGTCACTACAACCCCAAAAGAACCAGTAACAGATCGTATGGGTGCTCCAGACCGTGTCAGACGCTTCGAGATGTCTCCTTACGTCTAGACATGGTCTTATGACTAGGAGTATTGGTGAAGATGGAAGGCATCAATAAGGCATGCCGTGGGGGGTTTTGAGGAGAACAAGGAGAGGTACGGAAACATAATCGTGGTCAGCAGGTACCTCCACTGTGGGAGACGTTCCTCCACCTGGGAGAAAGCACATATTTGATTGGTACCCAGAATACTGTACAGTACGCAACATCTCTTTGAAAGGTGTGGAGAGAGATCCAGAACACCAATCTAGGATTATAAATAAGAGAACAGATGAAAATATACGGTGGTCTGGTTTTAAATCTGGTTTCAAATGGCGATTGATACTGAACGGCGACGGGCTAATTCTCATTGTAGTTTTCCAACAAGTGATTTGCCGCTTCTATCACATTATGAACCGAGTCTGGACAATTAAGAGTGCCGAGGCTGAAAGTAGGAAAAGGTTGATATAGAGATAGTAAGGAGAGGGTTGAACTTTCCTGAGCTTGGTGTACAATGAGGGTGTTAGACTTGTGTATGTTGTCAAGTATAACCGGGGTCGGAGGTAAAAGCTTGGAAGTTACACTCATAACAGAACCCAACTCTGTCAATAATACTCGTATCACTACAGGGACTTGACAAATGGATTCTTAGCAGGCATTATATCCTATCTGATCCATTAAATTACTCTCTGCTGACTCTTTGACTACTTCTAAGTAGACATTAAACTTGTCTTCGATGTATACAAGATGTGGATGTAAGTTATAGTGATGTGTCCAAAACAGTATATTCAAAGGTAAGTAACCCAACAAATATTCCACAATTACATGGTACATTGTAGTAGTCCATTCTCTCATCAATTTTCACTCAACATATATAAAAGTATTTCTTCCACTTTTGTCCATGTTTCCACTTTTGTCCATGTCAGCTGTCATGCATCAGTGAGGCACGCTTTGAACTACTCCTAACTCAAAACTTGTCGGTCTAGACTTGTCTCAAGCTAGTGTCTACAGTTCAGCAATATCTGCAAGAGTGTCTAATTGGAGTAAGGAGAGATCGGTGGTAAGAAAATTCTGCCAATAATATTACCAAAAAGTACCTAAACGAGCTTCATTCTGATCATGAAGTTTTAGACTGAGGGCTCCCGAGCTGAAGTTGAGAACTTGAGATAATCACCATACTGAATAGAATATGGTGTATATCTGTTACTTACTTAGCACCATTACTCTATGATGATGACTTATCTATATCTAAGGGTACGTTGATCCTATTGGGTTAAGGCACTATGTTGCACCTCACACTACAGCTTCTGCTACTGGGTTATGACCGAAGAAAGACCAAAGTAAGACAGCCGATTTACTATTGCAACTTCAGCAGTACCTCTGGTTCTTATTATTCCGTTTAGAGAGTCCTCTGACCTTGATAGAAAGACATGGTAAGAGTTGTAAACCATGACAGGACGAGGAACACCTCGAAACACATCTAGCTCTGTAGATACTGGCTTGAGTAGTTGAATCCTGGATAAATCAACCAGTATCGAGAGTTTACAATGGAGTATATTCAAGACTCGCCTTTTTACATCTAGTATTCTGAAGCAGTCGGTGAAACGAAGAAAATCGTTGTCTCGATTTAGGGGAGAATAAAGAGATAATGCGACATAAAAATGGCTATATTCTGAATCTATAGATGTCAGGGAACACGTCGGTCAACTTGGCCTAGCTAAATGGGTATTTTTGACCGAGTTGGGTTCAGTTCTGTGGGCTGCAGTATTTCGTTGAGTAGGAGTTTCTACTTGAATAAAAGGTCATAGAGTGTCATAGCTGCTAACAAAAGAATCACAACACCCAGAGGAACAATTTGGTCAACTCCTTGTGTCTCTCCGAATATTTTTAAAGAAGATACAGACAGGTGTATAGTCAAGGGTAAAGGTCAAGTGGAACTAAGAACTCGTTATAAAAACTGGGCTAGTGATTGTATACACATCTAATCAGTACGAAAACGTTTGTTAGTGCTGAGAGAACACCTTTTTTACACCTCTCTGTTTGTACAACTATTTCTGAGTAAGTTGAGGGCAGCGTTGAGGTCTTGTATAATTGGGGTATAAGTGCAGAAAACTGTAAAGAGGTAGCAAGGATACTTTCTTGGTGTTATGGGGATCCCCCAGTGACATGAAGTTGTCTCAGATGTGCTTCATATCGTTTCATTACTTCTCTATAGTCGAAACACCTCCAACTTAGGTCTTATATCCAGTTATAACAAAATTCCAACTAATACCCTAACTAGATTTTCGACACTTCCTTTAGTTAGTTTTCTCCCCAAGCTCTCTTAGTCATCACTTTACCCCTAGCACTCTCAAATACTCCCCTTATTCCACCTCAACACCTCTCCATGTCATTTCCCCCACAAATTCGGCATTTTCCCTTCCCTCAAATTTATCTCAATTACCAAGTATTTATTTTTTTTTCAAACAAATCCCAAAATGCCTAATTTCCCCTTGCTGCAGCAACTGCCCGATACTGATCATGTGGGTGTTTTGTAAAGAGCAAAAGAAACGAAAAAAACCGCTAAATTCTTAAAAAAACAACCAATCAAAAACCCCCAATTTACCCACACTCTTCCTGCCTGCAAAACCACTCCCCCAGTTCCCCCCGCCATTTCGCCACTCCTGCAAGCATGTTTTGATTGCGTCACGTGCAAACTCTATGGTGCATATTTATATCAGACTGTTTGGAGCTCAGAAATCAGGAAAGAAAAAAACGTCTAGAAAACGTCTGGAAAACACCTTCAACACCCCCCACACAACCAGCGCTGCGACCGAGTCCGTCCCATGCAGTCGTTATCGGAGCTGGAAGCTCGGTCGTCCAAGGGCGTGCCTTCTTTGGTCGAGCTCGCCCGCAAAACTTGCCAGAGGCACAGTCATCGTGAGTATGAGAGAGGGAGGAAATGAGAATTACGTGGAGAAGAGTTTGTGACACAGAGCGTAAAGATGGATTTTAAACAGAGCAATAAGACACGTCATTGGGGGAGGAAGGTGAAGAGAGTCAGGAGAGTCAAGAGGGGTTAACCTTGAGTGAGAAGTGAGGTGAGAGAAGTTACACGTTGTGGGTCATGGGTGTGTTTGTGATTATAAAGACATGTGTCCTGCTACATGTTTCTTCTCAACTTCAACTTCAACTTCATTGATTTCTCAGTGGCTCTATCATCCATCTCTTTCTTAAGGACAGATAAACAAGGCCAAGACTAAAGATGACAGTTAGAGTGGAGCTTGAAGCAGGATATTATTACGTCTTCAAGGACCAGGAACTGCTCTACTTTTAGTCTGGAAGAGCTGTTGAGCAAAGGGCTGTCTACAGTGTTCTCATCGGGTGTCATATTCACAGTCTCAGTGTTATGGCGACTTTTGACAGCCTGTCATCACATACCCTAACATTGAATATGGGGTTACTCGGCTCAACCAGTGGAACAGTGACCAGAATCATCAGAACCACTTGAACCAGATACTCACTTGAAATTCACTCGAGTGCACTTTCGGCGACTGAGTACTACTCTTGTACCTGTTTAGCGACTCTCAACTGTCTAGCCATTATGGCTACTGGACTGCTTCGATGACTCTTGTGACTTGCTTCAGTTCTGGAAGGAGTTCTGTTCAAGGACATTGCCACAAGGAGAACCAGTTCTGAAACTGTTACACTGCTTCTTGTTCCAGTGACTGACTTCTGCTTCAATTTCTGTTCTTTTTTGTTCACTCTGATCAATCTGTCCATCCCCTTACATATACTAACCCAGAAATCCAAGACATTGGCGACACTCCGTTTCACCTCGCAGAACCAATCTTGCGCAAGTTCAAGTGCCGCCAAATGCTCCACATCGAGTCCATCTCTCCACACATTGAACGAGACTCGGAACCGATATGGAAACACTTCATCGCACGGGACTTTGCCGACCGCCCAATCCCCAAGAAAAACTACAAAGAGACCTACTTGCGGTACCAGGAGGAAAAAGAGGCACGCTTACGTGAGAGCAGCAACCGGCTGAAACGTAACATTGCACGTGAACAGCAACGCAAGTCCGAAATCATGATTACTCAGCTGGACGTGGACCCACGGGCTGAGTCATCGCAGCGACGCCAGTACATTCAACGTGCAAAGTCGTCTGTGGTCGGTCGTTTGCGGCTGGAAATGCGGTCCAAGGGCAGTATGTTTTCGCCCAGCAATCCGACATTTTTGGAAACCAACAGAAAGTCGTTTTTTGACCGCACAAACAGGAATCAACCACGTGACCCGCCACGTGACCCTCAGACTGCACCACGTGACACTGTCCGTGTTACCGGAGGATTCAACTCAGATCACCGCATTTCGTCTATTCCAGTGCCTGTTGAAGCCATGAGCACTTCTTCACTCAAAAGACCGCTCAAAAGACCCACTCCCATGCCCAAAACAAACACCAATGGCCATTCGAGTGGCAGTGCATCGCCTACAAAGATCCAGAGAACAGATCTGGGCATGTTTCGACGCGGTCCAGGTCCTGGTCCTGGTCCTGAGACTGTTCCTGTTGTCACTTCAACTACTCCGCCACAATCTCCTCCGCCAATAAACCGGCACGTTTCGCCTCCTTTGCCGTCTGTGCAAGCGCCTGCGCCTCCTCCTGTACCACCACTAACCCGAGCGTCTCCTCCTCCGCGGAGACAGAAACCCAGCTCGATATTTATTACTAGAAAGAAGTAGATTATTTATTGTATTTTAGCATGTTTGAACATACCGCGAGCGTAGGGAGTGGTATGGAGTGGGACGGAGTGACCATATGTTTTAAGGACTGGGCTATGTTTGCTGTGCACTTGTCTAGAAGGGAGTATGAGTGAAGTACGAGTATGTACCCAGTATTACTATTATATATATATATTTAATTTAATTTAATTTATTTTGTTTAATTTGTTTGACATGTTTGATTTGTTTAATTTAATTTTGATTTTTAATCAATTTTTAATTCCTTAAAATAAGGTTCAACAACCTCCCAAGTGAAAATCGAACCTGCGATATGCATACATCACGAAAATTCCTGATCCACATACTCACCACACAACCCATCACACACCACCACAAAAATGCTTGGAACCGTGCGAACGACTGCCGTGGCTCGACAGGTGCCCCGTCTGGCGCTGCGAACCAAGCGAACCAAGTCCGCCAACGATCTCGACCCTGGAGCTCGAAAGCTCGTCAACCAGATGTCTGCCATGTCGCCCAAGAGAATGGCGCCCAAAAAGCTCGAGCTGAGCCAGGAAGACCTGATTCGACACCGAATCGTGCAGGTGGCGTGGCGAGAGGAGCGTCTGGCACAAAAGCTGGCGCGGGAGGAGCAGCACAAGCAGCAGTACGAGATGTTGCAAGCCACATGTGAGGAGCTGCGAAAGGTGGACGGCTTCCTGTTCAACGCCGCCGTGCTGCGAGTCAAGGGCAACAAGTTCCCCATCGAGCTGCGAGTGCCCACCGAGACTCCTCCCACCAAGATCTGGGAGTCCGAGTGGAAGGCTCAGGAGAAGTAGCGGGAGAACAGAGAAGAGAAAATGTACATAGTAAGGTATGATTAGTAAGGATAGAGAGGTAGGAGGGTGCTTCAGGTGTAGCCACTGCGGTGTAGATGTGTATTTGTGTGATTATTGTATGTTTTAATCATTTTTTTGCCTTAGTTCATTCGGATATCTTTAGAGGATGAACATGTCCATACTGAATGTTGAAAGGCTAGTCAATTTTAGTTGGGACTAGTTAGAAAGAAAGTGTGCTGGGGGTACGATTTCGAGGTTGTAGATATGCTGGAAGAGAGGTGATTAGGCCAATAGAAGAAATATCCCCCTGTTCCAAATAAAATGTATTCATCTTGTGTTTTTGTCATACACAATCGCTAGATATTGACGTTGTCAGACTTACAGTTGTGATCTCATTGTTGGAACTTTGGTTGGTGTTTACTTAGCGCTGAAGTTGGGTTTTGGTCTTGGTTCTGGGAGAGATATAACTTGAGATAGAGTGGGAATTGGGGGTATCAAACTCGTTCAAGAGATATTCTGACCTTGTTGGAGCAAAATGATGAACTAGCCATAACGACTAGGTTAGTTCTGTGAGATATAGGTGCAGTTATGTTCAACACTAGAATTGTAGGTGCAAGTACCAAAACTGGGAAAAAGCTATAAAACCGATTATCATGGAATCATACAAATGTCATGACTCGTGGGAGCAGGATGGTCAAGTTGCCATTGTTGTACGAGTATTTCCGAGTGAGCTGGAGACAGTTGTACGAAGATGTAGAATTGGCGGGTCGGTGCTGAAAGTTGGAAAAATGTGTTATATACAACTCGAATGGTACTATTCGAATGCCCCAGCTTCAAAGAATCCAATGGTCAACTCTCCATGTCGCTACGAGCATTTCCGAAGAAGTTGGGAGCATGTCTGCGGAAGTTTGGGCACTTTGAGTGGGCAGTACAAGGAGCCAGAATCTGTGGCTACACGGTGAGAGAATGGTGAATGGTACAAGGAGTAACAACCGAGTCTGAAGAGAAAAATAATCAAGTCGCCTTAGTCAATTAGGTATTTTTGCTAGAAGAAGTTAGGGGGAGTAGAGTAACTGGTATTTAGAGAAGTATCTGTTTCAAAACAGGGTATGAAGTAATAGTAGGAGGAGTACTGGGTATCAAACTAACCGATAGATCCACAGGATGATAATGGTGAACTCTGGAAAGTAGTGGGTTTATTTTTGGAGAAGTTGATGGCAGATTTGTGGACTATCCCTTATAGAAGTCAGAAGGTTGGTGTTTAAACTGTGGATAAAGTCGTATATAGGACATAAACGGGACGGTTACAACCGCCTGGGTACCACGAATACACTGGTCAAGTCCCCCTGACGATGTGAGTATTTCTGAAGAAGTTACACCTAGTTAAGAGATCCGACACCCCTCTGTTAGGAGAGACAATCTCCACTTGAGTCAATGCAGAAAGTGGGAACGAGTTCAATATCTTAACCAGTCAACTCAGGTTATATTCATCTTCCAAATGAACCCACTCTTGTGATTCCTCTCTTATTATGCTAGACTTCTCCTCAAAACAGTATTCTCATGTAAGTTATAGGTCCTGGCTACAATTGCCTCAAATCAAACATTTCCAGAGAACTTTCGATACCAAAATGATGCTCTAAACCGTCTCATTCGAACGGTAGGTTTTGTTTCTCTGTATCGCCAATTTTGACCAATATATACAGTCTCATCAAATCAAAGTCCAGACTCACAGTTATAGAATGCTGGTAAAATGCTGAGAAGTCTAGCAACTGTAGAAATACTTTGAAAGAGGATACTCGTTTACTTATATTGGACCAACTGTTGACCAATTCTTCATCATTCATTTCCCCAGGTGAAACTACTCATATGACGTTAACTATATACACAATACTAAACTGCCGTAGTCTCCTTCAATGAGACCACGCGAAGAGTTGCTACGCAACCTTCTATTTCTCCTCCTCCTGCTGTCGGAAAGCTGCGGCTCGCTTTCGTCGCTCCTGGACCTCGAGGTCTCGTCGCTCCAGCTCCTCGATCCACAGCTTCTCTCGGTGTCGAGCCAGCATCTTTTCCCGCTCCTTCTGCTCCAGCTTCTGCTTGGGGTCCTGGCCGTAGTACATGGCTCCTCCAATGAGAGCAGCGACCGTCAGGCCCTGGAACGCCACTCGGGCAAAAAACATCCGGTTGGCCTGTCGCTTGTTACCGACTCGGAGCGCTCGGGCAGAGAGAATCAGAGCGGCACAGGTGGCAAAACAGCCGAGAGGAACAAGGGGCTGTTCCTTGCATCGCTCGATGATTTTGTAGTATCCGGGCGACTTTTCGTTTTCGCTGGGTTAGTAAGAACACGACCCGCACAATCGAAGCCGTAGGCTGAGAGTGTGCGCCAAAAACATAAATTGAGAACCAGGACACCTGTCCGAAGGCATAAAACTCTGCAAAGAGCTGGTCTTCAAACACGCGATCATTGATATCAGCACAGGTCTAGAAAGTGAATTCCAAGACTATCCATGTTATCATGACATATCCATAAGAGTATCAGTTACCTGAAGTGCTGAGAAATCAAGTCTAGCTCTCAAGTCGTGAAGTGAATATCAGACAAGATGGAGGAGCTCTCAAAACAGCATTCAAATCAGCATTCAGAGCAGTCACAAACCCAGGAAGATGGGGTGGTAGTACTGGGTGTGGCTTAACAGACTATCTTAAAACGAAGAGGGCTTAACAGACCATTTTAAAATAAGATAGCATCAGAAGATATCCAGACACTGTCATAAGAGCTTCACCTTAAAACGAGGACAAGTCTTAAGATAGCTGAACAGATTAAGATGGTAGAAAAGTGAACAGAACAGTGAACAGAACAGTGAACAGAACAGTGAACAGAACAGTGAAGAAAAGCAGGCAGTCTAAATGGTGACTAGATGACTAAGAGAATTGGCCAATGTCTATGAATAAGCTGATGACCAAGTTATGTTCCTCAGGTGGCGTAGATATCCTCAATATCTCACCTCACTCCACAGCCTATCTCACAACACTCTTATCAGTCAACCATTACCAACAAGACATACCGCCAAACCACATCCAGCTTGTCACTCCTGCTATCCCACCATCTGTGTCCGCATCTTC
Source organism: Yarrowia sp. E02 (assembly GCA_017639365.1). Classification (NCBI taxonomy): domain Eukaryota; kingdom Fungi; phylum Ascomycota; class Dipodascomycetes; order Dipodascales; genus Yarrowia; species Yarrowia sp. E02. The sequence goes on along the minus strand of JAAQQX010000007.1, from coordinate 629,268 downwards.
TGTTTGTGCCACTCCTCACACCCCTCATGTCACCACCGTCATACCACCGCCTGATACCCTCACACTGCTCATGCCAATTTCCTGCTATCCACCCCATATCTGCCACACCATATTACCCTCTCAATTACTCACTCAATGTCGTTGCCGTTATCGAAACTGGAAGGAAGATCGGACATGTTGTCTGTTGTGTGGTGGTGTGTTACTGTGAAGTGAAGTAAAAGTGTGGGTGAGCAAATGGGAAAATTTATATTCTGAAAGTGGAGACATTTGGGGGCAGCAAGGGAATGGGAGCGACTAACGTTTGTGGCGAACGAGCAAGTTTTGAGGTCCTACCCAAACGTGGTTTTTGCTCCCAAAGACCTTTTGCAAACATATTCTCTACAGTGACATCTTGCAACTCTCTCTTGTATCTATCAGTTAGGGCCGTATGTACCCTTGTGGCTGGTGGTGGCTGAATCGTGGCTGTGGCGAGAAGATTCTTGAACTTTAACAAACCCTAACCTGACCCGAGCCCTACAAAGCCAAACCTAAATTGGGATACCCTAACCCTAACTCTAATAAAAGGGGCCGTGTTTTTCGGGAATTTACGTGATTTTTCAAAATAAAGAGTGAGTAAAAAACCAATAAAAAACCAATAAAAATTACTAAAAAACCCACTACTGTAAATTTAGTCCACGGCTAATGATCCAAAATGGTATTATACAATAAAAATGTCACCGTGTGGTAGTGATAGAGACATAGATCATAGATCATGATTACCATAGATCAGTAAATGTGTCAGATCACAGTACACGTCACAGTAAACGTGTCACAAACCATGTAGTACGAGTACCACAAACCACACACGGTGAACAGCTCACGCTGTTCCCCTACTCGCCAACAATAAACTGCTTGAACAGCACGTAGGCCTTTTCGAGGTCGTCGTTGACAATAACGAGATCGTGGGCTCCCTCCTCCTTGGAGTAGGCAAGCTCTCCCTCAGCAGCAGCAAGACGCTTCTGCAGCGACTCGTCGGTCTCGGTGCCTCGGCCTGTGAGTCGCGCACGCAGCTCCTCGATGGAGGGAGGAGCCACAAAGAGGTATCGTGCGTTGAGGTCGGACTTCTTGACAGCCTTGACTCCCTGCATATCGATATCCAGAATGCACTGCTGGTTGTTGTCGGCCACCTTTTTGACACCCGCGACAGCGGTGCCGTAGTAGTTGCCTCCAAACTGCGCCCACTCGATAAATGCGCCGTCCTCAATCAGCTGTTTGAACTGGTCCACAGACACAAAGTTGTAGTCCTTTCCGTCCACCTCGCCGTCTCTGGGGTTACGGGTGGTGTACGAAATGGAGAATCCGAACCGGTCGGGGTACTCTGCAAGCAGTCGTTTGAGCAGTGTGGATTTTCCGGTTCCACTGGGTCCAGAAATGACGATAGGGGCGAGGTTGCTCATGGTGGTGTTGACAGAGTAAAGTCGTGGAGAGAAAAAGTTTGACTTTGCAGGGAGAAGGTGTTTTTGTGTTGCCACGCGACAGAGAGCGTGTTGTGGGAGCGCACGGGCACAGAGAGAGATGAGGCGTTGTCGTGGCAGCATTTTCTGGTGTCGTTAGTGTTTCTCGTTTCTGCGTTTTTTCCTGTCTTAGTTTCGTATCTTAGTTTTTAGACACTGTTGATCTTTAGTGAGAAGAGGAGGATGATGGAAAGTTATCAGAACGCAGTAGAGACAATTGGGAGCAAGGAAGAGGTGGAGGTGGCATGATATGTGGCACTGGTTTTGGTTTGGAGCGAATTGGGGCGTTTTTGGACGTTTTGAAGAGAGTCTTTGGATGATGATTTAGTTGGAGTATTACTAGTTTACTTGGGTTTAGTTATAATATGTGACAAAGAGATGCGGAGGAGGCGAGAAATGCTGTAATTGGCGGAAAATTGATGATAAAGAGTGGAATTTGGTGTGATAGGAGTAATTGAGACGTTTATGTGATATATCTATTTATTCTGGTGGTTTCAAATTTTCTCTGATTTTTCTGATTTTCTTTTCATTTTTTCAAATTCATTTAATCGTTTAAAACCAAAATCCCGTTCTTTGTTTTACATACTATACATACCACACATCTCAACACAACACCATACAACTTGCTCAATACCACTCCAAACCAGCTAAAAATTCCACCACCACCTCCATCCACCACCCTAACCACCCCACAAAAATCTCACCCCATTCCCCCAAACCCCCACCATCTTACAGCCTCCCCAAACCCACATCCCACCTACATGCAATGCACCATGCACATCGGTGCACCACACCATCCTCCGCCACACAACTCCACGACAATATGGACATTTCCATTCCCAGCTACTCGGTCGCCTCGACAACGACGTTTACGGTCCAGGTCGACCTGGAGGGAGGTGGCGACGTGCGTCACCGGGGCGACGAAAATAAATACTCGCTTTCAAAGCGATATTCGGATTTTGTCTCCCTAGTGTCGAGGTTGGAAGACGAGGTAGGACGAACCGTGGAAGTTGCTCTTCCGCCCAAATCGTGGTTCAAAAGCAAAAACGTCGAGTTTCTGGACGACCGGCGACGCGGTCTGGAGGTTTTTCTGCGCCGATTGGTGAAAATTCCGCATTTTTACAACTCTGGCACGTTGCTCGAGTTTCTACAACTGCAGAAAGTAGGTCCTTCCAAGGGAGCTGGAGCTGCTGGAGCCACGGTATCATGGGACGAACAGGTTGCGAGTATCTCTCAAATGCTCAAAACGGCTCGAAGTAATGTTGTTGCTGGAACAGCTGAGCGTTATGAAAATCAAAAGTTGGTTTTGACGGCCCAAACTCGTTTTGCTCAGCTGGAAAAAGCTCTCAATGAGCCAGCAGGTGCCAAGACGTCTGATAACGAGCACAGACGGCGCAGAACGCAACTTATGGATCTTCAGAAGCTGTTGAAACAGGTTGTTTCGCAGTTGAGTGCCCAAACAGGCTCAGAATCGTCTTCAGGAGCTTCTACACCCTTGACTGGAACTGTACGAAGCAGTCAGAGAGGCACAGCGCGTCGGGGACGAGTTCTCGGCGAAACTGACAAGACCAGACAGCTCAACAACTCGGGATTGGTGCAGCTGCAGAAAGACTCGTTTCAGGAACAGGACGAGAGTCTCAGACAGATGCTGGGCACGATTCAGAGACAAAAGGAGCTCGGAGAAGCGATCCGACAGGAGGTGGATCTGCAGAATGAGCAGTTGGATGAGCTGAATGGAGAGGTGGAGGTGACTGGAGCGAGGTTGAAGAATGCTCAGAGGCAGGTGGGTAAATTCACTTAGCGAGCCAATCCGAGCTAGCGAGGGTTGGTGAGAAGACTGGCATGCTGACAGAACTGACGTAGTCAGTTTTGTAGTCAGTTTGTCTGATTGACTGGCTGTTTGTCTCTAGTATTATCTCTCTAGAGTATGACTCTAGTCTGCTGGTATTACTATCTGGTGTTACTATCTCCTATCATCTCCGAGTCCCTGGCTACACTGTCTACTGGTTTACTGTTTCTTGGCTTGTCTGACTTTCTGTCTATCTCTCTGCTATGCTGTTACAGTACTAGCTAGTTCTTCTACTTGGACTTGTTGACATCACCCACTCTAACTTGAGCACTCTAACTTGGTTGCTCTATCATCTGTTTCTACCCTAATTCTGTTCTCAATAACATCTACATAGCATCATTACAGCTTCTACAGGAATGGCCTAGTATTGTAGACAGCAAGGGGTGCTCACTATATATATTTATTGCAATTGTCCTTTATCAGACCTAACGTCAGCTACAATACCCAGTATGCTCATGTCTGGTACTTCTACAGGTTCAGCTGTTTGAGGGTAGAGCTTGATGCCTGGCTCTGATGGCTCTAGCTTAGAAAGAAGACTCAAAGCTGAAATACTGTAGCTGAATGCTAAGTGTACTCTGGTCAATAGAAAAAAATGAATTGTCATATAACTGGACTAGTTTGTTTGTCTCTTCTGAAGAGTAGAAGTCTAGTTGATTGTACTGCTGTTCCCTGGTACAGTTTCTTCTTACTAGAGTGGAATAATAGTCTTTTCAGATTGCTATCAATACCACATTGCTCTTACTAGGGGTCTCTGATGGTATCCAAATACTCAATACCATATTTCTGTACCACTTCAATTGACTGGCGTGTTCCTTTTATGTCTATTGAAGTCTTATTGCTTTTCAGCATCTCCACCCTACCATCTATCCTATCCCTAGCTCCGAGGCCTCCCTTAAAAGCTTAGGTTGGAGAGACTGAAAGAGCTCTGCTGGAGTATCTAACTTCTGTTAGAGAATGACTAAAGGAGTTGGAAATATTTCATCGGGATGCCAATATCGCTATTCTAACAAATATCTGAAAATCTCGCCATGTTACCATACAAAATCTCGAGTTATCGGAGTGTTAGACATCATCGTGAGTTAGACTGTAGTTCTGTTGACTGTAGGATCTGGAGTTGTACTCAGAGTAGAGAACCAGCCAAAATCGAACTAAGATACATATAGTGATGTTACACAGACAATGTCATCGTAACTCAAGCTAGGATGATCCGTTTCTGGTGATCATTTCTCTATGGTGAGTCGTCTGACTTATTTCCCGGCTGACCATGTCTTAGAATCAGTTCTCCAGGGGTTTTCTTCCCCTGTAAAATAGGACAATTCTGTGATTGGGGTCACTTAATGCGTCAGATGGGATTTATTGATTCAGTTGACATAGTTTCCAGTTCAAAATCTCTTATTTTCCCGTTTCCTAATTTTAACGAATTAAATCCGATTTTTCGTCATTTTCCCGTTTAATACATTTAATTCGTTTCGTTTCAGTCTCCGTTAAGGTTTGCTTTTTTGTGCAGTGCCAAAATCTACGTTTGACGAGCATGATAATTAAGACTCAAATATAAGGGAAAAAGTATGGACATGGAGCGGTAGAGAGAAAAAAAGGGGACTAGTTAAAACGGCGAAAATAGCCCCAAACACAGAATAAATACCACCATTGGAATCGTCTCATCGCTGTGAACACAACGGTACCATTCTTATCCCTCTAACACCATTTCTCCACCCTCCAGACCCCTCCCCGTACATTCGCAGAAACGGCATTTGCAAAATCTTATAATCTGGCACTTGTCTTTCTACAGCTACAATCCACCATGAGCGGATTCACCAGTATGAACCGAGCAGAGCGTCTGGACGAAGGCTCTGAACCTGTTGACTCGGGTAGAGGGGATCACACAGAGTCACAGAAGACTGAGCCACAGACACAACCCTCACAACCGACTCACAACACTACATCTGCTACAGAGAGTCACGCTACAGAGACTAAGACTCCATCTCATACTCACGACACTGATGATGGTACAGAGACACAGAAGGAGATGAGAGACGGCTCAGCCTCAACTGTGACACAAACAAACGATTCAGAGCAGAAGGCTGAACCTACGACAGAGGCTGACAAAGAGGTCACAACAGAGGCTGAGAAAGAACCCACGACAGACACCGCAGACACCACAACAGGGTCTACGACAGACACAGCAACTCTGTCTGAGCCCAAGACCAGCTCCAGCGAATCTTCGGTGCCGCAAAAACGGCCTGCTGACGAGCTGGAAGAGGTGTCTAAGAAGATGGCCAAGGTGGAGTCAATCGAGACAGCCTCAGAGACCAATGGAGTGAAACAGCCTCAGGAGGCATCGGTCACCAAATCGACGACAGACACGAAATTGGGATCCCCAGCAGCTGAGGTTGGTACTGATGGTACTGAGGGTGCTACTGAGTCTACAGAGCCTACAGTATCTACAGAAACTACAGCAACTACACAGCCGAGTACACAGCCTACAGCAACTACCAAGTCGCCTGTGTCAAAATCGCCTGTATCTCAGTCTCCTGTATCTCAGTCTCCTGTATCGCAGTCACAGTCACAGCAGTCCCCTGCTCAATCTCCCGCGACAAAACCCATGTCCCGATTGGAACAGCTGCTCCTGATGCCAGACTCGCCTCCTCCACCCAACCACCGCCCTCTGATGGAACAGATTCCCGCGCACCTGATCCAACCAGACCCGCAGTGGATCTTGGACCTGCCTCTGGTGCCATCTGGACCAGTACGGTCTCCTCAGCAGTCTCAAACACAGCCCCCTCCCACAGGACAGCCGCAACAGCCACACAACCCGTTTCTCTACCCCCAAAGTAGATCGCGGGCCAATCCTCCTCTGGATATGGGTACAGTGGACAGCCGGGCAACAACACGACAGATGATGGAGAGCACGGAAGGAAGTGCTATTCGCAACGACAAGTTCAAACTGGAACATGTTCCCACGGTCTACCCGACCATGGAGGACTTTCAAAACAGACCAAAGTACATGGAGATGCTGCACAAGTATTATGGGAAATATGGCATGGTCAAGATTGTGCCGCCGGAGAGGTGGAATATTCCGTTTCGGTTGGATACAGAGGTGAGTAAGAGAGGTGTCGTAGGTACCGCAGGTACCGTAGACGCCCTGGTTTTGGTTTGGTTTTTGACGATTTTTGACGATTTTTGACGATTTTTCCCTTTTTTTCTATTTTTTCCCTTTTTTTCGCTTTTTCTTGTTTTTCTTCTTTTTTGGTGAACGAGATTTCTGGGAGACGGCTTGCAGGCTTTGGGTATACATGTCTTGCGATGTTGAAATGTGGTGCTGATTAGACTGTTCTACTTAGACTCGCCTTTCAATTGCTCAGACAAGGCTATCCAACTTGGACCTTACGGCAGTACAGGAATGTCCTGGTAGAACTTGAAACGTCTTTTGGTTATCAGGAAACGTCTTTTGGTTATCAGGGAACGTCTTTTGTTACTGCTGGAAACGTCTTTGGTATTACTGGAGTATCTTGAAGTAAAATGACCTGGTGCCGGTGCTACTTGAACTACGTCTTTGTCACGGAACTGTCTTGTGATAGTACTGGAGACGTCTCTTGATAGTATCTTGACCTAGTCTATTCCACTACTTGATCTCCTGCTTTCACTCTGTTCAGACTGGATCTTCGTCTTCTTTCACGTATTTCTTCCTACTTGGACATTCACCCCATGCTTGGATTACGTCAGCATGCTCCTTTCCCTACTAACTCAGATGTTCTGGTTCAAAACGCGCCGACAAGATCTCAACTCGTCGATGCAGGGCCGATCGGCCGAACAGTGCTTTGTCAGCGACCTGTTCCAGTTCCACATGAAACACAAGACGCCGATTTTCAAGCTGCCCAGTATAGACAAGCGGCCCATTGACGTCTACCATCTGTTTCACTGCGTGCATCTTCGTGGTGGATTTGTGGAAGTGTGTCGACGCAAGTTGTGGGCTCAGGTTGGTCGAGAACTCGGATACAGCGGCAAGATTATGACTTCCCTAAGCACATCTCTCAAGTCGTCGTACCAGAAGATTCTGCATCCGTTTGACCAGTATCTGGAGAGCAGTCAGGGGCCTCGAAAGTACCGTCCTGTGATGCCTCTTGCCAACTACAAGTTGTCGTCTGCCTCTGCTGTGCGTCAGGAGGAAGTATCCAAGGAGTCTTCTGAGGTGGACCATCGCAATTCGCCTGTGGTAGGTTCCAATCTCCTTCTTCTTCGAGAAGGCAAGTACCAGCCTGCAGACGTTTCCATCTCTCCAGCCATGGACGATGAGATTGACGAGTTTGCGGTCCAGTGTTCGCGAATTCCGCACAAGGTGGGCTACTCGGGCATTGAGCTTACTCCTGCAGATTCCAAGAACGCAGCGTCGTACAACCTGCGTCAGTTTCAGCAAAAGTGCGAACGCTTCGACGAGAGCTTTCTGCGAGGCCGAAAGAAGCCATCAGGCCAGGAGGGCGAAAACTTTGTGGAAAACGAGTACTGGGAGGCCCTGGGCAACCCGGAACTCGCGGTGGAGGTGGAGTATGGCAGTAATATCCATTCTGCGATCCACGGTTCGACGAATGCCATGCCGGAACAAAACTCGCTGCGTAACGTCAACGACCAGTGGAATCTGAACGTGGCACCGCATATGCGAGACGGCATGTTTCAGTACGTGGACGACTCTGCGGCTCTGCAGATCACCATGCCGTGGTTGCATGTGGGAATGATGTTTTCCACGCAGTCGTGGTCCGTGGAGGATATGATGCTGTGGTCTCTTGACTACATGCACTTTGGCAGCACTCGAACGTGGTACTCTGTTTCTCCTGCTCATTACGACAAGTTTCAGAGTCTTATGGAGCGATACACTGCCGAGGGTAAGCGCAAGATTGGTCCCAAATTCATGTTGGAGCCTGATCTGATGATTTCGCCCCAGGTGCTGCGAGACGAGGGCATTGACGTGTACATTTGTGACCAGCGGCCTGGCGAGTACGTTTTGTCTTTTCCTCAGGCGTACCGGTCGCACTTTTGCCATGGCTTCAACATGAGCGAGAGTGTCAACTTGTGTCCGTTGTCGTGGCTCGATGGACCTGCTCAGGAGTGTTCTAAGCTGTATGCTCAACACGGTCAGCTGCCTGCGTTTTCGTACAAGCGCGTTCTTGTCAATATTGCCAAGAGAGGTCGTTTGAGCGAAAAGCAGGCGACTGCAGCACGACTGATTGAGGTTATTGAGGAGGAACAAAAGCTGCGCAAGACCGTCAGAGACCAGGGAATGGCGGAGGACAAGACTGAGGCTGAAGAGCTGATTTTCTGCGACTCCACGTTGCAGCCCCTTGTTTTTTCGTACGTTTCCGTGCTTTCTGACGACGATATTGGCCCCTGGGAAACCACGTATTCGGTTGCTGCTTCCAAAGACGTTTCTGCCAAGAAAACGTTCAAGGTGCTTGTTTCCGACAAGGAGCTGGACAGAATGCTGGAAACGGCAAAGTACATTGCGTCCACCCCGGACTATGCAGAAACGTCGTGGATGCGTCGTTTGACAGAGACCATGGAGGCGCCTGCTCCGTCGCTTTTGCGGTGTCGAGAACTGCTGTACGACGGCCAGAACATTAATCCCAAACTGACCGAGTTGTACTACCTGCATCAGTTTGTGGCGACTTGTGAACATTGGGTGACTCGAGCACGAGCCTTTTTGGACCAGGGTAAGCGTTCTTATGACCGAAAAGACCGCGAAGGACCGGTTGATAAAGAACCTGAAGTGCCCCAGGTGTCCAGAGACGAGATTACTCTTCTGGTGGAAGGATACAATCAGATGCCGTTTTCGTGTCCTGAAGCAGACGAGTTCTTTGAGTGTCTGCGGAACCTGGAGCAGTTGGCGTCTGACGTTCAGTACGCTCTTCATGACACCTCGTGCACGTACACTCCCATTGAGTACATTCGGCTGGTTTACGAGGTTCGAAACGCCCCGGTGGCTATTCCGTATGCTGATCAGCTGTACCAGTTGTGTACAAAGCTGCGATGGTGTGAAAAGGCTCTTGGTATGATTGATAGAGCGTGTTCGGAAACAATTCAGGCCACGCTTCGAGAGGGTGATCTGATGGGCTTCAACATGTCTGAGGTAGCTTATCGGGAACTCATGTTGCATCTGCAAAAGGTTATGAGTCTGGGACACGACTACGTGCCTCCTTTGCGCCCCAAGGAGAAGAACATTCACTTCCTGAATGCCAAAAAAGAGGGGGCCAAGAAAGAGGACGTGGATGTGGTGATGGAGGATGTGGCTGGGGATGTGACTGCAGATGCCGAGACTCGAAGCACGTCTCCTAGTACAGGTACTGCAGACACGGAGGACACGCATGTGGAAATGCAGCTGGTGGCGCACATTGAGCCTCCGGAGATTTCCATTCCCGTGGCGTTTGTGTCCAGTCCTCTTCCTGCAGCTGAGATTGTGCCTCATCCTGCGTCCCATTTGCCTTCCCACAAGGCTGTGGACACTGCGGCTGCTCTGGAGGAGTCTACCGAGCTCGAGACTGCAGGTGACGGTTCGCTATCTATCGATTACTCGGAGATGGTGATTCAGCTGGGTGCCGAGTCTGTGGACAAGCGTCCTGACTTGAAGACTGCTGCCGAGCTGCTAGCTTTGGCTGAGGCTGAAGACGATGTTTCTCTTCCTACTCTTCAGACGTGTATGAAGACGAACGAGGAGTGGCTCAAGCGAGGCAAGGCGACCTTTTACCGACGGTCTGGAGCCAATCGAGCCATGATGACGCGACTCAAGGCCATCTACAAGTCGCTCAACCTGTGTTGCTCCGAAGAAGACACTTATGAGCGAGACGTCAAGGCTTTGGCTGCGGAGGAGAAGGGCGAGCCTCTGGAACCTGCAGATGCCAAACTGTTCTGTTTCTGTCGCCAGCGCGAGTCCGGAGTCATGGTGGGCTGCGACAAGTGTGCCGAGTGGTACCATTCCAAGTGTCTCAAGAACGCGGGAGTCAAGACGCGGTCGCAGGAGGAGTTTATCTGCCACATTTGCGACAGCCACGTGCCCACGCAGTGGAAGGACTACAAGCCCAGTCTGGAGGAGATTGAGGAGGTGTTTCAGCAGTCGCACTGGCTGCCTCTGCAGTGTCCTGAGGTGGTGCTGTTGCAACATGTGATCCAGAAGGCCAGCGAGGTGCAGGACAAGTTGCAGAAGCAGGTGATTCGGGGTCAGGAGGCTGACAAGTGCGATATTCCTGCAGACGAGGCGCGGTACTATTTGCGACGGCTGGAGGGTCTGGAACTGGTGATTCCGCAGATGGTGGATTATTTCCGCAACGTGATTTTCGCCAAGGATCCTGTGGGAACTAAACCCCCTACTCCTGCTCTTGAGGTTGTGAAACACAGCAAGACTCAGGGCAAGAAGAAGAAGGAAAAGGAGGACAAGAAGCCGAAGGAGAAGAAGGACGATAAGGAGGAAGAGAAGGTGAAGAAGGAGGAAACGGAGGAAACGGAGGAAGCGGAAGAAAAGGACAAGAGTGTATAGTATTTAATGTATGAGTATGTATTTAGGTGTATGTAGATGTAGTAGTTAGATGTGTCGTGTAGCGAGGTTTCTTGGATACTATAGGTCAGTGGAGAAATGACGTCTCCAAAACTGGACCTGTATGAGAATGCACGAATATGTGTATTTCCATCTGAATCTGAGCACGATGTTTTTTGTCGACGTTTCCGCGTCTTCCGAAAGGTGTCGTTTCACGTATTTGACAATGTAGAGGTCTTCGTCGGTGAGCATTGAGAGTGTGAGGTGTGGTTAGAATTGTGTGGTTGTTTTATATCTTGGTTGGCCTCATATATGTGTATGTGTGTATTGATTAGAATAAAGAAACCATGTGCCTCAAAATGATGTGATCACAAGGTCACATGGGTTATATTAAAGTCACGTGAATGCCTTAAACTGGGGTAAATATTGTGGTAGATGGATTCATTATCGCAAGGTAGGTATATATTACTATTTGGCCTGTATTTTTGTCACTTTTTTGTCCATTTGTTGGTGTACATTTTGGTCCACTTTTTGTAATCTCATCAGACAAAGAATAACTATCTGCACTAGAGATGCAGTGATATTCGTGTTCCTGCAGATAGCGCGATGAGGTGGAGAATGCTAGTTTGTGGCTGAAGTTAACTGGTGTGGCAGTTGTACGTTCTGAGTGTGGGGCGTTTTATTCAACTGGTTTTTTTATTGCTACAACTGCTGTAATATGACTTGTCTCTATATCTCCAATACTGTTTGTCATTACTGAGGACCCTGAATACTCTAAATAAACACCAACTATAACCCTCTATCTACAGTCATCTTTTCCAATGCAAAATCGCAGTTTTATCGAAATATCATAGAGTAGAAGGTGGATATTATTGGTTATTAGTTAGGAACGTAGGAGGACACTATACACCTTCGAATATTTGGGATCGCTGGCATACCAGGAACATTGAAATAGGTACCCCCAGCCTGAATCCAACCTCAACTAAACTCTAAGTAAGGTTAAGTAATAATTAAAAAAATTGGTTATAGCGCTAAGTAGGGAGGACGAGTATGACTAACTACAGTACCGAGCTCGGATTCGGTCCTATTGGAGCACTGCGAAAGTTATTACGGCTCCCAAGACTGTAGCAAACAATGTCCCTTTTTTTAGTGACGTTATGCTGTATTTTTTATTTTTTATTTTTTGAATTCAGCTAAAATGTGGTAATATGAACAGAAAATGCTCATACATTAACATCGACTTCACCAGTGCAATCTCCGTAAAGAGGCGGTTCGAATGGTACCTAAAACTACTCCCACCAGACGTTATTACAACTTACAGGAGGACATCTGGATCCATGCCGAACCAGGAGAGAAGACAAGATACTTGTAATACCGATATCAGAATGTATATCACTAAACACCAGTTAACATCACTCCCTTGGGCTCTCAAACCGTGCTACTGTAGCTTCCAAAACCTCTTTCAAGATTATACGACGCCCCTTCATTTCCGCCCCCACTCCGAATCTCCCACAGGTTCTTCAAAAATACCCGTGACGATATGGCAAGTTGATTATTGGGACAATGCCTGTCTGGCAATTCCATTGGTACCATATTAATATCCACTGTTGTATCAGAACAGTTTTTAATACGGACGTCCATAGTTGGACAGTTTCTGAACTGCCCCAACTTCGTCAGAAATACCCATAATAACACGCCAAAGACACTGACGTGTTCTCTGACGGCAGACCTTTCTAATGATACCTTTGATCTCTCTTCTTCTCGCTTTTGCATCTCTAAAAAACAGAAAAATCAATTTCTATAGCTCACAGAACTTCCCCCCACTCCTCCAGAAATATTTTCACTGAAAAGAACACTTGATCGATCTTCTCCTTGTGTCCAGACGCTTGTAATTATTCCGTTCTTTTCTTGGTTCCTACCCTATACCACTTTTTACTCCTCACCACCTACTCTACTAGTTCATACAACTCCCTGTAACTCAGTCAGAAATACTTCCATTACAATAGCAGCTTAACAGGTATGCCCCCAGGGATTTTAATATTGTCTTAATATCTTTTTCGGTCTTTGTTTTAAGGTATTACAAGTACTCGCTATTCACACTTCTAGCCACACTCATACGTTTCCGAACATCTGCTCTAACTCCATCAGAAATACCCACATCATTATGGAGACTTGACCAACGTATTCCTGAGACGCGGACAGCTACAATGATACCCTATAACCCCTCTCTTCAGCAACCCTTCCCCGTTTACCACTTCCACCCCTAACTCTACTGGACTATATTGCTCCCCCTAGCTCTCTCAGAAATATCCGCATAATCATAGCAATTTGATCATCTATATGTTCTAATAGTAGGGGTCCATCTAATACCGTCATTTCCCTAGTTCCCATCTCTTCACCACTTTTAACGCCAATATCCCATTTCTACCTGACTCTGCATCTGCCCTGAACTCCTGCAAAAATACTCTCACCACCATAGCGACTTGACCAGGGTAATCCTGAGACTTCGGAGATTTGATTTATACCGTTCTACTCCCCCTTCTGCCACTTTCCCTGCTTTTTAGCCCCCACTCGCAATACCACTTTTTCTATAACCTCCTATTAACTCCTCCAAAAATAACCGAAAAGAAATGGAAAGTTGTAGTTGCGATTCTCCAGGCCCTGTTGTGGTACCATTACCATTATCCTCTTGCCAAATAGCTTCTAACCTCTATTATTCCAGACCATCCAATTATCCATGACCATCAGTGATCAGATAACTGCCTCAAACATTGCAAAGAACAAATCCAGGACTACAGTGACTTGATCACTCGGTTACTACTGCTCCAACTACATGTTTGGTACCTTTCATCTCATCCTACCAGCTCTATTACAGTTTTAATGCTGACACCTATTACTCCTGAAACATTGATCTGTCGTCAACTTGACCAAAAATACTAGCAACGATAAGCAGACTTAATCAGCGCGTTTACTGGATCAAAGAGTCTCGAAAATCCCGTTGGTGTCTCCCCTGCTATGTTTTATTTCCCTCTGAATTCGAAATTCTCATCTTATGCCCTTCGTAGAACTGCCTCCAACTTCTCCAATAATGTAGACATCATTATGTCGACTTGACAGAGCCAATGCACAGGTATGGAGGATCACAGTTGTTCCATTTCAATACTCCCTGTTACATCTATACGGTATCTAACACCGAAACACACATATTTGACTTCAGACTGAACTGCTCGGTATCTGCTTAAAAATGCTTGTATCATCACACCGACTTAACCAGCGTATTACTTGGAGCTATGCGAATCTAACGGTACCATATACGCCTCATTTGCTATCTCCTGTCGAGTTTTAGCTCAACCACTCCCGTTACTGGTCCTCAAGAATACTGGTTAGTTGTGCTAAAACCGGACAAGAGGTAGCACGGGAGACGTGTATGGTATCGTTATATTCGTCTGATTTCAAGAACTACTCCCATCCAGACGTCTTGGCGGTGTGAGTATTTCTGGGAAACTTGGAGCAGTTCTGAAAAAGTTAGTAAATTGGTATATCTGGTGTAACAAGATGGAAGCGGATATAAACAAAACTTGGAAGGTATTGTTTGAATTGTACTTCTGTAAGAAATAAGATGGTCAACTCCCCATGAAGATGCGAGCATTTCTGAGGGAGTTAGGGCAAGCTGCGTGGATACGTAGAATTGGGGTATTGTTGTCAAAACCTGAAAGGAGACATAATGGGAGACATTTATGGTACCATTTTAATCGCTTGATTTCGTAGAACAGATTAGTTAACTCGTCTTTTATATACTGGTATTTTTGGTCTTTTTTGAAGGCGTTATTTGTGGAGCGACACTGTGGTTCTGTTGAGGTATTCTCTAATGAGCTCGTGGGGAAGACTTCAAGGGTATGTAAGACAATCTCTAACACTTAAGAAATATAATAGTCAAGTCACTATAACGATGTGGGCATTTTAGTAAGAGTTAGGGGCAGTTGTATGGAAGGGTAGATTGTGAGTGGAGGTGACAAATGTGTGCAAGAGGTGGCAGAAAATACCTAAATAAACAACAGTGATTCTTCTGATACCAGCGGTCACTCCAATCTCTGCGCTCTTTGAATCAACAGTTCTAAGATTACTGGCGTTAGGCGTTCTGCTCATTTAATAGCATAGCTTCTGTAAGAGGTATTACCAAACACCCAGTGGGTATCAAATACCGTTAATACAGCTATACCGTTTCTACCGTTTCTACCGTTTCTACCGTTTCTACCGTTTCTACAACACTACAGCTCTACACTTCTACAGCTCTACACTTCTGCACTCTTACAGTCTACAGTCTACACTTTGGTTTAAAAAATACGGATAAATTCCTATAAAAAACTACCTGACCTCAGTCTCTTAGTTCAAAGGCTCCATGGAAATCTCCACGTACTGGGGGTTGTTACAAGCAGCAGCAGCAGCTTCAACGGCAGTAGGTCGCAGGTCCCAGACACCGTTCTCAACCTGACAAGCGATAAAGCCCTGGTTCTGGTAAGTCAGTCGGTTGTTTCGGTACGAGAATCCGGTGAGGCCGTTTCTGACCTGGTTTCGGTCGGTGAATCGCATAGACGCGTGGTTGCCAAGCTGCACGAATCTGCCCTGGTTGTCAACGAGCTGGCCTCGGTACGACAGCTGGCCTCGGAAGGGGTTGTTGTAGTTTTTTGCGTAGTTTCGCTGGTCGACAAGCATCAGTCTGCCGTCGTTCTGGACAACTCGCGAGTCTCGGAACCGCTGGTTGTTGGCAATTCGCAGCTGCGAGTCCTGGTACCGAGCCAGACCGTTCTGTCGAGCTCCGTTAAGAGACACAGAGACGGGGTTGGAGCAGGGAGCCTGGCCAACATAGACCTGGTGAAGATGGTCAGAAGACCGCTCGTAGTCGGAAACATCGTAGGGCTGACCGTACTGGTTGACAGGACACGCCTGGAAGTGCTGCTGGTCGTTGTATCGCCAAGAGACTCGATCGTCGCCGTATCGCTGGAAGTTGATGTTGTTTCGTCGGTTGGTAGACAGAGCGAGTCGTCCATCGTCAACACCAACGTATCGAGAAGAAGAAGAGCCCGATCCAACAATGTTCAGATCGCCGGCAATGTCAACAAAAACGTTCACGTTTCGAAGAGGAGATCCGTTGAAGTTTCTGGCGTCTCCAAAGTAGAGGTTTCGACCGTCGGTTCGCATGGCAAGGTTCCGGTTGTCTCGCTGAGCAGCCATCTGGTACACGTAGTCCGACTGGGGCCACTGGTACATGGACTGGTCAATGTCAGCCAGAGAGTACCGGTTGTCGTAGTACTGCTCGGTCTGCTCGGCGAGAGCGAGGGAGGTAAAGAGGGCAAGGGCAGGGGTAGAGAACTTCATGGTGGTGGTGAAGGGGAGTGGTTGTTTGGTAGAGAAGGAGTAGGTAGGGAGTCAGGTTTATATAGACATTTTTCTGTGTGAAATCAACTGTAGGTGTGCTCTCCCGTGGATATTTGCCTTGAATCTCAGCGTATTGCTAACCAGCTACAACTACCAAAGCCGACAGTTGAGAGATGGTGAGATCGGCTTTAGAAGGTCATCTCTTGGAGTTGCCAAATGGGGAAATTTTGAGAGAAAAAAATCAGAAAGATACCACGAACGGAAATGTTCAGGTAGTGCGGAGGAGTAGTTCTAGGCGTTCTTTTACCACAATTGCTCTGATTCAGCTCTTTCCTGAATGGGAAGGTTGGCAAAAGAAGAGGGACTACTCATGGAGCAAGACCTGATGTAATTGAGTATGTAGAGGTAGTTGATTGATGAGCTGACAAAAGGACAATTCCCTCAGATGATGTAGAAACAGGATGACCCATTGGGAAGTGTCATAGTGAGCAGGTTGCTTGTTTTGATTTATTACCCGAATAGGTAGTGTTGTTGATAGACACTGGAGAAGAGACTCTGGGGATATTCTAACTTACATTGTCTCTCTTCCAGGTCCAGAAGAAAGAACATACGAGATACAGTCCAAAAGAAGAATAGTCGTACGATAGCTGTGTGAAGTGTAAAGGTCGTAGCAAATAAGAAGGCAAGTAAACCAATAATGGTGGCAGACTTCTGGTGGCATAATTAAATCATAGGTATCTCAACTCAAGAGGTACAGTAGTTGATGATTGTCTCTGATAAACTGCCTCGTTATCCATCTAGTCATAGGAAGTACCAATACTTGTAGCAGTAAATCCAGACAAACTAACATCGCCATAGCCAGAAACGTTCAATACGACAAACAGGAACGTCCAACACCTCCACATACCATTCAAGAGCAGTCTTTCTTAGATAGCAAGTGGAGATCTGTTTTTTGCTTCTCCCCAGAACAAGCAGACAAAGACATACTCCATTAGTCTATTCCAATATCAACCACCTGGATCCATCTCTAGTCTCAGTCCATACTATTCTGCTTGTACTACCTCGATTCCACAACTCCAAGCAAACATGACTTTTTTTTTGTTTCCCTCTTCATTTTTCTTTTTCACTTCTTCTCGGCAAAATAAGCAGCCATAGGATCCACCAGATCGGGATCCACCTTGGCACTCGACGGCTTGGTCGATTTGGCCTCCTCGACATCATCAACACGTGACTTATCACGTGACCTAGACCGTTCTCGTCGGCTTCGCTTTCTTCGTCCTTCACGAGAATCGTCCCGAGACCGTCTCGATCTTCGTTCGCTATCACGTGTTCTTCGAGATTTGTCGTCGTCACGTGACCTTCTGGATTTGTCGTCTGTATCACGTGACCTTCTGGAACCCTCTTCACGTGACCGATTTGATCCTCCATCCTCACGCGACCGTCTAGAACTGTTTTCACTTTTATCATCACGTCTAGAACCTTCCCCATCTTCACGTGACTTCCGAGAACTAGTGTGCTCTTTTCGGTCGTCGTCACGTGCGCTATCATCTATATCACGTGACCTTTCACGTGTCTTTCGAGACCGTTCTTCTCCGTCTCGAGAAGATCGAGATGATCGATGAGAACGTCTTTCCCGTCTCTCCGGAGACCGGTCACGTGACCTATCACGTGAAGATCGATGCGATCTTCTTCCTCCATCTTCACGTGATCTTCCTCCACTTTCACGTGACTTCTCTTCCCTTTCACGTGCTTTTTCACCTCCTCCTAACCTCTGATCTCGAGCTCTGGCCAACATATCGACCTCTTTTGCATCACCCTCCTCGTCACGTGACTCGTAATACGTGTGGTCGACTCTTACTGTTCTTCCGAGCAATTCCACACCATTGAAATTGTCTACTGCAAGAACAGTACTTCTCTGGTCTTCGTATTTGAGCCAGGCAAAGCCTCGAGACTTGCCTGTTTTGGGGTCACGTGAAAGTTTGACGTGAGTTGGGTTTCCGAATTGTGAAAAGACGGTAGCTATGTCCAATTCGGTGAGTTTTGACTCCAGTCCTCCAATGTAGATGTATGCTGTATCGTTGTAGTCATTATGCCAAGAAGCTGAGATGGACGTTCCTTCGGCGAGTTCTTGGTTGTTGATTTGGATAGTTTTGCGGATGGCACTGTGTTAGCACGGAAGCGAAGGCCGTAGGTCTGAGCGGACAACGACTGATATGAAGAACAGTTTCATTTTCATTTTCAAGGATTTTGTCTGAAACAGTCCAGATTGATCAGAATGGCGGGATATTGCCATATCTGTATTCCCCACAGTCGATAGTACCGAATTCCACTTTTTCTCCTTTCATTTCCACCCCAATCGTCCATACTCACTTCATGTTCTGCCTGGTCTGAAATCTGGTGATGATAAAAAGAGTTCAGAGTTGAGCTAGTTGGTGGCCTGCAGGAAGGTGCTTGGGGTTTAGGGTTGGAGGAGGAAACTGGAAGGATGGAGTGGGGTTGAAGTAAAATAACCAATATATACAGTGGAGAGGGGAAAAAGGTACCAAAGTGATCAGGAGGATCTGTGCTACAAGATTCTTTTGTCCATTTTCCAATCCGTACACTATTCATCATTCTAGCTTGTGTCGTACTTTACCAAGAATACTTAGTTGTACCAGGTATACGGTTGAAATTGTAGTTGTGCCATTTTCTGAAGGCCATCTTCATTTTAATGGCCATAGTCGAATAGACCCTCTTTGCCTGAGTAGAATAGTGTATCTACTGTCATTCTTCTTCTAGTTTGGGTTGTTGAGTGCAGGTCTGCGGTAGGATAAAATCTGTGGAAAAGCTTTAGTCGAGATAAAAATGGGACCAATAGAGTCCTAGTCGCCCTACTACCACATTGGTCAAATCAGCTTGGCTATGTGGGTATTTCTGAGAAAGTTGAAGACACTTTCATGACCATGTAGAACTGGGAGAGTTGGTACAAAATCTCGGGAAGTAGTAGTACAAGAGGTGTTCAGGATACCGTTGGATTCTCCTGGATCTGGGTATTACTCTCGTCAAGTCTCTGTAGCTATACATGGATTTTTGAGTGAGTTGGAGCCAGTCCCTGGTAAGATCGGTACTGTAGTGATGTCGTTAAAAGTTGAACAGATGTATCAGGGAGACCTTAATGGTACAATATCCATTTTACGAGACTGGATAACTGGTTCATCAAGTCTCCATGGATATGCAGATATTCCTGAACCAGTTCAGGGGAGATACGCAACCAAGCAGAGAGAGGAGGTAAGGATTATAATAGGCGTAGAAGATGTAGTCAAGGAATGAACGGTACTGGTAGAATCGTCTGATTTTGAAGATTACAATAATCTTCTCGTCGTTACTATACAAGTATTTCCGAAATACTTATGTTGAGATTTGCTACTGAATAGAATTGGAAGTATGGGTGCGACAACTGAATAAGGACTTGTAGGATAGGATTTGTATGCACCACCAGAGTCGTTAGGCTCAGGCGAACAAATTGGTAAAGTCGACATCTAACTGGGAGTATTTCTGGAGGAGCTAATGACAGTTGTGTGATTACGTAGAATTTGGATGTTCGGTCTAAAAGTTGTAAAAACTTGGTAATACAAGCCTAGGTGGTACCAACGGAATTGCTCAACTTCGAGGAACACAATGGTTAAATCCCTGTGGTTATATGAATATTATTGGACAGGTTAGACACAGCTCTATGAACTGGTAGACATTGGAGGGTTGGGGCTAAAATTAAAAATGATATCGTAACCTTGGATTGGTGGGTGCCAATAGAATCGCGCAGCCTCAGGGAACACGACTATCAAGTCTCTGTGGTTATACGAGTATTTCTGGAGAAGTTTGACAAAGTTGCGTGAAGATGTAGATTTAGAAGGGTGGGTGCTAAAAGTCGTTCAGGACTGATATGTGAGGTTGAAACGGTATCATTCGATTCAACCGAGTCCGAGGAAACCATTCGTCAAGTCTGCTTGGTCATGTGGGTATTTCTGGAAGGGCTGGTTTCAGTTCTGTGAAAAGGAAGAAATAGCGTCTCGGGCTCAAAAGTGAATTAGAGGTGGTGGAAGAGAGGGGAGTGGTTTTAAATGAATTTTTCACTCGTTCAGGCCAAATTATCAAGTCCCTGTGGCACTGCAGGTATTTTTGGAGGAATTAGGTCCAATTTTGTAACATCGTGTATCTTGGAGTGGATGTGTTCTGTACACTGTATGTAGAAAAGAGGTAGTAGACAGGATATATGGGTGCCAAAAACAGCCATCCGACGCTTTGGTAACGATGGTTACTCCGTAGTTGTTGTGGTAGTATCTCTGGCTTGATTTGAGAGATTTCAAGATGGGCCAGTACCAAGGGTAATGGGGGAAAGGAAGTAAAAGTTGGTAGGGGGTCATATAGTAAGGGAAATGACACTTTTAGGGATCTGTATAAAGTGTCTGTTAAGACGCCATAGCAATACTGGTACTTTTGATGGAATTGAACGCTGTTCTGTAATGAGCTGGAATGGCGTGTTGTGTTTATAGTCGGATGGAGAGATATTTTGAGAGAAGTGTAGAGTTCAATAGGATATTCTCTCTCTGGTGAACAAAATGATCTAGTCTCCTTAGCTATCCGGTTATTATTGATGAAGTTGTAGTCACATGTATCACTTAGAAG
Organism: Yarrowia sp. E02; assembly: GCA_017639365.1. Classification (NCBI taxonomy): domain Eukaryota; kingdom Fungi; phylum Ascomycota; class Dipodascomycetes; order Dipodascales; genus Yarrowia; species Yarrowia sp. E02. Next base: position 608,372 of record JAAQQX010000007.1, on the reverse strand, counting down.
AAGTTGTGAAACGGCTTTCTATCAGCATCGTCGCTTTATAGAGTGAGAGAAAACTAGCAAACTTCAGCCTAATTACGATAGCGTGTATCTTGACTCTGTATTCTTTTAGCTGATCCGTTATCCTATTGTTTTTCTACATGAATATGGCAATGTCAAGTTGAAGTGAAGAAACTATTCCAGAGATTGTCAGTTTTGTAGGTCCCAAGATGTCGATCGAATTGAGTGAGAAGAGCCTACAGTTCTAAAAATCCATGGTGAACTCATCTGAGGTATGATATACTGGTTTTGCTTTCTTCTTCGTTATATATGATAACATCCCTTTGGAAGACTACACTGAAATCTACTTTTTGCTCAATAAAAAATACTGTCAATCAATTAAATATAAATTAATAGTCCACCTGTCTACTCCGCAGTAGCGACAAGCTGAAAGTGAACGGGATCGTCACAGGCGTACTTGTCGCCCTTCTTAACATGCACCACAGGTCCGCCATGAAGAGGATCCTTGGTAGAAGTGCAAGAGTACCAGTCATTGGCACCATAATAGGTCACAGACTTGACAGAGCCCTCGCCCTCAAACTTCCAGCCGCCATTGTATCCTTCTCCAACCTTGGCAGGATGTTCGTTGATGACCAGTTCTCCATCGTCAGCAGCAAAAAGCTCCTTGGGAGGTTGTCCGGGAGACTCGACGTTGACCAGGTTGTCTCCAACGGCTTCAAGCTGGAAATATGAGTATCCCTGGGTCAATCCGTAGACAATTGAGTCTCCTCGGACCTGGAGAGCTTTCATACCTGCAGCTCCCTGGCCAGGCATGATGGCATGGAGAGAGTATTTTGTGTTGGCAGTGGACTTGTGAGACTCTTGGCAGGCGATAGGAGCGGCCAGAGCAGCAGTAGCGGAGATGATGAGGTTCTTAAAGAGCATTTTTGGTTGTGGTTGTGTTGTGGTATTTGGTGTTTTGTTTTGGTTGTACTGAATGTACTGGTTGTAATTGATGTAGAATAAATGGACACATCTAGGGCTATATATATTCTCAGAATCACACTCCTGAACCCCAACTCACCCCAACTCTTCTATAAATATCTCTATGACGTCAACCAGTGTCGAGATACATGAATACTACCCTGTCTGAAATCATGCATGAGAAATGCAAAGGTCGATGCCGTGTATCAAGCGAAGTGGGGGTCAGACTGGAGGTAGTGTAGAACATAGGTGGAGCAAGGAAATTGGAAAAAAATGCCGAAAATCGATTTCTGACGGCTTATTTAATCATTTCACCACTTCTCCCGAACAATTCCCAATATGGCAAGTCCAGTAGATACTGCTGTGTTTCCTCAAAGACGTTGAACATAAACTTTGCTAAAAATAGAGACTGAAAACCCTAGAGGAAGTTAAACGTCTTGACGAAGTGATGAAGGAGAAATAACAATGTAGCCTTGATTAAAAGTGGTTGTGGTCACGTGATGTGTCTGATAGTGTATGGATCATTTTATTTAATTTCTACTAAATTCCGCTAAAACCCCGATAAATTACTCCTATTAATTGTCTACTTCTGTCATGTACTCCTGCCCCTTGACGTCAGACTACACATGCTTAACTTACCATGCTCAACTTACGATGTCGATCACTCCACCGAGTTAGGTCCCAGAATAGTATAAGTCAGATGACCGAGTTGCTCGATTGGGGAGGTTTGGATGGTGGAAGAAATAGATAAGAAAATTTGTTAATGGATATTTCAGCTTTGATACTGGATTTTATACAGTTTTAGACAGTCTTAGTATCTCTGCATCTATCCACTATCTACGTCTATCTATAAGTACATCTACATCAACTATACAGTCACTAGTCCACAGTACTTACAACTACTACGAAGAAAGAACCTAGTCTGTCACGGACCATGCACAGACGTTGCAACCATTTCCAACGCTGATCACTGTTCTATTTTCAGACGAATATGTAGACATCTCTATCAGGCAAGTGGTGACAATATCTGGTTCAATGGACTGGCAAAAAGTAGCAAAAAAGCAGTATATAAACAGGTCCGTTACTCCTGTACCTTCTCTCCACCACCATCTTCGATATCTTCCCTCCAATCCAACATGCTCCTCAAAACCCTCCTTCTCTCTACTGCTGCTCTGGCTGCTCCTGTTTCCTGTGAACCTCAGACCCAGAGATACGCTCTTTACGCCATTATGCCTGGCCAGGGAGCTACGGGAATGAAACCGCTCCAGATCCGAGGCGACTCAGTCGTCTACGGTCTGACTCAGGGCTACTCTTACTTCACTCTCAATGCTGTAGGAGACCGTCTAGTGAACGTCGAGTCTCCAGGACAACCGCCCAAGGAGCTCTATGCCGGAGATAACGGCAAGCTGGTCATCAACGCCAACCCTGCCAAGGTCGGAAACGGCTACCTTGGCGGCTGGGAGTTCCATGGCCTAGGACCTGTCCAGGACGTGACTTACTACGGAGCCAACGAATGGTACTCTTGCACTTCGACCACAGATCCTCTTCATGGCGGCCAGGTCGTCCACGTTAAGAAGGGCGACACCTATGCCTGCGAGGACCCCATCAAGTTCACTGTTGCTGCTTCTAAATAGTGGAGTGTTTAATGAATATTAGTTTAACGTTTTTTTGTTGTCGAAGTAGATTGGGTAATGTAGGTAGCTGGGAGGGGGGAAGTGGACTGTCAGAATCGCCTTCGTTTGGTCATCATTTTGGTACCAATCATTACCACATTTAAGTATTATTGAACGTTTTTTCTCTGGCTGAAACTCCATTTCTAACTGTAGCAGAAACTCACGTAGAGACACAATATCGGGAGGGAAAAGTTCAGGGAGTTGACTAGACGCTGGGACTCGAGCGAGAGAATACATTTTCGAAGTTCACGAGTAGTAGTCAGTTTTTCTACTCGTTTTATCAGTTTTTTGCATCTGGAGTGTCTGAGATAGAAAGAGTTGGAAAAAGTAGAGGTCAAGCCATGAAGTTTAAATACTTCTGTACAGACGCTCTTGTATCCATATAGCATCTCTCCCGTTGTTATTGGACATTTCTGGCCTTTTTTTATTCTCATTTGTCGGACCTCATTGATGTCCCGTGTATAATTGAAACAGAAAACCAGGTTAAAACATTCACTCACAATGAGCGGTAATCAAAAGGGTCTCTGCATTGTCGACTCGCTGTTATTAACTCATATGCGTCATACTGAGCTCTTCTACGTTACGTGATCTCCTTCTAGTCTTCTGTATAGTGAAGTTTATGAACTTGGTACAAATCCATGGGAAATATTCCCATGAACAAGGCAGTCGAGCCACGTTGATCCCTCGAGTGGGGAGACCCTTTTATTACCCATTATTTCTCGCTTGCTACTCTTTCTCAGATTTTAACCCCCAATCGAATTTACTACCTCCAAAACAGAACTGGCCATAACTCGTTCAAAAATACTCACATTGCTCTAGTGATTTGACCAGAGTGATTCTCTGAGGCCAAGGAATTCACCTCTACCGTATTTTACTCTTGTACTATATTCTACCAACTTTTAACCGCAACCCTCGTACATACGTCACTCAACCGTCTCTGGTACTAACTCGGTTAAAAATACTCATATAGCCATAGAGACCTGACCATTGTGCTCCCTGTAACCAGGGGATTCATCTACTCTCTTATCTATCTCTCCTATTTCAATGTACTAGCAATTAGTTCCCATGCACTCCTGACTCAAGACTTCACACAGCCGCCATCTACTCTTCCAAAAATACTAGCATAGCTATTCAGATTTGACTGGCGTGTTCCAATATGCTATAGTAACCCAGTAGTACCATGAATGTTTAGTTTGCTGTCTCATATCCTCTTTTTATATCTCAACCTCCAATTTTACCCAACAAAACATCTCCATCTTACTCCTTGAAGAATACCCAAATTGTCAAACAGACTTGACAACCCATTTTACCAGAACTAAGAGATTCATATTCTTACTACAATCCCCAAGTCTGCCGCCTTTTACCTACTTTTAACATCTACAGTAACCCTTTGGGTATGTCCCACATAGACATCTCTCTCGAACTTCTCGAGAAATACCCATATAGCCAAGACAACTTGGTGGACTTATTCCTTATTTCTGACTGTTTCCAATGATACCAAACATGTCTCATTTACTACCTATTTCCTAGTTTTTACCTCCACCTTCCAATTCTAGAGTTTTACACAACTTCCTCCAGTATCTTCCGAAATATCCTGACATTTATTCGAACTGTACCAACGTATTTCGGAGTGCTAGACGATGAAATTAATACCATGATTGTCATCTTTACCATTTCCCACTCGCTTCTAACCTCGACACTCCACTTCCACCCACATACAGAACTGCCCTCAACTTCTCCAAAAAATACCTTCATCGATATGGCAACTTCACCATTGTGTTCACACGAGTGATAGAATTCATTTTGTACCTCACAACCTAATTTACTATCTGTTTCCAACTTTTAACACCAACCTCTTCAGTTCTGCATGTCCATGTCAGTGTCTCCAAATCCTTCAATAATACACGCATAGTGATGGCAACTTTACTAAACTGTTTCCCATAGTCAGTTAGTCTATTTCTATTCTCCTTGTCTCTTCTAAACCTTCACGTCAGGTTTTCGCAACAATCCTCGCACTTCCACTTGACCACAGCAGTGGCCCTAACTTTGTCAAAAAAAATGAAATAGCTAAACAGACTTGACCGACACGTTCTCCTAATCTAATCAGACCCATTGCTACCTTCCATTACGCGCTGATATCTCTTTCTTATCTCTAAAGCCAAAACTCGTTTTTGATACACTTTACAGACTGGCCACTAATTTCCCCAGAAATACCCATATCGTCAAATAGAAGTGATGGGCGTATTTTCCGCAGCAATCCGGTTTCAGTGATATTGCATACTTCTCTAATATCACCCCTTATCCTTCTTTGCCCCCTCAACTCCAATCCATTGTCCTCACATACACCTCTGCTAACTACCCCAAAAATACCTGAATCACTGTGGCGAGTTTCATTAGTGGGCCCTGATGTTGTCTGGTTACATCTGTACCCTGTATTTTTCTCCTTCTTGTTCTTCTCAGATTTTAGCCTCTGGACATCCATCCCCTACATCACCACCCAACCACACAACTCCATACAGCTCCTTCAATAATATCCAAATACGTATGGGGACTTAACCATCATATTCTTCATGGCTTACTCATTCAGGAACTACCCCATATAAACCCTTTGCTAGCTATTCCGTTTCTATATTTCCGAATCACACATTTCTGTCATTTCACACAACGGTGTCCATCTTTCCCAAAAATAGCAGTAATGCAATAGAGACTTGGTTATTGTGTTTATCAGAGCAGGGAGTTCGCTTTATTACCCTCTAACCCTCTCATACTGTTCCATAACCTGCTTTAAACCCGACAGCCCTAGGCTGGACCTCGTACAAGGCTGCCCCCAACTGACCCAAAAATAACAATTTCCTTCAGCTGACTTGAGCACTGTATTCTCCATCGCCAAGCGGTTCCAACAGTACCAAACAGTCCTCTCTTACCACTTCCCCAGAGCTTTTAGCTCCAACACTCTTAAATTGACTTGACCTTACACTGGCCTCCAACTTCTTCAAAAATACTCACATAGCTACTACGACTTGACCACAGTGTTCCCTAGGTCTAGGATATTACAATGGTACCAATTAAGTATCTCCTACGTCCTTTGCACTGTTTTTAGCCTAAGCAATCTCGAATCTTCTCGGCCGCACAACTGCACGCAGTTCGCTCAGAAATACCCCTATAGCCACCCCAACTTGACCATTGTGTTCGCGCGAGTGAGGTGATTCATACGGTTCCATCCAAGATGCTTCTAACCCATTATTCCTCTTTTCACAACACCTGAATCTTGTACGTCAAACATCTTAACATAGCTCGTATGACTGTAAAACTTGTAACTACGATGCAGGTGCATATTTCAGGTCTCTACGGCCTACAGTTCATATCTACGTTCTTCGTTTCGCTCTCTTTTTCTTTCGAATGGTATCATATTATTAATGGTTAGGTGATGCGGATGCAGCGGGGTATATGCGGATGCGTTGTAGAGTCTAGCAGTGTAGCGTTGTGTAGTGTCGTTATCTCATCAAGACGAGTTTTCGCTTGGCGGGATCGTTGGGCTTGAGTTTCCGCGTGTTGGCCTGGTTGGCAGCGCTTCCAAGAGGTTTTCGGCCAGGTGCGAGTTCGGACTGGGTTAGTGGGGGAGGAGGAGAGGCAGAAGTAAGACTAGAAGTAGGAGCATATTAGGAGCAGAAGCAGGGTAGTAGAACTGACTGGATAAACAGAGTGGGACTAGACTAAGATGAACTGTGTCAAAGACGAATCAAGTGGTCTTGATTTCAGGACATTGTCAGATATCAAGTCGAATCGTGAAACTAGAACAGTCAGATCACAGGCCAGTGAGAAGTCTGTTTCGAAAAGAGATTCTTGATAGAGGACTGTTTCTCGGTACTTCTGGTGACTAATGATCATGAACAGTCTCTCTAGCAGATCATTAAGCCAGTCCATAGAACTCAGCCTATGACCATACCAGAAGACACTGGTACGATATCAACAAAAAGATCAGGGTAATCACAAGTCGAAGAGTGAACCAGTGGTCGTATTGCACAAAGAATGGCTCACATGTCATTATTCATGATCCAACTGAAGTACCCTGTACTTGTCTGTAAGTCCATACTGTATCTGACATTGTACAGCAGTTAAGACAGCAAGTGACTGAAGTGTCTAAGATGCAATAACAGTGACCTGATGCCCAACGACGTCACTATCCCAAGACATGGTATTCATAATAATAATGAATACCTTCTGTCTTAACATGTAACACTGTACCACCTAGATACAGCTTCATAGTCTCCAGAACATGAACACTGGCTCTATCAGTTGTTGCAATCAGTTTAACAATACCAGTTGCTCAATCCTAGTTTAACAATACCAGTCGCTTCGCTCCTGGCATTGTTGCTCCTGGTATTTAGTATTGACAATACCACTCGCTTCGCTCGTGATATTGTCGTACTCACCGTATAATAAACATAATCCTTCGGTTTCGGCCCCGGCGAATCAATCAAGCCCAACGGCTTTCGCTTAGGAGTAGCAGGCGAATCCGGACACCATGCTGATGACACAAACGTTTTTCCCTCTGGAACCCGATTCTCCTTGTCGGCTGTGTTGTTGTTGTTGATATTAAGAGCTGCGACTTTTCGGGTAATATGGCTAACGTCGTCGGACGACGGCTGAGTCTGCTGGTTGCTTTTGCTGGCGGTCGTGTCTCGAAAGGGCTGCAGTTTGAGCATTGTTAGTGTGGTTCTGTCCAGAATGTGTAGATGTGTATTGAGGAGAAAAGAACGGAGGCTCAAAACAAGCTGCATGCTACAGTGTATACAGTGTGTGGGGAGGCAGCAAGATGGAGAAGAGGAAAAGGGAAAATGTAAAGAGTGCAAAACGATTATTTATCGTGAATATATCGACTTTTGTATTTTCTTCCTTTTTGATCTCTCGCTTAATGAATATGATACATCAATCTGACCCACTGCTATCTACGATCTACAGTATAGTTATTAGGAGGTGAGACGTTAGACTTATAATATGGGCTAGAATGAGGGGGAAGATGTAGATCGGTTTGGAGGGGTCAATATCAAGCTGGTTTCGACTTATTCGGTTGATTTTTGTTTTTTTGGTCTTTTTTGAGGAATATTTGATTTTTCTCTTATTTTCCCTTTTTGCCCTTATTTTCCTCCTTTTGTTTTGATAATCTCTCCATCATATACCCCGGTTATTTACTGTCTACAGTCTAAAATATTGCAATCTGTAAACCTTTGAGGTTGCAAAAAAACACGCGCAATTTGCCCAAAAATATCCAGAAATGTCTCAAATCGCCCGGGATCACGCTGCAGACACGTGACCACGTGCCCGTCACGAGTGCACGCCAATTTCACGGTTTCTAATCTCTGTCTCAGACAAGCGCATTGTCTTTAGGTTGTGTTTAATTAAGTCCAGAAGAGGAAGTTTGCTGAGACATTGGGCTGGAGGGGAGGCGCTATAACTGGTGATTGGAGTTATAGAAATGGGAAATGAAGGTGTCAGAAGAATCAGGGAAGTGTGGTAGACCGGATTGTGCTTTTTCCAGGTCAAAATCGGCCATATTACTCATTTTACACTCTTTCTTGTGATCTTCACCGTTACAGTATACTGTAGATTGAAGGTAGAATGGACCGTCATAAAGAGGTTATAGAAGTCACCCAAAGACGCTGAAAAAGAGACACAACATCAACTACCCGCCATTAATCCTTCCAACATGTTTTTATTCCTTGATTTCCTCTCCCACCACCTTTTATCCACCTCCCCCGTCTCTAGCCAAAACCCTGTTTGTTTACTGCGTTCCCAAAACGGCAACAGACAATCAGTGCATAAAGACTATTTTTATGCATACCAGATGGATACTCTACATCTTCTGTAAACTGTCACCATCTCACAACTTCATCACCAACACCTCTCAAAAAACACCAATGGACACGCCGACCCGTCCCCGCGCCGACCTGGGCTCCATCAACCTGCTCAAGGGCTCGATTCGCAACTCGATTCGCAAAAACGCCGACAAGAGCGCCAACAAGGAGAACAGACCTGAGATGGAGAGTGACACAAACACCTTCAAAAGTGACACAAACGGAATCAAGTCCGACTCCACCCACCACAGCCCCTCTGTGATGGCCACGTTTGACTCCAACGGCCAGCGTATTTCCCAGTATGGAAGACCCACCAGTCCCACCAAACAGCTGCGGAAATCGCGGTCAAACGCCTCAATCAACGGCTCTGTGGGCGACTCGTCCTTCAGCATGCCGTCGCCGCAAATTGCGCATCTTTCGCCCAAATTCAAGCGAGAAAAAGACTCTTGGAGTACTCCTCGAATCCAGGCCAATAACCGCACAAAAAGACCCCCCAGCACTCCGCTGACGCCAGGACAGTTCCAGCAGAACGTCCGTCGTGTCAAACTAGGCACTCCTGCCACAGTTAGCACTTGCAACCTGTTTTACCCGCCTTCTCACGGACTGGCAGACGATGCAGACGACGAAGACGACAAGGAGGACATGGAGAACCACACTGCTCCGTTTCCCACGATACCAGCGTTCAACATTGACACTCCGGTCGTGGTCAAGCCGCTGCCGTCCTTCAACCCCAACTGGGACTCGCCAGACTGCCATCTGAGTGATTCTACACCCATGGGCACTCCAGACACGGTGCTCAAGATGAGACAGTACATTACCAAGCTCAAAAGCAAGCCCCGTTTTGTGTCTCTGGGTGGTGACGACGATGCTGGCAACGTGTCGCTTTCCCTGTCTCAAGATACCGCTCCCGATACGTCTTTTGGCCCTCCTTTGTCTCCCGTCAGAAGCCGGAAACAGCCTCTGATTGACTTGGCTGATCTGGAGTCGCAGCTCGTGACCCAGCGATACGATCTCGAGATTGAGCAGATGACCGATGTCTTGGATTTCATGAAGCTGGAGGCTAGGCTGAAGGTGTAGGAGGAGAGGCTACAGGCTAGACAAAACTAGACAGACTAGAGGATGACTAACGAACTGATGTACTATAGATAATGAACGATACCATGATTTGAGGGTGTATTATGTAGAACAGTATTACTGCATTAGTCTGCACTAAGAGGACCCCTTTTACTGCAGTGGTGTAGATTAATGGCAGGAAAGGGGTAGTCTTGAGATGTTAAGGTGTTATTTTGGAGAAAGTAGGTGAAGGAGTTTTTGGGCATTTTTGGGTATTTTTGGTATTCTTGCCTATTTTTGGTATTCTTTCCTTTTTTGCCTATTTTTTCCCCATTTTTTCTCATTTTTTCTCATTTTTTCTCATTTTATTCTGTTTTATTCTGTTTTTGAAAAATGCAAAAATCAAAAAAATCAAAAAAATCAAAAAAATTGTAAAAAATACCACAAAAAGTCGTAAAAACCCTCAGTAGCACATGTATATTTTTTATTCTAAACACAATAAACACCGTCTTACCACTTCCCCCACCACCACTCCCTTCTTTATTACAACTTCATCTGTTTCATCCTCCCCACAGGTTATGACAAAATAAACTCTGAGGCGACATAGTCCTCGAAACCAAGGTCTAAATGTTTTACTCCACACCACTTTTTGTGCTCCAACGACAACGCGACTTAAGGCAGCAACAACCTGCTACCGACACAAAAAGCTCTTCTTCTGCGACACAAGACCCGCTCGCCCGATTGAGCGGAAAAAGAGGACGTAAAATACGCCCCAAACACATTTTTCACACAGATACCTTTTTTCTAACACAGAAACAAGTAAGTATGGGAGACGACATGGATGACGCCATGGAGATTGGAGACAGCGACTTTGGCACCGACATGGAGGGAGTGATGGACGTGGCCGGAGGCACCAACGAGGCGACTCCGGAGCTGGATTACCCGATGGATGGCGACATGAGCGATGTAGAGGATATGCTGGAGTACGAGGACGATGAGGCTGGTGGGGCTCTCAGAGACAACACGGGAGATGTCATGGGAGATGACGTGGCGGAAACAGATGTGATTGACCTGGATGGCGACGACGAGGCGGGCAATGATGAGTCAGCCGCTGTTGGAGAAGTGCCTGCTGCTGACTCAGCCGGTGTGGCAGGGTTTGGGTCTGGCCCAGCCTCGGTTCCCAACGACGCTCCCAATATGGACCAGGCTACAGCCCATGCAAAGTCTAAATCGGAAGCTCATCATATTCATATGCAACCGGGAAGCCCACAACAGAAAAAAGATAAGCTCCCCAACCAACAGCATAATGAAATACCACCTGGACCCGGAGCGGTGGAACAAGCGGGGCCCGATGCGGTGGAGCGAGCGACGCAAGCAGCAGCCGCACCACAAGGACAAGCCGGAGCACGGGCTCTCGGCGGGCTGGAAGACCTATCTGCCCCAGGACCTGCCTCCGCAGGTGAAACGGTACCCTCTGCCGTCGCCGATGGCGCCTCTGGCCCTCAAGGGACTGCCTCTGCCGCTCAGGCTATTGACGTGGACCTTGTTGGTGCTGACGGCGCTGGTGATGGTCTTCTCACTCCTGGTGGTGCAGATGGTGCTCGTGGCGTCGACCATGGGCCTGCTGCTGATGGTGGCCATGCTGCTGGCGACGCTGGTGCTGGCGCTGCTACTGGCGCGGGCGGCGACGCTGCCGCAGCAGGCGTACAGCACGATCAAGCGGACGTGCCAGCAGACGTTCATGACGGTGGTGCTGCCGCTGGTGCATCCGATGCTGTACATGCGGCGGATGATGACCCGGCGGCTGGTGGACATGGAGAAGCTGCCGCGGATTCTGTGGCGCATGAGCATGCAGCTGCTGCGGTACACGGTGCGCATGAGCCTGATGCCGGTCAAGCTGACGGTGCGGCTCACGCTGCTGCCGGTCAAGCTGACGGTGCACGTCACCATGTTCCCGGTGCGGGTGTCGATGCGGGTGTGGAGCCGGCTGCGGGTCAAGATGCAGCAGGTCTACGAGGCGCGGATGATCAGGGGCATGAACGTGCTGCGCCTGAAGATGGTGGGCTAGACGGCGGCGACGAGAGCGAGTTTGCTGCAGAGATGCAGGACCTCGAGGATGCCACCACCACCTCGGCGGTCGCAGAGTCCGCTGCCGACGGCGGGCCTGGAGCGCTGGCCACCGGCGTGGCCGTCGAGGAGCTGCCTCTGGACGAGGAGGCGTCAGAGGCTCTGCAGGGCCACGCGGACGCCGCGGCTGCCGAGCTGGCCGACAACACGGCCGAGTACTACGACCAGTCGCTCGACATTGATCTGACTGTGCCTGTGCTGGTGCACTTTGCCGAGATTGGCAAGACGTACCTTGTGTCTGGCGAGCACGCCGACTATCCTCCGCTGTTTGAGGATCTCCGGGGTTCTGAGCTACTGGAGTATTCTATGGAGGACGTGTTTGGGCTCATGCGGCGGTCTCTGGAGGGCTTTTGCTCCATGGACGAGGAGCTGGTGCTCACGTGCCGACAATTGGGCCTGACGCTGGGCGAGGACAATGTGTGCAGCAAGGATGCGACGCTGATGGACCTGGTGCGTTTGTTCCAGACGTTTGCGGCCAACACGGTCGATTACCAGCGGCCCGCCACGTTTGACATGCGTCTGAGCCTGTCCCAACGGTTCATTTCAAACTATAACCGGCTCTACAGTTTGGCCCAACAGGGCCATAGTTTGGTGGACTTGAGTGACTTGTCGCGCCACGTGCAACAAGGTTCGGTGCAAGCTGAGGCCGAAGTTGCTGGCGGCGGCAATCTGGGCAAGGAGATTCTGGGCAGCAACTCTGCTGCGCTGGAAGACGAGGCCCAGGTGGCTGAGGAGACGACCCGAGCGCAGGAGGCCAGTCTGGAGTTCGCCAAGCAGGCGTTCAGCGGAGCTAAACCTAGTGAGGATCCCGAAGATGCGCTGAATCCGGTGCTGGAAACCAACTATCTGCCTCTGAAGCGAGGTGCCGAGGAAGGCGAGGTGGCCGAGGGCTCCGAGTCCAAGAAGGCCAAGGAGGAGTAAGTCCTAGGTGCAGGCACGTGGAGGATTGATTAGAATGTAATCTTTATCTATATAGAGTATAGAATATGTTTGAGATGCGGGGTGTAGGTATGTAGAGTGGGATGTTTTGGTTCCAAACAAGAGGCTACAATCGGTGCTAGTGCGGTGGCTGGGCATTGTGTGACGTTACAGTGAGAAAATATGCAGAATACGGTGATGAGACGATCAGCAGTCGTTTGGGGGTGGTATTGGATTGTATGTACTGAATCGAATGGTTCGGATATTATTTTCCCAGTGCAATTTTATCGTTATCGTGTTTCATTTACCGATTGTCATCAGGTGAGTTTGAGACACTCATCTGCCGCCTTGAAAAGCGTTGAGTGACGTCATTGAGTGGGGTGACAGGTGTCAGTGGGATGTCAGAAGGGTTAAATAACGGAGAATGAGTACTGAGAGAGGTTCTAGGGTCTTATCTCTGTGAGGGACTTTTAGAAGGTGTTTTTATTATGCTTTAGGGTGATTATTCGCTCGCTTATGCTAGTGCGATGACGTTTATTTTTGGTAGTAGGGTGGTGTAGTGAATACGGTGTTGCACGGTGTTTAATACACAGTAAACAGTGAAGGGATAAAACAGAACATCAGGGATAAAACATAACACCATAATAGTACGAGTACAGTGAACAGGAGTACAAGTACATAGCAATTGATATGTTACAGGGACAGAGAAATTTGTACTTAGATAAAGTATCAGAAAGATTGTTGGACGTCATTCATAAATTAAACCACCAGATCCCTGGACGCAGTAGTGTTATTGAGCACTAGTGGCGATGAGAGATGAGAGATTTGAGATTGAGATAGAGTGTCAGATGAGAATATTAACAAGATTAAATTAACAGACTTAAAATAAAGAGTAGTGTTCATGAGGATGACGTAGTGTAGAGATGATATAGGGAATTAATATGATGTTATTCTTGGTAAAAATTGTTTTTTTACGACTAGAACGACAGATTAAACGATTTGTCACTCCAGCAATGTTAGATCAATAATGCCCCTGCAAGTGGATCCAATAGTGGCTGGAGGCTAGTCTATGTCTGAAAAGGGACACCTTTTAGGAAGAGACTTAGGTAGACTATTGTATGGCCATTGTACTGGGGATATTGTAGCCCAAAAGGGAAACCAGACCAGGCCAAAAGTACACCATGATGACGAATAAGTGCATTGTTTTGTATGATTGGGTCAAGGGGGTCTAGAATAGGTCTACTGGTCCCTCTAACATCCAGATCTAGTCTGAGCGAACTAAGCAGATTGTCAGAAGTTGGCTGAACTAAGATGTACCCTATTTGGAAGGGAGATGAATGGAACTGCTGCAAATCTTCTACTCTATGACACTGGCAAGTCTCCTTAGTCCCCAGAGTATTTCTGGAGGAGTTAGATCCAGTTCTCTGACTTTTCAGAACTGGAAGAGTTGGTATAGAAACTTGGCAAGAAATATTAGAAGAGACAGCAGCAGTCAAATATGTATTTCCAGCTCGCCGGAACACCCTGGTTAAGTCTCCAGAGCTACAGGAGTACTTTCGATAAAGTTACGAGGGTTCTATGGTTCTGTAGAAATGAGGGTGTTGGATCTAAAGCTACCAGGGGGATAAATGTGGGACAATGGTGGTACTGTCAGAATCTAGTGTGTCTAGGGAATAGGTGGAATAGCTCATTATTGTGATAGGCGTATTTCTGACGAAGTTAGGGGCGGATCTGTACATACGTGTAACAGGTGTTTCAGCTTAAAATGGGAGATAGGGGTGGTAGGGAGTTGAAGAAGGGTTGTAATGGGGTCTACGGACTATGAGGAATGGCACGAGTGGCCCTCCTTGTTTGTGCAAGTATTTCTACGAGAGTTAGAGGCTGTTGTGTGATTACGCAAAGTTGGGGTTCAGGTTACAAATGGATCAGGAAGGTATTGGGATAGCATTAAGGGTACCAAAAGAGAGGTCTGGGCCTAAGTAATATGTTGATCAAGTCCCTGAAGTCATGGGGGTATTTTTGGACAAGTTGCGACAAGTTGTATCAGAAGTTTTACAAAAAACAAGATGACTAAGACGTTAGCCAGGAAGTGCAAGGGGTCTCAAGCCTGGGTGGTTCAGGAGGGCCATATACTACCCTCTTTTTCATCAGTACGTTCAATTTGTGTCTCGTTTGCTATTTTTGAGCAGTTTTTGCACCCACCATCCCAATTCTACATCTGCACATTTCAACGTAACTCGCTTGGAAATACTCGTATAATATAGGGACTTTACCATTGTGTTTCCATGGGTCCGATGAAACGTTTGGTATCCCTTATTCCACTTGTAGTACTTCTTTTCAGGTTTCAGCGTCCACAGAATAACTTAGCACATAATTATTTTTTATTTTATTTTTCTTTTTTCCCACTAAATCCATCAATTACAACACTTTCTACCAATCCTTCCTGTTACCACCAACTACTTGTTGGTACAATATTCGACATTCCAGAGATCCACACATTTTTCAATGTTATTGTCATTTTAAATCATTTATTAATCAGCCTATTTAACATACAATAAAGTTTATCAAGATCATCCTAAATTTCAGATCTTACTGTATTTCATCTTCTTTTACAAAATGGATACCCAGCCGGAAAGTGATACAACGAGCTCGGAAACAGCGCTGTGCCGCTCTTTCTATACCCAATACGTGCTGGAGCCCGGTTCACGGCGGTTCGAGGCGTTCATAAAACAATTTGTACAAGAGGTCGAGGACAAGGTGCCTCAGTTGCCTGTTCCAGCCTCCAAGGAACAGTGTGTAGCAGCTGCTGACGAGTTTAAGAAAAGCTGGACCGAGATTTGGGCCCGCCACGAGGCGGAAAAAGATAGACTTGAAGCGTGGTTTCACGATGCTATCAAGTTCCATGAGCAACTGGTGAGCAAAGTGTCCCGCGACAAGGATCCCGAACGAGCCCTGATACTAACAGGGCTGAAATACATATGGAGTATGCGTGCTGACACGTGGAGGACGCTAGTTCAAGAGTGTCTGTTGTCAATGGTCAAGTTGCAAAACGAGGAGCTCAAAAGCTGGTTTTGGAAAGAGGTGGTTGGAACCTATCGCAGAGAAGTCACAATTGTGGAAAGCACTCGACCCGACACGAATTTCGGCGATACGGGCGCACGTTCGTCGCTTCAAGCTCCCGTTGAAGTGATGCAACTGGTTTTCGAGTCTGCGGATCTCGAAACCTGTGTGGCTCTAAGACGGGTCAGCAAGGCGTGGTACTCTTGTTTCAGCAACATTGAAAAGACGCTGAAAAGCAAGCTGCAAAACCGAAACCCGTGGATGAAGCCGGGAGACGTGGATCTGCAGACGTGGGCAGATTGTGCTCTGGTGTTTGTGTCCCGCAAACTAGACCCCAAATGGGAAGCACACCAAGCTTTGCCCAAAAGTTGGGCGATCCTCCATGGAGAAGATTATTATTTTCGTTCGCTCCCCAAGCCGGTTGTAGGCATGGAAATGGGCTTGGGAGAAACTCTGCCGAACGACTTTTGTGCCGTGTCGGAGGAGCAGTGTCGTCTTGTTTATGATGAACTGCAAGGGTTCTGGGACCCCTGGACAGGCTCCTGGAATGACGAGTCTCCTTACAAAGTGGTTAGATCCGACGATAAAGGCACGGTGGTCCGCTGCAAAGATAGCGAGGTGACTCTACACCCTTCAATCAGCCCCGAAACTCTTGAGCCCCACAAAGGTGTCCCTAACCATCCAGACGCGGATGAAGTGTGGTTCTGGACCAAAGCCGGAGACGTGCTCATTTTCCCTCCAGACAATCCTCAAAGTCTGAGACATTTTAAGCTGAAGAAACCGATAAGTGATAGTTTCTGTCGAATTGGAGACCTCTGTTGTTTTTCGCAGCCAGTGCCACCACAATTGTCTTTCACCTGTCCCTATCTTCTTAGTGGGTGGGTGGGGCCCAGAGCTGAACAATACCGCGCCATCAGGATGCACTACACTCCTATTGCCTCTTACAATGGTCTAGTCTGGTGCATTTTTGGACGAGCTCTGGTTCCCTGCTTCGTTGATCTCGAAAATGGAGAAACGCCCTTCCATTATCGGTTCGATCGAAGAATCTTTTATCCCCCTAATGTCCGTGATCTCACTCGTGACCCCAAAAGGACACACCGACCAATGACCATTCAGGGCGACAAAAGCAAAGGACTGAGTCAGTTCGTCATCTTTGACCATTCTGCAATTCTGACGGTGGTGGATTTGGTCTCTGGAAGAACGACAGAGGTACAAAGCAGTCCCCTGAACAGTCATCCCGACCACAAATTCTTTATAGGCTTCCAGCAGGGCGAGTTCCAGGTGCGATGGATTCATCAGAAAAACGTCAAGTTGGTCAGAGACAATATCGTGCAAAGTTTGGGGATAGCGGAGGATGAGCCAGAGGAAGGCGTTGGTGAATGAATGAGTGAGGGGAGTAATTTTATTCCTTTGCAAATGGTTGTAGACATTCTGAGACTTGGGGTTTTGCATCGAAATACGTGTCGTGCTAAAATCTGTAAAAATGCTACAGTCGAGACGGAAATGGTACTAACGGAATCTCCTGGTGTTGCAGATCGTTATGGTCAAGTTCATATAGATATATGGGTATTTCTGATCAAGTTGGGGCAGTTGAAGGTGCATGTGGAATTGAGAGGCAGGTGTCAAAAGTCGGGAAAATGTAGTAGGAGAGGGTTAAATGGTATCATTGGAATCTCAGAGGCCGCGCTAACATAGTTATTTAGTCCCAATGTCGATTCTATTAAATCTGTGTCGAGTTCTAAAATGTAAATTGAAGTACGTAGTTTGAAGGTCAGCGTAAAAAAAGGGAAATAAAAGGTAGGAGAGCCATAAGGGGTGACACAAGAGTCCCCTTGGCGAGGGGATCACTCCCGTCAAATCGCCATAGAGATGTGGGTATTTCTGAGCAAGTTAGGGGCAGTTATGTAATAGGTGTGTAACAAGTGTTTTGTTTTGGAGAGATGATAGTGGTATCAGGAGTGAAATAAGTTGATAGTTTGAGTGACTGGCCTTCTTGAGATAGTTGAAAGAGTCACTACGGATGTAAAAGTATTTTAGGAGAGGAATTGGGGACATCAGGAGTGTTTAGTCGTCATAGTTATGGTCATACTTTGAGTAACTGGGGTAATTTCTATGGTTTTTTACTTCAAAGGGTCGGCTTTAAAAATACCATTTGCTAAGTAAATTCCAACAGAAGTCCAGTAAAATCCAACCAAGCTCCCAACAATAGGAACTCAAGGGTGCCTTTAAATGAAAGATAGCTGGAGATTTTGTATTACAACAAAAGGAACTGGTTAGATATTTGTTTGAAACGGCTACAAGAATCATCGGATTGTATAGCTCTCTTCCATCTAGCATATCTGTAACACTGAAAAGGGACCCCCAGCGGAATTACTTTGTAAGTAAATTCCAAGTGGAGTTTAAGTAAGGAAAAGAAGGACTAACAGCATTGCAAGTCTTACAGAAAGATGGACAGTAATCACCTTGCAACAAAAACCAGTCACCCGTGAACTTATCTCTCTAGCTAGGAATTAAACCGTGAGTATCTGCAGTCTGATACATGAGGTTCTGTTGACTCTTGAGATGGAAGCAATAACATCATTTCCTTTTAAAAAATGACAAGACAATCTATCTAGACCAGAACAAGGACTCATGAGGTCACAGGAAGTGGAGTTGGATTAATTCCCCCATCTACAGCCTCCGTATCAGTCCTGTGTTTTTAATTATATTTTTCTTATATTTTTCTTATAGTTTTCTCTTTTTATTCTTTTATTCTTCTTTTTTTTTTGCATTCTTTTCCCTTAAGTCACCCCCAACTCCATTCTATTTTCAGCTGTCTTACCACTGCACATATTCCAGACCCAAAATGAACATTCCACGCTGTCTCAGTATTCAACGGTTTTCATATGGCGAGCGGGTTAAAAAGAGAAGAAAATGTAGCACCATGTTTGAGCTATTTGGAGAGTAAAAACGACGTAAGGAAGTGACAGGAAGTGTTAGTAAGTCTCGTAGAATCGATTTTCCACCTCCTTTTCACTCCAACACCAATATTGCACGTTTTACAACATCCTCCAAAAGCAATTATGCCCTCACTCCACTAACTTTATACTCTACTTGTCGTTATACTTATTCATTCTAAGTAAACCATGGGAGAGAAACAGTCCCTCTAAAAGCGTCAAAAGTGTCTAAAACTGGCGGAAAAAGCTGTCACAGAATACTATCGTCACTGCGAACACATCTACACCCCCCTTTCTCCTCTACCACCTCTTTTCCCCCTTTTACCAACCCCCTCTCATCTACATCTCCAAACTCTATATTCACCATGCATCTCCTTTTCACTGCTTTCAAAACCACACTACACACCCACTAGACCTTTGCCACCCCAGATTTGCTGTTTTTGCGGCGAAAAAACCCGGAAATGAAGTTTCGCATTTCGCTGAAATGGCAGCTGTCGTTTGCGGTGTCGTTCACGGCCTTTTGCTGCCTGGGCCTGTTGAGTATCATCACGTACTTCAACAACCAGGGCACCGTTTTGGATCTTCGACGAAACCGACTGACGGTCATTGCCCAGCTCAAAAGCTCGCAGATCAGCTACTACCTCAAGTCGCTGCAGACAGGCACCGTTTCTCTGGGCTCTAGGGAGTTTTTGCAGACGTTGTTGATGGACTCGTACAACGGAGCAAGTATCAATATCACGTCACAGGTGGACCCTTTTGTGACTGCTTTGGAGAGTTCAGATGGTCTGGGCGGCGTTGTTTACGACTACGAGTTCAACCAGATTGCTGCTGTTCTTCTAGATGATCCTGTGACTCAAAATGTGACCGAGTGGCCTCTCAGTATGTTGCCAGTATCACTTTCTCCGTTTCAAAAGCAAATTCTGCGCTCAAACTCGTGGATGTTGCAGGGACCCGAGATTATCAACAGCAACAACGATTTCGTGTTCACCATGACGACCGCGGTGGGAAAAAACGGGTTTGAGTTCCCCCAGGTGAATGGCTCCATTGTGGGCTATATTACGGTCCTGGTCAAGGCTAATGGCCTTATGAGCATTCTCAATCTCAACGACGCGGTCACAGAAGCGTCGAAATCTGATTTGTCGCTTTTGTCGCTCACAGACGACACTTCTGAAGCCATCTACAGACAGTTTTCGCTGGGCAACGAAACGTTCATGAACTCGCTGGACAGAGACGGAATTCGCTCGCCTCTCATCCAGGACATGAAGTACACGTACGCGCTGCCTACAAACTCGTGCATGACGTGTTACACGTACGAGTTTCCTCTTAATGCGAATGAAGGAGCATATGAGGCATATCTCGGCTACAAGTACAAAAGCGACAGTAACAACGCGTCGTATGGCTCGATACTCAACGTCCAGTATGCACGCACAAACGTGGCGGTAGGGTATGCCAAGGTGACCACTAATTCGGCCAATTTGTACCCTCGATGGGCCGTTATTGCTGCCCAGAGCCATTCCGACGTCTACAAGCCGTTGTACACACTGCGGAACATTTTGCTGATTTCCGTCTTTTCGCTGGGAGCTGGAGTGTGTCTGGTGACGTTGGTTTTGGCGTCTTGGGCTGTTGGGCCTATTTTACGTCTTCAAGCTGCTACTGATCGATCTACTGGTCGAGCTCACAAGCTAGCCTGGTGGAGAAACTTGAGTTGGAAGAGAAACGAAAAACGAGGAGGAGGAGACGATGAGGGCAAAAAGCCGACTGCTAAAACGTCGATAAACACGCTGGACACGATCCATTCGGAAAAAGGAGCTCGCTCAGATGGAGTACCCGAAAGCACGTCTTCAGAAGATACCAGGATTGATAGTCAGAGTAAAGGAACAACTACAGCGTTCCACCGACGCCACGACTCGCAGGAGCTCAAAAAGATTTCGTCCAACCCCAACATGGAGTTCAAGGTGCCTGCCAAGGTGGAAAATCGAAAACGGTTTGTGATTGACGAGTTGTCTGAGCTCACAGACACGTTCAACATTATGGCAGAAGAGCTGCGGAAGCAGTACGACACGCTTGATCAGCAGGTGAAGCAGCGAACAAAGGAAATTGAGAGTGCCAAGGAGCTGGCTGAAACTGCTAATGAAGCCAAGACGCTTTTTATCGCAAACATTACTCATGAACTGCAGACTCCTCTGAACGCGATTCTGGGTCTGACTGCTGTTTGTATGGGCGAAAAAGACGTGGTCAAGGTGAAACGCAATCTCAAGGTCATTTATCAGAGTGGAGAGTTGTTGTTGCATTTGTTGACGGATCTGTTGACGTTCAGTAAGAACCAGTTGGGCAAGTTGACGCTCTATGAAGTCGATTTCACCATAGCCGAGGTGGTGATGCAGTTGGAGAGTATTTTCCAGCAACCGTGTCAGGACCTGAACATTAATTTCAGCATCGTTTCGTCTGACCATGCTCTCGTGCTGCATGGAGACATGAATCGCATGTTGCAGGTTGCCATCAATCTCATTTCGTCGTCTTTGAAGTCTCTGACAGGAGGCGATTCAGTTGAGGTTGCTGTCAAGGTGGATATTGAGAAACTGACGTCTGGAGTGGCCAACAAACGTCATTCTTTGTTGGCCACGTCTACTTCTCGAGGTCGAGGCAATTCCCTGACTCTGGCACCTTCTCAAAACTCGCCCTGTGGCTCTTTTACGTCTGCCACAAACCGCGAATCTGTGAGTTCCATCTCTGGTACTGGTTTCCTGTCTCTTCAGGTCAACACGGAACACACAGAACACGACCTTAACGAAGGCAAAGATATTTCCAACGCCATTCAAAACTCTGGAACCGAGCTCGGACTGTCTATTTGTCGCCAACTTGCTGAACTGATGGACGGAGAAGTTCATCTAGAGAATCCCTTCTGGTTCCGTCTGCCTGTCAAGATTGGAGACAGAAGCAACTCAGGTATCGAAGAAGTCATCCAGCCAAAGACCAAGAAGAAGAACAACGTGAGCAGCGGGCTGGTGATCCAGGCTCCCTCGGCCAACAGCACTTTTACCGAGTCCACGTCCACGAGTTCAGCTGCCCCTGTTGCTCCTGCTACTCCCACCGTGCCTGCTCCCACACCTTCTCCTGTGCCTGTACATCCTCCTTTACGTCCTACTCACAGCAAGGTGACAGCTGCAACGTGCAAGGTGCTTATTGTGGAGGACAATCATGTCAACAAGGAGGTCATGACGCGGATGCTCAATCTCGAGGGTATTAGAGACGTGTCTGTGGCTGTTGATGGTCTCAAGGCTGTAGAGGCTGTTGAAGCCATTTTGGCCCAGGGACAGATGTTTGACGTTATCTTTATGGACGTCCAGATGCCCGTGATGGACGGACGAGAAGCTACAAGGATTATTCGGTCGAAATTGGGATACACTAATCCTATTATCGCCGTTTCTGCGTACGCTGACCAGTCGAATATTAACGATTGTTTGGCAACGGGAATGGAAACGTTTTTGGCCAAGCCGTTGAAGAGGCCGCAGTTGAGAGAGGTGTTGATGGATTTGGGAATTCAGGTGAAGGAGAGGAAGTAGCCAGGTGGCGAAGCGGTATGGCGATAGCCATACTGGTGAGCCATCTGGAGTAGCCTGTATGGCGCTAGCCATACGGGCGAGGAGGAGAGGAAGCAGCCATACGGGTGGAGATAAACAGCATGGCTACCGCCATACTGTTGGCCAGAGTGATCCGTGGGCCATTTTATTTATTACTAATGCATGTTTAATTGAGCTGTAGGAGGGGGTGGGGTGTATGGATACTACTGTAGTAGAGTCACAGATATATATACTTGTACATATATGTTCAGAGGTACGATACTGTTGAATGAATAGGTGGTTGTAACAGTGGATGAAGGATCATTAGTCGGTGTGACTTTTACAAGATTCACGTTACAGAACTACACTTCACAAGATAACAAGTTCAAAATGAGACTCAGTAGACTCGTATAGCACTGGGTGTAGAGTTATGAGGAGTATAGAGCACAACTACTATTACACGTAATTGGATAATGTCTCACTGTATTGCTCATTACAGAACTTCCGTAAAGAACCCGGTTTTTGTTTCCATCCTGGCTCCACTGCTTCCTTATGTATTGGAGATACCTTGGTGTTTACTGCTTTTGAAGCTTGCCATACAATGATGACAGTATCAAGAGTGTTGAGGAAGGGAAACTTGTGTAGCTGATGACTTGGTTTTTGGGGGTCCGATATCCAGGCTCTCCTCCAGGGTCCAGACTCTCGTCTAGACTGGAGACTCTCATTCTATCTAGGCCATTTGCTCGTGTGTACTTGAAACTTTTTAAATCTAAGTAAATCCAACCAAAGTCCCAACAAAAGAAACTCCGCTGTCCGCCTTGAAACGCCCAGACCTCGCGATATTGTATGACAACACGTTGAGATTTCCTGATATTTGTTTGGAACAGATATCATATGTACCTAATGAAGTGCGTTATATGTCTTAATCTCATTTGGAACCCCGAAATAGGTACCCTCAGCCCACTTTCTTTCTAACTATTCCCAACTAACGTTTTTAACTGAATCCAGAACCATGGTTGAATGTATGGAAGAGGGAAAAACTACTCCCGAATTGTCAAATGGACGAGCGGAACTCCATCCACTGAGGATGCTAAAAACTAAACGGCACCACTAACACGTTTTTTACCCTCCTATTCATCCGCATCCAACGTCCGGGTTTAACATGTTATAGCCTTATTTTAGAATGTAGGGTGACGATAATAGTGGATTCGTGACCATGTTTCAGATGCATTCAATTGCAGTTAAACGGCTCATGTTTAGCACGAGGCTTCGGAGGTTAGGGAGAATATACGAGTTATTGGTTAGTTGATATGATTATACTGGATTTTAGAGACTTTCCTATACAGACATCTCATACAGAATCTTACTGTATACAGTTTTTGATTATGCATCTTGAACTGTATAGAACAAGAACGAGAAATATCGAAGTTGTTCAGTTTTTCCTACGATACATTTTTTGTTGATATTTTCGAGTCTTCAGAAACCACTCCAACTAGCCTCTATACTCCATTATTCTAGTACATTACTGACTTCAAAATAGCTCAGCGGATCGATCCGGATCTATCACTCTAAATCAACATGGACTAACAAAAACGTCGCCATTACCAATCACCGTAAACATAGCAGTATACGCCCTATAGGTCGGAAGGGTTATTCCGGCTCAGGTCAGCTGATGAGTCATCATTCCGAGCGAATATAGATTTCTGCTGTTTTATTTTTGTTCCGATTAGTTCAATAGCAGTCCGCTATGTCCGACTTCCGACTTCGAGCCGCATGTCGATCGGAGCTGAGTAGTTTTTCCGGGCTGTGTAATTATGTGAAGTATTGGTATGAATATTACAGAGGAGGTGACATGGAGGCTGTGGTATCACGTTTAGTATACTGAGGCTGTCACCATTATTCACTTGTTCATATATCTTTTATAATATCATCTCATGTTGTATTCAATTCTACAGTTACACTTTCACTGAGTCAAGTCTCGGAGACCTTGTTTCCGTTACAGTTGGGTCTCTAAGTTGAGGTCAGTTGGTCTTACAGTTGCTTTACAGTTGTTCTTTACACAGGGTTCGTTTCTAGAGTCAGCCTCGTCTCATGTCTCAGTCTCTCTGGAAGAGGACATTTGAGGCGAGAAACGGGAATTGAGACGGTGAATGATAGACAGACTTCAGGTCAGCTGATTTGCAAACCCAAAACGTCAAAGTCACGCCAGAACTGGACTATTGGGAGGTCATAAACGTGATCTATTATGTCTTAGTCATCTTCTTCGGAAAGGTCGGAACCACTAGACCCATCGGTTAGCTCGCAACGGTCTTATGGGGTGGGCACCATGATTCTCGGTTTCTGGCTTAGCCGCATGGACTCGCATCCCAGACGTGCTTTTATGAACCGTAGCGAGATGAACGAGTGCATGCTGTTGGGTCGTCTCATTTTAGCCATTTCATTTTTTCTGTATTTTTGGTTTCTTTTTTCTGTCTTTTGGTTTTTCCTTCCTCCTAGCGTATCTTTAAAGTGGCCGCTCTTCCCGGGAGTTAGACTCTGAAAGCCATTGTACACCCTAGCAGGTGTCAGATCATACAACCGCTATAGACACTAGCTTGTGGCCCCTGAGGGATTTGCCAGCTACAGTACCCACCACGAGTGCTTTGTCACGAGGCTACAGTAGTACAGAATCGTACATCTGACCCACTGTGGGGATTGTAAGACCCGTTGCATCCGAAACTCAGACCCTGTAAAGTGTAATACTAGATCATGCGATTATGAGCAGGGCACGACAATGACATATGCTTTAGGCTAGATCGAGTCAGAGTGAAGGGTGAAGTCAGGAGTGGTCGGGAGTCTGAAAGATGAGAAATATACCAGGTCAGCTTTGTAATTGATCCAGATTTTGTGTGTCTGTGTCTATACGTGGTAATGTATGTCTGTATTTGTATGTGTACCTGTACATACCACTCTTTGTAGTCCAGGTTAACCCTCTATTTGACCTCTCTCATTGACTTGTATCCTACCACCCACTCCTCCACCAATCAAAACCAACCCAAACCACACCATAATATGGCGTGTGAGATGCACCACATGCGTCCGAAGGAAGGCTATCTGGTTACAACATGTACGCAACAGGGGCTATATATAGACGTCAAGAAGTCGTGTAGATACATCAATTACCAACACAACAACAACAACATGCTCACTGACGCACAGACCAAAATCATCAAGGACTCGGCCCCCTTCCTGGCCGACAACGGCACGGACTTTGCCGCAAACATGTACAAATACATGTTTGCCACCTACCCCGAGGTGATCAAGTTCTTCAACCAGAGCGACCAGAAGAATCTGGCCCAGCCCAAGATTCTGGCCCATGCTCTGGTTGCCTACGCTACCAACATTGACAATCTCGGAGTTCTTTCCGACTTTGTGGAGCAGATTGTAGTCAAGCACGTGGGTCTGCAGATCCAGGCCGAGCACTACCCCATTGTGGCTGCTTCCATTATCCACACTCTCAAGCAGATGCTCGGTGAGGCTGCCACTCCCGAGTTTATTGAGGCCTGGACCGTGGCTTACACTCAGCTGGCCAATCTGCTGATTGACGCCGAAAAGAAGCTGTACGAGAAGCAGGCTGCTCTGGCTGGTGGCTGGGAGGGTTTCCGAGACTTTGTCGTGACCAAGGTCGAGGACGAGTCTTCCAACGTCAAGTCCGTCTACTTCAAGTCTGCTGACGGCAAGCCTGTTTCCACCCCCATTCCTGGCCAGTACGTGACCCTGCTGCTCACCTTTAACGGCCAGGAAACCATGCGATCGTACACCGTGTCGCAAAAGGTGACTGGAGACGAGTACCGAATCTCCGTCCGAAAGGTCGAGGGCGGAGTGGCTTCCACCTACATTCATGATGAGGTCAAGCCTGGTACTCAACTCAAGGTGGCTCCTCCTACCGGCCGATTCACCTACTCGGACGACGGCAAGAAGATTCTCTTTGTCGCTGGCGGCATTGGAATCACTCCCCTCATCTCCATCATCGAGGAGACCAAGGGCAAGGAGGGTAACGCGCTCATCTACTGCGACCGGACCCCCGAGACCCAGCCCTTCAACAAGTGGCTGCAGGACGCTGGCGTCAAGACCACCAACGTGTACTCGGAGACTGCCGACAAGCGACACATTAGCAAGGACGATTTTGCCGGTGTTGATCTTGAGAACGTCAACGTCTACCTCCTGGGTCCTCCTCCCTTCATGACCTGTGTTCGGGAGCACCTCAAGGAGCTTGGTTTCACTGGCGAGATCAAGACCGAGTTCTTTGGCCCCGTTCAGGTTTAAGTGGAGTTAGCGGAGTGCGGAGTGAACTAACCGGCTACCCCCACGGTGTGGGGTACATGGTATTGTGTCATAGTTTTATGTCACGTATCAGGCACAGCCATTATTTAATTAATTGATATTTGAATGCAGCCGGGTGTGGAAATTCAACCCGAGGAATGTCTTGGTATGGACGTGGTTGTGGTTATGCTGTTGTGGCTATGGTTCACTATGGTGTGGGCTATTGTTCATACGGTGTGAATGAAGACTACGATACGATACTCTAGAAAAAGACTTTCATACTCTTCGGGACAACTCGTTAAAGCCCTATGTACAGAAAGTCCGCCAACACCGCACATACAGCAAATACGCAGGACCACATACTGCTCCGTGGATTTTTGTGTGTCGCCTGACTGGGAATGTTTGTGCGGCTTACGGCTTTTGGTATGTACGGCTTTTGCACGGCTTTCACATATTTCTTGGTATAACTGATACTTATGGTATCTCTAGGCACGGATTATTTATTGGTCTGTCTGTTGAATTATTGACAGGGTGTTGGTCTTTTTGTTCCTGGTCAACAGTGCTAAATTTCTTTTTTTTCTAGTTTTTTTTCTAGTCACTTCCCCTCACTATCCGACTTGATCCGAGCCCTTTTTTCTGTTGTGTAGCATCTGTTCATGTCACGTTGATTATGCTGTTTTCCTCGATTCAGCCTTTTTTCCTGACATTTTTTTGGCCTGTTTTTTACACTTTTTTCCCAACTTTTTCCCTTTTTCAGCCTAAATCTTCCCCGCATTCTGCATCACCACTCTGACAGGTGTGATACTAGTACTTCTGGCCAATGACAGTAACGGAGGCATTTTGCGGAACAACTCGCTGGATTGCGCCGCATTCTTTGTCTGGGCAGAGTGATACCGAACAGTATGATACCCAGCAGTTTACAGCTGTACTGACCTGATACCATTAGTACGAACTAGTACTAAAAAGAGGTTCAGTACAGTACAGATACTAAGGTAGAGATACGGACTAGAAACATGAGTATTAACTGGTGAACTGGTTTCCGGTTACCTGGTTACTGTACCTAGTGACTGATGACTGCATCCTGTACTAGATCGGATTCTCTCCTCCCCAACAGCGGAGAAAATGGAGATGCAGACCCGCTAGCGTGAGGTTTTCGTCTTGGCACGGATTATCCGGTGGCTGGAGATGTCCCATGGATGTGAGAGGTGCAGTTGCAGACGAGAGTTGGCATGGAGACGCGGAATTGAGGCAGTGGTGACACTGACGTTTGTGGGGAGGTGAAGGACGTACGAAGGACGTACGACGTTAGGAGTACGTCCTGGTGATTTGCCCTGTTGGAAGACCTGGGAGATCTCTGTTTGTGGCTCTTGGAAGCTCCTCCTTGACCTTGCTGTTCTAGCCTCATTTTTCGTGACCCCCACCGGATGCCGTTTCCCGATCAGGTCCCAAAAGCAACTGTTGAACAGTTCCCCGCGCGGCTTGTTCCGACCTCATTTTTCCGACTCAACTTTTCTTCTGGCGTCTTGGCAGAGGAGCATACAACATCTGGGGAGTGGATGGGGAGGATGAGAAGGAATAATGGGTACGAACAGATACTCTATGGAGTGTGGATTCTTGTGTAAAGCCTTCTAGAAGAATCTATTTCTCTTCAGACGTGTTTTGATACCCTTATACCATCCCTGATACTGATACCATACCATCATCTCCATACCCTTCAACTCAGTCACTTCACCTTCCCTTACAGTACCAAACCCTTGTTCAATGCCAAGATCTCACTGGGGTAGACGGCTTGAGCCGGGTTGACATGCTCATGTCCTACTGCTCACGTGTATAAATACCTGACCACATCTACCTCTCCTCCTCATCAACCAACCACCATGGATCTCGACAACTACCCTCCTCCAGACCTCTCCTGGCCCAGCATCAAACACTACCTGGGCACCCGAATCTCCACCCTCAAGCCTCCAAAGCTGACCGCGGCCGAGAAGAAACACATGAACCCCATTCCGGCCCTCAGACTGCTCAACAAGAAGCAGTGGATGTTTGTTGCTGTTGCTCTGGCCGGCTGGACCTGGGACGCGTTTGATTTCTTCTCTGTTGGAGTTGTGGCTACCCAGATTGCCGAAGACCTAAATGTTACTGTCAAGGACGTCACCTGGGGCATCACTCTGGTGCTCATGCTTCGAGCCGTTGGAGCTGTGTTGTTTGGAGTGGCTTCCGATCGATACGGACGAAAATGGCCCTTTATCTTCAACAACTTTCTCTTTGTTGTCCTGGAACTCGGAACCGGTTTTGTGCAGACATATCCGCAGTTTCTGGGCGTCAGAGCTCTCTTTGGAATCGCTATGGGTGGTCTCTACGGTAACGCAGCAGCTACTGCTCTGGAAGACTGTCCTCCTGAAGCTCGAGGTTTCATTTCGGGTCTCTTTCAAAAGGGCTACGGAGTAGGCTATCTGCTTTGTGTTCTTTTTGCTCGTGCTATTGCTGACACTTCCCCTTACGGCTGGAGAGCTCTGTTCTGGTTCGGAGCCTGTCCTCCTGTTCTTATCATGCTCTTCCGATACTTCCTGCCCGAAACAGACACGTACATCCAGTCCAAGAAGAACGCCGAGGCTGAGGGAGTAGAAAAGGCCTTCTGGCAGGGCGTCAAAACCACCTTCAAGTCCTACTGGCTCATGTTCTTCTACCTGGTTCTGTTTATGACCGGTTTCAACTTTCTGTCCCACGGTTCCCAAGATCTCTACCCTACCATGCTTCGAGCTCAGCTTGGATTCAACAAGGACCAATCTACCATCACCAACTCGGTTGCTTCTCTGGGCTCCATTTTCGGAGGCATGGTCATCGGCCACGTGTCTTTTATTCTCGGAAGACGTCTCACCATTCTCATTGCCTGTATTCTGGGAGCTGCCTGTATCTACCCCTGGGCCTTTGTCACCGGACCTGGAATCAACGCAGGCGTCTTCTTTCTGCAGTTTTTCGCCCAGGGAGCCTGGGGAGTCGTTCCCATCCATCTCACCGAGCTGTCTCCCCCTGCTCTTCGATCTTCCATGATTGGTATTGCCTACCAGCTCGGTAACCTGGCTTCTTCCGGTTCCTCTACTATCCAGGCTACTATCGGTACCCAGTTCCCTCTACGAGACGAGAACGGCGACCTTCGACCTGGAGTCTACAACTACTCGCTGGTCATGGCCATTTTCATCGCCTGTGTGTTTGTGTTCCTTTTTGTCGTCACTCTTCTGGGTCCCGAACGACGACACGCCGAAATGATTGCTGGAGGTGCTGGACACCATACCGAGTCTGACGAAAAGGTGTACGATGAGGAAAAGGGTGCTGCTGTGAACGTGGAGCAGGTAGAGTCGCCTGTCAGTACTCCTGAGAGAGCTGTTAGTCCTGAGCGGGAGGCTGATCGGGAGGCTAGAAAGTGATCATGTAGTCCAACAGCTTCTCAGCTATCTAACAGTCACATTTAAATATAAAAAATTAATGAGTTAAGAGAAAATGGGTACATGACGTAGTTGTATTGAATTATATAATGGTTATTGGAAGAAAATGTGTGTATTGGAGTTATGAGAGTTGTATTGAAGTTATGGGATGCATTGAAGATATGGTAAGAGTTGTATTTGAAGTATTTGCAATCTATTGGATGATATATATTGAGTGGTTGTACTGTGGTTATGGTAAGACTAGTAGTGATGAATTGTGTACATATTTATTATCCTTAAATGTTATATTCATTTACAAATAAATAAGATACGTCCTGAGTTTGTCTTTGTATGCAACAGCTACCTTAGACCAAGTTAAAATGGTGCTAAAACGACGCTAAAGCAGATCACGCTAACAGCCGTGTCGATGACGGGAGTCAGACAGGTGGGTGCGTACATACAAGACCTTGACTTGATCTTGGATTGACTGACTTGATCTTGTCTTGACTGACTGACTGACAGACTTGACTTGTCCTTAACACTGTAAAGATGGTTCCAGTTCTGGACCATAGCCAGAATATACCGCAAGATCAATCGCCCTGTCATTGTCACCCGTCACGTCAAACGTCTCGGGATTTGAACTTACACGGCCGGATATCGACATACCAGGTGTTAGACTGCGAGTGGGTCTGATTTGAGACATAGAAATGAGACATAGAAGTGGGTCCAGACTTTCCAGATAATGAGGTTGTTTGTTTGGCGAACTGTGTAGTCTCTGATTGGTGTTGATTGGTTTGTTCTTAGTTGTCTGCCTGTTGTCTTAGCTGTAGATGAAGCAGTTTGTCATAGGTCTATACCCTGTACAAGGTACCATAGATACTGTGTTTAGACCACAATGTTTACCCTTCACTCCTTCACTCTCACACAGAATGCCTCTTCACCTGTGAAAAATCATACTCCTCTTTTCCCTCTCCCTTGTGGTCAAAAACGTCCTTAATATAACCCCAATTGAACCTCCAAACATGCACCTCATCTTTCACAATGCCCACAAAACGAGACTCGTAGCGATGATACGGCAGAATAATCGTCAGTCGCTCTGTATCAAGGTCCAAAACAGCCTGACGATCCGGAGTCCACGAAAAAAGAAACCGTTTAGTCGCATCCAAAGCCAACTCGCCCTGGTTGAACTGAGGAGTGTCGTATTTTCTGACCAGATAAGTGGGTCCATCAAGAGACGTACGTAGACGCAAAATGCAGCCGTCAAACGACACAAACAGCTCGTCTCCATTGGCCACACACGGAATATTCAGCAGCCAATCGTCGGTCTTGAAAAACTCTAGACTAATGTCTGCAATATGATGTCGTTGTTCCTCCTGCCAATCAATGTAATACACTCCATTGACTTCTTCTTCTTCACCTCGACCAATAATAACCAGAGGACACTTGTTTCCAACCAGTTTGATAATAGCGTTGTCAGAAACGTCTTCAGACAGTCGAACGTGAGTTGTAGGCAGGTCCTGAACAGCTTTTTCGTCCTCTCTAACCTCACACAAAGCCCAAACTCCCTCCTTCTCTCCTTCTTCACATTTAATGACTCCGTACATGAACTGGTTCTTGTCGTCTGTCAACTTGTACTCGCAGTAGTCGTCTCCTGGAAACGCAAAACTCCAGTCGATTTTGTCTCCGTTTTTATCATATGACCAAAATCTGTGCACTTTTCTTCCTTCTTCG
Source organism: Yarrowia sp. E02 (assembly GCA_017639365.1). Classification (NCBI taxonomy): domain Eukaryota; kingdom Fungi; phylum Ascomycota; class Dipodascomycetes; order Dipodascales; genus Yarrowia; species Yarrowia sp. E02. The sequence continues at coordinate 576,775 of JAAQQX010000007.1, read as the reverse complement.
TCCTTTGAAGGCTCCTGTCCACTCAAATTGTACCGGATTTCGCTCTGCATTCTGGTTTTGGACGATTTAGGAGCAGCCCGCAACTTGATCATGTCCAGACGCCAGCCTAGATCGTCTTCCTTGCTGTACATGTTGATACAGGGAGCATCTAGTTCGACTTCAATAGAACCCTTGCCTTCACCCACAGTGGTAGAATAATCCACTATACTGAAAAGATCGGCCTCTGGAGGAATGGGTTCGTTGAGATGAACGCGGTCGTCGTCGATTTCAGCCTGTTTCATGTCCTCCTCGTTTCTCGTAAGACCCATAGGCACGTTTGCTAGCCACTCGGAATCTATGGTTTCAACCTCCACTTGCTGCGGCTGTGGAGACGGATTGAGAGCAGGAAAAGCCATGACGAGACTCACCATATCCTGGCCATCGAGATGAGCTATGATTTCGCGCAAAATCACCGGCGGTGTGGCTTCCAGAGACATGTTTTGGGGTGTTTAAGGAAATATAAAAAACAAGTTTTAAAACACTGCATTAGCGATATTTTCCACGCCGATTAAAAAAGCTTAATCGCGGTAGAATAAACGGTGCAGCAGGGAGGCAGCTGTGAAACATGTTTGAGGCGGAGATGGAGGGGGTGATTGGGCTAGTGGAAACGGCCAAAAAGTTGGAAATCGGAGGGGCATACGGGATTGAGTGGATTTTGAGATTTTGGGGTCGATTGGGGGGTTATTGGGTGATTTGGGGTGGTTGTGTTGACTGCAGGATATGTTGAAGCCTTGCTTGTATGGACTCAGCTGTAGATGTTTAATAGACAGGTTCTTTTCGAAAAATACTGGATGCGTGTTGAAATACGTACTAAGTGGTTTAATTGAGTACTTTTGTGGTTACCCTGTAATTTTCTTGGTGTCTTATTTGCTTCCCGTTTCTCTAGAAAGAGTATCTATGTCTGGGGTGAATTACTTGCCCTGCTTTGGTTCTGAGTAAACTTCAACAAATGTCCCAATTATCAAAACTCAACTTTGAGCCTGAAACGTCGACAACTCGCGATTTTATATGACAGCGAGGGGAGGTTGATAGGTATTTGTTAGGAATGGTGCAAAGATACGTCTTTCAGAACTATTTTTACTCTCCTAGCTACCCTGAAACCTCGAAATAGGTACCCCCAGCGGAGTTTCTTTTCAACTATTTCCAACTAACGTACTTAACTAAGAAGGGTTGGTACAGAGCCGGTAAGAGGAGTGCCTACAAGGCATCAGTTCATCCGAATTTGGACATTTTCGGAGTAAATAACTTGGATATCTCCATTTACTAGGTCCTGTATTCGTCAATGGATTATCTAAGTGTTCCATTTACATTATGGGCTGAAGTTGAACATTTCTCTCATACAATCTAAGGTGAACTGACTATATTGCTAAGAGAAGAATAGAAGCACAGTATGAGCCCCAGTCCTCATAATTCAACACAATAATGCCCAAATTACATCTGTCACCCACGTCCTTGGTTGTTAAAGTGAGATAACTCCATCTCCGTTCCTACTTTTGGTTTTTCTGTTGTTGTACTCTTTTTTCTTCATTTTTCAACATTCTCTACAACTTCACTTGGAAGAATCTTAGGATGAGAACGTAGCTCACCTCTACAGCCTTACTCCAGTCCAGCTACAACATCACCAAACTAAACATTTCAAGACCATCAAAGCCACCAAATATATTCCCCCAGCCCATCAACTCCTACCTCTCTCCTCACCACCTTCCTATTTTATTTTCTATTCTTTTCTTTTTTTATTTCTTTTTATTTCCTTTATTCCTTCCCTTAGTCTTCCTTCCCTTAGCCTCCCTTAGCCTCTTCCCTCTCCCAACTGCCTTATCTCAACTCTAAGTTTCCCTCTCCACCATCCCAACATGGCTCTGAAACGACCCGCCACTCACGCTGGTTCGTGGTATTCGGCCAATGCGACCAAACTGGGCGCCGAAGTCGACCGACATCTAGCCAACGGAGCAGCCACTCTCGGGAAATCTGCCATTCCAGGCGCAAGAGTGCTAGTAGGACCCCATGCGGGCTTTGCCTACGCTGGACCTCAACTAGGAGAAACATACGCCGCTTTTGATTTCAAAAACATCAAACGGCTCTTCATTCTGGGACCTTCCCACCACGTGTATCTCGAACACGCTGCCACGTCGGCTTTCCACAGCTACGAGACTCCTTTTGGAAATGTCAACGTAGACGTGGAAACGACCCAGAAACTGAACGACACAGGTGTAACCAAATACATGAGTGCAACCACAGACAAGGACGAACACAGCTTTGAAATGCACATGCCGTTTCTCAAACGGCTGGTGGGCGACCAAAACGTGAAAATCGTGCCCATCATGGTCGGCCAGACGTCCCAGGAGTACGAAAAGAAGCTGGCTAAACTGCTGCTGCCCTACGTTGAAGACCCTGACAACGCCTTTGTCATCTCAACGGACTTTTGCCACTGGGGAAACAACTTCAGATACTGGGGCTATTCCGAGTCTGAGAACTGTGACACCGTGTCTCAAAGCAGAGAAGACCTAAGACGCTCACTAGCCAGCTCAAACACCCCAATCTACAAATCCATCGAATACCTCGACAAAAAGGGCATGCAAGTGGCCTCGTTGATGTCGTACGAAAAATGGAAAGAATACTGCAAAAAAACAGACAACACCATCTGTGGACGAAAACCACTCGCAATTCTCATTTCCATGCTCGAAAACTACGCCATTGAAAAAGGAGAAAAACCCATCAGTCTCGAATGGATCGGATACTCTCAGTCCAACCAAGTCAACGATCCCTCAGAAGGCTCCGTTTCCTACGCTTCCGGCTTCGCCCTTCTCAAGTGAACTACTGTACTGTACCGTCTACTCGTATCATCTAGTTAAAATAATCTATTCCCAGTCTATATGGCAGAGAAGTCTTAGTGAAAAGCACTCTGCAGATGTCTATCGTGGCCCATGCAAAAAATAGTGTTGTGTAGTAGGTAGTGAAATGAAATAACGCCGTCAATTAGCCCCAAGAAGAAAATGCAATAGTATACAGTATTTTTCCCATCATAAATAATCAATCTCATCTTCTTCCTTCGGAGATATGAACCTCTCACAGACATCCAAAACAAGAGCAGGAATCCTGCAACAAAATATCAAAAACACAAGACGGGGCCGACGAAAATAATCGGGGGTCATGCGCAAACACAAACCCAGATCATTCTCAGCCTTCCCAGTCCTTTTTTCTCTCTTTTTTTCCCTTAATAAATCCTCCCAAAATGCATGTCCTAATAATCCTTCTCTAAGAAATGCATAATTTTTGTGGTAACAGTGGCACAAGCCACCCCTTACCACCAGTTGTTGTTACCGCCCTGGTTGCCGTAAGAGGAGTTGCCGCCGCCGTAAGAGGAACCTCCGCCGGAGCTGCCGCCAAATCGGTCGTTGGAGCCAAAGCCGCCACCCTGCTTTCGGAAATCCTGGGTGGCTCGAGATCGGCCTCCACCGAAGCCACCTCGGCCTCGTCCTCCTCCGCCTCGGCCGTAAGAAGCCTCTCGGGCAGTGGACTCGAGGAACTGGGGGACGTCCTGGTGGGCCTCCTTGAGGATATCGATGAGCTCTCGCACAATACCCTTGTTGCCTCGGTTGAAGAAGGCGGTGGCAATACCAGTGTTACCGGCTCGGCCAGTTCGACCGATTCGGTGGACGTAGTCGTCAATGTCGGTGGGGAGATCGTAGTTGACAACGTGGGTAACGTTGGGGATATCAAGACCTCGGGCAGCGACAGCGGTGGCCACGAGAATGGGAGTGGTTCCGTCTCGGAACATCTCGAGAGCTCGCTCTCGGTCTCGCTGAGATCGGTCTCCGTGAATGGAGGTGGCGGGGAAGTCCTCGCTCTGCAGAACGTCGCAGAGGTAGTCGGCGCCTCGCTTGGTCTCAACGAAGACCAGGGTCAGACCCTTGTCGGCGGCGGACAGAATGTCGAGCAGGGCAGAGATCTTGTCTCCGTCCTCAACGTACTCAACCTTCTGGGTGATGTTCTCGGAGGTGGATCCGACTCGGCCGACAGACAGGAAGATGTAGTCCTTGAGGAAATCTCGGGCCAGCATCTGGATGTTTCGGGGGAAGGTGGCGGAGAACATGAGGGTCTGTCGCTCGTTGACATCGGGCATTCCGGAGCCCTGGACGATGGCTCGGATTTGAGGCTCGAAACCCATATCGAGCATTCGATCGGCCTCATCGAGGACAAGGTACTTGATGTTCTCAAGAGAAACCTTGCCTCGGTCAATCAGATCGACGAGTCGACCGGGAGCAGCGACAAGGAGGTCGCAACCTCGCTCAATGTTTCGCATCTGCTCGCCAATGTCGGCACCACCGTAGACGACGCAGGGTCGGACCCAGGATCGGTAGGCAAACTTCTTGGCCTCATCGTAAATCTGGGACACAAGCTCTCGGGTGGGAGCAAGCACAAGGGCGGTGGGGTAGGCCTTCTTGTGCATGTGTCGGGGACCAGAGGGCTGTGGGGTGGGGGAGGGACCGTGGAAGAAGGACTGGGACAGAACGGGGAAGAGGAATCCTCCGGTCTTACCAGAACCGGTCTGGGCACAGGCCATAAGATCTCGGCCAGCAGCAACAATGGGGACAGAGTACTTCTGGACGGGGGTAGGCTTGGTGTATCGAGCAAGCTTGATGTTAGTCAGCAGGTGCTCCTCGAGGGGAGGAGAGGTGAAGGCGTTGATGGGCTCGGGCACATCGTTTCCAGTGGCCTCGACGGGGATCTCGTCGTAGTTATCAAAGTTGATACCGGTGGACTGGAATCGCGAGTCGTCGGCGACACCGAAGATATCAACCTCGGTTCGCTCGTTTCGGGGACCGGGGACGTGCTTGCCGTCAACAAAGGTTCCCTGGGAGGGGTCTCGGAAGCCACCTCGGTAGCCTCCGTCGTTGCCCCAAGATCGGCCACCTCGACCTCCTCGACCACCGCCGTAGCCTCCACCGTAGGAGCCTCGGGAGTTGTTCTGGAAGGAGTTGGAGTACTGGGAGTACAGGTTTCGGCCGGCCTCTCGTCGGTCGTTGGAGGGGGGGGCTCCGCCAGAGGCGGCAGCCTTGGCCCGGTGGGGGGGCACGTACTTGCTTCGGGGAGCAGCAGGGGTGTCGTTGTTCAGATTCAACGACTTGACACCATTTTCGAGTTCAGACATCTATTGTTAGTTTGTGTTTGCAGAAGAGAAGAGCGACGTGTCGGGCATATATATCCTTTTGGGTGGCGACTGGCGGTGCGACATGGGTTTGGTTGTGGCGACTCAAACCGGTGAGATTGACTTGTCCATATGACCGCCACATGCAGTCCCAGCCATAACCCAGCCACCTCATCCCACCACAAGACCCAAGTGGCGCGTGACTGTGTAAATTACACAAACACGTTTCAGGTGTCTGTGCGCGGAAAAGAACGCGCGCTAACACGCTGCGCGCCGCCGGCCTTCCAACGTCTCTTGCCCGTCGACTTGTCGAGATACTCACAATTTTCAATTCCTTTTTTTTTGGGTATAGATACACCAGGTGAGTTGTAAGAAGAAGACTTGTGCGTGGGCCTGCAAAGTTTGTGGGTGAAAAAATTGTGCATAGAGTATTGTGCATGTCACGTGGAGTCAAAAGGAGAATTTTTCGTCGGCTTGCTTTGTTTGGCCAAACCTTATTTAACCTACATGATGTAATGTCGATATGTCGAGCAACCAGTTAATGGGGGACATGTGGGGCATCTGAGGAGCGCGATATGGGGCATCTAGTGTGCGTTTTTCGTCTTTGGAGAGTCTTTGTAGTCACCTGAGTCTTTTTTGTGGCGATATTCCTTTTCGTACGCCTCTTTTAATCCACCCTTTCTACAGCCGTTCTCGATCCCCTAAATCGAAACAATACTCTATCTTTCCTATCACATGGCAGCAGGGCTTGTTCGGCCAACCCTGTTACTAAGCGCGATGAGCAACCGTGGTGAGTCATAGGAGGTGGCACGTGAACTGGCAGCCTCTTAACCTGACTTTTTGGTAGTCTGAAGGCAACATATCATTCGTCGTTACCTAATTGTCCTGAGGCCTTATCTCATCGACCTGTCAAGCGCGCTAAGCTAGACTAGTCCGGGTCAAAGTATCGTGCAAGTCCGTACATACGGGGTGCAGCATGCTCGGCTGAGATAATGGAGCAAGTGCTGCTTTATCTCACGTGCGATAGGTGGATGGGTATGGAAGTATTTGTTCTTGGTCTGGTGTTCGTGGTGACGGTACTAGTGTCTATAGACCGTTGGCTATAGGCTTGGATTTTAGTAGCATTTTCGAGTCTTCTCTATAGTCTTTTTGGGTCTTTTTTGAGTCTTTTTGGTGTCTTTTTCGACTCTTTTCTTTAGTCTTTTTCGACTCTTTTTTCAACCACAGTCTGAAAGCAATGACGTCGATATGGCTGGTGTGGTTTAATTACCTGTCGCGTGAGTAGATTGGTGTGGTTTAATTAATTGTATTTACCAGCCCGGTTGGACGATATTTTTTGTATACCAGCCTGAGACGCACTGTGTTTGAAACAGCAAATAATAAATGGAAAATGGAAAAAAATGGGAAAATGGAAAAAAAGAAAGAGTGGAAAATGGGGGAAAAGCGGGAAAAATACAGAAAAATACAGAAAAATACAGAAAAAAGCTGGAATCAAGCTGTGGACCAGGGATCATCTAAATCTGGTATTTGGTCCCCTATAATCGCCTGTTTATATCAATAGTGACTGACCGTTTCAGGGCTTTCTTTCCTGTGTTGGTCTGCTTGTTGATGTCTTGAAGACCTGAGACTCCTCAAACAAATACTGATAGAGTGTATATAGACATGTCTTAGCCATGAGTACGTTCTTGTCCTCATATGTTGTATCTCGGCAATATGGCAGTTCTGGTACCGTGTCCATATCTTCTTTTTTATGGTTATGGCGCTCGCTCTACTAAGGGTCAAGTAAATTCCAACTATAATTCCAACAAAACATATTCCTTCAATGTCCTATAATACCAGATATTGGGGGTAAAAACGAACTCTTGGCTATTATTTCAAAGTATCCGTTTAGAACATGGCATTTACCTAGCGACTGACACCGCATTGTTGTCTCTAGCTCCTCTGGAACCCCGAAAATTAACCCCCAGCACCACATTTTGTTCCACTATTCCCAACTAATTTGATCAACTAAGTCTAAGCAGGTCGAGACCGAGTTCTGTCCGAGTCTAAGAATTCATCTAGAAGTGTACTGGATAGCAAAAGTATACCAAAGCACTTCATTCCAAGTCTAGTTCATGTTGTCTACAATGGCACAAACATTCGCAAAACCTCGTCGATGGAGTATATGAAGATTCTTGGCCTACAGTCAACCTGTTCTGGGTCATCCTAAGACTGTACAAGTAAAACAGTGAACCAACTGCAGTTATAATCAATGCCATAAAAAAACAATAATTGGCTAGATGTATATAGGTCACAGCCAATAGTCAATTAACAGATTGTTCTATCATCTCCTCTTAGAAATTGAACAGTATACATGATCTTTATTTCTTTGATTCTCCTGAGTCTACCAAAGTATGTCAGCCGTACCTGAGTCAAGTATCGTACAATATACCAGACACTATAGTCTTGTGTGGCTACCAGTACGTAAGAATCAACACAAAAAAGCACTCCAAAGCACTCAAGTCACATCAAGCACTCACTACCCCTACCACGCTTTTTCCCTCCACGCCAAGCTCTTTATACTGTCTTGGCTTGGCTCTCTAAGCCGAGGTAAGTATCTATACACCATCCTCAAGTATCGTACCAGGTACTAAGACACCCTCTCCTGAGTAACATCATCTGATACTCACACAGTATCAACTCCAAGTATCCACTCCTCAATTCCCTCCTCCCTAACCCTCCACTGGATCACCACTTTTCAAACACGTGAATAGTTTCAAACCTCGCCTACAGAGTTCAGGTGCAGGGTGCATCGAGTCTAAGAGAGACATGAACGAGAAGTAAAGGAAATGGGTAAATAGCCCAAGATGTGGCCAAGAATCGGGCTCCTATAAACCACGTGATGTCACGTGATATTATTATCCCCTTCTATCCCCTTTCCCACCTGCACTCGCTCGTTTGGGACTTTTTCTGCTGAAAAAAGGTCGTTTATTTTTCGCCCTGAGACACGGCAAATTGACATTGACTGCCTTGTATACAGACGTGACGTGTCATAAGTAAAAGGAATATTTTTTCCTTGGCCACGCGTGCATTTGAGATCGGAATTTGGAAAAAAGGGGTGGTAAAGAAGAGGGAATGAGAATCGGTTTTTTTGAGACCACGTGACGTCACGTGATATAGAGGATCCAGTTCCCCATGAATACACACCCTCTGACCCCGCCCCTAGCTCTCCATTGGGGCTGGAGGGCTATTATGGTTTTTAGTGCAGATCGAGGAGCGGAATAGTGCGCATTTGCATGTGGTTGGAAAGGGGTGGATTGTGGGTGTTTGGGGGTCGGTGGAGCCTGTAGGAGTAGTTTTTCTGGGTATTTCGAGGTCGCTGATCACTTTGGCGTTGTCTGTTTTTCTCTAGGGTGTCTCAGTCCCGTTATATACACCCTTGTCCACCTCTCTCGTTTTCAAGCCATTCTCGCGTTGCTCGTACAGCCGAGCAAAGTTAAGCTTTTCAGTTAAAACCACCAGCTCACCCGGGAGTGCACTTGTCTCGTTTCGTCTGGTTCATCTCAGTCTTGTGCAACTCTCTCTCAGAGCCCATCAACACCCCAACCACACACAATGGCCTCCCAAGAGTCCCATCTGGACACCATTGAGTTCATCGAGACTCCCGCCGCCAAGCCCCAGCCTCCCGCTAGCATGGCTACTGGCGTGCGAACCACTGATGTGAGTATAGTGATTTTGGCGTGGTGAACATGTCTGAATGGGCGAGAGCTCTTCTGTCCATTTGCGACTAGTTTCAACGACGCAGTGACTGTCTGTCACGCGGTTGCGAGTCGTACGTTTAACATTGTACGACATTGGGGCTTTAAAGACGAAATTGCGACTGCCAAGGCAATATGGCCCGCGTGATTGATTTGCTGGCAATGTTATTTACATTGGTTACCAAGCAATGTGGTGGATTGGGCATTGGTTGCCATGATTACCATGGTTACCAAGTCGTTATCGTTGGTGATAGGATCAGTCGGATCACACGGCTATCGCACGGCTGAATCATGATGACGTGTTGATCTGAGATTGATTCAGATCATGACTGCCAGTGGTGTCTTCTTTGACCGACCATTGAGTGTTTACACTACCTGGATCTGTTGCTGTTCTGATCAACGCAATCCACGTCTGATCATTGATACCAATTACTTAGCGATTGTCGTTTCTCTGCCAATCAATACCAGTAGGGCACTTTGTTTGTCTGAATTGGCACTTCTGTCAATTCTGCGCAGAACAACTTCTCAGTGTAATTGGTTGCTGGTCGTGATTCGTGATTCGTGCCGCGTTTGACGTCTTTTGCTGTTTCGTCTTCACTCCCATTCCTCTTTTTCCTCCCCTTTACAATTCTAACTCAGTACCCCTGTATCAAGAACGCCCCTCTGCCCGCTGAAGGACCCGGTGCCCGACACTTCTCCAACGCCCTGCTCTTCTCCATCCTGCTCGGCGTGCCCTTCTTCATCAACTACAAGGTCGGTGGCTCCGTGTGGACCTACCTCTTCTTCTTCCTCGTGACCGGCCTCCCCCTTCTGGTCTCCTTCTGGGCCGTTGTCTCTGCCATCTCTCCCCGAATCAACACTGACTGCAAGCTCCCGGCCGGCCCGTTGAGTTCTACCTCGAGTTCCATGACCCTGCTCTTGCCAAGAAGTACTCTGGAAGCAACAAGATCCCCTACGAGACCTTCCACGAGCTGTACTTTGACAACAAGGTGTCCATGCGAGGCGATGCTCTCGACATTCTCGAGTACCGACACGACTTTATGACCTTCAACTTCACCTGGGGTCTGTTCAAGTTCTTCCTGCTCTCCATGATTCCCGAGATTATCTTCCACACCCAGTCCCAGGACGAGGAGCAGGTCCGAGAGCACTACGACCGAGGCGACGACTTTTACGCCTGGTTCCTTGGTCCCCGAATGATCTACACCTCCGGTGTCATTTCCGACATTAACAAGGCCGAGACCCTCGAGCAGATGCAGGACAACAAGCTGCGAATTGTCTGCGAGAAGGCCGCTCTCAAGCAGGGCGAGGAGGTTCTCGATATTGGTTGTGGATGGGGAACTCTCGCTCGATTTGCTTCCCAGGAGTACGGTGTTAACGTCACCGGTATCACTCTTGGAAAGAACCAGACTGCCTACGGAAACAAGAACCTTGCCAAGGATGGTGTTCCCACCACCCAGTCTCGAATTCTGTGCATGGACTACCGAGATATCCCTCTTGCTCAGGGAGGCAAGAAGAAGTACGACAAGATCATTTCTCTGGAGATGGTTGAGCACGTCGGTGTCAAGAACCTTGGCTCTTTCTGCTCCCAGGTCTACGACATGCTTGAGGATGACGGTACCTTTGTTCTGCAGTACTCTGGTCTGCGAAAGCACTGGCAGTACGAGGATCTCAACTGGGGTCTGTTCATGAACAAGTACATTTTCCCCGGTGCTGATGCCTCCACTCCTCTGTCCTTCTTCCTCGACAAGATGGAGGGAGCTGGTTTCGAGACTGTTTCCATCGACAACATTGGTGTCCACTACTCCTCTACTCTGTGGAGCTGGTACCGAAACTGGATGGGCAACAAGGACAAGGTCATCAACAAGTACGGCGTCCGATGGTTCCGAATCTGGGAGTTTTTCCTGGCCTCTTCCGTCATCACCTCTCGACAGGGAGGCGCTGCTGCCCACCAGTACGTGTTCCGAAAGAACATCAACAAGCGACACGCTGTTGAGGATATCCCCACCCACTGGGGTCTCAAGGTTCCCCAGCCCAAGCACGGCAACAACTGGCTTCCTGAGGGTGCTTACTAGACGCGCGTTTGTGTCTTGTTAAAAATGTAATAGAATATACGATAGGCCCAGGAGTTGGGGCATGGAATTAAGTAGAGGTGCGAGTACCTGTACAGGTACGAGTACGTCGTGGTTACAGTAGCAAATTCTGCTGGACCAGGTACGAGTAGAAGTACGAGTACACGATCGTAGTAGCTACATTGTTGGACCTGGTTCTGTGCTTCACTTTAGCCTTATGTCTTAAACCCGATTTCAGCGTGAAAGTGAACTTTAAGATGCGTGAAAAAAGCGAGTCCTTGGCGATATGAAAACGGCAAGTGGAAAAAGGGTTGGGTTGGAGATAATAAATGAGATGGCGTTAGTGCGTATATTTGGCCGTTGCGGTTTCTCTTTTAGTGTCGTTTTTTCCCAAGGCTTCTTTTGAGTCTTTTAGTCCGTTTCTCTCCTCTCGCTTGTTTAGTGATACGCAGCTTCCCCCGCATAAGAGTATAAGCATGATTGTTGGGTGGGCGTATGGAAGGGGGTTATATAGGCATATTTTAGGGATAAAAACTATACCAATCGAATCGTCTCGGTTTGGCGAATCGATTGGTACCGTTTTTATCCCTATTGCATGTCAACAACCACCTTTTTCTACCCTCCATCTACCTCAACCACCCTTCCCCGCCTGCATGTGCTTAAAGCTAAACCCTCTCGCCCCTGGAGTCTTGACTATATACCGTGCCATGTCCTGTCTTTCTCTTCCTCAACCATGTTCCGACTACTGCTCAATTCCGTTCTGCTCATAGCTGCCGTCATTGTCGGAGTCGCAAACTACAATGGGCTGCCTACGACTGCTCTAGATGTCCGAGACTCTCTGCTTCCCATGATGTGGAGATACTCGGGTTTGGAGCCTGTCAACGACAATTGTCATGTTGTGAGCGGTGTGGAGGCGTGTGAGGACGCAAAGTACGATGAGGAAAGCGGACTTGTGTTTATGGCGTGTGGCACGGCTGATGCTCGTAAGAAGTGGTTTCCAGGAACAGGTTTCTTCATGGACCGAGAAACGGCGCGAAACCAGGTGGACAAGATCTTCGTTTTCGATCCCAAGACGGAGAAGCTGCAGAACGTGGAGATCACCGGTTTCGAGGGTCATACGTTCACTTCCCACGGTCTGGACGTCTTCACTCTGAAGGACGGGTCCAAGATCATTGCAGTTGTCAACCACAAGGCTGACGGGTCTGTTATCTCCTTCTTCAAGGTCAACCACCCTGGTCAGGTTTCGTACATTGGCGAAATCAAGGACGACCTGCTCGACATTCCCAACTCGGTGGCTCTGTTCTACACTCCTGAAGGACAGCTGGGATTTGTTGCTACCAACGACCACGTTCAGAGAGAAGGTCTCAAACGCCATGTCGCCGAAATTCTCGGTCTCAAGGCTACCTATCTGGTTTACTGCACCGTGGATATCGACAACGGAGTCTCTGGAACCTGCCACAAGGTAGCAGACCATCTTGTCTACCCCAACGGAATTGCCCATATTCCTGGAACTCACGATTTCGTCCAGTCCGACTCCCGAGACGCGAAAATCAAACACTGGAGCTGGAACTCGACGTCGCAGAAACTCGATCTCAACTCGGCCACCATGGTCGGAGCGCCTATGGACAACGTACGTGTCATTCCAGGCACCAAGGACGTGGTTGTGGCTGCCTTCCCTAACGTGCTCCAGGTGATGCACAAGTACCGAAACCTGGACGACCCGGAATCCAAGGTCAAGACTGTGGCTCTCAGATTGAACCACGATGAGGGCTACAAGATTCCCCACGTGCTTCACAAGTCCAATGATGGCCAGGGAGTCTTTGTCAACACTGTTTATAACTACTTTCCTAAGGAGAATAAGATTCTTGCTGGATCTTGTTTCGCCAAGGGCATTGTTGTTTGTGAGGGTCCTAACTAGATAATCGAGGTGTTTTGGTAGTGTGTGTATGTAGCTGTAGGTGATTGTGTTAAATGATTGATTTTTTCTCGATTTTTCCGTTTTTTTCAGATTTTTTTCTTTTTATTTCTTTTATTTCTTTTATTCCATTTATTCCCGATCCATATCAAATAGTCAAACTCTGTAGATGCTCTCAAAGGCCGAGAGGGAATAAATACTAGCCCGGAAGAAGACCAGGTTTCGTTTTATTTCGTTTTATTTCGTTTTATTTCGTCTTTTTCAGGGTTCTTGGTGGTTTTATAACTCATTCACTTCTTCCACTTCTTCCACTTCTTCTACTGATCCATATCATATCCATCATACTCTACTCAGCTACAACCACATACACATACAATTCACATAATTCATTCAATAGAAACATACACAAAATCCTTCACTCCTCCTCCACTCCTCTTCACATCCTCCTTTCACATCCTCCTTTCACATCCTCCTCTCTCCTCCTCCCCCTACTGCACCTTCTTGGTATTCGGCACAGCAGGATCCTTTCGTCGCTTGAGAATCACATCAACAGTCTGAATGTCAACCTTGGGAGGAACACCGCCCTGGGGAGACAAGCTGAAAACAATGTCCTTGACGTTCTCAGAACCGCCCTCGGTGGCCAACAGGGCCTTTCGCAGCTGGTATCGCGATCGCTTGTCGGTCACCACCTCGGGAGAATCAAACTGGCTGAAAATAAAGTCAGTAACCCGAGAAACAAACAGATACTGGTGCTCGGCGTACAAAATAGCAGCCAGAACAAACCAGGGAGCCACAGTCACGACTCCGAGAGAAGTGCCGTCAATACCAAGAGTCTGGGACATGGACACGTATCGCACGGAGGTAAAGGCCACAGCAGCATCGTTGTCGTAGTGCACAGATCGCAACATGACAACCAGAGCGGTGGTGGTCAGAGAACCCAGCCAGGTGATAAAGGTGAGAATATCGTCCCACGGCTGAATGTTCTCCACTCGCACGGGAGTGGGTCTCTGGAAGTCGGTTGAGATTTTCAGAAACTCGGCTCGCAGAGAGAAAAAGTTGTGCACCAGAGCACACAGAGGTCCCAGAGCCCAGACGGGGCCAAAGAGAGCAACAAAACCAAACTGCGTGATGGTGCTTCGGTAGTCGCTGGTAACGTCGTAAACGGACTTCTTTCGCTCGCCTCGAACAATGTCCATGTAGTGTTCTTCCTGGGGAGCAAGCTCAACAGGAGCAGCGACAACAGCGCCTCGTAGCTTGTTGACCAGAGGCAGAGCAAAGCCCAGAATGATGGGAAGAGCTCGAGAAAGCACAAAGTTGACCACCTGGGCAGTTCCAAGGAAATAGATCATCTGGCCGTACAGTCGAGAGCTGTCAACAGTAAAAGGCTTGATAACCGTCTCACCAACCAAAAAGTTGACGAGCTGCTGGAACACGTTCAGGTAACCAACCAGGTTCTGGCCAAAAGGCAGATAAATGAAACCAGTCAGGAAAAGACCAAAGTAAGAGGACAGAAAGTCGACAACAAAAAGCTTGATGGTCAGAGACCGGGTGTAGACGCCCTCAAACTCGTGGTTTTCCCAGTCGGTCATTTTCTTGGCTATGATTCCATACACGACCTTGAAGACTCCCAGGAACACCACCAGGAGTGCGGTGGGAACAAGAGGAGCCTGGCCGGCAAAAGGACCGTGGTAGATTTGACGGGTGTAAATCTCCAGAGCAAAAATGATGGTGTGTCCAATGACCAGAATGGTGGCCAGAGTAGCAGCCACGGGAATAAAAGCCAGGGCCTTGGCAACTCGTTTGGAAGGAGAGTACCAGGGTCGCTTGAGATCCGTGATCATATCGATCTTGGAGCTCTCAGCAATGAAGGCACGTCGTTCTCCAACGGCAGAGGCGTTAGTGGAGCCGAAACGAATAGCGAGGTTGGTTTCTCGTCGTCGCCAGGCCCGCACAAACACAATGGACCAGATCTGGATCACCAGAGTGTACAACAGCGAGTAGTTGGGGAGCAAAAAGTGGGCCAGAACTCCGACAACAGAAGGAACAAGCAGCCACTGGAGGTAGAACTGCGAGAAACCAAAGTAAAAGGCCACCTGTTCGCCGTACAGGTCGTTGATGGCGTCCAAATCGGTATCATCAACAGACCACTTGGAACCAAGAAGAGTAGCATATTGCTGGTTCTTCTTTCGGTCCTGAAGCGGGAAAATGGCGTCAATGTAGCCAAATTTGGGATTGGAGGGATCAATTCCTAGACCACCATCAATCTCGGGAGCAGAGAGATAATGGTGCACCAATCGAAGTCGTTCACTGGACTTGTAGTTCTTGGAGTGTTCTCTGAGCGCTTCAAACGAGTCCTTTTTGAGGTTCCGGGGGTTGTCTGACCGCAAAAAGAAGAGGAAATCATTGACATGCGAATGAGAAGCAGCACGGTCAATAATGGTCTCGGAAAACTTGAGGAAAACAAGCAGCTCGTTTCCAAGACCGTCTCGAACCTTGGTATCGATATGGTTGGCGGCCAGAAGTCCAGTCAGCTCCTTGATGTGGTGCAGATCTTTGTCAGCTCCGTGGGGCTTGACGACGATGACGTAATCCGCGTCAAAGTACTGAATCTGTTCCTGGAGAGGGAGGTGAGGCAGAGGAGGGAGGGGTAGGGGGGCAACAGGAGCCTTCTCCTGAAGCTCAGTTCTCTGTCTCAGACCTGACTGGTCAGAAGATGACACGCCAGTCGTCGTGTGGGTCGTATGACCGTCAACTGACGTCACGCCAGCGTCCACAGAAGAACCCAATGACGTGGCATTCTTGGAAGCCGGCTGCTCAAAAACACCCTTGGTAGGAGGCACGCCCTTGACAGCAGCGGTGGATCCTGCCACGTGGCCGGTAGTCGCGGCAACGGGGACCTGTCCGGTCACTCCGGCAACGCCCTTCACTCCGGCAACGCCCTCAGCAACACTTTCATAGGGCTCGGAAATGTCTCTGGCCTTTTCTTCGGGCATGGTTCCAACAGAGCTAGTTTGGTTCAGGCTGGTCTGATGTTGGGAAGAGGAGTTAAGGTTGTTGGAGTTGGGACCAAGTTTGGGACCTGTTTCAGAAACGTAATTCTGTGACAGACCCAGAGAAGTGGAGCCGGAAAAGCCGGAAAAGTCGGCAGATCGCTCCTGCTCAGTGGGAAAGCCGTCGGCTCGTAGTTTGGTGTGAATCTCGCCCGAGGGACTCACGGCCGGGTTCGTAGGGCTTCCCAGCTGTTGGAGACGTTGGCCAGCAGCTTCAGTTTGGGGAATGGCGTCAGAAGTGATATCCACAGCAGCGTCAGCGGCAGCAAGTGCTCCAGAAGCAGGGATTCCAGTTGCCCCAGTGACGTTAGTACCGGCGGTAGTACCAGCAACAGACTTGCCAGGAGTAGAACCAACTCCAGAACCAACTCCAGGAACAGACTTGACTCCAGGAGCAGTCTCCACTCCAGAAGTCTTGATATGGACTCCCTTGTCGTGAACAGCTCCAATCTTGGACTCGAGGCCGTTAGACTGAGCAGGAACAGACTGAGCAGGAAGACCTCCCTGAACTCCCTGAACAGGAAGACCGTTGGCTCCAGTCTGACCAGACAGAGGAATGCCAGAGGAGGGATCCTGGGTGACAGGAGTGGATCCAGGCAGGTGAGAAGCTGCTCCGATGCCGGGAGTACCAGAAGTACCAGCAGCAGAAGTACCAGCATGATGTCCTGCCTCCTCACGAGACTTGTGATCCTTACCAAGACCAATGGCACCAACAACAGAAGCAAGACCGGCCTTGGCCTTGCCGGAAAAGCTGTGGCGGTTGAACTCCTCAGGTCGACCGTCCATGATGTGTCCGGGAGGGTGGGTGGTAGTGGAACCAGCATGTCCAGAAGCAGTACCAGAAGTAGGGACAGAACCAGAAGTAGGGACAGAAGCAGTACCAGCAGTACCAGTGGTGCCAGTAGGGACTGAAGCAGTACCAGTACCAGTAGCTCCAGAAGCAGGGGTAGAACCATAAGCACCGGTAGTAGTACCAATGGAAGTACCAGTGGCACCAGTAGGGATAGAACCAGTACCAGTACCAGTAGCACCAGCTGCAGTGCCAGTAGGAACTCCAACAGTCTCAACAGTCTTCTCAACTCCGTTAAAAGCTCCAGCTCCAGCAGCTCCACCAACAAGTCCAGCTCCAACAGCACTCACAGACTCAGTCTTGAGCTCAGCCTGACGCTCGAGGTTGTGCTGACCAGTCTTGATATCGGACTGAACAGCAGACTGGCCATTCTTCAACTCAGACTGAACAGTCTTGAGGTCAGCAGGGCCATTCTTGAGGTCAGACTCAAGACCATGGCTAGTCTTCAAGTCATGACCAGTCTCATGACCAGTCTTCAAGTCAGAGATACCATGACCATGACCATGACCAGACTTGAACTCCTCCTTCAGACCCCGCTCAGCCCTCTTAAAATCAGAACCAATGGCATGAGTGCCCTTGTCAAAACCATGTTCCAACTTCTCAACCTCCTTCTCAGCAATTCTCTCAATACCCTCAACCTTGGAATGAAGATTGTGGGTGCCATGGGACTGGGGAAGATGTCCATGGTCAGAATGACCTGCAGCATCGTCAAAAGCACTTCCGGGAAGAGTAGATCCAGGGTCCAGAGAAGACACTGGGTGGGAATGTTCCTTGTTGACGCCACTGGCAATAGCTGAGAGCGAGGGTTGACCAGACGACGGTCCAAACGAGCCAGAAGGAGAAATGGTGCCCAGATGACGTTCTCCAGTCTCGTGTCGAGGAGAAGCAGAGTATCCTGAGCCAGTCACGTGGTCGTTTCCGTACTGAGTGGGAGAAGAGGGGGAGTGAGAGTACTCCTTGTTGGAGTAGCTAGAGGTGGGTCTAGCAGAAGTAGGTCTAGTAGAAGGCTCAACTGAGGGTGCGACAGAAGAGTATCCGCCAGGGTAGTTAGAAGCAGAAGCAGAAGTACCAGTACCAGTACCACCAACAGCAGAAGTACCAGAAGTACCAGAAGTACCACCACCAGTACCAGCTCCAGAGTGAGAACCAGTCAGACCTGCTCCAACAGCTCCAGCAGCACCTACAGCTCCAACACCAGTAAGACCGGCTTCAAGTCTAGAAGGTACTGAACCAGCTCCTACTCCTCCAAGATTAGGCAAAGTGGAACCTCCGGGAACAGAACCAGAACCAGTACCTACGCCAGGAACACCAGTCGAGTCGAGAGAAGTGCCCAGACCGTTTTCAGGCAGCAGAGCAGACTCGACTCGGTGCGCCTGGGGCGGAATGGGGGGGAGATCGGAGATGGCAGAGGGAGATAATCCGGGTCCAGAGATACCGGCAGAGTTGCCAGAGAAACCAGCAGCAGAGTGACCCGAAAATTCAGCAGCAGAAGCTCCAGCTCCAAGGGCTCCAACTTCAGCAGCAGAAGATCCAAGACCAGTACCTGTGGCAGGAGTAGGAGCAGGGGCAGTAGTACCAGGAGCAGTACCAGTAGTACCAGCAACGGGAGTACCAGTAGTACCGGTAGTACCAGCAGGAACCTCAGCAATAGGTGCACCTCCACCTCCACTAACAACTCTCTTACCTTCTCCAGATCGAACACTGTTCAAACTGGTTCTCGACGACTTGGACATTCGCTTGGAATCATCAAGCTTGTCCTTGGACTTCTTTCCAGTAAGACCCGAAAAGAAGCCCTTGAGCGACTTGCTTTTTTCGGGCTTGTCTTCAAAGTCCGACTTTTTGAAACTGTTGAACTTGCCGCCCCAGGACTCTCGTTTGGACGTGGTGGGAGAAGGGGTAGCAGCACTGGGAGAAGGAATGACGTTAGAGGGGGTGCCAGGGGAGGCACTAACTCCAGGAGAGCCTAGACCTGCTCCAACTCCTCCAACAGCTCCAGGAGAAGGAGTAAAACCAGGAGAACCAGTTAGACCAGGAGAACCAGTAAGTCCAGGACCGTCAAACTGCTCCACAGTCTCGACAACAACAGCGGCCCGGTTGGCGTTCTTGTTGGGCGGAATTTCGGGCTCGGGAGTCGTCAGAGGCATGTTGACTTCTTGGAGTTTTCCGGGGAGTTGAGAAGGAGCTGAAGGAGGAACAGCCTGGCCAAGTTGAGCAGAAGGAACCGTGTTTGTCTGACTCTGGGGTTTGGTAAAAACCGTAGATCCAACTAGAGTGTCGTGGAAACGGTCTCGGCCAATCTGCTGGACGTCACTGGCATATCCTCCATACGTCGCAGTGGGTTCCTGAGTAGGAATGGGAGAAAAGGGCTTGGACGAGGACGACATGGCAGGGTCGACGTACCGCAAGTTGTCGGTTGCCACGGTTTCCTCCACGTAGACGGGCTCGGGGTTGGGAGGGAGAGTCTCCGAAGGAGGGTTGGGCAGTGGGGCTGTGTTAGTGGGAATAAAAAGTGGTGGTTGCTGGGTTACTGAGAGGGTAGTGAGGAGATGGTGATGGTCATACTAGAAGACTCCTGTAGACAGTCTGAAAGAAGAAGACTTAGAAGTAGACAGGGAGTCAGACTGTCATACTAGATGACTAGATAGAAGAGTCAGAATAGTCCTACTCAATCAGACAGTGGTCAGAAGAGTCAGACTAGACAGACAGGAACAATCAGACAGAAGTTATCAACTCAATTGACAGTGACTAGACAATCAGATAGACAGAACAGTCAGACTGGGACTTAAGGACTAGACATCAGATAGTCAGTTAGAACAGTCAGAGGTAGACTAGACAATCATCCAGAACAGACAGTCAGAGATAGAGTAGACCATCAGACAAGAATCCACTCAAGACTAGACAGACTAGAGTTGACATTATGATTGAATAGTCTCAGAGTGTATGTCTGCCTAACTGGAACAGCTAAGTCTAAACAGATAGAACTGTCTTAAATAGAACTGTCAGGCAGAGACATAAGACTGACTGTCAAGGCAGAGTCAGACTGAGTAGACTTGGTTGACTTTGACTGACTAGACTGACTGAACAGGCACAATTGAGCTGATAGACTGACTCTGACTAGCTGAACGGACTGTATATATCCTCTGACTTTAAGCCAGACTGATCAAAAGTCCAGACTGTCTGTAGAGTCCTGTTAGACGAACAGTTGTACTCAATAAACTAGACTGATATCAGAGTCTCATAGACTGAACTGGTTTGACCAGACTTAACACTCTTTACAGACTGAACTGAATGGACAGACTAGAAAAGACAACAATACTAGACCAGTCTGAAAAGACTGAAGACTGAAGACTGAAGACTGAAGACTGAAGACTGAACTGGCTAAACTGACTTAACTGGCTAAACTGACTTAACTGACTGAAAAGACCAGAAAATACAACCAGACTGTAAGACTGAACTGATTGAAGAGTGAACTGTCTCAACTGACTGACTGACTTCAGCATAGTAGCCAGTACAATTGTCTTGACCTGACTGAATAGACCAGAAGGAAAAACTAGACCGAAAAAGACAAACAGACTGAGAGTAAACAGACTAGAAACCAGAGTAGAACCCAGACTGGCAAAAAGTCAACTTCATTCAGCACCACAATACTGGCCAAGTAAAGTCAAAACTTTTTTAAGCACTCCCAACTTCAACTTGCCAGTAGTGGTACGAGTACTCGTACTAACTCCTGACTAAGACTCCAGATCCAGTCATAGTCACATCTAAGTCTCCTTCTCTCTCATAACCTCTCCTCATAACTCTCCATATCACCTTCTCCTCTCTCTCATAACCTCTCCTTCTCCCTATACTCACAATTAGCGTAGGCAACCGGATATCCAGGAGTCGGAACAGGGGTATACTCTACCTTGTCCCCTCTTCCCTGACTTCGCTTGGACCCGTTTCGGCTCACGGAAGAGGCGATTTTGCGGTCAATGGCAGAAAAGTCGTTGTGTACGTGGCTGGAAATGGCTTCTCCGGCAGGAGATACTCGATGACCAGATCCTCCACTCAGCTGACGTCGATGAGAAGACGATGTTCCACCCTGTTCAACGACATAGACGGCGTCACGAGTCTCGATTCGAGACCCAGCAGGAGGAGCTTTACCATGAGACGATTCCCAGTCTTGATAAGCAGCAGAAACCTCCTCGGGAACTCCAGAGGAGTTGCTAGAACGGTCTGAGCGTTTAGGAGAGCCCAGAGCCGCAGCAGCAGCGGTCGCAGCATGGACCGTGTGTTGAGAAGGCATTTTTTTCTTCTTTTTTGCAAAAAAAAGTGCTGGTGACTGAACAACTAAGACAGAGCAGTCCCAAGATATATGCTTGGGTTAGCAAGCAACTGAGGGGGTGGAGGAAGTTTAAAAGTGGGTGGAAGCAGGAATAGGTATGAGATTGGTACCGTTGTAATCGTCTAAACGAGGGGAGTCGAATGGTGGTCTTGGAATTGCTCTACGAGTATTATTCAGCGAGATACATTCCCCCTCGGACGCACCTCAAAGTTAAACAATCAGCATTGTCTTGCTAACTCAATGGCAGGTAGACTCCACAGGTTTGCAACTTCCGCTTTGGTCAGCAGGTGGGCAAGTGGAGGTAAAATGGGAGAAATTACGGGTATTTATGCCCCAAATTTGTACATGTTTGTCGTGGTTTTTCCACATTTATCTGATTCTCGCTTATCAGCCTGCATTCGCTTCCATTGTATTATTAAAGTTAGATTGCTAGGCAGCTTGGCAAGAATGAGGAAGAAGCAGGGTGGATATAACTTGGGTTGTAGTGTGTCAATTGGTAAAATAAAAACACTACTAGATGCCTATTTCCCGACTCATTTGATATCCCAACTTTCAGCCCAATCAGAACCCATCTTCCCCCTATATCTCTATTCCCGAAAAAGCCTCGTTGACGTCATCTGCATGATGCGACCTAATGGCGCAGCACAGAGGTGCAGCATTAGGGGCAGTCACGTGCGCGGATCGATGCAGACCCTCGTTCAGGGGGTGGACGTGGCTGTTTTTCGATTTTCCGATTTCTGCGATTTTTTCTCGTTTTTTTTGCGCACTTTTTTTCTCGCTCACAGCTTGTCTAAATGTCTCATCACTCTGAATAATAAAGTGTGAGGCGGAATCCACCGTATTATACTAGTGTTCATAAGGCCAAGAACTTTCCATAGCTATACGGTGCAGATACGAAAGAAGAAATAAAAGTTAGAAAGCAGGTGACCGAGCGGATGTGGAATAATATGTGACACAAACACTTCTTTTCCGTACACGCCTGGTTCTGGACATTATCGCCTTCTTCATCTCCCCCCTCAAGGTTAGCTTGCTAGTAGCAAAGATGCTAATCTGGAGGGGAAGTGCGGTTATCGGAGGTAGTACGGAGGTGGTTGTGCTTCTTAGTATGGACATATCTGTACCTATATGTTTTAATGTGTATATCTCTGTGTATATCTCTTAGGTACATCTGTGTATACTTTTTGATACATCTCTGTGTATCTCTTGGTATATCTATCTTTACTCTTCCATTGGGAGACGTTGAGAAGTGCGGAAGGTCTACTTGTGCCTCACATCTTATCTGTATGACGACATAGTGTGAGAGTGATTAGTCTTTATTTTTGACTACGAGTACAATATGAAGTCTGAGTGTTGATAATGAACTGATCATAATGAACTGATCGAGTTTAACATGAGCCATAGTGCCATGGACAGTGCTCTTAGTGCTAAATACAACTGCTTCAGTATATCAATTTGATACAAAAGGTGTCTGTATGGTCTACTTTACATGGTAAAGGATTCAGGTATATCTAAGGATATTCAAGTAGATAGGGAATTCAAGTAGCACTATCTAAAAGCTCTAGTTTGTAAAACTTCCTACACAGTTGATACTTGTCGAACCAGCTGTCAGAAGTTGAAAGAGGTTGAGAATAATATTGAAAACCATATGAATGATTATTTTGATATTTAGTTAATGTATTCATCCTCTTCAGATAATCGTCTTAGACTATCTTTACCTGAACTTGTCCTTATTAAAACACGATAGTTGACTCCTCTTACTCCTGAGACTCTCTCTAAAGAGACACTACAGGTACAAAATATAGATAATAAGTCAGATATCTTTGTACATTGATCATCCCGAGTTGTGATGGCCATCTACTGTCAAGGACCCGTTCGCGTTCTGTGTCCCTAGCTTTAAAAGACTGCATTTGCAATACATATATATGAAAATATTGGGAAAAATCGAACCCGAAGCCGGGCAGAGGGCTCAACATTGTTACAGGCCTTTTTCTAGCTGAAATATATTCTCCTAGAATCCAAAAAAGTCTTTGTTTCAATTTGGGACACAGAACGCGAACGGGTCCTTGACAGTAACTACTTCTCCTGCTACTGACTACATCTTGGCTGAGTTTAGGAGTATGTCCAAGATGTGAGCTATTGGTATATCTTGTAGTATAACACTCAGTTCAAGAAATTGAGCTTGCCAAAGTCGTTATTTGAACTTGAACAACTCAGGTTCAGTCAGTCAACGTTCTTCTCTTGTTAATATGATACTTGTAGAGCTACTGGCCATGACACCAGGGCCAGAGCTGAGGGTCAAAGACATAGAGTACAGTAAAATGAAAGGCCAAAGGCCAGAAACAGAGCCAGAGAATTTAGGAAGGTCTCCAAATATTGACTGATTTGTAATTCTCAACTCCCTACATATCCTGTTGTCCAAAGAACTTACCTACAGTACTTGTACACTCTCACCATACATGCTGGTAAGAGTTGCTCAGAAACAAAAGAAGAAGGAATATTGACATGGGCAGTTGAAATATCGAAATATCTCGTCTGTTATTGCAGGATTTTCAATTCTCCGAGATATTGTCACTTTTATTTTCACATGTGGACTTCTTATATCAGCTAAACGGGGTCCACATATATCACTATAACAAGTACAAGTAACAGGGATTGAAAAAAAACAAAAACCCTCCAACCTGTCTGCAATTTGAAATTCATTGGAAATCGTCACTGATATCTCTTCTTCATTCTACAAGACGTTCCATACAACATACGATACCAGAAGAACTTCAATCAGACCTAGTTTAGACTACAGAGACATTAGCGTATCTCATGCTACAGGGGTGGTACGGATTCACTGATGTTACTATACAAAAGCCCTCATCCACTTTAATAAGTAATACCGAAATTTGCATCCTTTTCCCATACAAAATTTCCATCCATATGCGATTTCATTCCTATCCACCTTAAGGTCAAGTAATGCCAAGTACAAGATGTCTCCCAAGAGCAACCAGAGGATATGTAACTTGTCCTAGAGAGGAGCTACAGCTATGGAAGAAACGGGGTTAGAATCAGAATCACACAGACAACAATTTGCACTCTTCAGATTTCGTTTTCTGGTCCTCAAACGCCTTTTATACACCATCCTACTCTTCACTCCACTTCCGGGTAACTGACCCTGGGTAGAGAATCACAGCATTGGGACATTTACATCATATCAGACTCTCAGACGTAAGTATCAGGAACGGGAAGTCATTTTGAACTTGTGTTCACTAGAATTGTAGGTAGGAGAAAAAAAAGAAGGAAAACTGTAAGTACATTCTCGTACCTGGCACAGCACCTTGTAGTCTACTTGAGATAAGTTGAACCTGAAACCAGCGTATAAGTCTTGGACTACAGCATCACTTGAAGTTCAACAAAAATACATAGCCATTATCAACAGTTGACATGGAGTAGACCTGTACCAGGTAGTTCTAATCGGATCTGTTTCATATGTCTGTTTCATCCGGTTACTGTATTCCTCTGGATCGAGTATCGTACTGGTACAGTTCTTAGCCTTAAAACTCTGACAGAAGATGGTCTAGAGAGCATGTTACTGTTAAGAGAAGTTACTGTGAAGAGAAGATTAAGAGAACATATGAACAGGACATGAAAAGAGATCATGTTAAAGAGAACATGTTACAGAAAGTCAGGAGAACACGATAAGACCTTGTTCTAAGAATTATCTTACTGTAAACAGAACATTAAGAGAACATGAAAACATTCTTACAGCAGATGTTACAGTAAAGAACATCTCAAGAGAAATCTTTCTGTAAGACACTATGTGAGGGTATGTGAAGAGACATGTTGGAACCCTTACATTGTACTGTAAACAGAACACCTTAAACAGTAAGTCTTAAGAGTCCTATCTGAACTAAACAGCTGTAACTTGACACACTCAAAACTACAACGATGTCATAATCTGATGTCATAATCTAATGTCATAATCTGTCATTCTGATTGTCTCAAATGTCCTAGTTACCCTACTTTGTCCTGCACTTTTCATCCGTCTCCGTTTAATGCATGAAAAACCTGCACGAGGAAAAGTCTGCGGAAAAGTTAATGCAGTGAATTTTCACAAAGCGAGGATACCACAGCGTCCACAGTGGTGGGTAGTGGGTGTATGCCATAGGAACGGGTGTAGTACAGTTTGTACAGGATTATTTTTCTCAGATTTCAAATTTCTTTTTTTTTCCAAATTTCCTCTTTTTTTTCCAAATTTTCCCCCAATATTTTCCTTTATTTCCGTATTATATTTTCGTCCAACCTTGCTCCATTCTGCAAACTTTAACTTCGTCTCATTTTACACCTCTTCAGAGTACCATTATAACTCCGTGAATATCATATAGAAGTTGACCAAAATTTGTCACGTACCTTATATTGCAATTCTCCACCGTTTACCACTTTTCCCATCCCTCTACTCCCCCTACAGCGCTTTCTGTATGCAATTCGGTGTGGTCACATGACCCATCCCAATCTGTAAAAACAGTCACATCCCAACCTCCCAGCAAACCTAATCCTCCATATCCCATTTTTCATACCAAACTCACACCTTTCTCTCCCCACTATCTCAAAATGTCCCACCGAAAGTACGAACAGCCCCGACACGGTCATCTCGGATTTCTGCCCCGAAAGCGATGCACCAAGTCTCGAGGAAAGGCCAAGTCTTTCCCCAAGGACGACAAGTCCAAGCCTGTGGCTCTGACCGCCTTCCTTGGTTACAAGGCCGGTATGACCACCATTGTTCGAGATCTTGACCGACGAGGTTCCAAGATGGACAAGCGAGAGATTGTCGAGGCCGCCACCGTTGTCGACACTCCTCCCATGGTTGTTGTCGGAGTTGTTGGCTACGTGGCCACTCCTCGAGGTCTGCGTTCTCTGACCACCGTTTGGGCCGAGCATCTTTCTGAAGAGGTCCGACGACGGTTCTACAAGAACTGGTACAAGGCCAAGAAGACCGCCTTCACCAAGTACGCCAAGCAGTACGAGGGCGACGCTGCCCAGGTCCAGAAGGAGCTGGAGCGAATCAAGAAGTACTGTTCTGTTGTCCGAGTTCTTGCTCACACTCAGCCCAAGCTCACTCCTCTCAAGCAGAAGAAGGCTCATCTTGCTGAGATCCAGATCAACGGAGGATCCGTCGCCGACAAGGTCGAGTGGGCCCAGCAGCACTTTGAGAAGACTGTGACCATCGACTCTGTTTTTGAGCAGGATGAGATGATTGACGCCATTGCCATCACCAAGGGTAAGGGATACGAAGGTACCACCCACCGATGGGGAACCAAGAAGCTGCCCCGAAAGACCCACCGAGGTCTGCGAAAGGTTGCCTGTATCGGAGCCTGGCACCCGGCCAACGTCCAGTACACCGTGGCTCGATCTGGACAGGACGGATACCACCACCGAACCTCGGCCAACCACAAGGTCTACCGAGTTGGAAAGGGCGGAGACGAGTCCAACGGCTCTACCGAATTCGACCGAACCCCCAAGACCATCACCCCCATGGGCGGCTTTGTGCGATACGGAGAGGTCAACAACGACTTCCTCATCCTCAAGGGCTCTATCCCTGGTGTTAAGAAGCGAGTCATCACCCTGCGAAAGTCCATGTGGCTCCATACCTCTCGACGAGACCTGGAAAAGACCCAGCTCAAGTGGATCGACACCGCCTCCAAGTTCGGAAAGGGCCGATTCCAGACCCCCGCCGAGAAGACCGCCTTCATGGGAACCCTCAAGAAGGACCTTTAAATTTACGGAATTTAGAGGACTTTTCGTGGTATAAAAATAAAATGCGCTGCAACTTATATGACGAATTGTAGAGATTATTGTATTGTAGAAGAGTAAACTAATAACAATAAATCCTTGTTGAAGAGAACAGTATCTTCTCAAAGGGAATAGAACCGGGAGTGTTCTCAGATACAACTTTTCGTGCATAAAGCGTACAAGGATTAATAAATTATTATTGGAACCTTAAATTCGAAAATGAACCAATAGCGTGACGCCCTCATGGGCATCCCCCTCCACCAACGGTAGAGCACCTAGAGTGAACTCGGCGAGCTGAATCGATCTATCAGCTTATATTTCTGATATTCCTATCACGTGCTGATATATGCATGTGTTCTTCAAATTTAAGCTATTACAATAGTTTAAATAGGCCTAAAAAGTTGTATCTGAGAACACTCCCGATAGGGGAAATAGAACCTGTTGAAAGTAATAGAATCTGTTGAAAGGGCTTCTTTTTTGGTTCTTATACATAGGGAGGAAAATTTTTGGGAAGAATTTACTCCTTCACAGGTTCATCTTGATGTGCCAGGATAGGGTTCTCAGAAAGGATTCATTTGTCAATACTGATCAAAGAAAGAAAAAAAAGAAAGAAAAAATAGAAGATACCCTGTGTGCTGTCAACAAGTCAACTGATTGTACGAGTATTGAAGAACACGGTACTTGATAGAAAATAGTTTCCGCATCATCTCTTTCTGTACCCCTGGTGTTACCTGTTTCTTATGTCTCCCCATTCTGATAACATCTTATCAGTCTGGTCACAGTATGATGTCAAGACCAATAGTCCAAACTTCATGGTAGGGGAAGGAAACGTTAGATTCGCACCCGATTGCGTATATATACACCAGTTGATGCCACTCAAAAGGTCGGTATCATTGTACCTGTTGTATTTCCAGTATCAGTCATTGAGCCTGGATCATGATGTGAACAGAGAACATGAAAGTGAGTATATTATTGATAGAAATGGGACAAGGAGAACTATGGTATCACAAGAGAGATGTGAATTGGATTGCTAGATTTGTCCAACTTCAGAACCATTACTACTCGTGCTACAAGTTAGGAGTATTACAAGAGTATTACATCCTTCACAAGAGGAAAGGTGTATTCTCCCCACTAGAACGGCTCAGCTCTATTTCACTTCTTACCTCGAGTGTGGCTTTCAGATGGGTGCCGTATTGACATTAAAAGTGGTCAAATACCTCTGCAATCTTAAGAAGGTACTATTTGTTCAACATAGAACTCCCTTAACTTCATCAGAAATACTCACAGAACAACAAAGACTTGACCATTGTGTTCCCTGGAACAGGAGGATTCCTTGATACCCCTCAATCCTCTCTTTTCATCTCTTAGCACCTTTTAACACCGACTCCCCAAATTCTACCTAACCATACAGGTACATCCAGTTCCTCCGGGAATAATCTCATCGCAATGGGGGCTTCTCTAGTGAATTCCTAGACTGATGGAATCCTTTTGGTACCCTACATGTCTCTCCTTCAACCCCCCTCCAACTTTTAGCTCCCCTCTCTCAAATCTATCTTCTCACAAATCTTTCCCTAACTCTTCCAGAAATACTAGTAGAACTGCAACGACTGGACCATAGTGTTCTCCAGATCCAGGGTATTACAATCATTACCATAAAGTATATCCTGCTATCTCCTACTCGATTTCTACACCAACCATGTGTTCTACACTATACCATACAAATGCACCCAACTCCACCAAAAATACCCCAATCAAAACTAGGACTTGACCACTGTATTACCTATGATCGTAGGATTCCAACAATACCTATGGTACCCATATCTCTCCTTCTATTACTTCTTCCTGGCCTACAACACCGAAATGCTGTTCCACGCTTGTGTCTCTAACTTGCTCAGAAATATCCACATAGCCAATCAGACTTCACTATATAACTCCCCTTGATCAGAGGAGTCTTTTGGGACCTCGATTGTCTCCCCTACTGACTAGCCGTGACTTTTACTGTCACACTCATACTGCTGCTAGCACACACAATTGCCCCTAAAAGCCCCTAACTTCATCAGAAATACCCGCATCGTTAAGTCGAGTTAACCATTGTGTTCGTCTAGGTCTGCAGAATCGTTTGGTATAATGAAAGTCTCTTCTAGTGTGACTCCCCGACTTTTAACCCTGATATCCCTTTTTCTACTACACAACGCAACTGAGTCTAGCTCCTTCAAAAATACTCGCATCAACATGGCAGTTGATTCATAATATTCTCTGTGGTGTGAAGATTCTACAGGTGCCTATACGGTCCCAAATATTACCTCTTTCTTACTTTTATCCCCAACATCCATAAATCTGCACGTCATGTATCCTTCTCTATCTTCATCAGAAATGCCGACATTGTAGTGGCGGCACTTTCATTGTGATCGCACCGACTGGAAGAGTCTTCTGATCCCTTTCATTTCCCTCCTACCTCCTTTTTGCAGACTCTAACATCGAAACCCCCAACTATACCTTGGCACATAACTTTCCATAATTCTTCCGAAACTACTCAAACCGCTATGGTGACTTGACCAGTGTATTCCTCAGATGTGTGCGATTCCAAAGATACCCTGAATGACCCCTTTCCTATCTTTTATCAGACTTTTTTCACTTGGGCCCCCAATTCTACTTTACCACACAACTGCATTCAACTCTCTCAATA
The DNA here is from genome assembly GCA_017639365.1 of Yarrowia sp. E02. Taxonomy (NCBI): domain Eukaryota; kingdom Fungi; phylum Ascomycota; class Dipodascomycetes; order Dipodascales; genus Yarrowia; species Yarrowia sp. E02. The sequence continues at coordinate 547,181 of JAAQQX010000007.1, read as the reverse complement.
ATACTCGCATTGGTACGGCAAGTCCACCATTTTAATACTTATACTTCATAGATTCATTCCGTACCTTTCCCCTCTCCTCCTCTACCTCTTCTGTACTTTTATCCCCATTACCCCTGATACTGCCTCTACTCAGAACTTGTCCAACTTGACCAATAATACTCTCTGAAATATGGGAGGCATGCCATTGTGTTCATCAGGGTCCTAGTATTCTATTAGTACCTTGTACTAGTCACTTACTGCAACTGGACAACTTTTAACGCCGACACCCCAATATCTCTATTCATACATCTTCCCTCAACTCCTGTAATACAAATCACACAGTCCCAAGAACTTGACTAACGTCTTCTATATAATGGGGTGATTGATTTGATGCCCTTCATTTCTCTATTTCTATCTCTCCAAGACTTGTAGACCCAAATGCCCACTATCTACCTTTCACAGAACTGCCCCTAACTTGATCAAAAATATCCATGGCGCTACAGAAACTATATTAATTCGTTCATCTGACGTTGGGGATTGTTATGAGACCGTTCATGTTTATCTTACTACCTCTAACCGCTATTTACACGGACACCCGGAATTTCTGCAGGGACATACAATTGGGTCTAAATTGACCAAAAATACCTCCACATCTAAAACCAACTTACCAGTAGGTTCTTCTCTCCTTGGAGAATCCAAAGGTACCGTTTATTCTCCTTTCACCACCTTTTATCTGCTTTTAACACCAACTCTCGGAATTATACACTTCCCCACATCTCACTCTAAATTTGGCAAAAAATACTCGTATGGTCATATGGACTTTCTCATGTTGTTCCTTGGTGTGAGTAGAATGTTTTGATACCCTTTATGTCACTTCTGGAAGCTCTTTTACCTCTCTAGAATCGAAACACTCATTTTCAGCTTTTTACATAACAGTCTCCAACTTTGTCAGAAATGTCGCCATAGCTACGACATGTGGATACGAGCACTCCTCAAGCTCTGGCGATGCTATCTGTACCGATTAATTCTCTCCTGCAGTTACTGTACGAGTTTTACCGCCAAATCGCACTCTCCCTTCTCATCACGTAACTGCCCCTAGCTCCTTCGATAATATCCGCATCACTAAACCGACTTGAGCAGTGTGATTCGTTTCATTGTGTTTCTAAGTAAGTACCTTTATTTCTCTCCTACTATCTCTGGTTCATCTTGATATGAATTACATTCAGGAAAACGTTGAATGATTGAAGAGTTATAAAGACTAATCCAAAACTAGAAGGCATCCTACATACATTTTAGACGATTCTATACATTGTCTTCGCCCTCTTCTATACCTTGTCGTCTCCTTTTGACTCCTTTTTGCCCTTCCCTAGCCTGTCTGTGAGGTCTTACTTGGTATCATATGTATATATCTATAGCCACATCTACACTGGCTACGTCCCTCTGGGTGAATCTGCTCTGTCGATTGTTTTCTATACTTGTAGAGGGTAGTTATTAGTAGTTTACTGTGAATGACTTGTAGGTAGAGTATGACTGTACGACTATCAACTCCTATAAGGATGAAGTGATAGATCTTCCAGATGCAATGATTGATCCTTCCACGCATGTACGTATCCGAGAGGAGTGTTTTATTTACGATACTTGTCCCTATCCTCTATCTCTTCTAGACCAGAGTCAACTTCTGTCCTTCATGTTTTTACTGTCTTATTCAGTACACAATATCCATCTATGTCTCTCAGACGACCTCTGCCCTCTTTCACGATTCGGCTTCTTCCGGGCTCGTCTGATCAGCTCACTGTTCCCCACATGACTCTCCGTTTCTTTTCTTTTTCCTCTTTTCTTTTTTTCTCCATTTTTCAAGGCAAAAAAAAAAAAAACACAACAAAAAATCACAAAAAATCACAACTAAATTCACAACTAAATTCACAAAAAATCTACCTAATTTTACACTCTTACTTGGTAACTTAGGTAACACGATTTCTCGTAATATATGCCAATTCTTCACGATCTCCCTTTACCCGTTGCGGGGAAACTGCGTCTTCGAGAACGTTTGACTTTTTATTGTGTGATATATCGATTACTCGGCTACGTTTCGCTGCTGCAGATGCACTCGCGTGTTGGTCACCTGAGCAACTCGGCAACCCCGGTATAATTAGAGTTCGTGTTAGAGTTCACGTTAAGGTTCGGTCTCCACATGGACCGACCACCGTTGTCTCCCCTGCATACTTGCATATACTGGTGCTATTTAGCTGGTAGAATAATCATTTCAGGTTATGACCAGATACAAGTACTTGTAGGTCGGCAACAGACCGGTCACGTGACACTATAATGCACACTCACTTACTACACTCACAAAACCCACACCCGATTTTTATCAATTTATTTACTATTATTTACTATTATTTCATTTATTTTTGAAATCTTGATTTTTAATCTTTTCCAATACAAATCAAAATTTCAAATTCCAAATTTCAAATCAAAATCCACTAAAAATCAGCTAAAATAAACAAACCTAATCGAAAATCCAGCCTCACGTAGATCCGCAATCCGAACGAAAATATCCCAAAATTCTCTCATTCTGGCCACGTGACATGACTCAAATTTTCGAGTCACAAACAAGATAAACTTTAGCAATCAGCGTGAGGCATTTATTGTCCTTATTTTCCATGACGTCATGGCTCCAACCAAACAAAGACCACATAATAAACACTCCTAACCTGTCTAGAAGAAACAGTTATGAGTTGCAAACTTTTCCGTCACGTGACCAACCTCACGCCACGCAGATTCCATGCATCACCTGACCTGTCTTTTGCACACCACCGCCACAATCCGTGCATGCACCAGCCACAGTTGGAGCCGAGGCGGCAAACCTTATTTTCATCAGACGGGGAAAGGGCAAGGGCAAGGGTTCAGGGCAAGGCCAGCCTTCCGGGTTGTGGGGCAACTTTTTGAGTCATAGAAAAGATGAGTCATAGTGGGCTAGGGAAGTTGGTAAAACAGTGGTAAAGCGAAATATTCGACACTCAGGGCTAGGGTAGCTGTATTCCGCGAGTTGGGCGGGAAAAACTGCTCATTTCCAGCTGTTTCAGCTCACATAAGACCATATGTCGCTCCGAGTCGGAAGAGGGTGTTCCGGGACTTTATCGTTAGGGTTAGGGTAGATTTGGGTTAGGGCAGAGTTGGGTTGGGGATGAAGTTGTTTCGGATAAGAGGGTCTTTTTCAAGGTTGTAGGCTGAATAGAGTGGCGTGTGTGTTTGGGGGAGTTTAGGGGAGTGGGTAGGGGTAGAGAGGTTAGGAAAAGTGGATATTTGGGGTTAGGGGAGTTGTGAGATGAGAATGGATATATTTACGTTGTTTTTCTCTTCTTTTCCGCTCTTTTCACTTGTCTTCAACCCCACCCACCTCGGCTCGGACAAAAGAAAATAAGGTTTGAACGAGCTGCAAAACCAGTTATCACATTCCGGGGAAGAGAGACAGTGACATCCACAGACTTTTGCTTGGTTGCACTTTTACTGTTGCACCAAACTTGTCTAAGAAGAAAAGAAGAAGAGAAGAGAAGAAGAAGAGGAAAGAAGGTGGTATATATAAGACCAGACAAGGACACAAACGACACAAACAGATAACGACACAAACAGAACTACGACTAAGAGACACAAACACAACTAAACGACACAGACATCGAAACGACACAAACGAACGACATTCAACAGTGATTCTTGCGATAGTCTCACAGACACAAACACAACTCAGTAACAACACAAACACTAGATGTGAGTATTAGAGGTGGTGAGATAAGGTGGAGTTGGTGACATGGAGTTGGTGACATGGTGATAAGGTGGAGGAGTAGCAACAGTGTCAAGGCTGAGGGGCATAGCTGGAAGAGGTGGCACAGTGGCAGAGTGGCAAAGTGGCAAAGTGGCAACTGTCAGAGATATTACTTCCTCTGAGTTTTTCTTCTGACACTATCGTTGCAATGTTAGGTGCAGTCAGATACTCAGTTTATCTGCTCAGTTCTACACTCAGTCAGATAAGGTGGTCAACCTAGAACACCCTAGAACACAACCAAAAGACAACCAAACCAGTTGATCAGTTTCTACTGGTATTCCCGTTGATCCAGTGCTGCCTTCCAGAGCAACATCTGATTAGCCAGTGTGGTTTGTGGTATGATTTTACTACTTTTGGTAACGATTTTACTATCGTACTTTCTTGTGGTGTGATTTCACTACTTTTGGTATGATTTTACCACACTACATTCCACAAGGTCTCTGTCACCTGCCACTGCTCAGGTTCTACCCCAGAATTATGCTCCAGGTCACTCAGGTTCTACTCAGGTCTACTCAGGTTCTACTCAGGTACCCACTCAAAGTTATCCCAGTCGTCACCTACAGGTCATAGCTTATTCTCTGTACCTACCAGGTCATAGTTTATTCTCTGTACCTACCAGGTCATAGTTATTCTCTCGTACCAACGGGTCCGCTCGTGACCTACGGCCACTCGCTACCGAACTAACCCAGGATACCATCAAGGCCTCTTTTCCAAGGCTGGAAGTTCACACCCGAACTGGCCGAAAAAATCAAACACTATGCACGATTCCCCGCCACCGGCGTGTCCCTGCGCCAAATGGTCCAGTTTGGCAGCAAGCCCAGTGCCGGCACTCTCTTCCGGGCCTCCCAGTTCATTTCCGAAGAGCTGCCCATTCGTCTGGCCCACCGAGTGCGAGACCTGGAAGACCTGCCTGACGGGCTTTCCGAACAGCCCAGCATTCTGCGGGTGCGAAACTGGTACGCCCAGAGTTTCGACGAGCTGACGTCGCTGAAGCAGCCGAAAATCAGCAAGGAGCTCAAAACGCTGCTGTACACCGGTGGCAACGGCAACGGCAACGGGTCTGGCTCCAGCACATCTGCCAACGGAAGCAATACACGCTCCATCCACATGTCCAGTACCCGTCAGACACTGCTTCCCGAAAACACAACCAACCCTTCATTGGACGAATACCACTTCAAGTCGACGCCCACGCAAAAAACCGTCAATCGACGACGCTACTACGCTAACGTGTCTCCTGAGGTGTCTTCTTGGCCCCCGGAGGTGTACGAATTCAACAAGACCATCACAGCTACTTTGCAGAAAATCAAGCAGCGACATGACCCTGTAGTAACTACCGTGGCTCAGGGTATCACCGAATGGAAGCAGGTGTACAAGAAGTCTGCTGCTTCTCTTTCCATCCAGTCTTTCCTCGACCGATTCTACATGTCGCGTATTGGTATTCGAATGCTCATTGGCCAGCACATTGCTCTCAACTTGCACGCCAAACAGGAGGACTACGTGGGAATCATTTGCACCAAGACCAACGTTCGAGAGGTTGTTCAGGACGCCATTGCCAACGCACGATTCATCTGTGAAGACTGGTATGGCCTGTTTGAAGCTCCCAAGGTGGAAATTGTGTGCCAGCCAGACATCAACTTCATGTACGTTCCTGGCCATCTTTCGCATATGCTGTTTGAAACGCTGAAAAACTCGCTGCGAGCCGTAGTCGAGACCCACGGCGTCGACGCGGACTACTACCCTCCCGTCAAGGTGATTGTGGCCGAGGGCCATGAGGACATCACCATCAAGGTGTCCGACGAGGGAGGAGGAATCCCCCGGTCCGCCATTCCTCTCATCTGGACCTATCTGTACACCACCGTCGAGGCCACTCCTAGTCTGGAGCCTGATTTTAACAAGTCCGACTTCAAGGCTCCCATGGCTGGTTTCGGCTACGGTCTGCCCATTTCGCGGCTCTACGCGCGGTACTTTGGAGGCGATCTCAAGCTCATTTCCATGGAGGGCTACGGCACAGATGTCTATCTGCATCTAAATAGATTGTCGTCTTCGTCCGAGCCTCTGCAGTAAGCAGTGGACTAGACTGACAGTATGCATTTGTTTATTTAGCCAGCAATTGTTGGCTTGGAGGGGTCCTGAGGACGAGGACAAGGATATGCCCTTGCGGGTGTGTATATTTAATGTATGATTTTGATGAACCTAAGTGTTTGTAGATGATATGATACAGGAGAGTAGAATTGTATGGAATTAAAAGGAGAGAAGGAATAAAAGAATAAAAGAGGATTAAAATGAATTAAATGAATAACCGAAATAAACAAGGAAAATACAAGAGAAAAGAGATCAATTACGATGGTTAAAACTGAATTAATTGAAATTAAACGGAAATATCAGAAAATACCAATAAATACCAATAAATTCAAATAAATACCAATAAATATAAATAAATACAAATAAAATATAAATAAATACAAATAAAATACAAATAAATACGTAAAATACGTAAAATACGTAAAACACGAAAACACATAACTACAATCCACAAACTACAGACAGAACAATAATTCATATCGGTTACACCTACTAATAATGATACTTGCCAACCCACCGGTTGACCATATCAAGAGCGTTCTTGGGCTGGTTGAAAGGCACCATGTGGCCAGCCTCATAGACCCGCAGATAGGTCAGTCCATGGGCCGTCTTGACCTCGCCGGCATTCTCACCATCCACAGTCCAGTTTCGAATCTCGGCCTTGCCAAACTTGTCTGCTCCAGACCACTCCAGAGCATCGGTCCACATTTTGTTTCCGACCCAGTTGCAGATAAAGTCCTTGTCTCCGGCGTAAATCAGAATGGGCAGTCCGTCGTCCAGGAGATCGGCAATGTCTCCGTGGAAAGGTCGGTTTCCGTCTCCGTCAAAACCGAAATCCACGCCCACAGAGTTTTTGCAGCCCTCAAAGACGTCGATTTCGGCACCCAGAGCCTCCAGCACGTGTTCCTGGTTGAGGTAGTTGGTGATCCACTCAATCTGGCTGTAACACAAAGCAGACTCGCCACACTGCTCTCGAATGTCGTAGACGTTGAGCCCCGTCTTCTGGAACGAGCTGAAAATGGCATTGTCGCAGTAGACGGAAGGAGCGACACAGGCGTACCGGGTGTTGGTCTTGTAGCACAGGTCGATGAGTTTCTGGCACTTGGGGACCGCGTTGTGGATCTTGTCACAGTCCTCGGGTGACAGAATGGCAGGATGGCCTCCCTGACCACACGCCATGGGTTCGTAGCCCTCAATCTGGGTTCTTGAGTCGGTGATTCCGTTACCAATCAGCAGTGAGCTGAGCTTGAAGTTGTTGGTAGGTCTGTTGGACTGGATCTCTGTGGCAATGGCAGGAATGTAATGGCCAGCATAAGATTCTCCGGCAATGTGGAAGTCCAGGTCTTTGTACTCGGGGAACTTGTCAAAAAAGAGGTTGAGGAAGACGTTGACGTCCTTGGCTCCATCTCGCGAGTTTTTGATTCGGTTGGGCGAGTGAGAAAAACCCACGTTCACGGGCTGGTCCAGAAAGATGACGGAGGCGTTCTGGTTCCAGGAAAACTCGTTGTGGGTCAGAGTCAGGTCTTCGTTGATGTTTGAGGGACCCAGTTCGAAAAAAAGACCGGTCATGGAAGAACATCCAGGACCTCCATTGAGCCACAGAATGACAGGATCCGTCTTGGGGTCGTTTCGAGACTCGAAAAACCAGTAGAACAGATGCTTGTCTTCCTCCTCGATGTCCACGTAGCCGGAATACTGCTGCACAGAGTCCACCCCCAGAGAAGAGGGGTCTGCGACTCGCAGAGTGTTGCCGTTGATGGAAGAAGTGGAAATCCACTTTGTGGCTCGCTTGGCAGTTTTTTTGGGCGCAAACCGCGACTCCAGCTCCTCCATTTTCGACGCCATTTGGCCCGGAAACTGCTGCTCGACCTGCTTCCACAGAGAAATGTCTGCGGCCGAAATCTCGTCCCGGTTGTTGGAGCCGAGAAAATGCTGTTGCCATAGCGACGAGGCTGTGACGGAGGCCACGAGCGAATTGAGAGCCAGCACGGAGAATTTCATGTTTCAAAAATTCGTACAAAATGTGGTGGTCAAGAGGAAGACGTTTGGTTTTGTGTCAAATGTGCTTTTAGAGCCGTGCGTTAATTTAGACTGCACTGTATGCAGGTAGATAATGCATCGGGGTCCGAAGGAGGGGTTGTACAAATACTAGAAGGCAGTACGAGTACTGGTAGGACACGTGACTTGAAAAGGGTAATTTGGACGTGATAAATATCTCCAGAGTCACGTGACTTGATTTTGAATCGATTCTGGAATATTTGAATAATCCACTTGTTGCTTGTGGTGGTCTAGATAAGCAGTATTATGATAGTATTATATAGTATTATGATAGTTGCTGCCTGAGTTGGGTGAGTGTGAATGTGCAATTGTTGAGAATCATAAATAGTATTGTCATATGTATAGTTAATTAACCACTTACAACCCACTTTAGGGACCACCAGGTTCCGGTAGTAGTACACACCAAAGCGATGAGGGGGTGTGTACTGAGCTGTTCATCAGGAAGAGATCAAGTCAGTAGGTAGCTCCCTACCCTGCTATCTGACAGCACATCTAATCACATTGAGGGATTTGATGTATTACGTAATCATCCAACCGGATATTACATTCAACAGCAATTGTGCAGAATAAAAATATATATATATATAAAAAAAAGTGCAGTATAAGAGATATTGGTGATTAGTCAGAATGGTGGAAGTAGGAAACGGGATATAAATAGTACAGTACTGGTACAATTGTCCGAAGGTGACGTTCTATACCCTATGATAGCTGTGTGATAAGATGTGGAGATGGTGTGGCTTGAAGGCTGTACAGTATTTAGCTTAATTTATAAATAAAAATAAAAAAATCAAAAAATACCTAGAGAAAAAGTCGATTGAAAGAAAGACCAAATGAGGTATAGCAATGGTTATTAGTGAGTCCATGTCACAAGGAAATCAGTCCAAGCAAAGATCAATTCATCTTAACACCAATATGCTTATTCCAAGAAATGTGATGCGACGTAAATACTAACATATCAGATCAGTCGTAATAGTGAAAACAAGAGACGGTATAAAGTGAACTTATCATATAATTGACCGGAGGTATCAACTTGATCTCTACAATCTCCAACATCTATCAGAACAAACTTGTCTCTACAGCTGTTGTTCCAACTTCATTTCCTCGACGTTCACGAAACCATTCTAGTAATAGCAACGGGAGGTGTGTAAAAAGGGCATGAATGGAATGGTCCCACTGGTAGGAAGATAATGATCAAGTTCCTATGGCGATACGAGTATTTTTGACCAAGTTGGAAGACGTTCTTTCAAACGAAGAAAATATGTGTTTCGAGTATACAAAGACGAAAGAGATACCAGAGGAGAAATAAATGGTATCTACTGAAAGCTCTGCGGTACTACACAAGACCGATCAAGTCCCCTAACCAATACGACTATTTTAAGAGAATCTGGGGACACTTCTGTGGCAAGGTAGAAAAAGGGGTGCATACATTAAAGACGTGTAGGAACTAGAAACGAGCAGTTGAATGGTGTTATTGGAATAAATAGGCTCCAAGAAACACAGTGGTCAAGTCTCTACAGTGACCCTGTTATTTTTGGAGAAGTTGGGGGCAGTTCTGTGAATAGGAAAAGTTGTTGTCGGAAGATACAAAAGTAATACGAGGTGGTAGAAGATACATGAATGGTCCCAAAAGAGTCCCCTTGGTATGAGCTTCAACCTCATTAAGTTTTCAGAGCCATTGAGGTATTTATGAGAGTATGTGGGACTGACCTGTACCAGCAGATATTAGAGAACTGGGGTCAAAAGTGGGTTAGAGATTGCGAGCAGGACTCAAGTGATAGTATACGAATGCCAAACCTCAGGGGAACAAGATGGTCAAGTCGGCTTGAAGATTCGAGTATTTTTGATGGAGTTACCAAAGTTGAGTTGTAGGTAGAAAATGAGTTTTTGGGGTGGGGGATGAATGAGGAGATATAAATGGTAGGAGACAGGCAGTGGAGGTAGGTTATCTCAGAGACTAGAAATTTCGGCTTCTAGAGCTGTAATTGCACTTATATTATCCAACTGTGTCTCTTGTATGACTTTTACGATCTCGACTGATGTTAAGACTATTCTAGGAACAACCACCTGTTCTTAGATTGTCACAGTCTAACTTGGTTTCGAGCTTCTTGACCTTTCTAACAAGAAGTAATACTGGCTGATGAAATGAACAAACATTTGAGCAGTTCTTATTCTTAGTGGATAGTGATGAGTGAAGAAGTACGTGTCTTAACGTATAACACTTTTTGATGTCTACTGACAGAAGATGTCTACTGACAGAAGACGTTAAAGAATATCTAACCAAAGCAGTATGGTACAAACGACCTCTACATATACAATGTACGGTACCACCTACTGTAGGAGTGTTTAGTAGGTGTCACACAGATTCAGGTAGTTGTGGGAAAGTTATGCCTGTTCTGTAAAAGGTAGAAAATGGGTATATGTGTGTCAACAAGGATCGAGTTAATGCAGAATGCATGGTATCATTTGGATCGCCTCACTCCATGGATTCATATGATCAACTTCCCAGGAAGATGCGAACATTTCTGAGAGAGTTAGGGTGAGCCGCGTGACCAAGTCAAAATGGGGGTCGTAGCCAAAACTTGATAAAGGCAAGAGGAGGGACTTTCAGGGTACAGTTGTATTCGCCTTGTCTCGTAGAGCAGGCTAATCTGCTCGGCTTGTTTGTCCTGTCATTTTTGGAGTATCTGGAATGTGTTCTGAGTAGAGCTGCGAAGGGTGTTGTGGCCAAGATCTCTAAAGAGCTAGTGGTGAAGACTGAGATGGCACCAATATTGTCTATACGATGAGAGGAATAGAACACACAAGTCGCCATAACGATACGAGTATTTTAGGAAGAGTTAGGGTCATTTATATGATACGATAGAATTGGGAGTGGAAGTGCCAGAAATGTATAGGATAAGACAGAAGATACTTACATGGTACCGTTGGATTCATCTAGCCCTGGAAAATACTCTTGTCAACTCATAATACTCATTCTGCTAATTTTGTATGAACGGGGTGGAGCTCGTACTCTTACTACAAGTACTGAACACCAAATTAAAGACCTTGTCTATACTGTATCCAAGTTAATAGTACATTTATTGTAAGTCTATTTGTTATAAGTTTGTCGGAAGTCCTCAAGTCCAAGTCCACAAGTCCAAGTCCACAAGTCCAAGTCCACAAGTCCAATTATACAAGACCATTTAATGTTGAATAGTCTACCTGGTAGTAACGCCAACTATTTTGCAGTCTTGTTGAGCTCCAGAAACACCAAAAAGCCGACGAAAGAAACCACTACCACAGCCAAGAAGGCACAGGAGGCGACATTGTCGTAAGGGCCTTTAGTCGAGGATTTAGTCTCCACCTGTTTAGTAAGGGCGTCTAGACGAGCTTCAATGACTGCAAGTCGGTTTTCACACGAGTCCGAGTTCAAACTGTCGGCAGACAAAAGCGCGGTTTTTTCTTCGAAAGACATAGTAGAGCGGTGCGATTAGTAGAGCGGTGCGATGATTATATGAGATTCTACTCTGGGAACCGACCTATATATACCAATTCTTTGTCCTTGTATTCTGACGTGCCGTGGGTTGATAACCACAGAGTGTCAACCTTATTAGTTCATGTCCTTCAGCCACACAACTCTCTGGTCTTAGCTCTACTGCTAGCCTTCAACCTGACCTCGTCTATATGTCTACTCTCCTCATATATTACTCTTCTCCTATACTATTCTGTACCAAATACTTTACCTCTATCAACCATAGCCTCATACATAAGCCGAGACTGGTATGATGGTACAAAGAAATGCTTAGCTCAATGCTTAGCTCAATGCTTCGCCCATACGCCTAGCCCACCCTGGCGACTTCTCCACCTAGAAGGAAAAAAAAATAGAAAAAAAAAGAAAGAAAAAAGACAAAAAAACAGAAAAAAGGAACATATTGTCTCTGTCCAACTTGTTTCGACCTTCTTGACCTTGCTAGAAGAAGCATAGTGCCCGAAATATGTTCTGAACAATAAAAAGTTCTGGTCGTAGTCTTTTTTTATTCTGAAGATACATTACTTCAGTTATAGTGGATGGTGAAGAAGTCTTAACGAAACAGTTAAGTATTACACACGCAATGGACCTATCCTATCGACTCTGTGAGTATTTCTGAGAAAGTTATATTCTGAAGAAGACTTGGATGACTTGTGAATGTCGGAAAATTATATTATACGAGGAATGAAGGAAATCAACATAATCTGTAGACTTCGGGGAACATAATGGTCAACTCTTTACTGTCATATGACTATTTTTCAAGATCTTAGCCTCGTTCGGGGTATATATGGAGGGTCCTTGATAAAAGTAGCTACCCAAGGACAGATTCTGAATCCCCAGACGATGAGAATACTCAAATCTCTATTGAATATTTCTGGTAAGATATAGACTGTTGTATGTTCACACATGATGGAGGCAATTAAAGTGGATAAAGTGCTGTAGAAGAGACATAGTGGTATCGTAGGAATCATATAGCTTCAAGGATTACTCTGGCTACTAGCTGTTCAGGATGTGGGTAATTTTGAAACAGTTCTGTGAAGAGTGGTAGATTAGTTATCGAGGTTTAAGAGATAGAGAAAGCCAGGGGGAAACGAATAAAAGGAGGTGAAGGAATTTAAGCACAGGGAAGCTGGAAGCATTCCGGTCATCCTCAAGATGGGGGCATTTTTGAGTGATTGGCTGCATCAGAATACTCTTGCAAAATAGATAAAAGAAGTCAATTGACTGAGGACGTTTTGTTACATTATCCACCTACTGTACCAAGGGCCTAGTTGTATCTGAGAACACTCTTCTGTACACCTACTCTTACTACAAGACAGACAGAGGATTGTAGAACACCAAAGTAAGAACAGACTGTATCTCATATATCCAGGTTAAAGACAGTCCATTGTTATAAGTCAATTGACAAGAAAAAGGAAACCCACATTTCTTCATCTGAGGAATTGGCTTCCAACTTCATCAGAAATACTCATATCGCCACGGCGACTGGAGCACTGTCTTCCTAGGAGTGAGACTGTTCCAGCGGTACCCTATATGTCCCCCCTACTACCTCTACTCCACCTTTTACACTGCCACTCTCAATTGTACATGTTTACATAACTGCCCCTGAAATCTCCAAAAATACTCCCACTACAATTTCAACTTAACCATATTGTTCCGATTGGCTATTGGAGTCGTTTTATACCTTTTAGATCTCCTCTGCCTCTTCCTATCTTCTTGTAGAATCGAATCCCACTTTTTCAGTCTTCACAAAATTCTCCCTAGCTTTATCGTAAATACTCCCACACGTATAATGAACGAACCATTAAGTTCTCCTGACCTCGGGGACTCTTTTGGTACCTCCTATGTTTCCACTACAGCTCCGTATCGTATACTAACAACCACACCTCTAATTCTGCTTCCACATGAACTGCCCCGTCTCACCCAGAAATAGTCATTTTACAATTTTGACTTGAACAGCCTGCTCCTTGGAGCGAGACTATTCCAATGGTACCGTCCATGCACGAGTACGAGTGCGATTACCTGCTATTCTAGCACAACTCCCATGTATCTCCTGATAAGTTCACAGTCAGTTAAAGTTCATTAAAAGTCCAGTAAAAGTATTAAAAGTCCATAAGTCCATAAGTCAGTAAAAGTCCATAAGTCAGTAAAAGTCCATAAGTCCATTAAAAGTATTAAAAGTCCATAAGTCCAGTATTAAGTCAGTCCAGTATTAAGTCAGTCCAGTATTAAGTCTTAAGTCCAATGGCCATTCAACGTGAAATGTCCTACCTTAAATGGCCAACTTTCCAGTCTTGTTGAGCTCCAGAAACGTCATATAGCCCCCGAAAGAAACCACAATCACAGCCAAGAAGGCATAGAAGGCGGCGCCGGTGCCTTCATTTGAGGATTTTTTCTCCAGCTGCTCAGTAAGGGCGTCTAGACGAGCTTCAATGACAGCCAGTCTGTTTTCGGGGTCAGAGTTCCAACCGTCGTTAGACAAAAGGGCGGTTTTTTCTTCGAAGGACATTGTAGTGTGTTTGTGTTGCGATTGAGATTGCGGGTACAAAACTGGGAATTAATGGATATATATACCAATTTTTTTATTCTCCTTTTTGTCTTCCAATTATCACAAGTGCCGTGCGTAATTGAGTTGATAACCAACTGTGGGTTGCTGCAGTCGAATGTTAATGTTAATTCAGTGTATAGAGAATACACCTTTATATATAATAGAGATAATATATTGGAGCTACTCCTTAGAGGTGAAACTAGGCCATTGACCCAATATGGAACATAATAGAAGAAATAAGTACACCATGGCGGGGTAATTGAGCAGGGTATGGAATAAGGTTTTCCTCTAGAAGCAGATCGCATACCTCCTCATAAACAAAAGTGTAACCCAGATAAGCCGAGCCACAGTATTATGACGTTATCTAAGGAGAAATGCTAAGCCCTTGCTCAGCCCTTACTCCGCCCTTACTCCGCCCTCTCCTGGCGATCTCTCCACCTATTTTGAAAAAAAGAAAAAATAAATAAAAAAGTACAAACCGTGGTATCAGTTGATCAATTGAGGAATTACGGCAGTGCTAAGATTACTGTCTGGTACAATTACATGACTGTTCTGTATCCTATGATTATCTGTTGACTATACTCGTCCTCCTACCCTGGTACAATATTGAGTATAATCTATCTCGTATCGTCTCGCATCGTCTCGCATATTTCGCGTATCTTGCATCGTCATGCCTCGCATATGGTCTTGGTAGCGTCTACGCTGCAACTCAGATGCTACCTCTCACAATCTTGTAAAACGTCTTGCTCATTTATATCCGGTCAGTGTTGAGATTGATAAAAATTCGACTATACTCGTATGGTACATTGTTTAACTATAAAAAAGTTGACAGGATATCATCACTGAGTATCAACCAAATGTACAGTACAGTACCTATCTATCTACCCAGAATCGTACCAAAACATACCAAAACATACCAAAACATACCAGTACTACCCTAGATCCACTCTAGGACACTCTGCCACGTTCAACAAAGAGAAACATACCCTCCATCTATCTATTTCAGCTTTTTGCCAGTCACAAGTACCTATCCCAAGTTCTACAAAATCATACATGTCTCCACAACTCCCCCAATAATAATCGTATTGCAACGAGGACTAGATCAGATTGATCCTAGAAGATAGAGCTTAAAGTACCGCAACACTACTCTCTCCTAATATCTCTATACCTCCTGCTGAACAGCCACACTTTTCTTGAACATAGCATATATGTGCTGTAGATTAACGAGGAGTGACTGTATCGCTATGAGAACTTGAAAAACGTACTCCTTGGGGGATTCTACGTCTAGGAGTCCTTTTGTTGTCTCTCAGTCTCCTCTTATTGTGTTTTTACAACGACACACCTCCTCTAGCCGCTTAGAAAACCGTTTCCAACCTTTCCAAAAATACTAGCATGCATTCAACGACTTTACAAGGTTTCTCCAGGACGGTGGACAGTCACTTTCATTCACTATATTCCTCTTCTGCTGTCTCCTTTCTGGTTCTCCATCTACTCTCAATTCTACGAGGTCAGACAACTTGACCTAACTTCTCAAGAAATACCCCAAATGACACCGCAACTTGACTATTCTGCTTAACCTGGGTGTGTGCATGTGTAAGATGCCGTATATACCTCCCTCTACTACTTCTTCTCATTCTATTCTAGCTGAGACTCAATTGCACGGTTTAAGAATTGTCTATAGTAAATCACCAACCTGAGAAATACATTTACAGTCATGTAGTAATCTCGTGATTGACATGTTAGTCAAAGGACTTTTCTACTGGTCTAGAATTCCTTCTCCTGCTTCTGGTGGCATTACTATTACATAGAAGTGGATCATAAGTCGTTACACTAACTAAATCGATAATAATACATTCAACAAGTGTAAATTACGTGACGAGAGGTCAATTGATGAGTTTTTTGTGTGTACAATATCTCTAAGCAAGCGGTCTTTTTTTTTCTCCTATTTTTTCTCATTATTCAAAGTGCAACAAAGCACTCAATTGTACAACCACAACCACAGTAACACCATATAACCACACAACAAAGCACCAGCTTGGATATCCAGCACCTCTGTCTTGGCCTCTTTGTGGAGACCAAGTCGTCTCTACTGCCATCTGTTAGAACCTTTAAACCCGAAACATCCAGTTCTTACTTTTCACAGATCTGCCACTAGCTGGACCAATAATATTCACATCACTATTGCGACTTGACCAACGCGCTCCTTGAACTCAGGCGATTCCATTGATGCCCGTATTATCTCACAATTATGTTTTACCGACCTTTTAGACTGATACTCCAAACACCCGTTCATGCACTTATTCCCCTAATAAATCATGACATCGTCACAGAGACTAAACCAATGCATTCATAGAATATATGATGTCTAACGGTGCCTTTCATATTCTATATCTCATCAGGTTTTTCAACATCAATTGAGAACGAATTCCGTACTGTACTCAAGACTCACAGTGAATCTCCAGAAAGTCTGGTTGAGTGTCTATCCGTAGTTATATAGAGTCAGTTTATGAAAGCCGTACAAGTCCTTAACGTATAAAGACTTTGTACCAGGACTTTGTATAAGGTCTTAACATATAAGTTCTATGATAGATACAAGATACTGTATACTGATCAGAATACTGCTATCTACAGAAGACATTAGTATACCTAACTGATAAAGCAGTAATTGGACCATTGCCACTATCTGCACTGTACCTCTCTCTACAAGACATAAATAGCCAGTACGATAACATCATCCAAACCAATCCATCAAAGTATATCTGTATTCAAGACAGAAAAAAAGTTATACAGTAACTCCAATAGTCACAACTCAGTATTGTCCCGTTTGCACCATACCGCCAAAGAGCTCAACTGCTGTAGTAGTGAGCCAGAATCCAAAAAAAACACAATAGAAATACAGCCAGTAGCACCTGGGATTTGAAGTCGCGCAAGAAGTCGAGGTCGTCTTCTTCCCCCGTCTTATCAAGATTGTACACCGTCTCTGTGAGCCCCCTTACCTCCTTTGTAAGTGCTTCTAGACGAGCTTCAAGGACAGCAAGTCGGTTGTCGTGTGGGTCAGACCTCAAAAAGGCAATGTTTTCGTCAAAGGACATTGTAGTTTGCAAAGTGCGATACTGTACGTACTCAAGAATATACTAGTCTTCTACCCCTCAGAGCGTGCTCATTTGAGTTGTGTCAAAAGTGTAATCCAGATAAGGCGAGACACGAAGGATAAAGCAGGATCTGCAAGTATGCTCCGCACAGCCCACCTGTCACCTATCTCCTCCACCCTACCCCCTGCACTATGGACTGCACTATGGACTGCACTACACACTACTTGTACTGTATGGACTTTTAGCTATAAATTAAGACGACAGGATTATACGAGTATCATGCATGATGTACGAGGATCCATTCATGACGACGACGAAGACGAGTATCATCCATTACGAATATCATCCATGACATCATGCACCACATCCAGTGTCGCACCCATACTAAGATCCATTCCTAGATGATAAGACAGCGTAGTGGACAGCAGAAGCACCAGTAGAAACATAGCCACAGACACAAGCACAAGCACAGGCACAAGCACAAGCAGAAGCACAAGCACACCAACAGAAGCACACCAACAGAAGCACAACATCACAGAAACACCAATATCTGTTATGTTACAACTCGAACAGTTCTGTACTTGGACTGTAGTCTGTACTTGGTAATGGAACTCAACAAACATGCTGCACCAACGACAGAGAAAGACGGTAACCAACCACTCTATCTGCCTCATCTCCAGAACTGGTGCTACCGAAGCTCTGACAAACAGAACCTACCTGACTAGTCAATGTAGATTGAGCACCAGAAATGGTACCACATTCCGTCAATGGATGGCCACCATAGATGATTCTCCGTAGTCCAAATGGCCTGGTAGGTAAAAGGCTCTCCATAGAGCAATGTCTCTCAATAGCGCAACGGCTCGCTACGCTCACCATTGCGCTACGCTCGCACTGCGCTACCACTTCGGGAACAACCGAATGACAATCATCGCCCCGGACACCGCAACCACCATAAATACCACCGCCTTGATGTAGAAGAAATACCCAATCGCCGCCGAGCGCTGGTACTCGTTCATCTTCTGGCCCACGGTACCCATTTTGGTGGACGACGACTCCAGAGCAGCAGCTGTGTCTCTCACCATGGCATCGTCCTTGGCCAGCTTGGTGTTCATGTCCACCGCATTCTGTTTCATGCGTCGAACCAACGACAACACGTCATTGGCAATGTCCTCCTGCTCGTTCTCGTCCACCCGCAGCTTGGTCTGCAACGTGGCATCTTGCGAAATCTCATTGTCCATGCTGCCTGCACCGTTGATGCCACGTTTCCTCAACCCCTGGGCCTGCGGAGTATAGTCCTGGCCACCCTCGAGAAGCGCCTCTCGGTCCTGCCGTTCCCGCTCCAGCTCAGCCTCCTCGATTTCGCGTCTTCTGATGACACTGGCTAGTTGCTGTTCTCGTCCGTCCACTTCGAGTTCGTATTGTCGCACAAAAAGCAGGTCGTTTCCGATTTTGCGCAGCTCCTGTTTCTCCGCTGGTGTCGCGGAGCTGTGGCCGAGAACTCGTGCCCGCTCCACGTTCTTGTCTGTTTTCATACGCTGCAGTCCGAGCACAAAAGCGTTTCCGTCGTCGTACAAAGACGATAATTCGTTGATCTGGTAGCTGGAGTCGTCGTTGAGGGCGTCGTATATTTCCTCTGTGTCCACCGCGGCTTTTTGCGCCAGGTCCGATGCCGTTTGGCTTAGATTTGATAAGATTGTGTTCATTTTTTGGGGTGAAGAAGTGGTGATGTAGAGTACCATGGTAGGAGGTGAGGTGGAAGGTTAAGCAAATGGGAGAGTTAAAAAATAAATAAAATAAATAAAAAGAATTAAAAGAAATAAAAGAAATAAAAATAATAGAAAAAGAAATGAAAAAAGAAATGAAAGAGAGGAGTAAAAGAAAAGGCGGATACAACTCAATTATCTACAATAGGAACAACAATAGGAATAACAATAGGAATAACAATAGGAATAACAATAGGAATAACAAAAGAAATTAGACGGAAATGTAGCTCCAAGGCTAGTTTATGGACCCGTTTATGAAACCAGAGCAATAAGTTTAGTTAGAACATTACTTGGTAATAGTTATAACAGAAATCCTGCTGGGGGTTCAAATTTGATGTTAGAAAAGAGGTAGAGACAGAAAGAGTGGCCAATACGATAGTAAACTAATCTGTTCCTAACAAATAACCACATATCCCCACCCCGTCTCACACAACATTTCGAGATAAACTCGTTTAAAATAACTCCCCCAAGTACCATTAGTTGAGAGATTACTTAAAAATACCCAAACTCCCCCATCCCAACTAAAGCCAACTACTGTCCCAACTACCCAACCTGACATACTTCACAACCACACCTTTTGCCACTCGGTCAAAACCACCCCAAATCGCTCAAAACAAAAACCAATCGATTCTACGCCACCCAAATAACAAAACTAAAGCCTCTATTTATCTCCAGCATTACCACCACCCCAAGTTTTACCCCCCCCAATTCCCTACACGTCGCGTAATAAAGTTTATGCAGTGATATGCAAATAAATGAAGACTGTAAACAAGAGAACATCACCATCAAACTGTCCAAAACTGCTCAAATCAACCCATCTCCGTCTCCATGTCCGGACTCCGAATCCAGATCAATTACATCGACTATGTAATGGCTCCTCCGGGCCCGTTGGACTGGAATTCGGCTCCTGACACGGTTTCGTGCAAAAGTGTACACAAACACTTTTCTCGAGTTCCGGTGCTCAGAATCTTTGGAGGCACCTCAGACGGTCTGTCCTGCTGTGCGCATGTCCACAACGTCTTCCAGTACTTTTTTATTCCATACACAGGCTCTTCTCTAAGTCCTGAGGACTCGGAACCGTTGATAGCAGACTTGTATTCTCGTATCAATGTGCAAATGAGACTGAAAAGGACACGTGGCGAGAAGCTGGGGGACGACTGCAGTTATGTGGCAAATATTGTTTTGTGCAAAGCCACGCCGTTTTACGGATACCACGAGGGCTGGAGCTACTATCTTAAAGTCTGTGTGGTGGATCCCAGTCATGTTGGAATGCTGGTGGACATGTTTCGAAAGGGGACTTTTGGCTGGGAACACGCCAAGGTGCACGAGTGCCATCTGTCGTACATTTTGCAGTTTTTTTGCGACTACAATCTGCATGGATGTGGCTGGTTGGAGGCGTCTAGGTACGTGGTGAGACGTCAGGGACAGATATCCAAGTCCGAACTCGAGGTGGACCTGCAGGCAGAGTACATTCTCAACCGGCTTGTGATTTCCAATGCCAGAAAACCTGGTGATAAGGCTTTTCACTCGTTGAAAGAGCTGTGGACTAGTCTTCAAAGTACCAGAGACAAGTTCCACAAGGGAGAGTACAAGAGTGATTACGGTGAAAGAAGGACTACAGATGCAAGAGAACAGTGGTTTTCGGCTCAAAACATGTTTTCGGAGCTGGAGCAGAAAGTCAGCAAGGCAGAAGACACCACTTATCCGTATGCGCAGTTTTGGCCGAAAAAACCGTACGACAGTCTAGTTCCCACGGCGTTTGAAGCGACCAAATGCATGTTCAAGGGCGAGGGTGCTTCGTTGGTTGATTCTTTTGTGTTTGACGTGTCTTTTGACGACTTGCCATCCATGTCTCAGGAAAATAGGGCGAAGCAAACTTCTAAGAAACACAGCTCTACTCCTCCTCCTTCAACAAGAAAACAAAAAGGACTCAATTTCAAGGTGACCAAACCGGGATATGATGTTTCCACTCCTAAACAGACGTCCACCTCAGTGTCTGTTTATACACTCAAATCTCCCCCCTCTCGATTGGAATGTTTGACCAACTTGGAAGAAAACAACATGGCGCAAAAAATATACACAAAACCGCACTATTCACGTGACTCGGACGTGCCCACAAAAACAATGACCCATGGAGGCGTCACGTTTCGTCTACTTGGTTCTTCAGCCAAATATCTGCCGTTTGGGTTCCCTGAGAAGCCATCAAATTATGCTCTCAGAGGCACTGTTGAGCTGACTAAGCCTCCTCCTTCACGTGAAGATGTCGTCACATGGCTTGGAAAGTCGTCCTCCCCCAAACCAGACCTTTTCATGTCTCAAATTGCTCCTCCTACTCAAAAAGCCAAGTTTTCTTTTCCGAGTCAAAACACCTTGTCTCAAAAAAACGAGGCTGCAGCTTTGACTGTCATGAGTATGGAGATCCACGTCAACACTCGTGAGGGTCTTAATCCCGATCCTCAGGTTGATCCAGTGCTGTTTGTGGTTTGGCATATGTTAGATGGTCCTAGTGGAGTCATTATCAACTCGGAAGAGTGTCCAGACTTTACCAATTTGGTGGAACCGGCTGCTACAGTTGCGAAAACGGAAGCAGAGATGATTGGCTGTCTTCAAAAAGTGGTTGAGAACCATGATCCCGATATTCTCACGGGTTTCGAGGTCCAGGCGTCATCTTGGGGATACATTTTGGACCGATGCAAAACCATGGTGTATCCGTGCGAGTTTGGACGGGTTCAACAGGACAAGATGAGCTCGAAAATCGACACTTGGGGCGCCAGAAAGGCGTCTGGAATCAAAATTGTGGGCCGTCATGTTCTCAATTTGTGGAGAATGATTCGGTCTGAAGTCGCTCTACTCAAATACACGCTTGAAAACGTTGTTTTTCACGTCTTGCATGAACGCACACCTTTCTACACACACGAGACTCTCACTGAAATGTGTTTGGGCAGTTTTTCCGACCGAAAATTGTTGCTGGAATACAAATGTGCTCGTTCCAACTACAATTTGCGGCTTTTGAGCACTCTGGAAATCGTGGCACGAACCGCAGAACAGGCTAGAGTTGTGGGAATCGAGTTTTCGTCCGTTTACACGCGAGGAAGTCAGTATAAAGTGGAATCTTTTCTTGCCAGACTGACCAAGAGTGAAAACTTCATGCTATCGAGTCCTAGTCGAGAACAAGTGGGTCAGCAGAATGCTCTGGAGTGCATAGCGTTGGTGATGGAGCCCGAGTCGCGTCTTTACACCAGTCCTGTTCTTGTGCTTGATTTCCAGTCACTTTATCCGTCTGTTATTATGGCTCATAACTACTGCTACTCGACGTGTCTGGGCAAGTGGACGGACTTTGAAAAGGACGGCAACACTCTGGGCACGGAAAAACTGTTTTACAAGCCGTCTCTAGTCAAACGGCTGCTTTCCAAAGACGATATCACCATTTCTCCCAACGGTCTAGTTTTTGTCAAGCCTCATATTCGAGTTTCTTTGCTTGCACGAATGCTGGGAGAGATTCTGGAGACCCGGTTTATGGTCAAGGATACAGCCAAACTGGACAGAGACAACGTATCCTTCCAGCGACTGAACCACAACCGTCAGCTGGCTCTCAAACTGGTTGCCAACGTTACCTATGGATACACGTCTGCTTCTTTTTCTGGCCGCATGCCGTGTGCCGAAATTGCAGATGCTATTGTTCAGTCTGGACGTGAGACTCTAGAAAAGTGCATTGACGTGATTCACGGGTCGGATAAGTGGGCGGCTAAAGTTGTTTATGGAGACACAGACTCGTTGTTTGTGTGTCTTCCTGGACGTACTAAAGACGAGGCGTTTAAAATAGGCGCCGAAATAGCCGACACCATCACTGGCAAGAATCCTGCACCGATGAAACTGCAGTTTGAAAAGGTCTATCTTCCGTGTATGCTCATTTCCAAGAAACGATATGTGGGCTACAAGTGGGAGTATCCCAAGCAACAATTTCCCATTTTTGACGCCAAGGGAATCGAAACTGTGCGACGAGACGGAACTCCAGCTGCCCAGAAGATTGAAGAAAAGGCGCTGAGAATCCTGTTTGACACTGCAGACCTCTCGCTCGTCAAGTCGTATCTCTACGAACAGTGGACCAAGATTCTGACGGGAAAAGTGTCCATTCAGGACTTTTGTTTCGCCAAAGAAGTCAAGCTGGGGCAGTACAAGGAGGGTGGCATTCTTCCTGCTGGTGCTAAGATATCTGCGGAAAAAATGGCTGTCGATATGCGGTTTGAACCCCAGTACAAAGAACGTATTCCGTACGTTGTGGTTGCTGGGCCTCCCAAAAGCCGTTTGATCGACAGATGTGTGTCTCCTGAGGAGCTTGTTCGCAACGCCAACTCACTTACTCTCGATGCAGACTACTACATTCACAAGACGCTGATTCCTCCTCTCGACCGTTTTTTCAACTGTGTGGGAGCGTCTACTTTGAAATGGTACGAGGAGATGCCCAAGAAACGACGCTACGAGTTTTACCAGTCTGTTTCGCGTGCTAAAACGAACCAGACGACACTCAAGACGTACGTTGTTTCCAGTTCGTGCATTGTTTGCAAAACTGCGCAGACTTCAGGTTTGTCGAAATTGTGTGTCAGGTGTGAAAGTGATACGGGACACGCTACCTATGTGCTCAATTCGGACTTGAGATACAGAGAGAAGCGGCTGGACGAGCTGAATGCCATTTGTGCCCAGTGTTCGGGCGATTTTCAGACCAGATGTGAATCGCAGGACTGTCCGATTTACTATTCGAGAGTAAAGGCGGTTAGCAAGGCGGAGGATGCAGGAGAGAGACTGGTGGAGTGGCTGGAGGAGAGGGAGAGGGAGGAAGTTGGGTGTGAGGAAGTTGGAGATCAGAGACTTATCGACTGGTGATTATTTATTGAATTTATTTATGACAAGTAGAGTGGATTGTAAGTGGTGTAAAGGAGTGAAGGGTACAATTACTAGAAGGATATAAAGGGTATTTGATATTACTTCTTAATTGGTATCACTGGGGATTTGGTATTTATTTGGTATTTATTTGGTATTAATTTGGTATTAATTTGGTATTTATTTGGCTATAAAATCGTACTTTATGCGAAAAAATCCTACTTTATGCGAAAAAATCGTACTTTATGCGGAAAATTCGTACTTTATGCTACAAAATCTGTTGAGTAATCTGTTGAGTAAAGTGAGGGATTTAGTATAACGTCTTCAATTAGCAAGTTACAGCCAAGTAAAAGGTCATATTATAAATATTGATCATTGCTCCTGTAGTATAACAAAAAGTGATTCAATTTTGTTAGTATCTAGTGAAGATATGTCTCTTTTAAGTTCATTCCCAACAAATCTGTTGAGTAATTCAACAATTGTTGAGTAACCTTAAACGGTCAAAAAGAGGGGCCATAAACTTGTGGAGGGGTCAGGTGACCCCAACAACGCTCACCTGACCCCTGTAAAATAGCTTAATTATTTGTGCTCTCTGGAGGTATCACTGAGTTTAGCGTTGATAATGCAGGGACCAGATGAGATAAAAACTTTGTATACATTAAATGAAACCAAAAAACAGATACCAGCAACAATTGAGTCGATATCTACAGTATTTCATTAGTTACAAGGAGTTCTAGTTTGGGAGCAATTTTATTGCCATAAACTTGTGACCTATAGCTTAATTTCCTATTTTTTTATATATATATATACCCCCTATATTCTTCTTATCCAAATTACACTCTTCTTCCTAACCATCATCGTCAAGAATCCGTGAAGTAGGTGTATCGTCTCGAACACCGAATGAAACGGTTCTTTTTGCCGCCGGCTATAACAGAGGCGCTAACAGTGAGTACCTATGCTTTTATCCCTTTGATTTGCGCTACAGGAGAGGTGTGGCACCGTCGTTACACAGATACACTGTTTGTGACACAAAAACAACAAAACAACAACAACACACAACAACATACATCAACGCCAAACGACCAAAATAATGATACCCCAGCAATCAGAAACAGTATCTTACCCGACTACATTTGTTTCTGAAAGCTGATACCCACAACCAACGATTTCCCCAGTGATACTATTTATCGACACAAACAGACGACACAAACAACACAAAGATACTGTAAAAGAGACGACAGAAAGAGAGCTCACTAGCGGGAACGGCGTTACCGTCTGATCATGACTCTTTCAACAAGATCCCCGACTCTGCCACATCTCCAAGCCATGTCAAAACCAACCACGATACTCTCTTCCACATACTAACTCAGTCGGGCGTTGGATCAAGTTCCTACCGGAGGTAGAACAGACCACGGGTGCTGCCTGAGGAGCTATGTGCCACATGACTGCTGCAAACCGAGGGTGTCGGAACTGCACAGTCGGCCTAAGTCTCACGGGTGCATCTCAATCCCAGGGAGGAATCATTTTTATGGGGGGTGTGCTAAGCACGCCCAGGTCCAAGCATGCTATGAACTCAGGGACAGAGTCTCATAGGGAGTGCCCCGGAAACCCCGTGTCCATTGGCGATTTCGTCTATGGACACGACGCTACACCAAAGTCAGTTTCAACCACTTTGCGGTCACCCTTCGCGTCCCAGAGGGGAGCATGGCCGTACTGAGACGAAACCAGACTGGCGTCACTCACATTCTCGGCGGAACCGGTTCGTGAGCTTTATTTTACTTTTTATCGATGATAATTTTGGAACTGGTGAGATTGGAGCACAGAAGTTGGTGCTCTTGGTGGTGGAAGGGAGGAGTGGAGTTGGGGGCTTGATTGCAAGACGGGAGGGGATGTGAACGGAACTGAGATGGTGATGACAGGCAGGTGGGCTGTGGGGTGGACGGTGAGGGTGAGCTGGAGATGAGGGACAGCCAGCGGCATGAGTAGTCGTAGTGGGGAGGAGTGTAGCTGGGTGGGTGTGAATAATATCAGTGTATCTGCGATGTTGTAAAAGAGTGTAGATGTGTGGAGTTTTGATATGAATGTGTTTTTTGTAATTAATAAAGATAAATGATGAATTAAAAAGAAGATAAGGGGGAATAATTGCAAGGAAATGAGGGTCTATTAGAAGATCCTAGGTTAGAGCATGTGGTTAAGCAACTAGCAGCGTTTATATGTGTATCTCTGAGTAAATTAGGACCAATTGTGCTTAGGGCTAAAATACGGATATATGTGTTGAAACAAGGGAAGTTGGTTCAATGGAGACATTAAGGCTATTATTCGAGTCCTGCGGCACTCAGAAATACGATGATCAAGTTGACATTGCTATGCGACTATTATGTGTGGAGTTAGTTTCACTGTTTGGCCAAGTAGATTTGGTGGTGGACGGGCTAAAAGTAGATTTAGATATAGATAGGGGGCGAGACAGGAATAGTACCATCTGGATCAGCCGAGTCATGGGAATATCATGGCCAGCTCGTATTAGCAATGTGAGTTGGACGCAGTTCTTATACTTATGGTTACCAACTAGAAGTAAAAAATGAAAGATGGTAAGATGGTAAGTGATTGTTTTACCTACAGTAATATACAAGAGGGTGTGGGAGATACTACATTAATTTAGTCCTACGAATGACCCTTTATGAACCTACCCAAATCTACCAAATCTAACCCCGTTTTGACCACTCTCGATTTCTACATTAGAAAGAAGATGGTGGTTAAAAGGAAGTGGAAGGTGTAAGAAGAGACATTATCGGTACCGTTGGAATCCTTGGGTTGTAGAAAATGCTCTGGCCAAGTCCCCATAACGATACGAGCACTTCTGATGAAGTTGAGGCCAGTTCTGAGAACAGTACAAAAATGAGTTTAGGCACCACAAGTAGATGAAAGATGGCAGGAGAAGCATAGAGGGCATAATTCGAATCTATTGGGCGTGAAGAACAAAACTTTCAAGTCTGCTTAGATGTGGGGGTATTTTTGGAGGAGTTAAGGGAGTTCTGTGGCCAGTACAAGTGTGACAGGTATCCAAAGTGAGCAGTGATAAAAGAAGGAAGATAACAGAGGAGGAGTTTATGATACCACTGGATTTATGGTCTCTAAGTAACAGGATGGCCAAGTTGGTTCAATGATACGAGTATTTCTGGGTCAGTTAGAGGAGTTGTATATTCCGCCAGCTTGAGGGGCTGGCGTAAAAAGTTGTAAAGAATGAATGAATGAGACCGAAACGGTAGCAATAGGAACTAATGAATCTGAAGAGAAATATGGCCTAGTCCCCAAGACCATGGGAGTATTTTCGGTGAAGCTGGAGGCAGTGCAGTGGTCTGGCAGAACTGGAAGTGTAGGTATAAAAACTGAGAAAGAGGTATTGGACTAGGTATTTAAGGTATAATTAGAACCTCCCAGATTCCAGGAGTATGCTGGTCAAGTCTCGGTACTGATGCCGATATTTTTCATGAAGTTAGTGACACATATATGTGGGGACAGAAAAGGGGTGTGGCTGTCAAAAGCTCCAAACAAGCAATGTAGAAGGTATAATTGGTACCATATTAATCTAATGAGCGATGTAATTACAATGATCAAGTCCTCCAGGACCCATGGGTATTTCAAAGCGAATTGGCGACGGTTGCATGACATGGAAAAACACAGTCTCGGAATTAAAACGAGATTAGAAGTGGTAATATAACATTGAGCGGTATGATTAAAAAGAGAAGAGTCAGAGGATTACGTTGGTAAAGCCATCATAACCATACTGGTATTTTTGAAGACCTAGGTGCCGATTATGTAATCAGTAAGAAATGGGGGATTCAGTTTTTGCGAAAAGTCAGAGATAGCAAGGGTAATGAAGGGGTCTGTGGAAGTAAAAAACTCAGGCGAATATGCTTGGTTAGGTTCCCATAAAGACACAGGTATCCCTGAGGGAGCT
The DNA here is from genome assembly GCA_017639365.1 of Yarrowia sp. E02. Taxonomy (NCBI): domain Eukaryota; kingdom Fungi; phylum Ascomycota; class Dipodascomycetes; order Dipodascales; genus Yarrowia; species Yarrowia sp. E02. The sequence goes on along the minus strand of JAAQQX010000007.1, from coordinate 519,492 downwards.
AGAGAAAGTTGTGTGAATATGGAAAAAAGAGTGTAAAGGATAATCTAGGAATAAAGCACTTTAGATGTGTGTAAACGGTGCCTTTGCAATCTAAAATCTCCAAGGAATACAATGATCAAGTCTCTGTTACTATGAGTGTATGCTTGAACAAGTTAAGGGCCGTTCAGTGAAGGAGTAGAATCATGTATGTAGAGGTAAAAGGGGATATGGGGTAAAAAGAGAGAAACTAAGGGTATATTTGGCTTGTTGGAAGTCCTGGAACACCCTGGTCAGGTCTCTATGACCATGTGGGTTTTCTAGTGTAGTTGAGTGCAGTTCTACAAAGGTAGAAAGTGCGGGTTTTGGTTTAAAAAGCGACAAAGAGATAACAGGGGAGTAATAATAGGCATTTTCAGAGTCTCCATGCACCAAGGAAACTGTTGGTTAAGTTGGCCTAATGATACGGGTATTTTTGAAGTAGATAGAGTAATTTCCGTGAAGTGCAGCACCAGAGGTTTCCATATCAGATATTAGAACTACATCAAGATGTTACAAGAGAGATATCAAGGGTATTAAAGACTCTACCCAGTATAGACAGTACCATAGTCAAATCGCTGTTTCGATGTTTCTAGTTATGAAGGACTTGTGTGCTGTTGTGTAGTGGAGTATAGTTGGATGTGTTGGGATTAAAAGGAACAAAAATACAATAGGGGAAATTTGGATGATAGCAGTAGGATCTTCTGACCTGAATGAACATATCAATCAAGTCTCCATGTCGATGAGAGTGTTTCTGAGTGAGTTAGATGGAATTGCATGCACAAGTACAACCATGTCCATACAGTCGGGTCTAGAGCACTCAGAAATACCCCAATCAAAATGAAGACTTAACCATGGTGTTACTGAGAGTCAGAGAAGACCAAAGGTACCACCAACGTCTTTCTTGTCACGTCCTAACAGTTTCTATTCCCAAGACACTCAGTTGTACCATCACATACAACTGGCACTAACTCCACCAGTAATACCCACATAGCCAATCAGACTTAACCATTGTGATCCTCAGGAAAAGAGGATTCTATCGATACCATTGAATACAGTTTACTACCCCTACATCGCTTTTTAAGCCGACAGCCCTAAGACCTCCCCCTCACATAACTGTCCCAATAGTTTAGTAATACTCACAATACTATGCGGTCTAACTGAAGTGGAGATTAGTACTTAAGTATCTGGGACTTGCCCTAAGCAAATGCCAAGTCTCTGGCCCATTCAATGATTTTCTGGGGTGGCCCTTTTCACGATGCTACATGCATCCGAAATCAGGGTGTCTCTTTTCAGAACTATCACTGATCGAGATAACAGGAGTTTTTTTTTCTCAATTAAACCCAAGGACTGGTAGTATCCAACTAGACACTGATATGTACCCCATTTCATGACGTCACATATAAACATGCTTTACTATGCAACCATACCTCGTTATCTATTGCGTCATACGATTCAATTGATTCCGAAGGCTTTCCAAAAGACATTGATTTCCCTTCTCCAACCGAGTTCAGAATCCCAAAAGGGCAATCTGAAGAGCCAGGCCTACTACCACCACGCCAATACACGTTTTCAAACTGCTGCCAGCATTCTTGTGTTTATCAGTGGCGGAAAGAAAATATTCGGGGACACATCCACCCGGGTTGTAAACGTTCATGGTCGAACCATAGCAAACGACAAGATCTAGCCCTGGAGGTCGGGTAGACACTCCGGTAGAGGTTGTGGTTTTATCGGTGTAGAATTCCCACACAGCATAGATGGAATAGATTCCATTGGGTAGGTCTGTTGGCAGTGTCACTGTTGAGTGGTCCCCCCAAGGGGTAGGGGCTGTAGTGTTTGTAGCATTTGTCGAAGTAGTCGAGGAAGTAGAAATAGAAGTGGCAGACATTTTGAGAGTGGATATTTTTGTCCCGAGACTAGATGCCAAGACATGTTGCTTATGTAGATATTTATATAGATATTCATCCAGTATCGTATCTGGTAGTGAACATTCAATTGACCTGAGACAAGGGGCTTAGAACGGAGCCGTGCTATTTGGACATAATAAGTATAATTCATTGTGGCATTGTAAGGAGGGAAAATTGGTACTATTCGACGCGCAACAACGAGCTGGTGTTAATGATACCTTTGTCATTTTAATAGCCCTGTTATTCAGCCGTATATATCGATATACCTGTGACGGGTACGGTGAGATATCTTGTCCAATTAGTGTGTTGAAAACCATATACAGACGCAAAGCTCCTGGAAACCTACTTGTGACCAACAGTCACTGCCGAGTAGGTTAAATAGACTGATTAATAAATGATTTACAACAACAACAAAACCATATACCGGTTGTATTTTCACTAGTGTCAACTCAATACGAACAAAGGCTTGGTTTACTGGGGTGTGTAGGTTTGAAACGACACATTCTTAGGGGTAGAATAGCTTTGGGGCCGTTGTATTATCGTACCTTGTACATCCTGATGGAAGGCTTATAGACCAGCTCTCGCTCAGTTAATAACTTTAGTTGGGAATAGTTATAAGAGAGTGTCTACTGGGGGTACCTATTTCGTGGTTGGAGATAGCCAAGAGCATAGGAAACAGTCTTGTTAGCAACATAACAATATAATTATAAACAAATACCTGCAAATATCATTTTGCTGTCATACAAAATCGCGAGTTATCGATGTTTCAAGGTATATTATCATGTTTTTTCTGTTGGGATGTTTGTTGATCTTTACTTAGAAATGGAGATTCAGCAGTTTTCTAAACTCAAAGTCGATTAAAGCACGGAATCTGGGAATTGTTTTTGCTCGAGTTATTAACTAATACTTGCTGTCCAATATTAAATTGGCAAAATGAAAATTCAGTAGGAGTCACGTTGTTAGTTTAGTAAAAATCGTAGGGAAGTTGGAGGGGATGTATTCTTGGGGGAGTTTGGTTTGTTGGGAGTTTGTTGAACTTTACTTTAGACTAGAGACTCATATATGCTAGACTTAGTCAGCTCGAGTGTCTGCACGAAGTAGAATAATGTGCTAATTAGTTCTAGGAGTTGATGGCAGGGTCAAAACCAGCCCAATAAAGCACCTAGAGAAGTCTCCTTTACAATAGCTGGTTTATTGCTCGTTTTATACCGAGAACAGGTTTTGACCAAGAAAAGTGATAGGTGAAATAAGTCGCTCTATTAAAAGATATGGAAAGATATGCGTTATGAGAAGTTGATAATATTGTTGAGAATGTAGGTAAGATGATATTAATGAAGTTTCCTTTCAGTTTCAGTTCACATTTATCCCTTCTAAGCCATTATATCCGTAAGAAACTAGACTTCGGGGTAGCGGTAAAATCGAATTAAATGTAATGAATAAGAGCAGAGAGTTGAAAACTGACATATTAGAAAGAGTATCTATACTGCTCTACCCTGGATTACTTCAAATTAGTTTTAATTAAGGTATAAGACAGCACCTCTAGCTATGCCTATTTTAACACCACAAGACATGTGTCTCTCTGGTGATAAACTATTCACATAAAGATCAGCAGTTAGGAAGTAGATTGAGATGCTCCGAAAGTTACACTCTAGTTACTTCCTCCTCTCCCACTATCTCTGCAACACTTTTAAAACTCACATTTCTAATTCTACCTAGCCGGAGCAGTTACCTCAACTTCACCAGAAATAACCGCATCGAGAATTCAAGTTAACTAAAGTGTTACCCAAGGTAATACTATCCATGTGATCCCTTTCTAACTCTCTTGCTATATGTATTGTCTGTTTTAAACCGAAACACCATTTTTCAACTACCTACAGAACTGTTTCCAACTGCCTCAAAAATTACCGTGTCATTACAGCGACTTAACAAACATCTTTCGGCGAGCCTGGAGACTTTATCAATACTACCATATGCCTCTATACCATCTCTTTCTGCCTGTTATCACTTCCACTCTCAACTCCACTTGTCCCTATAATCGCCTCTAACTCGTCCAAGAATACTTCCATGACAATAAAGACTTGACCAACGTGTTTCCACGAGCCGGATGGTTCGAATGATACCATTCCTATATACGTTACTATCGTTTTTCTCATTTTGACTCCTCCCGCACCTGACCCAGTCACTACACCATTAAGGTGTCTCCAAGTCGACCAGAAATACCTAAATAGCCATGGATAATTTACAATTGTGTTCATGAGGGCTGGCAAATCACAACTGTTTAATTCTCATTACATATCTCTTATTTCACCGCACCCAATTTACAATTAGACGCCCAATACTGCTGTTCATACACCTGCACCTAACTTTACCAGAAATACCCACACGGTTACAGAGACTTGACCAGCGGATTCCTTGGTATCTTAGGATTCAAATGGTATCTTTGAAGCCCTCCCCCTCCTTCTGAATCACTTTTATTAGTCGTCACCTCACTTGTAATACTTGTACCTTGCAACAGGTATGAAGGACATCCTGGCCGTCAAAAGTTGGACAAATAATGGGAAAGGATTATAAGCTATATATGGCTATAATATGGCTACAAGCAATGTGATGGTCAAGTCCTTGTATCAATATGTACATTTTTGGTGAAGTTAGGGCAGTTTTGTGTGTTGGTTAGAATTCCGATAGATAATTTTAAAGGAAGATAGAGGTGGATTGGTGTGCTTTACGAGATACCAAAAGAGTCCACCACCATAAGAGAGCATAATGGGCAAGTCCTCATACTTGTACTAGTATTTTTGGTCGAATTGAGTTCACTTAAATGGTCATGTAGAAAAGGAAGAATCGTGGTTAAAAGATGAGTTGAACTATCAGGAGGTACGTGAGTAGTATTATAAGACTCATCCAGCTTCCAGGAACATGATAATCAACTCTACCTGGTTATATAGGTATTTCTGAGATAGTTATGCCTATTTAGCAAGAAGCAGATAACGAGGATATGGGTGTAACAACAGCGTTCGAAGTAGAAGTAGAGATATTGGCAGGTACTATCAGAATAATAGCACCTAGTAGAACACTTGAATCAAGTCTGCTTAGAGGTGGTACTATTTCTGGAAAAGTTGGGGTCAGTTCTGTGAAGAGCATGAAGTGAGGGTTATTGATTTAGAACAAGATAAGAGATAGTAGGGGAGACATAATTGGTATATTCTGAGCCGTCTGAGGTCGATGCGTCTGCTGGTTAAATCAGCCTGATGATACCGGTATTTTTGAGTGAAGTGGGTCGTGATCTGTGTATTGAAGGATTTCGAAAAAAATGACATAAATGGACAAAAACTACGTACAGTACAGTACTGTACAGATAATACAACTGTTAGAGTAACCCTGAATAAAGTCTGTAGTAGTAATTTGAAATGCTCAAACCCCTAAGAAGTAAAACTCTTCTGGTTAGGAAGTCTTGGGCTGTTTTCGAATTTCCTGGAATTGAGAGTGTTGGTGTAAAAAGAGGTAGGGACGGTGTAGGAGAGATATAACTGGAACTAGATAATTCTTACAACTAGAGGAACACAGTGCTCAAGTCGCCGTGATGATATGGGTATTTTTGAATGAGTTAGGGAGAGTTATACAAACGAGTGGAACTGTAAGGGTCGCTGCTAGAAAACGATAGGAGATAGCAAACGATATGTTTGTGGTACCATAGGCTTCCCCGGGCTCTTACAAATGTGCTGGCCAGGCCGTATTGACTATGTGGGTAATTTTGGCGAAGTTAGGGGGATATCTGTGAACTGGATGAGGGCGTGTTTAGGTGCTAGTAAAACATCAGAGATAGTAGGAGAAACATCAATGACATCACTGGAATTGCCTTACTTGGGAGAATACAATTGTCAACTCCCCTTGGTGGTACAGGAAGTGTGGTGGAATTATTCATGATGAAACTAGTGGCAGTTATTAGTATGCAGAAGTGTGATTCGGTTTTAGAAGACTTATGGAGATATTAGGATAGAATTGAAGGGTTTCATAAGAGTTTCCTGACCTAGAGTAGCAACATGGTCAGTTTGTTATAATTGTATGGGTATTTTTGAGCGAGTTGGGCCCAGTTCTTAGTGGTAACAATATTAGAAGAGCGGATGTTAAAAGTGGTGCAAAGATAGTGGGGGGTTTTGCATGGTACCATCGGAATCGAAGGGGACTAAGCAACACTTTGGTCAATTCGGCTTACTGGTGCGAGTATTTTTGAAAAAGTTGGAGGCGGCTGTGTGCTACGTAGAACTAATAGTGCGAGAGCTAAAAGTGCAAAAGATGAACAAGGTGTTGAATGGAATAACCTTAACATGGGACACAGCCCACTGGTTACCATTCGAGGGATAAATTCATTGAGTGAATGAATTTGATCAACCTGATGCCGTGCTCTATCGAGCCCCTCACTAGGGTGCTTGTCCTCTCCTGATGAGTCTCTCTGATAGAGATGAGAGGTGTTGTCGAAGGGAACGACCTCCCAGGGAAGTGATATGTAAGTCGTTAATGTATTTGTTTAAATAAGTTCTACTATATTCAACACAAGGAGATAGTTGTATGGTATTATTCGAATCCTTCAACTCCTGGGAACATGGTGAATAAGTTTACTAGAATATGGGGGTATTTCTGAGAGAGATAGACGAGGTTGTGTTGTGAATGATAAGTGCGAGTGTCTTAGTAAAAAGTGACTGGGATATAGAAGTGGATGCATTCAGGGTATCATTAGATCCGTCTGATTCAAAGGATTACACTGGTACAGACGCCTTGATGAACCGGACATTTTTGAGAAAGTTACAGCTGTTCTATGAAAGGTCAAAGATCAGTGTTTTGGGGGGAAAAGGGGGAAGGAAATAGAATACATGATATCAAGGGTAATTCTGACACTTTGTTAGCCTGAGGAATAACATGGTCAACACCCCAAAGTGGTGTAGATATTTTCCAGAGAGTTAGGTGTGTTTAGGGTAGTTGTAAATATGAGTAGAAATGTGGGGGCCACTGTCAAAACTTGAGAAGGGGTGGAATGTTAGAAGTTTATGGTATCATTAGAATTGTGTCACCTCGTAGAATACTTTGGTCAGCTTGGAGTAATTATATTGTTATTTTGATAAAGTAAGGCTGAGTTCTGTGTGGGGGCAGCCTAGGGTGTTAAAATCTGTGAATAGTGGGAAGCCGTGAAAGATTTCCTTAGGGGACTACTTTAGGCTGTTGGGGTTAAGAAGGGGTGAGGGATAGAAAACAACGTATGGTAATATTCGACTCCTGATGGTCTTGTGCTAAACTACAGTTGTCAAAAGTCTACAATTTTCTCTTTCAATAATGCTCCATTTCTATATCCAATATCAGAGCTTTCCAGTACTAATAACAATCAACAAACAGCAGACAGTAGCATGATACCAGACAGAGACATGATCCATCAAACCAGAGTCCTGTTCACCAGACAGAATCCACCACTCACTTTAGCCTAGTCATACATCTCCTACAGTGCATTCTTAGACACTCCTACTCCACCTACTCCTCAAGCAACACCATGACCTTTGCACAGAACGCTTCGAGATGGAAAATGTACTTTGCGCCGAGCTTGAGACGATGTTCGTAGGTCGCTGCAGCTGAAATAAGCGCCACACGAAGATTGGCAGGAACGACAGGGATCAGACGGTAAGTAAGCTCCTTCAGAATCGTCGAGGGAGGAATGCAATGGGACAAGAGTTCGTAGAAAAGCGATCTGATGGCGAGAAGAGTTGCTGGAGTGCGAGAAGAGACGAGTTCTCGAGCAATTCGGCCAATCACCATTTCCCAATCGGGAGTAGGAATGGGAGTCGATTCAGACACCGTTTTCGAGCCTGCAAACGTGTACAGGGTTTCCAGGGTGAGCAGCGCCTTTCTTAGGTTTCTGTCGCTATGAGACGCGATTTTTTCCAGAGTTTTTGTGTTTTCCAAATCCACGTGTTCTTTGGCAGCCACTTTTTCGAGCACGTTGACGATATCCTGTTCGGTAGGAGCAGCGACTCGAACCAGCAACGTTCGCGAACGAATAGGAGCAATGATATTGGAGGTGGAGTTAGTCAGCAGAATGAGACGGATGTTCTTTGTGTACTTTTCCATAGTTCTTCTTAAAGCAGCCTGAGCGTCTCGAGACAAAGAGTCAGCCTCGTTGATGATGACCACCTTGAAGCGCTGTTTCGCGTTGAGATCGACCTGTTGAGTTTCGGCTGTTTCTTTGAGCAATTGCTGGATCACCAGACGGTCATTGTTTCCCATATCTGAAGGAGTCACTTCCAGATGATAGGCCGAACAAATGACGCCCAGTTCGAGTTCACGTTTCGACGGCGTGACAAACTTGTGTGATTTCGTGCTGATTTTCTCAACACTGGGTCCATACAGCTTTTTCAACAGACCCATAACTCGGGTCTTTTTGCCTGCTCCAGAAGGACCATAGACCAGCAAATGAGGCAGGTCTCCGGTAGCAGCAAGCGCGGAAAAACGCTCAGAGATGTCATTGTGGAAATCCACGTGGTCTAGCGACTTTGGACGGTGTTTATCGACCCACAGAGACATGTTTGAGGTGTGGTTGTGGAGAGGGAAAGTGGGAGGTTCGAGACGCGTGTAAAAGTGATTTGGCGTTTAGAGTTTGGGAAAAAAAGGGGGATAAGGGTGTGTTTATTTGGAGGAGGGAGAGACATATTGGTGTGAGATTTTGTGTGGTTGGTGATGGAGGTGGGGTGAACTGACTGTAACAATTTGGGAACGATTCGGGTATCTGGGCAGCTTTTGGAAGGGGGTTGTATCGTCCACTATAACCCCAAGTAGTTTAAATTTAAGTCAACAGAGCTTAACTAGAAGGGTGGAATTTTGGATGTGTATAAAGTCTCCAAAAATGATTAAGTTGACTTAAATCTTTTTTCAATTACATTCTCTACACCGTGAATACGATGTCCGATTTTTTAAACTAATATTTTCTACCCATGTTCCATTTTTTTTGCCGATTTTTACTTTCACCGAATTTTCCCCAGGCGTAAATTCCATCCCGGGTAAAACTCAGAACGACGTTTTTACCGCTCTTGACGCGTGGAAAAACCCAAAAATCAGCGCATATCCGATATAGTGTAGGGGTTATCACTTCCGCCTTTCACGCGGAGAACCCGGGTTCGATTCCCGGTATCGGAGGCTTCTTTTTTGCGTTTTGTGGTGGTCCACACATGTGTGGTGCTTGCTGTCATTTTGCAAAGATGCTTTTTCCACACGCCTTGTGTGATGTGGTGTGTCTGCATTCCATGCAAGGCTGAACTTTAGGTTGTCGTATTTCTGTCATATAAACTGTATCATAATAGATCGATCAACATGGTGGGAGATGAATATATGGTGGTAGAGGTAGAGGTGGTACAAGTAGAAGCGGTACAAGTACGAGTAGTAGAAGATGACTAATCAACATCGCTGCTCAAAACCGTTACCCTACCAGACTACAAAGGACCTCCTAACCTGTCTATCACAACAAACTCTACAAGTAGTGCTGTGCTGACTGACAGACTGTACACTTGCTATTCAAGGGGTATTGCGATGACGATGAAGCTGAAACTAGGGGATGTACAGATAGGGAGTATGTAAGATATGGTATGTCAGATTAGTAAGGAGTACCATACTTGTAGTACAGTAGTTCAGTATGACTACCATGATACTAATACGGTAAGACAATTGTCATACAAACAATAGTCTATAAATAATCGTCCTCGTCAAGACCACAGCCCTACACCAGCTACTGTAGGGTCTGTTTTACCTCGAAAAACAAACGCCGAGTCAGGTGGAGACCCTGAAACGAATATTTTCGATTTCTGGAGTGTATTTTCGGCAGCTCTGGTCAGCTGGTGTCTCAGCTATTGTTTTGCTTGCTGAGAGTTGGTTTGTTGGCCGTGGTCTAAATTAACGTGTGTGGGAAATTATTTGGGAAATTATGCGCGAAATTATAGCAACGGTGGAGAGAGAAGTACAGAAGAGAAGAGTGTACAGTGAATGGGCTTGATGTTGGAACGAGAGCGTATGCTTAGTCAGCTACAGGAGAAGTACAGTTCGTACTCTACCTATATCTGCTGACTACAAAATCTGTATTGTTCTCCTCTCCCTCGGAAATTAGGTGACGTCACTAGCTCCGGTCTGGGGTAAAATTAACCGTCTCTTGGCTGCCTTAGCGTGGGTCTAGTTTGTTGCGTTGGAGCCAAAAGCCATGAGGTATTTCACGTTATTATACTGTACCCTGAAAGAAGCCGAAGAGTGTGGAAGGCATGAGGAACAACTCTGTCGATCTAAACAGACGGGGACACAAAGTGTCGCCGTTTTAGCGCTGAGAATAGTCACGTACTATTGCTACGTTCTAAGGAGTATGTAGGAGTATGTAGGAGTACCTAGGGGTACTTAGGAGTCTTGTAAGGAGTTGTAAGGAGTTGTAAGGAGTTGTAAGGAGTTGTAAGGAGTTGTAAGGAGTTGTAAGGAGTTGTAAGGAGTCTTGTAAGGAGTCGTACTCGTACTCGTACTGTAGTACTCCTAGACAAAACCATTGTGATCTACGTCGTCCACGTCGATCAACAGGGGTGCGGTTCCAAGTTGCTGAAACAGGATACAATACAGCGTGTGTGGGAATATGCGGGTGCGATGCAAACGCTGTGCAGCGGACCCTGACCAAAGGGCAGAGGTTGGCTGTGGAAGAGTAGTCGAGGCTGTGAAGAGGTGTGGATGGATAAGGCTGTGGAAAACGAAAAAGGTAAATTGAATAAAACAATAAAATGAAACAAAAACGACCAAAAAATGAAACAAAAAACGAAAAAAACGAAAAAAACGAAAAAAACGAAAAAAACGAAACAAACGAAGAAATCAAATGTTAGGCTGGGTTGAGGCCATTGGGCTAGGCAGTAAAAAAAAGCAAGGCAATACCTGGTACTATCGTCCCAGGTATCGTCCCAGGTACCCCTGTCCACAATCCCATTGTACTTTTTATTGTACTGCCTTCCTCCAACCCATTGTCTGAGCCTATACACTGTCTTGCTCCATCTTGTCCCGTTGCGGCCGTGTGGCGGAGGACCTAGCATGATGAACGTGGACACCTTGACTCGCTCCCATGCACCCCCTGTTTCACCATGCAGGGGCTGTGGGAATAAAACGAGGTCTGGTATTGGTGATACTACCCTGGGAATGTAATGACTACTCGTACCAGTACTACTCCTCCTACGAAGGAGATTCTCTAGACAGATTCCTCCTCACCTACTGACAGTAGTCGGTTTCATACCATGTTCCCTTTGTTTGGGTTGCAACCTAGACACGCGAGGTTAAAGTTAGTAGAAACGTTGTCTAATTTTAGCGGTCAGTGGGTTAGAGGATGTAGTCAGAACAGGGGAAATAGCCTGAATAGGTCACGTGACTTGAATATGGGATAGCTACAGGGATTCATGTCATTTTACCGTATTTTTCTGTATTTTTCTGTATTTTTCTGCCTTTTTCAGCGTATTTTTCCCACAGTTATACTGTTCTACCATCCGCTCCAAACAAACAAAGTCTCATAATAAACGGAGCCAGGGAAAAACAAAAAAGAGCTCTGAGAGAAAAACAAAAACAGACGAAATTACCAGCGGCCGACTTGGGAACGGCCCGTCGGTTTGCCACTGTCCGTCAGGTGTGACTTGTTCGACCAGACCATCTCGTCGCGTCGTCCAACTGTGACAGAGTTTGATTGGACGCGTGTACTGGGGCTGAGGAGGACTAGAGTGAGCAAGTATCATCGGAGAGTCTGTGTCTCCTACTATGTTTGTGCCCCTTCACTGTACAATACCAGGTACGATACTTCTTTCACTGTACTTGTGTCTCTACTGTAGTTTCGACATGTATCTTACTGTTCTCTGTATCCGTTTTGACTTTGACTTTAGACTGTATAGATAGGGGCTGCACAAACAAACATGACGTCTGTTTACTTCGCTCCGCAGAAAATAAGCTTTGGGCTACCCCTTTGCCAAAACGCCAGTGTTAAACACCTCCTGGTCCTCCGTGATAGCTCTCGCCGTGTTGATATCGGAAGATATAGGGCAGAAGAGGCTGAAGACTGAAGAGACACAGACAGATACAGAAGTGACACAGACACAACACAAGTGACACAGACAGAAACACAAACAGCTACAACTCGACTCTCACTCACAACATCACAACATCACAACATCACAACACAACATCACCACAACCCTCAGACCGATCTAGTCTAGAATACTCATACTACCCACACCCCACCCCCAAATCCACCCACAACCCCCACAATGTCGCGGCCAAAAAAGTCGCGAGAAATCCGCTTCGGAGACTACATTCTGGGCTCCACGCTGGGCGAGGGAGAGTTTGGCAAGGTGAAAATCGGCTGGCGAAAGGACGGAAAACAGCCCGAACAGGTGGCCATCAAGCTCATCAAGCGCGAAACGGTGCCCCCCAACTCCAACCGCGAGGCCAAGGTGCATCGTGAGATTAACGCCCTCAAGATTCTCACCCATCCCAACATTGTCAGGCTCGAAGAGGTGATTCAGAACGACAGATACATAGGCATAGTGCTGGAGTACGCCTCGGGAGGCGAGCTGTTCGACCACATTCTGACCCACAAGTATCTCAAGGAGGCCTCGGCCTGCAGACTTTTTGCACAACTCGTTTCCGGAGTTCACTACCTGCATTCCAAGGGAATCGTCCATCGAGACCTCAAGCTGGAAAACCTGCTGCTGGACAAACACAAAAACATCATCATCACGGACTTTGGCTTTGCAAACACCTTTTCGCGAGGGTCTGACGGTCATGTGTTTGACCTTATGGCTACTTCCTGTGGCTCTCCCTGCTACGCTGCTCCAGAACTGGTAGTTTCGGACCAAAAGTACACAGGTCGAAAAGTCGACGTGTGGTCGTGTGGCGTCATTCTCTACGCCATGCTTTCCGGCTACCTGCCGTATGATGACGATCCGGCCAACCCCGACTCGGACAACATCACCCAACTGTACAAGTACATCACCACCACAGCCCTCACGTTTCCCGAGTACGTGCCTCCACTGCCACGGGACCTGCTGCGGCGCATTTTGGTGCCGGACCCGCGAAAACGAATCTCGTTGAACGACGTCCGGTACCATTCGTGGCTGACGCCCCATTCGCGTTTCCTGGCAATTACTCCCAAGGAGTGGGAAGATGCTGTGGGCAAGGTGGCTGTGCCTGCCAAGTCGCACATGCCCCGTTCGCATTCCGTGCAGCTGTCGTCTGGAGCTGCTGGCTTTGACGCTCGCCTCACAAAGACGTCTGGAGTTCCCGTGCCCAACTTTTCGTACAATAATAGACACTCGGTTGGCGGCACGTACTCCAAGCCGATCCAGCGACAAGGCGAGTCGACGATTGGCACGCCACAGGGCCCGAGACCGATTGGTTCTGGTTCTCTACCTTGTGCTGCCACTGCTGCAGCTGCTTCTGCCGCCAAGTCGCATGCTGCCAACACTCCCTCTACTCACGCCACCCCCTCGGTGGCCTCTCTCAACATACCCGAAGATACCACTCGTCAGGCGCCTCGATCGGCCACGTACACGGGGATTGCAGCTTTGACGTCGCCTCCAGCCTCGTCGCCCAGCTCGTCGCCCAAGTTCGACTTTGATCTGCCCAAGCCGTCCATCGGCACCATCACCGAGCAGCCCACGCCTCCCAGCAGTCCGTTGGTGGAGAAGGAGAAGGAGAAGGGTAAGGGCATGGAGAAGGGCAAGGGCAAGGAGATTGAGCCGAGGGATCTGCCTGCGCTGCCAGGAGGTTCTGTGCGAGAAGCAACTCCTCCGGCTTCTGCTGCCGAGACTGCTCCCATCTCCGGTGTACCCGTGCTGGAACAGCAGTCGTTTGGCGCGTCGTTTGGCTCATCTCTAGGCTCATCGTTTGTCGCTGACCCGCCCTCGGCTCTGGTGTCGTCGACTCGGCTGCCTCCAGGCCGAAAACCAAGACCCACGTCGTACCAGCCCACGCCCACTCAGTCGTCCATGCAGCCTCCGGACTCGTTTCCGTACATGCACATGGCGAACAAGAACGCGTCCGTGCCTGGTTCGGCCAACTCGGTGACGCCGGTGTCAGCGCAGCAGAGCCCCGTGGTTGCCCAGCCCGTGCCTCTGTCGCTGGTGACGCCCAGTACGGCCGGCTCGTCTTTCTTCCGCCGTCCGTCGTCCGACGACTCGCAGATTTCGTTCGACGAGCGGCGCAAGAGCGGGTCGTTTCTGGTGCCGCAGTCGTCGCTGCCCAAGGTCAAGTACTCGGACTCGATGGTGCAGGGCGAGCTGTCGTCGCCGCAGTTCCGCAACTCGCCCAGCCAGGTGGCGCTGTCCAACTGGTCCAATAGAAACTCGGTGGCGTCCCTGGAGAGTGGAGATGAGGGAGAGGTGGAGGAGAAGGAGAAGGGCAAGGAGGGCCTGGAGGAGAAGGCTAAGGAGGATACCACGGTGGACATGGACACCACGCTCATGTTGCCTCCAGCCGTTCCTGCATCGGCACAGGTGCCTGGCAAGACGTCCCGCTCTGTTTCTGCCGAGTCCAAGACGTCGTCCAAGTCGTCCAAAAACTCCAGAGCGTCCCTGGACAAGCCGCTGCCTGCTGCTCCTCCCTCTGCGTCGGGGGCCATCAACCCCAACGCCCCCAACTTCTCGCGGCCCCGTCCCGTGTCCATGCAGGCGCCCAAGGCGCAGTCGCAGTCGCGGTCGCATCGTCGGGGAGTGGCGTCAATCTCGTACGGAGCCGACAAGCTGTTTGGCAAGATCATAGGCGACAATCTGGACAACGACAGCGACTCGCGAGAGACCAAGGAGAGCAAGGAGTCCAAGGAGTCCAAGGGGGCTTCCGGGGCGTCTCTTGGCTCGAGTGCGGACCTGACGTCCAAGAAACGGTTCTCCTTCTTTTCCAACTACTCCAAGGAAAGCGTGGAGTCTCACGAGGCTCACTCCACGCCGTCCACGTCCTCTAGAAAGATACTAGAGCCTCCTGCGCTCGACCGGTCCCACTCGATGAACCAGCGTCAAAACAGACAGGTGTCTGCGTCTCAGGCGAGTACCGCCGAGTCTACCCATTCTTCGACCGCCCGCAAGGTCATGGACTTTTTCCGACGACGGTCAAGAGTTTCTGCATCTTAATTAATTATTTTGGTATACACAGAACCGAGCGATAGCGAGCTGCTGTGTAGTAGGAGTAGCGAGCTATAGCGAGGTACAGTTGTAGTTGATAGTGATAGTACAGTTGGATATTGCTTTAGTAGAAGTACGAGCAGTATAGATACAGTGATCTAGAGATATCATGTTATAGAATTAGTTGTAGGTGTTAATGAGCTTGGTTAGTTGATCTTGTCCAGGTTTTTGTCCAGTTTTCGACCGTTTTTTGCCCATATTTTGTACACTATTTCCCTCCATTTTTCTAGTCTTTCTTTCTTTATTCATCATTAGTCTTGGTAGGGACCGTCTTGGTATTCACTGTACGGTGCTCACTTATATGGACAAGGTGAATCATGTCTTTGTAGACGCGCACACGACTGCAGAATCGTACGATTCTGGTTACATTCCTACAGGAGGTTACATTGTTTGTAATTGCGTGTAATTGCACGTATTTCGGCACATTCCAGGGTAGTACGATAGATTCCGTTTTGTTTTATTTATTCTTTTTTATTTAGTACGTTTCAGTTTTAGCGTGATATGCGTGTAGAGAGTTAAGCTGGCGATGTAGGAGAGTGACGATGTTTGGGGGAGAAGTGGGAGGTGGAAAAGGTAAGTATAAATTGGGTGGTGAGAAAAAAGCCAGGTCTACTCATAAGACTGTGGACTCATAAGAGCAGTCCATCGAGTCATAAGACGTACTTGTACTCATAAGACTCCTACGACTCACGTACACATGCCAAAGTGCATCCAGACTACTGCGACGCTAAAGGAAATTAATGGGCGGCAGGGCAATACGAAGGGATAGGGCGGGGAAGAGGATGCAGGAGTACCAAGGGGTAACACGTGAGTGACTAAGCGTTAGTAACGAGGCTGTGGCTGTGGTTATGAGTTATGACTGATCTAGTAATTACGATCCAGTATTCCAATGATTATTAATCTAACACTTTTCTATACGCTTTAACATCCAGTACAGACACCATCTATATCGATGGCATGTTTCATTAGATCACATAATATCGTCTGCTGTAGCGTCGGCCCACAGATCCGGCTAAGCGACAGTAGTCGTTTTCCGCTCTTTGTCTGCAAGAATCAGCTGTTGTTATCGTATGTTGATTGTGCTTTTTTGAAAATATTTGGACAGAAAAATAGTGGAAATATATGGTTGTTTATACTGTAGTAGTTAGTTGACGTTTAGTTGGGATATGGATGGAATGTATCATACGAGATTAAGAAGAAAAGAACTCAAGTCAGGAGAATTAATACCACCCAGCTATAATAGAGATCCACACTGTTGAATTACTGCTTGTATTTATTGTGGGCTGTAAAATTGTGGAGGTTTGACTTCTGGGCGTATCGTGGGTTACCGAGACTGTTGTTGTGAGATCAGTTCGGCTCAGTTACTGCTACAACTTCAATTGAATCGATTTTGAGGAATACTGAAGAGCTATTAAGTTCTCGAACAATTAAACAGGGCCACTTCTACAACATGAGTAAGTGTAAGGGATATAGCGCGCTACATGGTCAATAGGGCTAGACATATGGACATACAGAATTAACAGTAAATCAAAACCAAATGATCTCAATTAACTAAGTAACCTACACTGATACCACTGGAGACTTGACATTGGGTTAATGATTCCAAGTGGCCCTTTTACCCTATAATTCTGTCAAAGTGTTCAAAGAGAACAAGTCAGAATGTTCCTTGATCTGAGCTTCAAGTGTCCAATTGATTGGAGTCATTGTTGGTACAATACTATGCACTCGTGTCAACACAACGGTCAAGTCCCGATCACGATTCAAGTATTCCTTGGTAAGTTGTGCCAGTTATGTGAAAAGTAAGAGACGAGTGTTTCGGTCTTAAAAGTGTATAAAACGTGATAGGAGATATACAAAAGAGCTCCCCTGATACATCTGACAATGGGGAACAATACTGTCAAGTCTGCCTGGAGATGTGATTATTTTTGGATGAGTTAGACTCAGTTATAGGGGTAGGTATAAAATGTGACCAGCGCTGTAAAACGTGGAATAACAGTAGTAGGGGATGTAAAAGGTATAAACGGAATCTACAGACAACGGGTAACTACGTGATCAAGTCACCATAGCTCTGTGAGTATTTCCAGAGAAGTTGAGGTCAGTCCTATGGAAAGTGTAAAATGAACGTTTCTGCTTTAAAGATAGTGAGAAGCTAGTAGTAGAGGAATAAACGGTACCATTAGAATCACATTGGCCTGTAGAATTCAATAGTCAAGTCCCCAAAGTTCTGGGGATATTTTTGAATCAGTTATGTCCAGTTGTATAACCTAGTAGAGTTGAGGGTATCGGTGCTAACAGCAGTTGAAGGGTATTAGGGAGGGGTTAATGGGTAGTAAAAGAAGCACCTGACTCTCTGTAATTCGATGGAAAAGTTGACAAGACTGTTAGTGTATTTCTGATGCTGCTTGTACCTTTCGTAGATCTCTCTGTAACGTAACCTTGAGATCAGTGAACGTAGATACCCACGTATTATAAATGCTGCTGATCAAAATGCCAAGTCCATCTTGCATTATCTCACGTTAAAATATAGAGCTTAAAGTGGGTCATTATATCAAGACAAGATCTCGGTTTAGAAAAATATGACTGAAAAAAGATGTCTTTCGTTTTTGACCAACTCTCTCGACATTCTGAATAAACCAGAACAGACCAATGGTGATCTATCCCGAGAGAATATCATGAAGGAAGAACTAGAGTGACCAGGAGAAGTTCAGAGACATTAATGAACGTTTACCGGTTGATCAGAGAGAATTAATAGATCTGATGCTGAAGTAGAGATTCTTCCACCTGATAAATCTTTACACTGTTAATGTGTACTTCAGGAAACAATCAATACAAGGTATGGCAGATGATAGTATCATTAGATCAATCCAGCTAGAGGTTACTGAATCTGTTTGCAGTTGCCATTGGTCCATAGACTGGATTATTCTAGTTTTTAAATTGAGACTTGACCATTCCTACTTCATATCCTTTCTTTTCTTCCATTACATTGTGGATCAAGTCAAGGATCAAGTCAGACAAGTTAGAGACGTCAGAGAAGTTAGAGAAGTTAGAAAAGTAGATGGCCTTGGACTATTCTGTGGTGAGAATATGTATATTGGTAACTGACTGAATACTGAAGAAAACTAGAGGTTACCTAACAACCAAGATAATTCTTCTTTTTTATTCGCTTAGAGAGACTCCTTCAGAGAATAACTTCTTGCCATCGAATGCACTCAAGTAAAGCTAACCAGAGTACAACCATACAACTACAGTAGATCAGAACCGTCATATTTCATGGTATCCAGATTTATTCCAATTATCCCTTTATTCAACCCTATCCCGAATTCCATCCCATCTTCCAACATCTACATACTCCTACATCTTGCCACCTTGATCTTAGACCTAAGCATAACCACAGCCTCAAAACTCCAAACTTCTACAACTCCAAAAGCTCATAACCCCCCAAACCTCTAAACCTCGTAAAGCACAACCTCCCTCCACCCTCCACCTCCCCTCCAGATCAAATCATAATGTTACTGTATATACAAGTTGTCCTTCGTGTGTCTCTAACACTTCCTGCCTGGGAGCTGACTAAACAGCCAACCGATCATCTTGTCGACGTATCACTCCCTCTCTCTTTGTGCTCTTTGCACCCCTGCTCTACTCAGTCGTCTCGTCCAACTGAGCATTGTACGTTGTCATGGCATTCTGGACCATCTGAGTATCGCCAGGAGTAATGCCCTTGTCTCGGAAAAGCTGGCCAATCTTGAGGTTGGCGGTAAAGTACTTGTTGACACACCGGTCGATGCACACAGACTCGCCCTTGTTGATGTCGCCTTCTCCGTACTCAGCAGGAATGCATTTGGAACGGCACGTGTTCATCAGGGAGTCGAAAAGGGCTGTCAGCGACTCCATTTCCAGCTCCGCCATCTGCATCCGGGTGGGATCCACCTCCTGCGAGTTCATTCCCATCTGGTAGAGAGACATTTTGTGTTTTGTTGTGGTTGCGTTTGGGGGAGATTTTGGTCTGGAGAATATCTTGCCGAAGATATTTCAAAACCTAATGTGAGTGGAAATGTGTCGAGGAGAATAGAGGGTTGGGTGGTGGTGGGGGATGGGAGAAAACGGATTTGGGGGTAATGAGACCAGGAGAGTTGATTTCCAGGGAGAAAATGGTATATTTATGTTGTTTTTGTGGTTTTCACGAGACTCTGGTTTGGTGTTCTTAGCTCTATATTTAAGCTTATTTGGGGTGAATTAAATGAATTAATGGATCAAATGGAGTTAAATAGAGTGAAATTAATTAAATAAATCGACATTAAATAAAATACAAAATCAGATTAAATCAATAAAATCAAATAAAATAAAATAAAATGAATTAAATCAATAAAATCCAAGAAAATCCAATAAATTCAAAACAACAAAAACACAACAACTACGCACGCCTCTATCATAAGCCTTTTCCAGATACCAAACTGGTACCCACACTACACCTCCATGCTTTCTAATCAGATATACAAAAGACGTTGTTCTCAACTACAAAATACGTCGTTGTCCGCTCGTGACCTACGGCCACTCGCTTCCACACTAATCTTTCCATCTAGTTATCATACATGCTAGAAACCGCTTAAATAAGAGGTCGCTCGGACTTCCACACGTGGTTGTGCTTGAAGGCCTCGGGGGCCACGGCCTGGTCAACCTGCTTTCGGCCCTGGCCGCCGTTGAGTCGGAGATCTCGCTCCATCATCTGGGTGTCCCACTGGTCAACGGCGAACCGGTCTCGCACTCCACCGTTTCGGTAGACGTGCAGAACCTGCATGGCTCCACCTCCAGCGGTGAGAAGCTGAGTTAGTATGAAGTTCATAGAGTACAGAGCATGTGGTATGGTGGACCCATCTCAACGAGTCTGACAAGAGAGAATAATGAGTGGCATATGTGAACCAATTAGTCTGACAAGAGGGAGTAGAGAGAAATGAATGAGTTCATAAGTCTGACAAGAGTGAATGAGTGACAAGAGTGAATTAACGAGTCTGAGTGAATCCATAAGTCTGATAAAGCAAGTCTTAAAATGAAGGTATTGTAGAACTCGTCATAGGTTAAAAGGTGACAGTAAAAACACAACCCTTAAACACCTCTAACCATGCTCTTCATCCCAACACCTTACACCGTGTCACCTTCAGAAACCACACCACCAATGTCATTCCAGACTGCTTCATCTCAAGCCTAGAGACCAAATCTCTCCAAGAGCAACAGCCCCAAAAGACATCTTCAAAGATACCCTAAGACAGCCCCAAAGAACAATTCACTCCTTTCCTCCTCACAACATTCTCTCTGAAACCCCATCTCAAATCACTCTCTCCTATCATCACTCAACCACCACTTTCAGGTGTCCCTCCTGCTCGGCTGAATCACACAGACAAAGCCACAAGCCGTGCCACACCGTCGATGTCGCATACTTACACCAAAAATGATACCGTAAGGGAGCAATGCCTCAAAAGGAATAGCCATTTTGTTGTGTGTCTGGTTGTGTGTTTGAAGCTGTGATGTCACTGCAAGCCGAGTTAGCCAAATTTTGATTGGTGGGAGGAGCTCCGTCCTAACCCTGACTTTGGAACCTTGTTTAGTAAGCAGAACGGGATAAAATAGAGGTGGGGAAATAGATCATTATTACGTGACAACGATATTAGTAACAAGTGAGCGTCATGATAAGTCATCTAATCACGTGACATAACACTTTTGAGTCATTTACAGCAAATATATGGCTTCCTTAGTCATCACCCAGTCTTAACCAAAACCCAATAAAAATGGCGAGTTTAATTGAGAACTAAACAATATCTCAAGACTAACAAATCCTAGCTCTACTTATACAATGATATTTATTTAACATGACCAATTACGTCCACCTCTATGCCCTCTTACAAGGTGTCGGCAGCCTCATCAACCTCCTCCTGCATCTTGACCTCAACCTCAACCTCAGCCTCAGCCTCAGTCTCGGCAACCTCGTCCACAGCATCGGCCTTGGGCTTCTCGGGCTGCACGTTGGTCACGGCCTCGACCTTGCCGTCCTCCTTAATCTCGACGGGAGCCCCCAGCTTGGGCTCAGCAGCCTTCTCTGCGGGCTTCTCCTCGAAATCAATCAGGTTTCCCTTGGGAAACTTGTCGGGCTCTTCACTGGGCGAAGAAATGGACTCGGCAATCTTCTCCTTGTCGTTGGCGACTAGCGAAGCCTTCCACTGACCCACAGACTTCTCCACGTTGCCCTTTCCGTACGACAGAGCAACCAGAGCAGCCTCAGAGTGTCGGCCAGTCTTGTTGAGCAGGTCAACACACTGCTTCACGGAACCAATGGACCACAGAGCGTTGAAGGCAACGTTGTACTTGCCAGCGTCGGCAGCCTTCTCAGCCACCCACTCCATACCAGCCCGGTTTCCGGTAGCCGAGTACAGCAGCAGCAGAGACTCAACCTCAGCGATGGAAGAGGACTTGAAGCACTTCTCGGCGAGGTCAAAGTTCCAGGCAGCGGTGGCGGCGTCTCCAAGCAGCTTCCATCGGTGATCCTGGGGCGATCGCTCAGCAATCTCAGAAGCAACAGACAGGTCGTTAAGCGCCAGAGCAAGATCAAACTTGTGCTCATCGTCAGTGCTCACCTCAAGAGCCAGCTCCTTGAAACCCTGGGCCTCGAGGAACTTGGCCACCTTGGACAGCTCCTCCTCGGGGATGGCGGGGAGGAAGTCAGACTGCGCAAGCTCGACATCACCTCGAAGAACAACAGTCTGGTACTCGACAAGAGGCACAGACAGTCGGTACGACGAAACGTTGACGTCCTTGTCGCACAGGTAGATTCGCGAGTCCTTGGACACGAAGCCAAGCAGGTACTTGGCCTTGTCGAAATGCGCAACGGTGTATGTGACACCACCAACCAGGTAGTTGAGTCGGTTGACGGAAGAGGTGTAGACGAAGCAGTCGAGCAGCCACTCTCCAGATCGCACAGTGTCGGAGATCTCGTGCAGCAGCTCAAACGACTCCTCGACGCCGTCCTCGTCCACGTGCTCAGCCTCATCGACTGCGTCCTTGTTGTATCGCAGCACGTAAAAGGCGTCAGTAGAGGTGATGGCGACCAGCTCGCCAGAGTCGGACCAGTGCACGCCAGTGACGCCCTCCACGTCAATTCGTCGCACCAGCTGGCCAGTCTCCCACGAGTACATGGCAACAAAGCTGTGGCCCTTCACACCGAGCAGGGTACCTCCAAAGATGCCCTCGACGGAAAAGTTGGGGTCGACGTGGCCCAATGGTCGCTCCTTGAAGTTCTTGTAGACTCGGACAGAGGAGGGCGACTCAAGCACGGCGTACTCGCTAGAGTCCTGGGCCCAGACAAAGTCCAGACCGGAGCCGTAGGCCTTGTTTCGCCATGCCAGAGCGGTGTAAATGATGTACTCGCCGTCGCCAACAACAGCCACGAATCGGCCGTTGGGGGAGTGTCGCAGGAAAGTGGGGAAGACCTCGACGGAACCCAGCTCCTTGGGCACGAGGGCCAGCGACTCGCCGTCCTTGGCGTCCTCGCCCTTGACCTGTGCGGAGTAGACCTCTCCGTGCTTGCTCCACACCAGCTTTCCGGATCCGTCCAGAGAGATGGCGGGGTCCTCTTTTCCGAGCCGCAGAACCACGGCTCCGGCGTCAAAGCCGACGGCCACGAGGTTGGAGCCTCGCTTGACGCCCACACACCAGGCCCGCTCGTAGCTGTAGTTGAGGGTCTGCTCGAGCTGGTAGGTGTTGGCGTTCCACACCTTGACGGTGTTATCCTCTGCACCGGAGATGATGACGGGCAGGTCGGGGTGGAACACTGCGAACGACACGTTGTTGGTGTGGCCCTCCATGGTGGCCACGCAGGCCTTGGTCTGGTAGTCCCACACCTTGACGGTCTTGTCGTCGGAAGAAGTAATGAGGTAGGGCTTGTCGGCTCCGGGGTAGTACTCGACAAAGTTGACTCCAGCAGAGGCGTGGGCCTCGAGAGTGAAGTTGGGTCGTGACACGGTGGAGGCGCCGGACAGAGACCAGACCTTGACGGTTCGATCCAGACATGCCGACGCAAATGTGTTTGTGTCCTTGGGGTTGAAGGCCACGTACATGATGTAGTGGCTGTGGCCGAGGTATTGTCGCTCCATGGTCCAGTTTGTGTCCCAGTTCCACAGCCGGATGGACATGTCGTCGCCGGCGGTCAGGACGTAGGGCAGGGTAGGGTGGACCGTGATGACACGGATGTAGTCGGGGTGGGCCTCAAACTGGGCCTCCTTGGCTCCAGTGTTGTAGTTGAAGACTCGGACGATGAAATCATCAGAACCAACAATGATCCAGTTTTTTCGGGCAATGAAGCGGCCGGCTCGAAGAGGCACGTCGGCCACCTCAATGCTCTTGACCACCGTCTGCGTCTCGTAGTTCCAGATCTGGGCCACTCCCGAGTACAGAGTGGTGAGTAACCATGGCTCTGTGGGGTGGAAATCGATTCCCTTGACTCGGTCAGAACGAGTCTGCGAGTGTCGCTGTGTTAGCCGTTGTTTTGCGCGTGTGAATTGCTCAATTACTCACCTTGATTTCGAGCTTCATGGTGTGGTGCTACGCAGAGTGAACAGAGAGTTTCATTACGTGTACTTGTAGTGTTTCGGTAGGGTAAGTGAGGTGGGAGGGAGGAGTATATAGGTAAGGTGGTATGAAAACACGTTAATATATGTGATATTGGGAGAGTCTGATGAGAGACTTAGAGATGGAAAACGCACAATTGGAAAGAGGGGTTTGCTTCCAATATCCGTCGCTCACCTGTGTATATATATCATGTTCTTGTCCCCCAAGTCGTGTCTCACACCATCTCAAATGTACACGTATAATGTCCCAACACCGTGGTTGTCACTCACTCTGCACGATTTGACTGACACGTAAAACGGAAGCCAAAATCCTCGATCAACGATAGGGACAGCATGACAGGGTACAAGTGGAGGTGTGGGGGTAGGAAAAAGAAGAAAATCTGTTGCCCGAGAAACACAGACGCAAAAAACCGTCACCTGACGCTTTTTCGATCGTCCCCCTAACCCTCATCCCAACATTGACAGTCCCCACTCTAGCTCGCATTGCACGTGAAGCCAGCTTAACCTTTTTGCTACATTCCACCTCACTCATTAACTTATCATCACACGTTGTACTTTTTCAACTACTACTAATCATGTGGATTGTCAACTGGTGTGAGTATGGAAGGAGCTGGAGGCCTCGGGATTGGCGGAATGTGATTGGCCACATTCTTTTGCCGTGGCAGAAAAAAACTGCATCGGCAAAGAAATCAGATCAGTGGCGAAACACGCATTAAACACGAATTTCGGTGACATGTGAAACAGACCATGTGTGGTGATCGGAATGCGGCAGTTGGATGGAGTTCTGAAGCTGGCAATATGTTGCCACAGAAACTGCTCCTACCCGTCACATTCGCCGTGTTGCTCTTTGATTGGTTGCATACCCCTGAAGTAGTACAGTCTCGTACATGGTAATCGAGACGTTGCCTTCGTCCTAGAAACGACCCAGCACTCTCCTCTTCTCTTTTACCCTGCTAACCCAGTCTACGACGTTCTGTCCTCTCTTGGACTATGGAACAAGAACGCCAAGCTGCTCTTCCTGGGTCTCGATAACGCCGGAAAGACCACCCTGCTGCACATGCTCAAGAACGACCGAATGGCCGTGTCCAACCCCACTGTGCACCCCACCTCGGAGGAGCTGTCCATCGGAAACTGTAAATTCACAACCTTTGATCTCGGTGGCCATATCCAGGCCCGACGAGTGTGGAAGGACTACTTCCCCGAGGTCAACGGCATTGTCTTCCTTGTGGACGTTGCCGACCCCACTCGGTTTGCCGAGTCCAAGGCCGAGCTCGACTCTCTGCTTGCCATTGAGCAGCTCAAGACTGTGCCTTTCCTGATTCTTGGAAACAAGATTGACATGCCCCAGGCCGTGTCTGAGCTCGAGCTCAAGGACGCCCTTGGACTGTACCAGACCACTGGTAAGGGTAAGGTGCCTCTTGATGGCAACATCCGGCCCATTGAGCTGTTCATGTGCTCCATTGTCATGCGACAGGGCTACGGAGATGGTATCCGATGGCTGTCTCAGTATGTTTAGAGGGAATAAATTATTGTATTCTGCATTCGCCATCGCCATGAGCGTAGCGAATGGTGATGGCGAGTGGCGGTGGAATAATCCAATGGTAATGGTTAAGATAGTAGAATTACGTCTATGGCGAATAGTGGACATTAATTGTATCTATGGATAGACTGATGCTGATCTCCAAGTCATACTAGAAACTAGTGTATGAATTTGCCATACAAGAGTAGCTTCGACTGTGATTAATTAACCGAATATTCATTTTTTACCATATATTATTCATTTATATATTATTCATCAATAAATCAATATTAATCAATTTTTCGCTAATTAAGTTTTTAATTCTAATTTCTCCCATTTTCTATCTTTATGCACATTTAAAATCAAATAAAATCTATCAAATATCCTCCTACTTTCGTCGCTTGTTGCTGCCATGGTCGCCGCCCTGGGAAGCACCTCGTTTCTTGTTTTGCTGGAAAAACTCCTTCTTCTTGGTCTTTTCTCGCTCCAGACGCTCCTCCTCGGCAGTGGCCTTCTTCTTCTCGTAGGCGTCGTGCTGAGCGGTCCACTTCTCCTTGGCTCGCTTCTCCTTGTCGTTTCGGATGGTGATGACTTTCTTGAGCAGGTCTCGGGCCTTTTGCTCCTCCTCGGAAAGCACCACAGCTCGCTTCTGGAGGTAGTAGTCTCGTTTCTTGGGGTCAGCGACGTTCTTAGGCTGAGCAGCAAAAGGAAGACCAGACTGAATAGCTCGAGGCACCTTGAGAGGCTGGAAGAAACGCTCCTTTCGCTCGATTTTGTTGTACTTGGAGTTTTCCAGCAGAGGAGTCTCGATACCCTCTTCAGCACGAACCTGGCCAGTGAGACGCATTCCGGCCCAGTTGGCCTTGTCCTGAAGCAGCAGAGAGGTAACAGGGTTGTAGAACTTTCTGGGCTGGATGGGATACCAGGTCTTCAGGAAGACAATGTCGGACATGAGAATCTTGTCTTCAAAAGTGGCTCTGAACTGGCCTTCAGGAGAGGCTAGAGCTCGTTTAATGTGACCTCGAATGCCAGACACAGTCTTGATCTGAGCACCTTCAAACTTGGCCACTTCCAGCGACGAGTTGAACATGTCTTTGATGAAGGCTGTGTTTTTGAAGACCTTGGCAGGATGGCCAACCAGCTTGAGCTTCTTGACAATCTCAACAGAAGCGTCTACCTCCAGAACAGTGCCTGTAGCAGCAATTCTAAAGGCACCAGTCTTGTTGGCAGAAGCAACGGCAGGAACAGCACAGAAACCGGTGTTAGGAGACACCAGAGGGCCGTAAAAGGTGCCGAAACAATGCATGTGTTCGGGAGTGTACTTGAGCAGTCTGTTTCGCGTTCGAGAGTCTGAAGTCGAGTACAAAGGAATGGTCTGGAACCGTCTCCAGCCCAGAGACACCACCAGCGGGTCGTTGGACTTGAGAATCTTCTTGTGCCATCGATGTCGCTTGATTCGCACCTGAGAGAAACCAAACTGGTCTTCGTTGGCTAGAAGACCTCCAATCAGAACAGGGAAAGAAGGATCAAAGTGCTGAATGAACTCGCAAGGAACACCCTCAAAAACGAGACGAAGGTAAGTGCCTGCTCGGAAACCCTCGATTCGATCACGTGTGTTCTGGTCCATCTCCTTGTACTCGGCCTCGTTGATTTCCAGCTGTTTGGCAATCTTGGCTTTTTCGAGATCGTACCAGGATGTTTCTTCGCCGTCTTCGGGATCTTCGGCTCCAAATTCTCGATCGTCGCCTTGCTCCTGTTCAAACTGTTTCTTGAGCTTGGCTTTCTTGGCAGCGTTGGCTTCTCGTTGTTGAGCGAGGGACATAGGAGTGGGTTCAGATTCGGATTCGGAACCGTCAGATTCAGAGTCACCATCATCAGAACCATCATCAGAGTCGTCGTTCTTTTTCTTCCCCCCCACAAACTTCTCTCCGGTCTCCATATCCTCAAAGTCAGAGTAAACCTCATCATCATCACCCTCAGCTTCTCCATCGTCCTTGTCCTGAATGACATTACCGTCCTTGTCAAAAACAGCAGTAATAAACCGATCAGACAAAGCTGCAATGGCCTCCTGGGTCCACGACTCCAGACAATCGCCGTAAATAGGCACAGAAGAGTCCAGACCCGAGTTATCCACAAAATCGGCCTTCTTCAAAAACTCCTCATCATCAGCCTCAATGTCCTCCTCCTGCTCCTCAAACTCGCCCTTCCACTTGGCAATGGCGTCAGAAGGAGACACGTCGTCCTGGTACAGAACGCGGTTGATGTCCCAGCTCTTTCGCGTCTGTTTTTTGAACTTGGAAGCGCCATCTAGAGCCTGGGCTCGAAGCTGAGACAGCTCGTCTTCGTCCATTCCGAGCTCGAGGTCGGAATCGGACTCCTGGAAGTCGTACTCCTCGTTCTGGTCGTCTTCGTCGTCTTCTCCGTCGTCTGTAATCTCGGTAATCTTCTCTGTGGCTCGTCCAGACCGCATTCCGGTACGTCCATGGTCTCCATTGTCTTCCTCATCATCATCAATGTCCTCCTCCAGAGCCTCGTCAAACTCCTTGTCGTTGAAAAGACGGAAAACACGCTCAGTTTCGCCCAGACCGTGTTTCGCAGACTGCAGAGAAGTCACCATTTGTTCTCCAAGACCCTTTTCCTGGCCTGGAACAAACGACTTGCTGCCTACATCGATATAAACAGCATCTTTGTCCATAAGAACTCCTCCGACGTCAGACATGGGAGCGTAGATGGATTTCTGCTTCTCGTCCAGACGTCTCTTTCTCTTGGCACCAGCAGAAATAGCTGCTTCTTCAGCCATCTTGACAGCATAAGGAGTGGGACAAGGGTCAGGAAGACGCTCAGCCTCCTTGACGACCAAATCGCCAATTCCAGGAATATGAACCTTGGCGTTAACGTACGGCAAAGGCGTTCCATGCACCCAGCCGTACATGGTGACTTTTCTGTCCACCTTGGGGTTCTTTTCGATCAGAGAAGGATGAGTAATGTCGACGACTCGATCGGCAAGAAGATAGGGATGTTCGTTTCGCCACTTGAGCGGCCGGAACTTCATAATGTTGATGAAACGACACAGATTGAGGATTTCTCGGTCCGGATATCTTCCGTTGATGACTCCAGAAAGATAGAACAACTTTGCTCCAGCGTAAACCTCGGTCCAGAAACGAGTCTTGAGCCGTTTTTTCGACGCTCGCATCGTGGCAGGGTTGCGGAACAGGTCCAGATGGGTAGTGACTCCCAGAATTCGAGGAAATCCATGGGGAGACAAAATGTTGAGAAACTCCATGGTTTCCATTTCAAAGCCGAAATTGCCGTCCATGACCAGAAGAACCAGGTCGGCGATTTTGGCCACGTCGATCATGCTGCTGAGATCGTTGTTGCACTCCAAAAACGTCAGACGTCGCCGTTTTCCAGAAACCACAGTGATAGGTCCTCGAATATCGTTCAGAGTCTGCTTCGTGTACCGTCGCACCAGTGACTTGATAAGAGTCGTTTTTCCGGTACCAGGAGGCCCAACTACAGCCACAATGACGGGAGGAGGATCCTCAGTAGTTCGATCAACCATAGGAGCATGGTATCGTTTTTCTTTGTGGTCATGAGACCGTCTAGCCATACGGTCCAACTTGCCAGGATTAGCCACAGCAAAAGCCTTGGCGTTGAAACCGTTGGCGTGGAGCTTGGCCTTGGCCATTTTCGTCTTGTCTCGCGACGTGCGATGCTCCTTGTTGCTTTGTTCTTCCGCGCCCATGGTGTTTGAGGTCTTGAGAAGAGGTTTGGATCTTGAGTTTTCACCTAGATATTTTTTTTGATCGTGCATAAACTTTATGTATGGTGGGTAAAAAAAAAATACGTAAGGATGGGAGAGATAGGAAATGGTGGCAAAGATATATTTACATTTTCGAAGATGTAGAAAGGGTTGTTTTTGAACGGTGATGACGGTGGTGAAGTCCGATTTTCGATATCACTAATATTTCACAAGTTAAAGACACCCTGTGGAGAGAGGCGTAGAGGAAGGAGCCAAGTAAAATACACTATATTGTTGACACCCTAAAGTTGGGAGATAAAACCTAAGGATAGTACTTATTCGTCCCAACTAAACGTTGTTGTAGGAGTGAGGCAGCAACACAGGACTCTTTGAAAACGTCATTCCTGGTCCAATATTGTCAAATAAAAGCCATATTCCATTTTTTCCACCCCAAATAATCCAATTTCCACTTTTAAACCCCCCAAAACTGCCCCCTATCACCATATCCACTTCCTCCTCCCCAGTTACCCTACCTTCTCTCCCACCTAAAGTTCAAAAACATCATCACCACTTCTCACACACTGCTTTCTCAACATGGTGCAAATCAACGAAATCAAAAGCAATTCGCGAGAAACCCGTACGGCGGCACATACACATATTCGAGGCCTCGGCCTGAACGAAATGGGCGTCGCCAAACCGATCGATGCCGGTTTTGTGGGCCAGACCGAGGCCAGAGAAGCCCTGGGTCTTGTGGTGGATTTGATTCGAGCCAGCAAAATGAGTGGACGAGGAATCTTGTTGGCAGGAGGTCCTGGCACCGGTAAGACTGCCCTGGCACTTGCTGTGTCGCAAGAACTGGGTCCCAAGGTGCCTTTTTGTCCGATTGTGGGCTCGGAAATCTACTCTGCCGAGGTCAAAAAGACGGCAGCACTCATGGAGAACTTCCGACGGGCCATTGGGCTGCGAATCAAGGAAACCAAGGACATTTACGAGGGCGAGGTGACCGAATTGACGCCTGAGGAGGCCGAGGATCCTCTGGGAGGCTACGGAAAGACCATCCGGTCTGTGGTTGTGGGTCTCAAGAGTTACAGAGGCACAAAACAGCTGCGTTTGGACCCCAAAATCTACGAGTCTATCCAGAAGGAACGTGTTGCCGTGGGCGACGTGATTTACATCGAGGCCAACACAGGAGCTGTGAAACGGGTGGGTCGTTCGGACGCCTATGCTACCGAGTTTGACCTCGAGACGGAGGAGTATGTGCCCTTGCCCAAGGGCGAGGTGCACAAAAAGAAGGAGATTGTGCAGGACGTGACGCTGCACGATCTCGACGTGGCCAACGCACGACCCCAGGGCGGCCAGGACGTCATGTCGATGATGGGCTCTCTGATGAAGCCCAAAAAGACGGAAATCACCGACAAGCTGCGGGAAGAGGTCAACAAAAAGGTGCAGTCGTATATTGACCAGGGTGTCGCTGAGCTCGTGCCTGGCGTGCTTTTCATCGACGAGGTGAACATGCTGGACGTCGAGTGTTTCACCTACCTCAACCGGGCTCTGGAGTCGTCCATTTCGCCCATTGTCATTCTCGCGTCCAACCGAGGCATGTGTCGAGTTCGGGGAGTTGATGATGACGTGTCCCCCCACGGTATCACCACCGATCTGCTCGACAGACTGCTCATTGTGCGAACCCTGCCCTACTCTCTGGACGAAATCAAAACCATCATCCAGAAACGAGCTGTGGTCGAGCAGCAGCAGATTTCCGAGGACGCTCTCGACGCTCTGGCTCAACATGGAGCCCGAACCTCGCTGCGATACGGTCTGCAGCTGCTGTCGCCTGCAGGAGTGCTGGCCAAGAGCGAAGGTCGAGACGTGGTGGAGGTCAAGGACGTGGAGGAGTGCGAGTCGTTGTTTTTGGACGCCACCCGGTCCAAGAGCCGGTTCAACGACAAGTTTTTGTAGACGGTAGTTCCGGAGTAGTTCGAGGAACGTGTTCTAGAGGAGTGCAGTTCCAGAGAAGTTCGAGGAACGTTTTGTATTATGTATTGAATGGTAATGGTATATCAGATTGAAGTAGATTGTGCACGAAAAGGAGGGTACAGTACCGGTAGATGGGTACAGGAAAATGAGTAGAAAGTGAATATGTTGTTCTGGTGGTATTATGGCCGATTATATCATTTTATATATGGGATCTCTAGCTCTAGTTTTTTAATTGTAGGTGCTTCACTGTTTAAAGATGAGACTGTCAGGGAAGAGTTGTCTATGAGAGTCTAAGTTAATAACTGATAGAAAGGAGTCTTCATCTTTATATGATATTCCTCCTTAGTACGAGTACAGTTATTGAATCGAATGATATAAATAAAGGAAATGTAAAGTAAATACAAATCTACGCCATTGTGTGATTTGGTACTGTTCCCACTCAGTGTGGATTTTTATAGAAGTGTTGTAGACTACCCACCTGGTTGTATTGAAGATCGTTCTGATAAACAGACTTGCTCAGGCTCTTCAGACTCTTTTTTTTTCAGACTCTTCAGATTCTGAAATATAACTTCTCCAATCTCTGTTCCTATCTCCAAATTATTGTCTGTCAATGTTCTGACTAAAACCAAATCTATGGCTGAGCCTAGATCTCCATCAAATACCAACTGAAGTTCCTATAGAGTGAAGAGTATGCCTTGGAATGAATGAAGGTATCTCATTAATATGTATGAAAACAATGAGATCAGCAGGTTGACTATTAGAAGTGTGATAGTATGTATCTAAATACACACTTCCAATATCGCCTATATGATACTAACGTCGAGATAGGTCCTCCAGCACTCTGCTTCTACCATCCCAATTTTATCTACCTAAGCAAACAGAGTCTCAAGTTGACTTCTATAGTTCATACTCAATATAATCTGAAGAAAAGGTCATTATTATCAAGAAGAAGAGAACAGCTGAAACCACCTGTAAAACTCCTTTCACTTCAATTCTTACTACAATATACCTAGATAGGCCTCTTTAGAAGTTCACTTGTAGATAGCTCAGTATATCACCTCTCAACGACAATATTTGTATGACAAGTACTTACGAAAATCGTATCATTCGATTTTCCCCAAGCAGGTGATTCCGATGATACCAAATACCACCTATTTCTGCCTCCACCGACAGTTTTGATCTTACCCTCTGGTTCTCACCCTGGAGTCTATACTGTAGCCATTGAAGAGCTTACTGTAGACAGTGAAGAGCCAACCCCACCAACTTGACCAAAACTGCACCAATCTTAACACAAACCACGGCTTCTACTCACCCTCTCCGTACCATTCCAACCATACCAAAATCCCCCACTCTCCCCATACAAATATCTGACTGTATTCTCTTTTTATTTCTTCATGAAACCTCTACAGCCCCATTCTCCCAACTCTTAATATCCCAACTCTGTCCCAACCCACTTCTCAAATCAACCTCTTTTTTAAGGTGAGATTTCCTTCTCCCAAAGGAGTTGTATGAAGAATCAAAAATACCCATCCAACTCCTCCAATACCCCAAATAACCACAATAAAAAAACACCACTGTACTCCCCTAACCCCCCTCTACCTCTCCATACCCCCAAAACCCGTATATCTCCCCCCCACGCCCCAAACCCACACCCACCACGCCAACCCCAACCCTAACCATAACTCTATGGAAAGAACCAAAAATTTCACATCTTCACACCTCACTAAAAAACACAACCACAACATGTCCGATATCAATTTCATGGTTGTCGACGGCTCGCTGGCCGACCTGGTCGCCGAGCTCACCGCGTACATGGAGACGCTGGGCTGCGACGAGCTGGAGGCCAACTGTCAGCGAGCTCTGGCTGCTGGAGAAGAGCCCAAGGTGTTTGAGCTGATTACACAGCAGCTGTCACTGCTTTCCAAGTCTTCCGAGCAGCAGTTTGAGTCTGTGTGGCAGCTGTGTTTGCACGTTTTTTCTTTCTGCGAGACTTTTGAGTGGGTTGACGCTGTTCTCAAGGCCATTTGTGGCCACGCAAACCTGCCTCGTTCTTTCAACGGTCCTGCTGCGGCTGGTCAGGCCGTGGTGGCTGTGCTGGCCTCTTTGTTCAACATGCTGAGCGTCTCGCGTGACGACTCTTTGCTGGCAAACACGCTTCTGGCTGCCCTGGCAACCGCCGAGGAGACTGGTAACCTGCATCTTCTGGCAGGTCAGCTCAAGTCCGACAAGACCGTGGAGTGGATCAACACGTGGCAGATTGACGCTGCAGTGCGAGACCAGCTCATTGCAAAGATCTACGCCGCTCTGGTGCAGCTGGACGAGCCCTCCAAGGCTCTGGCTCTTCTGGTCGCTGCTGTAGGCAACACTCAGACCTCCACCTTCCCCATGACCTGCAAGCTGGTGCAGCAGGCTCTCAAGTCTGACCACGTGTACGACTTTGGGGCCATTCTGGCTCTGGAGCCTGTGGAGGAGCTCAAGACGTCGGAACAGCGTCTTTATGAGCTGCTCACTACCGTGGCTTGTGGAGACGTGGCCAAGATGCAGTCTCTGGCTGCTGGAGACGCCAAGAGCCTCATTGAAGAGAACGACTTTGACGGCGAGGCTCTTTTGGCCAAGACCCGAGTCATTGCTCTCGCTAATCTGGCTGCTGAGGCTCCCGAGCTGCAGTACTCCGCCATCGCCAAGACTCTGGACGTTGCCCCCGAGACGGTGGAGCTGTGGGTGATTGATACCATTCGTGCTGGTCTCGTGGAGGGCCGACTGAGTCAGACCAAGCAGTCGTTTGCCGTCCACCGGGCACAGAAGAGCGGACCCGTGGGCAAGGCCGACTGGGAGGAGATTAGCCAGCGGCTGGACGTGTGGAAAAAGAGCATCAACGACGTGCTCCATGTGGTCAAGCAGGCCCGAGAGAACGCCAACGTGCAGAAGCGAAAGATTGCTGCTTAGGGGAGGGAAAGAAGGTAAAAAAGAACGACCGGTAAAATAGATGAGAATGATATGTTACAGATGGAGACATTGTACGAGTAGTGGTTGGGGAGTATCGTAGAATGAGTACAAGTAGTTAGTAGAAGTGTTTTTGTACAAGTAGGGTGTTTTTGATATATTTTTTTTGATTATTATTTTTGAATTGTTTTGAATTGTTTTGAATTGTTTTGATTTGTTTTTTGAATTGTTTTTGAATTGTTTTTGAATTGTGGAATTGTTTGGAGGATCTGTTTTGGAAGGATATGGGATGATGCTTGACTGGCTGAACAAACGGAAGTCGTATTTTCTCCAGGAGGATTCAAAACTGGGAAAAAACGATATCGATCGGATATAGAGGGCCTGATAAATCTCGTGTCTGATCTGAACGATTCTCCCCATCTCTATTCTTGGTCAGAATCCTTGAAAAGTTGAGATGTTAAAGTGTGGTGAATAATTCGTGTCTATAAATATAAAAAAAGATGTCAGAGAAAGGTATTGTAGGCAAAAATGGTATCAATGTAATTTAAAAACTTGTACCAATACATCAGTCAAGTTTTCATAGAAAAATAGACAGTTTTTGACAAAGTTGAAGATGGTTCGAGATGGGACATCATTAATGGACACAGTATGTGGATCAAAAGTGTGCTAAAAGATGCGAATTAAAGATTAGTAGCGGTACTGTTGGAGTCGTAAAATACTGAAGAAGAGGCTGATCAATACCCCAAAGAATTGTATGTACTTTTAAGGGAGTCGAATGCAGTTGAGTGAACAACAAGAATTGAGGGTGTCTATGAGAATGCATTTAAAATGCTCTTTCGCAACAAAATGAGAGACATGTAGGGTATTATTGGAATCCCTAGGAGACAGGGAATACAGCTGTCAAGTCTCCCTGGTGATACGGGTATTTCTGAACAAGTTGGAGAGAGCCACTTGGATGAACAGAAATGGGGGCTGAGAGACAAAGCTCAACATAAGGCAACAGGAACAGCTTGAATGGTATCAAATGAATAAACAGCATCCGGAGAATACTCTGGTCAACTTGCCATAAGTAGACGAGCATTTTTGGCGAAGTTAGAGTACAGGTCTGTACGGAGTAGGGAATAAGTGTTTCGGTTTTAAAAGTCGTATTGGAACACTAGAAAGCTATGAGAAGTCCCATTGAATAGCCCAGACCCGAGGGAATGAGCTGGTAAAGTTCCCATTTCAATGTGGGTATTTCTGATGAAGTAGGAGCAAATGCATGAACAGCAATAGATGGAGGTTTCGACATTAGAAGTGGTAACTAGGCAGTAAACAAGGCCAGAAATGTACCGTTGGAATCGTCTAGATGGGAGGAATACGCCTGTTAAATTTGTGTAGCAATACTGGTATTTTTGAACAAGTTGGAGGGAGAGATGTTCGATAGGATCGTGAGGGCCAGAGTTACTTGTGAGTGAAATGCGGTAGAAGAAGATTGTATGGGATAAGAGCAGCTGACCGAATTGTAAGAATTGAGCGAGGAAGGGGTATATCAGAATCCATGGGTACCGTCTCCATATAGACACTAGTTTTTGAAGGAGTTGAGGGAGATATGTGAAAACGTGTATTTATGGGTATAGGAACTAAAGGCGATAAATGTATGACAGGGGTGGCTTGAAAGATATCATCAGAAAGCTCATACAAATGCGATAACATTGATAAAGTGGTCAGAGCTATGAGAGTGGTATCAAGGAAGTTCCAGGTAGCTGTTGGTGATGTTGATTTTGAGGGGTAAAGGAAATACATGGGAAAGAGGGAGAATAAAAGCGGTCAGCTGATAGTGCTAGTTAAATACGGCTCTAAAAAATTACGGGGTCAAGTCGCCATACTAATACTGATACTAACGGTGAAGCTGGACTCAGTTATGGAAAAGCATGAAAAATGTATTTCGATTTTTCTGTGAGAGACCAGATAGAAGGGTTACCTTGACAGCAATAATCCGAATGGTCCACTAGAGGGACTCATAATGATCAAGCTGCCACAGTAGTGAGAACATTTCTGAGGGAGTTAGACTCAGTTGTGCTGTAAAGTAGAATTGAAGGTGTGGCTGTTAATAGTTGTGCAGTTGTAGTAAGAGGGATATTATAGGTACCAGAATACTCTCCACACTCAGGAGATTGCAATGGTCAACTAGCCATAACGATACAGGTATTTCTCATAAAGTTAGGGGCAGTTGCGTAATATGAGAGAGTTAGTATTTCGGGGTCACGAGTCATGGAATGATAGTAAAAGGGACGCAAATGATACAATCAGAATCGCATATTCTCACGAACCATCCTTATCTACTTTATATATTGGCAGGAGTATTTCTGATCAAGTTGGGTGCAGCTCGGTAAAAAGCTAGTATGCCAGGTGTTGGTGTCAAAAGTGGGTAAAAGGTAGTAGAATAGATATGAGAGATTACAATCGATACCCCCGAGTATGAGCAACAAGACGAGATAGACCTCTTTGTGCTGCGGGTATTTTTGGGCGAATTAGGCGCAGTTGGGTCCCAACCCCCCTAGTACTGCCCCTTAGAACACTCGCTCTATCTTCCTCAGAAATACAGCCAACCCAATGGAGAGTCTTTCATTGCGAGACCACAAACATAATGAGTCTTATGGATCACTTTGTGCCCCTCCTACCACCTCTTTACCGGTTTTAACTACAAAACCTCCAATTATGTCATGATACTTCACTCGACCTAATTCTTCCAAAACTATTCAATTCGTAATGAAGACTTGACCAACACATATACCAGAGCTATGCAATTCCAATGATACCCTGAATGTCCCTTTCCCATACTTTTATCAAGTTATTTGGCAGATATCCTCAATTCTACTTCCCAACACAATTGCGTTCAACTCTCTCAATGATACCAACGTGACTAGGACAAGGCTACTACATCAATCGTTAGACTACGGGGGATCACACAGCACCTATCCCATCTCCTCTTGTACCTCCTCTATAGTTTTATCCCCAACACCCCTAAACACACCCATGGTCAGAACTGGCTCAACTCTACCAATAATACTCACAGCATAATGGAAAGCTCACCATTGGGTTCATTAAGGTCAGAGTATTCCGCCAATGCTATACACTTCTCACTTACTTTAACGGAGCGACTTCTATCGTCGTCACCTCAGGATCCATCTGCTCATATATCTGCACCCAGGACCAGTAATAGTACTCACACTGCCCCGACGACTTGACCGTTGAATTCTAGAGCATTAGGGGATTCATTTGATACCATGCAACTATCTCCTGCTATCTCTCCAAAAGTTTTAGACCCCAAGCCCCCTTTTCCCACTTTTCACAGAACTGCCCCTAAAACCCGAAAATATACTCATAGCACCTAGACAAGTTAACCAATGTACTCCTCTGACCCTAGATATTAATATTCCGCCATTCATGCCTAACATACCAACCTCTACTAACTTTTAACTCGGACGCCTAGAATTTGGACTTGACCATCCAACTGGGTCTAAATTAACAAGAGATACTCCCATAACTACAGCAACTCAACCATTAGTTTCCTCTAGTCCTGGAGATACTGCCAGTAAAATTTATGACTCTTCCACCACCTTTTCTCTACTTTAAACACCAAGTTTCCCACCTCAATACCATCTCCACACAGTTTCCTCTAAGTCGACCAGAAATACTCACATGGCCATGTGGACTTGCTCATATTGTTCCTCAGAGTGAGGAGAAGACAGTACCACCCTATATCTCGCTGCCTATCACTTTTCTATCTCTCTAATCTCGAAATACTCATTTTCAAAGTATCACAGAACAGCGTCCAACTTTGTCAGAAATATTTCCATAGCTAAAGGGAGTTGATAAGAACATTACTAAGGATCTAGTGATACCAACGGTACCTTTCACTTGTCTCTTACTTTACCTATACAAGTTTTAACACCAAAACACACACTCTCTGCTCCACACATAGTTGCCCCTAGCTCATTCAATAATACTCGAATAGTTAAGCCGAGTCAAGAAACGTGACTTACAGTATCGTCTCACATAGGAAATACCATCAATATATCTCCTGCTATCTCCTACTTGTCTCTAGGTCCGAACTCCCATTTCCTTCATTTCACAATCCTGCCTCTAGCTGCTTCGGAAATACTCACACCATCATTAAGAGTTGACCATCGTGATCCCTGGCTCTAGGAGATTCGAATGATACCACTCATGATTTAGATCGACCTTTTTTCTTCAAACTATGTAAATGTCTTAGAAGCCAACTAACGGTCAACTATCTTACCCTAATCAATTAGCTTTATCAACTAAACTCTGCATCTCCATAGTCTCTCCAAAATGTTCCAATTTTGACCAAGAAAAGTCGCAATACCCCTACACAGTCTCAAAACCACCAAATTACCCACCCAATCACCCCAATCACCCACTACCAAATAAATACTATTTCTTTCTATTTCCAATTTAATTCCCAAAAAGACGCATCAAACACCCTTTAATCCTCCCAATCGCAACCCACTCCCAACATGCATACTCACTAACCCTCTCCAGCATCACACCACTCTCAACCTCATGCTCAAAACCGCAGTTCGAATGTCTCGAGTCTCCGAATTAGCCCACAATTACAACCACGTCAAGACGGCCGTGTCCGCGCTGTCCCCGTCAACCAGACTGGTCTGTGTGTCGAAATACAAGCCTGCCAGCGACATTCAGGCTGTGTATGATCTTGGCCAGCGTCATTTTGGCGAAAACTACGTCCAGGAACTCATGGAAAAGGTCGCAAACTTGCCGCAGGAGATCCAGTGGCATTTCATTGGTTCTCTGCAGTCCAACAAATGCGCTCAGCTGGCCAAAAACATCCCTAACCTCTGGGTGGAGACTGTAGATGGCGAAAAGAAGGCCAAGAAGCTCAATGACGCTAGAGAACAGAGCGAGTACAAAGACAAGGCTCCTGTGCATGTGTTTGTGCAAGTCAACACATCTGGCGAGTCGCAAAAGTCCGGAATGGACCCTGAAGATGTCTCCAAGACGGTCGAGTACATTGTCAAGGAGTGTCCTCAACTGAAGCTGGCTGGACTCATGACAATTGGGTCTATTGAGCAGTCCAAGGGCTCGGAGGAGAACAAGGATTTTGCCACGCTGGTTCAGATCCGAGACTCGATTGAACAGGCTCTGGATATTACTGGACTGGAACTGTCTATGGGCATGTCTTCGGATTATGAGGAGGCAATTAAACAGGGCTCGACTAATGTGAGAATTGGATCGACGATTTTTGGAGGACGGATGACAAAGGAGGAGGTGAAGACGCAGTAATCGAGCGAAGCGAGGTTACTGTGAAGAATCATGACTGCGTAGCGGTCTTGTATTAGACGCAAATAAGAATGCGAAGCGTTCTTATTTCTTCCTATCAGGCATAGTTGTCTTGATTAAGTCACTTGTCTTGCCCTGCCGTGTATTGTCCCTTCACAGACTTATATGCTTAGTTCTGTATTTCCATATTTAGATGTAAGACAATACAGAACATGTAAATAGATGAAATGCTATTTTCGTTGATACTAGTGATGGATCAGAGATGAGAACTCATACTTAGCACTTATATTTATCATCATACAGGGTTTTTATGTAAAGCAGAGTCGTCTGGAGTAGATGTTTAGAGAGTACTTCTTGCTACTGTGTACATTGAGAGGTGAAGTTATGATAGAGGAATGAAATGAAGAAGAAAAAGGAATTGAAGATGTGGGCTAATAAGCAATCATATTCAACCACTGGGTTCTCCTTTCCGTTTCTTAAGATTCTGCTTCTCTCTTGACCTTATGTAGTCCTTACGTATTCCAGCATTCACCAGTGGTCACTCTCAATTGCTTGAAATTACCCTCATTGGCAAAAAGAGAAAACTAGCGGACTCCCCGACGTCTGGAGAATTCAACGGTACCATTCACTCTTACTTTACCGTAATGTACCATCTCCTATCCGCTTTTAACTCCCAGGTCCCAGTTCCACTTGGCAACACAACTGAGTCTAACTCGCTCAGAAAAACACCCAGTGTCTAAAAGACTTAAAGAGGAGGCTCTATGGGGGCTATTATTTCAAATAATACCACTGCTTTCTTCCATACCACCTCTTGCCCACTTTTAACACCAACTCTCTCAGTTGTAGTAAATTAGAATTCTCTCTATGGCTCTCTCAGAAATAATCACTTTGTAATGCGGTTTTGATCGTTATAATCCTACGGACCAGGGAAATCTAGCCATACCAAACAAGTCCTATCTACTATCTCCACTTAGTTTTAACACCCCAGCTCCGAATGCCGCTTAGATACTGCTTGATAGGTTAGGTGGCTCTAACTCACCTAAAAATACTTCTATTGAAACAGAGACTTGATCAATGCGTCCGTAGGATCTGTGGGATTCGTATGAAACCCATTATGTTTCCACTATCACTTTTTGACGGTTTATAACATCCACCCTCCTAATACTAGACCTTCTTAGAACTCGGACTTAATTCCTCCAAAAATACCCGCATTATCACAGAAAGTTGATCACTTAGTCTGTTAGACCCGGTGATTCATAAAATACCACCGACTGCTCTCTCACTATCTTTTATCACAGCTACATAACCTATTCTATACCAATACCACACAAGCTCCCAATTTCATCAGAAATGCTCACATAGATATGGCGAGTTGACCATTGTTCTCGTCCAAGCCTGCCAAATCGGTTGGTACCATGTAAGTCTCTCTTTGTGTAACTGGAGGATCTTTTATCACTGAGACCCCAATTCTACTTCACAACACAACTCGGCCTAGAACGCTGAGAAATAGTCGCTTTGATATGGAGATTGGACTGCCGTATTCCTCTGGATCAGAAGATACCAATACCTCTCTTCTCGTCTCAGATATCACATCATTTTCACTTTTATCCCCCACACCTCAAAATGTCACACTACTATTACGCTGCTAAAAGTATACAGACTCTAGAAGGATAGGAATACGGGATATCATTTCAATCTTCTGATTCGAGGAATCCTCCTGTTCAGTTTTCGTAAACATACAAATATCTTTGAGGGAGTTGAGCGCAGTTGAGTAGAAATTAGAATTGAGGCATCGGCGTTAAATGGAGGAATGAGCACGTAGGGAACAGTTACAAGGTATTAAACAGATTCCCTTCCCCTCTTTATCGTCATGGTAAAGTAGTCACTATATACGAGTATTCTCGGTAAAGTTGAGGCCGGTTCTATGTATAGTAGTAACTTGAGTTTCGGTTATAGAAACCACAACAGAGGTTACAGGAGAGATATGAAGGATATTTCAAAGTGTACAAACGTGGAGAACTAATCTGGTTAAGTCGGCTTCTTAGTACAAGTATTTCTGGTGTAGTTCGTAGCTGTGAATCGGAAGAAATATGAAGGTCTGAGTTAAAAGATATACAGTAACAGGGTGACGGGTGTGTATGGTATCATTGGAACACTAATCGCCGAAGGAAAACGTTGGCCAAGTTCTTGGGACATTTAGAGTATTTCTGGAGCTGCTGGGGGAGCTCTAAGCAGAGTGAGTAGCAGTTGTGCAGGTGGTAAAAGTTGTTAAATTGGGAAGTAGTAAAGTAAGGCACCTTAAAAGGCATCAGTTGAATACCAAGACCCTTTGAAATACGTGGGTGAAGACCCCATGGTGATACGGGTATTTTTGAGTAAGATACACGAAGTTCTCTAAAAACATAGAGACAGATTTGGGCTTAAAAGTGCGCAACAGCGAGGAAGAAAGTATTGGAGAGAAGTTGGAGCACATACAGACCATGACGAATACTGTTGTCAAGCAGCTGTGGTTGTGGGAATATTCCTGGTGAAATTGTAGGTTGTTGTATATACAAGTGGAAAAAGGAGAGTGCGGTTTCAGAAATTGTTAAACGTAGTAAAAGATAGATAAATGGAATAAATCGAGGGTGTAGCGTCCCTAAATTCTATTAATCAAGTCTGCTTATATATGAGGGTATTTCTCCAGGATATACAGAGAGTTGTTACAAATAGTAGAATTGGAGGTGAGAATTTATGAAGTGTTTGGGGTATAATAAGGAAGGGTTAACTGGTACCATTGGAATCCTCCGGGCTTGGAGATTACTCTGATCAAGCCCTCACGACTATGAGGGCATTTTTGAAAGAGTTGGGGCAATTCTGTGAAAAACGAAAATTTGTATTCCAGCCTTAAAAATATGTGCACAGGGGATAGTTAGACACTCGGGATACCGTTGGAATTGCCTAGCTCTAGGGATCCATATTGTCTAATTGGTTTAATTCTACTGGTATTTTGAACCACTTGAAGGAAGTTCTGAGGGAGGATGATTTTTGGAGTGTTGGTGGTAGAATCTTTCAAGAAGCGATGTGAGGATCATGAAGGGGTCCAAAGACGTATAATGAGTCTAAAAAAGACTGTGGTAAAGTTGGCTTAGCTACATGGGTATTTCTGAGGGAGTGAGGCCCATTATGTATGACGAAGATGTCTGGCAGTTGTAAAAAGTTGCACAGATACAATAGAGAGGATGTGCTTGGTACGACTTGTTTAATAATCGTGAAAGAGTGCAGGGTTAATCGTGTGTCTCGATTCGAGTATTTCTGAGAGGTTTGGGAACAGTTCTGTGAGAACGGTATGCAAGCAGTTTGGAGAATGTCGGGAATAAAATTTGTAATAGTCGTGTGTGGGATTAATGATGAGTACCAAACGATTCGCATGACTTTAGAGAATACAATGCTCAAGTTGCCGATACAGTATGTTTAATTTTGATGGAGCTAGGTCGAGGTGTGTAGTTATGCGGAATTAGGAATGTTGAGGCCAGAAGTCGGTATGTTGTAGCAGAGGATGCTTTGATGGTATCAAAAGAGTAATATGGATCCAAGGAATGTTCTAGCCAAGCCTGAATATGTATTCTAGTTTTTCTGAGTGAGTTGTAGGCCAATATGCTGTGGGGTAGAGTTGGGTGTGCAAGTGTAAAATGGGGTTTAGATGTAGGATACAGTACTTTCGGGGTATCCCTAGACTCACCACTATCTGAGGAGCACGTAGGTTAGCTCACACTAATGATGCAGCTATTTCTGAAAGAGTTAGGGAGAATCACATGAATTGTAGAATTGACAGGGTTGAAGTCAAAGTCAAAAGTGCGAGTGAGAGAGTGAGAGAGGATTTAATGGTACTTTAGGAATATAACGACTCCAGGGATTACAATGATCAACTCACCGTAGCAATGAGAGTATTTTTGAACGAGCTAGGGGCAACTTTGCTCAGAGCACTCCTAGGGGGATGGGTGTTCAAATCTCGAATGGAGTTGTAGAGGAGAAATGAAAGGAGTCACCAGAGTCGTATTTCCCAGAGGAATACAGTGTTAAAGTCGCCAGATTCACGAGAGTATTTCTTATGAAGTTATAGGCAGATGGGTAGTTTGGTAGGACTGAGGGTTGCAGAGGTAAATGTAGGTAAGAGACGGTAGAATAGTCTGAAAGGGTACAACCAGAATCTACCACGTCTCTAAGTTAAATTAGTGAAGCTATCTTAAGTCTGCAGATATTTCTGACTCGACTAGTAGCGTTTGCATGGTCAAGTACACCGAAGAGAGTTGGTGCGAAAACAGAGTAAGAGATATTGGGGAGATGTGGACGGCACTGTTAAGATTAGCAAGCTCTGAGGAACAATTTGGTTAAGTCTGTATGGCAATACGAGCATCTCCGGTAGAGTTAGAGGCAGTTGTGTCAAGAGGTAGAATTTGGATGGCGGAGGTTAAAAGCAGACAAGAGCACGTACACTAGACATTCATGATATCATTCGAATGCTGTGAGTCCTACTAATGTACAGATCCACTCGCCAGAATGATATAGGTATTTCTGGAGAAAATAAGGGCAATTCTTCGTAGGAGCAGAATTTGGGATGTTGTTGTTAAAACTTGTGAAAAGGTGGTAGTTGAGATCAAAACGGTAGAAACAGAGTAACTTGAGTTTTACAAACACTTTGGTCTAGTCGCTGTTTAGCTGTCTGTATTCCCGAGAGAGTTACAGCCAGATGTATGTTCCAGTAGGCTGGGGAGGTTTGGAATTAAAGGGGATGGAGAGACTGTCGGAGAGATTTAAAAGGTGCAATGTGAACACCCTGAAATACAGAAATCTTTCAATCAAGTCGGTTCAACGATATCGGTAGTTTCGATCGAGCTGAGAGCTGTTTTGTGAAAAACTAGAATTGGGAGCTCTAAGGGCAAACATGGTACAAGGGACTTAGGAGATACATTCATGGTATGATTGGAATCATACACGCATACAGAATACGATGGTCAAGCCCCCCTGATTATGTAGGCATTTTTGAATAAGTTATGTTAATCGGTGATTGACCTTACCTTTAGTTAGGGCTGAGCAACTTACAACTTGATTAGAAATACACTCATCGTCAAGAGGACCTGACAAATGTGATTAATGAAGCCTGGCGACTCGATCGATACCAAATATGCCTAATTTTACACACCCTATCCGCTTTTACACCTCCGCTGCCAGTTCTACATGAATATATAACTCCACCTAGCTGCTTTAGAATTACGCAAATAGCAATTAAAAGGTCACCATTGTGATCACAAAATGCGATAGGTTTACACTAT
Source organism: Yarrowia sp. E02 (assembly GCA_017639365.1). Classification (NCBI taxonomy): domain Eukaryota; kingdom Fungi; phylum Ascomycota; class Dipodascomycetes; order Dipodascales; genus Yarrowia; species Yarrowia sp. E02. Next base: position 474,956 of record JAAQQX010000007.1, on the reverse strand, counting down.
CACTAAACACTCTTCCCAATACGTATTTTTCCGTTTTAGCATCAACCCCTCAGTTCTACCTACACACCCAACAGGAGGTAAAAGTGAGATTGGGGGCATAGAAATACGTTAGGGAAGATATGAATGAGATCAGAACATTCGTCTCATTGAATTAAAGATAATGATACAGCTCCCGTAGTAACACAAGTATTATGCAGAGATTCACAGGCCCTAGCGTGAGTAGGCCATCTTAGGGCTGTTCATTTGAAAGGTGAGGAAAAGTTAAGAGTGGGAATTTCACGGTATCAGTAGAATCAACAGCAATCGTAGAACACAATGGTCAAGTCTGATTGGCTATGTGGGCATTCCCGATACAGTTGGACACAGTTGTGTGAAACGACAAAATCAAATATTTCGGTGTTAGAGGTCAATATTAATAATAGTAAGACAAACTAGGTACTGTTGGAAAGGCCAGACTCGTGAGATCACACTGATTAAGCCCACTTTGTTATTTGAGTATTTTTGATCGAGTTGTGCACAACTGGCGAAAAGTAGAATTTGGAGGGTCGGTGCTAAATATGGACAAGAAATGCGGAGGTGTACTTCCTTGGTATCAAAATGATTGTCTAGGTTTGAGGATCCCATTCCTGAAGTCATATAAAATGCATGGGTAATATTGCCAATGTTACGGATCGCTGTATAGTCTCAGCTATTGGGAATTGTATGATTAGATATATTACAACAGGTAGCACAAGTCTGAAATGGTACAGATACATATAGTACAACTGCATATGGGACAACTCCTCTCCATACAGTACTGCTCAATTGTACTAATATAACTACAACTGAGGTACAACTACTCGAACAAGTGCTCGTAAATTTACTTTCAATATCGTACAATGACTCGCACAAGTGCTCAGTAGTACAAGTACAGTTGTACTCTGTTACTATGGTACAACTACGAGTACTTGTTGTGTATCAACAACTCAAGTTTTTCTCTTTTGTCTCTCTCCCGTCGCTCTAAAACTGAAACACTCATTTTCGTTTGGCCACAGAACAGCATCCAACTTTCTCGGAAATAGTCGTATGTGTAAGGGGACTTCATCATTGTGTTCGTCTGGAATTGGCAGATCTGATAGTCCGTTGCTCGTCTTGTTTTTCCCTTATTCGTATGTTTTTGTTTCCCTAGACTCCTGATTTTATCTTCTGGTGGAATTTCCCTAGAGTCGTCAAAAATACTCACAGGGTTAACACGACTTGACCGATGTTTTTCTCAGTCCCCAAATATTCTAAAAATACCATTCACTTTAGTCTACAGTTTCATATCGACATTCAACCCTGACTGTTGCACTTCTACTCGACCACATGAACGACTCGTACTTGTGTAGAAATAGCCGCACTCATTTGGAGAGTTGATCCGTGGATTTCTCAGTACAGTAACAGAGGAAGCCCAGTAATTCTCTTCGCACCTTCGCTACTATCTCTTTTCTGATTTTACAAAATCACATAAAACTCCCCTTCACATAGAACTGGCACTAAGTTCAGTACGACTGCTGACCTGGTCATGGCAACGAGAGTAGCGTAATCTGGGACTTTGAGTGATTATTTTGATACCATATAAAACCCTCCCTGTAGTCTGTAACCACTTTTTAATTTTCCTCAATCACTTCTGCGTTTTCACATAACTCGACCTAACTTGGCCAATAATACTCCCATGAGCATGTAGACTGAACCATTGTGACTCTAGAGCCCTGTTAATATAGATGGAACCACCCGATCGTTCTCCGCTACCTGTTTCCCACTTATCTCACAACTCTCCTTATAATGCTGCACTATACAACTGCCCGTAATTCCACCATAAATACGCGCACAACTCTGGGGTTTTGACAATCAACTCCCTCGTGCTCGACTTATGTGCATTCCCCTTTCAAGTCTCCCATTCAACTACTTCTCCACTTTCTACGACGACATTACCGTTCTGACTTCTTCACAGAACTGCACTCGTCTCACTCAAAAATATCTGTATTCCTACGAAATGTAGATCATATTAACCTCGGGGTTCAGGGACTCCATTAGTACCGCTCAATCTTTTCCTTCTGTCTCCTATACATTTCCAAAACCAGAACACGATCTTGCACTTTTCTCAGAACTGCTTACCTACTAATCTAACTCGCTCTAAAATACTCTTATATCGGTGGGAAGTTGACAGTGATACTCGCCTAAATCTGGTGATTCCAATGATACCATACATGATCCCCCTCTAACATTTTTACAGCTTTTAGCTCCTTAGTACCCGGAAATCTAATTCTACCCACTCACTCAACGGCACTCAACTCTCCTAGTAATATCTCCATCAACATGAGCAGTGAACCATTGTCATTTCACGTGGCTGGGGGTTCCCTCAATACCATTAAGTATGATCTAATATTTCTGAACTCCTAATAAAGCCGAAACACCTATTTTCATGGTAATACAGAACTAAGCATTGTTGCACCAAAAAGAATCGGATTATTATTGAGACTGGATAATTATGTTTCCCTGACTCAGGAGATTCCATAAGTACCATCTATTTCACTCTCTCTTCTTTAATATCCCGTTCACACCAACATCTCCAAATCTACCTTTCAACAAAATTCACCTAACTCTCTCTGTAATACCCACTTCGCCTAAACAGTTAGACGGGTGTATTTCTGAGCACCAGGGGACTCTGAAGATACCGAACACGCCTAGTCTCTTATCCAGTATCCACTTTTTACACTTCCGCACCCAATTCTACATTAACATGCAACTCCGTCTATCTCAGCCAGACATACCCAGATATGAGTTGAGTCCAACCAATTCGACTCACCACGTCTGGGGCTATCTTCTCGTACCATTTTCATCCTTCCTTTAGTCACTGTGCATCGTCTACTACCCACGCTCACCCCTCTAGGCATCACCAACTGCCCCCATCTCCTTCAAAAATACCCGAATAGCCACAGATAAAGAATTAAAATGACTATCATATCTCACTGTTTCTGATAATACCTTTCAAGATCTCCTTGTTACTACGTATCCAACTTTGACGCCAACCCTCAAAAAAATTACGACAACAGAGCTCCCTCTATATCAGCCGGAAAACATCTTTGTGTTAAGGAGAGCAGACCATTACGTTCGCATGAGCATTCCAGTTCTATCCGTAGCCCCCTTACTCTCTCCTATTAACTTCTTTCTGACTTTTTGGCTTACATCACCAATTCTTCCTAATCACATAACTGCACTTACTTCATCCAATATTACTCTCACAAGCGAAATGACTTGACCATTCTGTCACTATCAGCTGTAAGATTCGTTTGGATTCCTCAACTTTTCACCTACTCCATTTCTCACTATTTAACACCAAAACTCTCAATTTGATGACAACTCATAACTGTGTCTAACTTTCTCAGAAATAGTCATATTCTTATATCTACTTGACCAAACGACTCTTCAACTCGGGCTGATTCTTATTGTGCCGATCATCCAACCACTACCATCTCATCGCCACCTTTATACCAGAAACACTCATTTTCTTCATCCCATAGAACAGACCCCAACTCCTAGAGAAGTGCTCATATAACCACAGGGACTTGATCAAGTGGTTCTTCAGACAAATATAAACACACTGCTACCTTTTAAACCCCTCCTACTACTTCATTCCGACTTTTGGTCACCACATTTATAAATCCCCTTCAGCACACAACTGGACCTAACTCTCTCAAAAATACTCCCATCGATACAGCAACTTGACCATTGTGTTCACACGTCTCGGGATATTCAAATGGCACCATTCATGTCTTCTCCTGCCCCTTTGTATCTGGTTTTATTCGGACCATGCACATATTATACAGTATTGTACACGGAGAATTCCTCTTATAAATACGTGCATCATAACGGCAAGTGGGTTATTGTGTTACCACTCATAGGGAGATTCTAGCAACTTCACTCATACCTCTCCTGCAATTTCCTATCGTGTTTTTACTCTGACATGCTACCATCGTTAACTTTACAGAACTGCACGCAACGCCACGAAAAATACCTACATACTCTCAGGGAGTTGAATATCTAGTTCGTCGGGGCCGGAATCTTGTAATTTAACAGCTCTATCTTCTTCTACAACTTCACACCCAGTTCAATCACCACCTCTCTTAACTATACTAAGTAACAGCACTGGTACCAAGTTCTTCAGAAATGTTATATCATTACATAGCCGTAAATGGAGTGATATCTGGGTCTATCTCATTCGTTTGGTACCATTTAAGATACCCCCGCTACCTCTTTGTCTCATAATACACCGACTCTACCAATTCTATTTGATCTTGTAAATGCATACAACTTCATCAGAAATACTGGTATGAGTACCACTATGGGGGGTCTCCCTGGTGGTTATACAGGCCATTCAAACCCGGAAAAAACTTTGATGTCGTCACTACAGTGTTACTGTTCCTTCTGACGGCAACATCCCGACTGCACTCCTCAGAACTCCCTTCAATATCGCAGTATTGTGCCAACACGACAAGTGTGATTTAATTCAGTCAATTGGATTGTTTGGTACCGTTTTACCTACTATAATAACCGAAAACATGCTCCATTTGAACATGACGGTCTTTGATATATGTCATGGTGTGATCTGAAGTAGGGGTATCTTTGATTGTTGAGAAGCAGTAGAGTCTGAAGTGCCCACAATTGCACTGTTAACTACAAATACAGTCAAGTATGATACAACAGCTCGTACAAGTACTCGTACTGTATTCACAATTGTACGAATATTACTACATGTTGTATAACTACATCTGACGTACAACTCCTCGCACAAGGGCACGTACTGTACTAATATCACTACAGGTTGATGACTACATTTGAGGTACAACTCCTCGCATAAATGCTCGTAATTGTAGTCTATAATACTTATTGTACAACTGCTCGCACAAGTGCTCTCAATTGTACCATACAAATGAGGTACAACAACTCGCATAAATGCTCGTAATTGTACATTGTTATTATAGTACAACAGCTCGCACAAGTGCTCGCAATTGTACAACACGCATGCATTAAATAATATCACCATAAGTTCCTCCATAATTATCCGTTGTCGTTCTAGCATTTCTCGCCTTGACCTTCTTGCCCTTGAAATGCTTCTTGGTTCCCTGAACAGCTCCTCGCTGGTGGAAGGGAGTGCTCATATTACCTCCAGACGCATTCTTTCCAAAGTAGTCAGCGTCCAGATGCTCTCCAAGCGACGAGAAACCCTTGCCTCCAAAACCTCCTGCTCCAGTAGCGTGCTGCGAGAAAGACAGCTTGTCAATGTCTCGTTCGAGGTCGAAATCCTCTCGAGCAATGCCAGAGTGAACGGCAGCGTCAAGAAGCTGTTTCTGACGCGAAGCAGGCAGCTGATTAAGAGTGTACAGACCCTTGTTGAACAGAATTCCAGCCTCATCTTCGTCCAGATCTTCTCGATAATCCGGAGGAGGATGACAATACAGCAGTTTTCCGTTCACGTAGTCTTTCAGAACGTATCTGGCAGCTCGAGACTCGTCAGGATTGCCCTGAGACGCTCCTCGCATGTATCCTCGTGCCTTGGCGTAGGCTACCAGAAACTCGGTAGCGGTAGGGTAACCAAGACCTCCTTCATCCACAGGACGCGTGTAGATTTTGATTCCGTAGACAGACTCCAGAAAGTACTTGGGAACTCGTCTTGAAACCAGAGTGGCAGGTCCAGTGAACTCTCTCAGCTGATCAATAGGAAGAACACCGTTACAGACCAGTTCTCCGTTTGTGTTTCCGAAATTGGGAAAGACGAGACCGGGACAATCACACAGCATCACCTTGGGCGAAAGAAGAATGGTCTGGAAGTGCTTGGTCTTTCCGGGAGTAGCAGAAACAGACACCTTGTTGGATCCCACCAGGGCGTTGATGGTAGAAGACTTTCCGACGTTGGGGTATCCGACCAGACCAATGTTGAGCCGCGGTTCCTGGCCAATAGGAGCAGGCTGCATGGGGGCAGGAGCCTCGGCCAGGAAGAGCTGTTCGAGCTGGTCCACGGAAAGGATAGAGGTAGGAGTGGCCATGACGGAGTAGTGCATGTTTTCCGTGTCAGGTTTCGACTCCTCAGTTGCCTTTGCTTCTTCGTGTGCGTTAGCGGGGACTGAAGTGGTAGTCTCCTCAATCTCTGTAGCACTAGGCTCTTCCTCCTCATCAGACTCCTCCTCCTCAGACTCTGACTCCTCTTTAGGCACAAACTGAGCAAGTTCTCGTTCCAAAGCAGACACCTCGTCGTCGGAATCGTCACTCTTAACAGGCTTCTTAACTGCCTGGGCCTCTTCTCGGGCCTCCAAAGCCTCCAGCTCCTCCTTGGCCTTGGCAGCAGAAAAGAAGGCGTATCGAATACCGTGTTTTTTGAAGTAATCGGCCCAGATCTGACGCTGCTCTTCGGTCATCAAATCGGCCTTGTTCACCAGCAGCAGGTTTCGCTTTCTGGGATCAATTTCCTTCACGTAAAGCTCCAGATCCTCGGACCGGAACTGCAGAGGGTTTCGTCCATCGACAATCTGAACAACTAGGTCAGATCGCTCACAAACTCGCCACAACTGTCGCCACACCTCAATGTTACGCTCGAAAGGCGTCAGCAGCAAATCCTGGTTCTCCTGCAGCTCAGCCAGACTTCTTCTCCACCGCAGAAACGCCTCCTTCTCCTCTCGATCGAGCTGAGTGGAAGTAGTATCCTCAGTCCAAACAGGCCGTCTGGGAACAGTCAGCTTGCCGGCATTCTCAAGCTGCTTCTCACGCAGACGCTCAGACTCGGCCTTGGTCAAAAGATAGGGATTGGAGTTATCATGGGTGTTGATAATGGTAGTATGGGCTCGTCTCTCAGCAGTAAAGTCAGTATCAGCAAGCTCAGCAGTCGCCAAAAACTCATCCAAAGCCTTTTCTTGCGTCACAGAACGCAACTTGACCCACCCAGCCTCTTTGTTCTCCTCAGTAGTGTACCGAGTCTCTCCAGCATCAGTTACATAGACCCGTCCCTCCTTGGCCTTTCGGTTCATCAGAGTCTTTCCCAATCCGGTATTGTTGGGGGTTTTTTTCTTGTGGTACTGCGGCTTGGGGCCCGAGGGGGGACCCTTGGGCTTGGCCACGTCAGAATGCAACGGCGTTTTGTTCATTGCGTTTTTCGTAGAAAGTAGTGTGTAGTGGACTTGTGGAAATGATGCGTAGATATGCTGCAGAAATAATTTTTAAGGTTGGAGTTTCACCTTGCATATCACGTGTGGTGCAATGATGACTGTCCAGAGAGTGTGGTTTGAGAGCAAAACCAGGTGGTATTTTGACGGTGTTTTTTGGTCTTAGAATCGAGTAATTGTGTTCATATGTCTTAGGGCTTACATAATACCCATTGTTACGCTGACTAACCAAGACTCAACTCGACAGGTTAGATCATATCGAAACCTTAATGGTCGCCGTGGCAACATGGAACGGCCTAGAAGAGTCGAGCAAGTGTGTAGAATGATGAGTAAGGGAGTGAGAGGAGAGATTTTTGTGGGAAATGGATTAGTAAGCGGAGTTGAGTGTTTGTGTCAGTTCTTTTGTGTGGAAATGGTTTTGCAACAGGTCTCTAGACTGTCGTGTGACCCTGGTGCCTTAGCTGGAGGTTATGAGGGAGTTGTGTTTTTAAGGTTTAAAGCTGGATTTTTGGTATGCGGCTTATGTAATCTTTTTTAATTCGATTTGACTGGGTTTCTTTCTTTCACCATCTCCAATTGGCCAGTTATTACGTACTTGTCTGCTGCTATTTTTGTAGGTATTTTTACTGCCAAACCTTATTCTTCTAACAACACCTTAATTTTAGTTGAACTCGATGTATACAAAACCTTATTCTTAGTTGAACTTGTAGTCTGTTTGTGTCTAACCAACTCCACACAACTAAACATCTACACTTACTCCAGATACCACACCATCCACAAATACCATGGTGGCAATCGGATCACTGTTTGTGATTGTTGAACGATTGGTAGGTGATACCTGACACAAATGATACCCGTTACCCGGTTTTTTTCGTTACCCCGGTGATACTAACACAGGATAATCTGGTAATACCGGACGAATATGCCGATCTTGAGCGTGGAGGAACCCAGCTGTTCATTTCTGTGGGCGTTTCAAACACTCTGACGTCGGTGTCAACTTGTGGCCACAAAATCGAGTCAGGTGGCCGCAATCTGCCTGCTATTCGGTGGGGCCAAAGACTCGAGCTGAGAGTCGAACCGCACACGTATCCTTTACGACGTGTGACACTGTCTGTGTTTGCGCGGTTTGCCGGAATCGATGACAACTACAACAAAAGTATTGGTCATTGTTCTCTGGACGTGAACGAGCTGCAGATGGAGCAGTCTTCTACGTTTTCGTCTCCTTTGCGACACAAGGGCTACAAGGCTGGTTTTCTTCAGATCCAGGCGTACTTTGTGTTTACGAAAGAGGGACGTCGTTTTTTGGCCGATCTGGAACGAGAGAACAAGGCTAATGTCTACAAACCCTTTGCCAGCATCAAGTCTCTGTCTGGAGCAGCAGATTCAGATGCTCCTACGTTGCGAAATCTCAAAAGTGCAGGCAGTTCACGTTCAGCACGTTCCATCAAGTCGTCTTCGTCAGGCAGAAAGACCAAACTCAAGGGCTTCTTGTCGCTGTTCAAGTCCAAGGAAGAGGAAGCCGTGGAGAAGATTGTTCCTCCGGTAGTTCAACAAGCAGAACGAGCCAAGAGTAAGGGCACTTCCAGAGGTTCACGACCTTCCACTTCCAAACGAGGTGGAGGAGGTACCTCTAAGAGCTCGTCTAAACGGCCACAATCCACCAGGTTGAATACCCAGGGCACGACAATCAGAACCACCAACAGCAGAGCCAAAGTTGAACCATCCAGACTGGGCCACAAGTTTCGTTCTCAGCCAGATCATCATCGAGATACCAGTGGTGGCATGTCTTCTAGCCCCTCACACTTTCGTCGGTTTTCTTCTTCGTCCAGCGTCTATCCACAACCTCCCTCGGCGTCCTTTTCTCCGTACACACAGCAGGCTCTCTCGCAAGCCAGGGAGACGGAGATGGCGCTCAAGGACCGACGGGCGAGTCGAAACGACCCGCGAGAGATGAAGTCAAGAGGCACAGACTACTCGGCCGAGGTCGAGACCTTTTCCCAGATGGGCACAGACGACAACCACGTCATGTCTCCTGATCTGGGGTCCAAACTCGCTTCTCCTCTCAGCTCCAGACTCGCCTCGGAGACCCATAGTTACAATGGTCAGGTTCAGCCGTTGATAGTGCGCAAGAGTCGAGGTGGAGGAGGTGCCAGTGCTGGTGCAGCAGCAGGAGGTCCCACAGCAGGAGGTCCCAGCAACACTGCCGGCTCGTATCACCATCAGGGCAAGTTGCGAGGGTCTGGGTACGATCACGGTGGACGGGGAAGTATGCCTCTTTCGCAGCAGAGTGACCGGAACTCACTAGCTGGAATGGGACACGAGTATGGACCTGGAGGGCAGTACCACCAGCCCCCTGGTCAGATGCATTCCGGGCAGTACCAGCATCCGCACCATCCGCAGTGGTCGCAATCGCGGCTGCTTCGCAACGAGTGGCAGGACGAAAATCAGAATGGCATTAGCTGCCAGTTTTGCGGCAGGTTTAATCCTTTATAGATAATGAAGAGTGGGTGAGGTAGGAAGAGGTGATGTAGTATGAACTAAGAAATTAACATCAATCTGGGCTATAGTGATATGGCTCGTAAACGTGGGATATAGAATGACAGTAGAATTTGGGGTGGTAAAAGAAGACAGAATGTAGAAGGGGAAGATAGAGGGCATCTCTGGGATCTCGATGGTCTAGGAAAGGTTCTTGTCAACTCTCCATGACCATGTAGATGTTTTTTGGAGTTGGTGGGGTCGTACATGACGGTGCATGGACGAAGGGGAACATAAATGTTGTGGGTAAAATGGTTAAAAATGTGCTATGGAGAGATTTGAAGGCATAAGTAGATGTTACAAACTCCAATAAACATTTGGATCAACTCGCCATAGCAATGTTGATATTTTTGGTGAAGTTGGGGGCAGTCTTGTGAGTAGTGTATAATGAGAACTTCTATAAGAGGTAATTTCAAGAGGGGTTAGGAGGTCCTAGAGAGAGTATTATTGGTTCTGCATGAACATTCCTAGTATTATCAACAAGGGGAGCAATTCGTCATGAGTACACCAGTGTTATTGAATGAGTGGGAGACGTTCACCCGACTTCTAGGGGACAAGTGTTTTGGTGTCAAACGTTGTGCAATATAGTAGGAGAAAAAATAGCAGACCAATTGGCACCGGCTGGGATTGAGGCTTACTCTGATCTAATTGCCAAAGTTATGGGGGTATTTCTGAGGAAGTTGTGCGCAGTTCCGTTGGGGGTCGGTGTGAGAGGTGTGACTGTCAAAAGTTAGTGGGATGTGGTAGGAGAGATCTAAAGAGGATTGGTTGATGCTGATGGCCTCAGGAACAATTTTAGCAGGACCTTGTTTAAAGATGGGTATTTCTGGTGGAGCTAGGGGAGACGATGTGGTGATGAAGAATTCGGGATGGAGGGGTAAAAAGGGGATTGTGGATAGTAAAGCAGAGATGTGTGGTATCGTTGGAATCGGAGGATGAAGAGGAGGATATTGATGAAGCTTGCTTGGTTATGCGACTATTCATGTGAGTTTTAGAGTGCCGAAGATATCTGGTAGAATTTGAGGTACTGGGTATAAGATGACGAAAAAGATAATAGCGAATGGTTGTAAAGTATTTCTGGAATCCCCTACATCAATAGAACCTTTCAGTTAAGTGTCCGATAAGATGTGGTCCTTTTTGGTTAATTTGAGCGTAGTTCTGTGATATCACAAAATTTGAATTTCCAGTTTTAAGGAGTGGTAGAGAGCACAGGAGAGTTTTTAAAGGTGCAGGGTGCTTTGGCAGATTTGTTGAAATACTATGATCAAATCACCCTATCCACTCAAATATTCCTGGTGGACTCAGGTGCAGTTTGGTAAGTCAGTATTTTAGATATCGTTTTTAAAAATTTGATACACATATGGGAGAACGTTAAGAGAGAGACAGAATGGGCATAGTCAGAATTATATTCTCTCGTAGAGAACATCAGTCAAGTCAGTATTGCCGTATAGGTATTTCTATGGGAATTAGAAGCAGCTGTATGGGATGGTCGAATTGAGGGTGTCAGAGAAGAGAAGGCATAACGTAGTAATGGCAACAGTAATGGTGGAATACATAGATCAATCATGCCTGACAGAGATAATTAACTACTCCCTGTAGTGATAGGAACTTTTCTGAATGAGTTAGGCTGGTTTTTATATGATAGCGCATATGAGAGGACTGGAGTAAAAATCGGAAGAAGGGGGTTAGGGGAGAGGAGTGGGTACTCCTGGCATTAGGTGGATCCGCAAAATACTCTGGTCAAGTCCCCGTGGTGATGTGAGTATTTCTGATAGAGTTGAGACTTCAAAAGCTGTACTGTTCTGTCAAGACTGTACTTCAAGAGGATTACAAATGTAAATATAGTTGAGGAGGGGAACTATCGAGCTCCTGATGGTCTTGAGGACTCGGTTATGGGATTCAAATAGTCTTACTCATTTATTTGATCTGTTTGTAAGGAGTTGTCATCTCTCTAGCTACACTTATGCAGAGTGATATATGCAATTATCTTGCAAATGTGCACCATATTAGATGATAACTGAGTGATCCTAAAGGTGGAATACGTCTCTTACAAATAGGATTCCGAATTCTGAATTGTATCTCTGTCGGTCTGAGTTTGTCAGTTTCAGTATGGGCCAGTGGCAGAGCAAGTTCGTCAGTATTGGAGCGAAAAAGAGTATAAGAAACGTAGACACTCGATTGAAGGGGTTTACGATGCACTCAGTGCGTAATTATCAACTTCTATATCTTCTGTGACCTTTTTCCAGCTCTTTGCTTCTATCGCCTTTTCCTAATACATCCAGAAACTTGTAGAAAAAACAGCACCAAGTCACTATAAGAACCTAGCCAAGCCAGTTAGATGAGCCACAGGTGTCTAAAATTGAAGTATTCAGTTTTCCCCGATATATTCTAACATTTTCAACGTTCTGAATAATCTTGCATTTCACCATCTCTAGTGAAGTAACCCCTTCTCTAAATATAAGTAAACACCAACAAAGGTCCCAACAAACCAAACTCCGTATTTCTCATTGGAGCGCAGATAACTCGGGATTTAATATAACAACAGAGTGATATTTGTAGGTATTTGTTAGGAACAGATCGACTGCGAATCCAACCATGCTACCCCCATTTCCGTAGCACCCCCGCAACATTGAAATAGGTACCCCCAGCAGACTTTCTATTCCAACTATTCCCAACTAAGGTTTTTAACTAAGCTATATTTTGACTGAACATATCTCAAAAAGCCTTCCTCATGATGAAAACAAAAGTAAAACTACAATACGGCAAGATTCAACTACCGGATAGCATTATATTCCTTGTATTTGTACCCTACCATACATTTCTTTGTCCTTCATACTACCCTTTTCTCCTCTTACATAATCAAATAAGCTTTTCTTGCCTGCCTCACACCTGTAAGATCATCTCAACCCTCATCACTTCACCTCTCCCATATCACAATGCTTATCAAAGAATCTTTCCACGACGTCAAAACTTCGTATGGCACGACATTGAGGCTGTTTGTGTACACTCCATCTATCCCTGGATACCCCAAGGCCAAGTTTCCGGGAGTGTTGGTGTACTCTGAAATCTACCAGGTGACAGGCCCAGTGTCACGAGTGGCCCAACAGATTGCCGGTCGTGGATACATTGTTGTGGCTCCTTCCATTTACCACAATTTTGTGGGTCCCGAACCTCTAGCGTATGACGTGGCAGGTACTGATGACGGCAACAAGTACAAGATTGAGAAGCCTCTGGAGTCGTACGACGAGGACAACAAGCTGGCCATTGACTACCTCACGTCTTTGGACAACTGTACCGGTCGAATTGGGGCTACTGGAATGTGTCTGGGAGGCCATTTGGCGTTCCGAGCTGCTCTGGATAAACGGGTCACTTCGGTCTTTACTTTTTTTGCAACCGATATCCACTCTCATTCTCTGGGTCTGGGCAAGAATGACGACTCGCTGAAACGAAGCAACGAGTTCAACAAGTGTGCAGAGTTTACTCTTGTTTTTGGAACTAAGGATAACCATGTTCCTCCGGAGGGACGAGATCTCATCAGAAAGACACTCAGAGACAACGGCGTCTTTTTCTCGTTCCTCGAAGTCGCTGGTGCTCAACACGCTTTCATTCGAGACGAGTCTTCCAAGGGCAGATACGATCCTGTGGTTACTGGTCTGTGTATGGACATGTTGTTTGACCAGTTTTACAGAAACCTGGTGGTTGACCTTGGCGTCAAGGGAGACGAAGAAAAGGTCGAGGATGTTTGCTAGGGGTATATATGAAGGAATTGAGTGTTTCAGAGTGTTTATATTGGTTTTCTGCCTTCAGTTGAGGTCTTCGTTCGCCTTGAAACTAGAAACTAGAACAGTAGAAGTAGATATACGTATTAAGACAATAGTAGCAACGTAGAGTATCTTAATGTCTCAAAAGAGGAAAAATGTCCTTCTTAGTTGTCTTTCTGAAATTTCAGGTAGTTTTATTGGTTATTATCATTTATTCAGTATTTATGTCTATTTTATTTTCACTTTGTTGATTTTAGGGGCATCCATTTCTGTTAAATATAGCCTATAACGATGTTAAATTCGTACATATGATACTGGATTGTATAAAAGAAGTAACGAGAATGACAATTATGTCCTTGTTTATATTCTAATTGTATCAGAACGTCTTTCTTTTTATTTTTTGATTTTCGCGCTGATTTTTTTCATTTTTCACCATCCAGTGGGAACCATTTTCTTAACAAAAAAAAACGGTCCCTTGGCCCAGTTGGTTAAGGCGTCGTGCTAATAAGAAGTTAGCCTCTTTGCAACGCGAAGATCAGCAGTTCGATCCTGCTAGGGACCATTCTTTTTGTCCGACGACCTTTTTACATCTTTTCTACTCTTCTGCATTTCTGTTCTCCATATTATGCATCTTGATTAAGTTTTTTTAATCTCAGTTTTGGATCTCGGGAAGAAACTTTGATTTAAAGGGGAAATATGGTCACCTACAAAAGCGCAGATACTGCTCCGAAATCAAATCTGAAAAGGTAATCGGAATCCCCATGTCGCGCTGATTCGAGTAATACAACTTCCATATCAATATCTCCACCAGATCGCGAAATAAATACACTATTTTAACCTTCTATAATCCCAACGCTTTCTGCACCTCACAAATCCGATATAGTGTAGGGGCTATCACATCACGCTCTCATTTCCGAGAACCGTGGAGACCGGGGTTCGATTCCCCGTATCGGAGAGTCACGTGACATGAGTTGCGAATACTTTTTTAGCTGTATTTCTGGCATTTTTTGTCCACTCAAAACTAATTAACTTTTTAATACGAGAAAGGTTTTAAAATAGTATCATTTCCAAGCACACTAACTGGAGAAAAGAAAAAGCTTGTAAAATGAATAAATATGACACAAAAAGAACACCAAAGATTTCCGAGCCGTATGAACAAAAAAATCTCCCGGGGGCGAGTCGAACGCCCGATCTCAAGATTACAATAAACCATTACAGTCTCGCGCCTTAAACCAGCTTGGCCACCGGGAGCGGAAAGTTAAAACTGAACCTTATTGGAATGTTTTAATGTGTGGTTTGAGATTTTGTTCTCGGCCGAATTTTGGCCTTTTGAGAGGGTTTAGAGGGATATGGGTAGTGTAGGTGTATTCGTTGGGGTAAGAAGTGCCTTGTGGTTGAATTTTGTGAAGAATTGAGTATTTTTCGTGGAGTTGTGTTTTCGCCATCTTGGACGAAAGAAGAGCAAGGGGAAAGGAAGAGAAAAAAGGGGAACAATACAATAGGAAACGAGAAAAAGGTGATAGTATGTTCTTAGAGTGTTGTATGGTAGCATTATTGCTTATCAGTAGTTCCAGGTTGGTTCAGTAACAGTTTATACATGATTCCGTTGCTAGATTCTGCTGGCAGAGAATTCATTGACATGAAACGGCTTGAAAATGAGTGGGGAGTTTAGTAATCCACTGAGTACGTACACTGGTGCCTAGGTGATATGTTCCAGAGACGTTGAACTCACCAACTTAACATTTAGTAAGTCTGGGATGACTTAGACCTGGAATATCGAGTAGCTAAACCAAGAACAAGAGATAACAAGTTAAATATAATCTCCAGAGGTTTGACGACACTTGGGATAGGCCTCATCTCACACCTCAAACGCAATATGAGACTGTTTCCCACTCAACTACCTTTTTGGGGCTTCCTAGCCTCTACATCTTCTCTGGAGCTATCTTGACGTCTCAGACAAGGTAGAGATACGGGTTTAGATAATATGAAATGAAGCTCTCTGGTGCGGTTACCTTCTTAGAGATGTGCTGACGTGAGTCCAAAGGAGGTTCTCATCTTTTCTAGTTTGTATTATCAGCAATTATACCCCAACTTTGCCCCATGTCTACAACTGCATAGGGAAACAGGTGAGGCTAACTCGATCAGAAATAGTCATTTCAGTATGGGAACTTCAGATCCCTGATCTGACAGCTCCAAAGATTATGACACCGAAGTCCTCGTTGTTCTCACTACATTTCTCATAATTTTATCCACTTTTTCTTCTCCTCACTATCATGGACTTTAGTCACCTAGCCTTTATTAATAATGAAATCGTTTTTCAGTAACGTGAACACTTCTGCTGTTACATGAATACGTCTACTCTCCGTTCTGTCAATAAATATAAATAACTAGATATCATAGAGGCCACTGTGTCTCTCTTCATACGGCCGAGCGTAGTAAGTATTATAGTCTGAGTGGTGAGGAGAGGGCATAGAAAGCACTTCTGGAGTCTGGGGCGAAAAGGAGCGACTGGAACCGTTCTCAGCCGTTTCCACAAGCACTGGAAGAGTAGGAGTAGGTGGAATAGAAGTACTTGAAGCTGGAGGAGGAGGAGACATGACTGTAGGTCTTGCAGCAGCTGCCAGGGTTGGAGGATTGCCTGGAATGGCTTCATTAGCACTAGTAGAAGTCTCTTTGGGTGCCAGAATAAAGCTGTCGATTCCCCCAGACATTTCTCTTGCTAGTTGTGCATTTGCATAAGTTGCTGGAGAAGCGTAACTAGGGACAATACTCTGGGGAGTTTTTGTGTTCAGAGAAAGATAGGTCTTTTCGGGCATCATAGGAGTCTGCGGGACGTCCATGTCTTCCTTTTCCGGCACAGGCACGATTTCCACGATTTGATTTTTCTCTTTTTCGTCGAAATCAAACGACCGAGTTTCTCCCTTGAGATCTCCATACGTGTTTGTGTTGTCTGGAGGTGTCCAATCACGTGTAGGAGCAGGAGGAGGCACGTTAATAAACACAAAGTCTCTTCTGTCCGCCTGGGCCTCCATATCCATCTGTTTGAGAATTTCTCCCGTGTCTCTGTTGACGACTATTCCTCCTCTTCCTTTTTTGGGCCAGTCGGGAATATAAAACCGTAGGTCGATTCGGAAAAGGAGAAAAATGACGTTGACTATGACTTCGAAGACGCCGAAACCAATATAGAAGGCCGTCTGGCTGTAAATGAACTTTCCGTCAGCAGACCATCGGTCTCCAATCATGATAGTGGCACATCTCATGGCTGCTGAACCTGCCAAAATGAGAGAACTGAAAATAACAATAATGGACGAGGTGTGGAGATCTTTGCCGTTGATTGTTCGTGCTGCGAGTTGTCCAGAATCCAGTTTCATAGCCGGATCGGACTTGTACTGAATGACTTGAGAGTGTTTCGGGGGAAAGTAAAACAGTCCATAAGACTCGATATTAGACGCAGGAAGTCTTAGACGACTCTTGTGGTGAAGAGGAATGGCTCCTCGAGGAATCACATATGCTGCCAAAATAATCACAACTCCACCAGCTGAAAAAAGAACAATCAGAATACTAGAAGCCTGCATTCCTGAAGTAGCTTGACGCCAGTGCATGTAGTCCAAAAAGTAGGAGAAGATGGTAATCTGGGTCACAATAGCCATAAGTAGAACTCCACAGAAGGCCAGATAGACCAGAATCATCAACAAAGCAAACCACGTTGCGTCTCCTGTTTCTGGATGGCGATACGTGAGGATTCTGTGGGCCAGCAAAAAGTTCATAAAGTTGATAGTGACGATCGACAAGATGATGAAAACGGTAGAAGCAATGCCTAGATGTAGTTGCAGGATATCCACTGCCCATCCTAGTCTCATTCCATAGCCCAGACAGTTGAACAAACACTGCCAGCCGAGTCCAAACATGAGATAAAAGTTGTGGTTGCGCATAAGGCCTCTGCCGAAGACGTAGAAGTTGGCTACAGCGAGAATGCTGTTGATGACGAGAAAAATGGCACAAGGAATTGTGTCTATGTCTTTTTTCGGAAAGTTGCCAAAAATGTTGTATTGTGTCGTCATGACTAAATCCAACACATATTGCGGAATATTGTTGCCGACAATCTCGTGTGCCATGCCGACAATCTTGAGAATGCCTGTTCCTGTTTTTGCAAAAGGCGGAATGGGAAAAAGAGAAAGAAGTCGGTCATCGTACTCTAGTGGTAGAGTATCTTGAGACCCCAAAACTTCCACTAATGCCGGTCCATATGGCGATTCTAGGATAGTTGAGAGAATGCCAAACGGGACCAGAGACACGAGAGTAGCCAGGTTTCCGTTTCCTTCAAACAGTCGAGGAAGGAGAGAGAGTAGTTGTTCCAGTGGTGGTAAGTCGGAAACTGGTATGACGTTCGTTGGAAGGGACATGGTGACTGAAAGGATTTGCAGAACTCGTAGTTCTTGTCACCGCCGTCACCTTCACCCCTTCATATACCTGTTTCATTTTTGTCTAAGACTTGTCAGCTTCAAAGTGACGCTTGTCTTTCTCTTAGACAATGACGCGTACGGCTGACATTTAATCTTTTTTTATTGTGGGGTAGACTAGGGTGTGTAGTGTAGATGGGGGATAGAAAACTGGGAATAGAAAAGAAAAGTGCTTGGAACACATAACCAACACCGGGGAATCGATTTTTTCACTTTTTGGCCGAAAATACCGCTTATTCGCCGTTTTAAACATGGTTTTCGAAGTACGTATTTTTTCTATTTTCCCAATTCCCCAACTAAGTTCAGCTAAACTCTACTAGCGAATAATAGTGCAGAGCAGCAGGATCCAAATGCAGCTTTTTAGACCTCGAAGAGAAAAGATATATACAGTGACCCCTGTCATCTATCCAGCCGTGCCACAAATTTGTGTTGAGCAAGAATTGATGAATTTTGAGAGTTCTCTACCAAGACAACTATAGTATTATAGACACTGAGTATTAAAACCGATATAAATCTTGAGTCATTTAGTAAACATTTATCACCGTTTTTTCTCGGCCGAAACTCCCCACTCAGTCTGGTGGGGAAAGCGGGGACTGCTAGTGGTCTTGGAGTTGCTAGATTGACACTGTCAGAGGGGGAGGGGTGGTCTACAGGTAAGAGGATGGTAATGGTAATACAAATAGTTTTGTGGTTGTTTTGTTGTGGTTATTTGTGGATATTGGAATTCTCATATCTCTTGCTACTGGTACGGTACCAGTAATTCTTGCTATGAGTTATCGTGGCTATGCATTCTACGTACGCGTTCCACCCTAGAAAACGTCAAAATAAACACTGGCCAAAAAACAGACCAAAAACACTAGCCTCTCTAGCCACACCATGTCAAGTCAGGTACTGTACAGTACGTAGGATGACAAGGTAAATTGGTTGTGATACAAGGGCCACGATAATACCCATGTCGCGATATTCCGGGTCAGAGAATAGAAATAGGTACAATTACGACAACTGAATATAGAGGAGAATTACGATAATTAGAAAAAAACGAGTGTATCTCAATTTGGGTAAAAGTAAGGTGAACAGGACAGTTCTGATGGTAACCTCTTAACCATCACTATCTCCTTTCTGCTGTACTTCTCCCTGCGCTCTATATGTGTAGAGTGCAGAAGATACGCAGATGTGAGTTGATTGATGTGAGTTGATGCGGAGAAGATGTGATGTGAGTGATGTCGCACTGAGTTCGTTGAGTGAAACGTCATCTTGTAGGGTTGTCTATATGTCACTGTAGAAGTTAAGGCATGAGTGAAGGGAGTTAATATTGTAGAGTTATTTGTAGTTTGTAGAGGCATTTGTACTGTAGATATGTATTTGATTACTCAGATGAATTTGTATTATTACTCATCTTCAACCTCCTCAACCCCATAAACCCTCTTCTAACTCCCTTCCTCCACTTCTCTCTTCTCCCTCCACTACCCCACATCAGGTACAAGTCTCAACGACGCACTAGCGGATATGAAAACTAATCCGAGACTTGCTAAGAGACCGGTTGGAGCTTCTATTTGGATAAAGATTTATTACCTTTCCAAGTCTATAACGTCATCACCTTACAGGAAGGCCCCCAGAGTTAAACCTGAGACATACCCCACAAAAGTCGTCTGACAACTCGTCGTGGAGGGAAGACCCAGTATTATGATGCTGAAACGCAGGGGAATACTCCTGTTTCTTCGAAATATAGTGATAGCTGTATTATTGATGGAGTTGAGGGGGGTTGTTTGTGGGTATTTTTAGTACTAGGAGTCGCTGTGGAAACCTGTGCAGAGGTTACAATCTAAGTCTGAGGGTAGGTAATGAATCTTCTGACTCTAAATTATCGATTGGTCAAGTCGCTATTATTCTGGAAGTTTTTCTGAGAGAGTTAAGGGTAGTTATGTGGTGAGCGTATTATGAGAGGTCGGTGTAAAAGTTGACAAGAAGTGTTAAATAAGACTTTCGTGGTACCGTTGGAATCCCTGAGTTCTGAAGAATAGGTTGGTCAAGTCTCTGTAACGATATGAATATCTTCGGAGGAGTTGGAAGGAGTTGTTCTAGTATAGCTTTGTACAGAAGGAAGAAGTGTAGGTGCAAAACCTGTGAAATAGAAAGTAGAGAAGATTCAATGGAACCATTAGATACGTCTTACTCTGAAGAGTAATGTGGTCCATCATCTGGGACTCTACGGTTATTATTGATGAGTTGGGAGGAGATGTAAAATTTGGTAGATTTCGGGGTGCATCTGTCATTGCTTTATAAGAAATAGAGGGAGATGTTTTCATGGTACCATTTGAATCTCCTGAAGTCGTAGAATACATCTGCCACATCCATATTCCTGTGCTAGTATTTCTGAGAGATTTAAGGGCAGCTATGTCTGGATGCGGTTTTTGAGATGTTGGTGGTAAACTGTGCGAAGAGGAGGTAGTGAAGGTATGAAAGGTATTGATCAATTCTCAGATCGTCTACGACTATCTTGAACCAGTTGTCATTATAGGATGACCTTTTTTGACCAAGTTAGACCCACTTATGTAGTCACGTAGAATAGGGGTATAGAGACTGCAAGCTTCAACGCTGTAACAGGGGATGCTTTAAGGGTGCCAATAGGAACTGCAGTGTTATAGGCACATTTTGGTCAACTCGCCAAATCTCTACGTGTATTTCTGAAGGACTGAGGGACAATTCTGTATGCGGAGAAATGAGGAAATAATTCTTTCGTGTTAGAGAGAATTACTTTTACAGAGAAGAGGAGAGACGTAACAGGTGAATACTGAGCTAATCGTGTGTCTTAATCATCATGGTCGAGTCGGTAAAATGCAGCAGGTATTTTTGAAGAGGCTAGGAGCAGCTACCTTGTGTATGTAGAGAAGTGGGGGTGGAGTAAAACTTGTGTAGTTACAATAGAAGAGAAGTAAAACTGTTCCATATACATATTCTGGATGCTAGAAGATACGCTGTCAATTCGCTATAGTGATGTGAGTATTTCTGATGAAATGGGGAGCTGTTCAGTGTGAGGTATGTGACTTGTAAGAAAGCAGAAATGAGGTGAAAGAGAAGATACAGTACAAATAACTATGAATCTGTTCAAAAGTGGAGGTATAGATGGAGAGTCGAGTCTATGTCATCAAATACCTAAGGGTGAGTTGTGTCTCGTCTCATACTTCATTTCATACTTGTAGCATCACCATGTATTGTACAACACAGAGAGCATCTGATGGAACCAGGAAATGCCAATAAAAGTGAAAACTTGCCCCAGAACACTTCGACTGCACCCCTGACCATCTCAGACCTCATCTTGTCCTTTTCCCTCTTTCTGAGCGCATTTCCAACATTCCATATCTTCTCCAAAACACACCATATCCACACTCTTTTAGCCAGCACAAGACACAACAGAGTCAATCAATAAAGCCAAAATATATCCAGAAAACGCAAAAACGACATTCCCTGACAACACCCATGCCTTCATCATCTCTTAAATCAACTTTTCATCTCAATTCCAGCCTCCACTGTCATTTTTTACCAACCTCCCCCATTCCAACAAAACCTAACTAAACTACTTAGCTCCCTACTCAACCCCCCTCCCAAGGTAATTTTTCCCGCGGATAAAATGACTCAGAGAAGTCCCAAAAAAAAGGTTACCGACCCCGATTACATAAGCTCTTCTCCTCTCTCCACACATATATGCAGGTCCGATTCCGCACCGAGGGAAGATTCCGGCAGGTCACGTGGGCTGCCGAAAGCCGAGGTGTGGAGATCTCGAAAAAAAAAGACGCGAAAAAAGTCCAAAACCTGGTTTTGTGGAGTAAAAATGTGGTATTAGGTCAATTTAAAGTGGTAAAAAAAAAACAAGAAATAAGGTGAAGAAATAAGGAGAAAAAGACTGGAAAAAAGAATTGGAAAAGAATAGACTAAAACTGTCAAACATCTGATTACCCCTTCATACTCCCCAAAACATGATCCAAAACAGCTACAACAAATCGGAAAATACCATCACAATCCCCGCGCTCTGGAGATGACGTTGCCGCTTTCAAAAATCCAATTCGCATGAAATTGGGCCCGATAAAGTGACTCTTCTGCACCTTAGATTGGCACTCTCGGCTAACGAATGGAGAGCGAGGGGTGTCTTTGGAAGGGAGAAAAACGAAGCCAAAGTGTTCAATTAGGTGTAAACCACAGGTTATGAGTCATACCGAATTGCATTTTGGTTCACAGAGTATTACTCAGCTGGATCATAGCACCAGGTACAAGACTCGGTTATAGATGGTAGAAAAATGCAACCAGAAATAGTACCAAAAAATCCCACGTGACCTAAACCAAACCAACCTCTCAAATACCACCATCTTCTCGTTACACACCCTCTTCCTCACGTGACTTTCCATCCCCTTTTCACATAGCAACCAGAAACCGTTGGTTGGAAAATAACCTTTTTCAAAGAGGCAATAGTTGCCGGAGCCGAGCATACTCCGAGAAGCGTTTGAGGGGAGTAGTTGGTGGGTTTTTGGGCTGGTGAAAATGTGAAAAAAAGACGGAAATCGATTGAGTCACGTGAGCTGACCAAAATGCCGTTTTCCGTTTCTCTCTGTGACCCCTACAGCCCATTTTATGGCGTGCCCCCATCTCCCCGAAATCAACCCGTAACTCCACACAACCTTATTTCTCCAACCTCCATCCTACAAGAGCCTGTATCCACACATGTCATCTCCTCCACACCACACACCACATCATGTCCAACAAGCTGCGTATTTTTGTGCCCGTCAAGCGAGTGATCGACTTTGCCGTCAAGCCCCGAGTCAACAAGGCCGGTACTGGCGTTGAAACCACCGGAGTCAAGTTCTCCATCAACCCCTTCTGCGACATTGCCGTGGAGGAGGCTCTGTTGCTCAAGGAGGGTAACGAGGGTCTGGTCGAAAACATCCACGTGGCCTCTGTTGGCCCCTCCAAGGCCCAGGACATTTTGCGTCAGGCTCTGGCCAAGGGAGCTGACGACTCCACTCTGGTCGAGATGGGTCCCAAGGACGCCGAGCTCGAGCCTCTGGGAGTCGCCAAGGTGCTCAAAAAGCTCATTGAGGAGCAAAAGTCCAACCTGGTGATTCTCGGCAAGCAGGCCATTGACGGCGATAACGGCCAGACCGGCCAGATTCTCGCTGGCCTGCTCAAGTGGCCCCAGGCCACCCAGGCGTCCAAGGTGTCTGTCAACGGAGACAAGGTCGAGGTCACCCGAGAGGTGGACGGCGGCGTGGAGACCGTGGCGGCCAAGCTGCCCATGATCATCACGACCGACCTGCGGCTCAACGAGCCCCGGTACGTGACTCTGCCCAACATCATGAAGGCCAAGAAGAAGCCTCTCAAGGTGGTCAAGATTGGCGAGTTTGACGGCGTGGCCAACCGGCTGGAGACGCTCAAGGTGGCCGAGCCCGCCAAGCGACAGGCCGGCATCAAGGTCGAGACCGTCGACGAGCTCGTCAGCAAGCTCAAGGAGACCGGAACTCTGTAAGCCAGGGATGGCGGACGAAGACTACTACAATGTATGTAAATGAATGTATGATTGATGATTGAGGGGGGGGAGAAGAATGGATGGACCTGGAGAAGTACCCATGGGGTAACAGTACTGGCTGAGTCAGCTGAAGAACTGTCATAGGAACTACTCGATAGAAGTAAGACAGTTGAAGTAGGACTGAACTGGTGGTGACTGTGTCTCTAGTTATAAGCAGAAGTATGGCTATGTCTACATCTTCAGACTCAGACTACAGACTACATACGATACTTCAGACTTCAGACTTCAGCCTAAAATAGAAGGTAAGACTCAGTATGTGAATGATGATGATTACTGGCAAGGGTATTCGTAGTACGGTGCAGAGACAGTTATAGTAGTAATGTGACCTACGCACTAATCAACTCTTTATCATCATTGCTTTATAACCATGTTTGATGTTATTCTTGTAGACTAGTCTGTCTTAGCTAGTGTATATCTCGGTTGGGGTATACTGAGAGAGGTTCCCTGAGGGTATCTATACGAGGTTGAAATTGACCGGAGGAGCAAGAGATGAATAATATCACAGATATCTAGTTTGACATCCCTTACCACTTCTTGTATTATACCTCCCCTTCATTCTACATCAATACACATCTCCTTAACTCCGCGAAACGTATCATCAAGAGAAGTCTTCCTCCAGAAGAGATCCACATATTGATCCCAAGAGAACAGTAAACTGCTACAAGATGTTACTGATAGAGTGAACAGCAAACGAACTAGTGCTTGCTTCAACTTCTCTCTTGAAGACAAGTTCTCTACAGCATCTTTCCCAGCGTTTATACCTCAACCTGCACTACCTCACACCTCCTAACTTCCTCAAAAATACTCGTACATTTACGGTGACTTGACCAGGACATTGATTGGAGCCAGGCCATTCTAAAGGTACCTTGTCTGGTTCTCCAGCTATCACTTTACCACTTATAACCCCGAGACACTCATTTGGTACTTTTTACAGAACGGCTGTAGTTCCATAGCAAATAGTCACACAGTTACATAGACTTGACCAGTGTATTTACAGGAGCCGAGAAATTCATTTGGTACTACGTATTTCTATTATACCTTCAAATCTCCGCCTTTAACACTCCAATCTCCAGTTATCCTCACCACGGAACTCCCTCCTTTTACCTCAAAACTAACCATACCATTAAGGCAGCTTGAGTATCTAGTTCCATATAATCATGGCGTCAAAATCATACCATTGATGGCCCACTTACTTTCTCCTATCCCTCTTTGAAACGAAACACTCATTTTCATCTTCTCACAGAACGGCTTCCAACTCCACCAATAAAAGTCGCATCAGCATGATGACTTAACAACCGTATTATACCACAGATGGCAATCCTAGACGTACCATTTATCTACTCCCTGCGATATCTACATCTGTTTTAAAACCGAAACTCTCACGTCCTACCTCTCACAGGTGGAGCTCTAATTTACGATCCAGGGCACTTAGAGAAGAAAGAGTGATACCGTTAGAATCATAATGAACTCCCGAATCCACCAGTACTTCTGGCAACTTGATCGGAGCACTATCCAGGGCAGTGACTTATGTTCTTTACCAAGACCCTGCTTAGTCGCTCACATTAATCGTACTGAATACTGTACCAAAACTATCATTGATGATCCATACTACTCCCCACACCAAACCAGTTCCCAAAAATAACCCCCATCCATCCTTTCCTCCAACAGCTCGTTTTCATTTATTTTTATTTTTATTTTATTTTTATTTTATTTTTCCTATCCTTCACCTCACTCCCAACATCTCCACATACTCAAATTACTTGACCAAGCCACAGTACAACCACACCACCCAAAACACCCCATTTTCACCGAAAAGACACAAAACCAGCTCAATTGCATCCAAAACCCCCATCACAACTACCCCAACCCTTCCCTTACTACCCTAACCCTCCACACATCCTCTTGTCCCCTCCACCTACTCCATCAAGTCCTCTACCCACGTGCAAACCCTAACTTTACCCCAGATATCAACCTCTTGACGTCCCTCTACTCCTCTTCCCTCTACAGTCTCCTAACCCCAAAATGTCTGACGAAAGCCTGGTGGTCTCCACCGACCCCAAACACCCCGCGAACCTCATTGTCGAGCTGTGCAAGCTGTTTTACGACAACAACTGGGTCACGGGAACCGGAGGAGGAATCTCCATTCGAGAGGGAGATACAGTGTGGTTGGCTCCTTCAGGAGTACAGAAGGAACGAATGCAACCCACAGACATGTTTGTGATGGATCTCAAAACCCGAGATTACTTGCGACGGTCTCCAACTTTCAAACCCTCGGCTTGTACTCCCCTTTTCCTCTCAGCATACACTCTGAGAGACGCTGGAGCGTGTATCCACACCCACTCCCAGGCTGCTGTCATGTGCACTCTGCTGTACGACAAGGTGTTCAAAATTAGCAACATTGAGCAGATTAAGGCTATTCCCCAGGTAGTCGAGTCTGGCTACCTGTCGTTTTTCGATACTCTGGAAATTCCCATTATCGAAAACACAGCCCATGAAGAGGACCTCACAGACACGCTACAGGCCGCCATCAAGGAGTATCCCACTTGCACGGCTGTTCTCGTCCGACGCCATGGCATCTACGTGTGGGGAGAAACCGTGTGGAAGGCCAAGGTGTACAACGAGGCCATTGACTATCTGCTTGAGCTGGCGGTCAAGATGATCCAGATGGGCATTGATCCCGAGGGCGGCATTGGAAGCGAGAAGCAGGGCAAGTTCTTCCGGGGACTGCAGGGTTAGTGGTTATACAGTAATTGATAGATTTATATAGAGTCGGTGTCAGGACAGGTACAGTACGTAGTGCTGTACTGGCTCAAAAGCCATCGACAACTGCTAGTGTCAATTAGCTGGCTGATGGGTCGATAAACCGATTGGCTGATGGGTCGATAGGTATTGCTGTCACTAGCCGTCAGTCGACTAACGTCGACTTCCATTGCTTTGTCTACAACTTCGACACCAAGTACTTTGCAGCATGGTTCACATGGTCCTCGGCAAAAGTCGAAATAAAGTAGTAGGAATGATCGTAACCATCCTGAAGTCGAAGATCGACCTTGCCGTCATACTCAGAACCCTTGCTGGCCTCAACCAGGTTCTCAGGCTTCAATTGACCAGCGGTGTAAAAGTTGTCGGCGGTTCCGCAGTCAATCAGAATACTGGGAGTGGGACCCTTGTATTTCTTGATGAGCTCCGAGGCATCGTAGTCGTCCCACTCAGACTTGTCATTGAGGTAGCCGGAAAAGGCCTTGTCTCCCCAAGGGCAGTTTTTGGGGTTGGAAATGGGCGAAAAGGCGCTGACGGACTTGTACTTGCCGGGGTTCTTAAGGAACAGAGTCAGAGCACCGTGTCCACCCATTGAGTGGCCGGTGATACCGACATTGTCCTTGTCAAACTGGGGGAACTGCTGCCACAGCAGCTCGGGCAGCTCCTCGGTGATGTATTGGTACATGTTGTACTTGCCCTTGTAGGGCTCCTTGGTGGCGTTGAGGTAGAAGCCAGCTCCAGTTCCAAAGTCCCACGAGTCGTCTTCTCCGGCAATGTTGTGGCCACGTGGCGAGGTGTCAGGATAGACGACGGCAATTCCGTGCTTGGCGGCAAAGGGATGCAGAAAGCCCTTCTCTGCACAGTTGTTGCCGGTACAGGTGAGGCCAGAGAGGAAGAAGAGAACAGGGACCTTGGCGGGTGCGTTGGGAGGCACAAAGACATTGAGCTCCATTTTGCAGGCATTGACCTTGGACTCGTGGCTGAGCTTGAGCAGCTCGCCTCCAAACGTTTTGATAGTGGCTGTGGTGTTCATGGTGTGTGGTTGGTAGAGATGAGAAGATAGGTTGAAAGATAAGGATAAGCATTTATAGAGTGCCTTGTCCCAACTTGCTCCGAAACCTTCCCCACAGGAGGGGATGAGAAGGATAGAGAGGAGAAGATAGGTATTGGTTGTGTGTGGATTGGGTAGTCTCAGTGACTATATATAGGACGATGTGTTGTCTCGGTGACATCTACTCTGTCAATTGCTCTGTAACAGTAGATGAGGCAGTACACTTGACAAGCGATGGTATCTAAGTTATGTCAGATAGAATTAAAGAAGATGATAGATCAATTGATTCGAGAGCTCAAACCAATACCAATACCAAGACCATTTCCAATTCCAATACCAAGACTTAGACAAGGACCGTCCTCATTGCCTTGAACATTTGAGGCCAATTCTATTTCCTTTGTAGAGTGGGGGTCAACTCCGTTAGAGTGGTCGAAAGTGATTAGTCAGAAGTTGGAGATGAGAAAAGATGAATTGAGATGATACAAGTTATTACACACACCGTGACGTCGCTTCCAAAAATATATATTCCCAGTCATAGCCGTAGTTGTACGAGTACTCTCACTCATACCCACCCTTATGATAAAGTTCATGCAATGCACCACTTGTCCCATTATCGCCATTTTTCAAACCTCTAAAATACACACCAATGACCGGAGTCAAAGCCACCTACAACGCTCCTGAACACGAGACTACGGTGCTGGAGCCGTCACAAGCCGCAGTTCGTGAGCTGGACACAGACAGAGACGCCCCCACTGCCCCTAGTGACTCGGCTCTCGGCCAGATTCGAGCTGACGTCATTCGTGTGCAGTCGGTCATTAACGAGTTTCTGACTGCCCGAATGCAGAACGACGTCAAGGACGAAAAGTTTGAGTCGAGATTGTTGGATGGAGATGATGAGATTGAGGAGGACTAGACGATGAGTGCGAAGCACGAATCGTCGGAGAATGTCATCCAGAAAGACATCAGAAAAAAGAAGATCGAAGAACGATATCGAAAGAACGACATTAAAGAGTGACCTCGGAAGTACGACAATAACTGCAAAAAAGGTGACATCAGGGCGTATACTGCTTGATAGCAATCGCCAGGTTAAAGCGGTGATTCTCTCTGCATATGGTGGACCTTTCTTATGGTGGACCTTCATACCTTTAACCTCTCCATGGGGAACATGGTGGATAGCATGCTGTATTT
Source organism: Yarrowia sp. E02 (assembly GCA_017639365.1). Lineage (NCBI taxonomy): Eukaryota > Fungi > Ascomycota > Dipodascomycetes > Dipodascales > Yarrowia > Yarrowia sp. E02. Next base: position 446,454 of record JAAQQX010000007.1, on the reverse strand, counting down.
ACAGTACAGGAAATCAGAGCTGGATGGTTCGCCAATACGAAAAGTAACGAATGAAGAAATGGTTTACGAAGGAGTAGCCGAATGCAGTGGACTCGACATATCAGTGTTTTGTCCTGAAATACTGTAGGGATAGTAGTTGTAGGAACATAGAGTGATAAAGCTACAAGATAGACATCAATATGAACATCAACCTCTGGGTCTTCATGTTCAACTTGGTTATAAGATTGCTTTCTGTACCTGGTAGGTCTGATACAAGATACTGGTTGATAGTTTTCGTCAAGACTCAGTGTAGATGGACTAAACATATGGGTATTTGTTGTATGTATTGTAGCATCTGGTTTGATGCCCGAGTAAAAGTAAGGCAGTCAAATTGGTATTTATCTACATTTTTTCTGGAAAGGACTGTTTGAGTGATGGTAAAGACGAATGCTTACCTTTGGAACAGTAGTCCCAGTAGATGCCTCTAGCGTAGCTCATTCTGCGCAAGTATTTCTTCTAGTATATTAACATATGTATCAGCAAGTAAATCCTCCTGTATATCCCTTTACTATTTCACTCTTTGACTCTTCCTACTATGTCTTCACTCCTTCACTTTTTCCTCCCCTCCTACTCCCCACCCTGATCTGACCAAAAGACCAGCTTGAGATACATAAACAGAGGAATGGTCAAGGTGAGTCCACTCAGCACAATTCTGTTCTTAATAGCCGTCATTTCCATTTTGGCCCAGTTGCGAGCAATATCTGTCCGAACAGCGATTCCATTTGTGTCTTCCAAATACGATCCAAACGGACTATTGCAATGGACGATGCTGACCTTGTTGTCTGGAGGATCACAGGATTTGAGATAATCTGACAGCAAAATGGCAAATTCGAGCTCGGGCTGTCCTCGAAGCGAACACGGGTCTGGAGAAACCCGTTCAATGTGTTGTTTTTCAGTCTCGGGCTTGTCTTTGTACGTCATGTGTTGCTTAAGAAGATATGAGATAATTTGACTATTCGATGTCAGAGACTCTTTAATTCTGCTTTAAATATTGTAAATAAAATACTATAAATACGAGTGTTAATATGGCTGATATATCTGGAGTTACAACAGTGGAGAATGACACAGTATCTAGAAAATAATAGGATCTCAGCAAATAACTGATTGATAAGGAGCATCATTTATGTCGCAGATGTGTGTGCTAAACACTTGGTCTCTTTTATCTCCTATCACATTGTCCCCAGAACTGATACCTTTCTCTAGATTGTTCAATAGCTCAGTTTAATCGAAGGAGTAGATGGATATGTTTATCAGGATTCATTTATACTAGCTAGTTCTTCCTCAACCCTCAATGTTTGTCTTTGAAAGGATACGTTAGACTGCTCACTATCGAGGGTCTCCATGCCAAGTGCAAAATCTGAGACTGAAAAAGCAGAGAGGACCAAAGGGGATCCTTTGCTGTAACTAGTAAGTCCCAAGAAGTCCAGATCTGAAGAGCATCAATCTGATTAAGGATTTTTTCACCTTTTTTTCCAACTCTAGTTTTTCTTGCTTATTTATGAAATGGGGTCCTTGAGAGCGAATAAAGGAGGTGTATAAAGGTGAAGTAGCTCATTACGTAGCTCCTGAGAGACCGTTTACGGTGGTGAAATCTCCAAATTCACAGCATGTCTGCGTGGGTCTTTACCTCCATAATATTCACACAACATACAAACGTAGCAGCATAACTAACTCAGAACTGGTTTGAAGATAGCGGCAGAACAATGAACACTTCACCAATGAGTACACATGATCCATATGTATTAATGACGCCCTTACTACCCCCCTTATTATTTCTCATTATCTTTTGTTACTACAAACTCATTTCTGCTTAACTATACAACTTCCCATAACTTCTCCAAAAATACTCACACCACAAAGAAGACTTGACCGGTTTAATCTACGAGTCTCATTCGTTCTCTTAGTACCAACTATATATCCCCTACAACGTATTCATGTATTCTAACACGTCCGCAACGAAGTTAGTCCCTCCATAGAACTGCTCTCAACTTGGTTAAAAATACTTGTATAAGAATGATGACTTGACCAAGTTATTCTTCACGTCCAGACTATTCGAATGGTACCCCCTTTCTCTCTTCTACTACCTCTTTTCTACTCTTACCACCCGCCACGCCAATTCTATGTCTAACACATCTGCCTCTAACTTCATCAGAAATGCCAGTATCTTAGAATAGACTTGACCAGCATATTCCTGGATCCAAGAACCCCCATTTGTACCAGTTCTTGCTCACATACTATCTTTTAACAGATATTACCACCCGCACCTCTTTTTCTTCCTCCACACTAATATGCCCTCAACATGCCAAGAAATACCTTCAGTTTTTCGGAAAGCTGATTATTACTAGAACAGACCCAGTAGAGACCCTCTTACTACCACGCATCTCTCTCCTGGTGTAGATCCTCTTGTTTCTTGCGCACTCATTTTCCCACTAAAAACTTGACTCCCATAAACGCCTTGAAAAATTCCAAAATGACGAAGGAGACTTGACCATCATCTCACCCAGATCATGAGGATTCTAACGATATCACAAATATCTAGTTTCCCCTCCAATTACCACCTTGTAGTCTTCAATCTTCAAAACTACCTGACTACGAACTCGACCTCACACCTTCAAAAGTAACCGTGTCGATACTGCAAGCTAACTGATGAACACTCCAATATTGGAAGCCCTCAATTCACTCTAGAAGTCTCACCTACTACCTCTTTACCAGTTCCTGAAGTGACACTCTCAAAACGGTCCACACACACAACCCTCTCTAACTCTGTAAAGAATACCCTACTCGATATAACTACAGGTCAAAAACGATTCCTTGAGAAATCGAATTCTGCTATCCAATTACTCGCTAGAGAATTCGAATTCTGATCTCCAATTACTCGCTAGAGAATTCGAATTCTGCTATCCTATTACTCACTGCATTTCCATCACCACCAATAGCATTTTGAACTCGAAAATATCAACCTGACAACAGGTGCTCCAACTTCATCGAAAATAGTCACATTGACAATTCAAGTGGACCAATAGGTTCCTTGAAACGAGGGCTTTCAAATGATACCCTCATTTCTCTGTTGATGGATCTTACCACTTTCTTGAATTCTATCTCTTGGGTCCTCTGTTTAAAGAACAGCTTCCAACTTTCGCAGAAGAACCGGCAGTACCGTAGAAACTTGACCACTGTATTTCTTGAGCTGTAAATGAAGTACCTGTAACTACTAATCACCCACATAGTGCCATTTAGGACCTGTAGCTTTTCCAGATTATTCTCACTACACATTTTTTGCTTTTTTTTTTCTATTATTTCTTCTTAATACATCTATCAAATCGATTAAGCTACAGATACCTCTTCAACTAACTTCATAGAATCAAACTAGAAGCATGTCACTGGAAACAATTTCGCATTAATTAGGACCATTTCTCACATATTTCATCCAACATTAATAAGCATATTTCCAATAATAGAACATCACTGAACTTACCAGATTATCAAGATAATCATTATGATTCTCGTAAATTGAATACTACAACCAGTCACGTGCTTACACTACAAGTCACGTGCTAGTCACGTACTCTTAAAATCAGTCACGTGCCGTACTATCAATCAGTCCACATCGGAACGCCAGGCCCGCAAACCCTATTTTTGTCGGAATCGCAAGTCCGACTGCATAAGGAGTGCGTCTTATCTGCATGATGAGATGTGAGTGTTTTCGCTTATCAGAACGGAATATTTCGTCTAAAAGGTGTTAAACGGCTGAATAATGCGTCTGACTCATTTCCCCACAGCCCAAAAGGGTATTTGAGCCTCGACACGCTTTTTCCTACTTCTTTTAGCATCATTTCCGTCTCTAAACTTTGGCCAAGTTTAGGTGGGGATAAAGTATAGAAAAGTATATCTTACTTTTAGAACAGTATATGAACAGCTCTTTCTTTCTGAAAAAAGAACACTTCTTCTCCAATGATTGAGCTGGATAAAATCGAACGACGAGACTCGAGGTCGCCGGCGGTGCGAGCAGACACCAAGGAACAGCTTGCACAAAAGACTCAGGTCTCGGTGGTGTTTTCAGACGAGTCTTCAGACAGACCTAGTTCGTTTGAAATCACCAGCCAAATCGAAACAAATGCTTTTGAGACCACAGAAACGGAAGCTGAAACTGCCACGTCAGGCCAGAAACTCATGAGCATCAGAAACCCGTCGAAAAATATCTACAGACTGCTAGCTGCGTGTCTGTTTGGCTTTCAACTGGGCTTCTCAGACGGTGCTCCTGGAGCTCTGCTGCCCCATATTGAAAGCTGGTACGACATTGGATACGCCATTGTGTCGATCATCTGGCTGGGCAACTCGCTGGGCTTTATTACGGTTGCTTTGGGGTCGTATTGGATCAACGAAAAGGTGGGACGGTACCTGATGCTGACTCTCAGTCCTGTTTTTATTCTTGCCATGACCACAATCATTTCGCCTGCACCCCCTTACCCGCTAGTTGTCGTGGCTTACTACATTGGTGGTCTGGGAGTAGCTGCTGGACTCGCTCAGCAAAACATCTTTGTGTCTTCTCTAGACAGAGGACATACTTATCTGGGATTTTTGCATGGAGCATACGGAGCTGGAGCCACAATTGCGCCCTTGGTAGCGACAGCCATGATTTCTGCCAACGTGCAGTGGTCCTATTTTTTTCTCATTCTTGTAGGGCTTTCCTGCTGCTCTACAGTGTGCATTGGATGGAGCTGGATAGGCTACAAACAGGACATGGCAGGGTTTGAGGGAGAAGAAGGAGACGCTGCAGCAGCTGCTGCGACTGCTCCTGTTGAGGGAGAAGAGAGTCTGATTAAATTGTCGCTTAAAAACCGAGTCACTTGGCTTCTGGCTCTTTTCACAATGGCCTATCAAGGCACAGAAGTCGCTATTGGAGGTTGGGTCGTTACGTACCTGATTGACTATCGAGGAGGCAACCCAGATCAGGTCGGTTACGTTGCTGCTGGTTTTTGGGCTGGTTTGACACTAGGACGTTTCTTGTTGGTGGCTCCGTGTCAGAAATGGGGTCCTAAACGGTCAGTTGTTGTTCTGACAATCTTTTTGATTGCTCTGATTATTCTCACATGGCTGATTCCGTCTATTATTGGAGCTGCCATTTGTGTTTCTTTTGCTGGGCTCGTTATGGGTCCTTCTTATCCTCTGTTGATCACTGTGGCAACTGTTCTTGTTCCCAGAAAAATTCAAGTTATCAGCATCACCGTCATGACGGCGTTTGGATCCACTGGAGGAGCTCTTTTCCCTTTTCTGGTTGGTATCACAGCCCAGTCTCGTGGTTCGTTTGTGGTGTATCCTTTCTGTCTTGCGTTGTGTGGTCTTATGATGGCCACTTGGTTGCCTCTACCGAGAACGTACCAGAGAGGTACTCATGGGCAGTAACGAGACGGGTACTGATTTTGTTTGGAACAAAAATACATCTGATCAGAGTTATCATGTTTGGAATGATGAGATGGATAATGGTGCAAAATTAGCCCATAAAACGGGTTGATTAGTCCAGATACTGGATTGGAACTGTTGAGAGGTTGAAGGAGATCCTAGCATACCTGCTGGATGTTATCGGACGTTATTGGACTCCATTAACTTTTATTTATTATTCATTTATGGAGGTAAGTGTGTTGGAAGGGTAAGTCTTAAGAAAAGAAATATGGAATCCCGAGTAACGTTTCATAAGTCGACATAACTCTCTAAGGACACTATGTAAAGTCTCCAGACTTGCACCATTAAGTCTCATTAATATATATGCCTTTTAGTTTCGGATCTACTCATGGTTGTAAACGATTATTGTAGAGATATTGTTATAGGAGTGAGAAGTAACAATCTAGTTGAGATAGAGACTGTCTAGCTACTTGGTACTGAGTAGTCTCTTCTCTCGTTGGTATTCTGACTTTTATCCTATGAGAGACTCCCATAACGAGAGATACACCATGGTAATAAAAGTGATAGAAATACCAATGTGACTTAAAAGTGGAAAGAGACCGTCTCTATCGACCAACGAACACCTCATTTTAACTGCAAATGTGCTTCCCGTGTCGTCTACCTTTTCTTTCTGACTTCTATGTTCTACAAATGCTCCCACTAGCTCATTTTGGTGGCAGTGAAAGACCACGAAAAGCAATAAACATGGATCACGGGTATCATTGTAATCTTCAGCTCACCAGTAACCCATTGGTCAACTCCTTTTAGTAATGTGCGTATTTTTGGAGGAGTTACGGGTGGTTGTAATATCAGGACCTGTAGAGATATCGGTATGGAGAAGAAACAAAAGGTAGAAATATACAGGTATTAACGGAATGGCCTGAATCAGGGGGACTAGAGAATTGTACAAAGACAGGGAAATCAATAATCAAAACGGCATATTGATAAGGATACTTTTGAGTACCGTAAGTAAGACTGAGTAGGTTGTCCTAGTTGTAGTACTGTAATAGAAGTATTTGCACAGTAGCATTAAATCTGATTATGGAGACTAGTAGATTGGAGCAACATAGTCAGTTCCTGGAGCTATATTTCTACTTCTGGTACAGTTACATCGTGTTGTGCGTCAAAGTAGAGTTGGAGATGGAAGTGACAAAGGTGGATGAGAGATAGTTAAAGTAGCTTGTTTGGTATCGTTCGAATCGTCTCAGTTCAATAAATTCGTTGGTGAACTCATATTGACGATATGGGTATTTCTGAGACCACTGGTTTCGGTTCTACAAAGAGTGTGATATATGCGTTTTGATTTTAGCGTACAAGAAAAGGTACAGGGGAAACCATGATTGGTACAAATAGAATCGCCTAACATCGGCGAGCAAGATGGTGAGTCTCCCATGGTGATGGGACTGTTTTTGATGAAGTTGAAGGGGATTCACATGGGAATAGTACTACGGGTACTAGGACTTAAAATGGGTACGAGGTGGTGCAATTAGCATATGAGATATCTATGGACCTATTTGACCATCCAGAAACACACTGGTCAAATCCACTTATCAATAATAATATTTCTGAGCGAGTTGGGGGCTACATTGTTTGATGAAGCAGTATGAGGACAGGTGATACAATCTACCAAGAGGTTTCATGGAAAATATTATATGATATGAACGAAGAAAGATAGAACGAGGGCAGTAGATACTTCTGTGAAACTTATATACGTCTTAAATACGTAGTTGTTGTTGTTTCATGATCGATACCCTGTTTTTGAATTTTTCTTAACTAAATAATCAAGTAACACCTTAATTTACAGTTAAGGCAAATAGTTAAAGCCCTAATTCAAGGATGAAGAAAATAAAAAACATGGAGCCTGGGAAAAATACATGTTCCAAAAAAGTGTCACGAATACAATATAACCGGTACCACAATGAGCGCAATCATCTGCTGAATACACCCATATACTTTTCATCCTGTCCACACTACCCACACTGATTATAATGGCATTTACCTATATTTCTTCGGCCGGGTAACCCCTGAAAATCAGACTTTGAGAGCCCCAAACAGCCTGTTGAAACACCCCAGGACAGAAAAAAACATACCAGCGGACTCGTTAGGGTCCGTACAATCACACAGACCTGTTTTTAAAGCCCTATGACCGCGTTTTTCAAAAATGTCAAAATCGTGAAAAACGCCTGACAGTGAGCCATGAAAAATACGGGATTTTGGAAAAAACGAAATTACGAAATTATCAAATAACGGTCTTAGAGCAATATAAAGTGCTCCATTGGAAACTTCAGACCCCTCCCGTGACGATGGTATTACTTTTATTCTTCTGCGGTGTCTGTAATGTGGTTTTATCCTCCAAACAATTTTTTTTTTTTCAAGTTTACCCCTGATTCGGACTTTTTAGGTATTTTTTGTATTTTTTAATTTTGGGAGTACAAAAAAAAGCTTAATTGTCCAAAAAGTCCCAAAGTCGGTTGAAGTTGAGAAAAAAGATAAAAAAAACCGAAAACGGGTAATAGTCATGTAAAGAGATATCTGGCGGTACCATTAGAATGCCCCAAGTGTCACGACCTCAAATATGTAGTTAGTTAAGGTATTAAAGATATATTTCAAGTATTCTTGACAAGTCGGTTTTGTGTGTTATATTTAAGGTTTTGTGATTGTTTTTAAACGACCAAGTGTTTTTGAAATGCCACAAATATTATCATAAAAGATGAAAATTATGACCTATGAGGATATTGTTATCACCATCCTGTAGCGTAAGTTATTAAGAACATATCTAGTATCGTTATTAACATTTTTGATATATATTTCATGATCTAGAGCATGTTGAAGTAGCGGAAAAACGAATACCTACCTAAACTTCTTTAATATAGGCCAAATCAGTATTCTGAAACCACTTTACCTCTAATGACGACAATGGCTTTCTATTGAGCCCAAGTTTGCATCAATCCGATCGATAGATCAGGATTTCGGTTTTTTTTATTTTTTTTCTCAACTTCAACCGACTTTGGTCAAAATCTCAACTTTAAGGTTTTTTGGCCCTCCGAAAGTGGAAAAAATCCAAAAAGACCCGAATCAGACATTTTCAAAATATCTGAGTGGAAATGAAGGTGTTCTAGTAGTCTGATTGAATTGATACCTACACCAATGTGTTACCAGTGACACGATGATTCCATCTATGCTATTAGTTTCCCGAAAGACCTCATATTTATGGAGATAAAAAATCGTTGTCCCCTCAAAAAGTGTGAGAAATCGTCAAAAATATGGGTCTGGGGTCAGGAGAAATTGAGAAAATCTGAATTTTTGAAAAATGCAGTCAGAATGATTTGAAAGTTGTTTTATTACAATCACTGGAGTCTTTGGATTGGAATGGTGTAGCTTGTAGCTTTATGCCACTGTTCCTTATCGAGTTAGGCGCAGTTCAAATTTTTACATTTTTTCATAAATATTGTTCTTTTTGATGAGAGTCAATGGAGGAGAGAATAAAAGCCCTCTGAAGGAATAACATAGGCTCTAGGAGTGCTGTAAAGCAGCTTGATTACTTTGTTTACTGATTTGAGTCGAAAAAATGAGAAATATTGTGATATTAAAATTTCTTTTTACAACAGATGTGCTTTATAGGAGGGAATACCGACTTTAATAATGCTATTCTAACAAAGTGAAGTTGACTGGATTGTCCTATAGAGCCATTAGACCCAATTCAACACCTTATATCTCTCCAGCAATCCCCTATGACGTTTTATGAACTTGTATTATTCTGAATATCCGACACCACTGAAACCCAGCTACTTCTAAAATAGTTTGTGTACCTAATGAATGTAACCGTATGACTGCAGATATTGTGAACTACCTTGAGAACATTACACTTCCCAATTAATCTTTTTGTAATGTCTGGGTGCTACCAATCCTGTCATTCGTGCACCCTGATTGTAATATAGATACTGTGTGTCATAAGTGTTGAAGGAAACATAACAACTTCATTCCTAAAATACCTACGGCTTCTTTATTACGTATTCACATCCAGATCTTACTTCTAGTTATAATTGTTCCCATGATCCCCCGCCTAACAGTTTCTGGCATAAAGGCGAAGTTGTATCTAGCTACTTTGAAAATATCTCCAGAAGTATTGCCAGTTAAATAATGTGTTATTAGTAGAGAGCAGATTCTTTTGGTCCCTAATATGTCCCACTTGCCATGTTTCAATATCCTTTGTTCTACAGCACCCCAATGCTATCCAGAGAAGAGCTACCCCTAACTCACTCAAAAATACCCATATAACTATGTAGGCGTGATCTGGGGTTAGCACAGACCATAGGTGTTGCGATGGTACCATTTACGCCTCCCCCACTATCTTTATTCCACTTCTGAAACCGAAACACTCATAACTGTATTTTTGGGGAATAGTTCCTAACTTAATGAGAAATACTCATATCATTTTGGTGACTTGATAAACGGATTCCCACGCGCCAAGAGACACTTGCGGAACAATGCCTCTTTCCCTAGTGGTACTTTCAGCTTCTTTAACTCCTACTTCTCTAAATCTACCTGACCACAGAATTGGCCTAACTTATCAGAAATACCAATATCAATCAATAGACTTAACCATCATCAGCTTCTGGTTTCAAAGTTTCTATTGCTACAATTTAGGAAAGTATCTCTTGCTCAGTACTGTACATCTATCCATCACAAATTCACATTCAAATGCCATACGTTTAATCCCCAACAGAACTGGCTCCAACTCACTCAAAAACACCTGTATTACTGAGGCGATTGGACCTGTGTATTTCAGAGACACTGGAGGTCCCTTTTGTACCTCCCAAACTCCCCCTACTGCCTCTTGTCCCCTTTTGACTACCACACACTAAGTCGTAAATAACGATATAGTTGTCCTCTGTTATTCAGAAATACTAACATTGACATAGTGAGCCAGTTATTAATAGCCTCAGAATGGTGCGTTTAAAACGATACCCTACACTTCTCATGGTATATCATGTGCACATTTTTAACACAGATGTCCATAATAGGGTCTCACTAAGAACTCCCCTACTTGAACCAAAAATGCTCGCATAATAATGAGAACTTGACCAGAGTAATTCTACGGTTCCGGAGATCTCAACGAGACCAAGAACGTCTAGGTTAGTATCTCTTCCCGACTTTTTACACTTCCTCCTCCAATTCTACGTGGTTACAGGAGTCCCCCTAACTCGTCTTAAAATGTTTGAATAACCTTGGGGATGCTATTATTGTAATTCCCAGAGCGAGTTTCTCTAGTATTGCCACTCATACTGTCTCTTCAGTATCTCTCTCATCTTTTACACCTCAACCCCAAAACAGCTCCCCATACATGTGGACCTAACTCCCACAGAAATACCCGTATACTTACCGCGATCAGACAAGAGTAATTAGCCAATCTGGGAGCTTCCAATAATACCGCATCTTCCTCTACATCTATCCTGTGCACACTTCCAATACCAAACCACTCATTTTGTACTTTTTTCAGAACAGCTGCAAAATACCAGGAATTACTTGCACTGTGACATAGACCTGATCATCGTGCTGCTAGGTATCAGGGGAATCCTTTGATACCAGCTGTACCTCCCCTACTGTCTCCAGTCAATCTTTAGCACTTCCACTATCTATTCAATATCCAAGAACTTCCTCCAACTTCTTCAAAAATACTCGTATCATTAGACAGTCTTCACCATAATGTTGCCCGTCGGTAGACCATCTGAATAACACCGATAGTGTCTCACTTATCATCACTCTCTTCCCTCTAAAACGAATCACACTTAACTTCTGAGTTCAGAGAGCTGCTTCCAACTTCACCAATAAAAGTAACATACCCACGGCAACTTGATCAACGTGCTCTTCAGCACTTTTGAATTCCTGAAATACCATCCATCTTCTCTCTGCTACTCCTGCTCATATTTTATAGCCAGGACATTCATTTACTGCTTCCTATATGGGAGGTGGTATTTGGTGGTAGATAGACTTAGAGAGGTACCATATGGTATCATTCTAATTGTACAAATCTCAATAATTCAATGGTCAATTTTCCATGACGATATACGTTTTTTTGATTCAGGTAAGTTCAGATGTTAAACATGGTGTACTGTGTATGGAAGTGAGAATAGAGGGTAAAATGTATTTAGCGGAGACGTGAAAGGTACCAGGGCAATATATGGAGATCTAGGAGCTCAATGGTCAAGTTGTCAAATTGATGTGGGTATTTCTGACCGAATTGCTGGGTGTTACATGAATTAGTGGAATTGGCAGTGGAGGTGCAAAAAGCGGAATTGGGTAGAAAACTAAGAAAGTGAGGTATTGTTACAATTGTACGGTCAGAGGGAATACCCCCGTTAAGTGTGTATTGCTGTTTAGATATTTTTGGAGGAGTCAGGGGCAGTTCTGTGAAAGTAGAAATTTCTGTATCTGGTGTAGAGAGATGCAAAAGAAAGCGAAAGGAACACAGAGGGGATAGATAGAATGGCCCACCTTCGGGAATCACAATAGTAACTGTGGCTTAACGATGCGGGTATTCCTGGTGAAGTTGGGTCAATGGGTTGACGTTACAGATATCGGTGATTACGGCATGTTTTAAAAGGTGTACAAATACAACAGATGATGTGTGAGAAATATCAGTGGAATACTAATGGTTATTCCGCTCCAATTGTCAACTCGCTATAGCGCTATAGGTATTATTGCAGAACCTGGAGGAGGATGTGAGTGGGGACAGAAGAGAGAGGTGAGTGGCTCTTAAAATCCCCAAGAAGGTATTGGGGAGACATAAAGGGAACCATACACATATATGGAGTTGATTAAAGTCGATGATGAAGTCGTTGTTATTCTCGGATTAATTTTGAGCGTGTTAGGAATTATTAAACGAGTCGTAAGTTCTGTAAAACTAGCGGGTAGAGCCAGAAGTTAGTATGTAGCACCATGGGATAATATGAGGGGTTCAAATGAATCTTCTGGCGTAAATGAACAAGTGGATACTGTTAGAATAGAAATACAGGTATTTCTAAACGAACTACGGGCCAACAGAGAATGTTCATAAGGTAGAAAAGCAAGGAGAGTTGAGGATCCAGAGGGAATAACTCTGGAAAGAAAGGAGATTTGGTAAGGTTGGAGCCATCCAGATATGATTACTGCTGTATCAACTTCACTCACTTGGGTTTGTATGTTGTTGAATTTATTTTAATTTAATTTTCTTTGATTTAATTTTATTTCTTCTTGTATCTCCATTTCCCAACTCCCAACCCCCAACTAACTCTAACCAAATCATCCTCCTTCACTTAACCAACTTACTTACCGCACCCTACTCCATAGCCCCAATAAAAGCACCATTTTCCCACTGATTTCAAATCAGAAAGCAGAATCCATCGCTACCCCTCTTTCTTTCCTCATTTCCACCTTTTCCACATTTTCCACCACTATTTTTTCCACTCCATATTCTCCACCACCCGCCTCAGTTACTAAGTTCACCGTGCATATTTCATCGGCACGACTTCTCACCACCATCACCACATACCACAACGATGTCCAAGCCATACATTCAATCGTTGTCGCTCGCAGACGCACACAAAGCCGACATCTTCTGTGTCGCGACCACCGACAAATACACGATTTCCGCCTCGGCAGACGGCACCGTCAAGCTGTGGGAAAACAACGACAGCAACCCAGCAGGTGCAGTTTTGGCCACAAACGCAGTGGGATTCCACCATGTGTCCACAGACACCAACGGTGACATTCTGGCTGTCGTGGCCTTTGATGGAACACTCAGTCTGTTTGATTTGCGGACTCTGGAGCCTATCCAGACCAAGATCAACGACGAGGTGTCTGGAATCTGGGCTGTAGCCATTTCCGGCAACGGTCACCAGATGGCTGTCACAAACACATCAGGCCACGTGTTCCAATGGAATCTGGAAACAGACGAATTGGTGCACAAGTTCCCCGTCACCAGACCCTCGCACGGCATTACAGTCGACTTTTCGCAGTGTGGAGAGTACATTTCCAGTGGCCACGAAAACGGAGGATTGTATTTGTTTTCGACAAAAACAGGCCGTCTGATGTACTCGCTTCTGGGCCATTCCACGCCCATTCGATCGGTCAAAATCTCGCCCAATTCGTCTCTCCTTGCAGTGGGAGATGACTCGGGTATCGTTTACCTTTATCACATTTCCTCAGGAGAGTACTACACCAATCTGACTGGTCATGAGACCTGGGTCATGGCTGTGGCGTGGAACGAGTCAGGAGAGTACGTGTTGAGTGGAAGCTACGACGGCAAGATGAAGGTCTGGTCGACCGAAAACAAGACCTGTGTGTGCACCCAGACCGCTCTCACCACTCCAGTCTTCACCGTCGCCTGGCTCAAGAAGGGATGGGGTCTGGGCGTTATTGGAGGCAAGAACCAGGGCTTTGTGGCCGGAGGAGTCGGCAAGAATCTCGTTTGGTGCAGAGAGGCTGCCGGAGAGTAGGTAGGAGGATGAAGGAACAGATGCATCTCTAATATATTGGGATAGATAGAGTGAAGGTGGAGGTGTAGGAGGTTATGTAAGTAGAGAGGAGAGGGTCTAGTTATCTGGTAAAAGTTACGTATCATTGTAGAAGAACGTAGATCTTGAAACATGTGGAGGATCGAAGGAATGGGAAACCAAGTAGACCCGCAACTAACAAAACCGTTACTGTACTTTAGAAGATATGTGTTAGCAGGTCATTCTGAAGAGGGGCTTGATTACTTTGTTTAGATGGGGAAGAAGTAAAGTTCTTGCCTTTTTAGAGTGAATGGGGAGGAAGTGGAGGAAGATTAGGAGGAGGAAGGAAGTATAGGAAGAAGTTTTAAATGGCCATTCTATTTTGTGCATTATATTTGCTGGTTCTACCCCTCCTTAAACCTGAATAAAAGGCATTTTTGGGCTGAGTAGGTAGAAGTATTCTTTATCAATGGATATGAAAGAAGTATTTAAAGGGAAGTCTGGGGTGCTCAGGGTCCAACTCGTTAGATATCTCTGATATACAGAACTCCAGCAGCACCAGTAGCTTGTATCCTTGTTTTCTTAATCAATATGTTATACTCATAGAACGGATAAGAATCTAAGATAGGAGATCAGAGCTGTAATACACTGTGGACTTTACCATAGTATTCCCCGTCCTCCACTCCTATTGTGATACCCGTTATGTCTCTCCAGATATCTCTTGTATCTCTCAAATCTGGAACAGGTATCTTCTTCAGGTCACAGATCAGCGTCCAACTTGTTCAGAAATACCCGTAGATGTATGGGAACTTCACCATTGCGTTCCCTTAGGGTCGGATGAATATAATAGTCCATCACTAGTCTTATTTACCCCTTGATCACATGTTTTAAAGCCTAGACCCCCCACACTACTTTCCCATTGTAGATCTCCCTGTAATCAAAAATACTCGGAGAATAATGCAGACTCAACCAGGGTATTTTTCAGCCTTCCAGATCTCGTCCGATGCCATTAGCCTCTTCTCTACTACATCATATTCACGTTCATCCTGACTATCACACTCCAACCGATACTACGACAGCCCCCAACTTCATCAAAAATAGTCGTACCACGTTGCGGAATTAACCAGTGCATTCAAAACGGACAGAGGAATCCTCTCAGACTCTTCCGTCTTCGTCTGTTATCTCTTCTCCGATTTTACCAAAGCCCCTAAAATTTCCCATCCCACAGAACAGCCAGAGACTTGTCCTAGATCACTTACTTGGTCACAACGACGATATTATCTTATTGTTAGAACCAGAGTGATCAGTGTGGCACCGTATATATTCCGCCAATTACTCCGTAGCCACATTTTACCTTGTCACTATCAGTTCTGCGTCTCCACAGAACTCAACGCAATTCCCCCAATAATAGTGCCAGAGCCACGTAGACTAAACCATTGACTTTCCCAGAGCCTATAGATATAAATAGGTCCACTCAATCGCTCGCCGCTGGTATAAATTTACTTATATCAACAACCACCCAAAATAGGCTGGAACATATAACTGTTTCTAAATCCATCGGAAATACTGACATAACTCTGGGGTCTTCACCATGATCTCCGCAGTGTTCAGGGTATGGCCGCTAACCCCGAAAGTCTTTCATTCCATCGCTTACCCGCTTTTTACGGCAACTTCGATAATTGAACATTCTCACAGAGCTGTACTCAACTTGATCAGAAATACCCGCATTACTATGAAATATGGATCATTGTAAAATATGGGACTAAGGACCCCAGTTTACTCACTTCTTTCGCCCCTTCCATCTCTAATCCAATCTCAAAACCGAATCTACTTTTCTCAGAACAACCCTACAGCCCATCTAACTCGTTCAAAACTGTCAAAAATATCTAAATCTTCACAGGAATTTGATTGTGTTACTTGCGGGAATAGACAGTTCCAGTGATACCATCAACCTCTTGTATATTATCCCCTTTACTCTTGCTTCACCAAAATACCGATTTCGGAACTTTCATAGAACAGGGCTAACTTTCCCAAAAATACCCGGATTGTAAAGGGACTTGAAGCAGCGTAGTCCTTGAGGTCAGGCAAGTCTGGTGACACCCTGAATGTATCGTGTATGACCTCCTAGACACTTCTAACTCAGACTCTTGCACTTGTCATTCACAACACAATAGCGTCTAAATCTCTAAGAAATACTCCCACCTTTGTAGGGACTTATTAGATGTGTTCATAATGGTGAACAGATTCCAAAAATACCATCCATCATTCTCTTCGCGTGTTTTTCCAACTTTTAGTCCTTGCCCCCAAGTTCTACAGGAGAATACAATTGGGTATAACTTCTTCCAGAAAACTTGTATTAATAAGACGACTTCACCAACGTACTTCTGTGTCGCCTAGGAGTCCTTCAATACCATATAGCTACCACCTACAATCTTTTACTCACTGCTACCAACCCCCCAGTTCAACTCTACCTGGACACTCAATTCAGCCCTACCCCTCCTAAAACATGTAAATCATCAACATGAGATTAACCATAACCTTTTTCATGATCGGAAGGGTTAAAATGTAACCCATCAAGTCTTGTTTCCTACATGTTTACCACTTCTGGCCCCATTTCTACTCTACAACACATCTGAGTCTAGACCTCCGAAAGACATTATCACTAATATGCCGATATAGATGGGTTTCGTGGTATAATTTTAATCGCATGATCCTTGGGAAGACACTGGTTAAGTAAGATCGACATTGCAGGTATTATTGACGGAGTTATGTCCTGTTGTTTACAAAAGTAGAGATAGTGCAAAATGCGAATGAAGTCGAACAAGGAGTTCTGAGGGAAGCCTAGATGATACCAACCACATATTCAAAGCGCGAAGAGGAGAATGGTCAAGTCTGGTTTACTGTGGGAGTATTTTAAAAGAAGTTATGGACAACTCTGTGTTGAGTCTGCCTTAGATATGTCAGGGTTAAAACCTGTAAAGAAGCAATGGTGGAGATGTGAAGGGTACCATCATAATCAGGGAACCCTTAGGAACACACTGGTCAGGTCTACTTCATGGTGTGAGCATTTCTGAAAGAGTTGTGACATATGTGAATTCCAACTACAAGCACAAGAGCAGCTGTAAAATACAGTGCAGATGTAGTGGAGTGGGAGTTAAACGTATCATTCAAGTTGTCTACGTCAGATGATTACAATGAGGGACTCGCTGTAACGATTTGAACATTATTACTAGAGTTTGGAACATTTGTGTGGTGAAGTAGAGCTGGGGACCTCACTGTAAAAACTTGGTAAACGGTAGGAGATAGGCCATTCAGGATAACATCGAGTTGATATCGTTCCAAAGGGTGCTATGGTTAAGTCCCCATAGCTATGAGAGTAATATTGGGAAAGTTAGTCCAGTTCTTTGAAATGGAGGAAATTGAGGTATACGTTCTCGGAGCAGTGATACGACAGAAGGAGAAGAATTGAATGTGATTGAGGGGTATTTAGATAACAGTGTTTTAGATGGCCACTTCGGCAAAACCATTCAGGTATTTTTAGGAGGCTGGCAGCGTGTTATGTCGGGGTACAGTAGTACCTAGGGGATTCGTTGTAAGAATATGTAAGACTGTTAAAACAAAGACTCCCAAGGAAAAATAGTAGTCGCACTCCCCTGAAGTGTAAGAGGATCAACTAGCTTTGCCAATGTTGATATTTCTGGTTAACTCAAATGCATTTGTACAGTTGAGTAAAATTTGAGTGTCGGCGATAACACCTGTAAACACATAGGAGGAGAAATGGGGATAGTATTATTGAGTTTCTAGACTTATTAGAAACACAGTGATCAAGTCTCCATGATGATCAAAAACTTTTGAGTAAGTTAGATGGAGTTGTGGAGAAAGAGAGAACTGCAAGGTTAAGAAGCTAAAGTACAGAATGAGGTAGTAGGGGTGATATTTGGGACACCACTGGATTCCTCCAGGTCTAAGAAATCCGTTGGTAAAGTCCCCTAGCCGATTGTACTATTTTTGAAGAAGTTAAGACAGTTCCGCAAGATGTGAAATATGGGTGCTTTGGTGTTAAGTGGGAAATGTACTGTAGAGTAAAGTGGCATGAGTTGGGCTTGGATGTCCTGTGTCTTTATCAACTCCCAGGGTGCTCAGAGTTGCTGCCATTACACTGTGGGTCTGGGTTTCAATGACTTTGTTATAACGACATCCAATACTGTCTGCCTTAACTTACTCGGAAATACCCATATAGCTATGGCTCCTTATTAGCATGATTTGCAGTTCCAGGGACTCACTATATCACGCTTCATTTATAGACTACCTTCCCTTTCCAGCTTTTAACTTGACCCATTCGATTGTACTTGACTATGCAACGGAGCTCAAAGCAGTCAAAAATAGTGTAATGTCAATGGAGACTTGATCATTATGCACGCATACTCCTAGCGATTCTAATGATACCACCCAAGTACATCTTTCTTTCTTTTTCAGGTCTATATGACGACCCTCCCCCTCAAATGGACTATCCAACTCCCCGTCTATCTCGGTCAGAAATACCGACAGCGTAGTGGGAAGTCTTTTATTGTGATCGCACTAACAAGAAGAGTCTTTTAGGCCCCTTCATTTTTCTTCACGGCAAGCCTGCTGCCTCTTGTGTTCTATTTACACCTTCTCTCCCATTTTTACATATCTACACAATCTAGACATATTTTCTCCAAAGATACTCACACTGCTACAGAGATTACGCACTTTTGTACGTTCAAACCAGAGATTCATTTAATACCGCCAACTTGTCTCCAGTAGACTCCCACCAACTTTTAGACCAAGCTCTCTCTCTACCCTCTTACGGAACATTCTCCATCTCTTTCAGAAATACCCTCATAGCCAAGTAGACATGACGATAGTGTTCTATGGACACTGCCGATTCGAATGGTATCTTATCCTGTCCCCTGTTTGCTCTATATATGTGGACTATTCTCACATCCACAACTGTATCGAGACCAGGGTCGGGACTCTTCAAGTTGTCGAACCTGAACATCTGGTTGTGAAGACTGAGGACGTAGAAAAGTCAGATTCCCTGGTATACCATGCGGCTTCATTTAATCATCTATCGCATTTGTTCGTGCCTACTCTCCCTTATGTCAAAAATGCTATCAAATCTATTACCATCGAGTGACGAATGTCTATATCTTGTCTTTCTGAGATGAGCTGGAGCGAACTATAGACCTCCAAGACCTACTACTATAACAGAACTACTACTCGTAGTTATAGCAGGAGTAGTAGTTATAGTAAGACTTCGACTAGTAGTAAGATACACTACTACCACATCACCAAGCCAGTCCTGTTGTTCAATTCGTGACCAGTCCGTCGCCAACTTCGTCGGCTCCTTATTGTTGGATTATTCATCCTCCTCCACCTCCTCCACCTTTGGCTCTTTCGGTTCCTGGTTATCAGCCCACTGAGTAACGTCATCCAGATAACTGAGAATAGCAGCCACCGAGTCCGGATTTTTCGCCTCCAGGGGCAAAAATTGCACCATTCCAAAGTCCTCAATCATGTTAGTAATTGCCAAATTGAGCTGGTGGAATTTCGGGTTTGTTTGCGAGTTTGCCTCATCGACCATAAGCAGTGGGTCTGGGTTAAGGAACCGCTTGAGTTCTCTTTTAGGAACTTCGTCTTTGATGAGATCCATTTTCGAGAGAATGTTGATATGGGGCGTTTCCAGGAGAATCATGGCACTCATGGCGGATAGAACTCCAGAGAAAAACTTGGGTCGATCGAGCACAAAAGGAGCTTCCAGAATATAACAGGCACATAAACTGAAACCCATGTGTCTCTGGAGATGTTTGACGATAGTAGGCAAAACAGGTACGTGAGTGTACAGTTCGATTTGACCTGGACAGTCGAAAATCAAATACTCGTCTTCAAATTCGCCAAGTTCTTCTTCCAGCCAGTCCATGTTTTGCAGCAGGAATTCAAAACAGTACATCAGGCCTCCATTGGGCCCCAGTTCCATCTCCTCCATGACGTCATTCAGCGAAATGAGATCGCGAATGTCCACCGTGAATTCGTACTCGTTTGGTTCAGCAGCAGGGTCCAGATTCACGATATGGGCTCGTCGACCAATGGACTGGATGTGGGTGATGAGGGCGTTGCAAAAAGTCGATTTTCCGACTCCAGCAGGGCCCAAAACGAGAATTCCTACTCGGGACATGTTGGATGTGATAGGGTAAGTGTTTGTGTGTGTTTTAGGACGTTTTTATTGCCCTGTTTTTGGTTGTGTTTTGGTCCTGATGTTTTATCCTGCAATTGAATCCGCCTCAGCAATAAT
Organism: Yarrowia sp. E02; assembly: GCA_017639365.1. Taxonomy (NCBI): domain Eukaryota; kingdom Fungi; phylum Ascomycota; class Dipodascomycetes; order Dipodascales; genus Yarrowia; species Yarrowia sp. E02. The sequence goes on along the minus strand of JAAQQX010000007.1, from coordinate 426,186 downwards.
TTTATCAGCATGCTCGAAATATGCACGACGAGGTGCGAGCAAAGCCTAATTTGAGGGCGGATGGAAAGGTTGTGGGTTCGAGCCGGGAGGGGGAAGTAAACACGGAGTAAGAGGTTAATGGTAAAAGAAGGGTGAGATGGGTGAAGTTCAGTTACTGGTATCGGTAAGTAGATGGCTAATTTTTTGAGGTGTTTCTGGGGTACATATTGTATTGTTGGTGTATGTTCAGACTGGAGTACTGTACCGTAGGGTGTGAATGATACGATTAAACTCTAAGAAATATCTTATCTTAATTGAACTACATTTACGACTTTACTTTCTCCAAAAGTTATGATTCTGGCAAATATTGTATGATAGGTGTGCAATTTTAGTGAATATTTGTTGGAACCACGGGTACACACTACAGAGTTTTCCTCTCCTATAATCCGTGCCTTGTCCGTAATGTCATATTTGCACCCCTAGCGGAATTGTTTCTCAACAAAACCCCAACTGGAGCCCAAGTAAATAATTTTTAGCTATGATCTGGAATCAAGATGTGGTCAAATGGCTGGTGATACGTCGAATTCGACAAGAATGCGAGCTGCGAATTTTATTAAAGGCATTAATCGAGTCTTAGGAATCTCACCTCTTGAAATAGCCTGGTTAAGTCGGCAAGAAAGTACTTTTCTACAAAATCTAGAACAGTTGTGTGAACTGTAGGAATACAAGGGAAGGATGTAGGGAGAAGATGTGGGTATCATTAGAATCTTCTAGTGACCAGAGACGACTCAGACCTGTCTCCGCTGCGGTGTACATATTTTTGACGGAATTAGGGACAATCAGCGTATTGTACGTATTGAGGGCCGTGGCGAACAAGTGACAAATTGCTCAATCCAAGAGTTAAAGGAAACTATATGAATTGTCAGACCTCAAGGAGAAAGATAATCAACTCGCCGTGGCAGTGTCAGTATTTCCGGTGGAGTTACAGGGTATTGTGTGTCGATGTAGAGTTCGGGGACGAAGCGTAAATACGGGTTGCGAAGTGATAATTGAGGGCTTCTTGGTACCATTAGAGGCAGGTAACTCTGGAGATTACGCTGGTCTCCTTCTCCTAGTGATTCAAGTATTTCTCAGAAAGTTATACGCATATAATTATTGACACTAAAGTTCATGTTTTCATTATATAGCATAGAAGGGTACCGCAAAACAGACATGATACGTATCATTAGAACCGCCTTGGATGAACGATCATCCTGGTTGAGTCGCTATATATATGTGATTACTTTTGATGATGTTGGAGCACGTCTGTTAGTGTGGACGAGTGCAGTGGTCAGGGCTAAAAGTAAAATAGAAGATGGTGGGCTCAATTTTGATAGGACCATTATAATCATGTGGGTGTCCTGAACAATATGATCAAGTTTACGCGTCAATGTGAGGATTTTTGGTCTAGTTGGGCGCAGTTCTAAGTTGTGTTCTACCCAGACCAACACTGAGAATATTCTCTGTAATCATGAGTTTCATCTACTGAGACTTGAACGTATTGTTACGATCTTAGCCTTTATTTGATATTTTAATGTTGGTCTTTATCAACTTGCCTTAATAGGTTCACCCTCCTCTCTCCTTATGGCTACAAGACCATTACGGAGTCTACATCTCCATAATTGCATTATCTACAATGCAACATGTGTATATATCGTTATCATACGAATCAGAGCGGCATTTAGAATCTAATTATCCACCTTTTATTACCAGCTGTCATAGTAACATAGCTTCAAAAGTGCACTTTCAGGTAGAGCACTCTTGGACACTATAAGACTATCCTAGGCTACAGTACTCAAAACTGTTCAAGACATACTCTCAGGCAAACAGTCGAACCCCATAGTCATGAAAATCCAAGACTCTTGTAATAGCTCATATTCGTTTTTCAAATGTATCAAATTTATCCTGAACCTCTTAACGAGTTGTCAGTAAGAACCTACACGTAACTAGTTTGATGATCAATCTACGAACTAGAGTGAGAATATTACAATGAATACAAATACTCCCGATAATACGAGCCCATAACGGCACTCGTTTACTCCCTCTTTCTTAATAGATAAATTACTGTGTATGTACAACCTTGATGGATGCATCAACCGGTTTGAGAAAAGAAGTAAGGGTCAGCGTGTGTGAACGAGTAACGATAACGAGTGAACGTGCACAGCTGACGTAGAAACTGACAAAGAAATCATCCAGTGGTTTCTTTGAAAAGATTATGAGTTTTGCGAAACGGAAATCATACTGAGAAAATGTCTCCGGAAAAAACAGTGAAATGACAAATCACTGCGTGATTTCTCATTCCACTAACAACAACAATCCTCTCCCTTGGGATCCTCAATCTGGGCAACCTGACAAGTTCGGGCCACGTTGTTAAAGAAAATCTCTCCGAAAGCAAGACCCAGACAAATGGCAAAGAAATACACCAGAACATAAGACATGGCAGACAACATGAGAGCGTATCCAATCATGTAGTAGGTAAAAGCGACAGTCACCCGGATAATATCTCGAACGGGGTTGATGTTGGCGAAAAAGCCCGAAAGTCCAGTTCGAGCAGGAACGCCAGACTCCTTGATTTTTTCCCGGTCAGCCTGGGCCCACTTGGCCTCCATGGTCTGTCTCAAAAGAGCAATTCCTCGGTGGAACATACCGGTGAAAAACAGAGCGCAAAAAATAGCAAAACACTTGCCTCCAGTAGAAGCAGTCATGGTCTTGAAAAGAACAGGATAGTCTCTCCAGGCAGTAGTCAGCCACATGTTCATACCCATATGACCTCCATCTCCGTGATCCATACCGCCCATAGAGTGGTCCATGGTAGAATGGTCCATGGTAGAGTGATCCATGGTAGAATGGTCCATAGTAGAATGATCCATACCAGTAGCCATAGCGTGCATGGCAGTAGAGACTGCTGAAGAGAGCAGAGAAGTGGCCATAGAAGCCATATCGTGGCCGGAGTGGTCCATAGTAGCGTGGTTAGAGTGGTCCATGGTTGTTTGTCTTGTTTTTGGGCATCTTTACGGACCCTCCAAGAGTTATATATACCTGTTTGAGGTTTCCATATCTGCTCGAAATTTGCTCGTCAGATGCAGGTGTCGTGCAGGCTGTGAAGTTTGAGAAAATGTGGAAAATAAATGTAGACAGAATAAAAGTGAGAAAAATGCGAAAAAAGGAGGAAATCGCGTAAAACATACAGTCACGTGATCCAACTAGACACGTGATTAATCCCTTTTGTCTACAAGTACAATAATACCACATCTATCTCCTTTGAAACACATCCTCTCCCATCCCTCCTAAGTTAAAGTCGTACTTTTTAGCTGCACAACCTTATTCATCTTTAACTGAAAACGATATCGTATGTCATCTCATAGACTACATACTCTACAGTGTACTCCTAACTCACAAGACAAGACAGCTCTTAGTCTCCTCCCTTCCAGCTATATTATTCCACATAATATCCTCCACTCCCACATCCCTAACCCTCAAATACCATCGTCCGAAACGGGAAACGGAAAAATTGGACGCAAAAAAACACCCCAGATTCGGAGCTCTGCAGCCAGCATGTGCACTTGAGCAAATAGGGGGTAAGTGATTGGGTAAGTTGGTTCTTGGCTCTGGAGGAGAGGAAGTATTTGGTCACGTGAATTGGAGAGGAGTCACGTGACATTCATGGTATTCACGTGACCTGGTTATATATTCTACCCCAACTCTTCTATCTCTAGCTTAGATCCATCACCTAATGCACGAGCTCGTATTTCAGGAGCCTTTTTGGAACTTTTTTATTTTTCCCTTTTCGATTTTTATTTTCCGATTAGTGAGCATTTTTAGAGGCCTCATACGCGCCACAAGCCGCACGCCGCACACTGCACCACGTATGCGTCTCGTATCGGATGTGGCTGGTCCGTGGCTGGTGACGGATGTAGATGAGCACATATTGAGCAGGAGGAAAGGAATATTAGTAAGCATTTTGGGGTGGAGGTCTAGAGTGTTCTTTTGGACTTGTTTCAGGTGTGACTTTCTAAGTTGAAGGCGTTCATTTTCTTACGTCATCTGGGATAAGGGTTAGAATCAAGTAAAGAGTCGATTGATTTACTATGTGTGGAATATAAACGCGTGTTGTGAAACATTTTGTATTGCTTTTGAGGTGATATTAGCTGGTAATATATGTCATCTATGGATTGTTTCATCCTCTGTTTCTGCTGTTGAATAAAGCCATACTAGAACAGCAGAAGTGTTTACGTTTGGAAGTTGGTCAAAAATGAACGATCTTTTGTCAGGAGCTAACATGAGAGAGCATATTGGTATGAAGCCTTACCTGAGTGTCTGCGAATAGGTGGTAAAGTTTCCGTTGTTTTTAGGGGGTATAGACAACATGCCTAATATATAGAACTGGGTGGATGATACCCAAAAGTGTGTAAAAAGCAGTAGGAGGGCCATGGAAGGTATCATTGGATTTGCCCAATGACGGAGAGTACTCAGGTTACGTTATCTTGTTGATGTGGATATCTTGGGGTACGTTGGAAGCAGTTTTGTGTACAGCAGAGTATGAATGTTTCGGTTTTATAGGGGTTATAACTACGTCAGAAGGCAAATGGATGGTTTCGGATGATTTATCCATTGTCTGGGAACACCATGGTCCCCTTCGCTAGATGATATCGTTATTTCTGAAGAAAATTGAGCCACTTCTGTAGTCGAGTGTAATTCCGGGTATGGGGGCTAAAAGTGAGAATAAGGTAGATTGAGGGATATAGTTGGGACCAAATGAATCGTTGAAGAGTAAAGATTGCACTGCTCGAGTTGTTGTTTACATGGGATCAATTTTTCTCAGATTAAGGAGAGTTCTGTAATAGGTCAGGAATTTGAGCCTAGCTGTAAAACTTACTGAAGAGGTAATAGAAGAGAGGTTCCTAGGGTATATGAATCTAATGATACCTGCAAATACAATTTTTAAAGGACCGAAGTTGTGAATGTATTTTTGGAGGAGTTGAGGGGAGTTGTATCTCCAGCTAAAATCGGTGTGTTGGTGTAGAAAGGGTTATAAAGGAGGTATAAGGGGGTTAATCGGTAGTAGAGGGACGTCTGGATCCGAGTATTACATTAGTTCAGTCAAGCTAATCGTACAGGTATTTCTGGGAGAGCTAGACTCAGTTTTCAAAACAAGTGTATCAGCGAAGGTAGTTACCAAAAGCGTAAGGATGTATTAGAAAGGGTATGAAAGGTATTCTTTGAGTCGCCTTGCTCCTTGGATCTTGTTTATTAAGTCCCCATCGCGATGGAAGTAGTTTTTGTGGAGTTGGGGCGAGATCTGTGGTCTAACAGTCATGCGGTTCTAGGGGCTAAAGGCGAGAAAAGGAAGATGGAGAGTAATACAGGGTATCATTTGAACCTCCTGGGACATGCAAATACATGAGTAAAGTCTTCATACTGTGGAGTTACTTTAGGCAAAGTTAAGGGCAGTTCTGTGGGAAGTGGAAATAACTGTTTTGGCCATACCGAAAGGTATGACATAGTAGTAAAGATAAACAAAGGGCTATCTGCATATCCCAGTTACCTGTAATCTGATGGTCTAGCCTCCATCTTAATGCGGGTATTATTGAGGAAGTTAGGGTAACAATTGATCTCTCCTCATTTTGGAGTGTCTTTCAAAATCGTATTGAGAAGTTCAAGAAGAAATACAAGGAGGAAAATAACGAGCTCCAAGAGATATTCGAGGTAATGGGAGAGATCATCCTACTCGCTGTTATGTGGCATGTATCTTTGAGCGAGTTGGATGCACTTGTATAGACATGTTGGAGTGGAGGTATCGGCATAAAAAGAGGTTGGGGTAGTCTGGAAGACTTTGGTGCTACCATCATAATGTCTTAGCTCGTAGAAACAATATTGTCAAGTCTCCATATCGCTGGGACTCGTTTTGGTGAAGTTGGAGACTTTTATATATAAGGCGTAGGAGATAAACATGGGAGGGAGTAGGATGGGAGAGTAAATGGTGGTATTAGAACAAGATATAAACGCAACGGTCAAGTGCCCTACAGTACTTAATTTAAGCATTTTCAAACTATTTGGGGGCAGTATGTGTTTGGGTAATTTCAGGGCTGGAAGTTTTAAGTGGTGTAGAAGTGGTGAGTGCGTAGTGTATGGGACCAGTAGACTCTACTTTGACAGCGGAACACAATGGACCAGTCTGATTGTCTATATAACTATTTCTGAGGGAGTTACGGGCACCTGCATGAAATGATTAAGTCGAAAATGTCGGGACTAAATGATGATAGGAAGTAGTATGGAAGATGAGGGTGGTGCCATAGGAATTTTCCTGGCCCGTGGAACGCAATGATCAAGTTGCCCTTGTCGTTTGAGTGTTTTCAGTGAAGCTGAGTTCCATTGTAAGAAAAAGTAGAATTGGGAAGGTCAGTACTGTAGTAAAAGAGGAACGAAAGAGGTGGTGTATGCTTTGCGGGTATCAAAACAATCGTCTGAGTCTGGGGGATACGTTGGTCAAGTCGTCTTGATATATATTGATATTTTTGAGGAGGTTACAGCGAGTTGTGTGGTACTTGTATACTAGAATAGACTCGTTAAAAAGAGTCAGTGAACAACTGGTAAAGGAGACTATACGGAAGCCACGACAGTTTACCTGAATGGGAAAACTAGTCAAGTCTCCCATTTTATATTGGTATTTCTGAGAGATAGAGAGGCAGTTTTACAAATAAGGAAAAATGAGGTCGCCGTGTAAAAAGTGGGAATGACGTACGGAGGTGACTTCGCTGGTATCAAAAGAGTCATAGGACTTGGGATAATTCCTTTTCCAGGTCCCCGTAGATATTCAGTTAAAACTGAGGAGTTTTGGGACAGTTCTGCTTTCGAGCTTCTGTATCAGTGAGTGAAAGTGATCTCATAATGACCGGAGAGCTTTATATTGATAGTAGAGATTGACAGGTAAGAGTCTGAGCCTGGGGAAATTGTAGCAGTATGCTGTTAGAACATTTTTTTTTCAGCAACATTACTTCTAGCTATCAGATCAATATAGTTCTATTATAATCATTATTAAATACTAATTATCAGTAATCTGTGAAATTAGGTGCCAAGGTGGGACAACCCACTTCCAGTTGTTAGCCCAATTCGTTACTGCGGTTACGCAGTGTAGCACGTGAGCGCCAACACTATGTTACACAAACGCAATCCCAGATTATATAGTTAGCCCCAAGTATCGTACTTAGTTAATTCATCATCTCAGATTCTTTCGTTATTCGTCTGCTTGTCGTCTATCAAGTTCAGCCGCCGTACAAGAGACCACCGCTGCTACAGTGAACAAGTAGCAGAGCTACGGAGAGAACTGACACAGCTGTTTTCTTCGCTCACATCCGATTTCTCTCTTCGCTTTCTTCTCTCTCTTGTCTCTTACGTTCTCGTTTCTGACTACAGTACGCCCCTTCTACTTTCCTTTGTGGCCAGAAACCTAAGTTACCCACACTGTCACTTTTTCGTGTGGCTAACAGCACAACATATCCACTGCCAGACACCAACTAACCATGTTGCCCCTCGAGCTGCTGTTTCACGTGTGTGATCATCTAGATCCTGTTGATATCATCTCCCTCAGCTCTATCAACGTTTCCACTAGGGCTGCTCTCTTGCCACTGCGTAAGTTCTGCTTACAAGTGCCTTACTATCGTCTTGAATTCAGCGAGTGGGATTCGTGGCAGGAAGCTGCTTCGCATTTCAACTCTGAACCAGATCTCAGTCTGTTTGAACATGCCACTTTGCCAAAACATGAGAACAAGCTGTTGCCACGAGACTTTCGAGCCTTACAGGGCTCTATCAAGACATACGGTTGGAGCTTTTGCGATCATGGGCTGGTGTTTGGATCTGAAGTTTTGAACCTGAGGGAGGATGACTCACCATTTGTAATATTTATTCTACCCCCTGAGGCGTACCCATTCACACGACACGAAGACGAAACGGGAGAATACGTGGAGGCTGAAATGGCAACAGAAAACTGCACAGCGAAGATAACAGTCACCGAAGGTGTGGCTAGACTTCATATCCAGTACCGGGATGGATCTCAGCAACAACATTATCTAGAACCCTGTCATAGGTTCATTCTTCTCGTGGTAGACAATGTGACTTTCTTTTCAAGACTAGACGAGCACAATTTGTCTTCCTATTATGTTCTCAAAGGAGGGAATCCCATTCTTATTGGAGACAGCGCTCCCCTCATAAGTGCAGAATGTAGCTTTTATTACAATGGCCGTCTTTTTGCCATATACATTAACGAGGAGAAGGACGTCCAGGTTGTCCCGCATGAGTCTGACTTTCGAGAAGAACCGTTTTCTGCACCGTCTATGATGATATGTCAAGATGAGCGTGTTACCCCCGATACGGTCTGGCTTATATATACAACAATTTTCTCTACCACGTTGTTGACCTCCAGACTAGACAAGTGTATGAAGTCCAGGAAAAAGATAGGGTATCTATTGTGGGTGTGTCAGCGGGACAGTTGGGGATTTGGTCTTACACCAGGGAGTATCTGGAAGACAAAATCCGAAATCAACATCATCTAGAAGAAAATACCTGGGGACTAATTATTTTCATTTCTGAGTCAATATTGAACGACCTACTGTGGAGATACCTAGAGAAAGTAGATGAAGCATTCGAAAGGGCCAGACGGTGGCATGCCATGCAGTAACAAGCGATTAATATTACATTCATTCTTTTTGCTCATCCATCATAGCTTCATTACATTCTAAAAGGTGAATATATTTCCTTAGAATAAAAAAAACATTAAAAAAAATATTCTGTACTGTAGGGATGCTTGAGTGGATTCGTTGGAATCGCCAGCAATCAGGGATCATGTTGATCAAGGCTCCATCACAATGCCCATATTTTTGGCGAAATTAAAGGAATTTCTGAAAATTGTGAAAAGAGGAATTCGGTTTAAAAGTGCTTAGAGATAGTAGATAGTTAATGGGCAGTAAAGGTACATTCTACTGTGTCTAAGCGGGCCTATGGTCTACTATCTATAGCAAAGAGAGTAATTCTGGAGGAGAAGTGCCATTTAGTGATATGGATGGAAGAAGACATTGCCGTTAAAAGTGGTCAAAAGTGTGAGGTAGGGGTGGTCAACTGCAATACCCTTTTTCCTCACTCCTAATAACAGCACTGGTCACATCGCTACAAACCAGGAGAATTTCTGGCAACGTTGAGAGCAGTTCACAGGATCGATTTTTCTTAGTTAGCTCACTAGTTGGGAATAGTTAGACAAAAGTTCTGCTGGGGGTACATATCTCGTGGTACCCGATATGCTAGAAAAGTCTTAATCAACTTATAAGATATGCGGTAGAGCTATTCTAAACAAATACCTACCCAAACGACTTTGGTGTCATACAATATCTTGTTCTATCTGTATTTCAAGGCATATTCGTGAGTATCACTTGTTGGGACTTTGTTGGAGTTTACTTTAGACTTGGGAGCTTATCATAACATTCAACTATTCCCAAAAAACTGATAATGTAAGGAATATCAAGTTCCATAAAAGGAAGATCAAATATTCCTCCAACAACAACTACCGGTACAATACTCCAATACCTACATCCCTCAGTGTTCTCAAAATAAATGGTATTAGTCTATGTGTTTTGTTAATGAATAATTATCTAAGCTTTCTGGGCCTTGGACTTCTTGGGCACTCGGAAGTAGTAGTAAAGAGCAAAGGCGGCGAAAATGTTGAAAACGGGATAGGCCCAGAGAATACCCCAGTTTCGCCATCGCTGGGTGTATGAGATATCAACGGAGGCCAAAAACTGGTCGGAGGACTGCATGGGGCAGTACTCACAGTGGGTGGTGGTAGAGCTGACAAGGTAGCCAGCAGCGTCTCCAAGAGCAGAAATGAAGCCATCCATGTACTCGCCACAAGACTGGCCGGGAACAGCAGGGAACTTGACAAGCTCATGGGGAGAACAGGTGACAGGAGCTCGTCCCATACCAGTGGCCATCATACCTCCAACAAAGTAGGTGAGAGGAGAGACTCGGTACATGAAGATCCAGAAGCCAGGCATCTGCTCCTTGGTGGCCAAAACACCACAGAAGAGCAGCATCAGAGTGAAGAGCAGGGTTCCAATCTGGGCAGCAGTGTCCTTGTTGTCAATTCCGGCAATCAGCATGTGAGCAAAAGTGGAGTTGTACAGGAAGAGCAGCAGAACGTAGAGGAAAAAGAGTCCTCCTCGCTCGTGAACAGAGTCATTGTACTCAGCGGTCCACTGGAATCCAACGGGGTAGTAGAAACAGAAGAAGACAATGACACCCATGAAGAACTGCCAGATGAGCTCGACAACCATGTTGGAACCCATAAACACCTGCCACGAGTAAGTCTTGGAGGATCGCTCTCGAGCCTCGTACAACTCTCGCATCTTGTCAAACTGGGGAATAATCTGCTCAACAACAGTGTTGAAAATGAGGAAGAGCATGAAGAAGGAAAACATCTTGTTCTGAAGACCCTGCATGTCATTGGGAGCCTTGAAGAAGGAGAAACCAATGAAAATGGCAGAGGCAGCACACAGGAAGACCTTGGACCAGAGATAAGAGGGAGTTCGCCACAGAGCCTGGAACTGACGCTTGGAAACAATCTTGAACTGGGTCCACTGACTCACAGCAAACTGGTCGGTATCGGAGTAACCGGTAGAATCTCGCTCGGTGGAGTTGGTCTGGACTCGCTCCACGTTCTGGGCCATCTCATCAAGCTCCTCTCGCTTGGCAGCTCGCTCAGGAGACTCGGCCCAAACAACAGGCCAGTCTCGCTTGGCAGTAGAACCAGGAGCAGCTCCAATCACCTCCAGCATCCACTCGGCGGGGTTACCCTGCTTGGGGCAAGGATCGGCGCCGTTTCGCTCAAAGTACTCGGTCAGAATAGAAGACTGGGGACCAATATCGCCGTAGTAGACAGTCTTTCCGCCAGAAGCAAGGAAAAGAAGACGATCAAACTCCTGGAACAGAATAGCAGAGGGCTGGTGAATGGTACACAGAATGGCCTGTCCGTTGGCAGCCAGCTTCTTGAGCAGCTTGACAATGGACCAGGCAGTCTGGGAATCAAGACCAGAGGTAGGCTCATCGAGGAACAGCAGCAGCTCGGGCTTGGCAGCAAGCTCAACACCGATAGTGAGACGCTTTCGCTGCTCGACGTTAAGACCTTCACCAGGAACACCAACAACAGCATCAGCATAAGACTCCATCTCCAGAATTCGAATCACCTCATCAACATAAGCAAGCTTCTCAGGGGTAGGAATGCTGGAGGGCTGTCGAAGAAGAGCAGAAAACTCAAGAGACTCTCGAACAGTGGCAGTAGCAGTATGAAGATCCTGCTGCTGGACGTAACCAGTCTTTCGCTGGAAAGATCCATCCCGATGCTCACCGTTGACAAGCATTTCTCCAGTAACAACACCAGTGGACTTTCGGTCAGCAAGAACATCGAGAAGAGTGGTCTTTCCAGCACCAGAAGCACCCATAAGAGCAGTGAGAGTTCCGGGCTTGACAAATCCATCAACGTGGTCCAGAAGACGTCGCTCGCCATCCTTGACCTTGATATCGTAACAAACATCCTTCCACTGGTAGATTCCTCGCTGGGCCTGCAGGTTGATAGAAGTGTTGGAAGACTCGGACTCCTGGGCACCCTTCTCGCCGGCCATGGTGATGCCGGACTCAATGTCGCCGCTCTTCTCCTCCTTTCGCTGCTTCTTGATGTGCTCCTTTCGGAAAACAAGCACCTCTCCCTTGGACTTGGCTCCCTGAATGTACTCGACGGCAAACAGGTAGAAAGCGCCGAAGAAGAGAATGAAACCAAACAGAATACCCATGTTTCGCCACAGATGGGCGTTGTAGTACTCGTAGGCCTGGTTGATGAAAGCATCACCGTTGACGTATCGAAGACCAGGCTCGGCTCCAACAGCAGCACAAGATCGGTAATCCAGACCCACAGACTCGTAGGCACCTCCAGAGGGAACAAAAGTGGAACACTCATAATCTCTGTTTCGGAACTCGTTGACCATGACGGCCTCGAATCCGTAGGCAACGGGATTGAGCCAGTTGATCCATCGAGCCCAGCCGTGCATGTAGGAAATGGGCAGAGAGAAACCGGTGTAAATAACCAGGGCGAGAATGATGATGGAGGCAGGAGCAAGAGCCTGTTCAAGCGTCTTGGTCACGGATCCAATCGTTCGGAAAATCATCGACATGGCCATGGTACACAGCAGAGAGAAGAGGAAGAAGATGAAGAACGGTCCCACTTCTCGTCGCAGGTTGGTCATGAAATAAATGGTCAGGTTGACAGACACCAGAGTGAGGGTCTTGGTGGGGAACGTGGTGATGATAGCAGCTAGAGCGTCAGCAGCAGGATGGTACATGGCGTACCGGTTCTGTTTGTCAACAATAGGTCGCTGTTCGTAAAGAGAGAGAATTTCCAAAATAGAGGCAAAGGCGTTGATCAGAATAGCAAAGAAAAGCAGAGCTCCTCGGGAGAAGAAAGAATCAGTGGTTTCGGGCATGTTGTAGAACATTGACGACAGAACAAGAGCCATAACAAAGTTACCGAAAACAGTAGCGATGTCAGTAGACATGTCTCCCTTGATTCGCAGGAAGCCTCGCCACAGACACAGACGGGTCTGCATGGGCCACGAGATTGTGTAGGGAGACTGCACTCGGGTGTGCTTAGCCTGGGCGTCCTTCTTGAGACCCATGAAGTTGTCCAGAGCAGGTCCTCCAACCACAAACTCGCTGTTGAACTCGTCAATCTCCTGGAGCAGGGTAGTATGAGCCTGGGACTCGAGCCAGCACTTTTCAAAGTCGTCGGGAGTTCGGGGAACTCGAGACTCCCATCCAGGTCGAATGATTCGCTCAATGGGGTTGGTGAGAGACGTCAGGAAGTCTCCAGTGGTCTGTCGATCAGCACAGTCGAAACCAAGGTCCAAAAAGAACTGCTTGGCCTCGGTGGTCTTGCCAAAGTAGATCTGTCGGCCCTCGTAGAGAACACAGACCTTGTCGAACATGTCGTAGGCCTCCTGGGAAGCCTGGTAGAGAGACACAAACATGGACGAGTCGGTCATCTCGGCAGACAGACGCAGAGATCGAATGAACTCGGTGGCGTTGGCAGCATCCAGACCTCGAGTACTGTTATCCCAGCACTGAAGAGGAGCTCCACAGACGACAGACTCGGCGATGGAAACTCGCTTTCGCTCTCCTCCAGAAACACCTCGCACAAAGTCGTTTCCGACCTTGGTGTCCATGGTATGGGTGAGACCCAGCATGGCCATGGACACGTCTCGCACGTGGGTAGCGTGCTGTTCTCGCGAAACTCCCTCCAGACGGTTCTGAGGAGTTCGGGCCAGAGCAGCGAACAGCAGAGTGTCTCCAACAGTCAGATGGGGGAAATGCACATCGACCTCGGCGTTGTAGACAATCTCGCCACGAGCGTTCTTTTGCATCACATCTCGGGGGACACCTGCGTTAGTATGAAAAAGGAGCTACAAAAGAACATGGAAGATATGTAAGGAGCAGTATGAAGTGGAAGCATTATGATCGAGTGACATTAGCATTCACAGTGTGATATGCCAGAGTCAGATTCACAGTGGAATGTAAACCAGACTCAAATGCACTCGATCGAACTCATGTTGTAACTGGAGACACTCACCATGTTGCAAGTCATCACAATGTCAAGTTAAACTCAACCGATGTAATGCATTGAACATGAGAGGTAAAAGTCAGATGATAGCAGGAGTTGGACTGGTGAGAAGTAGAAACTAGTCAGCAGATGCCAACTAAAAATCGAATCGTCGAGCAATCAATTGCCATAGCAACCTCCCAATACCATCTCCCAATCACCTGAGTTTGTCTCCGAGTCAACTTCAATGTCCATCACCTTACTCCATCACCTTACTCTTCTCACAAGGTTTGCTCGGATCGAGAAACAAAGGTGAGAACAGACAACATAATGAACGTCAGTCTAAGACAACTCAGCCTCACAGATATTAAAAAAATCTGTTGTAATCAACCAGCTTCACCGCTGGCTGTGCGGTACTCACCCTGATAATTCCATTCACTCTTCTCGCCCAAGTGAAACCCATACGTCTCACAAGCAACACTCTTCAGGAAAGTGGTGCAACCAGATCCAGGTCGTCCGAGAACAACACAAGTCTCGCCAGCTCTCACCAGTCCGTCAAAGTGTCTCAGAATCTGCACCTCAGACCCCTTGTTGCCTCCCAACGCCTTTTTGATCATGGGCCCAATGGCCAGCACAGAGTTGGTAAAGGTCTTCTGGTAGTCGTTTCCACCTCCGTAGCCAAAGGCACTGAGGTTCTTGAACGACACACCTGCGGAAATGGACCGGTTGTTGCCAAACCGCTCCTTGAGACCCAGAATGGTCTTGATCCACTTTCGAGAGTTGAACTCCTTGGACAGAGGATCCATCTCGGGATCAGTTGTGTCCAGGAAGGGGTTCACATTGAGGTTGGGCTGCACGGTGGTGGTTCTTCGCAGCTCGTCAGCCTCCTCTTCAGAATCAGTTTCAGCTCGCCGGTTCTGGTACATGGACTCGGCGATAGACCGCACCTCGGCGTCGATGGTCTTGTCCAGTCCCGTGTAGTCAGGCGGAGTACTTTCCATATTTTGTGTGTTTTGACTGTGTGTGATTTTCTACTTTCCAGGATCACCTCTTTTATATATCTTTTTATCTTGTGATGACTGCCATGTGCAGGGCAGGAGTTTAAGCATGCTAAGGTTTGCAAAAGGGTGGATATATCTGGAGATTGGCGCAACGGAATGTGATAAAAAGTACATAGAATTGTAGCTCTTGACGGTTACATTCTACTGTCAACTTTTCTCGTCTTTATACCTACTATTCCTCCAGATATATCCATGTTCCTGAATCCCCAGATCAAACGGTTAAAAGCCGTACATCTAACAAAGTTAATTTTCTTGTCGTCTGGGTGCGGATCGGAACTGTTTTTTTCGGCTCGGCCGGCTCCGTGAAAAAACACTTCCGATCCGAACTGCACTCAAAGGTGGCTCATACTAGTTTGATGGAAGGGGTGTTGAGTCCGGAACAGGTTATGCTCCGATAAGTCTCATCCGACTTTTTTTTTCTCTCAAAGTCGATGTTTCTACTTGGAAAAACTCGTACCCCCCCCTTGGTTTTCAGCAGAATCACGTTGTGTGAATCAAAACAATGCATCGATGACTAACCTGTAAAATGGAACTTTTGGTCAACGAAAAAGCACGTAAAAAAGTCCCAAAAAATACCAAAAAAATGACACAAACGCCAAATCATCGCCACCAATACGGGGTGGAGCCCAAAATAAAGATCCGTCTAAAATCCGGCTAGATCCCACTAGTCGAAACTCTGCAGTCGTATACATCGTTCACTTGCATGACAGGTTGCGATGTGCAGGAGCAGGCTGAAAGTGGATATGCAGGCCTGCAGAGAATGGGGCGTGCGTCAAGTGCGGAAAAGTGCGGATGTGGTGGGGTATGTTTAGGGAAGTAAGTTTTGTTGACTTGTGTGAGTTAGTTGAGGGTTTAGTGGGTTACTACTTAACCAAGAAGGTTGGTCAATTAAAGTATGAGTAACGTCCGAGTAATATAAAGTATACTCAACAAAACAGGGGTCTAGAGGGTCAGTCTAAAACACTCAATATCGATCCTAACGATTCAAAAACTGCTCTATAACACTCCAACCACCCCCTCAAACCCCTCTATCCACTTGCTTCCCCTCTTAGCCTCCTCAGCCACCCAATAAATCGATCTTATCTTTCTCTGTATCGCCACTCCACTAACTCTATCCGGTGTGCTCAGGTGAACAAGTAGCAATGAATCGATTGCAATGAAGCAACTAAAGAAAACTGCTGTGAACTTGAAGATTGTAACTACTGTGAAATCACGTGGTCTTCGTGTATACGTGACCAAATCGAATCAAAAACTACCCCCATTTCTTTCTTTTCCTCTTTTCCTAGTTTTTTTTTTTTTTTTTTTTTTTTTCCTCTAATTTTTCTCCTTTTCTCCACTTTTTCTCCTTTTTTCCCAATTTGCTTTTTCTCGTCTAAATTCGCCTCCTCCCTGAAACTCTGTCGATCGCATCAAGAGGCTGTGGAGACGATCAGCAAGTGTGAGAATCATGAAAAATAATTTATTTGTTTTTTTTTTTTATCTTGCGACACAAACGCGACGAGAATACGACGCCAGAAATTCTCTTTTGCCACCTTAGTCACAGTCTTTGAGCACCATTGTTAGGTTCTCTTAGTGCGATTTTGCATTGTTTCGATTTAAGAATATATTGGTTTTATTGTGTTTTAAGGTCCATATAACTTGGTGAATAATGTTCCAATTGGAATTCTGGAAGTTGCAATCGACTCGTAGAAACCGGCTGATTCGATTGGTATCATTTTCTACGATATTTCTCTTTTTTGTTCACCTTTTTCGACACACCCACTCACCCCTAGTGCGGCTGAGTTAGACTCAAACTCTGAAATACGACATGTCCGTTGACGAAGGACTTAACATCAGCAAGCGGACTTGGCAACAAAGTTCCGCAGAGATGAGAAGAGAGTTGAGGGGTGAATACGATATTGCCACTGGAAGAATTTCACTTGAAAAATTAAAAAAAAGAAACTTGTCTTGGATGTGGTGTTAGTCTGGGATGGTGTTCATTTCTAGATCTTGTCATTTTGTAGGTCTGACATGTTTTAGCCAAGGTAACAAAACGTCAACTAGACTCCCAACAGGCAAGATAGAGCAATAGGAACCTTGGAGGATGAAGAGAGGAGAGAAAGAGAAAAAAAGGAAAAAGGTGGGGAAAATGATTCCAAGCATATAACTCAAGACAGCTGCTAGTATTTGTACTTTGAGAGATTCTGTTCTCAATGTCTCTCATAAGGAACTTATACAGTGCTTACAGTTTTATTGATACAGAACATAGTATCTCAAACTCAGGTGATTGAGATATGTAGCCTGTATCTGGGCTGAAATTGGTCAGTATTGAAGTTCTCATTGAGGCTCTTTCTTCTTGTTACTCTACGATACTTGTACTGGTATATACTTTTACTGGTAACAGTGTGGACAGTGATGTGTGAAGGAACCAGAGGAGGGAAAGAACCAGAATTCGTTAAAGAGAATTCCACAGGCGTTACATTGTTCACCAGTGGCCCCGAATATATCAGACACGTGATCCAAACTCCAGAGTCATTTCTGGTTGAGCTTCAGGATGTCAAATTGGGAGGCCTAAATCCGATGGGTATACTTGTAGGGTGAAAACGTTGAAGTTTTTGTTTTTGGAGTTGAGAGCACAAAAGTCGAATGGTGACCACGGCGAGTGGGAGCAGTCAATCTCAGTCTCATTAATTAGAAATACATAGTTGTACAAGTACTTGTGTTGTTCCTGCACTTGTACTTGCATTTCTACAATTTTCCGTTTTCTATCATATCGGTGGAGGACTCAGGAACACCAAAAGAGCTTCAATTGCATGCAACTAAGTGATGTATCTCCTCTACTGTTGTGTTAATAAGTTTTCACTTGATCCAGAACGATTTTATTCTTGAATGAGAGGTGTAGACAGTGCTTCGTGGACGCTTCATATGGGGTATATTGGTGGGTTGAGAGGGAATAAAGAGTAGAGAAAGCTGTTGGGGCGTTAATTGAGCTGGACAATAGGGACTGGTCAAGTGATTAAAGTCTTTGAAGCGTTTTTGGTTCTTATCCAACTGATATTTTTTGTCTACACCATGCAGTCATGTAGAGATGATGCAGACTCACGGACCCAACTCCTTTAGAAATAACTAGTAAACTTGAACAAACTGTTTCTCGTAGAGAGTGTCTCCTTACACACCATCCAATCTCTCTCTTCTACTTTTATATCCCTTTTACAACAGAATCACTCTTTTTCAACTTTTACAGAACTCGGTCTATTTTCAACAAAAATACCTATACAGCCATGACGACTTCTCCAGAATGTTTTCTGGGCCTGAAATATGTATCAGTACTTTGTCTCCTCCCGCTGTGCCTTTTTACAGCTTTTAACCCCATTTCCCTATTCTCCATGATATCCTTCACTGCACTCAAATCCATCAATGATACTACAATCAGCATAGATCACTAACACAATGCTAACTAATAGCTGATTCCCAAATTACATTAATTCTCTTCTTCCATCTATTACTTTGGAACCGAAAAGATCAGTTTCTACTTTCAGTAAGCGCGGTTACAAGTGTATACGGGTAGAGAACTTGTAGAGAAGGACCTGTAGTCGATTCAAAGACAGGAAATCAGTTAAGGAGCAGTAGGTTCCAAAACCAGTTAGTCTCTCCAGTCTAGATTGTACTTTTCGGGGACTTATAAGGACTCTACTAATGTATGCCAGGTATGTTGGATAGTTGGGGCTAAAATGATAATAAAAGCCTAGGAGACGAAATGAACTTGAAATAGTAACTCTTACGTGTCCATTAAAGACCTCCCAACTTCTACTCTAGGTATAACTAACAAATTCGCAAAGTTATACCCCGATTTATTGTTTATAACTGGAAGATTAATTCGAGGATATCAATACTTTGGAAGCTAGATATAAACGAGGAACTGTTTAGAGGTATTGTGCTGTCCCCAGAGAACCCAATACTCAAGTCCCTGTATCACTGTGGGTTTTTTTTCACGAGTTATCTCAACTCTTGCGTCACGGTATACCTATGTAAACTCCTTCATGTGAAAAAGCAAACAAAGTAATATGAACTAGCGTAACGGAGGGATATGTAGGTAGATGTCGGCCATGTAAAACACCCCTAACTAGTCCCCATGTCCACTCTATCATTATTTGTGAAACTATCTCAGTTCTGGTCTTGTTCCCCATCTGCAAACATGAGGCTAATATGGCAAATAATGCAGTAGACGACAAAGAGGGGAACCTATGAGGAAGATAACTGTCACTAGAGAACGAATTCCAACTCCCCGTGCCAAAATAACCACTACTAGGACGTTTATCCGACATCTTATTTTCTTCATACCAAATGTACAGGTGGTAACTGGTTGAATATCCAGTCACATACCAAGTTCATCCTGTCTCAAATACGTTATAGTCTCTAGATCAGTTTGAGAACAACCCTAGCTCTCTTCTGCAGTGTTCTCTCTATTCAAAATCCTCTTTCTCTAACCATAGTTTCTAACACCAAGTGTTTTTGGAGGTAACTCCTAAAATAATAGTCGCATCACCGTGGCAAGTTAACCAGAATATTACCCTGAGTCAGAGGAGTCTTGTGGTACCCATTTCCCTTCTTCTACCACTACTTTCATCCTTTTGTCCCTGACACTCAATTCTGACAGGAGGCAATGCTCCACACAACTTCTCAAAAAATACCTCCATCGCTAAGGGGATAGAACCAGCATATTCTCTAGACATGTACCGTCCCAACAATACCATCTATATCCCTCTCGTATCCCTTACCCACATTTTATACCCACATCCCTAACTCTACTCAACTACAGAGCTGACGACAACTCCCTCAGAAATACCTAAATAACAACAGGAACTTAACCGATGTATCAATAACTCCCAAGAGGATCTACTGGAACCTCTCGATTCTTCCCCTCCATTATCTACCTAGTTTTACCGTCAAAACACTTCCTGTGGACCCATACGGAAATGAGTCCCCTGCCTTCAAAACTGTCCATATCACCAAACCGTCTTCACAACCGAGCTCTCAAGAGTCAGGCAAATCCAGTAATACCTTCAAACCTCTCCTACTATCTCTTATCGCTCTTTAAACCAAAACATTTCCCTTACAAACCACCTTCTAACACCCCCAAAAGTCCCACAGTCAATTATTACGCGATACCAGTTTCTCTTCTTACTCCTTCCTCTCCTTCCATCCCAAAATTTCCAATTCTTACCAAATTATGTATTTTTCTCAATTTTCTCCAATTTCTCCAATTTCCTCCAATTTCTAACTTTTAAAATTCCCGATAAACCTCCATTTTCCCAAATTATCCATAAAATTTCGTTTATCTCTAAAATAACCCAAAAAGACCTTAATAACCTAAAAAATACACTCTTCCTAAATCTAGCTCTGTTATCTGAAACGGATTTGTCAAGTCACGTGCTCCTTCTTCTCGTTACAGATTGACACCAAAGTCTCACTTCTGAGTCAGCGAGGACGTGTGAGACACGTGTTTGTGTTTTACGTGGCAGGATTTCCAAGACATTGCCCTAACCCGGGTTTCTCCACAGTTATCAGATGACTTAGGGTTGGGGTTGCTGCTGGTCGAGACGGCTGCCAAACTGATCTGGGCAATGGTTATCAAGTCAGGGTTAGGGTAATCGGGTTAGGGCCCATATCTGAATAGATTTCCCCCGAAATACCGCCTTCTTTCCACCAAAAAACACCAGTTTCAGCCTGTTTTATTGTACCAGGTACGGTTCGTATCCGCATAGGTTAGGGTTGGCGGTTTCTCGATCCCCGAATGGGGTAAAGTCTATCACGTGTCGCGCGATTTAGTGCAGAGGTCAGGGGAGGGGCTAGGGTAGGGTAGGGGAAGGGTTGTAGGGTAAGGGTTGGTCTAGGGTTGTACATGTCGTATTTCTACTCCGATTACGTCAGCTTTTAGGACCTGCGTTTGAATTTGCGGCTTGTTCGTTTAGTGGTTCTGAGGTTGAGTAAATCAGTCGAAACCGTATTGAAAAATTAGGTTTTTTGCAGCATTTTGGAAGCGCGGTAAATTCGATTAGTAAGCCATTTTCTGCCCTTTTAAATACCAATATATCTCCATTATCCCCGGTATTATTTCATTTTCGAATTTTGTCACATGTTTATTATCGATAAATGCTTATTTATTACTATCTTTAATTTGCGAAGCGACATTATAGTTTGAGTGATAGTGAGACAGACAAGTAAGTGATGTAATTAATTTTTTCCAATACGCAGCGGTACTACTAGAGTTTTTGTACTGAGTCTGGGTGACACGAGATGTGTCGTGGGGTGACTCTGTGTCAGTTCTGTGTCTGTGTTTGTGTCGTTTATGGAATCCTTATATATTCTTGTATCCCCTATTTCTTCCTCTTACCTCTTGCTGCACACAAAGACGCCATACAGTATACCCCAACTCTATCATGCATCATCTCTACATGACGACGTTTCCTCTCGCACACTCTTGCAAGATAACACAGACACATTCATGAGCGGCTCCAAGGACTGGGCGCAGATCTCGGCTCCCAAGGCGTCGCGCAACCGCAAGCTGTTCCGGTCGATATTCGACCGCAAGGATAAAGACCCCAACGGACACAAAAGCGACGGCAACAAGAGCGACACAAACACAGACGACGAGAGGGAAGGAGAGGGATGGCTGAAGTTGAGGAGAGGAAGAAGCTCGAGAGCGAGCAGTCGGGTCACGTCACGGGCAGGGTCGGCGGTTCCTACGTCTAGAGCCACGTCATCGGTCCGAACAAACACAGACACTCCACACGACATTGCCGGCAAGCTGAGAGACAGTCTGAGCCTCAGTGCCACACCCACAGCGTCGCGGCCTAGCTCCATGCTCATTGCGCCGGAGGAGGTGGTCAGAACTACCCTCATGGAGGACTACCACATTCCGGCCGAAACCATCGACCTCGAAAACATTCGGTTTGTGCTCGGGTCCAAGTTCACACAGGGCGACCCCGCCAAGGCCGTGACGCTCATCGTGGCCTTCCGAAAGGCCGCAGCGGGACTCATGCATCCATACGTGTCCCGCCAAGGCGAATACACCCGGCTGGTTGGTGCGGACAACTGGAACGGCGTGTCGTGCTACTTTGACTCCCTCATGGTGGCCATGTTTGCACGCATGGACAACTTTGAACCCATGCTATACAAGAACTTTGAGTTCGACGAGCGGCGCGAATCGCTGGCCACACTGCTGCGGTTCTACGTCACGCTGCTCCGGCAGGGGTGCTACATCACGACCGACATGACCCACAAGCTCATGGAGTCGCTGATGGAGGCCGAGTGGTGCGACGGCCAGTCGCTGCACCGCCAGCAGGACGTGTCCGAGCTGTTCCAGTTCATCTGCGACAAGATGGACATGCCGCTGTTGACGCTCAAGGTGGACATTGCCCACGGCGGCAAGGAGGTCCGGGAGGACGACCACAAGCTCGTCAACGAGCGCATGCTGCACATTCCGGTCCCCGGCGACGACAGCGACCCGCCCATTCTGCTGGAACAGTGTCTGGAGCAGTACTTTTCAAACTCGGTCAATGTGCGGCGTCAGATTGAGCGGCGCAAGACGCTCGACCAGCTCGATGCCGTGGCGTACAAACGGCAGCGGTCGTACTCCACAAAGTCGAAAAAGTATCATGTGCATGTGGAGACGGTGGAGATGTTGGATGGCGAGGGAGGTAGTCCCAGCACGCTGGCGTCGAGACGGACGTCGGTGAGCTCGGTGGCGGAGGACCGGGACAAGAAGGATCCCAACACGCTGCGTGAGCTGCAGTTTGTGGACCAGAACAGATGGTACCGGTATGACGAGGATAGAGAGGTGGACGGAAGCCGCGAGGGTGACGCTGAGGTCGAAGAGGGCGAAGAGAACACTGAGATCATCTCCGAGGCAACGGCCGACTCTGCCACTGATTACGGCGAGTCTGGCGAATCATCTGCAATCAATTCGCCCCTGCTCCCAGACACTGCATCTGTCTCGACCATGGTCAAGAACCCCCGTGTTACCGAGCTCATGAGAAAGGGCTCCACCGGTGGCCAGTCGACGCGATCCTCGCTGTGGAACGAAAACAGCGAAATCACGCTCCCCGCATGGATGTTTCTGCAGCTGCTGCCGTTCTACTCCAACACAAAGGGCGACACAAACTCGCCCGCGGCAGTATACTTTGCGAAATCCAAGCCTGTGCTCGTAATCTGTCTCAAGCGGTTCTGCTGGACCGAAGCAGGCGTCGCCAAGAAGAACAACCGAACGGTCGTGATCCCCGATACCATTCACTTTCCGTCGTTTGTGGCTGACCAGAACCTTGACTTGGACTACGAGGACAGCGAGGAGGCCATTTCTGACGAGGACTACGAGACGCCCAAGCATCCTGGCGCCTTCAAGCTCGTGCTCGAGTCAGCCGTGTGCCACAGAGGCACGTCTGTCCACTCTGGACACTACATTACGCTTGTTTCCGAGCAGGCGTCCCGGGAGACGGTTGGTGGGGACTACAGCACTGCCGAGCGTGCCACCAAGAGCACCGCTGAGGACGAGTTCGATATCGCTGGCGCTCGGCACCAGTTCCGAACGCGGTCAGGAACCGTGTCGTCCAAGATTTCTACCAGCAACGAGGCCGCGCGACGCCGATGGCTGCGGTTTGACGACTTTCAGCCGTCTGACAAAAAGTTCCAGGAGATTGACTTTGAGGACGCCTTCACGCAGGAGTCGCCGTACCTGCTCTTCTACCGTATGGTTGCTGACGACGAGGAGGACGATCCCAAGTCGGAGTACGTGCAGCCCATTCCAGACTCGCACGAATCTCGGGAGTTTGATACGGACCCCATGAACGCGCACATGCCCCCAGTGACCCATGCTCACAAGCCGTCCATTGGCAACATTGATATGGACAATGGCCGGGGTCTGGGACGTCTGCGAGCGAATTTCGGCATTGGAGGCAATACTGGCAACACGTCTGTTGGTGTGACAGAAGTGTCCTGCGACTCTGACGACAGCTACGACGAGGAGTACGAGACTGTGCGTGTGAACCACGTGACCGAGGGTGTGGGAGGAACAACCATTAATGGGCTGGACACCGAGTCTATTATGGAGCCTGATACCGATGATGGCTCGGCTGTTGTTACCACTGTGGTTGACGATGATTCAATTGATCCCCACGACTCTACCCTTGGAGCTGCTCCCTCGTACGAGTCGCTTCCCTCGTGTGATGTTTCTCCCACAAACACTCGGGCTCCTCCTCTACCCACGGTGTACCCTGCCCATGACTCTTCCGACAATGTGTCTACACGAAGCAATCTGGTACAGGTGCCTCCTCCCCCGATCACGGTCGACTCTCCCGAGTCTCGATTCGGATCCGAGTCCACGGCGTCTTCCATGTCGATACAACCCCTGGACTCCGAGTCGGACGCCGAGACACACCTCAACAAGTCCAAGAGTTACTCGTCGATCATGTCGTTCCTGCGGCGTGAGTCGTACGTGGCTCCAGTGCCCGAGCATGCAGAGTTGCCCAGATCCGGGGCAGCTACTGGTACCGTGACTCCCACGGAGGGCACTTTGACCCCCGGACCTGCGGGAGCTGCCACGTCCAAGAAGCGGTTCTTCCTCAAGAAGCTCGCCTCGCATTCGTCTGAGGACGACGCCGAGCACAAGAAGGAGGACCGCAAGGAGGAGCACCGACGAGACAAGGAGGAGCACCGACGAGACAAGGAGGAGCACCGACGAGAAAAGGAGGAGAAGCGGGAGCAGGAAAAGGCCGAGAAGCGCGAAAAGAAGGAGCGCAAGCGGCAGCAGAAGGAGCTGCAAAAGGAGATGCGTGACAAGGGCAAGGGCAAGGCCAGCGACACTGCGCGGTCGTCTCTGGATGACGAGGACCGCGAGTTTAGACAGTACAGAGACGAAAAGTGTATTGTCAGTTAACCGCGTGATAACCATGGGATAAGGATAAGATAAGATAAGATAACGGATATAGGATGGATGGTAATGCATGTTTAATTTTTTAGTGGAGACACGTAGAAACTATTGGCGTGTCTATGAATCGTAACCGTGAAGGTGGTACTGATAGCTTTTACATATTTCTGCTATTTATTCGGGTCTATCCAGAGATTCTCTGAAAAGCCAGTTCTTTCTCTATACGAAAGAGAATGAATAAGCCAGCCTGTGCTTTAGATGATTGTCAAGGGTTACTTTCTCACAACCTGAATATGGCCTTTATGGACCTCGTGAATCCACCCCTCGATACTCAACCATTTAGTCAGGGCGACCTTGATTTTGGAAAAACCGCCCGACGAATGTGAGCCCAGACCCGTGTTGAGCGTCAGAGGTCGAATGTCTTTTTTGTCCTTGTCCTTCTCCACCTCCCACCAGCTCTCTATCTTGACTTTAGCCACCCGCATGGCTTCAGGAACATACAGTCCGTGCAAGTCTGTGTACCACAGTGTTTCGTTTTGCGGCTCGGTGAGCTTTGCAATTCGTTGCTTGACACTTTGGTTCTTATCCTTGAGTTCTTCGTACGTCTTTTTGAATTCGTGTCGTAGTGCAGGGTCTGTGGTGTTGAGTAGGTTGGTTTTGGCCACATTTTGCAGCTCGTCGTACTGCTGTGACTGCTGAGATAGAGACATAGATGCCTTGACCTTTTCTGTGCTGGCCTTGTCTCCCACTCGAGTGAATTCTGCGGGCTGTTCCTCTGCTTCTGGACTAGCTGTTAGCGACTGTTCAATGCCTTCAACATCAGGAATGATGAGCGAATCCCAGGCTCCAAAGTCTGAGATTTTTTCGGCGATTTGGAACGCCTTTTCTCCGTCTCCTTTGGCGAACAGACACAGCCGCACAATGACGGGCCAGGGGATGGTCTGGAACACGAGCTCGGTGTTTTCAATGACCTCCATGTCTGTTGGGGTAGGAGGGTGGGTCTTTTCCGTGACAACGAGCTCGATAATAGTCCGTTGGGGATCGGTTTTGATCTGTTTCCAGTGGTAGACGCGTTCGACACGCTGGTAGGGCAGTCCGAGGAGCTCCGAAATGTCGGAAATCTCCTGGGCAAAGTTTTTGGGCGGGAAGGCGGGCTTTTTGGCATTGTGGAGGGCAGTGTGGTTTTTTTGGGGCGACTTTTGGCCATTCAGGGGGGCCTTTTTGGGTGATTTTGGGGCTTGGGGAACGGGTTTTTGGGCTGGTTTCTTAGCCTTGGCAGGGGAGATGGTGCCATTGTTGCTGATGACAGTGCCATTGTTGTTGGTGACAGTGCCGTTGTTGGTGCCATTGGTGACACTGTTGCCACCTACCTCCTTCCCCTTATCCTTCTGATGACTCTTGATGAGGGTCTCCAGACGTTTCTCAAAGTCCGTAAGTTCCTCGCCAGCAGACTCTGACTCCATTTCGCCCTCGTCAGCCTCACCTCCCACAATCTCATTGTCGTTATTGTCTTCCTGTTCACAGTCAAAAGTGAGATTGGGGTTGATTCGTCTCAACTGTTGTTCCGCTTCAGCTTCTGTGTCGTATTCGGAACACACGGCAATGACTATCGCCTCGCTGAGACTCGGATACCGTGCACAGAGCCAGTCAATGTCGGGTTCAGACATGTTTCTGTGTTGTGTTGTGTGTGTTGTTGTGTCGTGTGACTTTGTGTCTTTGTGTCAGTAGTATCGTCAGTGGTGTGATGTGGTGATGTGTCAATAGTGACGTTTAATAGAAGAGCTGTTTATGACCAAAAAAACAACTCCAGACCGATACAACCTCAATTGTGTATATCGCAGTCCAATTGAAGCATGTAGAGAGTTAAGAAACAAGGTGATCAGGAAGCCTCATAGAAAAAGAGTCTGCCACACGCTCAAAAAAGGTTGGCTTCGTATGTGTGGACCGACTGCAGTGTGCCTGAATGGAGCACCTAAAAAGGGCAAAAATCAACAGAAAGACTCGGTTGAAAATCAATTGGCATATTACAAGTCACGTGACTCGAATTATTACATTTTTATCCAGATATCTGTGTCCAAACCACCCCAAATATGCCCTTTTCCCGGACAAAAAAATACCACCTTAGCCCCAATCTTAACACTCAACTCCACTGAAAATGTACTAAAAACGAACTTGGAAATAAAGCAAAAATGGATACGGACTAGTTTGCACATGAAACAGAAAATCTGAGGAATTGAATTCATTCGAGATAAGGATGGAGAGTTCTAGGACGTACTGTTCTAGTGGAAATTGAACTGTGGCTGTCACACGCTTTGGCTGGGATTATCTCCAGTGATTAGATCATGCTGAAGTGCAGGTACGAGATTTAGCTGTAATTAAATTCAATTAAAATCAGGAGAAATGACGAAAATCAAGAAAATCACGAAAATCACGAAAATCAAGAAAAACAATTAAAAACAATTAAAAACAATAAAAAACCAGATCCATACCAAACAAACCAGACTTACAGAACCAAATACAGTAACTCATAATCACTTCCAATGTCGTAACTGCACAATTACCCTCTCCTTACACACAGCCTCACGTCCTATACCCCTTTACTTTGTTCCAGCCTCTAACCCAGGCTGTACCCCATTCACCCCCACCTCTCCCACATCCATTCAGGTCGTGTATTCTTCTATATAAATATTCAGTCATCTTGTTTTGTTTTGGTTTCCCTTTTTTCTGTTTTCAAAAACTCAACTCTCAAATCAAACAAAAAGTCCTTCTGATCCTTCTGCCATCGAGTCCTGCATGACTCTCAGGCTGCCCGGGGTTCTCTGATATCGATTTTCTCGTTGTCGGTGTTATTGTCGTTTTCAAAACTCGTCGCCGTAGGGTTCTAATTGTATACCACTGGTGTGGGGTTTCCATATATCGCATGGCCTCCATTCGCTCTCCAAATCGTTCACTTGAAATCATGGCCAAGCTGGACTCGCTGGAAATGCATGAGACCCTTCTCCTTGAGCAGGTCCATGACAAAGTTCATGCCCTGTCGGCTCTTGGCGGTGTTCTCGCCAAACCGGTCCAGAGACCATTTCTCGATTCGGTCCTTGACGCCCCAGCCAGCAAAGTTGCTGACAAAGGACACCTGGTTCTGCGACCAGGTGCCAGCACCCTCCCGTCGGTACGTGGTTCGCTCCTCGACCTTGAGAATGTACCGGTGCTCGAGATTCGAGCTCCACGTCTCCATCTCCATCTGCTTGGGGTCGACGACGGACTTTTCAATGATCCACGACTCGGAAATGTGCTTGAGGAACGGCTTGACGAACCGGGGCAGACGGCCCTGCTTGAGCACGAGTCGTGTGGTATGCAGCTTGCCGTCAGCGTCCACGTATCGCTCAATTGTGTCAGCTGCCAGCACGTGCGAGGCGTACGGGTTGGGGTACCGGTTGAAAAACGCCAGAGACACTGTCGAAAAGTCGTGGCTGAGTTAGTATGAATCAAAACGGGGTAAATCCCTGGTTGTCGAGGAAAACGGTATAACCAAGACATAGAGAATAGGGTGTAGGGAGGAAGGTGTAACAGTGACTCGGTCAGAATATCCCAAATGAGCCTCTGGAGCAGAAAACAAGAACTTGAAGAAGAAAAAAGACACTGTGGCTTTCAGTTGGAGGGTAGATCGCAGAACACACATTTAACAACCCTGTCGTACTGGTTGTGTTGCAAGGGTATCAAGTGTGGAAAGGGTACCAAGTGTGGAAGGGTGAGACATACCTGCCTGCTACCTCAGTTCAGGCTGGAAGTCACCACACCAGCAAGTCCACTTCATCAAGTCAAGATGCACAAAAGCGATGTCGTAGAGTCGTACAAAGACAATGTGAGCAATGACACGTCGCCAGAATACCTTCCCCACTCTTGCCATTGACAAGTCAATTGTGGTGACCCTAAGGTTACTCTTAGACAGGTCAAACCAATATCGTCTAACCTGACCCACACTGTCCCAAGCTGCCCTCAAACGCCACAAGTCCTTTTGTTCCCTTCTGTGTCGCTTCTATTCCCCTTCTGTGTCGCTTCTTTTCCCTTCTGAACCCCTTCTGTGTCGTTCATCTCCTTGCGATCGAACAAAATCTTGCTGTCTGGATGCTGCCTACCTCACACCCTCTGTCACCACCTCCTCTCCGTCATACTCACTCGTAGGAATGGCTGGACTGGAAGAACTTGACCATTTTCAATCTGAGTCTGTGCCTGTTTACACTGGAGCTAGTGATGTGTAGGATGCTAAGATGGATCTGCACAAGGTGGTTCTTTTACACAATGGTGGATTTTAACGTGAAGTTAAAGTGGAAACTGGGAGAATCCAAAAGACGCAGTTTTGCTTGAAAACGGCTGGAAATTTGACAAAACACACCTACCGTCGCCATAAACACACCTGCAAAATTACAACACTTTTCACGCACTATTTCCCCCTCAAAAATGCCCCTTTTCGAATCTCCCTCTGCGCCCCAGAAAAAGTTCCCTTCATGCAACCTAAAAAATCTCGGTCCGAGTTAAAGCCGACTAACACGAGGTTCGACTTCACGAGGTGTATAAGCGTGGGCGTGATTGGATGGAGTCTAGGTAATGAGCTTCTGTTTGTTTTGGTCACGTGGGAATGAAGGGGCGGTTTAGTCACGTGACTAAAAAAGGCCACGGGAACTTATCTCTTCATTTGCGCGCAATCTGACTATCCTGTGGCACTGTGTCAGTTCAGCCACTCCGACGCAGTATTTCGGCTGGTGTGAAAATTTGCCAAAAATTAATTGTTTTTAATACCGCGAAAAATAACAGCAAAAATCGGGGAAATTCGGGAAAATGTGGATATTTTTCTGGGGAACAAGAAATCAAATTTGGGAGTCGCAAAGTGCAATTTCACGTATTTTTCAGCGCCCCTAAACTTCATCGGACCCCGATACTGCTGGCTAGCCGACTCTGCCGACTCGGACATGTGGCTATGCATCTCAGCCGTGCCAGTGGAGTGATCTGTGGAGTGAGTGGATGGATTTTGAGGGAATAAACGGGAAATTTTGGAAAATGAGGAAAAACCTGGAAAATGGCAAAAATTGGACAAATTGGAAAATGAGGGGAAAAGGAAACCCTGAAGACAAATAATGAAAGGAAATATATATAAATGGGGGCTTCGTGACATCTGAATACGTTGGAAACTCGAAAAGGGCGTAATATTTGGTGGACACGGTAGAGTGAAGGGAGTGGATTAGAGAGCAACTGAGAGGACTTTGGGTTTAAGAATTGGTATTTGCCTATGTCCCTAAGAATTGGAGTTGTTTTATTAGCAATGTCAATACTCATATATGTATCCTCATTTGGATATCATTCAACCAACTGAACCTGACTTTGGTATCATCTTATTCAGGAAAAGAGGGACCTAGATGTTCTCAATAACGGACAAGATGTTGAATCAGATGTCTCGTCCTGGAAGATGACACCAGTAAACACTCCGGTTGAAGAAGAGGTCCCTTAAGGACTTGCATTACAACTAAAGGAAGAGAGATATCCCGAACATGCTGTAGATGGTACTCTTACCACTATACAAGAGCTCTAGATATAGTACCAAGAAGAACTCTGAAGTTCTAAGGTCCTTGTTGATTGAGAAGTGTTCAGAATAGGAATGTGTCCCTCTAGTGGCACCCTCTATAACGTCTATCTCTGTTTTTCCACTATAACCACGCACAGAAGCCATCCTACTGACTCCAAAAATACTCATATAATGGAGCCGACTTTATCATCGAGCTCCTTGGGGTGAGCCGGTTCACCTTATAGCTCTTATCTCTCTTCTGCTATCACTTCTGATCTCTGGTGTCTAGCATCCCATCTTTCCACCCACCTCCACCTTCTCACACCAGACTCTAAACTCCGTAGAAATACCAACTTACTCGCCAAGACTTGACCAGGGAGCTCTCAAGAGGCTAATGAATCCTCCTTTACCTTTCCCTTTCCCTAGCTACTTCTCACCGACCTGTAACACCGAAATACTTTTTGAATGTCATTTTCAGAACTGCTGCCAACTCGTTCGAAACTATTAACACTGTCTTATAGACTTTACAGGAGTATTACTGGGCATCTGACGATCTATTTGGTATCATCCATGTTTGACCTAGCATCTCCCATCAAGTTTTAATGCCAAAACACTTCCATCATACTATCCTCACAAGTCGTACTAACTTCTCCAAAAATATTCACATGGTTAAACAGACTAAACCAAAGGATTCTAACGACTTTGGTGAATCCAATGGTACCATATAAGCCTTGTTTACCAGTTCATTCTGACACTTTACATCAACTCATCCAGTTCTACTGTTATATGCATCTCCTCCTAAGTTGTTCAAAAATACCCGCATCATCACGGCGAGTTGACAGTTAGATTCGTGCTTACAGGTTATCTCGTCTGATGCCAGCTGTATCCCTCATATACCCTCTCTTGCACTTTTAGCACCGGCATTCTCCGACTGGCAGGTGTCAGGAACAGAACTACAGTACTTTGATGAGCGAGTCTAGTTCTGGAACAGATTAGAAACAGTTTATAATGACAAGACTGAAACGAGTCTGAAGCAGTCCTACTTTAACACTGTATGTCTGAACGTAGCTTGGTCTATGGTAGTCAGGATTCCAGTATGTTATATGAGCATTAGTAATCACACAGTATTGTCTTTAAAAGTAACTGTGTTGTAGTACTTTCGACCTAATACTTCTATTGTAGCCTTGGGTCATCATACAAGACAAAAATTCTACTTTTAGAACTACTGTCTACACCTTCTGACACTTGACATCATTCACCCTGACTTACCCCTTCACCCCTTTAATTAAACTATTCATGTGACCAGCAACACCCAACTAAGATTGAGATCGACAGAGCTGTAGATGTTGCTATATCTCGAGATATTAGTACTGCAAACATATCATCTGATAACGTATTAGTTGGAAATATCGATACTCTGTGTCCACTGACACCTTCAGATTCTTTATACTACCTCTCTGACCCCAAATTCGCACCCCCAGCGAGACTTTTTCCCAACTAAAGTTCAACTAATTTGGGTGAGCTTAACAGTGTTGACTATGAAAGTCTATTAATAGTGTCCACTTTCCACCCCATCCATACTCTGTAACCATACTCCAACCACAGCAACCTGCCACCTCAGTCAATCTAATCAATCTATTTTCTGCTATTTAATTTCCGGAAATTAATCCCCATAATGTCTCACTAATTCAACTCTGATTTGCCACATTACCCTACCGAGTCTAACTCGTTATCTTGCATACCCTGCATGACCTTCTTGACTTGTAGCACACGACTTGTGAGGAAAATCCACCGCACAAAATATCGCCAAAAAATACAAAAAAATCGCACATTAATCGCAAAAACACCACAACAGTTACACAAACACACACATGAGCTTTACTCCGTTTTCGTCGTTCCTGGAAGCGTCCTTTTTCCAGACGCTGGCGGCCAAAAAACTCAACGAGTACAAACTCGACGATTCGCCACAAAAAGTCGTTGCAGAGTACACGTGGCAACAGGGCCGGCTTGTGTTTGACGGCGGGTCTTTTTCCGCGTCAAAATCGACCACAAATGGAGCTGTGACGTGTCCTGGAACGTTGCTCAACTTCAACACCATAGAGGAGTTCAAGGGGGTGGACAAAAAGGCACTACTGGCCCAATGGGGCGACCAGATGGTTCTCCAGGCCATCAAGGACGGATCTGTGTTTCAATCTCCTGAAATACTCAACTCCTTCCTTCTCACTACTTTTTGTGACCTCAAAAAGTACGTGTTCACATACTGGATGGCAGTGCCGTGTTTGAACACAAAATGGGACCTGCACGAGGTGGCAGATGAAGGATATCACTCTAATCTCGCTACTCGAATTCCAGAACTGGGAGAATCGTTTGTGATTATTGATCCAGACGACAACATTACTCCCTTTTCGGAATTAGAGCATGTGGACCGATCAGAAGGTGCTACTGTTGCGTTTTTGAGCCCCACTTTGCCCGAAACCACTCCCTGGACCGTCCGCAACATTTGTCTCCTGTTGCATGTTCTGGGGTTCAAAACTGGTACCATTATTTCTGTGGGAAGAGAAAAAAACAGAATTTTGGAGTGGAAACGGGGCTCTGAGGAGATGGGAACATGGACAGGATGGGAGAAGAACCTTGCTGGAAAACTGCTGCCCAAACAGACGAACTTGGGACCTCTTTTGAACCCTCTACAACTTGCTTCTCAGGCTGTGGATCTCAATTTGAAGCTAATGAAGTGGAGAATTGCCCCAGAACTCGATCTGGACACTATCAAACACACAAAGTGTCTTCTTCTGGGTGCTGGAACTCTGGGAAGTTATGTTTCTCGTTCTCTGCTTGCTTGGGGAGTGGAACAGGTTACTTTTGTGGACAATGGAAGTGTCTCATTCAGTAATCCGGTACGACAACCTCTTTACAAGTACGTGGATTGTCTTGATGGAGGCAAACCCAAGGCTGAGACTGCCTCTGAAGCTCTCAAGGAGATTTATCCTGCTGTTAAGACCTCAGGAGTGACTCTAGAAGTACCTATGATTGGTCATAGTACTACTTCGACGTCTGAGGAGCGAGTTCATCAGCAGTATGACGATCTGGTGGCTCTGATTGAGTCTCATGATGCTGTTTTTCTGCTCATGGACTCTCGAGAGTCTCGATGGCTTCCCACAGTCATTTGTTCTGCTCTCAAAAAGACGTGTATCACTGCAGCTATTGGTTTTGACTCGTTTGTGGTTATGCGACATGGCGTTGAAGGCGTCAATGACCTGGGATGTTACTTTTGTAACGATGTTGTTGCTCCTACAGATTCTATGAACGACAGAACTCTGGACCAGCAGTGTACTGTTACCCGGCCTGGAATCGCTCCCATTGTGTCGGGATACGGTGTCGAGATTCTTCAAGCTCTGTGTCAGGACGAGGCCTCAGCTCCTCATCAACTGCGGGGCTTTTTGCATGACTTTTCCACCGTCAAAATCACCGGTCAACGGTTCAAGTGTTGTTCAGCATGCAGTCCTGTGGTTGTGGAGGAGTGGAAGAACAAGCGGTGGGAGTTTGTCAAGCGGGCTCTCAACGAAAAGGGATGGGTTGAGGAGCTGTGTGGCTTGGCAGAGTTGCAGCGGGGTGTAGATGAGTTGGATTTCGGAGAGGGAGAGGGGAGTGAGGAGGAGTGGGAGATGTAGGGATGGTGCAGGTGACCAAGGTGACCGAGATTGCCCTCTTGGTTGCGGCTGTCAAGAGATGACTAGTATCTTTCTGTTTGATAAGGGTATCAGTTTGTTGATTCTCTGGTGTCTCTCCTATCTCAACTATCGTACTGTACTCCCAAAACTTGTCTCACTAGGATGAGTGAGTCAAGCACCATGTTTATGAATAATAAGACGTCTGGAGAGTCGTGACACACTCCAGGAGTCATGATGGGGATGCATTTTTAATGGATATCTATGGTTATAATGGAAGTATTGTAGGTATTGGTATAGAGCCCTTGTGAAGAAAGTGAAACTTATATATGGCAAATACATTTAAATATTACTTATTAGGGGAAGTTTTGAAGACAAGAATGTTCTTTAGAATTGTTGTAACAGTCTGATTTTGGATATCTACATCTGTTTGGTATGAATCGCGTTGTATATGTATTGTGCCTACTTCTTGTTCGGGAAGAAACCAGCTGAAGAATCAAAAATATGTGGAAACCGTAGTAACATATACCAAAAGAATCAGTAGACGTGTACGAGTTCAATAGTCAACTCGCCGTATGGGTGAGGGTATTATTGATGGAGTTATGTGCAGTGGTGTATGCAGGGTCATAATGGAATGATCAGTTTGAATAGTAGAGATGTAAGAGACAGCAGGTGGTATCGATGGGTGAGATCAGTTTAACCTAGTATTTCTCAGGAACAGAATGGTCAATTTCCCAAAACGATACGGGTATTTTCGATGGATTTGAGGCACCCTCAATTCTACCCCGGTATGCAATTCTCCCCAGCTCTCTCAAAATAAATCACATCACTATGAAATGTTTACCAGGATATTCTTGGTGCTATTACGGACTTTGTGACACCTTTGATCTCTTGTATACTATCCCAGTTTGTCTTCTTGCACCAAAACACTGATTTTCCACATCGTAGAACAGCCGTAACTTTTGCAGAACTATCCAGTTTATCAATGTTCCGGGTCCAACGTAATCATTGCTGTCTGTTAAACCAAACGGTATTTTACACGTCTTTTTTGCTATATTCTAATCACATTTAACCCAGGTGTTTGAATCAGGTGTGGTGTATGCGTATGGTGTGGAAGTCTAAAGTAATATCCAACAAAAGTCCCAACAGACCATACTTGACATTGAATCTTGAAACGGGAATATCTCGAGGTTTTGTGTGGCCCGAAACTGAGCTTTTCTGGTATTTGTTTGGAACTGTTCTATAGAGCTTCTGATTAGCCAGTTCCCACATCTCCAGCACCTCTGCAACCCCAAATAGGTACCCCCAGCAGAGTTTTTTTCTAACTATTCCCAAGTAGTTTTCTTAACTATGCCATATTTGAGAAGTCCGTAGGCATTTCCTGCCTTAGAATGTCTATAAAGTAGGTGCAAGAGGTAGATAAACCACACCAAGACATAGACACGGAACCCTCTGACTACCAATTACCCTCTGATTTATCCTACTAATTTCTCAGAACTCCATAGGCTGAGTCACTGACACCATGTCTCCACATTAGAGACACTGCTTATTGCTCTTCTTATCGCTTTCTTATCGCTCTTATTTTGACAGACATGAGACAGCAAGAAGCAGCTAGTCGAGACTGATCTCTACTCGACTCTACTGAAACAGTTGCTCCGGGCGGTATGACGGTCCAATTGTTTTCCGGGGGGCTCAGGCGTTGTTCTCGTGACGGCTCAATTCGTTTTCTTGGCGTCTCCACTCTGTCTAGAGTTGTTCCTCGGCATCTCGTGTCACAAATGACACCTTCTAGAGTCTTCTGGAGCGTCTAGACGTTTTTGGAGCGTTTTGAGAGCTCGTCATAGGTTCGCTTGGTTTGACGTTCATGCTACAAACGCATCAGGCAAGTGCAGAAATAGTGGGTGGAAAAGGGTATTGGATGTCAAATGACTTTGCAACGTAATCATGAGCCTTGCATCACGAGAATTGAATCATTTGACAAATGTTTGAGTCTGTTGGAGGAGAGGTAGAGGGACACATGAACATGAGCTTCTAAGTCCGAGAAATGGAGTATACGCACTACAGTGTATATATCTCAGCCAAAAATACATATACAGCCCCGGGGACTTCACCATTGAATTCTCCACGCCGCGACGATCAAAACGGTACCATTTTCAACGCCTCCATCTACTCAACCCACCAAACGCCGACACTCTTGTTCGTCCAAACCCCTTGGACTTCCTCTTTGGTTAAGCTTGCATACGACGTCCTGGAGGCAGGCACCTGGGCAATTTTCTTTATCTTCTGGGTTTGTTAATTTGGGCAAATGTTTAATCTGGTGAGCTGTTTTAGATGGCACCATAAAACAGGTTTGGGCGGGGATACTGAGACATGGACTGTTGGAGATAACGGTATCGTAGAAGGTGGGTTGAAGGTCATCTTGGATTTTACACGACATTTTTTAAGCTATTTTTTATTTCTTTTTTTATGCTGTAATTTTTCATACAATTAAACTCTCCCGCTATACAGTGCCATCCTGTCAAACCACTTTGACTAGCTGGTTATTGCCCCTCAGTGATGGCGCTAACGCCCATGTTCACGCTGGCGCTCGTGAGACGGCTCCTTTTTAGCACAGCCCTGAACCCCGGTTTTTTACGCATTTTACGAGATTTTTCCAAAATTCAAAACCAAGGTGTTTGATTTTTTTTACATGCAGGATCGACAAAATACGCATGACCTGTGCATCTCCTGAAGCTGTATAGTGACGAGCAGGAGGTGGTGGTTTTTGC
The DNA here is from genome assembly GCA_017639365.1 of Yarrowia sp. E02. NCBI lineage: Eukaryota > Fungi > Ascomycota > Dipodascomycetes > Dipodascales > Yarrowia > Yarrowia sp. E02. The sequence continues at coordinate 389,589 of JAAQQX010000007.1, read as the reverse complement.
AGAGCAGCAGGGGGTTTTGTCCCGGGTTTATTTTGTTCTTTTATTTCTATTTTATCCGAATATTTCTGGTTATTCCCAATTTCCCCATCGTTTCCACTTTTGGCAATTTCCCACCTCCAAAAAACCGCGCTAAAACCCCAACCCCAAAACCTGACTCCTTAATGTGTAATAATATTTTGATTATTACTTGGTTGATAATCCCCTCGTATCAGATGCATCGGGCTGCGTGATTTCAACGTCGTTTTGAAACACCTGGGAGTCTGAGCCTACTCACGATACGCCCTCTCCGCAATGTAGTATTTTCATTGCTCATTTTTTCCTCGTCCTGTTGCCTTGCTTTTCCTGATTTTTTTTTGTGTCTTTTTTTTTCTGCCTTTTTTTTTGTCTTTTCTCCATCTCACGATCGAGGCATTTCCTACGTCATAGACTTTGCTTCTAAAAGAAAGAAATTTCCGCACGTCCAAAAAGCTTATTTCTGTTTTGGGCGGTTGGGCACCCAAGAGGAATGTAGCTTGCCAACCGTCAAAACGGGGCTGTGGGGGCTCAATTGGTACGGGGATACGCGCTACAAGACGTTGCAATAGCCCCAGGGGCGCTGACAGCTGTTTTTACGTCGTTTAGGCACGGTTTTGTCTCCACTGGCACGGCTGACAGGTTCTTTGCACTGACCCGATTGAGACTCTGGGAGGTTTGTGGTGCATAAGGTTTGCAGGATAGATGCGAACTTTAATTGTATATCTCGGAACAGAGCCTTGAAATGCCTCATTATTGGGCCATATGTTTATGGAGGGATAACCAGGAGATATTAAGGGGGTGTATAAATCGGGAATAGGTAGGGGAAATAGCAGGGAGAAAAATATGGGTAAATCAAGGGGAAATATCCACTGCGAACACCTCTTCCCCCCTGAATTTCTGTTGCTCCATCTTTTATATCTCTCCTTCTATCCACTGTCTCTTGCTAATGTATATCGTCTTTTGGCTTTAGGCACTTGTACTCCACACTCTGCACAGTGGTCTTTCTTTTCTGCTTCTTCTTTTTTTCGTTTCTTCTTTTTGCTTTCCTCTCAATATACCGCACCTGTTTTAAACCCGCCATGGATTTATAGTCTCCATCATCCTCATATTACAAGCCAACATACACCGACACACTCGACAGACCAGCTCTGCCTGCTACACAAAGCGCATCTCGACTCTGAAACACAAAGCCAACACTCTTGGCTACACAGATACACTGCCCCTTGCTACAAAGGACTCAACGATAGTGGCAGTGACAACCAGCTACACAAATACCAACATAGCGGCAGCTACACCAGCTACACAAACAGCTCCATTACGACTGATATACCATCAACACAAACAGCGACTTAACGACCGTGACATAACAACCGTGACACTCCCTTGCATGAACTAAGGCTACAATGACAGACAAGGTGATACAATACTACGAACACTACTACGACCGGTCGCGCGACCTCGAGGCCCTGGCGACCTACGTGGCCAGCCATTACACCCACAACATGCCCATCATCATAGGCACGCTGTGCTGCATGCTGTTTGTGTGCTCCTACGTGCTCCACGACATTATCACGGAGAGCAAGGAGGTCGAGAGCGACGAAAAGGAACTGCCTCTGCCAGTAGCAAAGCCCCGCCAGTCGCTCTTCCGAGAGTTTTCGTTCGACTCGCACAAGGAGTACGACAACCTGGAGGTGGACCCCCTGACGACGCTGGACGAGCTCAAGGAGATGGAGGAGGCCCGGAAACTGGCCAAGGAGCTGCGGCTGGAGGAGCTGCGGGTTGCGGAGGAGCTGCGGGCGCAGCACGAGCGAAACAAGACGGACAACACGTTTCTGGTCTCGTCGGCGGTGCTGGATCCCGTGCTGTCGTTCAAACGGCCGTTTTGGACCGAGGCCCGGGAGGTGTCTGAGCCCTCGTCGCGAGACCCGTATTGGGACCAGATTTCGGACGGCATGCAATGGCCCGAGCCCCAGATTACGCTTCTGGAGGCCCTGGCCTAGTACTAGCGCTGCACATAAGCCGGAAAGCGCCCGGCGGTTATTTATTTCACATTAATGCATCATGAGAAAGAACGAACCGTGAACCAGCTTGCTGGTGAGCGGTGAGTGGTGAGTGGTACAGGGGTGTATTGGTAGTCACTATGAGCGTATTATTGTAGAAGGTAAGTCACGTGTTTGGAGTTCTCGTATTCTGACAATTAGTTTACCTTTTTGGTCAGTCACTTGCTCAGGCGTAGCAAGAAGAGCCAAGAGCCAAGAGCAAGGGTAATAGCAAGGAAAGAAAGATAGTCTTTGGGTCACGTGACTGGTGGAGAGGGTGGAGTAGAAAATTTGGTAAAGAGTGGTTCAGGTGGAGGTCTAGGAGAGACTATGTCTGGGTCTCATGTTCTGATTATCATTGCTGCTCTACAGAGTTTTCAAGTAGGTTATCAACTAAGTTTCTAAGTAAGTTTACAGGTGGAGGAAGAGGTGTGGGAGAAGAGGAGGGTACAACTTGGTGGAGGAGGATTTGGGGGTTAATTGGAGTTGTGGGAGGAATTTGGGGCAGGGGGTGTGGTTTGTTTGTTTTGGGGTCTTTTTGGGGGTAAGGAATGTTGGGTTATGTGTCTTGTTGAGGTGGTGGGTCTTGTGGGTGTATCTTGGCTTTAGAGAAGATGCTCACCTTTCATACCATAAATGGAGAGATGATAGAATATGGAATATGGAATGGTTACTAAAAGGGTAGGTCAGCAATGTCAGTGTGCTCGTATGACACATTAGCTCACACCTGAAAGTTCGTACTCGTACAATACTGACCTGAACTTCTGACTGGGGAGTATCCTGAGAACTATTGGTGTCAAAATCAGACCCTGTTCACTTGTCCATCTTCTTCATACTCGTACAAGTTCATAGTTGCAGTGGGCGAGTACAGAACTTGACTAATAAGAAGGTCCGATATTCTGGTGGGTAGCTGCTTCCAATATAGAGGATGACCAACATGGCCTATGCTGGTGACTTAATGAGTATGGTACACAATACTGTAGCGCTGCTAGAGGTGGACTAAGAGGTGGAAGTTCAACCGAATCTACTCATTCAACCAAGTCTAAGAAATAGCTATGTTGATAACAGTCCACTAACACACATTGACACAGGTCCCTACAAAGGTGTAAGATGTACCACACTGCTCGTTACTGTACTGTACGGATGCACTGCTCGGTACAAATTCACAATTTCCTCTCCGAACCACTCCAGCCCGATCAACCCCTGACTTTCGTTCTTGTCGTTTCTCGCTCTCGCTCTGCTCGTACGGATCACGGAAACAGTCTCCGGATTTCCACACGGATTATTATTTGTTTTATTATTCGGAAAGAGCTATCCAGCTCGGATGATATTATCGCATAACCAGCCTCGTTGTTTTTGGGATTATTCGATATTATCGATATTATCCGTATATTAAATCCCCTGCTTTTCAGTGATGATCATATGATGTCATACTGTCCAGAATCACTTACTCATCATCGTTATTGAGGTATAAACTGTGAATCATCCTTGGTATGGCTCCTATGGATCATTCGATATCTCCATGAATATATCAAGTTCTTTTTCAGCTCGTTTTTTCTACCAGTGGACCAGGAATTGGAAGATCCTAGTATACATGACTTCTCTCTTAAGACCCAGAGACCCCTGAATCCAAATTTCTAATGTAGCCCATTGGAGATGTATCTGTATATACCTTTACCTTCTAAGGTCCTATTGTATTGTACATTGACTGTGAGTTAATTGCCCTTGTATAAGTACTTGCTGTGAGTATCTTCTTCAGGTTTAAGAGTCTGGTTATGGCACTACAGTATCAACAGATCTCTCTGGTCCCACAATAATGCTGTATTTCTGCTCTAGTATACAAATATATAAATAACTAAACTATCGGGCGGAGAATTGGACTGTGTTAGTGGTTGTATGAAAAAATCAGTGAGGCGTATGGTGTTGAATCACCAAATTACTAAGGCGTTAAGGCGTGGCGTGAGATTCAGTGTAGATAACTGTCCAGTCAGTTCTGACTAACCTTTTCTGCTGAGACATGAGACATCCGGAGAGACTGAGACATAAGGCATGGAGATAATCTGACAACTTAAGAGACTGATTCAAGAACTGACTCGAGAACTGACTCAATGAACTCATTCAAAAAATCTGGTGTCACACGATCAACTGAAACACAGGCAGAGGTGATATCTCAAAACCAGAGCAAACAGAACCAGAGCAAACAGAGCAAGCATTCAGAGACAGATAGCAATCAGACATGATTATGTTTCTGACTATATGTTCTCTAACCTTTACATTTCACTTCTTGCTTGAAGATGCTGACTTGATGACTAGTAACTTCACTGAGTTACAGCCTAGAGCAGAAAAACTAGGAAGACTCTATCAGCAGAATACTGAGAGTTAAGCCAGTTGATCCATAGTGTTCAGTTTTCAAGCCAATATTCAAAGTTCATCAATGCCACAGTTCCTCTATTTCAACCAGCTATCAAACACACTGACAAGGTAGTCGAAACTGCCTTGAGAAGCGTTAAGTCACCTTAGAAATAAAGACACTACTCGGTTCAAACAAAAAACGCAGATTCCATGTCCAGAAATCATTTGTTCGGAACAAAATGATTCACATCATCTCTTTGCCACTCATGATAGAGCTTGTCTAGTTTATCGTCTGATAAGCTGCACCGTCCTGACAGTGATCAATCTGCCACTGTAATCAATCTGACACTGTAATCAGAATAACAACTGGCGCTGTCCAATCCCATCTCTTTCTGTGCTCTCTGTCGTCTCTTTCCGAGCTATAGTATCGTCATCTCTCTCTGAGCTCTATCATCTCTCTCCCCTACCACCTCCTCAACCCATCACGTAGGTCTTGCCACAACGCCACCCACCATATCCCCCTGCAACTCATACTCACCAGTGTAGTTGGCCCGCTCCTTGTACAAGACTCGATGACCACACTCCTTGCATCGCACGGGATCGTTTCTGTTGAGCACAACCTTGGAAGAACAGTTGGCACACAGATACTTGACGGCGTACGACTTGTTGTTGGCCACGCCGGAGGCCGAGGCAGACAGGTTCTGCGAGTCCAGCGAGGGCGAAAACGATTCCTTGTTCATCTTGTGTTGTGTGTATGCGATTAGGTGGAAATGTCGAAAATGTCGGAAAATAGAGGTCGAAAATTCCTGCATACAAGTTTAAAAGATTTCCAAACGTTGTTAGTAAGCAGAACAGGGAAGTGTGTCAGTGATAGGAGGTGGCGAAGTACACTATACGAGTTAAGAGAAGTATAAGAAGCACTTATTTTGGGGTATTTGTTGGGAGGTTTTTTGAAATTCACGTGACTCCCTCGTGATTGATTATGTAATCATATGGGATCGGAATTTTATACAAGCTGATTTGCAAGTGTATAGAGTGGAGCCTTAAATTATGATGTCATTGGGTGGGTCAAAAACAGACTGACGACAAAACCACTTTGAAAAAAGATATGAGGGCAGGGAAAACAGAATATCGATCAGGTGAACATTCTGAATAAATCCCCGAAAGAATTATTCTTCTGCGACTATTATTGACCAAGTTAGATATTGGCGCTTGTACTGGAGCCGTTAGAAGGTGCGTCTCAACTGCATTGAGTTGAACGACTCATGATGGTGATAGTGATAAAGACGAAAAGAGGAAAAAGAGGAGAAATCGAGCTGATGGAGGATGAGGAAATTGAAGTGAACAGTTGATTAAAAGATTGTGTTCAACGTGGAGATTAAACCTGAATATGAATGGTCTTCCAACATTACGTGACCAAATAGAGCACTTGATAAACGACTCCCACGGCAGGTAAAAAACTAATAAAGGTGAGAGAGTAGCAGATCTGTAGTTAGAGAGGTCTGAAGTACCAATTAATCTACTTTTTATATCTTTTTAGGATCTCCTTATGGATGTAAGAGCGTTTCGGGTATGTCAATGTAGTAACATCCGCCCTAGCTGAGCAGAAAGTAACAAAATCTCGATTTGAAGGGCTTAATGGAAATTAGACGACCCAGAAATATCGTTTGGTAACGCATAATGTTCTATCTTCGGGAATCTTGACGATATATGGCTAGTTCTCTAACTTAAACATTGGCTGTAGAGTGTAGCCAAAGAGAAGAAAAACGTGTTTGGGGTTAGATTTGACATTACAAGTTGAATAAGCTCCTCACCATAGGCGTAAGAGTGAGTTACATCCTGTCACTTTTTTTTGGCTCGTAAACCTCTGTATTCGAAAATGAATAGCGGTCATAAATACTGGACAAGTAATTCTATTCCGCAGAAAACGGGTAGATGGGTAACATATGCTCACTAGTCATGGCCAAAAAAGCCAGATTCTCCCCAATAGGAAGCTCTAAAACACTCTACACCCAGAAAAAGAGCCTTGGTATGATAAGAGACGTCGTGGAACTCGCCTCTGAAGAGCTGGTGCGAGATACAACATTGCACAGTTCAAGGCTAGACTCCAGAAAACAGAATGGACAAGTCTTCTGAACACTGAGGGTATTTTTGAGCGAAATAGCGGCAGATGCTCATGTATGAGAATTGGGTGTAACAGTGAAAAAAAGATACAAGGGGAAAAGATGACGACTAGAGCGTACAATGGGAAACCAAGTAGAGACAAGCACGTTACACACAGCCTAAAATATCCATCTTACTAGGTGCTCCTCGCGTGGAGATGTAAAGGAAAATAACGATCTGGACTTGTAAAGGACTTGTTGGAACAGAAAAAGAAGATAATGTTTAGTTACGTCTCTTGATGATTGTTTGGAACTGTTCTTGACAACTCTCTGGACCCCATCTTCGTTCAAGACCTACATTACTTCTAAGAGTCTCTCCTCCACATCGATATCTCCTTTCAACTTTTTGACCTATTTTTCTCTCATTATTTCTTCTTTTTTCATATCCCCAAACGCCCACTTACACACTACCATCCCCTATTACCATCTCTGACCCTTCCCTCCTTCATACCCTTATATTTACATCACTTCAGCCAACTGAAACTTTCAACAATACTATCCTGCTAAGGTTTCATTGTATGCAAGACCGATGCGTTTCAGTGCAAGATAATCTCTGCGGCTGAAATAATTAAATCTTATCAGTTGCGCTAAAGATCTGTTGAACTAGAGCTGTCTTTAAACAGAACTCGAAACTCGAAAGACAGCATACTTCAACATAAATAGATAATATAATATTACCAAATAAAACTACAAAAGAGAGTATTCAGACGGCCAAGGAGTGATGCAATGCAGACTGCCTGAGGTGGCTGCCACCAGTATTCTGTACCGGCAGCGTTAGTAGTATGTTAGTACGCCCTTCCGGGGGCCAGCACTACTTTTCCTGGTTGTTGCAGAAGTCAATGAACTTCTTCTTGTGCAACACACCCACAAACTGGCCATCTTCCACCACGCAGATCTGCCGCACACCCAGCTTGGAAAACATCATCTGCACCAGCGTCAGAGGAGAATGCACATCCAGCGCCAGAGGAGCCCGGTCCACAAACTGCGTCAGGTCGGTCGCCTCAAACGGCAGCAGCCCGTCCTCGCACGCACTGGAGTTGGAAGACACCTCCGGGTCCGTCTCGCACGTCTCCCGAGCCTTCACACCCACATAGTAATAGTGGAACTTTGTAATGTCAACATCCTTGACAGAGACCGTGCACACAATGGAGTCGAGTGCTGACGGAGGCACAATCGCAATGGGAGGAGGAGCTTCGGTAGAGGGGATACCAAGACTCAGCTTGAGGCCAGTCGTCTCGTTGGGAGGGCTGGCAGCAAGCACTGCAGCAGCAGACCCAGGCTCAGCCACAACCACACCCGCAACCTCCTCGTACCACTGACTGATTCTGTCCAGAGCAACCTCCAGCTCCAGAGCAGGCAGCAGACCCACCACATTGTCATTGCGCACTAACGGAATCGAGCCGTCGATTCCGTTACGCACCTGCACCTGTGCCAGCATCTCCTTGAGCTGGCCCACCGTCACCTTGGCACTGCCATCTTCATCTCCCTCGTCCATGTCAATACACAGCTTTCGAGGGAAATGAGACACCAAATCGGCCAGCGAAGAGTCAAACGCTAGCGTCTTTCGGTTGTCCAAGAAGGGATAGTCGTTCTTCTTGATCTGCAGCTCGTACACGGACTTGGGCTCAATCAGATTGGCGACCCAGTTGGCCACCAAAATCGCAATGGAAAACGGAAGCACGTAGTCCAGCGAGCCCGTGAGCTCGAACAAAATGACTGCCAGAGTCACATTCATCCGCGTCACTCCAGCCATGAACGCTCCGGCACCTATCATGGCATACGTACCTGGAGTAATGCACTCTAGAGCACCTCCAGGACACGTGGCAAGCGCGCCAAGAAAGGGAGCAGTGATCATCGAAAGAACACCGCTCTGCTTCTCGTTGAGCATCCGGTGGTACAGCAGCTGGGTGCCCAGTCCCATGACTCGTCCAAACAACGCTCCAATGATCATGGAGGGAACATAGATACCAGCAGGCACCTTGATGCCAAAAGTGATGCACGTGAGGAAAATCTTGAGGACCAGAACCCACGCCAGCGCCTTGGCCACGCCGGGAATCTCGCCCACAGAAGTGGGACACAGCTTGCTCAGTTCGGGATTGTCAGGATCACACGGGGACGCCAGCTGGTACAATAGCTCAGCCACAGACTGCCGGGTGAACGGACTCGAAAAAGAGGTCAGGCCAGTGATGATTGTCACCACAAGCACCTCAATGGTGTGATGCCCGTGGAAGATTTTGCCCGGAGCACGCACCTTCTGCGGCCACCAGGCGCTAAACTTGCAAAACAGCGCGCCAAAGATGCCGCCGCAGATTCCGAGAATCACAAACACGAGAATCTCGGGCGAGTGCCAGTCCTGCGTGTACTTGACCTCAAACAGCACAATCTTGCCCGTCTTGTAGGGGTCCAGCAGCTTGAGAAAAAGAGCCGACGTCATGGCGCAAAAGAAGACACGGAACAGCTGCGCGGGCATGAACATGTAGGACACTTCTTCGAGCGAAAACAGCACGCCGCCCAGGGGAGAACCAAAGGCCAGCGCGACTCCGGCCGATGCTGCAGCAGCCAGAATCTGTCGTCGTCGCAGATCATTGTGGGAAAACTTTGTAAACAGTCGGCAAGCAATGTTTCCCACACATGTGGCCAGATGCACGTAGGGGCCCTCTTTACCGAGACACAGACCCGACGAGACTGCCAGCACGAGACCCACAGACTTGTAGACCAGCGTGTGCGTGCCGAGGAACCGTCGGATGACAAAGCCAGACAGAATCGTCTTCACCTCGGCCACTCCACTGCCATACGCCGTGTAAAAGACACGGGGCTTGTTGTCTTTGAGCGAAATGGGCGACGACGTTTTTGTTCGGAGGGTGATTCTGACTGCCAAAAACGCCAAAAGCAGCATGATCAGAAGGTATGCAAGGAAGTTGAAGGTCTGGGCGCTCAGATACGGGTTTTCGCCGAGGTACGGCAGGTCCAGCGACGTGAGCTCGCTCCACAGCATCCACTGGCCCTCACACTCGCTTCGGGGAGTAAGCCACGACGACGAGCAGTACCCAAACTTGAAGTCGAACAGCGTCTCTTCGACCCGGTCAATGCTGTATGCAATGAGCGCGAACGACGCCGCGATGATGGAAATGAGAATCCAGTCCTGCAGCGAGTCGAACGACCGGATGAGACGGCCGCGGAACCCGGGGATGGACTGGATGTACTTGACCCGCGACGAGTCGTTGATGGTGTCTCGGACCCAGTCGACGGTGGTGAAGTCGTCGTAGAAGCGCCGCTCGGGGCCCGTTTCCGACATCATGGACTGGATGCCCACGCGCGACTGCATGAACTGCGACGCCTTGTGCACAATGCCTTGGTGCTGATGCTGGGGGTGTTTGGCCGGCGGCAGTTTGAGCGACGGCGGGTTGGGGAACTCCACCGAGCCGTACGAGAACTGCCCACTGTGGCCTCCGTACTCGCTCTGCGCCATGAGCGGCTGTGTGTCGTCTCTGTCGCCCCACACCATCAGCCGCGCGTCGTCGTCACTGTCTTCATTGTCGGTGAAGTAGGACGACTGTTTGCGTTGGATTTTGGGCGAACGCAAAGAGAAGTTCCCGAGGTGGAACCGTTGTGCCAGCCGCTTCGACCCACTACTTACCGCCCGTAGTGAGTTGTGGTGCGGGCTGTCTTTGGATTTCAGCACCGGGCTCTGTGGCTGCGACTGTGTCTGTGGCGCTTTGAGCTGGGCCCTGACGCTGGGCCGTCGCCTGCGTTTGCCCGAGGACGCGGCCGAGTCGTTTTCGGACTCGTTTGTGTCGTGGGGTTCGTTTGTGTCCCATCCTGACGCCGAGGATGTCGTGACTTGCTGCTCGCTCTGGAAGCGGCGAAAGAGCGGCTTCTTGATCTTGGAAAGCCGCGGGTTCTGGGGCCGGGAGTCGGAGTCGGTCACGTCCGAGGAGTCTGCGTGCGAGTCATGCGAGTCGTGGTAGCCGGGATTGTTACCGTCCATGTTTGTGCCGCTTTTGCAAGTGGAGTAAAATGAGTGTAATAACCAGAGTTGTGCTGTGTTTGGTTTGATTAGGCAAAAGTCAGATGTCCAGGGGCGCTAGATAACTTTATGCATACCGCCAACGTTGATAGCACTGCAGGTGGGTGCAGCAGGGTAAGTGTGCAGGGCTGTCGAGGTACGTGTTTGTGGTAAGCTGGGGAGCCTGTAAAGTGGTGAGTAGGAGGAAAACAAGTGTCCACGCAAATATTCAGATTTAGAACCATCGCCCATGTGACTTAAACTCGCACTAGACTGAAACCCAAACCATGTAGAATGTAACGTAAACAAGCTAAACAGTATACCCAAACCACTCTGTATAATTCACCGGTGCATAAAGGGGGTGCCGGACACATACATAGGGGTACTTGCAAGCAGCGGAAACAGCCGACTTTTATATATTTGCGAAAATCAGCGTCTGCCATTGGTTACAACAACTACAATATTAGCCCCTTGGGTCATGACGTCATGTTTACAAACTATAACGCTGATAAGCCATTGTGTGGGGAAATGCGTTATTGTTTGAAGGAGAAACACGTCATTCGTATTTGGACGAAAAAAGCCCGTGGAGAAAAACGGAGAGCGGGAGGTGGTTGATATAGGTCACGTGATGCGATTCTGACTTACCCCGTGTTTACATCTCCTCCCAGTGACGTAATATGAGAGATGTCTTGGACTAATTTGCACTAATTTTAGGCCATCTCGAATCAAGGGCTAAGGTGGAGAATGCATAAAATATTGGCGAAAACGGAATCCAGGAAAATATAAACTGGGGTTAAGGAGGTCAGGTACGTAATATTGCTTAGTAAGGGTGAGAAAATAGTTTGGAATCATGTACTCGTACAACTATTTGTGACTCATCTGTGGCGTTCATAGCATGTGTTATATTTTCTTTTTATGCTTCTAGGATTGCTATGTTCCCCTATATAGATCTTGTAGATCAGTGCGTACAGTGGGTAGATCAAACTGATAACAGTGTTGGAGGACGAAGGAGAAACGCGATTGAAAAAATAAATAGATATTTGAGATCGCCGGAACGGGAGAATTGCAGTGATCTAATTATTGACAGCAATGGGAGTCAGTAGAGGGATGTTAGAGGGTGCTGTATTGAGTATACATTTTTAACATCTCGGAAATACACGGCTGAATGGGAGGTCTTGAAGAGGGTAGAATTAGACGAATTCTGAATGGTTTAGGTGTTTAGTATGGAAATGGGGGCCATATAAATACCCTCACACCTTCAGATCACCTATTTGAGTTATATTGGCTGTTTTATTGTGGCTCCAAAATGAGTATAGATTTAGTTAGCCAGATAACAAAACACTCTAGTTTAGTTTGATAATTAGTTGATAAAAACTTCAAACAGCCATTATCGAGACTTGACATTCTAATATTGTAGCTAATTGTATCCAATGGTAAGGACGGACCTCTCAAGTATGTATTTAATCAATTTCACCCTCAATTAATCCAACATATCACGATCCATGCTCCAAAGTATCGGTTTTCAGTAATTCACCCAATACCACACCTAGAGTTTTAAAAAGGGTATCACATTATACTTCAATTGTCAATTATAAGATTGAGGTCTTGAGTTTTACTCAAAAACACCTCAATAGGCCATTATTTCACATTCATTTTCCGCGTTTTTTTTTTATTCTGAAGATACATTACAACTATATACCTGGCAAGCCAGGCTATTGGCATCCAATGAATCTTGCAAATCGTAATCGGTCTCGGTGCTCGCTTCGTCATAACAAGGGTCGCCAATTCTTGATACTCGATCTCGCGCTCCAATCTCGGTCTCGGTTTGTATGATCATGACTAGGAAATCCAATCAATCCAAAAACATAGGTAAAACATAAAAAGAAAAAACAAGCAAAAATAAATAGTAAAAGGGAAAATAAATAGTAAAAGAGAAAAGCATCAAAAGCAGAAATAGCAAATGATGGGAAACGAATTCAAGTCGGGGGACTCGTCCGCGGGGTGTCGTTTGACTTTTTTTTTTTTTTTTTTTTTTTTAATTTATCATATTGTGTGCTTTATTGGGCAATCTTTGGTAACAGTGCACTTAGTGCCTGAAATCCTTCCATTTTTTTATTTTTTTTTTTAATCAATCATAATATCATCATATTCCTCCATCGGGTTCTCTCTCGGTTGTGTTTAACGTAAGCACGGCTCACGGGTACTCCTGGCGTACCAGCCAATTCCTCCAAAATTCCTCCAAGTTCTCAATCAAAATTCCTCCAGACTTTGCTCTTATGCAGCAGCTCGCTCCCTTACCTCCTTGGCCCAAAGGTCATATCGGTAGGCAGAAGTGACTCGGGTGAATAAGTGGGCATGGTTTCGTTGAACCTCTGGGTCAGTACCCACGAGGCCAGTGCGGCGCATGGTGCGCTCGAACTGCCATAAAGCATGTGCTAGCTCTCGAATGTAGTTGAGAGGGCCTTCCTTTTCCTCCAATAAGATCCAGTCCGCCATTCTAGCTGGAAGGGGGACTTCAATCATGTTGCAGATCGCATGGGAGACAGGACAGTTGACGAAGAGATGTTCATGGAGGTAGCTTTTCTCTTTGTAGAGACGGCAAGAGCTACATCCAAATTATTTTTTTTTTTTTTTATTCTGAAGATACATTACAACTATATACCTGGCAAGCCAGGCTATTGGCATCCAATGAATCTTGCAAATCGTAATCGGTCTCGGTGCTCGCTTCGTCATAACAAGGGTAGCCAATTCTTGATACTCGATCTCGCGCTCCAATCTCGGTCTCGGTTTGTATGAATATGACTAGGAAATCCAATCAATCCAAAAACATAAGTAAAACATAAAAAGAAAAAACAAGCAAAAATAAATAGTAAACGGGAAAATAAATAGTAAAAGAGAAAAGCATCACAAGCAGAAGTAGCGAATGATGGGAAGCGAAATCAAGTCGGGGGACTCATCCGCGGGGTGTCGTTTGACTTTTTTTTTTTTTTTTTTTTTTTTTTTTTTAATTTATCATATTGTGTGCTTTATTGGGCAATCTTTGGTAACATTGCACTTAGTGCCTGAAATCCTTCCATTTTTTTTTTTTTTTTTTTTAATCAATCATAATATCATCATATTCCTCCATCGGGTTCTCTCTCGGTTGTGTTTAACGTAAGCACGGCTCACGGGTACTCCTGGCGTACCAGCCAATTCCTCCAAAATTCCTCCAAGTTCTCAATCAAAATTCCTCCAGACTTTGCTCCTATGCAGCAGCTCGCTCCCTTACCTCCTTGGCCCAAAGGTCATATCGGTAGGCAGAAGTGACTCGGGTGAATAAGTGGGCATGGTTTCGTTGAACCTCTGGGTCAGTACCCACGAGGCCAGTGCGGCGCATGGTGCGCTCGAACTGCCATAAAGCATGTGCTAGCTCTCGAATGTAGTTGAGAGGGCCTTCCTTTTCCTCCAATAAGATCCAGTCCGCCATTCTAGCTGGAAGGGGGACTTCAATCATGTTGCAGATCGCATGGGAGACAGGACAGTTGACGAAGAGATGTTCATGGAGGTAGCTTTTCTCTTTGTAGAGACGGCAAGAGCTACATCCAATGTCTTTGTAGGCGTAGTGGTCGGTCTTGGGGTACCACCGAGTGAAAGGGAGACGGCTGAGACGAAGCATGTGCAGCGTATCTGCGCTCTTGGCGTCTCGTCGGTAGTGCTTGCCCAAGAAATCGTTTGCTTTGAGCCACTTCTTATCATCCGGATCGATCTCGGGGGGCAGAATCTCCCGCCAGTGGTCATTTTTCATGACTGCAAACTCCTTGCGCCAGCTGTTCTGTGCCTCTGCCTCCTCGACATCAAGCTGGGACATGAGGAACGCCTCCTGGTGCTGACTCATGATCGCGACTGGATTCGCTCGGCGTTGGCCATCGAACATTCCAACTGTCTCTCGCATTTCTTTCCATTTGTCATGGCCAACCATAACAAAGGGCGGCTCCTTCAGCCCAGCAACGCGAGACAACGCAATAAGCTCTCGAAGACAGCCGTTCATGGATTTCGACAGGAAGTGGTGCCAGTGCCAGTTGTCCCCTCCAAACCAGATGAGTTTGTTCATTCTCGTGGCGGGGTGGAGTTCCTTATCCACCGGTTCGCTCGCAAACAGAAACAAAGCGTTCTGTCGAGCTGGGGAGTCGCCATAGAAGAACCTCCACGCTCTAGTGGCACGTAGGCTCCTTGCCTGCTCCACAATGTTGAGAAGACCGATACCTGCTGCCCTGAGAGGCTGATAGATGAGCTCGTCATTGAAAGTGCGCCTGTTGTTCTTGTTCTCGCCAGCTAGTCTGCCATTGATCTTGTCGCAACACATCGTCCTGAATTTCTCAACCACAGCATCCGTAAAGCTTTCCACATAGGGTATGTAGAAAACCAACTTGGAGAGGAAAAACATGTTTAACATCCATGCTTTACTGTGGTGCTTGAGTCCGAACAGAGCGTAGCCACGCAGAAGTGTCTCCAGCTTCTTGATGAACTCCTTGTAGTGCTTATCCACCTGCTCTTTGTCACCAAAATGAATACCCAGATAACGAAACATGGTACCACTCGGTTTTGGAACAGTGAATTGGCGCGGTTCACCAGGATTTTTGGGGGGTGCTGAAGGCCAGAACTTGGCGAGGGCCTCATTCAGGATGGGATCGGGGGGAGAGACCGTGTCTTGAGGTGGTCTGACCCATTGGACAATTGTTTTCGACGGGTTGAGACACAATTTGGAAGCCGCTTGAAACTCTACGATCACCTTTCCCGTGGCTCTGACATCATCGTGACCTGACATGAACAGAGCAACATCGTCCGCGAACGCAGAAACCTTCATAGAGAGTGGAGGGTCTGATTCGGGGGGAGGGTGAGAGGCTTGGGGCTGTGTGTCGCGTTTGCGCCCTCGCGTTGGCTTGTTTGTCTTCCGCTGTTTTGACTGTGTGTTGTCTTGCCTGAGCTCTTGGATCTCCTCCCATTGGCGTTTTCGCTCATCCGAGGGTGTTAGCCGGTGGCGGAGGCCAACCATAACAGACTCCAGTGCACGAATGAAAGGGTCGATGGCGATAGCAAAGAGAGTAGGGGACAGTGGACATCCTTGGCGCACTCCTGACATTACGTAATCTATTCTCAGAATGTAGTTCCTAGGTTTTCCATTTTCGAAGCATCCGGTTGTGTAGTGTAGTGGTCATCACGTCAGATTTTGATTGGAATCGATTAACTTTCTGAGAACCCCAGTTCGAACCCGGGCACGACCTGTTTTTTTGCCATTAATTGGGAGATATTTTTGGCAAATGGGGACAAGAGACGTGTACAGGAATGCATTTAGTCCTGGTATTGTTTTATTTGACTCGTTTGACATATTTTTGGCCTGTTTGTCATGACCTGGATTGGTTCTTCATTCTAGTCTCAAGTGCAATTATAATCTGATCCCAACAACCGTATGAACTAAAACTGGTCAACTTCCTACCCAAGTGAAGGAAGTACTCGCGTCTTGACTAACTGAACACACCCTTACTAGATCGCTATTTGTAGAGCTTCTATATAACTATTCGTTATCAGAGAGTTATCAGGAAGGTGCCAATTCAAGGTGTTGGGTTAAATGTTGACAAGAGGTAGTAAAAGAGATGATGATGGTATCAGAACAATCGTACGACCCGTGTCGACACAATGATCAACTTCTTGTAGTCATACGAGCATTTTTGGAAGAGTTGGACACTTGTAAGGTCAATTTGGGACAGCAGAGTGAAGTGATTTTTTTTGGTAAAAGTGTTACAAGTAGTGTGATAGAGTCACAAAAGATATCCAATGCTCCACCAGGAGCTCCTGAATGCTCTGGTGACGTCCCCCTGCATATATGAATACTTCTGAATGGGTTAGAAGTTCTGAGTATGTCTAATGCTCTTCTCACGTCCACCCCCAAGTCCAGCTTCTCATACAACTGTCCCTAAATCCTCTTAAAATACCATCATCATTGTAGTGACCTAACGATATGATTCCAAATACAACAGACATTGTGTTGTACCAATGAAGGGTTCCAAGTCTCGAAAGAACTTAACAGAATCAGGACCAACTGGAGGCAGCTCCAATAATGAATCCAAGAGCTGTAAACTTCGTTGTTCATCTGTTAATGGTCCATTCTACAAAGCATGGCACTCATTATGGACCATTGGGCGTTATAGTTGCCTTTGTAGTATAGCTAACATGTCTGGTTATATAGCTAACTGACTTAATAGTCCAGAACACACACCAACAGCTTGACTTATAACTTCACAAAAGAAGACAATTATACCATCTCAGCCAGACAGAGCTAGTCTGATTGTCCCTTCTAGAGTACAGACTGTTCCCAAGACATACTATTCTCAGTAACCACCTTTGAAAGTTCCACCTCTCTATCATAATAAATCTATACAACCATTGCACTCTAGCAATGCCTCAATAACATCCGTTCAAGACGCTATTCATTCCAATGCTATCACGACTGCAAAATGCAAAAACATTGTCTCAAGTCATATCGAGTCAAGTAGAACAGCAAGTAGAAAAAGTGGAAGAAAGCCGTTTAGACAACAAAAACCACCCATGGCATCTGTAGAACCCAGAAACCAATCAATCACCACCTCCTTAACCTCTCAACGAATTATAATGCTCTCCGAGGCCGTAACTATGTTTATAATAAACCAGCTTGAGCTCCTCTTTAGCACCCTCATCATTAACCCGATGAACAGGTCGTCCACTCATCAGCACAGAAATGGGACAATCATACACTCTCGCCAGAGCCAGAATCTCCAAATCTCCTCCCCAAATAGCAGTTTCTTCCAGCTCTTTTGTGTACTCTTCCACGTCCTTGATAGACATGGTAGCCTCGTCAAACAAAAACGGAATATAGCTGTTTTTGTCACGTCGGATTTCAGCCGCACATTGGGACCGTAGAGTCTGAACATCCACACCTACTTCGTGTCGAACAGCCAGCTGGTCGGCAATAGAAGAGTACAAACAGTGACCGTCGGGAACAATATCGTGGACAGTGGTGCCGTTCAGCTTAGTCAGCGACTCGATGTTTTCCATTTCGATTTTTCTCAGGTCAGGCTGCAAAGCTGCTTCTTCCAGAGCCTGTTTTCTGATAGCTTCCTGCTCTGCAGCTTTTCTTGCAGCTCGTTCTTTTTGCCGGTTTTTCTTGGGTTTGGGTCCCGAAGACTGCTGGGCAGCTTGTGGTTCAGCAGCCACAGGTCCCTTTTTTTTCTTTCCTGCTGAAGCTGCCTCTTCCTGCTCTTTTTCGAGTTCCAATTGAGCCAGCAGTTTTTCGGGCGAAAATTCATCCTCAGATTCAGCGTCGTTGTTTTCTGCTGACTCAGCAGTTCCAGCGGTGTTTCCGTTTGTACCCTTTTCCAAGTCGGCAATTTCCTGCTCGTGTCTCTCCTTGAGCTCGCGTTCCTTGTCTTCGCACTGTTTAGTCACCTCCTTCTTTTTCTTCTTGTCGCCCGACACTTGTTTTTTCAGCGTGGTTAGTTCACCTGCCAGGTCTTTCTTTTCCTTTCGATGTCGTGCTAGAAGGTCTTCCATTGTGTGTGGTGTGAAGTTGTGAAGAGATCGTGAAGTGAATACAATATTCGATATTGAAAGTGGAAGGTTTATGCAGGAAGAAAGGTTAAATGGAGAGTGGATTTTGGGAAGGAGAATAATGGGTGAGGAAATAGTTAGATTGGGGAGATACTTGGAGTGGGGATCCAAGGAGTGGTTAGGAGTCGATTCCCTCTTTTTTTGAAAAAATCGGATAGATATTGCAGATTCTAGAAGGACTCCTTTGGACAGTCCATGAACTCTAACGATTGGAAGTCCAAAGAGAAACACGTGTTGAAGGGTAGTGAAAGGAGGTAGTTGGGAGTAGTGGAGGATCGGGGGTTTTGGAGGGGGATGTAAGTAAACGTCAACTAGGATAGTGAGTGGATGATTAGGGAGTCAAGATAAAGGGAATATCATCATGAAAAAGTTGAAAAATGGTTGTGGAGAATAGGTGAGGCTGATAAATAGTGGCGGAGTGGTTAGCAGTGGACAAGGATAGTGCTTGTAGAGACAGAGGTAGTTTAGGTCCTCAACATTACTCTGGTTGAGGAGGATAGAGATACAGTTGAAGGTAAAGAGGATGCTTATAGGACACATATCTGCCTACGGGGATGCCAGTGTGACTAATAGCTGTTTCTGATAATCTCCAGAATGTACTGCCTTTAAGCCCGTTGATCTCCTTTTTATTACACTTCTTTCTAAGTGAACATGATGGTATGTAGCAACTCTGGGAGTCAAGAGTTAGGAAACAATGACACTAGAGAAGCCAGGGGTTCATTTTAACAGTCTTTGAGACGAAAGGAAATCTACTTACTAGTTTATCGTAAGAAGAAAACCACCAAACTCTTCTCTGAAGACATTCAAACTCCACTGCAGAAGTTTATAGACCTCTTAAACGGTGAGAAAACATGGGAGAAACGATGAGGAGTTCATTTGTACTTTATTTGAGCGAAGAGAAATCTCCCGTTGAAGTCCCTGTTGCAGTTGAAGTTTTTTGGGTCAGATAAAGACAATTCACTGGAGCAGGGCTATGTAGGTCTTAGGTCTATACCGGAAGATGTGGCAGATAGAGACTTAAACGATAGACATATGGATCTAAAGCGTCTTTATCGATATCATCAACTTGCCCATTTTCGTTTAGCCAGTTTTTATTTGTTCATTCTGTCGGCTGTAAACACTTATCCTTGAAGGAGTGCTTGATCTAGCAGGGAAAGAGTCAGACAAATGAAGCAGATCAAACAGACGCCATTAAACAGCAGTTAAGCCTAGAATAGCCGTCAGCTCAGTTCTACTGAGATTTTAGACACAGTCCAATAAGTAATATTTGGTCTGTTACTGGTTAATAAATCAATCCTGTTCTGACTTCAGTCTACGATACAACTGCAGTACAATGGGCAGTTTGAACCTGTCTACAGTACATTTACGTCCATTAATAATTCACTATCATTTTCATTTCATTTTTTCATACATTAAATATCTACAAAGGGCCTCTCTCTGGCTCCTCTCTGGCCTCTCCACTATCTCTGGGTCATTCGCTTTCCAATCTCACTAACCCAGGTGGGAGCTCGTTCAAAGCCGTTGGATCCGCTCTGATAATCAATCATAGCCTCCATGATACCTTCTCGAGTCGTGGAGACAAAGGGACCATGCTGGACAATGGGCTGGTCGAGAATCTGGCCACCGACAATAATGATTCTTGAGTCTTCAGTGGTGGAAGCTTCAAACTGAACTCCGTCTCCCTCAGTATCAAAAGTAGCCACATCGTTGGCCTTGAACTCCTGACCATCAATAGTAGCACCTCCCTTCATGACGTAAAAGATAACGTTGAAACCATGGGGCATAATCTGCTCCAGCTTTCGTCCGTCGTACTTGCTGGCATGAATGTTGTAGTCCAGGTACCAGACAGGAGTGTAAGCGAGGTCCTTGACAGACTCAATGTCCATACTCTCGCCGGAAATGACCTTGATAACGACATCTTCGTTGTCCGACTTGGCAACGGGAATCTCGTCCTTTCGAAGATCTCGGTATCGAGGAGGACAGCTCTTCAGCTCCTTGGGCAAGTCCACCCACAACTGAATACCCTCAACAATCTTGGTTTCACCATCAGGACCAGGAGCAGGCATTTCAGCGTGAACAATACCCTTTCCAGCAGTCATAAACTGCAAATCTCCAGCATTCAAAGTTCCCTTGCTGCCAGTAAAGTCCTCATGGTCTACAGACCCGTCAATCACATAAGTGATGGTCTCCTGACCCCGGTGAGGATGGTCCGGGAAACCAGCGGTCGAAGGGACCTTGAAATGGTCAAACAGCAGAAACGGCGAAAAGTTGCGAACCTGCATGTTTCCCACTGCTCGTCGAACTCGAGCTCCTACTCCTTCACTTTGTTCAATGGCAGTGAACTTTCGCGCAATTTTTCGGGGTGTAAATGTCATTGTGTGTGTGTTTGTGAGTGGTTTGTGTTGATTCGATTGTTTTCGATTGTTTTTCAAAACTGGTTGCTCCTACAGGTTCGTCAAAGGGTATATATATTTCTCCGATCGGCTTAGCAGCCTTGCGATTTAAGGTTTAGATGCAGCTCCCATGCAGAGTAATATGTAAGTCATCTCAGGGCTGCTTGTTCTGGAAGGACTAGTGGGTCCAGAGGGTAGATCAGCTGAGGAAGATTGGAGGTGATTGGTAATGGGTATTAGTAACCATCCGGTCACATTACCCCTCTACTACTCGGTCACGTGACCTCAATCCCACACCTCGCCAATTGCTCTCTGTAACACACATTCCTTTTTCTTCTCTCAAGGCATCATGAAATTAAGGTTTCGCTAAAACAAGACATTTGCGACACAACCGAGTTTCGAACGGGACGGACCAGTCAGAGCGTGCCTAATCGAGGCTATGTGGAATTGGAGAAGCATGCCAGGTAGAATTAGGAGTGGATGTGATAAATGTGCTCAAGGGGTAGTAGTAGAGGCTTAAGTGGTACCACTAGAATCAGATGGATCTCAGAAGTACGCTGGTAAACTCCAATTTACAATGTGGACATTTTTGAGAAAGTTAGGGGCTGTTCTATAAAGACCATATGGTAGGTGTTTCGGTTTCAAGGTGGAGAAAGATATCACAAGGGAGATCTGGATGGTATCACTGGAATTAACTGCGACCAGAGAATGCTATGGTCAAGTCTGTCTAAGGATACATTTATTTCTGACGATTCTGGGGGCACATCTGTTCCCAGGTAAGAGTGCACAGTTCGGCGGTAGAAGAGGATTGAAAATGGTAAGGCGTGATTGAATGGCACTATCGGAATCACCTGGATCTGCGGAAATCGTTGATCTAGTTCCGGGTTTAATGTAAGTATTTCTGACCAAGTTAGGCGCAGTTATCTACTCAACTAGAATCCTGACGTTGGCGCTAAATCTCGTAAAGTAGCAGTGAGCGAGGCATGACAGATACCAACTGGATCTCTGAGTGTTGGAAGAGCAACTGGTTAACTTCCCATTGCATTACAAGTATTTTTTGAAGGATTTGGCTAAAGTTCTGAGTGGGGCCAGAGCGTGGGGTGCCAGAGCGTGGGGTGTTAGTTTTGATAGACTTAAGAACCAGTAGAAGGGCCAAGGGAGACGAATAGATATCGTCCGCTGAGGAATAAAACGATTGGTTCGTCCATAGTGTCGAATTCACTGACTGCAATTTGATTATATACTCTATAAGCCTACGTAGATATGGTTGGGAAGGGTGGGGGAATATAAAAGTGGATAGAACAGTGAGTATTGTAGCAATAACAACGGGAACTTTGGTAATGTCATCCTAGAAGTAGATAGATTGTGGATCCGAAGTTCTGATACCAACATGAACATTTTTGGTCGAGTTACAACCCATACAGTTGTAGATGACGTTCATAGTTGAGGAATAGTTGCTGAGAAAACAACGCTAGGGAAACCTGACACACCTATAATTATACTTGTACAGCACCATACTTATGAATAAAGTGGCTTGACCATAACACATGGCATCTTAGTCAGACTTGATCTATTGCTATATTCACGAAAGAATGATGCACTCTTCAGTATAATGACACTAGACAAAACAGTAGAACACATAGTTCGTCATAACATCGCCAATGATCTAGTAACCACGATTCTAATGATATCACTTCAATTCGTTAATGAGTTCATATATGTACAGTCCCTCTTGCTCAAAGCCCTTACCCCAACACCTTCTGTTTCTCAAGTTCTCCATCGTTATGAGAACCCGTGACAAGTTCTCATATACTAATATGAGCATTATGTGATAACCTTCTTATCAAATGCACCAATAACCAAACTATGCCATCTAAACCGCAGACAAACCCTTATCGATGGTCAAGATACTGCCCGTCTGCTCCTGACTAGCAGCTAGATAAAGTACAGCATCTGCCACAGACTCGGCAGACACGTAATTCTCCTTTCCAACACCCTGCAGAGGCGACACAAAGCCGTTTTGAACAGTCACGCCTTCTGTCATGTCTGTCTCCACCAATCCAGGACATACACAATTGACCCGGATCCCTCTGGCTCCTACTTCGACCGCAAGTGCTTTTGTGAAGCCCACAAGACCGGCCTTGGCAGCACTGTACACCGTAGAGCCACCGGTAAGGCCACGTAGCCCCAACACAGAAGAAATGTTGACGATACAGCCCGATTTCCGTTTCATCCACGGTCGCATGGCATACTGGCTCATTTTGATAGCGCCAGAAAGATTGGTGGCAATGATTTGGTCAATGTTTCTGGTCGTCATCAGGAGAGACGTTTGTGTCACTCCAGCACAATTGACGAGCAAATCCACAGACTTGAAGTCCACTTCTGGAGGAGCAGTAGCAGTAGCAATGTCGTACGATATCGTCGAGTGAGCAAGCTGTGACGTGTCTTTTTGCGTTTGTGTATCTTTGTGGGTTTGTGTGAGTTCATCCAGAGCCTGTCCAAGTCTGGTTTCGTCTCTGGCTAGCAGAATCACTCGAGCTCCGTTTTCCGCCAGCTTTTTTGCGATAACTAGTCCGATTCCACCGGATCCGCCAGTTACAAGCGCGGTTTTTCCTGCCACGGCTGTTGTCGCGATCGAGTAGTGTCGAACGAGTGGTCTGGTGATTTTCTGGAGTGTTTGTAGCCGTTTTAGCATGTTGTGGACGTTGAGGTTGTGGTGTGGAAGTGAGTTATCTTTTTTGGTTTGATATTGGAAATCTGGTTTAAACTTTCTGGGGTAGAATTTAGGTGATTAAATGTGATGAAGCAATGAGTACTGTAATAGAGAAGAGAGGGGTATCTAGATTGGTCAGTTTTGGTAATAAAAGATCAGAGAAAGTAATATTATGATATAGAGGATTTCAGCAGTTACATGGTACCTTTTACTAGTGTTTTGGACTACTATTCGTTCGATTAGTAGGGCCCTATGTCTACCAAGTAGAGTATTTATGCACACTTCTTTCTTCACTATAATCCAAGTACAAGTCCCAACCAACCTTGGTGGAGGAAGGTTAATTTAAGTGAATGTAAAGATGAGTGAGAAGAGTATAAGGGGTATCATAGAAGTGGAATAAGCAGGAGAATATTGTGATAAAATCGATACCACATATTGCTCACCCATTTCTGTTTGATTTCCCGTTTTTTCCCCATTTTTCCCATTTTTTCAACCCATTTCCAACCCAAGCCTTACTGTACCTTGTCACTCCTTTGTGTCCCAATACTTAACCTACACACCCTCTCTCCCAATGGTTCGAACCAACCTTTCGAAAACGTGGTTTGCCTCTTCTCGACTACTTCGGATCGCCGCCTCGCCCGTTCTCATCCCCGCCAGAATGATCATCAGCGGCACCTTCATGTACCCCCTCATGGGGATCTACTACTTTTTCACCCACCCCATTCTGTGGGCCTATCTCTTCACCATTTTTCTGCCACAGATAGTGCTCACCATGGTGGTATTTTTCTTCATGTATCTCTTCTTCTATCCGATTTCGGCCGCCTTTGCGTTCCTCTTCAACGGACCCACGGGGCTCTTTACCGCGTGGATTGCGCTGCTTCAGCAGTCCACTGTTATCGCGGGTATTTTGGGCGACATGTTTCTGCTCCCCACCCCTATGAAGATGTTGTTTGACAGTGTGAGTGTGATACCCAGACCTTGATACCAGCATGATGCCAGATACCAACAGAGATATTGTGATACCAACTAAGAAATACCAGACAGATACCACGACGAGGGGAATGTGATGTTACGTGATATGTGTGAAAGACGTACGATGTGACATGTCTAAGTGGTACAAGACGTGCGATAATCTTGCACACGACATACAAGGATTCCACCTGATACCCATGGCCACCGATACAGTACACCACGCGATACCTTACATCTACCCACACTCCCTTCTGAAACATCCTCTCTTCTGTCCTTGATTGATACCCTGGTTACACGTCCAACCACTAACACAGATCTTGTCGCGAGAAGGACTGGACGATATCGTCGTTGCCGGCAAAGCGAAACGGCCCACGCCAGTGCCCCCGCCACAGACCCGCGTCAAGGTGCTGCTCAAACACCTGCCGCTCACCCTCGTGTTCCCCACGTGGCTCGTGCGCCTGACTGTCACAGTGCTGCTGCATTTCATCCCCATCATCGGCCCATTCGTCGCCATCCTCGTGAACGCTCCCCGGCGAGGCCGAAACGCCCACGCGCGGTACTTTGAGCTGAAGATGATGCCCAAGGCCGACGTGGAGCAGTTTACCCGGGTGCGGCGGGGCCAGTACCTTGGCTTTGGCATGGTTGCCGGCGCGCTGGAGTCGATCCCGTTTCTGGGGCTCCTGTTTGCGTTCACAAACTGCACTGGCGGCGCGCTTTGGGCCGTGGCCATTGAGCGGCGGATGCGGGACACGGCGCGGCCCTCTCTTAACAACTCGCGGGCTCGGGCCCAGCAATTGATGATTGGATAGGGGCTGTAGTGAGGTTGCTGGATGCTTTTCACGTAATATTAATGTTGCTTTATGGGTGATGGTATATGTAGGGGGTTAAACGATGAAGATACGGGGTATGCTGTAGATCACGACAAGAAATAGTGCTGTCAGTATGTTGGTATATCTACATTCCAGGTCGGGTATATCCATATCCGGTTTTGGCATGATGTTGATGTTCAGTATGAGGTTTTCAAGGCAATAAAAGTGCAATCAAGAATAGATCACACTGGAGGATGATGTTATTGGTGATTATGGGTTGGCTCTGCAGATATAACTTGTCCCAATCTCTTTCTGATAAGACGAGTATACATTTGTTTTGGGATGTCCTTAGTCTATAAACACGCTTATATAGATCGAAAAGAACATGTGATAAACTGGTAAAGTACTCAATTGGTTCAAGAACGTACCAAGGCGTATATCAATTGGTTCAAGAACGTACCAAGGCGTATATCCATCGTTATCGGCATTATATTAACTGTTGACAGGTATGTTTTGTGTATGTATTTCGTGTAGTATTCCTTCTTATATCTGGAGCTTGTAGCAGGGTTAGGTCAAGTAATTTACCAACAAAACCTAACTATAAGAGTCTAACCAGGAAGTCAGATTTCAGCTCTGAAACAGCTATATCTAGTCCAATTCTGGTCTGGATCGTCTAGCGATTAAAATCAGTTAGGAACCTCATACCTAGCCACATAGTAACACTACAGTTGACCCTCCCAGTTACCGGGAACCCCCAAATAAGTACCCCCAGCCGACTTTTTCTCCCAACTAAACCCAACTAACATCCCAACTAAGTTTTGTCCGATAACAAATGTGGAAAATTCATAATTCATAATTCATTAAATGCTATATACTGGTGGTGCGTCTCCATTGAGATTCAGCGCGACTTTTGTCTTAAACCTGACGTCGTAATACTTGACTTTTGTGTCTTCCCAAAACTGGAACCGAAGCGTAGTTGAAACCATATGTGAGACAGGATACGGATGCTGTGAAGATGTGGAGCTATTCAGAGGCAGATTTTTCATCGTCAGCGAATAATCCAACGTTTTGGGCGGATTCATGTCTCTCAGCAGAGGATATGTGCTTGTAGTGGATCCTGTATGTTGTGTCAAGATCACCTGGACTCCTGTTAGTTTGATGGCATTCTTTTCCGGGAGATAGTCCTGGAGCGGAGTCACGTGCATTTTGAGATTGATGATATCGTTGACGAGTTTCGAGTGTTGCAATTGAAGTGTTACATCTGCTCTTTGAGGCCATAGATAGCGTGCTCCTCGGTCTGTATCTGTATCACTCTGTGGAGCGTTTCTCAGGATAGTCAAAGGTAGTAAAGCCGAGACAGTGTGTGGTTTTTTAAAGAGACGACTTTTTGGACGTGTGACGTAGGATACTCGTATCGAGTACGACAGGTATCCGTGGACCGATTCCGGGGTGGAATTAATGACGGGAATGCAAACTTGTTTGAGAGAAGAACTCACCAGGTCAGGCATGTATGTTCCCCGAGAAAGAACATGCGTCGACCAAATGGAAGTGGAATGAGTACCTGAGCCAAGAGGGTATTTTTGCACGAGTTCGACTCGCAGCGGTTCTTCCAATTGCAGCAAATCCGTGTCTGTGGTTTTAATGGCAGGATAAAATGGTGTGGCTTCGTGGGCTAGTTGTTTGATAGCCTGGCTGAAAGAAGGCAGTTCGTCATCTCCTAGAGGTTCAACAAGCAGGTCCTGGGTCTGAAGAGCTTCCACAGCGTGTTCAGACAGCTCCGAATCGCCCAGATACGGCAAAACTACCTTGGAATTGGTGAGCACAAACATTGTGGGTTGTTGTAGAGTGCACTGTCTTAAGTCGGAGATGTTGACTAGTAAGCGGGTGGGAACTGGTTTAAATGAGTAAGCTAGTACAAGGCACCCGGAGACCGGTATTTATAGAATAGCGGGATGGAGACGAGATCCTTGGCGCGGCGCTACTACTGACTCATTTGCAAACCGATACCCTGACTCACCAGCCGTCTGTTTACCCATTGTTCTCGCCGTTGGATACGGAAGGTATTTTTGAGGGATAAGTGGGTGGAGGGGGGTATAGGGGGGTAAAGTGGATTTTGAAAGTATCATTGTGATCGGCGAGGCGAGGGGATTCGAATGGTATTACTCTCATTGCTGTAGACATACTCCACCCCATTATATCTCTGTATCTTCACTCCTCATAACTCCGTCAAATTAACTTCTGGACCCGAGCTAGTGCAGGAGCTGTGCAGCGATCTGCGACAGTACGCCGCTTGGGGGAAAAAAAGGTTTGGTGGATTTTGGGGTTGAATTGAAGTGTTGGGCTTAGTAAGCGGAAAACGGTGGAAGAGGTCGGAATATGTGTAATTGACAGGTTATGAGTTGGTTTGTGAAGTTTTCGACGTTGAAATTGGCACATTCATCGTTCTACTCTCTACCTCGGCAATAGATCGGCTGCATGTTCAGTCTTGGCGTTGAATATGAGTAATAATTGTGATAAAAGATATTATGGAATACAACGGAAGGTATGGTGAATGAGGTGAGGTTCAGAATCGGCTAGAGTTGTTTTACACAAGTGAAGTGTGCTGTTTTCATCGTTTAAAAGTTGTGTATTCCCACAGGTACTGTTGCTCCATAGTCGCACCTGAAGATACATGAAAAGATACATATATGGTGCAAACCCCGCTCCTGGCGGCTACACGCGGATAGCATGAGATATGTCAGCAGGGTCAAGCGCATGGGTGGTGTAAGGTATAGTCGTGTCTTGGCTGTATGTGTGGTTAGGTTGAGTATGACTGAGATCATATGTTGGTAGGTAATTGAGAGAACAGAGAGAGAGAGTTACAGGAAATAGTTCAAGAATGTGTTCCAGTTGATTAATTTAGAATGTTGTCTTCTTTTTCCATAACTTCTGTTGTTACTCGAGTTTTTACCGCTGTTTATCTCGCGCTTATGACCACATGAAATCACTCCATAGTCATCTGACTCTTGGCATCTTGGCAAGTGTGGAGTGTGAATGGGGTGAGTTGGGTGAAGAATGTGATTCTAGAAAGGGTCTCATATTTCAAAAACTGCTTTAATCAAAAATGTACTCTGCTGGAGTTATATGCCACACTTCATGGTTAACAGTAGGAGATAGTCCAGTAAAAGTTCACCAAGAAAAGTAGAAAGATTGTTAAAAGCTGATAGCCTGACTCTCTGACACTTTAGAAGGTCTAGATCAGTTGTGATTTCTTCAATATAGACTTGTTCTGGTAATGCTACATCTGATAGTCTGAATGAAGCTAGAGTATGACACTGTTGTTAAGAATAAAAACAACCAGAATAAATGGGAACCAAACACCGTTATTACTTCTTCAAACTCCTTCGGACTCAGACCAAATCACCTCAATTCACATTGTCTTACTGTCTCAATTACTCTCCAACTGAACCACACGGCTCAACACATCTTACCCCAAATTCCAAACGGCTCAAATAGTCGCCATACTAAAACTGCCACTAAATCTATACAATGACTAAATCATACAATGGCATCAATCAGATCACCTGTCTAAACTAACCTCCTTAGATCTTTGCCAAGAGGTGGGGGGCTAACGGAGATAAGCCGTGTGTGGGGAAGATTAAACCTATTCCTCGCTAGCCAGAGAGTACGTCGAACGACCTGAGCTAGAAGGGTATGATTGTATATGGTAATCCTGTTCCAAGGATGTTTACATATATCCCAGTTCAAAACTTCAGACTACCACAATTCAATATCTCTACTGCTGTCAGAGAAGACAAAGACCATCCTAGGGTAAAGATGACTTGGAAAACAAACTGTTGGCACTGAAATCAACACACACCAGCAATAGATTCACATAAAGATTTCTTTTCTCTCTGCTGAGCATTTTTCCACTTTCCATCCACTTAAGAATTGGAATGCGGGTTTGGGAAGTATCAGTCGAGACACGGTAAAAGTGGGAAGGAAAAGGTAACAGAGTCTTCAAGTGTAGTTTCTGAATCAAATCATCACGCAGATAACTCTGGTGAAGTCGTCATGTCGATGAAAGTAAATCTGAGTGAGTTAGATGCTGTTCAGTTGTAAAGTAGAAGTGGGGACGTTACTGTAAAAAAGGTTGGGGGTATACTAGGAAGGACTTTCATGGTACGAAACGAATCAGCGTATATCGACGAGTCCAACGGTCAACTCGTCATCACCATGTGGGTATTTTTGACAAAGTTGGAATCAGTTCTGTCAGCAGCACAACATGAGTTACTTAAGTTTAGAAGTGGTATTGAGAGATAAGTAGAAAGGAACAAAGTACCAGTGTAATCTACCATGTTTGGGGATTATAATGATCCATACCACCTAACGATATGAGTATTTCTGGTGGTTCTGAGCTCGGATGTATGAGCAAGTAGTAATGAGGTAGCCTAACCTCAGAGCTTTAAGAATATCTATACCAATATCATAAGTCGTACGATTTCTTCGTATGACTATGAATTATTTTGGGGAACGAAATATCTTCAAAAGATCAAATTTATTGTGCTATTTGTATTCGCTTGCTGTATCTATTCGTTGCCTAGACTCACTGTACTCTTCGTATATTACTCAGTAACCCAACCTGTATTCTTCTATGTTAATATTCTATTCTATGCAAACTCGTCGTACTCTCTGTCGATGTACTTAAGGACCAGCGGCGTGCTTCTCCTTCTTCTCTTCAACAGGAGCCTTGACTTCCTCCTCCTCTTCAACGGGAGCGTGTCGTCGACACTTGTTGAGCTTCTCCATGACAAATCGTCGCTTGTCTCGAGGCAAGCAACAGATGGCAATGGGGATCTTGAGATCGTCGGGAATGGACTGGTGCTTCTTGGACCCAAAGTGGAAAGTAGCATCCAGAGAGTTGAGCCACTCGTCTCGAGAAAGTCGCTCGACCTTGACCACAATCTCCTCGTCCTCCTCCTCGTGCTTGGGAGCCTCTTCAGCAGCAGCAGCTTCATGATGATCAGGAGCCTCGTCCTTGGAGTGGTCAAAGGAGTGCTCGTCCTCGGAAGCAGAGTGCATGGATTCAATGTCAGACATGTTTGTGTTGTTTTGGTTTTGTGGTGGTGGTTGTGGTTGTTAGTGTGTTTGTGTGGTCAGAAGCTGATGTCGAAAAAACGACGATTCCAGCCGGTATTTATATCCTTGAGCGAATTCCACAAGACTCCTGCTAGCTCAACGTCTATACTTTATCGGTGCATGATAGGAATGAGCGTGGAGTTAATTTGGCCCGGAAAAAGAATCCAAACCTACAGAGAAGTCCCAACGGGGATATTTAACTCCGTTGGAAACACCTTTGGGACGCTTAACCCCGTATCTGGAATGTCCGAGTTTATCGGCCAATGGAAAAAAAGCACATAATCTGGATTTCTCGGATATATTTTAAGCTATACACATTGTCAGGGTGGACTCATAACAGGAGTACATTCAATCCACCATATATTGAAGCTACAAAAAATCTGAATACGTAGAAATTCATTAATTATTAATATATTTTAGTTGCTCTTTTCAAAAACCAGAATCCCCCACTGGTTCGTATTTTAGACCGAACTCATCAGTGCGGCTCGTTAATTCCATCTCCATGCAATTCCATACATCAGCCTTGCATAAACGGGACTGCGGAAAAAGGGGCCACTCAACTGGAATGAACTGAACTGATTGAGCTGGAATGAAGCCTACCAAAGCGAAGTTTGGTTACATTTGGTAGATAGGAAACCAGCCCGAAATAGATCAACGGTTAATTGAGCCACATACACTACAATTACCAGTCTGTAGATACTACTCTTTGTACGTATCGTACTTACAAGTCATGAGACATATTAATTGCCAGCCTCTAAGGCTCACCATTCTATTCATTCATATTTATTCCTATTTATTCATAAATATATTCATTCATACTGATACTCATTCCTATTCAGTTACACTCATTTATACTCATACATCCCCATACATCCCACACACATACATTTCATACATCCCACACCATACAATCTAATCGGATATCATTCATTCAGTACTTTTTGGAGGCTAATTAACAGGGTCACGTCGACGGAAAAGAGCGGCGAGCTTGCTGAAAATGCCAGCCAGAACAACCTCGTAAAGCCACGCAAAAACGCCGCCCCGAGTGCCACTGACAGTCTTGCGGGTAGCAGACACGTCTCGTTCGGAAACGGGGTCGGACTCGGCCTCGGCAATGGAACCGTAAGTCACGTTTCGAGCTCGAGCCGTCTGCTCCGGAAGAGCCTTGGTGGTCTCTGTAGCCGTGGACGAAGTGGCAGCCGGAGAAGCGAGAGGCTCCGACTGTGCAGTAACCATGCGTTCGGAAGCTGCAGTCTCAGGACGGGACTCTTCAGCGGCAGCGGCAGCAAACACGCCGGCAGACACGGCAGCAGCAGCCACAGCAGAAGCAACCAGAGGCTTGGAGGAGGACGAGGGTTCAGACTCGGACTTGGCCTCAGAAACAGGCTCAGCAGCCACAACCTCAGGCTCAGCAGCCACAACCTCAACCTCAGGCTCGGTTGCAGTTACCTCAGGCTCAACCTCAGGCTCAACCTGGACAACGGCAGACTTGACGATAGGCTTGATCTCAGCCACAGGCTCAACCTCGGCAGCTTCCTGAACGGCCTCGGGCTCAGGGGTCTCAGTGGACTTAGCAGGAGTCTCGACAGTCTCCACAACCTCCTTAGCCTCCTCAACGGGCTCAGTGACCTCCACAGTCTCAGTGACCTCCTCAACCTCGGGGACCTCGACAGTCTCCTCAACAGTCTCCTCGGCCTTGGGGGCCTCCTCCTCAACAACCTCGGTCTCAATTGCCTCAGCAGGAGCCTCAACCTCAGCCTCAACTTCAGGCTCAACCTTGGTAGGCTCAGCCTCCTCGATAGCCTCAACCTCGGGCTCAACAGACTTCTCCACGATGTCAATCTTGGGAGCAGCAGACTTTTCGACAATCTGGATCACGGGCTTGACCTCAGAAATCTCAGGCTTGACTTCCTCGACCTCAGGCTCAACTTCAGTCTTGGACTCACCAGGAGTCTCAGCAGCCTCAACAACCTCAGGCTCCTCAACAACCTCAGGCTCCTTGGAAGAGAAATCAGCAATGTCGATAGACTTGTCGTTGATCTCAGAAACGGTCTCAGCGATAGTCTCAGGGTCAGCAAGCTCGGCAGACTCGACAGGAGCAGCCTCGACAGGAGCAGCCTCCTCGACCTTCTCAGAGACAACCTCGGGCTCAGCAACGGGCTCAGCAACAGGCTCAGAGACAGCCTCCTCCTTCTCGACAGTCTCGGGCTCCTTAGCAACCTCGGACACATCGGAAATATCAAGAACCTCATTCTTAGGCTCCTCGACAGCCTCAACAGTCTTCTCGACAGGCTCGACAGACTCAACAGGTTCCTCGACAATCTCCTTGGTAGACTCGACAGGCTCCTTGGCAGGCTCAGCCTCCTCGGTCTCCTCAGCAGGCTCGACAGCGGCAGAAACCTCAGGCTCCTCAACCTTAGACTCCTCAACCACAGGCTCCTCAGCCTCGACATTGGAGATGTCAAGTCCCTGGAAAGGCTTCACCTCAGCCTCAACGGACTCATGAACGATCTCCTTAGTCTCGATCTCCTTGGTCTCAGGCTCCTTGGTCTCAGGCTCCTTAGTCTCAACGGGCTCGGAAACCTCAACCTCAGGCTCAACCTCAGGCTCAACCTCCTTGGCCTCGACCTTGGGCTCGTCGACCTTAACCTCCTTGGGCTCAGGAACAGTCTCGGCGACAGGCTCATCCTCAACCTTGGAAATATCAGGCTCAGCCTCCTTGACCTCGGGCACGACCTCGGGAGTCTCCTCCTCAACAGGAGCCTCAGTGGTGGGTGCTGACTCAGCCTCGACTTCAGGTTCAGTCTCAGGCTCAGCCTTGGTCTCAACCTCAGGAGCCTCCTCAACAACAGGCTCAGCCTTCTTGACAATAGGCTCAACTGTGATGGGCTTGACCTCCTCGGTGGCAGAGATGTCCAAGACCTTGGGCTCGGGAATAGTCTCATCGACAGGCTCAGAAACAGTCTCGGGCTCAGTCTCGGGAACAACCTCCTTGACAGGCTCGGAGACCTCAATGGGAGCATCCTCAACCACAGGCTCAGAGACCTCCTCAGAAGCAACCATAGGCTCAGAGACCTCCTTAGAAACCTCAGGATCGACAGCCTTGGGAGAAACATCAGAGATATCGATGGAAGCCTCCCGAGTAGTCTTGACCTCGACCTCAGGCTCGACCTCAGGCTCAACCTCCTTGACCTCGGGCTCGACCTCCTTGGTGACAGCCTTGACCTCAGGCACAGCCTCAGCGACAGTCTCAGCAACAGGCTCAACCTCAGACACATCGACAGTCTCAGGCTTGGTCTCAGGCTCGACCTCCTCAGTCTTGGCTTCAACAGCAGGGGTCTCAACCTCAGCAGGCTTTTCGGCCTCAGGCTCCTTCACAGGCTCCTCAACAGGCTCCATGACAGTCTTCTCGACGACAGGCTCCTTCTCCTCGACCTTTGGCTCTTCAACCTCCTTCACTTCCTCCTCCACTTCCTTGGTATCCTCCTTATCCTCCTTGACAGGCTCCACAGGCTCAGACTTGGGCGCCTCAACCTCCTCCTCAACCTCCTTCTCAGCCTCGGGCACCTTGGATTCAGCCACCTCGACCTTGGCAGGCTCAGCAGCAGACTCCGTAGACTCCGTAGACTCAGTCTTGGTCTCGACCTTGGAGACCTCCTTGACAGGGACCTCCTCGGCAGCTTCCTTGACCTCCTCCTTGACCTCCTCAGCAGGCTCAGCTTCCTTAACAGGCTCAACCTCAGTAATATCAACAGTAGTTTCAGTCTTGGGCTCGACCTCCTTGACTTCCTTGACCTCCTCCTTCTCAGGCTCAGTCACCTCAACCTCCTTAGACTCAGCCTTGGACTCCTCCTTCTCCTCCTTGGTATCTTCGTTATCAGTCTTGGTTTCAGCAACTGTAGTGGCCTCAGGCTTGGTCTCAGTCTCAGTCTTGGACTCAGTCTCAGCCTTGGTCTCAACCTCAGGAGTATCCTCAACGGATGACTCAACCTTGGGCTCGACAGCCTTCTCAACGGCCTTCTCGACTGACTTGGGCTCAATGACCTCAGTCTTGAAGTCAGAGATATCGAGCTTAGACTCAGCCTTGGGCTCAGACACCTCAACAGTCTCAGAAACGTCAGCCTTGGTGTCAGAAATGTCAGCTTCAGCCTTGGTGTCAGAGATATCAAGAGCCTTAACAGGCTCTTTCTTGGCTACAGTCTCAGCCTGCGGCTTCGACTCTAGTCCGCTCGAAATCATCTCATCCAAATCTTCAAAATCTCCCATATCAGCCTTGCTCAAATCCATAACCATGGCTCCAGCCTTGTCCACCACAACCCAACGAGGGTCGTCATTTGCTGCACTCACAGAAGTGGATCCTGTGCCAGCAGACACAGAAGGAGTCTCACTTCCAGCAGTGGCAGGAGGAGTGAGAGAATACTCAGAAGCCGAAGACCGCAGGTCCGAGTCACTGGCTCGAGCAGCCGCAGCCTTGGCCTTCTTTTTGGCCTTCTTCTTCTGGTTCTTCTTACGTTTGGCAGCACTAGCAGTCGACTCGGCCTCTGTAATGACATGGTTGATGGCTCCGTCTTCAGTAGTAGCAGTAGGAGTTCCGTCCTGAAGCACCCAGTCGCCATCAACCACAAACTTGTACATGTACTGTTTTCCGGCCTCAGGGTCAAACTCGTACGAGTATCTAGTTCCCTCTGGGGTTTCTTCCAAAGCCATCTTTTCAGGAGTCCAGTCTGAAAAGTCGCCGGCAACCTGGACCTCGAGCGGCTGCTGGTCTGGCGTTTTCCTTTCGTATGTGATGATCATTTTTTGAGAAACAATTTCGTGATCAATGTCGTGACTATGCGGAAAGAAGACAAACAAAAAACAAGTGTATATATATCCCCCCTCCTTTCCCTTCTCACATGCAGGTGAGTACAACCGTACAGTGTGTTTACGGTGGGTGGCAAAGGGCACAGAAGGAAGTTTAGTCAGGTGATCCACACACCAAATTGAACATACCACTTGTTCTCTTATTCTTCTCACACTCACCACTTGTCCTGTGCCGGTCCTTGGCCTCTCCTCTACCCCTATACGATCGTATATCTCGAACCGTTTCCCTGGTAACCTTGTGCACCAACCTAAACAGCAGGATAGAGTTGGTTAGGAGAAAAGTGCAGCCGGAGGAAAACGGTATAAAAGGGGTGTAACCGGGGATACAAGTAAGGGAAAGAACACATAGTGTAACATAGGTGGTAGGCTATCAATTCTGAGGGCCACACGTCTTCTTTTCCCCCATTCTACGACTCCCCCTGACACTCCAATTCTCACCCCAAACCCAAACCTCCGTAAACTCTCCAACAAGGCACGACTAATTCTATCCGCAAAGCTTAAACGTGACTGGACAGTTTGCACGAAAAGAGAAGATGAAAAAATAATCTCACCAACAGTCAAATGACCAAATTGAACCCAACAGAGAATATCCAAATATGAGATAGCCAATACGAGAAACGAGATAATTGTGCAATTCGACTGGTTTGCAATGTAGCGATATTACTGTAGAGCAACATCAGTCTGTCACTAACCACAGTTACAGATCAATTCGACTGCATGGTGGCGTTGTACAGCATAGACATGGTGTGTAGTGTTTAGGGCACGTGAGGGCTGTACAGATGTGTGTGTTTGTGTGTGTATACACTGGGTCTCCTATTTGGTGTGTATTTTCGACTGCTCAATTGGTATGGCTTCCTGTGGTTGACGCATAATGAATGTGTAAAATTACGTTAGTTGGGAGTTAGTTGGAAATTAGTTGGGAAAGGAAGTCTGCTGGGGGTGGGTATTTGGTGAACCGGGCATCTAAAAGAGATGTTAGTAGATCCAGTAGATAGAGAGTAGTCGATTTCTTAACACCTATTGAAGCTGTTAACGAATTGAGCTTTGAATGGGGTTCTGGGTACTTTTATATTCTGGTGGTAGCTAACAGTTTTGACTGGGCTATCATCATGAACTGACATGACCATATCCATATCCGGAACTGATAATCAAAAGTGCCAAAAATGATAGCAGTTGAAACTACAAAAAAGAATAAAAAAGAATAAAATCATATAACTCCTGCCTAATGGCGTTTATATAGTCTGTTGGTAAACGAAACTACGTCATTCCCGTCATTCTCAGACCATGTCTCTGATCTACACTCTACTCCTAACCAGTCTAGTGTATCTTCTACAGCCGTGAATACAGTGCAACAGGGGTTGTACAACTGTGAAAGTGTCAGAAAGGAGTCAATGGCAATTGATGATTAGTAAACAGAAAGAAATGATCCACCGAAGTATCATCCACTTACCTTCCTCGATAGTGACCATTTATGAGACCATACAGTTAGTCTGTTCTACTCGGAGTTCTTAATTGAGGATTACTTAAAGATTACTTCAATATAAAACTCAGCTGGGGGTTCATTTTCGACGTTCCAGATGTCGGGGGAACTATATTTTCGTGCCAAATGATACACAGTAACGGATAAATACATTTTCCCACTTCATCAACTCCAGTGCCAATATAAAATCTCTAGATATCATCACTTTCATTCCTTCATAAATTTCTATTTGTTGAGAGTTTAGTTGATGGAATAAACTCCTTATCTTATCCCAGAGGTTATCAATCTTACCAAGAGAAGATATCATCAATGAATGTATTATTCAGAAAGAAAACCTATAGATTGGGCATAACATCATGGTGGCCACTGTCAGATCAGTCCCATTAACTCCACTTATCACCCTGCTAATAGTTCTTCACACATCTAATATCTTTGTATTTGTATATATCTAGCTCTACGGCTCTAATGCCGGTTGTATTACTGTCTGTAGAAGATGTAGTCTGGAGTGACCTGCAAGATCGCCATGGTAATTGTCACGGTGTCACGATAACTGTCTCTCGCGCGGAATCCTCGCTTCGCTCGCATTCCTTGCTCACATCTTATAACTCAACTCCCATCCCGGTTCCACTGGCGCGACCAGATTCTTCTTCAACGTCTCAATCTCCTGTTTTGTAAATCCACAGTTCTCCATAATCCACTTTTCCGCGCCTCCAAACTTGGTATCAATCAGATCCAATGCCTGCATCATACAGTCGTACCGCGAAGACAGCATATTGGCCATCTTTTCAGCCATGGCAGGATCACTCCACTCAGCTCGTTCAGTCGACAGAGCTTCAATCAGCCGAGGAACCGCTTCTCGCAGTCCAAATGTCGTCAGCTCGTACTCTCGCGAAATGGTGTCGTGATCCAGACCCAGAAGACGCAGAACAAGAGCGCAAAAGACTCCCGTTCGATCCTTACCAGCGGTACAATGCACAATCATCGGAGTACCGGGATTTTCTAGCAGGAACCGCAGAGGCTTTTCGTACGAGGGTCCTCCCACAGTGAGAATCTCGTCGTAAGCCCGTTTGAAGCCTTCATGAGGGTCCAAAAAGTTTCTGTACCGTTCAGCAAGCGCTTCTGGAGACAGATCCTTGCTTTTGAAAACAGGAGTGTGGACTCGCTCGGTTCCATCAACCTTTCCAAACCCGTTTCGGGTGACTTCAATTTCAGATCTGAAATCGAAAACAGCCTTGATTCCAAGCTGGTTGATGGTAGCAATTCCAGCAGGAGTCACACTTCGCAAATCGGCACATCGATAAAGAACGCCCTGGATAATGGATGTTTTCGAGTCGAGCTGGAACCCTCCATAGTCTCTAAAGTTGTCGATTCCATCCACCTCCTTGAACCGGGTAACAGTGCCAATATTGGCCATGTCGTTAAGCGCCCTAGCGTGGAACGCTTCCGATTTCAGCCAGTCAATGATAATCTTGGTGACTCTGGGATTATAATTGACCTTTTTGGGCCGTTTTCCAGGCTCGGCTCCAGGCTCAAGAGGCAGCTCATCTCCGTAGAAATTGTGGTCAGCGTCTCGAATAATGGTCAAATGATGTCGAGGCTGCAAAGCGTTGGCAAAATGGCCCGCATCCTCAACATTGACCACCTGGTCTCGAGATCCAAACACAGTGAGAGTGTGACCTCCAGCATTCTTGAAAGCACGACAATGCCCCGGAATATCAGTGGTGGCAATCGAGGTCGGCTCCTCAATGCTCACCAGCATCTTGGTGTACTTGCCCTCAAAGTTTTCCACCGACCGGTACTGCTTGTGTTCCTTCCAAGAGTACCCGTATCCTTCTCTGAGCTTGTCCCAGATTTCGTGGGTCTTGTAACGTCCCGAGCAGTTGACAAAGGCCGGCAAAACCACGTTGCCGCCGCTACCAACAAACTTGTGCGCATTGATTCCATTGTGGAACCACTCCATTGCTGCCAAACAGCCCCGCGAGTGCGCCACAAGAGCACAGACGTTCAGCCCACGCTGCTGAAGCCACGTCACAGCCGCCTCAATGTCCTCCGCGTCCCGCTTGATGGTCCGAATCGGCTTGGTCACCTTGTATTCGGCCCAGTCTACGTCCTTGAGCTTGTGGTGGTCGTCTTCCGTGGACTCACCACAGCCCCGGAAATCCAGCCGAAACGTCCACATTCCGTTTTCGCCGGGCAGCTCCTGGCCCAGCATACGTTGGTAGCAATAGTCTTTGTGTCCACCCTGGCCATGCAGAATGAGCACGACTTTGGGGGGGAAAACGGTCTTGAAATTGGGATTGTCGACCGCCGACGGAGGCTCGGCCAGCAATCCGGCCAGCTGGGCGCCCTTGGATCCCACGGGAATAAAGTGTTTTGTTTCAGAAACCATTTCCACAGGTGTAGAGAGGAACAAGTTAGGTGGGGAAGCAGAGGGTATATATGCACGATATAGAGTTTAACGGCGAACGTGGGGTGAGGAGCAAATGGTCTTCACGTGTTCTGAGAGAGATGGATTTTTGACAGCAGATATTTTGGACCTGTCTGATTGGATTGGTACTTTTATAACCCCAATCGGAGCAAAATTAGCTGTTTTAGAAGCACCCCATTTAGCCGAGGTATGGACCCTGATGCATAAAGTTCACGGGTGATGATGTAATCGGGAAGATGGGGGGGTCATTGTAAGTGGGTGGATATGGTGGGAATTTGGAAGATACCAGCGGGGACCTGTTATTTGTGACTTGGTGAATAATTTCCGGCAGTCAGATTCTCTCTAGGACGATTATTCGTCTAGTTGAAGTGAGTGTTCGGAGGTCGTTATTCACAGGGTTAGGGCTGGAAAGGTGATGATGGATCAGAGCAAGTTTAAGTAAATCGGGTTACCAGAGGTGGTGTGAAGACGGTGCTACGGGAAATGTTGTATGGTGGCAAGATGACCTAAGTGGATTGATGTGTTTTTGGTGGCAGTAAGTATCGATTGTGACTTTCATTGGTATTCTATCACCAGGGGAACATTGAATTTGAACCCCCAGCTAACATTTTCATTTAACAAATTCCCAAGTAAACATTCACCTGTATCTGGAGATTGTTTGAAGAAGGGTATAAATAAACAGAAGCTGCATGGAATGATGATGTGAGTGCATCAATACTGTTTGTGCAACTTATACACGTGATCTACACCCTTTTGATGAAAATTTCTTCATTATTAACACTTTTACAAGTAATATATTTTCCGCTTTATTAGGTGAAATCTCCTCTACTACTCTTCCAACTAAGTTACTGAAGGATATGCATCATATAGTGGGATTAATACACTCCCTCTAACTCTCCCAATAAGAATCCCATAGCCATGGAAATACTACTAATCTGATCCTCTCAAATATCTGATTCAGATTATCTACTTTATATTCCCCCACAAGTTTTCCTCCACCCCATTCAGTTGTACTCCACTCACATCCAAACTATAATCGCGAACTTAATATACACGCGTCGCGATCTTCATCTTTCTTTTTTACCACAACAAGACTTACCACAACAACTTCAAAAAACATGCCACGACCCGCCCGAAAACGCCAGACTGTAGCTACGGACGAGAACAGTCACGTGACGCAGAAGTCGATTGAAAATATCGAAAACTCCAGCTCCGAACACGTGATTCGAACTCCTCTATCTACCATTACTAATGCTGAGAACCACAGCAGTACTCGACGGTCCAGTTCACGGGCCAGAAAGTTGGTAGTTTACACAGAGGGAAGCGAGGATCACGTAAGCGACGAGGCTAGTGATGACAAATCCACTTCGTCTTCTTCCACTGACCAGATTGACAAGGATCTGATGCTTCTTCCGGAGCCTAGAAAGAGAGCCAGAGAGGAGGAAGAAGAGGAGGGAGAAAATGAAGACTCTGAATCTGAGGAGAGTGAAGACTCTGAATCTGATCACGTAAGAGCTCCCAGAACACGTGAATCTGATAAAGAAAGGGCCGAAAAGCTGAAACTGTTTGAAGAAGAGCAGGCAGCTCGGTTTGCGGAAATTGACGACTTTGAGCTCCATTTCGAGGAGGTTGCCGAAGACAGTTTTGACAGGAGTATGAGTGAGGGAAGTGGAGAGAGTCAGGATCAAGAGGTGGAGTTGGATGATGTTCTTGGGGGGAGGGAAGAAGACTAACATAGAGACGAACGTAGTGAGTCTCTATGTGAGTCTACATGATTCTACTTGACTCTACATCACTCTATGTGAGTCAACGTGTGTCATAACATCGTCTCACGTTCATCTCAACCCTCTCTATTGGATTTGTATTGTATTGTAATTTATTGGTTATTGTTATTGATGTACGACTCTTGTAAGATGATAATCTTGATGACTTTGTATGGTAGGTTTTAGACTATTGGATGGTAGACTTCAGAGAGAGGTACAAGTAGATTCTGACCTTGCAATTATAGCAAGAGTACTGTACGAGTCCAGAACTCCAGAGCTTGATTAAAGTGTGTATCCAGAGACCTACACGTTCTTCCGTCAGTGAGGTACCACTCCGGTCAAAATGATTCACGTCTGAAAGTGACAGAAACTAACGTGGCTTGATATGTTAAAAGTGACCAATATGACAGTTAAAATATGATTCTTTGTATGTAAATCAATAACGATGCAGGCCCAGGACCTAGATGAGTACTCTAGCCTGATACCGTAGCCTAAATGATACTGAACGATCTGCTGAGTTGTGTAGATGATAGCAAATGGCAGACACAGCTACTCGTACTATCCACTTTCTGGTGAGCAAAGGATATGGAGGTCAGTAAGTCTCCAAGTGTGTAAACTGGGACATGTCTGATAAACCACCGTTCGAGGGTCCACTAAGTAGTCAGAGTCTCAGACCATGTGAAACAGACTTGGTCTTAGGAGCAGCTTGTAATATATCTCCATACTGCTGCTCAGCTTGTGTCGGTCTGCATTCGCACGTGTTGTCTGCATACCTTTCATCTCCCTGTCCAGAAGTCGTCTCGTCAAGGCTCAAATATCAACGAGCATCAGTGGGGTGAAGCCAAACGTGCTGTTTTTGCCCAGTAGTGCTCGACTTGACAAACAGATACAGTATCAGTTTGACAACAGAGCATTAGCTCAGTTTTGGAGCAGTCAGAAGTCAGGTTAGAGACGTATCCTTCTTAACCATGACCTTTGTTGTGCAGTCTTGTACAATGTTTGAGTACAAGAGTGTCGAATGAGGTAATAAACAGCCACCACAAAGAATCACACTCAAATCAGGACCTTGTTGACGTCAGTTGTGTAGATAG
The DNA here is from genome assembly GCA_017639365.1 of Yarrowia sp. E02. NCBI lineage: Eukaryota > Fungi > Ascomycota > Dipodascomycetes > Dipodascales > Yarrowia > Yarrowia sp. E02. Next base: position 347,765 of record JAAQQX010000007.1, on the reverse strand, counting down.
AAGTCCACATCTGAGTAAACAACTCCACAGAACAGTGACAGTAAGTAGACAAGATAGCAGTGAGGAGTGGATACCAGCGCATTAGAAGTCACATCTGTCTCCTACGACAGTTATGAGTCTTTTCAGCTAATCTTCTCATCTGATCTTCTCAGATATCTTCTCAGCTGATTCTCTGTTTTCAGCCGGTGTGCTGTTATACTCCCCTACTCCGGCGAACTAGGCAATTCAGCACCGTGATATCCGCCATAATCTGGCGAACTTGGAATCTCGACCTGTCTGTGTCTCACCCGTGTCCACCGGTCAAAAACGACCCTCAAACTGGTCATTCCACGGTCTCTATCAGTGGCAATAATGGGTATCAAGTAGTCCAAATCTGCACCAGGAACATGGATATCTATAGCTGGAGTCTTTTGAAACGCCAGAAGCGAATACAGACGCTGATTAATCAAATGCGCGTCGATCGGAAGCAATGCATCTGTGCACAAAGAAGGCACGTAAAGATGAGTAATGGCAGGATCACTGGGCTTGGGGCTCATGGGCGTACATTTGGCCAAAAAGACGATTTTGATCGACTGCAAATGTCGATACTCGGCTGCTGACAAATGGCTGCTTTCCCTAACCCACTGCTTGGCGAGTTGACTTTGAGGACCTCCGTATCCGACAGTTGAATGGGGTGGGATTGACAGGAGGTAGTGTCGTAGGGTCATCTCACGAGTAGAAGTAGTCACGTGAGTGTGTATGAGAAACGTGACTTGTCACGTGAACTTCAACCTTCACGTGTCTAGTTTCGTTGACGTAGTATCTGTTGTAGGAAGATCACTGTCCCAGGATACATGATCTGCTGAATGGTGTTCTGCATTAGAGATGCATCGAGAAGGTTATTTGGGTAGGGATTATGGAAGTGTCAAAAAGTACTCTGGAGTTGGATATTAGCGGTTTTTGGGTATGTGGAAGTTGTAGACCGTTTTTTAGTGGTTACTTCCTCTTTTTCTCTTTTTTTCTTGTTTTTATGGTACTTTTTTGGAGACACCTACACTTCACTACGTCATACAAAACTATGTTCTCTCTCACTGAACTCAAGATACTGTACAATAAGAACCACATCAACAACCGTCTACTATCACCTTGTTGAGTATATTCTGTCCTAAATCGTTCTCAGAGCTACTCTTTGCCATAATATTTAATTTTCCATGTCAAATTACATCCGTTTCCTCTATATTATTTCCCATCAATTTCCTCCTATTTCCATCCCTATTTCTCCTTAATTTCACCAAAAATGTCAAAACTAAAAATATACATCGCCACAATTAAGGTTTGGTGCCATCAAGCGACTAAAAACGTCACAGCAAAGATTGTCTTTTCTGTACGTACCGACTTTTTCGACACAGGGACGAAACTACTTCACTCGCTCTCCAACCCCACCCCACGTTCGCTTATCCCCGATATCTCCGAGAAAGTCACGTGGCCCAAACTCTGTTCGTTTTTTAAACACGCATCACATGCTCTCCTGCATCCCGAGCTGACTTTCGATACTACACCTAGACGGAGCACGAAGACGATACGTTACTGAGCAAGAACTTCACGTGACTCGGTTTATTAACACGTGACTCAGAGCTTCAGCACGTGACCCAGCATTATCACGTGACTCAACAGCAGCTCTTTCTACGACACTCCACACAACACGGCACTAGTTACTACCTGCAATACACGTGATCTGAACAGCCGTGTATTCAGTGTTCGGAGTGATTGATTGAACTTGTCATATTTATCCAAGACGAGCTTTCAGACCTTCCAGGATACGACTAGAACCCTTCTTCTAGTTCTACTTCAGATCAACTCTTGTTGATTCAGTCTTGAGAGAAATCAGTTTTTGATTCCTCGTTTTCAGGTGACCCTGCTACAGGCTACTTACAGGTTTCCTTGTAATAGGTTCTTACAGGCTTACTTGTAACTTGTTCTTTACAGGTTACTCTAACAAGTTCCTTCATAAGGTCCTTTTACAAGTTACCTTCTAAGTACCTACTAACCAGTACCACTCGTACTGCCTAGGTTACCAACAGGTACCTTCTAACAAGCATATTGGCCTAGTACTCGTGCTATCGCACTCGTACCTAGGTTCCTTTTACTAACATACTCGTCTAGTACTCGTGCTAAAGCACTCGTACTGCTCGTATTGTTATGGCCCCATCAAAACGCCGCTACGGAGTCGTAGTCGACGCAGGATCCTCCGGCTCACGAGTCTTCATCTACTCCTGGGAAGACGCACTCGTTCAACAAAAATCCCTCGGCCAATTCTCCCTGCTCGAGCAAAACAGTGTCACCAAACTGCACTCGGAAAAAGAATGGAAAAAGAAAATCTTTCCGGGCGTCAGCAGTTTTGCCGGCCGGTCACGTGAAGAATTATGGTCTGAGCACGTGAAACCTCTCGTAGATCACGTGTTGGAACACATACCCAAGTCTGCTGTTCCGTCTACGCCTATTTTCTTTCTGGCGACTGCAGGAATGCGACTTTTGGACGAACCGGTGCGAGAAAATCTGCTGGACACAGTCTGTGATCTTTTGGCAACCAACACGGGCTTCTATCTCGGTGCTGGAGGCTGTGACAAGCGTCCCAATGTGGAAATCATTGATGGAGAGGTGGAGGGACTGTACGGCTGGCTGGGGTTGAATTACCTCGCAGGAAGTCTCGTATCCAAGGTGGACAGTATGGTAGAAGGAGGAGCTGACGAGCTGGCGGACGTCAAGAACCCACATGACGAATCTCGTTTGTCACAGTCGTCTCCACTCGGTTTCATGGACATGGGAGGAGCCTCGGCTCAAATTGCATTTGTTCCCAACGCTACAGAAACCTCGCGTCATCTGGACGATCTCTACCAGGTGCGATTACGCAGTGTCAACGGACAGCTGCAGGAGTGGAACGTGTTTGTGTCCACGTGGCTTGGTTTTGGAGCCAATGAGGCTCGAAGACGGTATTTGGAAACGTTACCGGCCGTGGAAGGAGTCATTTCGGACCCTTGTCTGATGAAGGGACTCAAGATGGATTATGGCAAGTTTGAGGTTGTTGGGGGAGGAGATTTCAGCGAGTGTATGGCTAGTGCTTCTCCTCTGTTGATGAAACATTTGCCGTGCACTGATCATCCCTGTTTGTTCAACGGTGTGCATGCTCCTGCTCTGGATTTCTCCGTGACCAAGTTTATTGGCATTTCCGAGTACTGGTACACTTCTGCGGACATTTTTGGCCTGCGTGAAGAGGACTACAATTTCCACGTTTTCTCGCAAAAAACACGTGAGTACTGTACTCGTGACTGGAACGATATTGTTTCTGAGAGCGAAGGAGGTGGATTCAACAAGATTTCTCGTGATAAGCTGCAGGTGGCGTGTTTCAAAGCGACCTGGGTTCTTACCATTTTACACGAAGGATTTGGAGTGCCTATGGGTCCAGGAGAGTTATCAGAGGAAGATTCGCCGTTTGTCTCTCCCTTCAAGAGTCTGGAGACTTTTGACGACCAGGAGTTGTCGTGGACGTTGGGCAAGATGGTGCTTTATTCTTCGTCACAAGTTCCCGCTGCCAGAAACTCGGATAATCGAGAAGTGGGAGTCGGATACGTGCCGAGTATGTTGGATGGAAGCACTATTGTGATTCCTGGAGGCGAGGGACGGACCAGGGACGACGTGGGTCTCTTGTCTTTGCCGCTGGTGTTTCTGCTGGTGATTGCATTTGGAGTGGTTTACTTTCTTCTCGGTAAAACCAAGGTCACGGGAGGCATTATCAACCAGGTTTCCAGGTTGAGTCAGAGGTTGCGGTGGAAGAAGACGTTTGAAAGCGTCGATTTGGAAAGTGGTCCGTACGTGCCTGCTACATGTCGATCGTCTTCTGCCCTGGACTTGTCTGAGATGCGAAGTAGTACTCCTCGACTTCAGACGTCTCAGTCCAGTGTCAATATCCCTTCTACCGGTCGATTCAAGGGTCTGGGTATGAACAGTCGAGCTCCCAGTAGAAGTTCTTCTGCCACGAGGTTGGCGGAGGAGAAGCGGTACTTTATGCCAACTGGGGCAGAGAGGTTACGAAAGGACAATGTATACAGCTAATCGATAGTATCATCAACGTATATAAGTATATACCTCTCATGGTGTTTCCGGTGGTTTTGAGCGTTTTCGAGTGTTTTGGGTGTTTCTGTTGTCTCATGTTCTTTTCATCCTATCATCACTTCGAGGAAGCAGGTAGGATGATAGATAGTATACCGGGAGAAGATCATGGATCCACCAGTGCTGGTATTTGATCCTGGTACTGTACCGTACAAGTACAAGTACAGTACTGTACTCGTACGACGTACTTTAATATCCCCATCTGCCAGGTTATAATCCTCTAAAAATATAATCCTTTATTATTAGAGGATTATAACCTGGCAGTATCTAATGAGAACAAGACTCTCAATCGATTCCACATGAGTGAAGAAGAGAGAGTGTGTACTTGTTCAAAAGAAAGAGACCTTACAATTACAATCACATTTTTTTTATGTGACCCAAAACAGTACTGTACGGTAGTTGTAATAAACAGGACGTTCTCCACAGGTTTGAAACAGTTAGTTGATTGAGTACAGCAATGATGAATGAGTACGATAGCCCAAGGGAATTGTAGTGTATGCCAAGACGTCCCATTAGAAAACATGCCCAGACCTCCCACCGCTGCGTATTCACCCAACTGCCCCTAGATTCTCCAGAAATACTCTCACAGCCACACGGACTTAACTATCGTGATCCTCATCGTGTGGCCGTTCTAGTGACACCAATTGGACCTTTCCAACTATGTTTTCTCAACTTTTAACACTTAGACCTTCGGTTCTACGTATTCACCCATGTGTCTCTAACTTCTCCAATAATACTCTCAACTTGACAAAGACTTGGCCAGCGTGTTCCCCCAAGCCACAAAAGTCAAATGGTACCCACCAATCATATGCTAAAGTGTCCTGTCTACTTATTATTCCACCCCAATATCATGTATTCACACAGCAGTTTCTAACTTTTCCAATATTGACCCCACCATAGCGCCGACCCGACCATTATATTCTGCTAGTCCGGGGAATGATAATGGTACTCACCAATCTTAGGTTAGTATGTGTTTTCTACTTTTAACACTGCCATTTCCAAATCTACCTACTCAGACACCTGGCTCTAACTATTCCAAAAATACGCGTACGACTACAAGGAGTTGATTATCATGATCACTCAATCTCTAAGATTTTAATGGTACCCACCAGACCGCTTCTACTGTGTCTTATCTACTTTTAGTACCTCCGCATTCAATTCTGCATATTTACACATTTGTCCGTAACTCCTCCAGAATTACTCGTACTATAAAACCGCCTTGATCATTGTGATTCCCGCGGTTACACAACTAAGATGATGCCCACTAATCCTGTTCTACTTTATCGTATCTAGCTTTAGTTCCAACTCTCCAATATTTACGTGTTTACAATGTTGTCCCCAACTCCTCCAGAAATACTCATACAGACACACAGACTAAATTAACGTGTTCTACAAGGTCGGGCGATTCCTATGGTTCCCACCAATACTATGCCAATATGTTTTTCCAGGTTTTGTCGCTAACCCTCATAATTTTACCTATTAACACATTTGTTCCTAGCTCCTCCAAAAATACCCGTAAATCCACAGGGTCTTGATCATCGTGTTCCCCAAGGTCTCACAAATATAATGGTACCCACTAGTCCTGCATCACTATGCCCGATCTAATTTTCTCACAGCCCCTCCCAATTTTATGTATTCACACCCCTTGCTCTATCTCGCTCAGAAATACTCTTACAGTCATGGGGACATGACCACAGTGATCCACCAAGCCATGCTATTCTGATGGTACGCACCAATCCGATTCTACTACTTCCTGTCCAGTTTTAGCCCCCATACTTCAATATGTACATATTCATACAACTGTCTCTAACTCCGCCAATAATACACGTATAAAAACACAGACTTAATCATCGTGCTTCTCGGGATTGTATGTTTCTTATGATACCCACCAATCCTATGATAATATGTTTTTCAAACTTCTAGACCAACCCTTTTAAAATAAACGTTTTCGCACAACTGTGCATAAAGAATGAATGTGTGTAGCTACCACAAGTCGTGCATATCACGGAAAGCATAATCGATCTGGTCTTCTGCTTCAAAAAGATATGTCACCAGTAGATCCTCCAATATTTTCGTAATAGAGGAAAGATGTTGTTGTCGGATCTTGTCCTCCAGATACTCCCTGGTGTAATACCAAACCCCCAACTGTCCCGCAGACACACCCACAATAGCCACTTTGTCGCTTTCCTGGACTTGATAAACTTGTCTTTTCTGGAGGTCAACAACGTGGAAGAGAAAATTGTTCTCCTCCAAATAAGTTAGACCGTATCGAGGGTAACGCTCATCTTGACAAAGAGCCATACGCAGCACTCTCATAGTTTCTTCTCGAAAGTCAGACTCATGCGGGACAACCTGGAAGACCATGTCCTCGTTCATGTACAGCGCAGAAAGATGGCCATTATAAAAAAAGCTACCGTCTGCAACCAGCCATGGAGCGCTGTCACTAAAAAGAGCGGGATTTCCACCTTTGAGAACATAAAAGGAACAATAATCATCCTCTACTTGTAGACCCGAAAAGATTGTCACATCGTCTACCACAACAATCATGAACTGTTGATCCGGCCTGTCAAGTATCCCCAAGTTGTGTTGTTGGACAGATCCATCTCTGTACTGGATATGAAGTCTAGCCATACCGCTTGGTTTACAAAAGCTTGAACTGTCGTAGAGGTATGTTACTACTATTGTCGCCGCGCACTTTGTTGTTATCATCTCAGCCGCAACAAATGTTTTTCCAAGAGGGTATTTGTGTGGAGTGAATGGATGTGTCACGGAAGGTAGATGAACAAGTGAAGAGTCACCATCCTCCCTCAGGTTCAAAATTTCAGATCCAATAACCAGCCCATGATCGCAAAAGTTCCAGTCCTTTGTCTTCCGCTGGGCATTGCCCTGTAAGGCTTGAAAGTCTTGTGGCAACACCTCGTTCTCATGCCTGGGCAAACTGGCATGCTCAAACAAACTGACATCTTCTGGCTCGGAGTGGAAGTGGAAAATACCTTCCTGCCATGTATTCCACGGGCTGAATTCAAGACGATAGTAGGGCACTTGTAAACAAAACTTGCGCAGTGGCAAGAGAGCAGCCCTAGTGTACATGTTGATAGAGCTAAGGGAAACGATATCAACGGGAGTTAGATGGTCACAGACGTGAACCAGCAGCTCGGGGGGTAACATGTTGAAGTAGTTGGTATCTGGCAAGTGGTCAATTGATATCTACAAGTATTTATATGGCAGCTTCACATGTCGATTAAGTTAGGCGTATTACGCAGATCGGCCAACATGCTGGGAAATCTTGTTGAAGATAAGATAAGCGCAATACCCCCTAAATTAAACAAATCCATTCCCCACCTGTTGTAGCCGTATGAACTACTTTTTGTCTGTAGTCGTATGGACTACTCGTACTGGTATCGTACTATGTTGTGACAGCTTCCCCACCTGTTTTAGCAGTATGAACTACTTTTTTTTCATCTCAACTGGTAAGTATGTACTATAAACACTCTTAGATATTGATCTCTGATAAAAGAATACTCTTATTCCGTGTCCACTAACCGCGGGTACTGATTTGGACTGAACTTTGAGCTGAGAAATACTTGTTATCCTGGTAAAAATTGACGATCCCGAGGCACAACCACCTGTAGGAACTCCAGTGTAAAGCTGTCTAACGATACCTACTTGTATGTTTGATTCACGTTCTTAACATTGATTTACATAAGTACTTAAATCATTCACAACAACACACACCCGAATGAGTGTACAAGTTGAAAGCTACACTGACACAATCATATTGAGCCAAGGAAGACAATTTTTCAAGTCTTTGTCTCTTTTTATTCCGTCTCACTCTACCTACATCGACTCCCTCTACAGCGGGAGCAACAGGCTTACTTCAATATGCCATAATTGAGATGTGCAGAGGTTACTGAGTCGTCCTAGAACCGCTCAGGATTCGAAGAAAAGAAAAGCAAGTGAAACAGCTGATGGTAAGTTTGGTTGTGTTACTACAGGCTGGTACATTCTCTGTTGACATCTCGTACATACACTCGTATCTATGTCTTTATTCTAAGGAAATCGGTCAATGGTGTCCCAGCTAAGTTTATACTTTTACGTTTGTGTCATACTGCTCAATCTATGCATCTTATTTTCTACTCTTACATTATGTTTAGGGTATTGTATCGTATAGACTATTCCCATGTTGATGCAAACCAGGTGTATCTATTTCGCCAGATACTTGTCCAATTGTCGGGAAAGTAGTACCATCGAACTCCAGCTGTCAGTACGATTCTTTTCATACCAAACTCTTCTACTTTTGAGTCCATCCCCCATTTCTGTATGTACCCCCATCCACCCATAACCATGTTTTATAGTCCTCCAAAATCCATACCCAAAATCATACCCCAAACACTCCCTATTCTTATTCCATAAACTGGCTAACACATACTAATACAACCACATTGCTCAACATGCCTGAATTCCTCCCTCCACCAAATTGCGACATGTCCAGCTACACGTACTCTGACCAAGAAGGCCCCATTGAACTCTCGGGAGTAATCACTTACCTCAAAATCCAACTGAACCGACTAGGAGCTCTCGCTCGATACTACGATGTTCGCCATTTGCAGTATGACCAGATGGAGGAACCTGCTCGAACTGATCTCGGCGAAATTGCTCGAAAAATTATAGTTGTTGGCGAATCGCTGATTGACGCTCTGGGATCTGAGCATCCCATGACAGAACAGCTCTGTAAGATGACACAGATGGTCGGACAGAATGTCATGTCTTTGTGACGAAACGATGGGTTACTAGTAAATAAATGGACATATGAACAACCCCAAGAGATAGTGTAGAATCTCTTAGTTACAAGTCTACAGTAGTATACAGACTGAAAAGTCAATACCGCTTTGTCTGTTACGGTTTACTAACGGTAAAATCATTTTGATATTATGTTTGGCAAGAGTGTTAGTATACGAGATTCATTTTGAGAAAGTACAGTAATGAGCTTCTTATCCAGATCTTGAGTTTTCAGCTCTACTAGATCTGGAACTCGTAGAAACTGAAAGTCGGGTGAGTACGAGTTGGCGAAAAAAGTGAGAAAGAGTCAATAGTAACAGTTGAACAATACCTCAGGACTCCTAGAGATCTCAGGAATACGCTAATCAACTTCTCTTAGATGTAGTAGTATTTCTGGAAAAGTTGAGGACAGTTCTATGGGAAGCATGAGAGAAGTCTTTCGAGTCTAGAGAAGTTTGAGAGACACTAAGTGACTTGTAGACGGTATAAATCAAATTGGCTGAGTTTGGAGAACACAATGGTCAAGTCTACGGAATGATATGGATATTTCTGATGGAGATAGAGCAACTCTTGTACCGGGCTGTTATAGGGCTATCAGGGTTAAAAGCAGGCATGAGGAGGAGGAAAAGAATTTCACAATTATTTCTAACTCCTCTGGTGCTAAGGAACATAATGGTCATGTCCCCATGGCAAGGAGAGTATTTCTGGGGGAGTTGGGCTCGGTTGTGTGAAAATGTGAAAATGGAAGAATCGTTTCAAAAATGGAAAAGAAGTAGTAGGGGGAGCATTCATGATGTTGTTGTGTTGAATAGAGCACAAGGATCGTCCATGTGAAGACGCCTCAATGATGTTGGTATTTCTGGTGAAGTTAGGTGGAGTTCTGCCCAAGTGGAAATTTGGATTTTCAGCACGAAAACTGCTGTAGAGATAGTAGGAAGGATTTAAAGGTTCTGAACGGATCCTAAGACTTGTGAGTGTAAACTGATCCAATATTCACACGGTTGAATGTATTTTTGGAGGAGTTCACCGAAAATCTAACATAGAGTAAAATTAGAAACGTAGCGGTTAAAATGAGCAAGAGATAGAAAGAGAGATGTGAGGGGTATTGTCGGAATCCTTGAAGAGAGAGTATTACGATGGTGAAGCTTCTCTAACCGTATGGATATTATAGCATGAGTTGAAGGCAGTTGTATTGTGAGGTGAATCAGGGGTCAATGTGATAATAGTGGAAAGGAAGTAAATAGGAGACAAGTCGATGGTACCATTGGAATATTACAGCTGATTGGAACACAATACTCAAGTCACAGTCATGATAGGTGTATTATTGGCGAAGTTAGGGTCAGTTGCATGGTGATGTAAAAGTGCGATGGTGGTTGACAGAACTGTGTAGAATGTAGTAAGGAGAAATACTATGGGATGGGTTGTACTCTCTTACCGTTATAATGATGAGGGTCAAGTCACGGTGGTGATATGGTTATTTCTGACCGAGTTACGGACTGTTTTGATTGTGGATCGAATTGCGAGTTACGTTCATAAAAGTGGTAAAACAATGGAGGAGGGTATTTTAAAGGCTTCACCTGAACACCCGTTCTCCAGGCATTCTAACGGTCAAGTCTCTGTAGCTTTCAGAGCATTTCAGAGGAAGCTGTGTGGAGTTGTAGATTGAGGGTGTCAGTCAAGCAAAAGGGATAATCGACAGAACGGATGGTAAATAAGACCAGAACTAAAGGCACTTCCTAGGTTCCAATAGTGTCAGTTTCCAAATGGCATGTATGATCGGGATATTACTAGATGTTCAATTGAGGTCCCAGTCGTGTCTTAGAGTCTTGTCCTCAGTTAGTTACGACATTACTTGGGATTTGTTTAACTAAAAGCCTTGCTGGGGTTTATCTTCGATGTTCCAGATATGGTAGAGAGGAGGAGGTGAGACTAGAATGCCTAGAGAATCCATCATCATAACTAATATCTACTTATTGCATCCTTATTACTAACAATATTTCGTGTTATTCACGTTTCCATATTTCCATCCTAAGTACAATTATTTAAGTTTTTGTTAGTTTTCAATATCCTTCCAGTTAACTACTTGGCTAAATAAGTATCTATTGGAGCTATAAAAGTTGTGACACAGAACTGAAGATTCCATCGTCAATCAATTGTCATTCAAGAAATGACACAGGCCTTTGGTGGAGTATTGCCGTAGTGACCGCCGCCGTTAGTAACGACATGGCCTTCAGGGAGAGTGCGTGTTGATGCCATTGTAAGTGTTGTAGAGTGTGGGAGATATATTTGATGGTGAGTAATTGAAGGGATAGGGTGTCCTTTTATATTGTTTTTCTGTATTTTTACGTGCTTTTTGGAGTCATTCTTTTCCCCTGACATGTCTCCATTTGGATGCTCAGGATAATTAAGAGGTTATTTCATGTAGCTACATTTTTAAACTATAGCGGTTATTTCAATAGCTTAAATTGCACCCAAATACTCATACACTCACAACAATCTAACAAATTGAACTACAGTAATCATTCAAGAGTAATCATCAACATTGTATTAATATAAATATCAAATAAATCCCAATTAGATCACTTTGGAACGAGACGCTTTCCATAAGATTGAATGCACTGTTCAATGTGCTTTTTGATCACCTCAGGAGGATAGGGAACGTGACAGATGGGGCAATCGGGGTTGGACATATTGAGGCTGAGATAGTTTAAAAGTCGAGTTTTTGAAATAGCAAAGGATGGGTGTTTGTGTAGCATTAAAAACTTCCAGCTACGACTATATAAGGATCTGGTTCCTTCTCTTGCTTCTCTTCTCATCTTTCTGATTGATCGTATGCCTTTTAGTAATGCCCCAAAGATTCCAAAAATCTACTTCAAATAAACGAGCCCCAAAATAATTATCTACTTGGGGCATTTCAGAACAAAGGAGATCCGAGGAGATATGGGGTAACAAACAAAGGAATAGTAATACAGATATTAACACAGATGACAGTCTGGAGCAGAAGAAGACACATTAACGGCCTCTACCCTCTAATAGTATGCCATATTGTTGAGGTGTATAAATCTGGAGTAGAGATATAGTAAGCTGGAATAAGGATACCTTCCTGGCAATCTACAATAGACAAGATACTGACAACCAGTGAGTCTACACTTCTTTCTCGTATTCGGCAAAATCAGGGGTATAATGGGGCTCAATAACGTGACCAACTTTGTCCTCGTGATGTAGTCTGGACATGACGTCATATACCCGACTGACACGTTTGGTCATGTGCTTCAGATATTGTATAAAACCCGATAGTGTCTTGACTCAGTATGGTGCTCTGTACAAGCAGCCTCTGTTCTGGCCCACGCTGCACACTCAACTTACAAGTAACCAACACATATTATTTTTGAATTCTGAAAAGTGCGTTTTACTCCCAAAGCTGGGAAGAGTCAGATGCGATTTTCATATTGCAAATATATGACTTTCACGCTTCAAAATATGGAATGTTCTTATACTGTCTGACATCATGAGACACAACTTAAACCATACAGCTCTCTATACAGACAACTTCTGGAAAACTGACCTTCACGACTTTTCCGTTGAAGTTTTCACCTCGCCATCCATTTGGTGCTTGTTAAGTGAGGTATGGAGCCCTGACTCTCTTGTTTTCTATTTTATTTCTTTTTTCCTTATTTTTCTATTTTCTTTTCTTTTCCTTTTTTTTCCTCTTCAAATGCTCGTTTATGGTCTGATATTCACAGCAAACTTTACTCCAGAACTACACCTCAATACACCACACGATAACAGCACGTGAAATACCCAGAAACACAAATAAAAGTCACGTGACCGAGAAGATACCACCAAAAACACCCCCATTCCTTTCTTTTCCATCTACAAACCAATCTCTCTCTACACCAGCTACCAAGCCACTCCCTCATCCCGCATAATCCAAACTCTAAAAGTTTCAGTTTATATTTTTTTCCACCTTCCAAAATACACCCTCAAATACACCCTACAACAGCCAAAAATGCAACCGCCAAAGAAACGAAAGCTGGACAACACTCTAGTCACATCCCCGCACCCACTGGAGATCCGTCCGGAGGGAAACGTGCTTCTGCTGACCAATGAGGAGCGAAAACGGGCGTTTGAAGCGCGAAAAAACGGACTCGGAAGTCTCTCCATTTTGCCAGACACGCTACTGTACTCCATTGTCGGTGAAATCGGAGACTCTGAATCTGTGCGAAATTTCGGCTTTGCGTCGAAATTCTGCTACGCTTTTGCCTGGCAGGACGAGCTGTGGAAGGAGCTGTTTGTGGAGGACGAACGACAGATTAAGCAGTGGAAGGGAACGTGGAGAAGAAGTTATTGGGGGCTGTCACGTGACCAGGAGGCTCGAGTCACGTGTTCTATTATTGAACCTGGCCTTTCTACGTCTTCTGGTGACTCTATCAAGACTTATCTCTACTCTGACTTGCTTTACCGTCCGTTTCAATGTTCTCAGGTTGATTTTGAGAGCTATATCAAACGGGGTCTTAGTCAGCTGAAAAGCCATGTGAATCTGGATATTGAGCGCATTAGTCAGCCTCTATCTGAGTCCGAATTCCAGGCCAAATCCGATCAGCCGTTTATTCTCACCCAGGAGTATCCCCGAGGTGATGGTTCTGAGGTAGTTTCTTGGTCCGAGTCTCACGATATGTTTAGTGTGGAAAAATTGGTGGAAAATTTCGGACACGTGATTTTCCGTCAGGAGTGCGTTGATTGGCCTCTTGCGACGTACGAGGGGTACATGAAGGACAATGTGGACGAGTCTCCGTTGTATTTGTTTGATTGTCGGTCTCAGGTTATGAAGGGGAAGATGGGAAACGAGGAGAACGAGGAAAACGGTAAAAACGACGGAAACGACGGAAACGACAAAAACGAAAATGGCAAGTCTGGGAAACCGTTCAGATCTACTTATATCGACCCTTACATTCCCGAAATCTTCAAAACTGACCTTTTTACGCTGTGTGGAGAGGCTCGTCCTGACTTTTCGTGGATGATTATCGGGCCTCGAAACTCGGGGTCAACTTTCCACAAAGACCCGAATTCGACCTGTGCATGGAACTCGATCCTCAAGGGAGCAAAATACTGGGTCATGTTTCCTCCCCACGTGACTCCTCCTGGAATTTACACCGATGGAGAGGAATCTGAAGTCACTTCTCCCTGTTCCTTGGCAGAGTGGTTTCTCGGAGGATTTTACAACGATGTGGTTATGGAAGGATTGAGCACAGACAGCTCGTCCAAGGCTCCATTTTTGCACGGAATGTGTCAACAGGGAGAAACCATGTACGTTCCTGCTGGTTGGTGGCATATGGTGGTCAATGTATGTGAATCTGAGTGTGTTGCTGTCACTCAAAATTTCATTCCCAGAGGTCAAAAACTTGTGGAAGCGCTGAAATTCCTCAGAGACAAACCTGACCAGATTTCCGGCTTCCAGTGCGAAAAAGTCGCTGAATGGGCTCAAAAATTACAAGTTCCAGACGCTCCTATTTACGACCTGTTTGTTAAGGTGTTGGAACAATCAGAGTATAAGAAGGATCTGGAAGACGCGTTGGAAAAACTGCCGCAGAAGAACATTGTTAAAAAGAACGTCTGGCAGGAACTGACCGAGGATAAAGATGTTGGCTTTAGTTTTGGTTTCTGAAAATGTATATAGTAATATTTATGATGCACCGTCGCCAGAGGAGAGAACTTTATACTGAATCTGATTAGAGAGGTTGAGGTTAAAAGTTGGAAAATAGTAGCAGGAAGAAAGTAGATGGTACTAAAAGAATCGTCTGACGTCAAGGAATACATCTGTGAAGTCGGTATGTAAATACGAGTGTTTCTGAGAGAGTTAGGCTAGTTTTCGAGTTTACTAGAAACGAAGACGTCGGTGAAAAGAGCAAGAAACGGTGTAGGAAGGACTCAACCCTGGCAGAGAGATAGTCTGACCGGCTGAATTGTAATACCCAAGTCGCCGTTGTTATACGGGTTTTTGTGAATGGTGGTCGAATATGTAGTCTTTGTAGTTCTTTCGGTATTCTCAATTCTGAGTCGGTTATATTCATTGAAGGGAGATGTGAATGGTGAAATGTGAATCTTCAAAGACCAAGATATACAATGGTCAAGGCCCTATAGCAATGTGTACGTTTCTGAGAGAGTTGGAGACAGCTGAGTAGTACCGTAGTGTAGAATTACGGGTGTGGATGTAAGTAGCTGTAAAAAGTAGTAGAAGTATCATAAAGGTACCATTAGAACCGCAAAGCATTGAGAAATACATTTATCAAGTCCCCCTAGCAAATCAGGCACTGTTGGAAAAGTTGGAGACAGTTTTGTAAAAAGTAGAAATCGGTTTTTCGGTGCTGGCGGATTTTCAGAGATATAGGGAGAGGATTGAGGAGAGTATCTGAGGTTGCAACCGACGATACGTAATGATCTAGTTCTGTACTGTTCTCATATCTATATGGCTATTTTTGGTATAACTAGGTGGAGTTCTGTGGTTAATAGGGCTGGAATATACATGTTTAAATGTGTGAGCAAGGTGTATGAGAGGTGTGAACAGATCAAAAATGTTTATCAGTACAGAAGAGGTCCATTGGCTCAGAATTAAAGTATATAGGCGTATTTCTGACACAGTTGGGGCAGTTGCACGCAAAGAGAATTCAGAATGGAAGGGTTGATTGAAGGGTATCAATAGAACCCCCTTTTCACATTATTGTAATGAGATAGTGGATATGGCGTGTTATGGTGGTGAGAAATTGATGTGGACTTGCTGTCTGTGAGTTTATCGATTAATTTGTTGTACTTGTACTCTCACATGATATTCACAACCTCCTTTATATTTAATAAAAGAACTTATTTCTTATCAATGGATCCTGTTTGGCTCTACAAAGTTCTCACCAGACCCCCTATCAGGTAGTTTATGCTACAATATTGTACTTTATGCTACAATATCGTACTTTATGCCGAAAAATCCTACTTTATGCGGAAAAAATCCTACTTTATGCGGAAAAATCGTACTTTATGCTACACAATCTGTTGAGTAATCTGTTGAGTAAAGTGAGGTATTTAGTATAACGTCTTCAATTATCAAGTTACTGCCAAGTAAATGGTCATATTAGAAATATTGATCATCGCTCCTATTGTCTAACAAACAACTATTTAATTTAGTCAACATTTAGTGGATATATGTCTCTTTTATGTACACTCCCAACAAATCTGTTGAGTAAAATCAACAATTGTTGGGTAACCTTAAACCGCCGAAAAGAGGGGCCATAAACTTGCTGAGGCATCAGGTGACCTCAACAAAGCTCACCTGACCTCTGTAAAATAGCTTAATTATTTGTGCTCTCTGGAGGTATCACTGAGTTTAGCGTTGATAATGCAGGGACCAGATGAGATAAAAACCTTGTATACATGAAATGAAACCAAAAAACAGATACCAGCAAAAATTGAGTCGATATCTACAGTATTTCACTAGTTACAAGGAATTCACGTTTGGGAGCAACTTTTTTGCCATAAACTAGTGGCCTATAGCTTAATTTCCTATTTTTATATATATATATATACCCCCTATATTCTTCTTATCCAGATTACACTCTTCTTCCTAACCATCATCGTCAAGAATCCGTGAAGTAGGTGTATCGTCTCGAACACCGAATGAAACGGTTCTTTTTGCCGCCGGCTATCAATGAGGCGCTAACAGTGAGTACCTCTGCTTTTATCCCCTTGATTTGCGCAACAGGAGAGGTGTGGCACCGTCGTTACACAAATACACTGTTTGTGACACAAAAACAACAAACCAACAACAACACACAACAACACACATCAACGCCAAACGACCAAAAGAATGATACCCCAGCAATCAGAAACATTATCTTACCCGACTACATTTATTTCTGACAGCTGATACCCACGACCAACGATTTCCCCAATGATACTCTTTATCGACACAAACAGACGACACAAACAACACAAAGATACCGCTAAAGAGACGACAGACAGAGAGCTCATTAGCGAGAAAGACTTTCCTGTCTGACAGCCATCTAATCATGACTCTTTGCACAAGATTCTCGACTCTGCCACATCTCCAAGCCATGCCAAAACACAACCACGATACTCTCTTCTCCATACTAACTCAGTTGGGCGTTGGATCACGTTCCTACCGGAGGTAGAACAGACCACGGGTGCTGCCTGAGGAGCTATGTGCCACATGACTGCTGCCAACTGAGGGTGTCGGAACTGCACAGTCGGCCTAAGTCTCACGGGTGCATCTCAATCCCAGGGAGGAATCATTTTTATGGGGGGTGTGCTAAGCACGCCCAGGTCCAAGCATTCTATGAACTCAGGGACAGAGTCTCATAGGGAGTGCCCCGGAAACCCCGTGTCCATTGGCTATTTCGCCTATGGACACGACGCTACACCAAAGTCAGTTTCAAACGCTTTGCGGTCACCCTTCGTGTCCCAGAGGGGATCCCGGCCGTACTGAGGCGAAACCAGACTGGCGTCACTCACATTCTCGGCGGAACCGGTTCGTGAGCTTTATTTTACTTTTTATCGATGATAATTTTGGAACTGGTGAGTCTGGAGCACAGAAGCTGGTGCTCTTGGTGGTGGAAGGGAGGGGTGGAGTTGGGGGCTTGATTGCAAGACAGGAGGGGATGTGAACGGAACAGAGAAGGCGATGAATGGCAGGTGGGTTGTGGGGTGGATGGTGAGGGTGAGCTGGAGATGAGGGTCAGCCAGCGGCAAGAGTAGTCGTAGTGGGGTGGAGTGTAGCTGGGTGGGTGTGAATACTATCAGTGTATCTGCGATGTGGTAAAAGAGTGTAGATGTGTGGAGTTTTGATATAAATGTGTTTTTTTGTAATTAATAAAGATAAATGATGAATGTGCTGTGAAGTCTGTAGGACAGTTCTCGAGCAGAGTTGATCAGAGAGGTATGAGTAGTTATAATTGAAAAGTATTTCTTATTAGTCACTGGTTGATGGGTATGAGTTAGGATCAGTCATACCGAGTTGTGCATTTGGAAGGGTCGCAGTTATAAATAGGTAGAATATAGTAATAAAGATGGTGGTAGTACCATTAGATTCTCTCTGAACTGGGGATTATACTGGTCTACTTGCCAAAATGATATGGATATTTTTGAAGAAGTTGTGGGAGGCTTCTGTGTGGGGCTATATTGGACATGGGGCCTAGAAATAGGAATTATGAAGAGGAGAAAGGTTTAAATGGTGTCGTTGGAATCGTGGGAGCTCGTGACGCACAATGGTGAAGTCCCTATTGCATTGCGGGTATTTCTCAGTGAGTTAGAAGCGTATGTGTGTCAAGTAAACTGTGGGGATGTAGGTATAAGATGTGGTAAAGATAGGAAACAAGACGTGTGGGTATGATTCGATTTCCTAGAGCAGAGAAATACGCTGTAATGTCACCATTGCAATGGGCTCACTGTTGGTGAAGCAGGAGGAGGTTTGTGGAAAAATGTTGGTCTCAGAAGGCTAGGGTCTTGGTGGTGTAAAAAGGGGGAAACAGGAGCAGTAGAAACAAATGCTGTACCACGGCGATTATATCGCTTTGAGAGTTAGGATAGCCAAGTCTCCATCATTGTGGTGGTCTTTATGGGGAAGTTGGAGGGAGTCATGTGGGCTGATACGGAACGGTGCAGTACAGAATTGCCTCAGACTCCACCAGAAATACTAGTACAACTACCCCGACCTGACCATCGTATTCCTGAGCGTTTGGGTATCCTTTTAGTATCTTACACATCCAGCCTGCTACCTTGTATACTCTTTTTACACCTCCACTCCTACTTCTACCTATCTACACAACGGGACCTAACTCCTCCAAAAATATTCACACTGCTACAGCGATTGGACATTGCTAGTCTTCCAGACTTGGAGATTCGGTTAATACCGTCAACTTCCCTCCCACTTACTCCCATCGACTTTTAGACCTGGGACTCTGCTATCCTCGTACGGAACTGCCTCCAGATCCTTCAGAAATACTCTCATTGTTAAGCAGATATAACTACAAGTATGGTGTTCCTTGGACCCAGAATATTCGAATGGTACCTTATTGTCTCTCCTGCTAGATCTGAACGGCTTATATCACCTCCACATCTGGCTAAAATTAGATAGTTAAAGGAAGTACGAGTACAAGTACTTGTGCTTGTACCTACAAGTCCTGGAATATCCCATATTCTTTGCTCGTAATCAATCGTACTTGTATAACCACCCCACCCGGGGTTCATGTCTCTTTGTTTTGTGTTGTTTTTTCTTCAATTCTTTCATTTTTCTTCAACCCTTCCTTCAGTTTAATTTCACCATGTGCAGTCCATTTAACCCACATTGGGAGATCATCATGGGGACGAAAAAATATCGGAATATTATCGCGCGAAATAATAAACGAGACGATAAACTGAGAACACAAAGAGAAGGAGATAAGAACTGAAAAATATCCATTTATTTCGTCGGTATCTTTTATAACCGAGTCATATTGAGTTTGACGATGTTACAAGTACAAGTACTTGGAGTTTACTTAAGGAAGTGATTTGCTGGGGGTGCCTATTTGGGGCTACAGACATCGCATAGATACATAAGTAGATGGAAACGATTTGGAGCCTCCAATTAATAACCAATCCACGTTATAATCACCGACTTACCATACTGAAATATCAGGTTATGGGGACTTTACAGCTGTCCATGTATTTACGTTTACTTGGGGAATAGTTGGGAGTAACATGAAGAAGAAGAGAGAAAAAAAGAACATTACTATTATTGAACAAGTCCCTAGAAGAAAAGCGCACACTAACCAACCATCTAGAGTCCACTCGAACCTCACCCTACTTTTCCCCTCCTCCCCACACCTCTAAGTTAGACTGGTCCAGCCCATCAGGTGATTTTTACGAGTGAGTTATTATCCCAGACTAGGGCAAAGTTCGTGGGTCAATTGAGTGTGGAGACATGGCGTGTTTTACTGAACAGAGATCTTTATTCATTACTTTTGCTTTACAGGAACACACTTTTGAACGAGATACAAGAATTGTAGACTGTATGAAGACCATACGCAAACTACTGCAACTCGACCAGAAATATTTACATCACTCTGGGAGGTAGACAGACGTATTCCCAGGAGCTAGGGAACTCCAATGGTACCATTTATTCCTCCTCTCTTATCCACCCCATCCTTTACAAATAACTTCATTTCCTGAACTATCCTATTTTATCTACCTACTTAGATAACTACTTGAGAATAGTTAGAAACAAGTTCTGCTGAGGGTACCTATTTCGGGGTTACAGATGTGTCAGAGATATGAGTCTTGATATTATCAGACCTTCACATCCCAGTTCCAAACAAATATAAGAAGATCTCGCCTTCGCACCACACAAAATCCTGAGATATCCCCATTTCTGGAAACATAATGGAATATAGTTTGTTAGTACGTACTTGGGGTTTACTTAAACACAATTATGTTCAAGTATTCCGTAAGAACAGTTAAGACCAAACCATACAGCCAGACCAATACAACCAAACTAATACAACCAAAACCAATTCACCAACTCAGAACAACTGGAGTTATCATACAAGTTCCTTCGTACATTAACCAGCACCGTGCAACAGCAATTGTGTACACCTCAAAAGCACATAATAACATCTAGTGAAACATCTACACCCCCCAAACCCCCTTATCATTAACATTACTATTCATTAATTTACAAACTGATTGTTCTACATGACGACGCAGATGCCGCAGCACTTGCTCTTGGGCTCCTTGACGTCCTTGGCAGGGTTGGTTTTCTTGCTTCCAGCGGATTTCTCTGTAGCAGGGGTGGTAGCAGCAGGGGCAGTAGCAGCAGCAGGGGCAGCATCAGTACCAGTGGCAGGAGCAGTACCAGTAGCAGTTTCGGTAGTGCCTGCAGCAGCTGTAGTTGTGTCAGTAGGAGCAGTAGTACTAGCTCCAGTAGTACCAGCAGCCATAGCTCCAGCTCCAGCAGCTCCAGCAGCAGCTCCAGTGGCACCAGCAGCAGTAGCAGAATCAGCTCCTGTCTCTCCAGTGGCAGCATCACCAGCAGCACCTCCAGCCTTGGGATCCAGCGTCTTCTGCTGAACATCTCCAGCAACAACCCCTCCCTCGGCCTTGATCAGCACCTCGGTAAAGACCTTGCCCTGGGTAAAAGCAACCTTTTCCTCGAGAGCAGACGGAGTTCGAGATCCGTCCGAGTCGGCAAAAGTGCCTGCTCCCCAGGGAGAGCCTCCATGGACTTCCTCGAGATTAGTCTGTTCGGCAAAGGTGTCTTTGTAGCCCAAAGGAACATAGTTCATGCCATGATGGACGTAAATGGACAGCGTGTTTCGAGGCAGAACCTCCTGACCGCCGCCCTGGGTGCCACTGCTGACAAACTGGCCCACGTACTTGCCATGAAGCCCTCCAGTGGCCCACAGACCGCCAGTAGCGTCCCAGAAGGTCTTCCACTGGGCGGGAAACGAGCCGAATCGGCTGGGAACGCCAAACAGAAATCCGTCATAACCTGTGAGCACCTCCACGTCAGCAGGAGTGAGTACCTTGAAGTCCTGGGGCTGGCCAGGGGCCTTCATGTACTTGAGAATCTCCTCGGAAAGCGTTTCCTCGACCTGGAAGAGATCGACTTCTCCTCCCGCAGCCTTGACGCCCTCGGCCTCTTTGCGGGCCAGCTCGGCAATGTGGCCATAGGTGGAGTAGATGAGAACTGCGATTTTGGGCATTGTGGTGAAAAGGAGTGTTTCAAAGATAGTCGAGGTCAAGCGAATCGATACGTCTAGTCTTTATGTTGCTGGGCTGTAAGGTTATCCCGGATAAGCTTTTGATTACCAGCATATTACCAATGGCGAGATTTGGGTTTAGCAGGAGAGTAGAGAATGGGGAGACAATGAGAGAGACGAGTCAGGAAGAGAATTAGGATGATGGAGTAGGATAAGAAGAATGGTGATTGGCATGTGATTGTGGTTACTAAGAAGTCACGTGACCTATAGCACTCGTTTTTATGTCTACTGTTGTACCTGCAGGCTCAGCCCCATGCTACATTTCAAAGTGTAAGGTGTAAGGAACGGCTGGTTCTGTTTTTGGTTATTTTTGGCCAAAAAAGGCTCCGAATAAGTGGCCGAAAATGCACCTTAAACCAGACACCAAAAACACCAGACACTTCCGTGTTCCTGTGGTGCGAGTACGAAAATAATATTACCAAACAAATCCAAGAACTCTTCACCAAGTCGGTTTATTATTTTTAGTCATTTTTGTTCAGACTTGGTAATACCGTTATACCTCGTGATATCATAACTCAGCGTCACATTGTGGAATTACAAATCCACGTGTCGTCATTATCGTCGATATCCCAAAAAGTCAGGTGCAGCCGTGACGTTGACGTGACGTGCTGACGTGCTGACGTGATCGTGCGTGCTATCATTACTAATTCCGATATCCAATCCCATATCAAATCTCTTCATCCCATCTCCTGCAAACCCAATCTGGCTGACTACAGCCTTGGTCATGATGATATGTATAGCATGTACTGTATTTTCGGTGGGACACGCTCCATGGCGTATGTCGCGCTCGTAAATCGTGCCTAATTCACGCACTCCTTTGGTGGAGCCGTTGCAACGTGGATCCGAAGAAAAAAAAAACGGCAGAAAAGATATTTCTGGTTTTCCTGGTTTTTCTAGAATAAAAAAATATATCCCTAAATTTTGAGCTGAGAAAATACCAAAATATTCCCAAAACCGCCAAAAACCGCCAAAAACATATATCGTGAAAACACGAATACCGTTGGAAACTCGCCGCTCGTCGACACCCTAACCGCCGTTATCACCGCTAATGCACCTTTAGTCAGAAGTGCTAAGAATCCCAAACGGGATGCAGGTCAGCGAACAAGCTTATTGAATGTCATGGTAGTAGGAGTATGTAACTGGGCTAATAGTGGCTCTAAACACAAACAAAGCTTACCGTTAGAATCAGCGCACAATTCCACGCCAAACTAACCTTTTCCCACCGAAATCCGAGCACTATTCGCACTTTTACCTTCACCCTCCCTGCATCCAACTTAACCACCAATAATTGGTAATACCACTTCGCTGTCACTGTAGACGTCATATATATAATGTCATGATGCCTCCTACATAACCCATCTAACACAAAAAACATCTACTACCACAAACACAAACACATCTACCACAAACACACAATGGCCAAAATCGCTATCATCTACTACTCCACCTGGGGCCACGTTCGAACGCTGGCCGAAGCCATCAAACGAGGCATTGTGGCCGGAGGAGGCCAGGCAGACATTTTCCGAATCCCCGAGACCCTCGATGAAGCCACTCTCAAGGCTCTCCATGCTCCTGGACCTGCTGACGACCCGGTTATGACTCCTGAGGTCCTTGCTACCTACGATGCCTTCCTTTTTGGAGTTCCTACTCGGTTTGGAAACATGCCTGCTCAGTGGAAATCCTTCTGGGACGCTACTGGCGGTCTGTGGGCCTCTGGAGCTCTTCACGGCAAGTACGCGGGCTTTTTTGTGTCCACTGGAACCCCCGGAGGAGGACAGGAGGTGACCATTCTCAACTGTATGTCTGTGGTTGCTCACCATGGTCTCATTTACGTGCCTCTGGGCTACAAGAACACTTTTGCGCTGCAGACCAACCTCACGGAGGTCCATGGCGGTTCTCCTTGGGGAGCTGGAGCCTATGCTGCTTCTGACGGTTCTCGACAGCCTTCCAAGCTGGAGCTGGATATGCACGAGGGCCAGGGCAAGGCTTTCTACGAGACTGTCTCCAAGGTGAAGTTTTAGCTGGGTAGAGTACGAGTAGTCTATCGTACATTTCTGGTTGGTCAGACTGGTATGTTACGTTGAATAATGATTTATGTTGAATTGGAAGAGTAGATGTGGAAAAGTAGTGGTAGAGGAAGTACAAGTAGTGGTAGGGAGTAGAGAGGTTAGGGAGTGTAAAGAAGGGTGGGAGAGTATATTGTGAAGTTTTGTTCTTGTATACTTTGGTCTTATATCTTTTGGAACAGTGGTAGTTACAGTATGGTTGGTTGTGAATGGTAACTGCTCTAATTTACTGAATAATAGCTCAAATGACACCAGGAGTTGATAATAGCCCAGTGTTAGACGAAATAAGTACATATATCAACTCTCTGAGTAATATTTAGTCATTTTGGGTGCCGTAAAGACTGTCTCATTCTGACAGGTTTTACGAGACATGCATAAAGGAAGCAGTTATAGAACGAAAAAGCGCCCTAGCAGTTGAAATACGGGATGATCTCGGCACGTATAACCTACATATCAACTCCCCTTGTCAATACAGCCATTTCTACCATTTCTCTCCTACTACCATCATTTCCTCAATTTCCATATTGACGTATTAACACGCCAAATGTCTCAGATGTTGTAACAGAATGTCTCAGAGTTTCGAGCGCGCGGGTAAATACGCGATGTTCTCCATTTCGTACCTGAATCCATCTTGAATTGCTTTTTAGGCTGCTCTATTCCTAGACTTTATCGAGGAGGTAAATCTTGGAGGGAAATTACTGTAAAAATACTGGTAGCACAAGGGGACTTGAATTACCGACCACGTGGTAAATCGTACACTGAGATTAACTGTTACAATCTCTTTTCAGCACCAATAACACTTTATAGCTAGACTTATTGTTCTCTCTGATTTCTGTTGCAGTACCACCAGCACCTGTAGAAGTACTAGTACATCAGATAAATACGATGGATAAAAGAACAGCTTCTAGTACAGTAGCCATATAATTCCAAGTTCACTGATAAGTGTACAGTATTATTTCTTTTTTCTTCTATTGGCATTTTCTTCACTCAGCAAGTGTTGTCTTTACTGATACACTGTTTGCTACATTGTATACAAGACAGTTGACTAGACAGTGGCATGGTCTTTACTTGATCTGACTGGTTTGGTTGATCTTCTCTTAATTCTTTTATCCTTCATCTTCAGTCTTCAAAATAGCCGCCGATTAGCCGCCCAACCTTTATAGAATAGCCGCCCAATAGCCGCCGTCCCAAACCACCCTATTTAACCGCCAAATAGCCGCCCAAAATAAAGTTCCGAGGTTGCTCCGTGACTTTGGCAAGATCTGAATTGCACAAGATTGGTGTATTTTGGCGGATATCAATTAAATCTTGGAAAAAACGATTAGTCAGCGACAGTATTAGTCATCACAACTTGCGTCACTTATTCACACTGAAATGCACAATTGCTCCCGATGTCACTCCACAATATGCACCCCAACCAGAGAACAACTTTAAAGAGTGAGGCGGGAGTATCAAAGTCCGCGGATATTGACCTAATTTGCTCAAAACAAAGACTAATCGATTCATCTCGCAATTTCGGACAAAACTGTCTCTTAAGATTTCCTCCACCATGCTCCTACGCCAATCTACAGCCCTCCCAAATATCCCTGGAAAAGGGTAACTCAATCTCTTATCCACTTTAAATTTCAGCAACAATCGTCCTACCTCTACATAACCAATACAACATGCTACGAACCGTACGAAGCTCATTTTTGGCGCGAAACTCCTTCGGATCGCCGTCGTTCGGACTCAGATTCAACTCTGTGGGTCGAGCCTTTGTTTTTTCACAGACTGGAGAGCCCCAGGAGGTGGTTCAAGTTCTGGAGTATCCTCTTGAAAAGCCTCTGGAGAGCCAGGTTCTGCTCAAATCGCTCGGATTCACCATCAATCCGGCCGACATCAACCAATTGGAGGGCGTGTACCCCTCTGTGCCTCCCAAATCCGTCCAGATCAACAATGAGGACGCTGCCATTGGTGGAAACGAGGGTCTGTTTCAGGTTCTGGACCCTGGAGCCAAGTCTGGACTTACTAAGGGCGACTGGGTGCTGCCTCGAAAGACGTGTTTCGGTACCTGGCGATCTCACGCTTTGGTTGAGGCTGATACCGTTGTCAAGATTGAAAATACTGACCTCACCAAGGTGCAGGCTACTACAGTTTCTGTGAACCCTTCCACAGCTTATGAGATGCTCAAGGATCTCAAGGAAGGTGACTGGTTCATCCAGAACGGCGGAAACAGCGGTGTGGGACGAGCTGCTATTCAGATTGGACATCTGCGAGGTCTCAAGAGCATTTCTGTCGTCAGAGACCGTCCTGACCTTGAGGAGCTGAAGAAGGAACTTACAGACCTTGGAGCTACTCACGTCATCACCGAAGAAGAGGCCTCGGACAAGCTGTTTTCCAAACAGATCAAATCTTGGACTGGAGGAAAGATCAAACTCGCTCTCAACTGCATTGGAGGCAAGTCTGCTACTTCCATTATGAGACAGCTGGGAGCTGGAGGATCCATTGTCACCTACGGAGGCATGTCCAAGAAGCCTCTGACGTTCCCCACCGGTCCTTTTATCTTCAAAGATATCACTGCCAAGGGCTACTGGCTGACTCGATGGGCTGATAAGCACCCTGAGGAAAAGGCTAAGACGATTGAAAACATTTTCCAGTTTTACCGAGAAAAGAAGTTTGTCGCTCCTCCCGTGAATATCTGGGAACTGGACTTTAACAAGGGCAATGATGTTGTTCTGGCCGAGTTTCTGGACGCCCTAGGAAAGGCCCAGAAGGGTGGAGGAAAGAAGCAGTTGGTTCAGTGGGTGGAGAACTGAACGCAGAGTTGAATGCAATTCAACTCGATACTGTCGGTGCTACAGCCGTGGTGCTACAGTCATTGGTACTATAGTCTCTGACACAATTACTGAGATCATTCAGTCTAGACATATACTAGATGTATTTAGCTACATGTATACAAATTTACGTATTAACATGGTGGCTTCACCATAATATTTTCTGTGGTCTGAAGATTCTACAGGTGCCTATGTGGTCCCAAATATTACCTCCTTCTTACTTTTATCCTCAACTTTCCTCATGCTGCATTTCATGAATCCCCCTCTATCTTCATCAGAAATACCGACATTGTAGTGGCAGGTTTTTCATTGTGATCGCACCAACGATAAGGGTCCTCCGAGACCTTTTATTTCCCTCCTAATCCGACTTTACAGATTTTAACAACGACACCCCCAACTATACCTTGGCACCTAACTTTCCATAATTCTTCCGGAACTACTCAAACCGCCATGACAACTTGACCCGTGTATTCCTCAGAGATATGTGATTCCAATGATACCCCGAATGTCCCCTTTCGTAACATTTATCAAGCTTTCTCACTTGGGTGCTCAGTTCTACTTTACCACGCAACTGCGTTCAACTCCTTCAGTAATACTCGCATTGGTACGGCAAGTAATCCATTTTAACCCTTAGGATTCAGAGGGTCATACCGTACTTGTCCCCTCTCCTCTTCTACATCTTCTGTACTTTTATCCCCAGCACCCCTAATACTGCCCTTACTCAGAACTTGTCCAACTTGGCCAATAATACTCTCAGCAACATGGGAGAGAGGTTCACGGTATTCAATGAAGATATGAGTGGCTGGCTCTTTTCTGCTCTCTATTTACTTCCAGTTGTTTTTTTTGGTTGTGACTAGTGTCGACTACACATGAGATATTGAGGACAGTAAAATGAAAAGAAGGAAGGGGAAAGATGACTGTGAATGATTGAGCGGTAAGATACTAATGGTGAAGTCTACTTTGCTGTGTGAGTTCTTGAGACGGCTTTTGCAGCATTTTGAATGCGAGTAAGGCACGGGCAAGAATAGGAATATTCGGCAAGTTGTATAGATATCAGACTGATTCTTGGTACCCACGTATTCTCCGAGGTGTTCTGAACACACTGGTCAAGTTCGTAGCCCTCTCTCACTAATATTGACAAAGTTGTTCCCGATTATGTCAGTCCCCTTAAGGTCTAGATATGACTCACTCGTAACGAAGAACTGTTAGTCCTATAAGAATTGTCTGGTATAACCGATCACCATGCAGGCCCTCCGATCAGAATTACTAAGCTCTCATCGCCCTTCTTCCTCCACTACAGTAATGCTACAACACCCTTTATCTACTTTCCTATTATCAATCTGGACCTGGTCTCTTTGTGAACAAGCCGCAAATGAGACAGAGAGATATCACAATAATTATCTGAGTGCCAGGAATCCATTGGTTAAGTCACTGTAAATATGGGAGTATTTCTGTAATACTTAGGGGCAGTTTGCATGATCAGGTATATTGGAGAATGTCAGCGTTAAAGGTCGTGAAATAACAGTAGGATAATGTGATCGGTATATTCCACTATTCCGACTCATACGAAAGTCATAGTGAACTCCGCTTAACGGTGCGAGTATTTCTGAAGAAGTTGAGAGAGTTCTCCGAAGTAGAATTGGGATCGTCGCTTTGAAAAGCGGACAAAATGTAGTAGGAGACATGTCTAAGGTACCATTCAAATTGTGTAGAGAATACTAATACCTCGGTCTAGTCCCCATACTTCTACTGGTATTTTTGGTAGAGTTGAGGGGAGTTCCCATTGGGGTAGATAGAGTAGGGCTTTGAGGTTAAAAGTATGAATAATGAAGAGCGGGAAAGATAAATGACATATTCTTGATCTCAAGAGTATGAGGAACACAACGGTCACCTCGTTATGCCCGATATAGCACTTCTGAGAGAGCTAGGTCCAGTTGCACGAGCATAGGAGAAGGGGATAGCGACTGGCAAAAGTGGGAGAAATGCATTGAGGAGGAGTAGAAAGGTATTTCTGGAAACGTCAGATCCTCAGAAACCTCATGCTCAAGTCCCCGTGGCATTGTGACTATTTGTTGAGGAGTTGAGGGCAGTTCTGTGATAACTGGAAAGTGAGTCTTTCACTGATAAACGTAGTAATGAGGAAAACGTAGAGGCATATGGGGGTTAAATCGACTAATAGCTGGTCTAGGAACATGCTATTCAAGTCGGTGTAATTACATAAGTATTTCTTCGAGAGCTAAAGACGATTTTGAGGTGCAGCAAATTCCACAGTGTCCGTGATAAATGGGAGAGAAGGTGTATGAGAGATATAGGTTGTACCAATCGAACTCTCAGTTGGTAACTGATTCGTCCAACAATCTCGGCAATGAGAACATTATTGGGGAAGTTAGGTGCAGTTCTGCGATCAAGTGGATAGGGAGCTGAGTCTTATTATCTGACACAACACGCCACAAACCTCTCAGAAATACTTACAGAGTTAAGAAGGCATACCAGGTGAAAGTATCATGTGTTACTTTACTGCCCTGTCACCTTTCATTTCTCTAATACAACATCTTCCGAGAAACAAGTTCGTTTTTTGTCAAACATATGTCTAGTTAAGAGTTCCAGTTGGGAATAGTTAGAATACAAAGTCTTCTGGGGGTATCGATTACGGGGTTGCAGATATGTCTGAGGATTGCAAAGTGTGTTGATAGAATCAGAAGGTGTTGGTTCCTAACAAATACCTGCAAATCTCAGTTTCACGTTACACATTATTCCGAGTTACCCGCATTTCAAGACTCACGCAGGCATTTTTACAGTTGGGGGCTTTGTTGGAGTTTACTTGGTATTTACTTTAGACGATATGGAGAGAACCTTACTAACTATGGTACAACCAGCAAATCCAAGAACTTTCTCCTTTTGGTATCCTCTGATAGAAACTCGTCTGTTCCCGGGCTGGCCTTGTGTTGATACGTAATTATTTTTTCCCCTTTTTTCAACATTCCCTCGGTGATATTTAGCCGAAATGATTATCTTCACATTCTAACTCAACCTATGAGAACAAGATGCAGTATATTATCTGGGAAATATTAAATGATGAGGCAGCCACCAGGTCGGGTCATTGTAGAAATATTCCAATTTTTGGCCTCAATATTACAATGCCAATTTGCTCTCTGTCTCAGTTCAACAGCAATGTCTTCCACTTGCCTTTAATTTGGTCTTGATCTCCAGTTTCGTTTGTTGGACGATTTACTTGGTGAAAATGCATTCCAAAATGAAACATGACAAAACTCCCAACTGAATATGTAGTGCTTAGCTAGAAGAGGTCTTAGAACGTCGATAAAAGTAGTCCATATTGGTATGTAAATGATTGAAAAAAGTTCCAATTGTACCGGATACACATCATAAACACCTCTACACACTTTCCCAAGCCCCAACTACCCTGTAACCCATTATAATACCTTCCCTCCCCATCACCCCACAACGCCAACTAACTCTAATACCCACATGCATACTCTATCAACCTCATCACCATCACATCTCCATCTCACCTCCACACTCTCTAAAACAGCCCCAATCTCTCCAACCTGCTACCAAACTGCTCCCAAACTACAAAACAAACAGCCACAAACACAGCCACAAACACAGCCACCTATTTATTCCCCTACTCCGCATTTCACAACATGGACAGAGCCTCAACTCCAGTGCCTACTCCGACACTACCAAGTCGCCAAAACACTCCTCTCCACGGAAAGCTGTTTGGACACACTTCGTCGTCTTCTGTGTCGTCGTTAGGAAACACAAAAACACCCATCACGTCACACGACTCAAGTAGTGACAGCAGCGACAGTAGTGACGACACCAACGCCTCCACCAGCATCTACTACGAGTCGGAAAACGATACCCGTGGCAGAAACCCCAACCCTGTTCTGCCGACGTTGCTCCGACGACGGTCCTCTCTCAGTGCATCTTCTAGCCGAAGATCCAGCGTTTCAGAAGTCGGCTTTGCCAGAAGTCCCACCATGGAAGAATGGGGAGCTGCAGGAACAGGTGTTCGCAGCAGAAGACCTTCTTTGCTAAGTACGCCTTCACGTGACACACTAGTGCATCCCAGTCCACGTGACTTGTCACGTGACCCGTTTCTCGCCCGCATTAACACCAACGGCGATCCTCTGCATCCCGGTTTACGGCGGGATTCGTTTTCCAGAGGCGATTTCCAGGTTCCTCGGGATTCGAATTCGCCGTGTGCTTCACGTGACTCGCATTCGCCGTTCCATTCACGTGACAGCAACTTCCATCCACGTGATCCCCCGAT
The DNA here is from genome assembly GCA_017639365.1 of Yarrowia sp. E02. Classification (NCBI taxonomy): domain Eukaryota; kingdom Fungi; phylum Ascomycota; class Dipodascomycetes; order Dipodascales; genus Yarrowia; species Yarrowia sp. E02. Next base: position 316,867 of record JAAQQX010000007.1, on the reverse strand, counting down.
CACGCCCTCGATTGGGTCCCCCTACCTGGCAGCCACTTCTCCCGCGGATTCTCCTCTCTTGCCCGAAATGGCGATCCGCATGGTTTCGGCAAATAACCGCAAGAATATGAAACCCAAGCCAAAATCGTTTTTGCGGATTTCACGTGACTTGATTGAGGAAAATGCTCCGCTGGATTCGGAGATGCGTCATGAGTCTGAGATCACATGTGCTTTGCGAGAAGACGCCATTGAAGAGAGTGGAGGTATTTCTCGTGATTCGGCTACTGTTCCGCCTCGAGATGTTCCTTACCCGAATTATATTGACTACTTTGAGCACGTTATTGATGAGCATTCGGATTCAGATACTGCTCGGCCAAAGAGGAAACGGGTGGCTGGAGATTACGATCCAGTCTTGAAGCGGCGGGCCGTTTCTCCCGGCTTGAGTTCGCCAATTATGTCTGCTAGTCCGACGGGGGCAAAGAGAAGTAATCGGCAGGTTCAGGATACCAGTGAGGAGATTCAGAGGATGACTTTATGAGTATAGTGTTGAATAGGAGTTGCGAAGCAGCTCCGTTACACGAAGAGTCACAGTTGAGTAGGAGTTGCGAAGCAGCTCCGTCGCACCCAGAGGTACAGTTGGGCAGGAGTGCGAATCAGCTCCGTCATACTGATAGAGTACCGCTTCATCTTTTTAGAGAGTACTGTTTTCATCTTTTTAGAGAGTACTGCCTTCAGAACATTCAATTTGAGTATTTCCTCAGAGTACACACTCGAGGGTACTTCTTCTTCTTCCTGAGTACTTCCTCAGAGTACTTCCTCCATGTCCCCATCTAGTCGCAGTCTGGTACTGTTCTTACTTGTTGGTGGGGTGTCTGCTACTTGCTCTGGTGAGTCTTTTGGTTGGAGACTCGTACTTCTGATGTTGCTCCGATACTACAATGCTACTAGAACAGCACAAGTACACACGAGTACGGCACATCTCACTCCATCTTTTGGTCCTTGACTGTACTTCTACTACGCTGGTTCTGGTTCTGGTTCTGGTTCTGGTTCTGGTACACTAGCCCAGGTGGATAGTCCTACTGGTAATTCATTGGGGATACCCCTACTGGTAGCCTAGCATTTTACCTTAACCTACCACCACACTTCGAGTGGCCACCAATACCCCATCACCTCTCAGATAACACTTCTAACTCACCCCTCACTCCATACTTGGATAGTTGATAGATATTTATTTATAGCACCTTGTGGTGTCTTTGTACAGGTAGATACTCCGTTGCTCAGGTGTACACATCAGATGTACAGCTCAGATGTACAGCTCAAATGTATGAGTACTAACGGCTCAGATGTAGTACACCCGAGAATGTCAGTTTCATTGTCTACAACTTTGCCTTCTGCTCCCTCTCCTTTGCGAGAATCTTCTTGGTGAATCTCAGCTGATCGGCCCAGCACTTCTTTGCCGCCTTTCTAAACAACAAGGCGTGGAAAGCGTGTGGTTCGCCTGGGTAGTAGACCGCTTCTGCGACTGCTCCGTGCTTCTGTAGTGCTGGAATGAGTCGCTTTGTGTCGTAGATGAGAATGTCTTTGGTTCCACAGGTGGCAAAGTAGGCTGGCAGCGGTCTAGCAGGTTCAGCGTCTGATTCCAGCAGCAGCAGCGGGTTGGCTAGTTCTGTTTCCTTGTCTCCAACATTAGCAGTGGCTTTTCGGCCAATGTATCCGAAAGACACCTCTTCCAGTCTGTCTACCAGCCAGGTAGGAATCTCTTTCTGACGAGCAAATCTGTCCACGTCAGAGACCTGGAGAACTCCACAGGCCGGAAGAACGACCTTGGGGGGCACGTTCAGGTTGAAGACGAGCTGGGCGTAGGGCTCGGGTCTAGCATACGTGGCACAAATAGACAGAGCAGTGACGAGATTGGCTCCAGCTGATTCTCCAGCCAGCACCAGCTGCGACAAATCTCCTCCGTAGTCGCCAATGTTGTCCACGACCCATTTGTACGCGTGACAGCCGTCTTCCAGAGCAGCTGGAAAAGGACACTCTGGCGCCAAACGGTAGTTGATGGTGGCTACAATGTATCCTTTTCTAGCAAAGGCCAGAGCAAAGATCCAGTGTGTATCTTTTGACAAGATGCGAAAAGCGCCTCCATGGACGTACAGGACAACTGGAAGAGGTCCTTCTCGGTTGATTGGCCGGTAAATGTCCAGAAGATGAAAATGGGACTTTTGAGGAGGACTAGTCTCGTGGTACCGGACGTTACTGATGACCTCGACTCCATGTTTTTTGGGGTCACTCTGAGGGTGCATTTTTCCCGCGGCCGAAATGCCCTCGAAAAACGACGTCAGCGCCCATTTTCCAATTGATTTTCGCGCCTCAACCAGAGATTCCATGGTGGTTAGTAGTGTAGTGTTTGGAGTTGAGGTGAGCGTGTTTAAGTACGAGTACAAGTATACCTGCAGGGCGTGGAGACAGCTGCATATGATTGTGCAAGGGAATAAGAGGGGTGTTGGGGGGCAATTGAGGGTTTTTAAAAAAGTGGCAAAAATGGTGAAAATTGAAATTCCGGTATTGATCGATTTGTAAAGAATGTGGCTATTTAATCCCACGATTTACACCTGTTTCCCACCCTTTTACCACCCCTCGGTGTTACCACTACGACCGATGCTCTTTTTCACACCCCAAAATAAGCTTTCTACCCCACAGTCCAAACATGACCCCCCTCCACCTGGCTACAGGTGAGCCCATTATACGAGCAGGATCTAAACTAGTGTGATGTGAGAATAGAATCACGTGAGGTGTCAGGTTGTGGTATTTTTGTTCCTTGGTTGTCTGGGTGACGCTTTGTAGCACAAATTCATCTATTCTTCCTCGTTTCACTGTCTTACTGTACCCCCCACGTAGATCCATTGTTCTACACAAGGTTGATTATTAATCTCTGAACGTTTGGATACTCGTTTGGGTGCATTTTACGAGGAAGAAGGGCCGGAAAGAGAAGCTAACTTGTTCTGGAAGGAGGATGTGGAATGGAAGAGGCAGCCTTGTCTAAATCAGTTTAGATGTGCTGGAAGAATGTGAAACTTGGGTTCAGATAGGGATCTTTTACGAGGTATTCTTGGTATGACCTAGGTTGATCTTGCTGATACTGGTTTGATGACTGTCCTGCATTCAAAGAGCATATTCTAATTTTAAGGATGAAAGGAGAATTCTGGACAGTTGGAGCTGTACAAGTATAGCTTACAGTATCTCTTTCTCTCAATACAAGAACACCTTCATTGAGAACAGGATTATGTCGTTTCAGGTTGAGTAGTTTATCTCCAGTAATCCTAGAGTCAGTAATCAAACTGTCAGATCACTATTATTTCCTGTTATAGTAACGTAGGCTACATATTTTCAGTATGACTTAATTACTCTGCTGTCACGAGTCATATCTTACAGTTTTCAGCTCAAGGTAGAAGAATGCCACTTTGGTTCGTTTAGTTGACATAAATTTCCTTAGAAACAAGAAGAAATTTGTCTATTTACCAATACCAAAGTATCTGGTATGAACCTGATATTCCTCTCCTAGAATATAGAAGTTCTATAGTCTAAGAAACTACAACTCCTATCCAACACTGCTCTTATAGTGAAGCCATAGACTGTAGATGAAAGACTTGGCAAGACAAATGCAAAAACTTCTACGAAACTACAATGAATACAAGACTACAATTCATATTTCGGGTGGGACTCTCTGGTCCAAGATTTATTAACCCAAGAGGTTCAGAATTTCACCTACTCCTCTCAAAACTAGATAACAGGTTCGGTCAGTTACATCCTCTAAAAGGTTCACTGCCTACTCCTAAATGGTATGACTGGCTCGTGCTCTGGCTCTCATTGGCAACTGGCTGGCCTCGGCTCTGTGGCCCTGGCTCCTTTGGCTCTGTCTCGCTGGCGTTTGGCTCTTATTGCATCTGTGGACTCACTGGCTCTTGCTCAAGCGATAGCACTTATTGCTCTTTGGATTTAGTGGCTTGGAATGGCGATCATGCCTCTAAGGGACTTATTGGTGTCGCTTCTCACGGCGTTTGGCGCTTATTGCCTTGTAGGACTTACTGGCTCTTTGCTCGTGGAATAGGTACTGGCTCTGGCATTGCAGCTCTGGCTCAAATAGCACTCATTGCCTCGTGGGACTAATTGGCTGTACACTGGCTCATTGAAGGCTCTGGTAAATATTCCCTGGCTCTGTGGCTCTGGAAATTCGCTCTTATTGCTCTTCGGACTTAGTGGCTTTGCACTTTGGCGGCTCTGGCATTAGCTCTGACTCTGGCATTTCAGCTCTGGTGACTGGCGTATCAGCTCTGGCACTTTGTGGCTCTGGATTTGGCACTTATTGCCTCGTGGGACTTACTGGCTCTGACTCAGGCTCTGTTGCACTTCGGCGGCTCTGGCTCGTAGGCACTGGCTCTTGCTCTGGCTCGGTGGCTGGCTCGTATCGCTCTTTTGACCATTATCTGGCGTCTGTCAAAGCAGATCTTTGCTCTAGGGTTGCGTCTCGGCTTGTGGTATTTCAACCCAGCTCCTCAGCATACTAGCAGCACTGGCATTTCAACTTGGCTCTTTAGTTTCTAGGCGGCTTCTTGGAGTATCTCAAAAGGAATTCCACCCTTGAGTATCTCACTGTCGGTGGCTCTGGCTCTGGCATTTCAGCTCTGGCTCTGGCTCTGCACTGGCGGCGGCATTTGCTCTTTGCTCATGGCATTTTCAGCTCATGGCGGTCAACCTGATGGTTTTATTGACGTGCGAACAAGGAGGTCAACCCGGAATTTTCCCTGGGATTCATTGACTCTTCTCAAGCGGTCAACCATAGGACTTACTGACACTTGGCTCAGGCGGTGTACTCGCTCCTGAAGTGAACTCGCCGAAATGAATCAGCTCAAACGCCCAATAAGAAGCTGTCGCACTCAGGCTCATGCATTTTTCTCAATGTGTCATTGCCTTTTTAACCGACTCTTGGGATTCTGGAATTCCACCACATTGCCCAAGTAACAACTCAAACGGACATTTCAGGCCTCGTTGCAAACAACTCAAGCGGACATTCAGTCCTCGTTGTAGACTTGTAGACAGGTGCTTAGTCAGCTCCGCATCTCAGCGGGCTACAAAAGGCATTTTCTGTCTTCAAAATGACTCAGAGTGAACTGGTCTGATTCTGAGGAATAAAGTGGGACTCAGAGGGGGTTTATATATTCGTGAGCGAGACATTTTAAGTTTATTACAGAGGGCTGGTGGCAAAATGTATGCATTAAATAAGCACGAAATATGCATACCAGCCCTTTAGGTGCATGATACGAAGGGAAGGGAAGGACATGGAAGGCTGAAGAAGTTGTTCGAAGGGGTTATTCATGAATAAATGGGCTCTATCTTAATAATTGTGTCCCAGAGAACACAATAAACCAGGGTATATCATAACAACACTATTTCTGAGCACATTATATCTTACTTGGTGTCAATATCTCTTTGCATATACGAAACTTTAATTTTGACTCTCTTTGAAAAACTGATGAAAAGGAACATTGAGGAAGAAAGAGAGATTTAGAAGCCTCTCAAATGGGGATAGTTCGGTCCCCTCTTTCCTTTACTTTACTGGGGTGGCGCAAAACTGCATTTTTGAGACTGTTAGGATTTGTTTTGGAGTACTGGTTTTCTATAACAGGTAGGAGACAAGACAGATACAAAAAAAGACAGAAAAAAGACAGCCAACTCGCTACGCTTATTGACTGTGGCAAAAAGAGAGGAATTGCAGCACCCAGGATTCTCGTATGGTCTCCCACTACAATACTAACTGGGCTCTCTGGTGCTTGACTATGGCTGATCGGACGGGAAGCCGTATTTTCACCAGGATATGGCCGCAACTGGCAAAAAAAGGTGTAGAAGCAATATGTAGGGCCAATTAAGTCACATGACCGCGAAAAAGGGGAGAAATGAGCACGCTTGTGACTTCTTTTGTACGAATCTGAGGAGATATAGGGGTTTAAGATGGTATAGGCTTTATTTAGGTGTTTATAGGGGTTTAAGACGGTATAGGCTTTATTTAGGTATTTTACAGAACTCTACAACAAAGCTGTACCTTGTCTTTGAGACATCAATAAGGTGAAGTCTATGGATACATAGTACATCGACTCTAGTATCTATCTCTTGCAATACTAGAGATCTTTTTCAGAAGAGTTTTTCTAAAAGTAAGGAGTCTTCAAAGTGTTAGAAACAACTACGAAATACCATAGTTTTCTACTCTCAGGTTTTTAGGACACAATCGATCTTTTTCATTAACTGTTTTTTGATTCTGGTTGCTTTTCCTAACCAAGTACCACCCACCATTCTTCCCCTAAGACCTACTACTGACTGTCATCCTGCTACTCTCCAAGATCTGTACCTTGCCCATATCCACCTTCAACCCGCTGCTTTTCAACTTGGCCAAGTAGTCTGAATCGCAAACAATGACCACCATCTTTTGCAAGTTGTCTTTTTCCTTCTCCTTGACTTCTTCAACGACCTTCTTCTCTTCTACAGCCTTACCAGCAGGCACGTAGTTGGTCAAAGAAGCATGTTTCCTCCTCAAAAGAAACTTGTAGTCTTCGAAAATGAGAGCGGTAAAGTACACTGCTCGATGCAAAGCGTCTGCTACGCCTGAGGCTACCAGCAGTCGGTCTGTAGACCCTGGAAGACGGCTTTTTTGAGCGTCCATTTGGGCTCCACTTTTGAGATGCAGTCGTTGAAGAGCAGTGCCTCTAAAACCCACCACTTTGATCATCAGAGGCTCAGGAATGAGCATGCGGACTGTAAAAGAGGTGGTATCGTCACTCCACACTCGAACTAGAGCTCCCACGGCCCTGCTGCTGTTTTCGGGGGTTCCAGTAATGTACAGAACTCGGTCTGCAGAACCCTTGTAGGACGAGAGACTCAGTCTGACGTCGAGAGACGACTCCAGGCGGCGAACCAGCGCCCCTTTCTTGGCCAGAACGAGATTTGCTTCTTCAGCAGAAACCAGAAACCGGATCGACACTTGCATTGTTGTTCAAGGAGGTAGAGGGAGAGTATTCTTCATATATACGCCACAATCTCACACACAACGGTTGACACACAATTTCGGACAAACACTGACACAATCTGAACAACGGTTAGCTCCAGATACCTTGCCGAAGCATGTCCAAAACCGTATCTGACGTGGTATGAGATACGGTGTTGACGATCAACGGTATGGGTATAAGAGTAAGGATATGGATATTAGGAATATGGAGAAGTTATAGGAGGTGGATTGGCGATATAAAAACCACATGAAAACCCCATACACTTGAAAAACACTCTCTCAAATATCCCACTCCTTACCCACCTCCTATCTCGCTAAAAATAACACCTCCTGTATTACAACGTGGGTCTTGCAGGGTCCCTAGACCAGATGCGGAAATTATGTAGCCGCCTCCAAGAGGAGATGGCAGAAGGAGTTGAGGAAGAAGAACTAGTACAGAAAGAAGCTGTTTCTAGATAATTTTCTTGGCAATTATTTGTCTTACATTTCACCTATCTTCTTCATTCACATTTCCTATTTGTTTCTATTCTATCATTTGTTTCTGTTCTCTGTTCCCCTATCAGTATCCGCCCACACTCCTATAACTCACGCAGGAACCCAGGTCCCAGGAACCATTTTGTTTTTTCTTAAATCTGCCCAGGAGGCGAGTTTATTTTGCTTGGCACAAGGAACCCTGCTTGAAAGAAAATAGTGCCTTTTTAGACCGCCCACTGGGCCTCTAAAGGTTACAAGGGTAATTCATGGGAACATCAATAGGTAGTTTTGGAGGAGGAATAGATGAGTGAGAAAGAAAAAAACGAACCTATAATCCTTTGCGGGCTGAACAATTCCACTCACCGCTTCTCCACTTCTCCACCTCCACCCTCCACCTCACGGTATCTCTGCATGTGTTATTCTCCACGTCCGGATTGGGAAGACGTCAATTACGTCAAGACAAAAACGACGACAAGGGTCCACTCCATAATAAAGATTACAAGGGCCCGGGAGGCAGGGTAGACTGAGAGTCACCCCGGTCGGTGACGATAAAATATCGACGCCAAGACATATTTGAACCCCATGGACAAGCAGAGTCATACGTAAAAATCCATGGAAGTTTAGAAACAAGCCAAATTTTCGGGCCGCGAGTAAATCTTCTACGCAGAGTCGAATGGAGATGGTTTTGAAACTGTGGCGTGGACGACACTGGTTTTATATTCCTGGTGATGCGTTGAGTCGATTAAGCTATAGCGAAGATATATGGTGAATGAAGATGATGATATACATTCACATGACTGCCAAGGATAGATTTTTGACATGTTTGGGGGATTGTCGAACTGACCTAGCTAATGGTATGATTGATTGTGTGATTTGGTGGCTTGTTCGACAGGAATGTTCGACTGGAATGCTGGGCTGGTGAGACAAGTTTGGGTGTGGTGTTGTGCGGTAAAAGTCTTTGGAACTTCTCTGTTTAGATACCCACAGGGGTATATGCCACTTCATCAACTTCCCGGACTTGCTAGACTGAAAGAATAATTATTTGTGTGTCTTAATTCCAAGTTATCGGTTTATTATGTTGCGATGTTAGCATGTTCCAGAACGCGTCGTTAGCATGACAAGTTATAGGATATGAAACGAGAGCTATTGGTTCTGTGTTTCACTAGCAGGGGTGTCTATTGGTATTTGCCTTGTATCTTGGCTTCAGTCCTCACTTATTTATAGGGTTGTACATAAGGGGACAAAAGGTGGTAGGCACATTAAAGAGGAAGTAGATACAAAAAAAGCTATCCTATAGTAAATGAACTGATAACAGGCTAGCTATCATTGGTCCTAATCAGATTGGATGTCTTCACAGCTCTACTCATTATAATTCACCTTACTAAGCGTACTTTGACCACAGTAAGATACTACAAGTCGAAGTAACAGGCCCAATAATGATCACATTGAGATGGGGTCTCGATTATGTTATTCTCCAATACCCGATTGATCCCAATCTCAGGTCTTGCATACCTTCCCTTTCCTCTTCATTAAATTCTGGCACATTTCTCCAGTCCCACTTTTGTGAACTTCGAAAATACAGACGAGAAATCAACAGAAATAATTGAGCAGTTGATAAATGTCTTATAGCCTCCTTTCTGATTACATTGATACTTCTCTTTAGTTAGTCAGTTCGTTTATTGGCTCATTATCAAGTCGTTCCAAAAAGACATAACCTGAAAGTCACGCGATAAAGGCGGTAAAAATGCCTGGAAAAAGAGGAGCACTCTGTTAGAAGTTTCCAAAGTCTTCAAACAGCATAATTCCCGAAAATTATCTCTTTAGGTGAAGACCATCACCGACTGTAGACTTTTTCGTTTGATAGAAATGTTAGTAATCATGATCTACTGCCTCATTAGCAGTCACGTGACCGAAAATACCTCCGCCAAAAAGATCTGGTCCCTAGCAGGATCGAACTGCTGATCTTCGCGTTGCAAAGTGATGCTATCTTCTTATTAGCACGACGCCTTAACCAACTGGGCCAAGGGACCGATTGGTTTTCAGCGCGGTGTAGGAGAGAGTAGATCTGAGGTTTGAGTTGGATTTCTGGCCTGAAAATGGTTGATAACGGGACTGGGGACGTTCTAGTAACTGTTTATTTACTACTTTCCACTTTTAGGGGTAATAAAAATGGAAATGTCTTGTTTCCCACCGTTTTGGAGGAGTTGAAAAAGAGGTGAAGTGGGGAGAAAAGGGTCAAAGGGTATGATATGGATGTGCAGGGTTGAGATGTCGACTATTTGAAGCGTTTAAGAACCAATAAATACTGCATTATTTCTTTTTTCTGTCTCCTTGCTCTTTTTTTTTCATATAGTGGATCATCTTGCCCCTTAGAGAGTTGAAGACAAGAAGTGCAATAATGTTCAAGCAGTAAATTGGAGACTGATTCTCAGTCTCTTATAGCCTTATGTACTTTTCTATAATCACATTAAACCGAATTCAGTGTTATTTGGACTTTTCAAGCTCCAATTCTGGGTGAGTACTTCGTTCAGTTACCACACTTGGTGTATTACTTGGGCTTTAACTTTTACTTACGTTATTACTTAGGCGTAAAACTTTTATTGTTACTTGTGAAACTATACATGGACTCTACTTGAGACTCTAAAGTAATGTCTGTTAAAGTTCGACATCTTTATCTCTCAACATAGCACAATGAGGGAGTCAAACCGTTCCCAGATTAGGAAGATCATTTTTGGGGGGTATCATCTTAGCAATTTCATGACCATTTAAACATCAGTTTGTTCTCTGTCACTATCTATCAGGTCAAAACACAAGTATTTCCAACAGCGCCCTCGACAGTCATTTATCAATGCCGATGACTGCTCCACCACCTCCATGACATTCTTCTCATCATTTCAACACCAAACAGTCAATATATTCACTTAATACACCCCTGCTTACCGTCACATCACCCATCCCTCCGTTTCTCCCTCACCCTAAAATAAGCTTTCTGCATCTCAACTCTTCACTCCAACCTACACCCAGATCAACATCACCACTTTCACACCACACAATGCTGGCTCGACACTTTTCCAAACAAGTTCGACACGCCTCGAATCTGTCGCTCGAGAACGCCGGACCCCTTATGAGCGGTCTGGCCCGAGTCGTCCAGCCCGACAAGAAGGAAAAGGTCTCTCCCATCCAGGTCAAGGGTCTCAAACGGTTCTGGGAAGAACTCGCAGTCAAGGACCTCGAGTCTGGAGATATCACCGTGACTCTGGGCGGCAAGTCGTTGCGAACCATGGGTCAGCACGACCTGATTTTGCCTGCTTCCAAGAAGCCTCTGGCTCATCTTTTGATGCATGAGTGGCAGGTGCTGCCTTCTCTCAAGCTCAAAAACCACTCTGTGCCTCTCACATCGCTGGTGTCGCGAGCAATTGACATTGCCAAGTCTCCCGCCGTGCGAGACGCTGCCATCAAGGACATTATGCCTTACATTGACACTGATGCGCTGCTCATTTTTGAGCCCTCTGAGAGCTACCAGGGCCGTCTTCGAGGTGCTCAGGAGGAGGCTTTCCGACCCGTGATTGCCGAGGCCGAAAAGTTCTGGAACGTGACTCTCAAGTCCATGGACTCGGATGAGGGTCTGCTTGGAAACAGACAGAACGCCGAGGACAAGGAGGCTGTGCGACAGTGGGCTTATTCTCTGAGTCCCTGGCAGCTGGCTTCTCTCGAGCGAGCCACCCTGACCTCCAAGTCGTTTATTTGCGGCGCCTTTCTCATTTCCGGCAAACTGACTCCCACCCAGGTGGCTGAGCTGGTTGGCCTGGAAACCAAGTTCCAGGTGGAGCGATGGGGCGAGGTGGAGGATACCCACGATGTCGACTTTTGCGACATTCGACGGCATCTGGCCTCTTGTTCGTTGCTCGCCAATATGTGAGCAGGTGTGACTGAGGTAGGATTGGAATATTTGTATATATGATAAACGATTGATGAGAATGGATGTACAGGCAAAGGGTAATAGCTGTAGGGGAAAGGAGATGTGGTAGAAAAGCAGTTCTGTAGGGAATGAGGAAAAGATGATCCAGAATGAGACCAGGTGAAGAGCTTGAACTTATACGGGAAGCTACCTTACTGTACCTGGTTTTTTATGTACCATTAGGACATTGTGGGATCGTAGTTGAGGTGATTCAGTCACTAAGAACCTCAGTTCGTTTATAGGACTACACAGTATATTCCGCTGTTTATCATACCCTCTTCTTTTACGTGACGCTACTTGTTCTTGTTCGATACGATACTCTGTTTTGATGGATCTATACTCTAATTCATCGTAGAATACAAGGCATCTAAAGACAGTACAGTTTTTTTTCTTTCTGTACAGTACTGTACTGTAGAAGTAGATGTGGCCAAATCGCATCACCTTGAAAGCTCTCGACAAGAATGAAACGGAAATTAAGATACTACACTTTAGAGATATGATCAGGACACATTTTAAAAGCTAGAGACTGATAGAAGGGCTCTAGAATACAACGTTTTGTTGGACTCTTGTCACGACTCTCGTTTGAGTGTTTTTTTAATAGGTTTACAGACCCTTGGTTTACTTGTATATTTATTTGGGACATGTAGTTTCGTATAGCTTCACTGATATAGAACTCTTTGGTTCATTCTGTAAAAAGGTCCTGTCATGATTTCAGAACTGTTCTCTTTATACAAGTCTAGGATTCGACTTCTGACTTTTGTAATGGCGTCATAATTCTAGTCTACTGCTCCTCCTACAAGGTGTGTGTGGTACCATATGGTTCTTCATAAAATGATATGGATCTTTCTATTTACTATGTATCTGATGTCTTGTAGAACTGCTTCAGCTCTCAGAACAAGTACTTTAAGATTCAACCAGCTTCTGTTGGTATCATGTACTCTGGTATAGTAACCCATTTGAACACCGATTACCAAGTCCTACTTACTACCCAAATCCAACTTCTGACTTCCCTCCTTTAGCAAGTCCAGATCTGTCTTTCCAAAATTGCCAATATCCTCCTTCAGCCCCTTCCAGACCTCTCCTTCGGTCGGTTCGGCCTGCTGGAAGCCCTCAATCACCTCCTGCACACCCTCTTCTCGCTCAGAAAAGAACTTGTACGCCCACAACCACACGTCTCCGTTGTTAGAGTCAGCCTCCAAAGCAGTAGTAAGCCACTTGGAAGCCTTATCGTACTGGTTACGCAACCACAGAGACTTGGCCAGAAGAACAAGAATGTATCCATCGTTTTCGTTCTTGCTAACAGCCTCCACAAGTTTCGACTTTCGATGAGACCGAGGCTCCAGACCTATACTCTCGACAATGAGACGACCGCTGTGAGGACACTCCTGAAGAGCACGAGAAAGAAGGACTTTGACCTGGGCCAGATTACCTGCTCGTAACTCCAGACGAACACGTGCCAGCCACAGTTCTTCGTTGTCCGGGTTGATAAGAGCCGCCTGTTCAAGAACAGAACGAGCTCGAATCTGCACTCCTCGAGCCTCTTCAGCAGCAGCAAGAAGAATCCAGAGAGGAACAGACTTGGGACAGTTTTTGGTACCTTGGAGGTAGGTGTCTCGGGCAGCCGAAGTATCTGCTGACGAAGCTGACTCAGCCTTGGCTTTACCTAGCTCTATCCAAAGTCCATCACACTCAACAAACTCTTCCAAACCCTTTTCGGCCAGAGAAACAGCAGCAGAAGGGTCTCCAAGTTCCCTTTCCAGACGAACAGCCCTAACCCACAGCTTTTCACGTGCAATTCCCTCGTCACGTGACTTTTCCAACAGATTGCGAGCTCTTTCCGGCTGTCCAATCTCCAGTTCCAGCTGTACTGCTTCCAGCCAAATCTCCTGCGAGTGACCGACCTCTTCAAAAGCACGAGACACGATTTCACGGGACTCCTTGAACTTGCCACGGTGCCATTTTTCGCGAATGTAGGTGAGCCAGAGTTGTGTCGACTTTTTGCAGCTTGTTACAGCCTTCTCCAAAACACTCCATAGCTGATCTCCACTGTTGAGTCGTTTTTCGAGAGCAGTCCAAGTGAGCCAAATCTTTTCGGAAAAGGGAAACATTTCTGTCGCCAGTTCGAGAACCGCTCTGTTGGTCACGGGGAAGCTCAGGTCTCGTGAACAGTCCAAAAATGTATCGATTTGAACATGTTCTGGTTCCTTGTCCATACCTTGAGCAACAGTAGCACGTACAATAGCTCCACAAGCCAAGGGAGCAGCTTCTTTTTCGCACAAATGGGCATGTTCGAGCCACTCTTCACGTGACAAGACTCTTCCATGATCTTCGAGTTCGGAAACTCCCTTTTTCATAATTTTGTCCACCTCCTTTTGAGCCCCGTTAACCTGTTCTCTCAGACGAGCAGCAGCTATCCAAATCTCAGGAGCTGTTCGTACCGCCTTTCTGGCCCGGTTGAGCACCTTTTCGGCCGCCTTGTGGTCTTCTAGACGTGCCAGAGCAAGCCATAGGTCCACACTTAGAGGTACACTAACTACAGCTTGTCTGAGCAGTAATCGTGCATGTTCTTCGTCTTCCAAGTTGACCAATTGTTTCCAGAGTTGGACAGATTGGGGAACAGAAGTCAGGGCCTTTCGCAGCACTCGTTTTTTGGCCTCCTCGGCTGTTTCCAAGTCAGCAGCAGCTTCCCAGATTCGGACTGACTCTGGAAGTCGTTTGACCGCCTGAGCAGCGATAATTCTTGCATTAACCACATCGTTGACTCGAATGCTTTCCAGCCACACGTCTTCATTGGTGGGACAGTTTTCGCATCCCTGGGCAGCCAATTGGATAGCTTGAGACGGTTTCTTTTTCAGTTCAGCCAAACGAACACCTGCAATCCATCCAGCGGCGTTTCTGGGGTTACTTCGAATCAGAGACTCGACAAACGGCGTCATTTTCTTGATATCTGCCAGTTCGGTTGTCGATTGCGAGTTTTCCGAGTTCAGCGAAGTAATGTATCCACTAGGATCAATACTAGAAGCTGTATCTCCTCGTCCAGACAACTTGAGGTCCAAAATCTTGTCTCTGGCGTCAGAAATCGCCTTGATATGGGTCACACTGCCGTCATCTGTTTCAGTCACGTGTGAACCAATCTCTGCTCGTCCTCGAAGTCCCTCCAAAACGGTATCACTCATATTGTAGCTTCTTAGACCTTCTCTAGCCTCCATTCTAGCTCGTTTGTTTTTTCGAGTCTGGTCTCCACTTTCAGGCAAATTCAGCCACTCGTCGCGACTGACCTCGGAAAGAGCTCGTTTCGCATCAGCAAACATTCCTCCAATAGTGGCCTGTTTCTCTTCCTCCAAACGCTCCTTTTCTTCTCGAATTTCACGTCTTTTCTTGTTTCTTTCTTCCATTCGCGCGTCGATTTGCGCGTATATTTCGTCAGCCAGCTCGTCGTCAGCATCTGCGCTTTCTCGACCTAGAATTCCAGCATCGTCAGGGTCTCGAAACCGTTCTGGATCGTCTGGAATGTCTGTATCTGTCGCTCTGTGGGCGGATCCAAGGTCTGCTCGCGTGGAAAAACCCGTGGCACCTCGTCCCAGACCAGGTACGTAGCCGGCGGGCGCAGGCATGTCCAAAAAGGACAGTTTTGGCGGCATTTTCGCTGTGTAGTGGTGTGGTGATGAGAAAAAGAGGTGCGTAATAAGGTGCATGAATAAAGCAAGTGCAGCGAGGCGTTCGATTCTTGGTTGGGTTTTTTTATGAATTATGAAAAGACTTGTAAAAGTCACGTGACTATTAATCTGGTATCAGTAGATATATTTACGGTCATATCAAAATAGTATACCTATAATTTCTGTAGTACTACGTACTCTACTTGTGCTGTAGTATTTGTTGTACTGTGTTTTACCGTCCTGGCCTAAGTTGGTGAATAGTTACCGGGGAGGCTTTTCGAGAGTACCAATCGATTCCCCTGAATGAGACGATTTCAATGGTACTTTCTAAAGTCCTCTACGGGTACTATTACCTACTCTGGCGACTCATTATTAACTATTATAAGTGCATGACTCTAATTTCTGAAAGATTAAAAAACGGAAAATCAAAGAAAAAAAAAAAAGAAAATGAGAAAAACACCAAAATAACCAAAATAAAGCTACTAAACCCTACTACATGCCACCCACAACCTCTCTACAATTAGTTAAAACACTTCATCGTTTAATAAATACCCCCCTAACTCCTCTCCAACTGACTTTTCAATCCCTCCATGCCCAGCTTCTTGACCTCTCTATCCAAGTCCCTGTTCTGCTTGTCCAGTCTCTTTTTACCCTTTTCAATGCCCCATTCGGCCTGCTTTCGCGCAATATGAGCAGCCTTGCTCTTTTCGTACAACAGTCTCTGCTGTCGTTTCTTCTTGGCCTCCTCAACAGACTCAATCTGACCACTAGTGAGTTGGGCCACAAACTCCTCCAGAAGCTCGGCACGGTCTTCAATGTCCAGTACCATGCACGCAATGTCGTTGGAAATGGAAGTATGCAGATTTCCGAGATTGGTTTCAGCATTAATCAAAGCCTTGTTGTCCTCCAACACCTTTTTAAAGGCAGCCACTCGCTCCTTTTTCTTAGTACCAGCGACCTTGGAGTACGCTCTGTAGACAGACTCTCTTTCTTTATCAGTCAGATCAATCTCCTTGAATCTCTCGTCTCCCTTGTTCTTTCGACGGTACTCCACGTAAAACTTGTTCTTCTTGTACGTCTCTTTCAGCAGCATGACAAACTCCTCGGCTGCAGAAATATCCACCTCCAGCTCCTCCTCGTCCTCGGCTTCAGCCTCCTTGGCTTCTTTTCGCTGTCGAATCACGTCTTTGGCCCACTCTGTGAAGACGTTTTCTCTGTCCAGTCGAGTCTCCAGAACCTCGTATCGGTCGTCTTCCACCACTTTGGTCAGCTCCTTGTCCCACGTCGAGAACGGATTGACATTGTGGGCGTCCAGCAGCTCTTTAAAGGTGTTTTTGGCGTCCTCAGAAGGTCCCACATTTTCTTTGATTTCTTCTTCACCTTCATCATCACTTAATAAAGCAGAAAAATCAATTCCGTTGTTTTCGCCTTCTGATTCGTCCGAAGATGAGAATTCCTCCGAGTCGGATTCATGAGCAGTAGGAGCAGCAGGAGCAGTAGGAGCAGTTGAAGCAATACCAGTATCTGCAATACCAGGAGTATCATCTTCAGGTAACGTCTTTTCTGACTCAACTGAAATGGTCTTTTCTGCTGACTCATCCTTTACCGTTTTAGTAGTCTCAACTCCACTAGACCTCACTCTCTGATAAAGAGTATCCTCACCAACCCGCCAATACACATCATCCTTCTTACGTAAGCCTCGAGCTCGCGCAAGAAGAACTAGAACCAGATTCTGGTCCACGTTATTGTACAGAAAGTCGTCCACGTGATCTGGAGCCTCCCACACAGACTGCTTCGTGTCCTTGTTGTAAAAAAAGTGTTTGCCAGACCGCAAGAAAATCAACAGCCAATTTTCAATGAGCGGAATCTTGAAACGCGGCCGGTCACGTGACGACCCGCTTTTGTGGCGTTTTTGCGGTCGATTTGGGCCCTTTTTCGACGTCTGGGAGTCGTTTTGGCGTTTGTTCATGGTTGTGGAAATATGATGGTCAAGAGAATGAATTTTGGATGGTGGATTTGGCGTGCATGTATTATGCGGGTGTTGCATGTGGTGGAGAGTTGATAGATCAGTCTAGAGGGGGGAGGAAGTACAGTACAAGTACTCGTACTGTAGGGTGATGGTCAATTGGAGAAGAGAGATATTGTAGTTTCTTTTGCAAGAGTTAATGGAGGGTGGTATGTTCTTGTCTTGTAGTAAGGTGACAAGAATTATCTATGAATTGGGGTGTAACTCTGTCAATAATGGAGCTATAGATAATCTGAATATACCATTGGAATACTGACATCTTGGGGAATCTTTTGGTACTAATATCATATACAATTTGTCTCCGTGGGGCACTTTCTATACCACCCTCAATGTGTGCTGTTGAACCTCGAAGGTTATACAAGTCTGGGGATATGATTGTATTGTTCTTTCTTATAGCTTGATTTTGTTGCTTGATTTTGTTGCTTGATAATCTGATAGAGAATTAGAATATGCAGTATTATGAAGAAGAAGAAAATAGATTGATCTGAGACTACCACTGTACAGTTCAATATCTCGTATGTCTCAAGTGTCTAGAGCGTATTACTAAGCTGAGATATCAAGCAATGTGTCTTCTTCTGTAACAATACCACATTCTCGCTCAATCCCTTCTTGCTCTCAATCACTTCACTTCTTCATCTATAAATCGACATGCCCACATGACGCCTTGATCTCGATGCATCTATGTCAGTCCATCAATTGACTTTGATTTTAGCCGAGGTGGCAAACTGGATTTGAGGTGTGGTTAGAGGCAAAAAAGTAACGGTTGGGATGGTAGTTTTGGGATTTATTATTACGACAGGTTCAGAGCTTGTTGTATGAGGTTTTTGGTCTTTTCTGACAGTTTTTCGGTCGACTTTACGATTCTCATCTTCCTCGGGATTAGTACACTATCTCCGATCACACCACTTATGACATGATTTTTGTGCTTTGTCATTTTGTGCTTTTGTGGTGGATCCTGCACTAAACATATAAGGGATAGTTGCCGCACTTTTGCTCCTTTCTAATGTCCCAACTATAAGCCTCACATCCAACCACCCCCCAAACTCCCAACTAAATCCACCACCAATTATTGTCCCAACGACAACAAAGTTTCGCCACTGATCACTCACCACAACCATCACTCTCTCTCTCACACACACAATCACACACCACAATGGGATCCAGAAGATACGATAGCAGAACGACAATCTTCTCGCCAGAGGGACGACTCTACCAGGTCGAGTACGCCCAGGAAGCCATCTCACACGCAGGCACAGCCATTGGCATTCTCGCCAAGGACGGCATTGTGCTGGCAGCCGAGCGAAAGGTCACCTCCAAGCTGCTGGAGCAGGACACGTCGGCCGAAAAGATGTACACGCTCAACGACTCCATGGTCTGTGCCGTCGCTGGCCTCAACTCCGATGCCGGCATTCTGGTGCAAAACGCCCGAAAGTCCGCCCAGGACTATCTGCGAACATACAACGAGGAGATTCCGTGCGAGCAGCTGGTCAAGCACGTGTGCAACGTCAAGCAGGGCTACACGCAGCACGGAGGTCTGCGACCCTTTGGCGTGTCCTTCATCTACGCTGGCTACGATGACATTCGGCAGTTCCAGCTGTACCAGTCCAACCCCTCGGGCAACTACTCGGGCTGGAAGGCCACGTCCATGGGCGCCAACAAGGCCAGCGCACAGACGCTGCTGAGACAGGACTACAAGGACGACATGACGCTGGCCGAGGCGTGCGAGCTGGCGGTCAAGATTCTGTCCAAGACGATGGACAACACCAACCTGACCAGCGAGAAGCTCGAGTTTGCCACCGTCAGCAAGGACGCCAAGGACCACGTGGTGCATCGAATCTGGCAGCCCGAGCAGATCGACACGCTGCTCAAGGACAGCGGTCTGGGCAAGGAGGAGGACGACGAGTAGACGACATGGACATGTGGAGCCCGCGTGCAAAGACGCCACGTATGACGACGGAAGCATGTACATAATGTAATTGACCTATGATGGATGGGCTGTGGGTGTAGGGCACGTAGGGCGGTCAATTGGGTGCGATGGATGGTTTGTGGCTGTTGATTGATCTGGCGGAGGTGATTATGTAATGTGGGGGGGACAGGGTGATTTTGCAATGCTTAGTAAGCCGCTGATAAGAGAGCATGGAGGTGATAAGGACGGCTTCAACAGGATTGTGAGAGTATTACTTTGGAATCACTAGGCCTTGACAGTAAATCAATTGGGGCTGTTGGAGAAAGAAAAGAAGACTGCTTGTTCTGATATAGCAGCATTTTGTTGCCCTAAAAGTAAAGAGGGTGGATATTAGTTAGACCCGCAGGCAGAGGACTATGGAATAAGACCCAGGAATGTCTAGAACGTGCGATGGCCCATTAGGAGATTGATCTGTAAGTAATCTCAGAGTAGGATGGAGTTATGATGCTCAAATCTGACTTCAGACCAAGCTACCAGTGCTCGCGTTTCTAAAACCGTACAGTACAGTACTGGTAAAGGGTAAATGGGTTCAATTGGTCTAAAAAATGGCATTGGTTGTTCTCAGATGTTTGATTTTGGTTTCTTTTCTTCTTTTTTTTTTTTCTTATTATTTTTATGTGCTGTGGACAATTAGTGCAGAGAAGTATGAAGACGTGTATTTTGGGAGGTTTACTTTGAACGTTTTGCTGATGAGTAGAAGAACAGACTCTTCCCAAGCGCATGATTATACAGAGAGAAAAAAGAATAAAAAGGAAAAGAGGAAATATTTGCGGAAAATTGAGATATTTGAAGAAAACCGATATTATGAGTACAAGGCTGTATTGACTCTGTACACCCACCTACTGTAAAACATATTATGAGTTCTATTATGGTTATCCACTTCTGTTGTCTTTATACATCTCAGCCTATCTCTAAGCCTATGTATAGCTACATGTATAGCTACAAGTAAAGGAAGCTTTAACTTCACAATGGATTGATAACACAACTTTTACTACAGTACTCAGGTTATGAGTCTGTAGTCCCTTTCCTCTGTATTTGTTGTATGCCTCACCACTCCCACACCCTGACGTCACTCCCCTGATGCGGCTGAGTGCATGTGTCTACATACCATGCATACGATACGGTATAGCCTCAGTATAAACACTCTAACATCATACCAAGAACACTCTAGTCTCATGGATACCCTGCCTGTTGAAATATTTGGTCGTATTTTCGGCTACTGCAGCCTGGAATCGGCCGTAGCTCTCTCCCAGACCTGTCAGACCGCTCGAGCGACCTGGTCTGGTCTAGATACCTCTCTTGTGAGACAAAAAGTGCTCCAAAGAGCTCCCTGGTTCACTCTGAACGAGTCTGGAACCGGTCTGACATCCTGGACCAAGTGTGCTTTGGCTGCTGTAGCGAGAAGTAGGCTGACTAAGCACTCTCTTCGCGGCTGGAGTGCTGTCAAACGAGGAACAGCCAAAGAGCAGATCAAAGTCAAGGAGAACTGTCGATTTGTCAACCCGGTAGCGGAAAGCTCGCTTAGTAAGACTGACGTCATTCTCTCCCCTCAGATCTTTCCCCAGACTTCTTCTCGAGCCACAAAAGTGCGTCATTCAGACCCTTCTATCTCAGTTTGTCTGCTGGCCGAAAATGACGTCTTTCTGCATTTTGCAAACGAACAAGACCAGTCCGACCACAACATTGCCAACAAGAGTTTGTGTTCACAGGATGAAGACGGAACGTGGGTAGTTTCTAATACCGACTTTTTGTGGGACTTTACCCAGGTGACTCTTCTTCCTAACGACGGAGGAGCATTTGTCATGTCCTACTTTTTCCACGGAGCCGAAGACATGTTTCCGAACACTCCCCTGCGTGTCCAGATGTACCATGTGACTCCAGATGAAGTACCAGTAACGTGTATGGTCTCTGTAGCGTGGCAGGAAACAGCTACCAAAGTGGGTCCTGAGATTTACCTGGAACTGTCGGATTCGTACTACTTTCGAGCCACAGTCCAATTCAGTCTCATTTACAACGGCTTCTTTTACACCATGTTGCAAACCGGTTTCTGGATTCGTTTTTGGGTCGATTTGGAAGCTGTAGATAAAGAAGGGGATCTTCTCCTGGCTTACAACTCCAACTTTCCAGTCTTATACTGCGAACTCGTGAGTCCAGGAATGACAACCCATGTTCGTGGAAACAGTTCTCTGGGGCTAGATAGATACTTTGTCCTGCCTTATCGAAAGCTGTCGTGGATAGGAGATCTTCTGACGGGAAATTCGTATCTAGGAGAAACTCTGCACAACAGCCAACAGGAACTCGGGTACCAGATTGCTCCTTTTTTTAGAAAAGGGGATACAGACACTCCTGGATTCTATTCCTGGCCTGAGCGGATTGCTGAAGAGGATCTATTTCCCGGGGGTTTTAATTAATTGGTGTTTCTGTCAGGTGCGTTCTCTTGTTAAGAGAATTGGTTGGAAATAGTTGGAAATAAAGTCGGCTGGGGGTACCTATTTCGGTGTTCCCGGTGTGTTGGAGGGAGGGTGAAAGCTCAATTAGGTGCGTAATAGTAGAGTTTCTAACAAATATCAAATCGTCTCTCGCTGTTGCCATACAAAATCACAAGTTGTCTGTGTTTCAAGGCTCTCCAAGAAGTTTCCGTTGTTGGGACTTTGGTTGGAGTTTACTGGACTATGTTGAGGATGTAAGTACGGTCCGGATGAGTACGAGAAAGTAGTAGAAAAATCGGGGGGAAATCTTGAATCGGATGAAAACTGGCTGGAGGAATAGTACATATGGAATAAACCAAATGTGTATGGTACGGTTTGGATCTGTTGTCCGAGGATTGAAGTATTGTTATGATCGGGCTGATATTGATACTAGAAGATAAAAAAAGGTACTCTGCAAGTAACTAGGGCCTGAAAGCCCCCCTGGTACATCTTCCGTTGTCGTAAAAGTATTTCTAAAGAAATTAGGCCTGTGAATACTAGAACGTAGTGTTACGTAGTGATGAGGCTGCCGTGCTAGGAGTGAACGATTTAGAGGATTATGGGTATCGTTGTAATCTTCGGATTCTGGGGATTACAATGATCAAGTCCCTGTGACTATATGAGTATTTTTGGTGGAGTTGGGTTTCTTCGAGTGATCTACGTAAGTGGGTGCCATAGAGTTAGGACTGTTATAAAGCGTTAAGTGTGAGTATGAACTTGATACTGTTTCTTTATCAAGAGTATCGTATTCAATTCTGATTCCCGTCTGGATAAGTCTAGACAGTCTCATCTGCTTACAACTAATCTCAATACCGTCGAAGATGAGATTCAGTCTGTAAGGTGAATATATACATGTAGCTAGATAATGAGAGGATAACCAGTAAAGGTTCACGAGGAGTTACACTGACTACGGTATTCTCAGTAGTGACATCTAAGACTCCATCTATCTGTTATCTTTTGAAATAATGAACAGTCTGCACTGATGCTGGTATAGGCACTACAACATGACTATCTCAACTGCTGTCTAAATATCAGATATCAACAGCTACACCTAACCTAGTGCCCTCCATTCCCTCGTTAGAATAAGTACTTGTACATTAGTATGAATCCTCCTATGGTAGCATGACTCTCTTTCCTTGACCTTGGTCACTTCCTGACAACCTCCTTCCCGGTTGAACAGAATTTGCATCCTTGGTTACTTCCTCTTCTTCCTCTGGTAACCTCCTTACTCTCTCCTAGCAACCTCTGTAACCTCCTTCGTCGGTTACCTCAGTTACCCAGTGTCTAAACACACACAGTCCTATCCAACTCTTCATAATACTTCTTCAACTTCAACACCTTGGCCCTAGCAGGTGGGTTCCTAGCCACTTTGAAGTAATTCGGCTCAGGCTCTTCATCTTTGCCAATCTGACACCCTTCAAACATTTTAGCCAAAAGCTCCACGCCCACACTCTCAAAGTTAAGCTGGTCGTCGTAGTACCGCAACAGACCCTTTTTCCAGGCTGTATGAAAAGAAGGGCGTTTGAACGAGTGTTTGAAAAACTCGTTGATGACAGAAACCACTCTGTTGAACTGCAAACGGTGCACCTTGGCACTGACCTTGTCTCCAGGCTTCAAAATGCCCGTCTTGATGAGATGGTCTCGTGGCAGTTGGCTTTTGAGCTCGCGAGAGAGCAGAGCTTTGCGGAAACTCGTGCTGAGTAAACTGCGAAAGTTGAGAGCTCCTTGGACAGGATGGGGGCTCAAAAACATGTGGTGAGCTTTAGGGATGACGTGGCGTTGAACCAGGTTGACAGCCATTTCGTGACGATCGGAAATGTTGCTGTTGATGGGAAGTAGACGCCAGTGCATGGTTTCCAGGACCAGCATGAAACGGAGATGCGACAGGTATCTGTCGTGTGATAAATAGTACAGGGTTTTGCAAGTGTGGGATAGGGAGACGAGGTCTTCGTCGGAAATGTGCATGAGGCAGAGCATGAGCACCTCTGGCGGAAGTTGTAGGAGCATGTTGTGTGTTAGTTGTGGTGGTTGTGGTTAGTTGTGGTGGCTGTAGATTAGTTAGGTCGTAGTTAGGCGATAGCTTAGGGTAATATCTTAGGTGTCGTAAGGTGTCTTAAGGCGTATTAAGGTGATGGCCTGAGATGCTTCCTAAGGTGATAATGTCTTGATAGTCTATGTTAGCAGGTAGAGAGAGAGATAGTGATAGAGAGCACATCAGAATACTATGCCGAAAGTGTTGTAAAAAACAATACCAAAAGTACTGCACTCAGATATTAATGTCGAGGTTGCGATGAGATGAGATGAGATGAGATGAGCTGTGTTTGAACTAGAGTGGAACTCTGTATCTCATAGCAATACTCACTGTTGTACAATCCAGAAACTGGTAGAAGTGTACAAGTCTGGAGAAGTCTGTTGAAAATCTGATCTTCTGGATGTCAAAAAAATCCGTGTTCGTCTTCTGTGCTCGCTCTGACGCCCCAATTTCTCCCTCCAGATACCAACTGTAAGGAAATGAAGTGGACCCTGTGACGTCAAAAAACCGATAAACGAAAACTGGGTGAAAATGTTCTTATCGAGAATATCGCACTGGTCGAAATATCGCAAATATCCTGATTATCGTGCTTGTTGTGTTTGTGTAACTGTCACTGACTCCGTCTGTGTAACAATCCTCTTCCACCGCGTCACGGTCAACTTCTTATGAGGTTCGTCTCGTGGGTTTCGGACTTCACCCTTGCTGGGGAGGCTTATCGTTTTAGGACGCAGCTCAGACGCACCCTTCCAGCCTATCTCACATGATGGGGCAGTGTCGATGCAGTCACGTGAGGGGATTTTGGTGGTGGTAAAATGTGTAAAATCGCAATAAAATCACTGTTTCAGGTCACGTGACTTGTTCTACAATGTTGTATCTCGTACTTGTGGCACGTGCCAACCAGCCCATTTGGCCAAAAAAAGCCACACGCCTGTTTCAACTTTAGACTTCCTTTTTGGGAAATTTACAAAGGTTAATTCTTCTGGCGTGAGCAATAATGAGATGGTGGGAGGTGTTCTGGGAGGGTAGAGAAGAATAGGGTGGTGGAAATGAGTTCAGTGAGTGGTAAGGAGCAGAATGGTATAGGTTATGAGTATTTTGGGTTATTTTTAGAGGTTTTAGACCCATCTTTAGACTGTCAGAGGGAACTAAAGTAGAGATAGTGTGGATAATTAAAGGATAATGATGATAGAGAGTGGTGGTTGATAATGGGTTTGTTCTGTCTTGTGGGGTTATATGGAGCTATTTGAAGCTCTAGGTATCTGGTAGTGTCTACCGTGTTCTAGTATAACTGTTAACAAGGTGTTTCAAGCCTCTAAGTATCCAGAAGTAAATTACACCAGTCGATGTGTCAGAAGAATGCGATCATTTTGATACCATGAGCGTTATATTTAGTGCTGGAAATACTGTTCTGAGAGCTATAGGTGTGTTCAACAGACACTGCAATAGAGTGCTCGTATCCTTCTCAGTTTCAATGTTTAAGGATATCAATTTACAGTCTAGTCTGTCTGACCTTTAAAATAGTGGGTCCACTGCTCAGGAGACATACAGAACCACAACCAATACTATTACTTCTGAACAGCTTACTAAGTTGTCAGTTCTTCTATTCACGTGATTTCGTTTATTATTTTCGTTTCTTCTATCCCTCCAACGTCGTGTCACATCTACTGTCTGACTGACTATTCAGTTTAATCCCGTATAATTCCGACGATGATAATATGTAATTTTATTATCTGATATTTCCCCTCTGATGCAAAGGTGCAAGGTAACATCTGTTGAATAGCAGCTATAGTTGTCCGAAATGGATTTAAAGACGCTCAAAATGTTCGCATTTTCTCACTCAACAATATCTGACGCAAACCCCCCTTAAATATCCTCTCCTGAGCACTATTACTACCCCCTGCTGTCACTTCTCCTCCCCAACTAATCTCCATGCTGTAGGTTAAGCTTCTCCGAAAGCCTAACTAAATCAAATAACATATTAATTTCCAATCACATGCTGAAACCTACCAGGGTCAAACAGCAGACACATGTCACTGTCTCTATTCTTTCCCCATGAATCACTTTGTCCCTGACGTTGATTCGACGTGTGACTTTTCGTCTGAAAAGCTTGAAACTCGGTACCTGGTCTAGTTGACCGTCTAGTTGACCTCCGTTGACTCTCCGAAGAAAGGTGATAATATCTCGAGCACCAGTGCTCAGATTTCGGCAAAAATTACATTTCTGGCCTCACCGAGTCTTTCTGGTTTCATTGGTGTATCAATCTCGGCAATCGGTGCGTTTTTGGTGGATCTACACGCCTTCTCTGCTATGTCTTGCCAGTTTTAGAACGTCTCCAAACGTCTGAAACTGTCTCGAAACGTCTGAAAACACCTCAATCGACAAACCGACACAAACCACTTCCAACTTCCAACATGTCCAACAAAATCCCGAGATTCAACATTCCGATAGGATACAAGGTGCCCAAGTTTCCGTCTCTCTACTGGCCTGTGGGATCGACCAAACCACACTACCAACTGGCAAACTTGTACTACACCTACGACATTTGGCGATTCACGGTCATTTGGACGCTTATTTTCTTTCTGGGATTTCATATCATTGCCGCCATGTGGGCAGGAGTAGCTAAACGGAATTTGAGAGATGCTCTGGCGATTTTTGCAGTCTACGTTGTGGTGGGAGGAATCGAAGCGGTGGTCAGTGGCTCGATAGTGGGTCTTATTTTGACTGGGGTTTATCGGGCGGGATTGTGTTCGGTGTCTACGTGGATTCCCATGTGTTGGGCAGTTGTTCAGATTCTCTGGATGGTGTTTACCAGTTATTCGAAAATGAATGTTTTTATGTGAACACAATCACCGACCAACAATCACCGTACTGTAGGTGGTTGTTGTTTTGAGAGATGAGACTCTGCGTGTCTGTCTCAGTATTTATTTGAGTGGTTAGACTCAGGTTGGCATGGTTGTTGTTTTAAGTGATAGAAAAAAGCTGCTGCATTTATGTTTCTGTTTCTACGATATCTTTCAGGTTGTCTACATACAAGGCTCAAGACTCTATATACGGATCTATAAGTTACTGCTTGTTTAGATACCCTCTATTATCATGTCTCGATAAAAAGAGTCCCGGGATATGTCATTGAATAAGAGGATTGTGTGAGTCCAGGGCTGCTTTTATAATGCATTAAAGAACTGATGTCATTGGTACAGTAAGATGCGTTTATGAAAAACTGATGGAGTCTTTTCCTACCTCACAAAAGCCACCTAGACAGTTACTTATAGGAAATATAGATCCCAATAGTCGTGACAAATCGCAAAATCCACCCACCCGTACCTCGGAGAGATGAAGTAATATTCATTCTACTCTAACTGAGCGATATTCTCCAATATCAGGTCCTCCTACGGGTCTTACAGATCTGGTGTGCAGAATCGCCTGTTCAGAGAAGACAGGTATGTGGAGGAAGAAGCTGCAGGATTGTTTCTTGGAGATAGTTGGATATCTATTTATAAGCGTGTTACTTTGATTCTTCTTACAGCGACCTCGCGCCAGCTTTTCTCAGACCTCACCAATTTGAAATAGACAAAAGACTTCCTCCAACTTCACCAGAAATACTAGCATTATAACAAGAAGTGGTTCAATGTGATCCTTGTACCGAGCTGAATCGCATATCCCATTTCTCTTCACTTATAATACTTCCTGTGCACTTTTAACCTGACGCCCAGATACTACGGTACTCCCACTAACAACTCATCCAACTTCACCAAAAATACTTCCACCGCTATGACGACTGGACCAACGTATTTCACTGAGGCCATTGATTCCAATGATACCATATATGCCTGCTTTACTAAGTGCCATTCTCCTTTTACACTTCCACCTCCAACTCTACATCACAACCTAACTCCACCTAACTTCTCCAAAAAAGCCCACATTGCTATGTAATGTTCACCATATTGATCTCAGACGCTGTCGAATCCAGTAATACCGTCAATGTCCCTCATATATCTTCTCTCCTTCCTCTAGCAGCGAATCTTGAAATTATGTCAGTTCTCAAAACTGGCCCTAACTCTCTAAGAAATACCTGTATAGCTACAACGATTTGGAAATTGAGATCCCAAAGCTTAGTAAATTCGGGAAGTACTACTCATGTCTCCCTTCTACGCTTTCCTTCCTATGCTATCTCCCGACATCCCTACTATAGTCCCACACTCAAGTTGGTTCATCTCCTTCAAAAAAAGTCATACCGACTAGCAGACCTGTCCATTGTATTTATCAACGTCATTCTGTTCTTTTGATACCACTCATGTCTCTGTTTTTATCCGCTACTTCTCTTCAGAACCGAAACACCTTTTTTATCATATTTCAGAACTCCCCCTAATTGCTTCAGAAATACCCGCATCGTCATGCCGAGTTGACAGTCGTCTTACTGTTAGTTTTTAGATTCTTTTGGTACCAGTCACGTCTCCGCTGCTAGTTCTTTGCCGATTTTCTCTCTTGCACTCCAAATTCTACGTTTTACAGAACAGCTCCTAATGTCGCCAAAAGTACTGGTATCATCACGAGGGCTTGACTAATGTACTCCTTGTAGTCTGAAGAGTCCTCCAGTGTACCTATACACCCCCAGTTAATGTAGAACAGCGCATTAACCATCAAGGGGTCCACTTTGGCAGCAATATAGTATCCCTTCATACTATCTATTTCCACAATTGAGAAACAATAATGAATATCACATCTATTTTCTCCCAAACTAATCCCAGTTATACTGTTTGACCTACTGCTGGTTCTTTTTATTCGAGTCTTACAATTTGTGATTTTTTAAATGTTTCATAATTTATTTTCTTTTTCTTTATTTCCCTGTATCCCTCCCCCAACTAACTCCCAACCGTATACTTACCCCTATACCAGCACCCCTCAACACCACATCCAATTCCACAAAATTCCCCTTTAGAGCAATAAAAAGTACACCATCCCCCTTTATCACTCTCCACCAATATTTCCTCCAATTTCCACCACCCAATTCCCTCTCCTACTACTTCTACAATACTCCTCTCTCCTCCCTCTCTTCTCCTTGTCCCCAGACGTAAACTCAATTCATCTCGTACCTTAACACATCAGACATCACCACATCTCCCTCACAGCACCATGAAAACGCTGCGCGACAGTTGTGTGATTTTCGGGTCGACGCTGGCCACGTTCACGGCCATCACCCTCATCATGTACCACGCGTCGGCCTGGGACGTGCAGTTTCGCAAACGGCATTTGCAGCGAAGAAAGAACAAAATGACCCGACTGAGAGACAAGAACGGACCGTCTTCCTCGTCCCACAAAGTCTCGAAAACGGGAGCCATCGAGGAGATCATTCCGCCGTTGGCTGAACTCGGCCTGGTGGCGTACTACGAGGAAGGCGAGCTGGAACGAGTGGCTACTAAGCTCATTATTCGAGAACTGGCAGTGAACCCTGTGGCTCTCCAGAGACTCTCTTTGATGCTCAGCAGCGACAAGATTGAGGACCGGGAATTCGCCACCGATTTCCTGCTTTTTTACCTCCTCAGAGTGTCCCAGGGACGAGCTGACCTGTCCTCCTATCCTATCATGTACGGTCTAGTGTTGGGCTTTGACAAGTGTCTGGATACATTCAAGGAACTGAAAGACACAAAGTCAAAGGACAAGGTGGCCTTTTCGCGCACCCTCGCGCTCTTCATCAACTACATTTCCATCCTCACGCAGCTCTGTGAAGACGCTCGCCATCTGCATCCGGCCCACCAGCTGTGTCTCTACGGCTTTGTGGATCTCTGTTACAAGTGGAACGAGATTGCACCCTTCAGCGACCGCGACTGGAAGCCTGGCCGGATCCCCAACATCCGTGACGTGCAGAACAAAACGTCGCGTTTCCCGTACACCTACCACGTGCTCCAAGACGTGATTATCGCAGACTACCAGATGGAATCGACCATCGAGGGCCTTGTGGAAAAGCTGGGAGGGTCAGGAGACGACTACCCACGGTCCGAAGAGCAGCTTTCGGCAACCCGAGAGTTCCTCAACCAGTTTTACGAGTCCCGAATGGACGAAATGCCGCAGTTTGAAAACCCCACAGACTCGCTGAACGCGGCTCGAGACTTTCTCGTCTTCTTCTACGACAACTACTACGACTCGGTGCGTCGTGCGGAGCGGGAGATCCAGAACGGTACCGAAAGCGACGATACTGACGACGAACGAGGTCCCTCTGAGCGTGCTCCTCGTCCCAGAACGATTGCCAACGTTCCCATGCCTTCAGCTATGGCTCCAGATGACGAGTACACTTCAGAAGAAGACACGTGTTCGGAACACGAGATGCTGCGGGCCCCCAACAACCCCGAGCTCTACGTTGGCGAGTGTGTGGATGACGAGGACCTGCCAGCGATCACACGTGACTGCGAGTGTGACACCCGTCACCAGGATATTTTCCCCGTGGGTCTGCCTCCGGACGACGGAGAGTACGTAAATCCGTACAGTGAGCGGGACTGGTACGATGACGACGAGATGGGCGATTGGGCCGACGAGGTTTATGATGATGACTGGGAGGATGACGACGACGATGACGATGATGAATATGCTGAGGATGACGATTATGACGATGAAGATTATGAGGATTATGATTATCGTATGGAGCTGTTGGCTGAATTTCCACGTCTGGCTGCTGCGGCTGCGGCTGCGGCAGAAGCTAGAGCGGCTTCTGGAGCTGTACCTAGAGTGTCAGCTGGAGCTGCTCCTGCTACACCTGCAGCTGGAACAGGGCCTCGTGTGTTCGATGCTCGAGGATTGTTCGGAGGTGGAGATGAACCTAGAGCTGCCACTGGATCTACTTCTGGGGCTGCTCCTGGACCTAGAGCTGCCACTGGAACTACTTCTGGAGCTGCTCCTGGACCTAGAGCTGCCACTGGAACTACTTCTGGAGCTGCTCCTGGACCTAGAGCTGCCACCGGAACTACTCCAGCAGCTACCCCTGCAGCTTCAACAGGGCCCCGTGTGTTCGATGCTCGAGGCATTTTTGGAGGTCCCCCCGGAGGTGGCAATGAACCTAGAGCAGGAGCTGGAGCTGCTCCCAGACCTGCTCCTGGACCTAGAGCAGCCACCGGAACTACTCCAGCAGCAGGATCTACTCCAGCAGCTACCCCTGCTGCTTCAACAGGGCCCCGTGTGTTCGATGCTCGAGGCATTTTCGGAGGTCCCCCCGGAGGGGGAGATGCACCTAGAGCAGGAGCTGGACCTACTCCTGGACCTACCCCTGGGCCTACCTCTGGAGCTGGAACGGGGCCCCGTGTGTATGATGCTCGAGGCATGTTTGACAACTTTTACGGTCCTGGTCCTCCTGTTGGTCCCAACGGAGAAGATATCTTTAGCCGAGAGTTCATCGAAAGTCTGGAGGTCCCTTCTTTCAACCCTTTCTCCTTTATGACTCATGTTCGTGACCCCAACCGCCAGGGAGGCACAGTGACGCTGAATCCCGAAACGGGCAACTTTGACCTGACTCCCCAAGCGTTGGATATCATCAACGAGCTGCGAGCCACCGGAGTCCTGCCTCCTTATGGGTCTCCTGGACGGACCGATGAGGGACCTGCACCAGGTGCGGGATCTGCGCCAGGAGCGAGACCTGGTCAGCGGACAGCGCGTCGACCTAATGGAGGTCGTTAGGGTAGGAGGAACTCGGGAGAGCTGAGGTGAAGGATGCTGCATGCTACTGCTACATAATGAAATGCATATATTTATTTGTATGAAGGGAGGTGGAGGGAAGTCAGATACTTCGTAGTTGTACGAGTTTTGCAATTGTGGGCACTTATGCTTATAGATATTTTTCAGACTTCCGAATGTTGACTTGTAGACTGTTCCTCTATATTATGTAGCTTCTAAAACTGATTTAATCTGATAGGTAGAGTCTGGATTACCAGGGAGATTGTAGGTTCAATATGAAAACGGAATGGATAGAAGAATGAAACAATGAGAGATATCATGTCCTCAATGACACGTTCTAACATTAATGAGATGGGTCAAATTACCTATTGGGGCTGTGGTCGTCTTTACACATCCGCGTCAGAAGGGTCTTAACAGTATGCATTCGATACGTCAAATCAGTAATCTCCACACTGTTATACGTGTCTATCAAAGTACTAGTCAGATCAGAACGGAACAAGGCGTAGATTGAAAGAGGAAAATGATACAAGTGCTGATAACCTCAGTCCGAATACTGGTGTAGTACAGTGCCTGTCTTGTTGTCGTGATGTTTGTTTTTTACTGTACAAGTACGATACATCTGGAAGAGAAAAAAGGGAACCGTGTACTTGTAGGATCCGGGTCAGGAGTTATTGTACATTGTACTTGTACAAGTACAAGTACTTGTATTCACGTGGTCAACACTCGAGGGTGTGGAGATTTGCTTTTGGTGTGAATTGCATTTTGGATGTTGAATCAGGTGAATATATACAAGTACAAACAAAGACAAGACTTGAATTCATCGGGTGATATTCAGATCACCAGACTTTTTTTCGGGTTCCTCTCCTGATCCTCATTTTGACTACTTGTACACGTACTTGTACAAGTACAAAGGATCTCTTGGATATACAAGTACCTTCAATGCTGGTTTTCTGGTTCCTTGTCCCAAGTACAGTTAACACCTGAGTGAGCCAAGTAAACTCTAACGAAAGTCCCGACTAACAAATCTCCCCTCTCAGTCTTGAACGCAAATAACTCGAGATATTGTATGGCAACGATAAGAGTTGGTATGATATTTGTTTGGAACCTATCAATAAATTGTTAGATGGTATAGCTCTCTTCTTTATAGTACTTCGTCAACCACTAAATAGATACCCAGCTGGCTATTTTCCCAACTATTCCTAGCTATATCTTCTTAACTATGAAAAAGTTGGACAAAAAAAAAGTGCTGCTCAACACAAATACTTCTGAAACACTGGGAAGAGAGCCAATACCGTACAATAGCTTTCAATACATACCGTACACTTGTTTTTTGCTCTTCTTGGCACAACTATTATTATTTTCCCCTTCTGGAGTGCTGCATATATTGCACGAGGAGTCAGCTGTGTTGGATATTTGGGGCACTTTTGGCTACTATTTGAGGCTGATTTTTTTGATGACCTATCTCTTTCTCCTCATCACAACATGATACCTCAATTACCCCACGACCTTCTGGCTGTGCTATTCCCGCTGCTCACCCCTCGAGACCTGTCAAGTCTCCGAAGCACCTGTCGACAGCTACGAGACGATATCCCCAAGTCGTTTGTGA
The DNA here is from genome assembly GCA_017639365.1 of Yarrowia sp. E02. Lineage (NCBI taxonomy): Eukaryota > Fungi > Ascomycota > Dipodascomycetes > Dipodascales > Yarrowia > Yarrowia sp. E02. The sequence continues at coordinate 283,995 of JAAQQX010000007.1, read as the reverse complement.
AAGGAAGTCTTCTTTCTGTCTATGAGTGTTGCAATGTTGAGTACAACACCATGACCAACAATGACACGTGTGGAGGTCCCCATCGCCTGGACACTGCGAGAGTCCGGTTCGCAGATGAGCTGTCGTGTCCAGTCTACATTGATGAGCCGCTTCCAATCGACTTTCACACTCTTTGTAAAGGGGTGGATTACTTTGATTGGATTTACCACAATGATGGAGTTTCGTGTAAGGACAAGTTGGTGGACTTGAGGCGTGACTATTGCAGTGGCGTGACCCGGTCATTCGACGTTGATTTGCATGTGGAAGGGAACGCAATTCATTCTCAACAGCCACTCGTTGAAACCAGAAAATATGCAAATTCGATTGCCAGCCTCAGCTTGACGAATAACCTTCTCTTTGGAGATTATATCAGGAGACGCAGTCAAATTGTTCCCATTTCTGATATCACTGCGCCTGCCCGATTACATCTCAATGGAGACTCTGTTCTTATGCATGGTCGTTCTTCGAGATCACGAACATGTCGAGTCTACTGTTTTGAAGACGAAGAGACCCACTCTCTGACTTGTCGTTACAGGGATGATGCTCCGGCTGGCCTGGTTCGGTACAAAGACACCTTCTTCTGCATTGATCTAGAGAGCAGATACAAGCTGCGAGTGTCTAAGGCTGTGCATAGTCTCGACTCGGGTTTTTCTTACAATAATGACTTTGCAGTGTGCCAAGACGAAGAGTACCCTCAGTTCTGTCTGGTTTTTAAGCTGACAGGGATGGTTGTGGGTCTGGTGGACTTGGACAAGATGGAGACCCAGGTGTTTTCTCACCCTGGAGACGGTGTTGGCGTTCCCAGAAATTACTACCCGACTGCGTGTGAGGAGCATCTTGTCATGGCCGGCATTTCCGGGGGGTCTCTAGGCATCTGGAAGTTTTCTATCCAGCATCTTCGAAGACTGTTTCGAATTCAGCATGGCGACTGGGCGGAGCATGGAGTTTCCATTTCACTTTCGTCCTTGGCTTCCAAGCCGGCGAAATTGATCACGGAGCAGTGGGAGCGATGCCGGGAGATAGATCCTGTGCTGGTGGAGGGGTGGCCAACTCCTTTAGAGAAAACTCCGCTCGGGACTCGGTACCCCTACCTCCCGGTCGGCGATCAGGCCGAAGTTTGGGCCGACAGTTCGATCGTTCGATACGAAAATCTTCTGGACGACATTGAGGACTGGTTTTACACTGCTGGTGACCGTTGACCCTGGTTTCCCGTACCCTTGAAGCATTGTCCCACAGTTTTCTCCTTTTCAGTTCGAATCTGTCTTCATACTTTGATGCCAACTCTTTACCTCTCGATCTTAATGTTCTTTTTTCTTATTTTCATTTTTTTACATTATTAATTCCATCCATTTATCTGCTGCATCTCTCATGCAACACGCTCCACCTCTAATTAAAACATTAAAACGCGTCTCACTCTCGTCACCACTACGCACAATGAAGCTGGACTTTTACGAAGAGTACGATAAAAGACACATTTACCGGCTCATTGAGCTGCCGGAACAGATTCTGGGCGAGCTCAAGGAGGAGGAAGACGAGTACAAAAAACGCCAGGAAATGCAGCACTACTCGTTGACCCTGAGAGGCAAAGACAGACTTGTCTTGTGCAACAAAAATACCACGTGGAACGTCAAGCAACGGAGCCAAAGTAACACTCTGCATCTTGTCGAGACCCGAGATGACGGGCTGGCCTCCATTTGCATTACCCAGCCCATTTTGGAGTGTACTCTCAGTGAGTCTCCTCAGCTGGATACCTCTGAACTACCCTCTTATGACGGAGACTGTGTCATGGGAGAATCGCATATTGCCAAGCACGATCTGGACTCGTTGCGCAGCCGCAGCAGCATGTCTGGAGTCCAATTTGACCAGGTCTGGGCGCAAATTGGAGGAGTGGAAATCGATGGAGTGGCCTGTGTGCTGGCTGATAGTCTCATCAAGGAGACGATAGACGATATTTTGACGTCGTTGGCATCGCAGAAACAACAGCTGAATCTCGTGAGTCAGGCGGATGTCCTGTCAGACTCGTCTCCAGCTGTCGTCACTGCTGTTCTCAAAATGTTTGCTACGACCCCCATCGAGCCCTACAACCTCGACTTGACACGTATCATCAGCTGGATTGGCCGCTTCTCTCTGGGCGAGCCTGTGCGTATCGAGCAGTTTATGATCATGTGGAAAAACTCGATTCCCATGATTATCGACGACGACATGGTCTCTCTGGACCTCATCAAGGGCTCGTATGCGCTGTGTGAAACCATGATCCACAAGCTGAGCGAATCAGACCTGCCACGGGACCCCAAGGAGCGGTTTGCCAGACTGTTCCAGATCAAAGACAAGTGGGAGCTGGACGAGCTGGCGCCGTTCATTGAGCCCATCAAGGCCAACAAGAGCACCAAGACGGAAAACTTTGTGCTCAAGTACGCCAAAAAGAGAAAGATTGGCGGCAAGGTGATGGTTTGCCGGGAGTGACGACGTACATGAAAACGACCTACTAGACACTACGGTACAAAGAACATATACAATTGATTTATTGACGACGCATCGGTAGACGGAGTGGAACTTGACCTTGACCTTGACCTTGGGCTCGGGCTTGGGCTCGGGCTTGGGCTTGGGCTTGGGCTTGGGCTTGGGCTTGGGCTTGGATTGCTTGTGACCTTCGTATCTGGACTTGAACTTCTTTTTCACGGGCTATTCGCGCTTCTCGTGCTTCAGCCCTGGCCCGGGCCTGATACCGTGTCATTCGAGGCTGTGGAACCGGTCCAGGCTGCATGGCTCGTTCGGGGAGAAACTGCATCTGTAGCAGGATCGCATGAGGTGTGGGATCCCGTTGGTTCTCCACGGCATCGGCCCAATCCTGGATGTGATTCTGGATCAGGAACTGTACTTGCAACCTGGTCCTTCCCTGGCCTCGGCCTGGGCTATGAGCTGGTGCTGAGAATGTCGCCCCCATCCTCACTCTGATTCTCACCCTGATCCTCACTCTGATCCTCACCCTGATCCTCACCCTGATCCTCACCCCGAACCTCAGCCTGCTGCCGAGTCAGATCGCGGAGCCGGGCGAGCTGTGGGCTCATCTGCTCACGTAGCTGGGCAATTTCCTGGTCCAGCTGCGCATGTAGCTGGGCAATTTCCTGTTCCGGCGTCAGATTTAACTGAGGCTGGGCAATTGCCACTTCCAGCGCCGGGTTCGGCCGGGGCAGGGGCTGGGCAATTTCCAGCGCCGGGTTCGGCCGGGGCAGGGGCTGGGCAATTTCCAGCGCCGGGATCTGCTCGGGCAGGGTCAAGGGCTCGTCGGGAGTCGGTAGTCGCACCCGGGCTCGAGTCTGGGTATTTTCCTGTTCCCGTCCCTCATCCTCCCGGCTCCGGACCCGAGTCCTCCTCCGAGCCCCCCTCTGAATTGCCGCCCGACCCTGGATCAGAGCCGCTGCCTCCTCAGCTTCAAGCAGGCTCGATCTGAACTCTTTGGAATATCGATAGGCCACTAATTCATCCGGTGACGTGGAAACCACCAGAACACGATCTTTGGTATTCCTCAGCGCCCAGGTGTACACCTTTTTGCTCTCCATGTCCACCAAGAACCTGGCCCGGTTATTGGTGTAGATGAGCACGTAACAGTGGTCTGTGTGATCCTGGACAACTGGAAAGGTATCCTGCATGGTCCAGTTGTAAGGAATGACGATTTTCTGCTCGTTGGATCTCTTTAGCGTCTGAATGGTGACTCGAGATCCACTGGGGTCTCGTACCACCTCCCAAATGTGTCCATCATAGATGAGAAAGTTTGACTGTTCCGATCTCGTGTTGTAGGGTCTCTGGAAGATAGTCCAACGCTCTCTTACACAGAAGAAATCAAACCTTTCAAAGGGATTGTCCCCTGAGCTGTCCACCACTCTGACAATCAGACCCTGCCTGGTAGCAAACAGCTTGAAGCTCCGGTGGGCCCCTCCTACCGAGGGTAGCCTAAAGTACTGCCCTTTGCTGTCCGTAATGTGCAGCTGGGGTGTCGGGGTAGACATTGTTATGACAGCCAGCAGATCAGGATTGGCTACCCAGATGGTGTCCGTCCTGGCTGCAAATACTCTTAGATTGAATCGACTTATGAGGTAGCCGCCCACAGGGCCCCATGGCACGAACCAAGCGGCGGGTCTCTGCTCACCAATCCGTGTATCTTTATACTCCTGTGCTGTTCTAGGTTGAAACCAGCCAATTGGCACAAGCTGTTCTGGGTAGGGAGTGTCGTCGATAATGGGTAGGTAGGTTATCTCGGAAGACACATCGGGGTATGGGTTGCTCTCGACAATGTGTTCTTCTCGTCGAAACCTTTCGCGCTCATTGCACTGGTCCACGCTCAAGCCGTCCGATACTTCGATTGACCATAGAGGGTTGATGAGACCGGCGGTGGTTGTGGGGATCATGTCTGGGTCCGCCTCTCTCCGCACTCGGCAATGGGATCTTCCTTTCGGCTTTGGCCGTGTGTGAAAGCGTCAGGTACAATTCCTTGGGGGAGTATCCAGCATTTATAACGTCAATGGATCGAGTGGAATGTTTTGATCCGAAGCATGTCGTAAAACATGACTGGTAGGGTCTGGCAGGTGCGCCGTAGAACCGTACAGTACATACGGTAGTGATGGTAGACACTGGTAGAGTGGTACTGTTGTACAGTGACCAGGTAGGCTGTGGTAGAGACCTTAATCTGAATGTTGAGATGAAGGTGGCGGACTGGTAGCAGTAGAGAGTTATGCCATGGTCAAACCAGTTCTCGTTTCATTCATCTTCGTCTTTTTTTGATTCTGGGATAAAAAAAAGGGAAAAAAAAAAAAACTTCTCTGATCCGACTAGTCAAGCGGTATTGAGGACACTTGTTTGTGTCGGATTCATGTGGCAAGACAAGTAGACGAGAGTCTTGGTTGGTGGCAGAGGTGAAGGAGTTGTGCTTGATACCTTTGTTTTGGTACTGTATTTGATACCTCTGTTTTGAGTCAGCCAATGACAAGAAGCATGACACAGAGAGTGTAAGGAGGGACAAGCCGTTTCTTTTGGTCCAATTGAACTGAAAGAAGAACGGTACAGTTGTTGAAACATTTTATGACCCCCATTGAGTCTTTAGACAATCTTCTTGTCTCACTTCAGAAAGATCTCCAAGGTCGAACGTTCCAAAGTGACATGTAAGTGTTACAGTAAGGTATTGTTGATATTTTTTACAAGACAAAGATACACTGTCCACAGTATAATGTCTACAGTACGTACAATACAATACACTACACTACGAGTACAAGTAATTCCAACTTAACAGTACAGTAGGAGAAATGTCCTCAAAGCAGAATCTCACGCTGTAACGTTTGTCTTTACACCAAGGCATATGGCCTCATGTGTACCTCAGAAACACTGTATTCATGTGAGTATACATACCCCTGTATATGCCAAGATCCTGTGCCTACTACAGCATTCTCAGTACGTAGTTATAATTGGTGAGTTGACTCGTCTTAGTGGCAACTTCATTGTTTGTTCTGCCTTTATCTTCCCATTTACTTAGGATTACTTGACTAAAGATTTCCGCTAGGGGTGCAAAAACAGTGTTCCCGTTGTGCTACAAGTATGAAAAGACGTTGGGGGGTTACTTGGAGCGTCAGTATCCCATTGAATCAAAAATGTCTGCAATATACCCCCTACTCGTCTTGTTATTGTCAGTATCCTGACTTCGTCCCCTCTCCCATACTTGAACTTACTTAGCCTTCCGATTGATGCGTTAGATGGGTCGTTGAAGAGAAAAACGGGGGAAAGGGGCATCCTTTCTTATTGCTAGTGGTCTTGTAACATGTCCGTTATAGACACTGCGACCCAATGTAGAAATGCCGTTATACAATGGCTGGTCATATACAGCTTTTTGAGCAAAAATCCTGTCCAAAAACAACCAATAAGTCTCCGCCATAATATTTTCTGCAGTCGAAGCCAAGGAACCAATACATCCCTGGTTGGTATCCGAATTTGGAATCGTATCCGTGTTACTGGATCAATATGACCTAGAAGTAGAGGTAGTAGCCTTTTTTTCAGTCCGAGGGTGGCTTGAGGTATCTTCTGGCCTCGGTAAAAACTTCCCTCTTGGTCTTGGTACAGCAATTACTGTATAATATTCTTCGGGTTCTATTTCTGGATAGGTTCTATTTCTGGATAGGGCTGTTGTGTGTATTTGATTCCCAGAGAACTCACAGATGTGATCTGGGGCTCTTACTCTGATATTAGTATAACCAATTGAGCTGAAGAAAGTCGGAAGTGATAGAAGGTGAGCACGAGAAGCTGTTTAAAGAAGCAAATCCCTTATTGTTCTCTCTTGTTAACTAAAGAAGCTACACTCTCTGGAGTATACTGCTGTAGCTAGAGCAACTAGTCCAACAACATGAGGAAAACAAGATACAAATCCCAACGGCTGGGTGGTTCATGTTATATAAGGAAGACTCTAACAGTTCTCCTGACCATGAGAAAATGATACTGTTCAAGTTTATGAAATAACACCGTCTTGTAACACCTCATAGTGTTCAAGACTCTCACTACACCACATACACTCTTCAGTATTCCAGCTCCTTACAGGGAATCTTTCTTGTACAATACTACCAGCATGTACTCGCTAAAGTGTCTGTCATGTCATAATTCATTACTATACAGTCGTCAAAGCTGTTACTCCAGCTTGGGCTGGTCGAGCATCACGGTGAGACTCTTTTTGGCCGTCTCGTAGACTCCCAGGAAAATGGCTCCTCCAGCGGAAATCCACATGGTTCGAGGTCCAATGCCCTTGAGCAGAGCGCTGTAGCCCTCGGTCTGCACAATCTGCCGATACGTCTGGAAAAAGGACTGTCGCTGCTTGTGGAGCATTAGACGGGTCTTGATGACGTCCAGAGGCGTGGTAAGAGCAGCAGCAACACCTCCAGAGAAAGAACCGCAGATAGCAGCCTCCTTGGAAGTGACCATGTCTCTGTTGGTAGCTCTGGCCCACTTCTTTTTCAGAAACTCGTACAGAGGAAACTGGATCATGGTAAAGGGGATTTCTCGAACAATAGTAGTAGCATAACCTCGATACAGACCTCGAAGAACACCCTCACCGCTCGAGTTGTTGAGAATCGACTTGAGAGCGTCCATAGACGACTTGTAGTGACCTGTTTGAGCTCGCTGCTTGATCACTTCAGAAGGAACTCGAACCATACAAGCCGCAATCTCTCCCAAAGAAGCTCCAATCATATGAGTGACGCCCTGAGCCACGTCATCGTTGAGAATCAGTGCTCGAACATGAGGCGTCAAATGTGTCTTTGTGTACTCATAAGTGAGAAAAAACAGAGATGCTCCTGGAGCCGAGGCTACAATAGCCGAGCCCACTCCTCGATACACTCCAGTCCATCCACCGTTGACAAAAAAACCGCCCTTGGCCTGCAGACGGGTTTTCAGCGTGTCAATGGGGAAAAAACACAGATCCGTGCAAGTTCCCGCAATTCCTCCGGACTTTGTTAGAACCAAACATCTAGCATATGGATCGTTATGATGACCCATTATGGGGCCAAAAACACCCAATCAACTCCAAACAAACGCGCACACAAAAAGACTCACCAGTAAAGAAATCAGCGCCAGGTTTTCACTCATTTTGAACGCTCCCGAATGTCGTTGGACGATGCAAAGTGGAGACGAAGTTTTCCAAAAGGTGCATTTTTCACCGGGGGCTTGGGAACGGAATTAAGGTTTGTGTGACTCAATTGAGTCATCGAGGGTAGGAGGGTTTTGAGAAATGCCGTTTGTTGGGTGGACAAGAGGTGTGGCAGTGGAGAAGGTTGGTTTGTTGAGTTTGTGGCAGTCTCGAGACGTATCAGTTGCCCTGCTAATTTGTTAGTAATCAATTCAGACCAGTGACAACCCTGTATAATACCCCAACAACAGCAACATGAATGATCCTGGACGTTCTAATAAACCCACGAGGATTCTGAAAGTACCACTGTATTCCCCTTGTCGTCCTGATTCTTTTGGTACCATTAATGTTCACTTTCTGAGCCTCCTTCACCTCCTTCACCTCATCTAAAAGTCCCGGTCACATGACGTTCTTTTCACGTCGCTCCCAACCCTGTTTCCGCCAAAAATCGAAAATGGCAACCTGGCCGAGCGGTTAAGGCGAGAGATTAGAAATCTCTTGGGGTTTCCCCGCGTAGGTTCGAATCCTGCGGTTGTCGATATCTTTTTACAAAAATCAACGAGCGCAGCGAGTTGTTTTTGGTGTTTTGGTGGTGGGGAGTTTGGAAGTATTTCTGTAGGTTTTGGGTCCCACTAAATTAGACATCGTTACTTAGAGTTCGGTGTTGGGTGAAGAAGGACATCTGTAAGAAGGGAAAAGCCATAAAGAAGAGAAGAAGAACCGATTTTTTCCATATTTTGGTTATTTGGTCTTGTTTGATGGAATATTTGCAGTTCTTATGATCACGTGACATTGTTGCACTTTTTTATGCTATACTGCTTTATGGTATCTACTGTTATGAACTGTAGCTACAGTAATCTTTTAGGAAGTCCTGTCTCTAGGTCCACAGCAAACAATCAATTAAACTAACAAATAAATAAATAAATAAATAATGTCACAAAGACATCACTTGACTGCTACAGTCAGAGTTAGTCTTAGGAAATTTGGTGGTAGATGTCTTTGAACATCCTCTCTTAGCCACCTTGGATATGGCATCTTCGACTATCTTCTCAAGACCTTGACCCTCCATAATCTTCAAATAACAGTCAAACTCCCTGCCTGGCATAAAAAAAGACACTTCTGGTTTCCTCAGTCTAGCCAACAGTCTCCATGGCGAAAAGGAAGGCACTCTTTTCTTCCTGGAAAGAACCATGGACCAAAAACTCAGCCACTTCACAAAATGGGGAGGACACTGATATATCCATAAACCAGTAGCTTGAGAGATTCGAAGAACGAGATACGGACGATCGCACTCGGGACAAGACATGTGTTTCTCCACAAGAAAACACTGGTGATGAAAACAATGTCCACAGTTGGGAAGCTGAGTAACTGCTCGGGGAGTCAGAATCTCAAAGGCTCCTAGACCCTTGGGAACAGTCATGTAGAAAGGAGGCTGCTGAAGACTCTCTCCACATAAACAACAGTCGCCGTCAAACGATCCTGGAGGCGGTAAAGAAAGCTGATCGGCGGTGGACTGATAGATTCTCACAAATCTGCGAAAGATGTTCTGCTGGTCAATGGTCGGAAACATGACTTGCAAACGGTGTAGACATGAGATGCATCTGAAAGTGTTGAAGAGGTGGAATATCTTTTTTCCTGGTCTATATATCCTGTGTATTTCAGAAGCCCATACACCGATGCCAGCTGTCATACTCTTCATCACCACTCAGCTGAGTATCCCATACTTTTAGACTACACCAGCACTTCGTGCTATAATCAAACAATAAAATTAAAATAAATAAACATGCACATATGTACAATACACCTCCTACCGGAACTGGCTCTCCTAATCACTTCCAGTCCCAGTCCAGAATCCCATTAACTCCCCAGTCGAAATTGTCCCCAGCAGCAGGCCGCACCTTGTCAATGTCCGTGAACCCAGTCGCAGTCAACTGCTGGGGATGCAGAGGCGCAAACAGATCAGCGGGAATGCTGTGGTGATGCTGCTGCTGATGCTGCTGATTGTGATTGTGATGATGATGGCCCTGGCCGTTGTTGTGGGTGTAGTCCAGAGCCATACTGTGATTGCCAACACTAAGAGAACGAATGTTGCAGTTTGTAGCAGACACACTGGGCATCATCAGGTTCTTGAACGAGTCGTCAATCACGTCCCACGACTCGCGTGTCTGCTCAAGCTGTCCACATGCAGAACTGGCTTGACTGAAAGTTGTGGTGGCCTTGAAATCGTCTTCGCCGTTAGTAGACGAAGGAGCAGAAGCCGTGTGGGCAGGAGTCACCATGGAGTTGGTGCCCAGGAAATGCTCCAGCGAGTCGTGAGGCTCCGGAGGCGAGTTCTCAATCTTGACATGAATGTCATTGAACAGTGCCTCATCCTTGAACACGGCCTCCTCCTTGACTGCAATAGGCATGGGAGCAGAAGGAGCCTGTTTCACGGCAGGAAGAGCATTCTTCTCAGTATAAGAGTCCACCACTCTACTGCCCCGTCGCTTCACCTCGTTGCTTGACTTCTTTCGTGCAGGGAACGACAGAATGATGGAGGAAATCTCCTCAAGCAGATCATAGCTGTCGAGATTAATGCTGCCAGGAATCTGTAGCTTCATGTCCGAGTTGAGACCCTCAATACACTGAGGCACCATCTGCCGAACCTCCTGCAAAAGACTTCCGCCCTTGGAGTAGTCGACGGACCCGTACAGAATGACCAGCATGAGCTGTGCGGAGACTCCAGAGGGGTTGAGGCACAGCGTAGGGAGCACGTTGCGAACCCGCAGGTAGTTGCTGACGTGCACGTAGCTCTTGGCGGACTGGATGACCGCAATGGAAGCGGCATTCTGAGTCGTGTTGTTGAGAGACTCGCCGCACAGAGCCGGAAGATGAATCAAAATCTTGGCATAGTTGTACATGAGGTACAGCAGAGGAGACTTTTGATGGACGCCTCCACATGTGGGCACAGGCATGCCGTTAGCAAACTCAAACTTGAGGTCGCTGGGGAGCTCGCGGTGCCACTTTTGCAGCTTGTTTTCGAGCTCGATAATCACCTTGTACGACTGAGACGTCTTGGACAGGGTGTAGAGCGCCGACATGACCTCCGAAAGCACTTGCGAGAACGAAATCATGGCTCGGAAGCAATGGGGAGTGTTCTTGGTCTCCTCAGAGTCGGAAAAGTCGCTATCTCGCAGATGTTGGAGACCCTCATCGTCCACAGAGGGCAGTCCACACTTGACCTCCTCCAGAATGAAGCTCTGGTTGGTGCCCATGAAGGAGGCGACAAAGGTGTCCTGGATGTACGACACCCAGAACAGACGCTGTCGGATCTCCTGATCGTAGGGAGTCAGCGCAGTACCGTTCTCGTACCGCAGGCCGTCCTGGCACCTGTTGAGACCCATTCGATGGCACGAGGCAGACACCAATGACCGGTACTTCCAAATGTCGTCAATGGCGTTCACGTGCAGCGAGTAGGTCAGCGCAAGGTTGTAGGCTGCCAGCAGTCGGGTGGACGCAGTGGTGGAAGCCAGAGGAAGAATGACATGAGGCATTTCCAGCAGCGACCGCCAGTTTCGCTCCAGCTCGGGAATGGAAACCACGTCTGCAATCTGGGGAGCAATAAAGTGGGCTGCCAACGAACACACCAGCAGAAGGGTGGTGGCAAAGTACTTGATGTCAACGGACATTTTGGCAGCGTAGTTTTGCTCGTGGCGTCGGAAGGTAGCCGGAGTCTTGTCCATCGACGAAGCGGCCATCAGCTCGTTGAAGAGCCGGTAGTCGGCCAGAAACTGGCAGTGGTCCAGCACCGGGAACATGGCGTGCCACTCGGAAAAGTATGTGCTCACGAGCCGGTCAGTAATCACCATGGGAGGGATGTAGAGCTGGTTGAGGAAGGACAGAGTCGACTGGGCCTCGAAGAAGGCAATACGCTTGGTAGGAGCAGTCGCATCCGTGTATCTGTCGTAGTCTGACGACCGTGACAGGTTGGTGAAGAGCTGCTGGATCAGAGGCACGACCTTGGGGCTCTTGGGTCGGAACCGGTCCGACAGGACCTTCAGGAACGCTCCACCTGCCGACGCGCCTCGGAAAGAGCCGTCGGAAGAAATCACCTTGGCCTGACGCACAGTGTAGGGCTCACAGTCGTCATCTGACGAGACTGACGTGGGAGACACTGGCGAAGTGGTACCTGAGTTGTTAGTGGCTTTTGTGGTCGAGACCTTGGCAGAAGTGCTCTTGTCTGTTGAAGTTGGGTTTGGCGACGCACTTGCCGTCGAGCTCTTTCTGACCATGACACTGGAAACACGGTTGGTCAGCTCCATCTGCTCGTCCTTGAGATCGAGAATACCGAGCAGCTTGTTGTTCTCGGCCTCCAGCTGTCGAATTCGGTCCTCCAGAGCCTCTGTGTAGCCTCTGGGGAAGGCTCTTCGGGTGAGCTTGTCCGAGGTCTTGCACTCGAACCCTACGCTGACACAGTGTGAGCAGTGGGGCCGTTTTCCGTCGCATTTGATTTTTTTGGACCGGCACCGATCACAGGCTTGTGCGATACGGTCTGTGTGGGACCCGGGGGTTTTGATTATTTTCCTGGGTTAGTACGGTAACGAGAGGCCGTAGGTCTCGAGTGGACAACAGCATTTATAAAACGAGAGGCCGGAGGTCTCGAGTGGATAGCAGCTCTTTAGACTTATGTGTCTAGCAATAGTCACACTGTTCAACCTCAGGAAGAGGCAAACAGTGGCTTTATAGTTGAGTGGATTCAGGCATCACCTGTTATCATACCACTGCATGGATGTCATCAATCTGGAGTCACCAGTGACCCGCCTGACTGGTCGAAATTCTCCTCAACACGTGTCTCTGGTATCTATGACATCCGCCCTGCAACATTCCGGTATCTTTTCCCTCTACAAAAGTACTCACCAAGCTTGAGCTCCGTCAGGCATGTTGTTGAGTAATGTGTGGTGAGTCGAGTGTCGCGAAAAAGGTGGTGTGAGTGTCTGTGAGTGTCTGTGTCGCTATTGTGGGTCGTGTGAATCGTGTTTTTTTACGTCTGTGTCGTGGCACTGGTTTATTCGTGGAAAAGCAATTTGTTGTTCCTACTCCCCCTGTGAACCTGGAGGTATTTAAATGAAAGCCGCTGCCAGACAAACAAACTTTTGGACTCCCGCTTTTTCCTGGGGTCAACAAACCCTCTTTTCTTTATCTCTTTGTCTGGACCATGCAATGTCAATCTGTGGGGCACATGGGGTTAGGGCCCTGAGGTGGGCACATTAGCCGCACCACACAATGCTGTGGCTGGTATGACGATCTCTGCTGTTTGTCGTCCTGTGGCGTCTTTGACGGGGCTCTGCTTGTGCTCTTGTTGTTGCGCGGACGTCACTGTCACTGTCTATTCACGTTCTACCATAGCTCCGTTTGACGTTAATAGGGACAGAAACGTTTCAAAAAAGCGATGACGTGCGTTAGCGTGTGACTATTCCTGAATTATCTATCCATGGTAATTTAGGTCATGAACAGAGCAAGGCACACGACTAGAGAAAACGGTGACAACACAGAAGCGGCATTATCACCCCCACAGCCACGGCCAATCGGAGCTTTGTCTTTGGAGGTCTATGTGTGTTTGTGTCCTTGTTGGAGCCACATTAGCCACACTGCTCTTCGCAGTTTGCTTACTTCCGATCGGAAAGCGGGCTCCTAACTTCCTTGTGATGAGACAGCCCTAATTGAACACGAGACAAGAAGAAGAAAAAAAAAAAGATAAAACGGCAAAAAATAAGAAAAAGGCAAGAAATATACACACACGGAACACACGGATCACACCAATTGCTAATTATTCGACAGCCTCAGTACACAATCGCACCATAATAAACGGGCCGGACCCTCGCTAGTGGCTGTGGCTAGTACCCCGCCGATAGAGCAGTGTCCAATAATACTTTTTCTTTTCGTCGCTTGACAACAGCCGTCTTTGTGGCCTTGTTCCGCTTGTCTTTTGGAGAATGACGTAAAAAGGGCGGAAACCTTATTTTGATTGGGCAGTTTTAGCCTAAGCAGGGTAATGAGGTTGTGTTGGAACGTGATACAACGTTGAGATTGTGAAATGAGGTGGTAAGGGAGGTTCAATCAGGCTGTATGTTCATGTTTTCTGTTCCTGTTTCTGTCCTTGACCACGACTTCCACCTACCATCTCACTAAAGTGAGTCAATTGCCGACACAAAGAGACTCGTTCCGTACAGATAGGCTGCTGAAGGCGCTTCTTCAGACGCGCGTTTTCGCTGCTTTGCTGAATTGGGCGTCGGGGCTGAAAAGCCCGTCTGACTGACTTTGCAACTGGCCAAAGGTCTTCTTTCTAGTCTTTTTCCGTACCTTTTTCTCCTGTTGTGTCAAATCGCCTTTTCTCTTGTTTCTATTCTTCCCCAGATTTCCAAATCTAAAATCTCCGGTGATCCGAAACCCGTATTTTGAACTACTGACTGTACAGAGCTAGCTCATACGACCTAGTCAGGGGACGTGCTTGAAGCTGAGTAATGCGAGCGGCAAAGCCCACGTACCTGGACTTGTATTTGCGGCAAAGTCCGAGCCAGCAAGTACCTCTGCGGCTAAGTACAGGATGTATTTCTGCGTGCAACAAAGAGCGCACTTCTCAACTTGTGTGTTGAGACATGCGTGTGCGGTGCAGGAGGGTGCAAGTCACAGGACTGGTTTTGCAGACGCGCAGATTGGGTCTTTGTTGAGCTGTGGTTAAGTCTTTGTTTTTGCAGCAGAATCTGTCTTGGGTAAAAATGAGAGACGAGCAAGTGACTAAGTGTGAGTGAGTGTACTCGTACTTGTAGGTGGTATTTTTATTTTTTGATTTTCCAGAATTTGTCACGCGATTGAGTATAGAAATTGATAGTATAAAATATATTTATGGTGGACGTATATACATTATACGACTGAACGAATCACAGTAGAAATACTAATACTAAACCACAATACTCTTCGTATCTTCGTAAGTCGTATCTCATATCTCATCTCGTATCTTCACGGCATTTGAGAACGGCATTCACCTCAAACCTGCGTCATTGTCCACCTGAGGAACGTATCTTTTTACGTGCCTATACATGCGTTCTCTGCGGGCTGTGGTCTGGAAGCTTCAGGTACAAGTTTAGCAGAGATTGGATACATCTATTTTGGATCTAAGACAAGGTGATCTTCTTGCTGTCTCTGACTCTGGTACAAATACTCGTACAAGTATAGCTGTCTTCATCGTTTCAAAAATACTTAAGCGAACGAGATCGATAATAACTCGGGTATCGAAAAGTCCACACGAAAGATATTTTTCAACAAAAGTCGTCGGGCCGACTAGGGCCGGAAGCCCAACCCCGATCCGTGTTATTTTCAAAGGTCCAAATTGCCCCGAAGCGGGCTGTTTTCAGGTGAGCATCTCGAAACCAAGACAAGACCAAGACCCACTTGTCTCATGAGCCAAGCACGCACTGCTCAAGGCGTACGTCCCCCACATGCACGGGTTATCGTGGGGTGCTTTTATAACTCCGTTTGCCGTTGTTCGGTCCGATTGAGACAAGAAGCAAGCAAGCAGAAAGACAGAAAAAGGCAGAATAACGAACAAAAGAAAGCGGATATAAAGATGCGGTAGACGGTAAAGCCCTAGTTGGAAATTACGGCAGACTGAAGTGGGTATGGCACATTCTGAGGATAAGACAGTAGACCAAGCTGCCCTGATATTAGTCAGAATACGTCAAATATTAGTTAATCAGAAAAAGTCAGAATACATCCATAAGTCTGTCAGAATACTTTCAGTCTACTCGTATTCAGCCACCTTCTCCACTGATCGACGATTTTCAAACTCACCCAAAACTCTTAAGTCCAAACTCTCCAACAGAATGTGGGGCTACTGCATGAACACTGCGCAGATCTACGCCGCAAAAGTGGAGATGGAGATGAGGTGGATGAATTGGGATGACAGCGGTGGTTTGTGTTTACTTTTTACGCAGGTTGATTTCAGAGATGTAGTAGATCTGTCTTTCAGATAATAGTAGATCTATCATAATTAACCTCTTATAATATACAATAACCATAAAACTACAATAGTGACAACACTATCATACCTTCAACACCTAGTTTCTACCTCTACAATACAGCGATAT
Source organism: Yarrowia sp. E02 (assembly GCA_017639365.1). NCBI lineage: Eukaryota > Fungi > Ascomycota > Dipodascomycetes > Dipodascales > Yarrowia > Yarrowia sp. E02. The sequence goes on along the minus strand of JAAQQX010000007.1, from coordinate 268,176 downwards.
CGCTTACTCGGTTCATTCTCGCTTACTGCTTCTTTCTCTACTCGCCGCTTTCTCTACTCCTCTCTACTCTTCTCCACTCTGTTTACGGAACAGGAGATAGATGTGCATACAATGCCACCCCCCTGTAAAGTACCTGAGCCCTGCATGCTGGACGAACGGACGATAACGATTCAACATTGTCCGTGTCTCATCGTGGTTCATCACTTTGTTCGCCGATTTGATTTGTTCACTTGTTTTACGTCATCCATAGTTCTCCACTCGGTTACATGGAACTCCTAAGACTATATACTCTTAAACTATTTACAGCCCAGTGCAACACTGCGTGTAGATACTATGCTCTGTCACTCTACTACACACTCTCTCATACTATAATACATTCCATAAATATTCATAAACTAGCCCTCGACGAAACCCGCCTGGGTGGCCTTGGTGGGAACCCGCGGAGTCTGGGGAACCCGGGGAGTGGAAGAAACACTCATTCCAGCACCGCCAAACGTCGGAGGAGGACCGCGCAAGTGTCCTGGCGTTCTGTGCACCGTGCCTGGAGTTCTGTGAAGACCGGGAGTCATGGGAACTCCTCTACCTGGAGTCATTGGAGGAATCTTGGCAGCAGCAGCAGCAGCGGCGGCAGCCTCAACGGCCTCCACGTTCTTGATGGTCACACTCTTGGTCATGTTGTTGACCTTGAAAATACCCACCAGCCGCTGCGCAAGCTCAAACATGTTGTTTCGCAGCGAAATGACAATGAACTGCGCGTTCTTGGTTCGCTCCTTGATGTAGTTGGCCACAATCGACACGTTTCGGAAATCCAGAGCAGCGTCAATCTCGTCCATCACATACAGAGGCGTAGGCTTGTAGTGATGGAGGGCGAAAACCAACGCCAGCGAAGACAGCGTCTTTTCTCCACCAGACAGGTTGGAAATGTTTCGCCACGACTTTTTGGGAGGCATGACGGAGAAGAGAATACCCTCAGAGAAAGGATCCAGCGAGTCCACAAGCTCCAGCTCGGCATTTCCACCCATGGTGATCATCTGGTACATTTCCTTGAGCTTCATGGAAATGGCGTTGAAACCAGACATGAACTCGGACAGCCGCTTGGACTTGAGATCCTCCAGCCGCTTGGACGACTGTTCTCGTTCCTCCACAGCCTCGTTAAGAGCTGACCGTCGAGTCTCGTAGTCTCGGGCTCGTCGAGCATACTCCTCCAGAATGGCAAAGTCGATATCGATGCCCTCCACCGAGTTCTCCAGACCAGCAATCTCCTCCTTGAGATCAGAGACACTGTTGCCCTCAAGCTCGTCCTCAGAGTACTCCACCAGAGGCGACGACGTCTCCTCGGGCTCGTCTGGCTGGCCACACATTTCGCCAATGTTGTGGATCTTGAGGCCCTGCAGCCGCTTGACCCACTGCGCCTTCTTGACGCCCTCCTCCTCGACCTTGGTCTTGTGCTGCAGCAGCGAGTTTTTGAGCTCGACCTCGGCCTTTCGCATCTCCGAAATCTCGGCCTGCTTCTCCTGCAGCTCGTTTCGCAGAGCAGACACCTTTTCCTCCTGCTCGTACATGGCCTTGGTGGCCTCCTCGGACTCGGTTTCGCACTCGGCCACCTTTTGCTCCAGAGCATCAAACTTGGACTGGAAGGGTGCACACTCCTCCTGGAACGACTGCAGCTCCTTCTGCGACTCGGTGATGATACGCTGCTGCTTGGTGACATTGTGCTGCGCCTTGGACCGGTCCTTGTTGCCCGTCTTCATCTTGCCCTGCACAATTTCAATCTTCTGCACGAGGCCGTCGACCTTGGACTTTTGCATTCGAAGCTTGAGACCTCCAGTCTCCATAATCTTCTCCTCGAGAGACGCAATCTCCTCGTCGATGGAAGAACACTGGGACTTGAGCTCCTCGACCTCGGCCTCCAGAGAAGCAACATGAGCCCGTGCCTCTTCAAGCACAGAGCCCTTCTGCACACTCTCCAGCTCCACTAGCAGCTCCTTGTGCTGTCGATCGGCGGACTTGTAGTTCTGAGCAAGTGCCTCAATCTCTAGAGCCACCTTGGAGATCTCCACCTCGACCTGAGGAAGCCGCTCCTTCAGGTCTCGCAGAGAAGCCACCATCTGGTGATAAGTGGTGTTGGCTACACCGTACCGCTTCTCCTCGGACTCCATTTCGTTCTCCAGAGCCCGCATCTCGTCGGCAGAAAGAGCCTTGGCAGTAGACCGTTCAGAACCGGTGATGGCCATCAGACCCACCCGTTTGACGTGTCCTCCACCAGCCATGGTTCCACTTCGAGCAATCAGCTGGCCCTGGAGAGTCACGACTCGGTACCGACCTCCGGAGTAGGCGATTCTGTTGGCCTGGTCGAGATCCTTGGCAACCAGAGTCTCGCCCATAGCAGCATAGAAGACGGGAATGAACTGAGGCTCGCATTTCACCAGGTCAATCAGCCGAGGAACTCCTTCGGGAGTGTTGAAGTTCTTGGGCCGTCGGTTGCCAATCTTGTCCATGAGCTGGAAAACACCGGTACCAAGATTGTTCTTTCGCAGATACTCCACACAAGCCTGACCGGTCTGAATGGTGTCCACGACAATGTTGTCGAGCTTGGGACACGCCACAGACACGGCAGTATCGTACTCGGAGTCAATGGTTCCAAGATCTCCAAGTCGGCCATGAATTCCAGGCAGTCGACCCGAGTCCTTGAGCTTCATAAGAGCTCCAACAACTCGGCCACGAGACTGAAGCGACGACTGCGACTCCTTGGCGTCGTTGTACTGAGCACGCATATCGTCCAGTCGCTGCTTCATGTCCGCCAACTTGCCCTTGGCATGCTCACACTCCTGCTCGCCCAGCTCAATCTGGTTCTGAACGTGCTCCTTTTCCTTCTCCGAGTGGGCCACCTTCTTCTCCAGACTTCGGCCCTCCAGCTTGATGCCCTGGATGGACGCCTCGGAGTCCTGGACGGCCTTTTCCGCTCGCGAAAGCCGCTCCTCCTCCAGCTCCACCTTGTTGAGCGCAGACTTGACCTCTCCCTCCTTGGCCACAATCTTTTGCTTCCAGGGATCCAGCTTCTGCTTCAGCAGGTCAATCTTTTCGGAGAAAGGACGCGTCTTGTCTCCCAGATCCCGCTGAATCTCGCCCATGAGCTCCTCGGCCTCAGCGAGCTCCTCTCCGTACGCCTTGAGCTGCTCAATGTTGCCCGAGTTTTCGTTGTCGTACTCCTCGATCCACGACTCGGACGAAGACAGAGACAGCTCGGCAGAGGCAATGGCCTTCTCCAGCTTCTTGGCCTTGCCCTCCATGTGCTTCTTGCGCTCCTCCAGCTGCACCTTTTCCTTCTCGTGGGAGGCCAGAATGGACGCCAGCTTGGTCTGCGTCTTTTTCAGACCCTTGAGCACCGACTCCTCGGACTTGACGCCGTCCTCCAGCGTCTTGATTTCGCCCCGGTTGGCGGTGTTTCGCTCCTCCTCGGCCGCCAGCTGGGTCTGAATCTCGCTCATAACCTGTTCACTCATAGCAATCACCTTTTGGCACTTTTGGGCGTGAATCTGAAAGTAGAGCGACTGCTTGTGGGTGAGCTCGTTCTGCAGACGCAGATAACCGACAATCTCATCTCGCTCGGACGACAGACCGTTCAGCTCCTTCTCCACAATCTCCATCCGGCCCTTCTTCTCCAGACACACCTCGTTGAGCGAGTCGATCTGGACCTGCGCCTCGTCAATGGGCGTCTTGTACTGCGACGTACCGATAATGTCCTCCAGGTACTCCAGCAGCCCGTCATCGTGGTCACCCTCGGCCTTGGCCTTCATCTGGGCAATACTCTCGACTTCTCCCTGCAGAATGAGGAACCGCTTGTGGTCGAGATCGATACCTCGGCCCTTGAGCAGCGTGGTCACCTCGGTGAAGGACGAGTTTCGACCGTTGATTGTGTACACGGAGGTGTTGTTGCTGTACGCCTTTCGAGCCACAATCAGCGTCGAATCAGGCACCACGGAGGTGGTTCCGTCCAGCTCGTCAATCACGTCCTGGAAATGGACCTCGACGGAGCAGAAAGTGAGGTTCGGGTGGTTGGCGGAGTTGTGGATGAGGGCGGACAGTTTGCCCTGTCGCATTTTCGACGCTCGGAAGCCGAACACGAAGAGGAGCGAGTCGATGACGTTGGACTTGCCGGATCCGTTGGGGCCTACTACGGCGGAAAATGACTGGGTTAGAAAAAGTAACAGGGCGGACCACGTAGTGGTTCGTCGTGTGCAGACGTCATAGTCTAATGATGTGTTCATGTAGAGTCGATATAGTCATAGTATGAACATGACAGTCGACTCATCAAGATGACATCAGTCAACTCAAGAACAACATTCGACTCAAGAACATCATTCAACTCAATAACAATGGCCATATGGTCATAGTATGAACAATGACATCTGTCAACTCAAGAACATCAGTTAACTCAAGATCACTGACATCATTTCCTCATGGTATGGATAATGACATCATTCGACTCTGACACCATTCGACTCTCAACTCGAATTTCTCCTCTTGGCTCAGTGTGGAAATAAAGGTTATAGGGTCAGATCCCTTAATCACAGGCTAAAAAAATAAAAATAAAAATGCCAGAGCACCGTAACTTGATACAAGAACTGCATCATGATAAAGCACCCAATTCTGTAAATCAAAGCCTGTAATCGGGTAACCTGTACCCACAACCTGTAACCACAACCTATAACCACACCCACCACACTACACCAAACCAAACAACGCTGTTGTTTCCCTCCTTCATACTCACACTGTGAAAGGGACCGACTTCCTGCCGGCCAGCATACGACTTGAAGTTAGTCAGCACCAAATTACTAATCGTCAGCCGCTGGGTGGGCTCGTCGGGCGTCTTGATGACATGCTGCTGCATAGATGTAGCTCGCTGCTGCATGAGCGACCGCGCATGGATACCGTGACTAAGCTGCTCCTCCTGCTTCACCTCATCCGGTTCCTCGGACGACCGTGGAAGCGGCAGACCGTCAGGAGCTCCATCATCCATAGTCAGATTGGCATGCTGCATGGGGGACGGCACCGGCATGGAGGCAGGAGGCACCTTGGACGGCGTGTTGGGCGTCGTGGGCTGTGCTGCTGCGTTTGTGTCACACTCTGGCGTCCCGTCTCTCTTGACAATGACGTTTTCCTTCTGACTGGGACTGGGATTGGAGACGATGTTGGACGTGTTAGGAGAAGCGTTGTTGGAGAAGGAGCGGGTAGCCAGGGGACTTCGTTTCGAGGGTGATTCCATAGCAATATCAACCTCAACTTCTTCCTTCTCCTCCTCCTCCACGTCAACACTCATGTCACCGACGTCACCCATCTCATAATTATCCTCCTCGTCGTCTACGATTCGATTGGCGGTTTTTCGACCCACCAATTCGTCGTCAGACTCCTCCTCGATAGACACATCTCCAGTGTCGTTAGTAACTCCAGTGTCATTACCAACACTATCTCCCTCCTCTCCAGTGTCATTACCAACACTGATATCTCCCTCCTCCTCCTCATCCTCCTCCTCCTCATCCTCTCCAGTCTCCTCCTCCTCACTCTCAACTACTTTGCGAGCTCTGGGACGTCCAGAACGTCTCATGACACTCTTCTTGTCACTTGTGGAAGACACCATTTCGTCCGAATCGTCGTCAGAAAACGCCTGCTCAATTTCTACCCGTGAAATCGAGCTGCGGTGCGACGCAGAGTACCGTTTGGAAGGCGCACTGCTGAGTCGGGCCATTTGTCTGTTTTTTAGGCGCGAAAAAAAAAATGTTGGTGAAGGAAAAAAAGTGTGGTGGAAATGAAAGACGCGTATCCCAAGTGTTTACCCTCATGCAAGACGCGTCCACATTGGGTAGAAAATCCCTAACCCTGGTTGTCGTGGCAACGGACAAAACGGGATGAGCGTTGATAATGAAGTACGAGGAGATAATTTGGTCACGTAGGGGGTGGGATTGTGGTTATGTAGTTGGTAGGGTTGTGTGGATGGGTATGGGGTTTCTAGATGTGTTCTTACAACTGTGGAATATGGTGTTCTGGAATATGACTTTTACTGTGACACTTTGGGAGAGAGGAGCCATTGTCACAACTGAGTGGAGAAGGGGAAGTGACATGTGACATATGGTGGTCTAGTTATATACGTGGTGGTATATTTCTGCATGAAGAAAAGCTGAGCTCTTTATTGTTACTGTCTTCTATTACTGATCTGATCTGAGTTGTAGTGGTCTGTCTTAGATTGGATCAGAGACAGTACGATTCTTGGAACCAGAACATCCAAGCACAGATGTCAAAGATTGAAGGGTATGAGAAAGAAAAGGTGACATGTTTGAAGTTACTGATGTAGAAGGGTTGGGCGAGAAAATTGAGGGCTGTAATCGTTTTTTTGAGGTCTTAGTATCAGTTATTTGTTGTCTTGTTCTACGTCTTCTGTTGTCTTAACTGTCTGACTTTAATTAGATATGCTTGGGACAACTCGAGTTGGAGGGAGGTGAAGCTACAGGGGTGATCTGGAGTATGAACTACAATAACTGATAGAGATACCAAATCAGGCTTGGACAGGTTCGAGTCTGTGCTTTGGAGATATGTACAAGTTCATGTCTGTACTTGAAAACCTCCATCTGGTACTGTACCTTCAGTGAGATCCTCTGAGTCTACAAAGTGCTGGAGTATCAGCAGAACCACAACTTACAGCAATTATTAGTCTAGAGGTGAGATCTGTGCCATATACGCTCTTAACGCGTCCTCTATTGAGTCAAAGTCTTCTACGTCTGACTCCGTCTCGAGGACTAGCAGACTTTCTCCGTAGACTTATTTCAATGGTGTTCTTCCTACTTGTACATACTGGAAGTTCCCCTATACGAATGAAATTGTACGATACATTTGTCTCACCAGTCCGTTCAGATAGGGTTCTTACAGGGGCGGCTGAGGGGCTATCAAAGTTGAACTTGTTGAGCTACGTAACATTCATTCCAAGGTTATTCTGTGAGGTTGTGATCGTTGAATTATGCAGGAAGACATCGAATCAAAACAAAATATATATATATAATAATGTACAAGCCCGTTTGGTGTCATCACTGCTGTTCCAAGACTCGAGAGGGGTGAGTTCTCATTATCGTCCTGCATCCAGATTGTGTACTGACACGTAAAACATTCAGGCCAAGTCTTTCCCTGTCATATTTGGATGTCATTAATGCTCTCGATAATACTGGTGAGGAGTCAAAAATGAGCACATTTCACGTCTGTGACTCGTACCAACTTACTAATCTTCCTTCTCATTTCTAGTCTCATTTCGAATGGTATTCATATTTCCTCATATCATTCGTCTCTGTCCAACCTCCATGTAAAGTCAATCCCCACACAACTCTACTTGGGTTTGTTGTTGACAAAATGTTACCCAAGATAAGCCAAGATAAGACAACATCAGGGCGGGAAAAAAAGACATGGAGAACCAGGGAAAGCCATAAGAAATGGTCAGTGGTCACATTATTAATCATACGGACTAAATAAATACAGATTCACCCTTTTCAGCTTACTCATCACTTCCCTATATCTCCCCCACCCCATACACCATGCATTTAACCTGCACAATTTCTTCTACTCATTGTTGTCATATTTTCTTGTGACAAAGAAATGGCGAAAATAATTAAAAACCACGCAGACCCGTACTTGTAAGCGAGGTTTTTGACTGCTTGGCGCTGGAATGCTGCACAGACGATGACCCGTCACTGTAGCAACCGACTACAAGTATTTGCTGCCCAGATAATATCCATTTTAGTCACGTGCAATACAATCTTGTTAGTCTGGAATGTGTCCTAACTTCGAGGTAGCTCTGTAGAAGTAGAAGTATGAGGTTATAAGTTAGCAGGGTAAAAAATAGGAGGTAGAAGTAACAGTACGTTTCTACAAGTATAACAAAAAACACCAATAGTGTTGTTGCCAGGATACGCCAGTTTTATTGCACTGGGTGTACCCGTACGATATGATACTCACCTTTCCAGCTGTAACTTGCTCCTATGTTTTATCTCTTTAACGTCTTGCTGTCTTGGGTTATTGACGTCAATCTGAGATTAACCTTTGCTCTGAACGGGTTTATTTCGTGTTGAAAGGAGACGGGGAGGTACAAGTACGTGGAAATTGTCACGTGACATATAAACGACAGCAATACCAGGTAAAATGCTCCAAATATACCAGCCAGCTCGTACCCCTTTGTGTACAAAATCCTTCTGTACTCGTACTTACGCTGTCATGTCATATCTCTGGTTGCATCTGTCGCATCGGAAGCTTATAAGTCCGAGGTTGAGTTTATTTCGAGTAAACAAACCATTTTGGACATAATGCGTCCCGAAACGGAAGGTGTTTTTCAGAAAATCGCTCAGGGACAAGGAGAAGGGAGGAGTGAGGTTTTCATTGGACAAGCGAGATGAAACTGAGAACTTAGAGTGAATTCCGTAGGGATTCACCTCATCCTAGTATTGAAAACCAAGTCCAAAAAAATACAAAAAATACGAAAAATTCCAAAAAATATAAAAAATACAACCATGAGAACAACGATTGAAATTCCTTCGGAATCCGTTCTACGAAGCCCAAGTTCCTTCGGAACTCGGTCTACTCAACCTGGGTATATTAGGTCTATTAAATATCTTGTATTTTCATGATGGAGAAGACAAGAGCGAAATTAAAAGCTGAAAATCTAGTTCTTCTTGTTCTTCTTGCCCTTCTTGTGGTCCTCTCGGTACTGGGCCACGGCAGGGTTGGAGTCATCGTCACAAGAAATGACCATGGAGTTGCCGGAGGGAATGTGAGCAGCACAGACCTTGTCGTCGTGGTTCACGGTAGCGTTGTAGTCGGGGGTACCTCGGCACTTTCGGTCCTTCCACACGGTGATGGTGCAGTCGTAGGAGGGAGCAATGAAGGCGGAGGCAATGTCGCTCAGGTGGTGGCACTGGGTGTACTTGTTGGGCTTGACGTTGATGGACTTGATTCGGGCGCCGTTGCACTCCTTGGACATGTCAAACAGATCCACCTTGGCCGAGTACTTGTAGTTGACCTTGTTGCCAATGTATCGCTCAAACAGAGAGGCGGCCTGGACGAGGTAGATGCAAGCGAGAATGACAATGATGCTGAACTTCATGGCGACGGATTAGGGAGACAATGTTCACAGAGTGAGAGAGTCTGAGGAGAGAGAGCCCTCAGTATATATACACTTCCGGTTTAATCACGCTTTGAGTGCAGGCCAACAACAAAGTTGGTCAACGTGCAGACAACTGAGTTTCACCTAGTGCTCTGTATTGGGGGGTGGGATATTGTCTTGTGGGGGTTCTACGGGTATGAGGGAAGCGGAATTTGACAGACATTTGTGTGTACTACCGAATTATAACATTTCCTGCCTTTTTCCTGACCTCAAACACCCTCTACAAAGCGGTGTTCATTTTCCGGAATTATTTTAAACTCCCACTTTTGCCTTTTACACCGTAGCCTCGTCGCTCCTTGTTTGTATCGACTCAAGCTAAATCCGTGTGCAAACTGTAACATGTTTACATCGACAGGAAAACACGATACCACGACTTCAGGACTTCAGGGACTGCTGTATTAGACACAGATAGCTCGGTATGTGTAGTAGAAGCCGATATCCTGTCTGTGTCCCTTCTTGGCACCGTTTTACGTCATCCACAAGTCATCAGCCTGACAGCTGCCATTCTGGCTTATTTCCGCCGGATCCTTTTCCCGCACTTTAGCGCTGGGACAGATAACGGAGCGAAACGAAAAGTGCATTGGAAGGAGTGTAACTTGCGATTGGCTGTTCGGAAAGGGAAATGGAAAACGGGAAACGATTCTACGGGTCGGAAATACCCCATTGCAAAACTTCCCGTCCTTTTATCTCTAATACTCGTCCATCTACATCGTTTCCCGTTTCTCCAAAAGTGACATCATGCACCTCGGACATGTCTAGTTATGGAAAAATTTTAATGCGAGAGTGAAAGTGAGCTTGGTGATAGAGCCTCGAAGTAGAGGAACATGTCTCCAGGAAATCCATTTGAGGTTTTTCTCTTATTCCTCCGATTTCACAATTTCCTCGATTTTTAATATTTGACAGCTCGCTATGGTTGCCAAGACTGCTCCCTACATATTTACAAAGAGCTGGATCTGTGCCAATAGGCATCCATGTAGGACCATGTAGGTAGACAAGGTGACAGACAAGCGATATACACAAGGCCACAAACCTGGTTTACTATCGGGTATGTGTCTGTGTCTGATACCACTTGATACACAACAGTATATACAGGCACAGATATATGTATCGTTACACTGTCGAGTGTATACTTCTCCTCTGTCCCAAATAGGCAATGTACAACATCCCAAAATGGACCGTTTGTCAACAGCCCTCTTTGGGTCGGGCGACCAGGTGCAGATGAGAGCAAATGTACAGTGAGGCATTAGGTTGAGGGAGATAGAAGGGCGAGATTTGAAGCTGTGGTCTCGGGAGGGGGTCCGTTCGACGGAGAAAAATGCGGGCGTTCGTTTGGTATAATTGGTTTTGCGATCGGAGCAATATCCGCCGTTTTGTGTGCGTTCTACGTGCTGCTTTTCCGTCTATTTTTTTGTTTTTTGGCTTGCTCGGATAAAACTGAGGTCAAGCCGTAGACTCTGGTTGGCAGGGTAATTAGCACGTGACTTGATTTCGACGGGAGACAAACTCTGCTGCCGCGATTGGCTACCTCATCAAGGTTTGGCCTATTTGGAAACTGTCTATCTTGAAAAGGGGTTTTGAAACCTGGTGAAAAAAGGGGTGTTAGAAAGTGAGGAAAATAGAAAAAAAGGGAATAAAATTGTGGACTCGGTCTGTGACTCTTAGAATGCTCACGTGGCATTTCTCATATTTTTTCTATATTTTCCCACGTGTTTTTTACATTTTTTCCCTCCACTGTCTCCTACTGGCCATATCTCTGCTGCAGGAACGACGTTGGAAATAAACTAAGCTCGGCTTTTTCGTATTATCGATTAAACCGGTGATAGCCTTGCTTGATCCGAGCGAGTTGAAAGGGAGAAAAGTGAGCGAAAAAAAAAAAAAAAAGACTGAATGCCGAAACTGGTCTGATAGGAGGGTTAGACAGGGTTATATTGGACAGACAGGGTTAGACAGGCTAGAATTGAAAAAATAGACAGACTCAAATAACTGCCAGACTCAAATAACAAACTCGAGACACTTTGGTTAGTGCAAAACACGGAGAGATCAGACTCAGAAACTCACTAGACCGATAATACAGTTCCGAAGGTGTTTTTCAGGGGACTTGTGGTTTAGGGGAGGTCTGACAGGTAGCAATTAGTTGCCGCAGTAACGCTTCGACGACAGGACTGCAGACCAACTACAGGCGGATATCTGAGTGCAGACGGATACATGTTCCGGTTGGGGGTCATAAACGGGTAGGACCATGGTGGCATTTCAACAGTCGTAATTTCACTAATAGTCTGTTTAATGTCACTATAATTCAAGTCTCCACTATAGCTTAATGTCTCAACCCCTAAAAGACGGAATTGACTCATCGGTAAGTAACAAGGAGATCGAGATCATAACTGTGAGGTATTAGATAGAGAGGGACAATGAGGCACGGGGGCACAGAGGTAGAGCGGCACAGCGTCACAGAGGGATAAAGGCACAGAGGCACAGAGTCACAGAGAGAGGCATAGAGAGGCATTTGTTTGGATGAATATGGAAGGATTGCTTGTCTTTTGGTAGTCTTCGTAGATAAGATGTTTGAAGATAGAGAGCTGCTTGAAGATAGAGATATTTGAAGATAGTAGAACCAATACAACCCAGTCTACTGTTACTGATAGACCTATGTTGATGAAACAGTAAGACTTATAGAACAGGTTTCTCCTGAATGATGATGTGTATCAGGTATTGATGTACATATTGGAGACGTTTACCAGACTCTCCAAAAGGGTTATTGTCCCGTTTGTTTTACAAGTTCAGATGACCAGGATGCTACTGGGTTGTATAAGGAACAACCCTCTCTACAATATACTGTATACTCTTCCTGGTAAAACTCCTACTCCTGTCCAAGACTTCAGGTCTTTTTGGTGTTCTTCAGATAGGCTAATTGAGTTGTAGTGTGAGTTTAGATGAGATGGATCCAGTTACTTGTAAAAGAGTGTCTCAAGATATTTTGTCTTAGATAGAAGCTAGGATCAATATGGATGAGTGCACGTGACCCTGTGAATCGACAAAATAGCTAAGAAAAAACCAGGAGCCATAGAACTGCGATTCTTCTAGCGTCAAAGACGTCTCTACCAAGCTAAGACTAGAAATGGCTCTAATGAGCTATCTAAGTACATTAAGATGATAGATGAACTCGATACAAGGCCTTTTTACGCTAAATAAGTCATTGGAAACGGCTATTCACGTTTTCAGCATTTTCCCGAATTAATTTGATTTTCCAAATATTTCATTTCAAAATTCATTTTAACTTAAATTAATTTTAAACAATTTCACCAATTAATTAGGATTAATTCAGTAAATCCTTCCTAATAATTCCATTCAATTCCACAAAATTCCAAATTAATCTCCCCTACAAGTAGTTTATGCCCATAAAATCACCTTTATCACACCAAATCCATACCCACGTGACCTCCATAAACCACCATCTCTATGCATTAATTTGATATTATATGTTCCTGTCCCTTGCGTATGATGCATCGTTATGATGACTAATTTGGTCATGGATATTTCCCACAATAAACCGATGACCAACTCTGACTGACAATGACTAACTCCTTTTCTTAACTCCGTCACCATGACTAATACATGCATTATTTCCTTGCTTTATTTTCACCAGCAAAATCCAGAACATTCCAAATCCAACATCTCCTCTTTTAAGGTGGGAAGTTTGGTTTATGCTGCATCTCAGAAGTGAGTATGATATGTCATATAGATGATACGAGAAGATATGCTGTGTAGAAGCATAAAAAAGGGTCTTGTGAGTGGCAGTGTTTGTGTAACTTCCTACAACTATATAAACCTGTCTTTTTCCCTTTTCCTTCTTCCTTCTTACACATCACTTTTTACCTTAACATTCTTACTTGCACAAACACAGATACCCTGGTGATACCGTGATCAACCCTAATCCACACACTCCACCACTTTTAATCTTTTTGCATCACTTGACAACAGCTACAAGTACAGACAAGTACACATTTTTTCAGCATGGGTAAAACATTCACCGACAAGTCGCTGGCCAAAAAGGAGGCCGGCCAGGCCCGAAAACGAGCCAAGGAGTTCAAGGAGGTCCAGAAGGAGCGAGATGCCATCGCCCGAGAACAGGACGCTCTGTGGGCCGAAGGAACCGCCGACACCTCGAAAAAGGCGCTTGCTGAGGCCAAGAAGGCCGAGCAGGCTCGAAAGCGGGCCGAGCGAGAGGCCCAGGAGGCTGAGGAGGCCGCCATCATCAAGAAGGAGTCGACTAAAAAGACTGTCCAGAAGAAGTTCAAGGGTTAACCGAACCAATCATGTACATTAATTTATTAGACTAGACAGAGATAGGAGGGTGTAGTGTGTAAGATGATTTTGTAGGCGTTTTGTAGGCATTTTTCTAGGCATTTTGCATGTATTTTTGTATGTATTTTTTCTATTTTTTTCCGTATTTTTTTCTTTTCTATTGTTCCGTCTTCGTAATTTTACAGTATTTTTTAAAAGGCTTGCTCTGCATCACGAAAAAGTTGCTACATAGCCAACTTGGTCAAAAGTGGGAAAATACAAACAAGATATACCAATCAAATCTCCTGACCCAGACGAATTGATTGGTACAGTCAGATTTCCATTTACACCCTTTCCTCACGACTCAACAGACCCTTTTTGGCTTATCGCAATATAGCCGCCTCAGATAACAAACTGTAAACAAAAGACCGATGCGCAGCTAAAGTATGAGGGGAGATTGTCAGCCGCTTGGAGATTAGTAAGCACCGGAAAGGGAAGAGGAAAGTGGTTATGTAAGCGGGAAAGAAATGGGGACAGAGAGGGTATCCAGAAACAGTTCCAGAAACGGTCCAAAAACTGTAACAGAGGTCTCAAAAATAATTACAGTATTTCTTAATTATCAAGCCCAGTTTCGTTCTTAATATTTTGTAGTCAAGAATCCAGTATAAGAACAGGAAGAATCTATAAATGGGGTCATGTCCGTATCAATTACAAACGGGACACTTTTGGAGCACTATCTTCAGCTTCTCAATATTATATATAGTATAAGAACCGCCTTAACAGACGTTGTACATGTGCCCTGGCTCCCCCTAGGGCTATGTTCCTTAAAAATTGATTTGAAGGTGGTGTAGTTAAAGCAGGAATATGATGTACAGTACAAGGCAATAATAGGATACACAAGCTAAACCAGTCACAGTTATCTGTGTTTCAAGGTATCATTAGTAGTTTGTTGTGACTATAGTTGATGTTTGAACAGAATTCAACCGTCTACGTAACTACTCAACTGGCCCCAACTTCTTCAGAAATACACACACTGTAGTAGGAAGTCCATCAATTTCATCTCCTGACTAATGCGATTCAAATAGTTCCTTTCACATCTCTTCTTAAACCATTTTTCATTTTTAACCCCTGACACCTATAGAGCTCCAACTCAGACTCCCCTCCAACTTCACCAAAAATACTCCCATGGCTACGGGGACTTGACTAGTGTAATCAACAGAGCCTGTAGATTCCAAAAATACCACATATGTCTAGTTTACTACTCCATACAACTTTTTACACCTCGACCTCCAAATCTACATCCTTACATCCTGAATATAATTCCACCAGAAATACCTGTTTCTTTATCGTGACTCGACTAGGGTATGTACTAATGGGAGCCAGGAGATTTCAAGATACCTTTATATGTCTTCTACTATCTCTTATTCTCCTGTAATACTAAATCATCAATTTTCTACTACACACAGAACAGCCGCAAGCTCATCTGGAAATACCTATACAGCCACATAGACTTCACCAATGTATTTTTAGGTCTCAGACGATTCATTTGGTACCATTCACTCCTCTTTTACTGTCTCTACTCAACTTTTAGCACTTGCCCCCCCAATTCTACTCTACCATAGAGTTCCCTCCAACTACCTCAAAAATGCTCCTAATTACACACCCTCTCTATCATCGAGTTCCTCATCGTCTGGAAATCAGAATAAGACTGTTTATTACCCTCATTCTCTCTCCTACATCTCTAAAATTCGAAACATAGTTTTTCTTCTTTTTACAGAACAGCTTCTAACTTGACCAATAAAAGGGGTATAAAGACACCAGTGCATGGAACTCAAGGCTTCTTCTGGTTTTTATCGCTAGCAGCCAACAGCGTTATCTCAAGTGTCATTAGGGGTATTTCTGAGGGAGATGTGCGGAGTAGTATGACTGAGTAGAAATGAGAATGTTAGTGTAAAAGTTGTAAAAATGTAATAGGGTATTATAGAGTGGTACCACAAGAATTCCCTGAGTCTGAAGAGTATGTTGGTTAAGTCGCCATCTTTATAGATATATTTTTGGAGATTTTAGGTGCCGTTGTGTCACCTTGTAGAATTGGGAGGGTTGAGGGAAAACATCGATAGGAAACAGAAGAATATACGTGTATGGTATCATTGTAATCACCTGGTTCCATAGAATGCATAAATGACCTTGTTATTACGATTCGATTATTCTTGTTTGAGTTGGGGGCTGTGACTGTGAGGTGGAAAATGTTTATTTCGGTTGTGAGAGTTGTGCAGAAATAGTAGGTTCTAATTGGGTGGTATTGTCAAATGACCCCGAGTGTAACCAGCATTAGGATCATGTCGCCATATTTATGGCAGTATTTTTGGTGAAATTGGACCGATATGTTTGATCTAGTGGAAAGTTGGAGGTGGGTGTCAAAAGTGGGAAAATTGTAAGAAATGAAACATAAAAGGTATTTTAAGAATCTCCCACCGTAATAGAAGAGGATGGTGAAGTCCCCTTGACGTTATACTTGTTTTTGAAGAAGTTAGGGGGAGATGAGTAATCTAGTGAAATAGGGGTGTGAGGTGATCGTAGCGTAGGAGGCTGTAGATGACTCCTAGATGGAAGTGTTAGAATTATCAGGTAAAGGGGAATATGATGGTCAAGTCCGCTTGAAGGTACGAGTTTTTCTGAGAAAGTTGGAGGCTGTTGTGTGGTCAGGTAGAGGTGTACATTTAAGGGCTACAACTCCGAAAGACACAAGAGGGGAAAGTGTTATAGAAATACAGGAATTAGAACACATGTGGCAACACAGTGAAGAAGTTTCCCAGATTGTGGGAGTATTTCTGAGAGAATCACACGAGGTTGCGTAGAGTGTGCAGTACAAGGATCTGAGTTAAAACTAACTAGGAGATAGCAAGGGAGACGTGTATTGTATCGTTGGATTCGTATGATTCCAAGGATTACAATAGTTCAAACGCTTTGATGAACCGAGTATTTCAGGGCTGTTCTCCCAAATGTTGAAAATGTGTGTTTTGATGTAGCAGGAGAAGAAGGGTACAGTAGTAAATAAGAACTGAATGGTATCATTATAGACCTCATAAGACGATATTTAAAATGGTCACCACCCCACGATCGTGTATATATTTCCAAGAGCGTTATGGTGAGTTGTAACAAGGAGTAGAATTGGGTCAGGAGTTGAGATCAGGTACAGTTCCTGAGTGTACTTTGAGTAGCAGTTATTTAGAGGAATGACAGATTAAAAGGCAGAGTAGATGGGCTACAAGGAACATCTTTGAAAGGTAGCTACATGTAAGCTCTCAGGTCCTGTGTTGATTCAGATCTATCATCTCCCTTTACGGTAGACAATTATTTGAAATAAACAGTGGGAGAGGAGCAAATGGTACTATTGGAACAATTGCGATTCAGAAAGTATGATGATCAACTTACCATAACTATACGAGTATTTTTGAACGAGTTAGGGACTGTTCTGTGTGGGGGATATTTGGGTGCAGGTGTGAGAATCAGAACTGAAAGAGGTAGGAGAAACATGAAGGGTATCAGAGGAAAGTAAAAAGCCCGAGGAAAAACATAGTCAAGTCTCCACGATCGTGGAAGTATTTCTGAGAAAGTTAAAGAGAGTTTTACAACCACACTGACTTGAGGGTGCTGGGGTTAAAAGTGACTCAGAGATAGTTGGAGAGTGTTTCATGGTATATTTCGAATCTTCTAATTCTGGAGAACAGTCTGGTCAAGATCTCGTGCTTGTACAGGTACTTTTGAGCGAGATATGGGAGTTCTTAAGAGCGCAGTATTAGGTGAATCGGAAAAAGTGGGTGAAAATACCTTTAAATAGAGTAAAAGGTTTAGAGACCTGAATAGGTCGCTATCTGTCGGTTATAGAGACTATGCATTCTTCAATTGGGATCCTCTGTCTTTCTTTCGGTGCAATATTGCATATTTGTAGTTTTAGTTCTGCAGGTTACAGTGGTATAAACGACGTAAAAATGCAAGAAAATGTTGGTAAAGTTGATACTATCAGCCTGTTCCTTGTAACTTTGACCTTGCTCATAACTTGTCTCTACTGTACTCGTTTTAATCTACGTGGATATCTCTACAGGCTGGTTGGCCCTCTAAATGCAATGAGCTGCAAATATCTGGAAAAAGATGACATCGTTAAATGGAGTGAAATCGGAAGTATAGACACTCTTGAACTAACAGGTAATCAATTCTGTGTTCAAATCTGAGTATTATTGCCGACTCTAGCTGCGTAACAGTGTAGAGAAGTTTACCAGTTGTCTAGGAACAAGAGTAGAACCCCTAGAGATAATAGAAACCTCTCAGCAGTCGAGAGTCCCTTGAAATAACAGCTCGTGGATATGTCACAGATCTAATCACAATTCTAATATCCCTCCAGACGGATCTATCCTCTGATTCTAGCTCGAGATACTAGTTTCTGGTATGGCCTATATAACCATCTAAAGAGTAGAAGAAACTCCCCAATAGTTAACAGAATGGCGGTACAAGCCACTAAGACCACATAAATCAACTCTACAGTCACTGTGTCACCTTACCGTAGATCCTTCAGATTTCCGGCTCCACTCCAAACAGAAACAATTTTCAAACGTCTCTATATATTGTTAAAATATCAATAGAGAGATAGCTATCTAGATAAACTACTGCCTATCTACATACCCAAGCCTTGTACCTCTCATTATTCCTTCATGAAACCATTTTCTTTATTTTTCTGATTTTTCTTGAATTACCTGAATATTCATCATTTACAAATATCCCAAAAATACTGAATTATTCTGAGATGAGACATCTTTTTCACTCTGGTCACTACATTCCCCATATTATTAAATTCTCCTCAATTTTCCAAAATCCCCTCATAATCCGATTTATTCTGAATATTCCACATTTTCCTAAAACCTCGAATTAATCCAAATAATCGCATCCTCAAATTAACTCCAAGATTGCCGCCTTTACGCCACTGGCCAACCCTAACCGCGAACCGCAACCCTATCTAAATTGCTTGTGCGGTTACCACAGCAACGCCAATTCCATCCCGCAGACAAATTCCGGCCAAAATACATGTCTCGTCTGTGCGAGTACATATGATTACATTTATTTTTTTGACCTCATCTAACCCCCAGCTGTTTTTGACGCCCCCACGAGTTACCCTACCTGATAAAGGACACCACACGAGCGAAAAAATTATTGTTTTGCATGCATGTATGCTTACGGAACCGACCGGAGTTTGGGAGGTTTTTGATCCGTTGTTTTTCGTTTGTTTTTGAGGCTTTTGATTGGTCGAAAAGGTGGGAAAGAGAAAACCAAAAGGCGTTGGTATTCCCACTAAATCTCCGTGGGGAAATGTGCATCTGTAGGCGCTTTAGAGGCGTTTTTGCCGCTCGGTTTGGGGTGCATTTGTGGTCACATGACGCCTTGTCTTACGGGTAATCTCCCAAACTGTATGTAGAGGCAGAAGAGCCGGAGTGCCCCACAAAGGCTAAGCCCCACACAGCAGGATTTAGCGGAGGGCGTGTGAGTGTAAGGCGATAAAAAGAGCAATGTAAAAAGGAAAAAAAACGGGGCAAGGTCAGGTATTTATATTTGACGACAAGTGACACAAACGCGAATTGCAAAACGACTAAAGACGGAAAAGAAACCACTACTTGTGCCACCACCCCAACACCGTCAATTACATTTGCCTGACTAAGTAAATAAACTTCTTATCTGCACCACAAAGATAGACAAACATCACCGGCGGACATTGCACCTCACGACCCATTTTTTCTGCCCCAAAAACCGCTCCACACAACGACACAAAACGAGCTCGAAAATGACGACACAGGTCCCTGCAGTGTACGCATGGCCCGAGAGCCACCGGGTCGCCGAGGCTCTGGCCGATCACGTGGTGGCCCAGCAAAATAACGTGCTGGATGCCAAACGGGCTGTGGACAACAAACGGCCCTCAAACGCTGGCGTGGCGTCTGGCACAAACAGTGGCACACAGACTCCCACCACGCCTCCTCCGCGGCGGTTCCGGATTGGAATTTCCGGCGGTTCGCTGATTCATGTGCTCAATGAGGGTCTTCTGACTCGAGACGACGTGCGGTGGGATCAGTGGGACATTTACTTTGCTGACGAGCGTCTCGTGCCCTTTGACGACGAGCAGTCCAACTACGGGCTCTTCAAGCGCGAAATCTACGACAAGATTCCCGAAGGTACGCCGAAACCCAGGGTGTTCCACGTGGACGAAGCGCTTCTGGATGACGCCCAGGAGGCAGCAGACGCCTACGAAAAGGTGCTCATCAAGGGCTTTGCCGCCAAAGACTCGGTCAAGCTGCCCATGTTCGACCTGCTGCTGCTGGGCTGTGCTCCGGACGGGCACATTTGCTCGCTGTTCCCCAGCCACCCTTTGCTGCGAGAGTCGCTGGCGTGGGTGGCTCCTATCGAGGACGCTCCCAAGCCTCCTCCCCGACGTATCACGCTGACTCTGCCCGTCATCCGACACGCACACCGCGTCACGTTTGTGGTCGAGGGAGCCACCAAGGCCCCCATCATCAAGACCATCTTCGAGCGGCCCGAAAAGGGACTCCCCAGCTCGCTGGTCAACGAGGCGTGTGCCGGCAAGGTGAGCTGGTTTGTGGACAACGAGGCGCTCAAAAACTCGTTTGTGACCAAGAAGGAGTACAAGATGCTGGTGACTCCCAAGAAGGAGGCTGCCAAGGAGGAGGGCGCCAACGGAGAGCAGGAAAAAAAGAGAGACGCATAGAGCGGCCTGGAAAGCGCTTGCATGAAGGACCCCGGACACGGAGCACACACAACACGACGGATACACACACACAACGAAATACGCACACACAGATACACACACGCAAGGCAAGATGCACGATGCAAGACGCATGAGATGCACGTACGATGAGGGACGGCGAGGTTAGCAGGCGGAATAGGTGAGAAAAGAAATACATGGTTACATGGCACGCCGAGGGGGAGGGGTGGTTGTAGGGTGGTGTAGGGGGTGTAGTTGTAGAGATGGTGTTACTACATTATGGTGTAGAGGGTTTGACAGTTGATGTAGTTGTAGTTGTAGGGATGGTTTGTAGCTTACAGTATGTAGAAGGACTAAGCAATTGAATGAACATTGGGTACATTTACGAATGTCTCAATTAGATGGTCAATTGGATGTACTCTTATAGCTTTTGGTTGAGTGTATTTCAGATAGGTTAAAAGATGCGATATGGTCAAATTTGTTTGTTATCCGTGTTATCCGTTTTTACAATCAAATCCGTCCTATCCAAGTTTCGGTTTCTCGGTCAAATTATTCTTCCGAGGTTCAAGGATACGGTCGATTTACTTTTGCTCTGGGATCACTTTTTTTGTTCTTTGGGGGAACCACCTTTGTTGTTCTACAGTTCGTAGGAATATTATGTCCATCCAGTGTAATCTCTTATCAGTCTGAGACGATCATGTCTCACGATCATGTCTCAATATCGTCTATCTAGATTAACTCGGAGATCTTTACCGTTCCGGTGCAGGGTTCGATACTGATTGAGCATCAGCCAGAGAGTATGAGTTTGGCAATTTCGTGGAGTTACGGCAAGGTGCTTTGACAACAAGATGCCGTTCAAAGAGAAAAGATACCTTTCAAGATACCAAGGTATGGCTTTTAGCAATCTGTCTATCATTCTCTTAAAGTATAATGATGTTGCCTAGGTGATAGGACATCCTTAAGATCTACAAATACCGTTGGATTGTACTCTTCTTACTGCTGGCTGAGATTACACAAGGGAACAGGGGGAAATTGAGATGTAATTCTACAACTCTTCTTGAACAATGAAATATCCTAAGTCCTGGCTGCTTCTTCCTTGGAATAAAATGCTATTGTCATTCCTCTTAAAGTCAAAGGTCCAGCTCTAAAGTCTCGAGAATAAAGGTCATGCTGAAGCTCGGGATGAGACAGTGGAGACTCTGGGTCTTTAGAAGCAGCCATGTCGTCTCAGGGACAAGGAAAAGCAGGAGTAGGACAAGCAGGACAAGCAGAAATTAGTCTGAGACTTTGGAATCAGGAACTGAGAAGCTTCGAGCAACAGGGGAAAAGTGACTCAGGACAAGTTCATTTAAGAGAACAGAGTCATGGTTACGAGTTAAGAAACATGAAGTCTCGGAGATTAAGTGACAGCAGTCGGTTTTGGACTTGTTTTCACAATTACATCTAATCAGAACGGTCAGATTTACGTCTCCTTACATTCGATTATTGGAGAAAAAGAGAAAGAAGATGTCATGATGAACAGTGAATGAGAACAAATCAAGTCCCTACAGTGCCTAGCTCTATAATCAAACACTCAAAACATTTCTAAAGTCAGAAATCCTCCATAGAGCCATCTCTTGATACGGTCTCCAGAAAAGAGAATTCAGACTCTAAAGACATTCTAGAACAACAAAGACCATTCTCTGAAGAGGTATTGGTTATATTATTCTAGGGAGATGCATTTCAGCTAGAGCTGGATCCTTGGAGGTTTATCTTGTCAAATTCGGTTTAATCTGAGCATTACGGAATGTCTTGTCGAATCATGACATTCTAGAACTGAAATTTGAACTTTTGCAGAAACAGAACTAAATAACCAATGAGTACTCAGTCTGAAACAGAAACGTGCCAACACAGTGATTTAGTCGCCATGGCAGTGTAAGTATTTCTGAGTATATTGGAATGTCAAGTTATGCAAGGGTGAAGACTCTGGTGCAGGTGTTAAATGTGCGAGAGAGCTATAAAAGGAGGGAAAAATGGTACTGTTTGAATCTCCTGACTTCAAAGAGAATCCCGGTGAAGTCCCCATAACGATACGAGTATTTTTGGTGGTGTTGAGGTGGCCTGAATTATGTGGGTTTACACTCAGAACGGAACAACTCTGTTAAGCAGTAGAAGGTAATACAGTAAAGGAAGAAGAAAAGACTTAGATTCTAACACACTGAGCACTCAGACTACACTGCTGGTATCTTCTTCAAGTTGCCATTTTCCATTACTTCTGTTTCAGGCAAGATTTCGGTCTTCCTATGGTCCTCTAATTTTCACTCTTAGAAGGACCGACTCTTTCCTGGAATGAGGTTGCCAAGGTCGGACAAAGAGTCTTAGGTTTGCATTTATGAAGGAGGAGAGTGTAATTCTATCGAGTCTAAAGCAGGAACCAACTGGTAGAGATTATCACTTTTCGAGAAAAGATATATCGTCTCGTCTCCTG
The DNA here is from genome assembly GCA_017639365.1 of Yarrowia sp. E02. Lineage (NCBI taxonomy): Eukaryota > Fungi > Ascomycota > Dipodascomycetes > Dipodascales > Yarrowia > Yarrowia sp. E02. Next base: position 245,469 of record JAAQQX010000007.1, on the reverse strand, counting down.
TCTGACACGTGACTTACATTCCTTTGGCACCCTGACTACACCCTAGTTCTCTACGCTAAGTTAGTTGTTCCGAAGGTGTCTTTGGCAGCTATCTTTGGGTCTAGCAGGGATAGCTCAGATCTAAGAAGATCCATTGTTTGAGTTAAAAATGCCATTGGTGGAGATAGTGGACATGAGAGGATAGAAGTAGGAGTATGAGGATATTAAGTAGAACTTACAAAGAATATTAGACACACAGTTGGGTCAAAAGTTACGACAAAATATCTTCCAAGTGTCATTACTCAAGTACTGTACTTGTATCACCTCCATCCTGCACTCTGCTGTCACTTTTTATTATCTCTTAGCATATTCTTTCCTCTGTCTCTCTCAATCTAGCCCAATTGCGGAGTCCGAGGTTTTATAGCCTGTTTAGGGTGGGCAGGAGAAAACCTTTAATACGACCAGAGGCTGTATCTATACCCTTTGATTGAGTGGATTCACTTTAAGCATGCCATTAGAGCGTGTTATTCGTCGTGATAAAACCAATTCAGACCTTAGAATCAAATTCGTACCACTACCACCAGTACTACCCCTACCCCTACTACTACCACTACCACCAATGCTTTGTCTGGTTGATGTCATACGATTTCTGACACACAATTTCTCAAAAAGACCTTTCCGGAACTTCTCTATGACCAATGCTGAGTTTCCTAAGCTCCCTTTTGTCTGTTGTTTCTCCGGAACGTTACACTGGCAAAAAAGCCAGCGTTCCAGCACACAAGACGTCTGCCCACCACTCCACACTAAAAGCTGCGCTACTGCACTTGTGGGTCTTTGTCCAGACCGATGGAGAGCATTGCACGTGGAGCAATATGCAAGAGTGTACAAGCGTGTCCAGTATGTACAGGTATGTACAGCTGAATCAATCTATTTTCTTTTCTTTTTCTACATTATCAATCATAACTTCTACATGTAGTCTGTAGAATGTACAAGGGTAGATACTGGGTTTGAGCTGGTGGCTCTTGTTCTGATGACTCTTACTAGCTACCTTCTAGTCCACCCTTGTACTGGTACTGGTACTGGTACGAGTACCCTTATGTCCTATTGTATCCTAGTAACCATTCTATGCTGGAAACCCTTGTATCCTAGTAACTTGTATGTATTCTTGTACCCTTACATCCTACTCTTAACCCTTGTATGCTGGTAAACATTCTTACTAACTCTTGTATCCTGGTAACCATTGTATCCTAGTAACCATTCCATCCTTCCACCCTTACTCTGATAAAACTTAGTATAGTTACTCTGGTAACCATTCTACACTCTCTTTTCTTCTGTCCACTTTATACCTTCTTGAAACTCTTGTATTCTACTCTTGGTATCCCTTATATCTTACCATCTTGTTCCTGAAACTTCTACCATCCCAATAAATACGTATACATTGCTATATACACCGACAACGTCAGCTAATAAATACGTGCCCTAGTACGATAGTTCCTAAACCTCTCCTAGAGCTTTTCCTCCCTCCCCCACTAAAACAAACAAACCTCCATGTTCCACTCACGGGCAATATCGTGATAAGAAACATTAGGCTGGGTCTCTTTGCGCTTCCAAAACTCCAACATCAGCTTGTGAGCCATGCGAATCGGCAAATAATTAAGCGGAGAAATAAGCCGTTCAAACTGTCGAGCTATTCGTTGTCTCAAAGTAATACTATCAGTCATAAGACCTACCATAAACAACGGCCAAATGCACAGAAACAACGGCAGCTCGCCAGAACAGTTGAAAACGGCATCCGAATGCATATATGCGTCTTCACACGTTGCTGGCAGGTTTTCCACCTGTCCTCCATTGAACATGTACACATAGAGCATCAGAGCATGTCGATATGCCTCCCACACATGCATAGAGGCCTCACAAAAGGGCATATGTTGCAGAGAAACCATATGTACGGGTCCTGGAGTGGATGTAGGCAGCGGTTCAGGTCGTACTTCCTGCAGAGGACGTCTGTAGGTGAGTAGTTCATGCATAATGTTTTGACCATCGGATGCCTTGGCTATCATGTCAATCATGGAGTAAGGAAGACCTGTAATGGGGTCAAATCCACTGCGACCCATACAGTACTTGAGCCAGATGTTTAGTCGTGGCGATGTTCGTCCTGCAATGAAGTTATCGAGGTCAAAAATGCCCAGATTGGCAATAATGTCTGAGCGAAAGTCGCCAGAAAAAATAGTCGCTGGTTTGGCTTCCACCAGAGAGTACAGCAGCTGAATGTGAGACGTCCATTTGTACCCCACCGACAGCGAAAACAGACAGATGAAGACTCCGACTGCAAAAGCTGTTTCTGGCGGTTTTTCGGGACTCAGTTCTTGTAGAAACAGCTCGATAGCTCCTCCAAAACGTCGTAGAGAAGCCTCATAGCTCTGGCCAGTACACAGTGCTTCGAAAACGATAATGACTTCTGCCAGAGCGGGACTTTTGCTTACCAGCGGCACAATGTACCGTTTCAGAGGTCCGTCGTTGCGATTATGGGCCACCAGACGCCAATGGTCTTCGTAGAAGAACTTTCGTAGCAAAATGTAGTCTTCTTTGGGCAGTGAGTCTTCCAGGTCCAGCAGAAAGCCTGGAGGGTAAGCGTCTGCTGACAGTGTTTGCATTCGTCTTCCTTGTTCATTAACCGGGTTTATGACCGGCATGTGTGTTGGTTGTTCCATGTGGGTGAGTATTGAGCTGATTTGGTCTGCAAAACCTGGAATCGAAGATACAGGCAGCAGTTCCAGTCCCGAATGGGCCATACTTGTGCCTGATCCCGGTCCTCCATCTGAACTAGGCGTGCTCATGGAAGACGGAGAAGACTCAATGTCCACTCTGTAGTTTCTGACAGCAGCCTCAACGTGAGCACGAGATCCTACATCGCTGATAAAAGTGGCACCTTTGTGAATTCCGCGTGAAGCCACGCCGTTGCCCCAGGTGAGGACTTTTTTGTATTCGCAGGCAGCTCCGGCCTTGACACAGCGTTCACACGTGGGTTTTTCCTCGTCGCACTTGCGCTTGAGCTGTTTGCACCGCAGGCATCCGTTTCTCGATTTTTTCATGGCCCGGGCTCGGTGTCGGAGGGAGAGAGCGGGACGAGGTGTGTGGTGGTGTGGTGGTGGCTCTTCTTTTTCTTTTTTTTTCTCCAACATCCAGCTGCCAGTCTTGTATTTATTTCACAGCCATGCATACATAAACTTTGGCTCGACTCGCTAACTGCTAAGTTTGGGAGAAACACTTTGTAGCGAAAAAATAGAAAAAATATCCCCAGTGTTGGGACAGAGAGCAATACAAGGTTAGTGCTCACCTGTTAGTGCTTCTAGGTTTCAGCTACTTTTCTTTTTCAAACTTTGAGGAGGCGATGTTGGTCCTGGAAGATGGAAAAAAGAAAAGACATGAAGAGGAAACGAAAAGAGTAGAAGAGAAAAGAAAACAACACTGACAATGTTTGTAGAAGTATTCCTGTTTGTACTCGTACATTCTTGTACCCTACCCTACTCTGTTCGTTCTCATTTTCCTCCTCCTACTTCACTCTCCATCGACGCAAATCCTCTAGCGACTCTAGCTCAGACTAATGCAACTCTGGGTTGGACTTCTGCCAAGCTGAGATGAAGAATGAGGGGAGTCGGAAGCCCCAAGCCGTAGCTTGGTTGTAGTGAGGTTTGTATGTTTCTACTTGTTCTCAGACTAACGGTAAAGAAGTATTTTTTCTTGTCTTCTTTCGACTTGTCCTTTCTATCGGACTAGTCGTTCCAACCTGTCTTCCTCCGTCTTGTCTTGTCTTTCTGTCTCTACCTGTCTTCCTGCTTCCTCCGACTTGTCCGACTTGACCTGTCATCTGTCACGCCGCGATCGGCCTTGTCTCTGGAAGATCCGTCGGAAGTTCCAGCTATAGAATGTCAGGGTCAAATTCCAGTAAACAAAAGAACAGATGACAGCAGCATGAAACGTGATTGGGGCACGGCGTTTGCTTGTCATACATCTTTTACATCTTTGTCGGTATTTGAAATGTCGTCGGTTTTTGATCTTGTCGGTATTTGATACACTAGCTACTTGGTATCAGTCTTGTCACGGTATTTGGAATCACCTTTTTTTACCACGAATTTCCTAGAATAAAAAGGCAGTCAAAAAACCATTAAACAACACCGCCACAACCATTTTTCAAAACTTATCATAATTTCATTTGTCTTTTATTCTCTCAGCCTCACACTGTGGAGCCGTAAACCCAGACGCAAGAATCCAGCCCAACCCTATACATGTTCCAGAAGCTGGCCAAAGAGACTCATCAAACAGACTCTGAACATCCTCGGCCGAACAATACCCTTAGGTTTGAGGAATACGCCGTATCAACATTGTAGGTTATAGAGGTTATCACAATAGGTGACTCACTGGATTTGTAAGCTGGTGGAGAAAGAGTGGTTGTCGTATGAATTGAGTGTGGTAAACAACTTGTATGCAATTGACTGACTACAGTAATTCTACAGTGTGACAGAATATCCATAGTGCGTTACAGATAACCATTACTTCAGCTCGTACCAATTGCAATCTTCTGAGTCCATGAACTCGTAATCATCATATTTACTTTTGGGAGGAGACCCTAGAAAGAAAAATAGAAGTACCAGGTACGACGTAGAAGGCACTATGAAGTCCATCTGACAGTTACGTTCCTTTCTGGGCAGGTGTAACTGGAGTATCTGAACTCCTACATGTGCTATATATATCTTGGTCGTATTCTTCGTATCTCAATTGTTCGTATTCTTCGTACTGTACCTTTTTTGTTCGTATTGTTCGTATCTCCATTGTTCGTATTGTTCGTATCTTACTGTACGAATAAAGGTGTACAGGATCGTACAAATGAAAACGTTCCAGTTTGGCTTATTTCGGCTCTACCTTCAGACAACCTCTACTATAGATGATACGTGAATGTCTGCAACAGGAAGAAGAAGCATAAGAGATTGATCTAAACAACCGGTCCAACGTACAAGTCCCTCTTTGTGTGACTAGAGTATAATACAAGTATCTGGTACATACTACAGTAAGCTCTAGGTATCAAGCAATGACATAGTCTTACTCAATGGTAACTTTCTTCTTGCTCAATTGCATCTTCTTATTCCATATCACTCATCACTTTTCATCGACTACAGTCAACCACTCAGAAACTGACCAGGAATAAAACCAGGAGTATCTATCCGATACCGAGTTCCTCTTGGCCTCGAAATGGGTCTATCTACAACATTCAACCCCTCCTTACTTGTGCTCTGCTCATCCACAGGGTATACTCTCTCCTAGATGATACTGCCTCACTAGGTGCTTCAGACCAGACACTTAATCACCATACTCTGATAACACCACTCTCATAACACCAACCCATTTACCACTACACCTTTCACGCCCCCCCCCCCCCCCCCCCCCACCCAATCATACTACTATCATTCACTATATTCATCACATGCCATGCCTGTATCCACGGCTCATCAGTTTTTGGTTTCGTGGGTCTACTATCGTAGTCCATTAATGCTGCGACCACTCAATGGAGTCCAGATCAATACCCTCCTGGACCATCTCCCACAGAGGAGACAGCTCCCGCAGAAAGTTGACTCGCTCCTTGACGGCCTTGAGCACGTAGTCCACCTCGGCCTCGGTGGTGAATCGGCCGATACCGAATCGAATGGACGAGTGGGCAAGAGCATCGTCAGCACCAAGAGCTCGCAGAACGTACGAGGGCTCGAGAGAAGCAGAGGTGCAGGCGGATCCAGAAGAAAGAGCAATGTCCTTGAGAGCCATGAGCAGAGACTCACCCTCAACGTAGGCAAAAGAAATGTTGACACAGCCGGGGTAGTGGGCCTCCGAGTCTCCGTTCAGAGTGGTGTGCTCCATGGCCAGAAGCCCGTTCTTGAGCTTGTCAGACAGCTTCTTGATGTGGGCAGTGTCGTAGGCCATTTCCTGTCGACACAGACGGGCAGCCTCTCCAAAGCCAGCCACCAGAGGAGCAGCCAGAGTTCCGGACCGCAGACCTCGCTCCTGACCACCACCGGTGATGATGGGCTCCAGACGCACTCGGGGTCGTCGTCGCACGTAGCATGCGCCGATACCCATGGGGCCGTAGAGCTTGTGGCCACTTATACTCATGACGTCAATCTTGTCGGCGTTGACGTCGATGGGGATTTTTCCAACGGCCTGGGCAGCGTCAGTGTGGAAAAAGACCTTCTTGGATCGGCACAGCTCGCCAATTTCGGCAATGGGCTGGATGACACCAATCTCGTTGTTGACGGCCATGATGGACACCAGAGCAGTGTCGGGTCGAATGGCCTTCTTGAGCTCCTCCATGTCAATGAGACCGGAGGAAAGCACGGGCAGGTACGTCACCTCAAAGCCCTCGTCCTGCAGGTACCGGCACGAGTCCAAAATGCACTTGTGCTCGGTCTGGGTCGTGATGATGTGTCGCTTTCGGCCCTTGTAGAACCGCGCAATGCCCTTGATGACCATGTTGTTGGACTCGGTGGCACCTGACGTGAAGATGATCTCCTTGGGATCGGCTCCAATCAGAGCAGCAATCTCCTCTCGTGCCTTTTCCACAGCGGTATCTGTCTCCCATCCGTACGAGTGTGTTCGAGAATGGGGGTTACCGTACATGTCTGTGTAGTAGTTGAGCATCACGTCCAGCACTCGGGGGTCCGTGGGAGTCGTGGCCTGCATGTCCAGGTAGATGGGCCGTTCATCGCCAGCAGGAGTGTTTTGAACAGCCTCCACAGCCTTGGCCACCAGAGATCCTTCAGGCGCCGAGGCGGTGAAGTTCTCTGTGGTAGGAGCGTGGGTGGCCAGGGTCCGGGCCAGCGAGGGGTACGCGGTCCTGGCGGCCATGGCTCGGCCCACGCTTCGAAACGCAAGTCGGAGAGTCATTGCGTTAGGTGTGTTGTGTTGGGTTGACTGGGTGAGCACCGTTTTCTCTGGGGAAGTCAATTTTGGGAGGTGTAAATCACGTCACGCGTAAACGGGAGACCGAGGTGGCGATGGATTTGGGGAGTGGGGGAGGTATAATGGATTTAAGGGTATGGTTTTGAAGAGCGCGATGAGGGGAATACGGTGGTGTTTTCGGTTTGTATTTTTAAGGGTTATTCGTGGTTTTAGATACACCTCTCCAGACCCTGTCCAGACTTCTCCTCCAGCCAATAGATAGAGTTGTCAAAGTTAGTGAGAGGATTTGTAAGCGAAAGAGGAGGAGTACCACAAGTAAAGCGTATATAAGTTGATTACGTAAGGTAAGGGAGTGAACCTGAATGCACCCGCCAATTCAAACAAATGTCTCGTTTCTTGATTCCTTCTTTTTTGCTTCTTTTTACTTTTTTTTTTTTGATTCTAGGGAAATACAGAAATCTTCCCATGCAGGTATGAAACAAAGTAGCAAATGTGAAATAGCCGAGTCTAAGAGGAGGAGTTAGGTAAGTGGAGAGAGGGTAAGGTAGGAGTGGGATTAGCTGGACTAGGCGGTGGATTTACGGCATTTGCTTTTACTTGTATGTAGTTTTGGTTTTCTTTTTTTTTTCTCTGATTTTTTCTGATTTTTCTGGTTTTTCTAATTTTCACTTTTCTTGGCTCTTTTTCATACTGTAATCATTTTCCCACCTGCACCCCATCCAAAGATGCATATTTCGGTGTCTAGTCGGAGTGCAGGATAGTGATGGTGTGGGCATGTGATAAACACGTGATTAACCTTATTACTAACCACATTCACGTGACCAATCACATGACTATAATACCCCCTAAAATTGTCTACTTCATATCGCTCAGAAATTGCTTGTTTCGATCGGTTTCCATTGTCGGCGTTTTTTGAGTTGGCCAAGAGATTTCGGTGCAGATTGGGTGTGCGTATAAAAAGGTGATTAGTCAGCCGATTTGGGGGAAATTTGGGAAAAGTGTTCGTATGGCAACTGTGGTTATTTATATGACGTCTCCCCTCTCAATTCCATCCTTTTACCCCTTATATCTCCCCCACAAAAGACATAATGAAACCCAAAGTGAATCAAAGTTTAGAAGATCGAGAGACGGTGATATATGTCAGAGAAAAAGAAAAAGGCGGTAACTAACTCTGGCGGGTTCTAGTCTGTTGTATAATTTAAGGATGTGTAGGTTTCGTCTAGATCAGGTGTATTTTGATGCATTTTGGAGTATTTCCCCTTTTGAACTAGGTACAAGACTGTGTTGAGAAGATACAACCGACGAGAATATATCCAAAAGATATCGCATAGAAAGGTTGGGTTCATCTGTTGGGGTTTAGAAGCACTTTGGATATCTGTTACTATGCCCTTCATATTATCATCCTTACTGTTGATTTATGGATACTGAGTACGATATTTATGAAGGGTAGGTTCAGTTAGTTAAGGAAGTGATGAATAGTATCATGAACAATGTGAATCCTGCTTGACAGAAGTGCCTTGTCTGAATGTACTATTTCCAGTATGAATACTGCTCTATGTAATTGTTCCAAGTCTGCTGTCTGCATTATCACACCACTTGAAGACAAAACTGCCATTCGGAGAGTAGCTGTTAATAGTGGATAAGCACTCAGAGTGGCAGAATAACGCTTCAAATGCATCTATTTGGACCAGAGGGCACTTCAGTCAAGTCCCTATGATGGTATGAGTATTTTTGGAGGAGTTGGATGGAGTTGGGTGGCGAGGGTACAGGTAGGTTAGTTGGATGATAAACATGGAGAAATAATGTAGGGCATACTTACTTAGTACCGCTGTGACCAGTCCGCTCTAATAAGTACGTTGGTCAAGTCCGCTTAGTTATATGGGTATTTCTGAGAAAGTTGAGGAGTTATGTGTTTGAGTAGAAAAATGTTTGTTTGGTGTATTGGGTAAGAAAAAACATAGTAAACAATAGTGAAGAGTATTTTTCGAATCTACCAGTCCCACATATTCCAATGGATAAGCCAGAAAGTTGAAGCAGATACTTCTGAGAGAGTTAAGGGGAGTTGTGGGTATATGTGGATTTGGGGGTGTCGACAAAAGGTAATTAGTTATCGCAAGATAGCCGTGAATGGTATCATTGGAACAACATAGTCACAGACATTACTATGGCCAAGTCCTTGCAATAATGCGAGTATTTTCCAACGAGTTAGGGCTATTCTGCTTGAATGTAGTATTGGAGGTTTAGGTGTTCAAAATATGGGAAAGAGTGGTAAGGGAGAAATGGAAGGGATTGGAAGAGTCTTCTGTATCGTGGTAAAAACATGGTCTAGTTGCCTAGTCTCTGAGAAGAAATCTCATCAAGTTGTATGCAGATGAAGTTTTAGACTGATGGGTTTTGTCAGGTGGAATCGGAGTAAAGGTAGGGGAGAGATTGTAGGTGAACCAAGGGGGGATCATTTAGAGTAACCAAGGGCATCAGAATCTACTGCTCAAGTTCCCACCACCATGTGAGTACTTCTGGGTAAATTTGAAGAAGTTATGTGAAACAGTAAAATTGGAAACGCCGGAGTTAAAATTCGACAGGAGGTGGTAGAGAAAACAATGGCGGTATTAGGAGAGTCATCTGGCACGTGGGAACACAATGGTCAAGTCCCTGTAGCTATATGAGTTTTTCTGAAGCAGTTGACGGCACTTGTTGATCGAGTAGGAAGTGGAAAACTTGAATAAGCGAAAAGTTGGCTAGAAATGATGTAAGAAAACTGGATAGAGAATATGAATGAACAATATACACCTTCTAAGCCAGCATAAGTGAGTGTCTTGGTATTGTAACTTCTCCCTAGACTAATCTTGGGTCTCTAATACAATGTTTTCATGGTCTACAATAACTCTCTCTCTAACACTATATTGATTCCATTTCTATATACGTAATGTCTGAGCAGCTATTCTTGCGCCACTTCACTGACTACTTCCCCAGTGACTCTCTGTCCAACCATATGAATCATGTTGGTGAGCTCCTGGGTCAGAGGATGTTCCAGACCGAGCTGTTTGACGAGATGTTGGCCGGAAATGAGAATTCTTCGAGCAATAGTTGCCAGTTCGGTTCGAGCTGGCTCGGGCATTTGGTCGTACTGCAAATGAAGCACATTGTAGCCTCTAGCCAGTGTTCCCAGTCTGTTGATTTGGATCTTGAGGTAGGTGAGAGCTCCAGGAATGTCCAGGGAGGGGTTTGAGGGGTCTGAGGGATTGACAACGGGTTCAACGGAGGTGGTGATCTGGCCAGACATTTGATTTGAGGGTTTTTGTCAAGGGGAAAGCGTTTTGTTTGTATTTGAGCGAGGTGTATTGAGGAGGGTCAAGAATAAGGATTAACATAAGTAAACATAAGTAAACATGGTATCCTGGGAGACAGAGGTGAGGTCCAGTTTGTGTGACAGGTACTGGATTTGGATGATATAGGTACCAGAAGAATGCTAACAAATCGGAGAGTTCAGCGGTTGTATTTATATTGTTGTAGCGTTAATATTGAGGGTTTTGGTGTGTCAGATATAAGGACTCTGGAAAAGGTAAAGATGCTTCAGATACAAGACAGAGACAAGAGAACAAAACTACCAAAAAATCACCAAAAAATCACACATAATCACAAAAACAAGATTCCTTGTAACCTAACTAACCCCGAGTAAATCACCTCCTTCAGCAGTCACTTTTCCATTTTCACAAATCCATACTTGTGAAATCGTGAGATACTTCCCAGTAGAGTTTGTTGGATATTTACTTGGTATATACTTAGAGAAAGAGTCTGATCTTCCACAAAAAAACCAATTTCAGATCCAGACCAGATGGACCAGTCGCCCGTTCTTCTATTTCTATTTTCAAAACAACTTGTCCCTAAATTTCAATTTATTTATTTTTATTCTGTATTTTCAGAATCGTTCTTCAATTTCGTATTTTCCCCCTCCTTTTTAACTATTCTCCATTCATTGAAATACAGTTTTCGTACAACACTTTGATCTCAGTAGACAGCAAAACAGGGTCCATTTAAAACCACCTTCCCACACACTAAACCACTCCAAAATCTGGAAATCTGCTAAACCCACTACCCCCATCAAAACCCCGTTTCCCGTTTCCCTCTACCACCCCTGTACCCCATTCTACACTCCCCTCCCTCCTCCCATAAACTTCTCCCAACGTCACATGACTCCATCATTCTAGGTTTTTCAAACCAACCTCCACGAGACAACACTCTCTCTCTACACACAACGCCATGGAGAACCCCCTGCTGACCGTTCTTTCGCACCGAACCGCCGGAAACGAGTACCGCGGCGTCGTCACCAAGCGGCTGGCCACGCTCAAACGCCGGCTGGGCGTCCAGACCAAAGACACAAAGCAGTACCAGCCCAAAGAGGTGGCTGCCACGGATGTCGCAGAAGACATTCGTTTTGCACAACTGCTGCTCCTACAGGCCGAGCGAGCGTGGGCCGTCTCCCAGGAAACGGCGTCCGTTCTGGAAACCAATGGATCGGCCGGAAAACGAAAACGGGTCGCTTCCAAGCTGACCAAGGCTGTACAGTATGCCGTGGCTTTGGAGCAGTCTGTGTCTGTGTCCCAAAGCGATGAGGTGCGGCTGCAGATTGCGACATACCGGCTGTTGTTGGAGGGAGCGCTTTACGCGCACAAAAAGCAGTGGCAGAAGCTGGTGGAGCCTTATTCTGCTGCCCGAGTAGGATTGTCTGCTCTCGTCACTCTGGCCAAGGATGCTGAAGACGCCGAGCTGCTGGCAGACGTCATTTCCACCCAGATTGACCCCGCCCTCGGTGTGGCACTGCTCAAGGTTTCTCCGGACCGAAAACTCGACCTGGAAAACGCTTCCAAGGGCTACGTGGACGCCTCTTCGGACTTTGGAAAGCTCGTCCAGAAGATCAATCCTGACGCTCTGGAGGTTGATGAGGCGCACGGACTCGACGAGATTGAGTGGCGAGGTCACCAGGCCAAAATCACCGATCCTGACGTGGCCAGAACAGTCAGCAACGCTCTTACCCAGTCCAAGGCTGAAGACAAGACGATTGCTGACTACGACACGCTGCTGTCGCTGTGGCAGTCGGCCAACGATCTCGTCAAGGAGGAGCTGGAGCGGTTTGAGCTTGCTGGAATCGCGGCCCATGACGATACCACCCAAAACGCCCACATTGTGCTCACCTTCATCAACTTCCACATGCTGCAGCAACGAATCGAGCGAGACCGGCTTCTGCTCAGCGAAGTGTCGCAACTCAAGACGGTGGACCGAAAAGATCACGCCAAGACCAAGCAGGAAAAGCTGCCCAGTGCGCTCAAAATCTCGACCCACACGCGTCTGCTGCAGCTCAAGGACTCTGTACGTCTCCTGGGCAACATTGTGCAGTCTGTGGACGAGATTCTGAACCTCGCTGGAGTCTCCAACGACTCTGCTCTTGTTTCAGCTCTTGGAGCCACCAGAGACGCCTACAGAGCCCAGAAACTGGCTTCTATCGGTGCTTCTTACGATCTTGTGGGAGACTACAAGAACGCTCTGGCTCTCTCTAACAAGGCTCTTCAGCTGCAACAGACGGTTGGAGACGCTGATCACGCTGCTGTCACTGGAATTCCTGTCCCCCAGAACTCTCAGCTGACTGCCAACACTGCCCGTCTGCAGGCTCTGGAAACCATTGCTCAGAGACTGTCGGAAAAGCCGCTCAACCACCCCGTTTCCGACAACATGGACTCGTATCCCATGGCAACGGCTCACGACACGGCCCACAACATTGTCGAGTTTGACCAGCGGTTGAAACCTGTGCTAGTCAAGCCTGTCTTCTTTGATATTGCCTACAACTATGTTCAGTATCCTGCCGGAGAGGTTACCGAGTCTGGCAAGTCCGGCAAGGTGGCTGAGGAGGAGCAGAAGACCAAAAAGAGCGGCTTTCTTGGAGGCCTGTTCCGAAAGTAGAACTAGGAGGAGGAGGGTCCGAAGGCTCCGAAGGAGGGTATATATAGGTGGAAGTAGTTGGAATAATGGAAAAGCTCAACGAGCAGTTATGAAAGGTGGTGGTATTTGTAGGCTTTGTAGAAGGTGATGAAGGGGGACAGATAAGAACGTGATGTTCAGAGAATGTATTAAGAATAAAAGAGAATAGCTCGACAGGTGAGTCTGTGGTCAGTAATATTGGCCTAAAAGGTAAGTTTGAGAGCTGTGGGAAAAAGAATGAGCTCAATGAACTCGATGGGTTCTGTTTGATGGGCTGACGAGTTTTTGGTCAGTGCGGTTCAATATTGAGTCTGGAAAAGAGTCTACTGTAGAGAAGGGGTATGGCTATTAAGAGCAAAGGCACAAGGACGCCATGAAAAGTGGTTTGTGTATACTGTATCTACCAATGGCTTGATCGTATTCCATTTCTCTCGAGTCTTTTTCTTTCTTTCTTCTTTTCGTAAAGACTGCACTGTAACGTACATTGATAGAGAGAACCATGACGCCCCATAGAAAGATAGTACATATATTTGAGTACAGTAGGGAGTTGATAAGAGTGACTCTGATTGACCCTTTCATATGATAATCAAGTTCATGACTCTTTTAAAGTCCATTGGTGCTTCTAGTTACATCCTGAGGTGATCTTACTTATTGTCCAACTCGCGTCAACTCTCCCAGAAATACCCCCATTGTCATGGGCAGTTCACCATTGTAATCCTCAAACTCATGGAATCATCTTAATACTAATTTGGCTCTTATTACTACTTTTTACCAACTTTTTACCCTGATACCCCCGTTTCGACCGCTTCGCTCAACTGCCTCTAACTGACTCAAAAATACCCGTATGGGAATACCGAGTTCATAATTGCAGTAATACAACTCGGGGCGATCTTATGGGACCCATTATACCTCCCTTATTATCATTTTACAGATTTGATCCGCCACATCCCTAATAATACTGCCTCACAGAACATCCCTCAACATCATCAGAAATACCCATACAGTTAAAGCAACTTGATCAACACACTCCTTAGGATTATACTACTCCAACGCAAAGACTCCCTTCTCCCTTACTCTATCGGTCCCACTTTTGATACCGACTCTCCCAGAGACCTGCTTCATACACCTGCACTCAACTCTCTCAGAAATGCTCACATTGCAAAGGGAACTTAACCATTGAGTTTAATGAAGTTCAGGAGTTAATGGATACCTTTCAGCTTTCGAATATGTATCTCTAACATTCCAAAATCTCAAGAGCTCGATTTACACTGCCTACAGCACTGCTCCTAACTTCATCAAAAATACCCATATCGTCATGGAGAGTTCATCATTTTGCTCATCTACGTCTGCTAATCATTTTGATACTACGTATGTCGCCCCTGCTATAAATTTCCATCTTTTAACACTGCACCCCCATTTCTAGCTGAAAACACAACTGAGTCTAATTTCCTCAGAAGTGCTCTCATTGACATGGGGACTTGACGGTTGTATTATACGGGATCAGGTGATTCCAATAGAATCATTGTCGTTTCGTAGAGGGCTTCTTTTCTGCTTTTCAGTATGGACGGTCTTCTCAACCTTCAGAGTAGTACTACTAAGAACGAACAATACGTCTCCGTTCAGCAGGTACTTGTATGCTCTGTAGCAGAAGTAAAACGGTTCAAACGAGTCTTGTCTCTACAGTTCTAGATATGTCTTCTTTTAGGCTTGTACAGTTGTACTTTTACTATTACGTGAATGAATAATGAGATGAAGATGAGGAAGAGAGACAGACCAAAAGGACAATGACCAACTATGGACAGTATCCTATATCTGATCCAGACTAACATCTGTTCGAAACAATACCAATTTACGAACATGGAATACTGTATATATATACAATGTATCTCGAATTCAGACTACACGTTTGTCTCATAGTAGATTTATTCTCTTAGTTGAGCATGTCACTGTACCACTCTCGTACCGTTCAATAATTAATGATTAATAAATAAATACAACCTGTCCATCCCTCATCCACTCAACCCCTCCTAACTCCCCTCCTAACACCTCCTCTGACAGATCCTCCTCTATACAACCGTCGTTTCATCCGCTCTTCTCGCTCTCGTTTTTCCTCCTCCTGTTTGGCCTGGATCTGCGCCTGTTCCGCCATCTGAGCTTCGCGTCGCAATCTCTCCTCCTCTTCTCGCTGCTGTTGTATTTCCAGCTCTCTCATCCGTTGCTCATGCAACTCCTGTTCCGCCATACGACCATGCCACGTGTCATCATTCAGCAACGAGTATGTGTGACTTGTCTGGGCCATGATTGTGTTCCACTTGTCGGCCAACAAATGAGATGAGTTGACATTGGAATGAACTGTCTCCACATGTTGGGTAGCTGTTCGAACAGCCTCACGGGTGTTTTCAATCACCAAATTGAGCTGGCGAAGCTGGCGAAGCTCCTTTTGTAACTGCTCCTCGCGTTCGCGCGGATCCAGCGCCAGCGGCGTGTCCATCGACTCCTTGAGCCCCAATAACGAGTCTCGCACTGACATTATCGAGATGTTTTGTAGATGGTTTAGAGTGATTCGAAGTCTGCATATCTGCACGCGTACGTTTAAGGTTTGAGCCGCACACCAGAACCATGAGCGTGAAACCATTAATACTTGCTAGTATCGACATAGTTTTATAAATGTAGTCGCGTGACTTGGTTTATAGCTCATCTGTTTTGGTAGATACTCGTTTTACTAGTTACTTTCTGTTGCTCTAGAGTCTGTACTCCTGAGTTCTCTTACACCCATTTTTACTGTTCATGAATTACAACTTTTCTTGGGAGGTAATAGTAAGCTTGTTGACATTAGCCTATGTCCAACTAAAGGTTGAGTAGAGACTGAAAAGGTGTGGAGGTAGATAAAGTGCTCTATAAGGGTATATCGAGTGTTAAATGATTACCAGTGTGTTTCAGTGCCATTTCTGAAACAGCCCCAATTGCTTATTTTTATTATTTTCGATTCTATGGCTTTTTCCTTTCTCCAACTCATCCTCAAACATCGACGTTAATTGCATGGTTCTTGTATAGTCTAACTGAGACTCCTATATCATGTCAAATTTTCAGAACACCATAAAAGTTGAAAAATACCTATTATCGAGTAGAAAAAGGTATATTATCACTCAAAAACATTTAACACACACCCTACATCACCTCCAACTTCTCTAGGACGCGATTTCACAAAAATTTTCGCGCGCCGAATTTTTTCACTTTTCAGCATATAGTGCAATTTTCGGCCGCCGATCCAACACCCAGGCAACTTGCCGGAGTGGTTAACGGGACAGATTCGAATCATCGTACTATCTGTTGGGCTTTGCCCGCGCAGGTTCGAATCCTGCAGTTGTCGGTGTTATTTTTTCTTTTTTGAGGTTTTTTTATATTCATCGAGGGTTATTTTTTGTTGTATTGTATTTTGGTAGGTTCTGTATGCTTGGTGGTCATTATATCAAGCTCATCTTTTTACAAGTAGCTAGTCAGCCGTATTTTTGTTCACTAGGATACACCCAACTTGGGGCAAGAGCAAAACTTGAATTTTGGAAAGATGACTAATGATTCTGCAATTGTACTTCTGGTGAGATGAAGGATGTCAGGGAAGACTCCACTTGGTGTTTTTGAACTCACAAACGAATACAATCAGAGCTCCATCGCTCTCAAGTAAAAACTAACAAACTCCAAAAATAAACTACCCGTCCCATAACCTACATTTTACTCCCAACTAAATCCAACTAAATCTAACAAAAGCACACATTGTATTTTTTGATTCTAGTAAAGCTCCCACCAGACTTTGATACAGGAGTTCAATGGGTCTGAAAAGTTGTATAAACGGTTTAAAACCCTCTTGGAACCCCCCCAGCCACCTCAAAACTTCCAAATTCCCACTTTTTTGATTCTTTTTCGCGAAAATAGGAACTTTTTTCAGACTGAAATACACCCAACCCCGGCCGACCTCAACAATCCGATATAGTGTAGGGGCTATCACATCACGCTCTCATGTTGAGAACCGTGGAGACCGGGGTTCGATTCCCCGTATCGGAGCACGTGACCAAGCGTCAATTTTTTGTGGTATTTCTGAACCCCAGCTCTGACTTTTGCATCTGATGGTGTACATGTACTCGTACTTTAACAACCATCAGCAAACCCTTTAAGCCACGTACTGTATATTGATAGCAAATAGGTCACATGGAGAATAACGTGGTTTGAATACAACAGGGAGTTTACGTCCTTTTTATCTATTCATTTCAATTCAATTCATTCTTTATATCTCGTCTTGAAGTCATACACCGTTGATCAACTTAGAGAAGACTTAGAGTCTCTATAAGTTATAGAAGTCACTTCCAGTATTTTATATACTGTATACAATATCTTAGATATACAGTATCTTATACACTGAGAACGATTACAACATTCAGTAGCTCCAATATAACCCAGATCCACGAATACGCACCACAATACAACGAGCACGTCTTTATGGACTGTCTAGGTTTTGCCTTCAATTGGGCCCAAGTCTAGCATTCATCGTACTACACTATTCCACACCAACCTCATAAAATATACAATCATTATATAGCCACTACCTGTCAGCATAGATAGCCACTACCTGGCAGCATAGCCACTACCTAGCAGCATAGCCACTACCTGGCAGCATAGTCACCACTCATAGATAGCACCACCTACGGTGGCGTCTATCTTCTCTACGCCGCCACCAACATCACCGTGACAATATGCAACGCCAGGACATACGCCGAAAAACAGTTTCTGGTAACTCTGTTTCTCAAAATGCCCTTGGCCAACGCCAGCGTGACCCGCTCGATCGGCGTCAGTCTCGAGTACATTCGGTCCGTTTCTCTGCCTCGGAACTGTTGGAACGGCGTCAATCCCTCCTCATACGCGTCTCTATACTTGGATGCGGTGGTTGTGGTGGAAGGTGCCTTGGTGCCACTGGCAGCATGAGAGGCCATGTATCGGGTCTTTTCGTAGAGCTCCAGGTTGTCTGATTTGAGCACTGCTGCTTCCTGACGCAGCTCGGAAACAAGCGCAAAGTTCTTTCGCAACTCGTCTTCCAGCTGTGCGATTCGCTCCTTGAATCTGTCTCGTTGCTGGGTGATGATAGGCAGCAAGTCTGAGCCTCCTCCGCCTCCCACAGACTGCATAGATCGATCATAACCTCCAATGATCGACGAGGTGGGCGAAAGACGTCCACTGGCTCCTCCTCGAGTAGTTCTTCGAGACGGAGCAATGGAGCCAGCCACAGAGCCGAGAGAAGTGGTAGTCAAGTCAGACTCCAGACGAGCGTTCAACGAAGACGCCTTATCGTACGAAGCCTTGGCGTCCTGCAGCGACTTTGTGAGCTTGGCAATGGTAGCTTCGTGCTCCTTGGTTTTGTTTCGCAGCACCGTCAGGTCAGACTGCTGCTTTTTGTTCTTCTGAAGCAACATGTGTTCCAGAGACTCTCTGTCGTCCGACTCCTGGGAGAATTCCACAGACCGGAACACCTCCAGTTCTCGCTTGAGCTCGTCGTAGTCGGTCTGGGCTGCCAGACGTGCCTTGAGAGCTGTAGACTCGTCTTCTCTTCGCTGAGCAGTCTTTCTTAGCTGCTCAGCCTCCTCCTGGGCCGAAACAGAAGCCGATTGAAGCTGCTGTTTGGCGGCCTCCAACCGGGCAAGCAGCCCCTTGTTTTCTTCCTCCAGCGACGACGAATCCGCCACCGTGTCTGGTTTCTCCTCAATCTGTTTTCTCAGATCCAGGTTTCGAGCTTCGAGGTCGAGAAGCCGTCTCTGGGCCTTTTCGAGGTCAGAAGTGACGATTTCCATCTCGGCCGACGAAATAACAGTAGTGGCTCCGCCCTTGGGAACCTCCACCTCTTCTCCGAGCTTTTCCTCATACGTCTCCACCTTTCGTCTCAGCTCTTTTCCCATTTCTCGAGACTCGTTGACCTGCTCGGAAAGCTCGCTTTCACGTGACTTCCACGTCCGTCGCTCCTCGTCAAACGCAGCCTCCATTTCCTGCTGCTTGGCCTTGACCTTGGCCGCCACCGTCTCGGCATTGGACATTTCCAGACGCAGCACCTTTTGCTTGAGAGTGTCGTAGTCCGCGTAACGGGCCACCTGTTCACTGAGCTTGGCGTTTTCAGCAGTCAGACGACTCTGACTAGCCGCAACACCCACAGCGTCACTAGAGGCTTCTAGAAGCGGTCTGGGGTCTGGAGCTTCAGCTAGAAGTTTGTAGACGTTGAGAAAAGCTGTTTCCGAGTTTCTGGCTCGCTGGGTGAGCCGGTCAATCTCGCCCTGGTACGCCTTGAGCAGTGTTTTGATTCCCTCCAGCTTGTCGTCATTTTCGAGTTTTTTGAAGTCTCTGGTTTTGGACGCCAGTTCCTTTCGAGACGCCACAGAGTCCGTCTGAGCCTCGACTATGGTTTCGCCCTCCTTGTCGAGCTGTTTCTGCAGCCCCAGGAGGTCGATTTCCGTCCACTTTTGGATCGCAGCTTCGAATTTGTCTTCCATAGTGGTGTTGTACGTGGCAGGTGAACATGATATGCACGCTTGGAGGTTGGGTCAGGTAAAGTTTGGATACGAGGTGGGGAGAGAGGGGGATGGAGGGGGTTTGTAGAAGATGAAGGGGGAGGGTAGGGGGAGGAGGAGGGAGGTAGATGGGTTGAGAAGGGTGAGATGAAGCAATTGGCGAGTTTTTGTGGCGATTGAGAGGTTGTGGGGTGTTTTTGGGGGACTGTCTTGAGGGGATTATTGTGAAGTAGTTCTAAGTATGTTAGTTGGGAGATGTATGACTGGCGAAATAAGATAAAATTAAAATCAATAAAAATACAAAAATACAACAAAAATAGCAATAAATAAATAAATAAATAAATAAATAAAACAAACAAAGAAAGACTTACTGGGTATGATATGGTGGGTAAAAATACCATCAACATATTCGGTCAAATGTAGTATTGGTACTGTACAGTACAAGTAGGTACTCATACTACCCAGCCTTACTTCTACCTTGATTCCAAGACTACCTCTAGCTGGCTCCCTCAAATACCTATGACACCACTGCAATAAAAGGATATTCAGGTCCACTGCCTTTGGTACCTTTACCGTTGGTACGAGTTTACGTTTCCTATAACGACAACATAGCTTTAATAGCCCTCTTCTAAAGCCCACTCTCGATGCGACTTATTCGCAGAACAGCTCCAGCTTGACCAGAAATACTCATATCGCTGAACCCACTTGACTAACGTGTTTATTAGAGCATAAGGATAACAATGAGACCAAGTACGTACCCCTTACACCGTTTCTTTATGTCCACCAGCTCTCCTCTAGACTTTATCCTTCCTTCAAGTCCTCCTCAAATACAGCCATGAGACATGGGAACTTGATAAAAATCAGATCCCATACATGAATATAACATATCCAACATATCACTTACCTCAAAATACTTGACCTACTCTGTGCAGAGATTCTCAACGTTTTTGATTTTGCCTTTGGTGGTCCTATGCCAAGTAGGTGTCTCCAACTCCTCCAGAAATGCACATATGGCTACAGCGACTTGATCATTGTGTTTCCGCAAGGTAGGTGGATCGTTTGATGCCATTGTTTTCTCTCTCGTCTACTTTTAAGCACACCCATGTTCTCAAAACACCTCTTGTCAACCTACAAGTCCATCTCTCGAGATCCATGTAGTCACATCTCCCCCAGAAATACTGATACAGCCATATGAACTTAACCATCATACTCTGGCAGTGTCGGCAATCATTTTGACACCATTTATCGCTCTCCTACTGCCGAGACCTCCCACCCACGATGTCAACTTAGGTTGTCTGGTCTCACTCAACTAACTTTGTTGGGAATAGTTGAAAATAAAGTCAGCTGGGGGTACCTATTTCGTAGTTGCAGTTAGGCTGGAGCTACAGGGATAACACCATCCGGTGCTCCATGTCACAGTTCCAAACAAATACGTGTAAATCTCATCTTGCTGTCATACAAAATCTCGAGCAATCGGCGTTTCCCCATCCCTCCAAATTTCTCCCGTTGGGACTATTGTTGGAGTTTACTTTAGGAAATCTAACTTTAACTATACCAAATGCTACACATCCAAATACCACAGTCAATACACCAATACAGACTCTACCATGTAGTAATTCAAAACCGTCGTAGTCACTCCATCGAGCTCCCTACTTTCCATTAAGTCTAATAATTCCCCTGCTCGGCCTGGTCCGCCAAGTATGCTTTTCTCCAACTCCACTTTAACAAAATCGCCAGCATTCGCCACACGCCGAAATCGGGCCACAGCGTGTCGACAAACTCGATATGGGCGCCCTGGTGGCTTTCCCACAGCATAAAGTCCGAAAACCGACAGACTCCAGACGTTCTGATGAGGATATCCAAGGGTGGAGAGTTGCCGGTGTACATGTGCGAAGCCAGCGTCTGTTCGGTGATATCTGCAGGGTCGATTTCGCCCTTTTCCGCGTCTCTAACCACGCCCCGAATGCCGTGGGCAATATCGTCTCTTGACGTGTACGGGAAGCAGATATTGAGGGTGGCTCTGGTGTGTCCCTTGGTCATAGTCTGTGCCTTGTCAAAGAGCTCAGCGACATCTTTTCGGAGCAAAGAACGGTTGCCCAGCACCCGGATACGAATCCCGTACTGTTCCGCGAGTTCTCCGCTCTCACAGATCTGTGTCAGACGTTCTTTGGCAATCTCCATCAGCGATTCCACCTCGCGAGGCGTGCGTTTGAAGTTTTCGATGGAAAATGCAAAAACAGTCACGTCTTCGACTCCGGCGTCGTAGCACAGCTCGAGAATCTGCGCGAGACTCTCAAAGCCCTTGGAATGGCCTTCTCTTGTTTCCAGCTGTCGTTCTCGGGCATATCGTCGATTTCCATCCATGACAAAAGCCACATGCCGAGGAACAGGCCCAGTGGCCAAAATGCGAGCCACACAGGTTTCTCCCCACGACAGAAACCCCTGGATGCCCGGTAGAGTGCTCAACATGGTTGTAGCTGGGGTTGTAGTAGCTTCCGTAGAGATAGGCCCTTTCTTCCACCTGTCACCTTTAGACTTTTATGCTGGCTGCAGTCATGTGAGTTGGCATAGATTTGGAGCTACAATACAGGGTACGACTTGTAGAAGGTAGACGAAACTGAATAATAGAGCTGCAGAGGTTATGAGAGGTCAGGGTCATGGGTTGAGTCATAAGGTGTTGAATCACAGGATTTAACGGTTTGCTCCAGTTTTTTATTTTTCCTTTTTCATATACTCGTACTTCCGTTGAGGGGAAACGGTTGAATGTGATAGTGTCATTTTGATGACTAGTCGGATTTGGTTTTGTAGGCATGGGTGGTTAATTATGGCGGATTTGGTTTCACCTGAATTTTTGATTTTTATCTAATTTTCGCCTGAATTATTGATTATTGGGTTTATTTGGGTTTATTCTGATTTACAAGAATTATGGCGAAAAGGAAAGAAAAAGAAGAATAATATTCTGCTACAAAGCTGGTGCCAATATAACAGCTCAATCGGTCTAATAACCGACACAATCACTGAGCCCAAAGGTACAAAATGAGCCCCCCTTGTAGCCCTGTAGAGGCCATCTAGTTATACTACGTCGTACGATCTCAGCCGCACACTCAATCTTAATACGAGACAATCCATTTATTGAAAATTCTGGGAAAATCCTAGAATATCGCCCAAAAATTACCACCGACTGTGCATCATCATGTAAATGGACCAGCCGCAAACAGCGTAGAAAACCAGACCGCTAATGGCCTTAGTAACCCAACCTCCAACACAAGAAATTTTACGAGCACGCAGCCCAATGGCAGTAGGAGCATGGGGAGAAATGTCGACAGTGTAGAGTCTGAACAACTCATAACCTCCCCGAAGAATCACGTAGACCCACGCAGGGGGCAAAACGAAGCCCACGTAGAACCAACCCTCATAAGGGCTGTCGTAGTGGGAGTCGAACTTTTCGTACATGTCATGAGCTTCCATGGAATTAGAGTAAGCCAAGAGAGAGGACATTGTGTGGATAAGTGAGTAGAGAACTTGTGTAGAGAGATTAAGCGGTTTAATGAGGTTTATATAACTTGAGGTCTCGTTGAGAGGCTCTTTGCGAGTCTTTGCGAGTCCATTGATACGTCCTTTTCTGGATATTGTGTGGTTCAGTTGTGTTTCATTCTCATGTCTCCATTCGGTCAGGTCAATGACAACCTAAAGATTATTCATATTATAAACCGAAATTGAACCTAGAATTGACACTTGTGTAACAGTCAGCTGGTGAGGAAATTATTATGTAGCATCTGAGCCCCAACTGACAATGACGTATTGCAGGCCGTGCAGTTTTGTTGTATTGCCACAAAAACTCGAAAAGCCCCAATGCCACCTTAATTGAAAAGCGTCCCAGCTCCTCCTACAGCTACGCCGCACAGACAAGGATGGCACCATTGAGTTCTCCGAGGTCTGTCCATTCCATCGGTACCAATATTGACCGTTCTAGACCCATTATCCATCAAGATTTCCCGTTCTACCAAAAAGACCGTTTTCTCCACCACCCCAACCTAATCTTTAGCCAGAAATACCCGTTGCGTTGGACTAAAACGCTGCTATTTTACAGTCCTGTGTAGCCCTGTTCGTACGATAGCTCAGATGATTAGGTTTTGGAAAAAATTGGCTCCATTTTCGTCGGTTTGAGCTCGAATAATTTAAACTTTTCAAAGCCTTGAGGCTATAAACCGAGGGAGGTGGAAGTGGTATTTGTAGGCATATAGAGAGTAGATAAAAGTGCCAAAAGTGAGCAATTACGTCACCAACCCTCATCCCATAATTTCCCCCATTTTCTCCCCATTTTACTGCATTTTTCCCACTTTTCCCACATCCCAAACCAAGCCTTCAAACCTTCTCCCAACATCACTTCCAGCAACTCAGACCTCCAGCCCCACAGACAAAAATGCTGAGAGTCGGACGAATCGGCACCAAGACCCTAGCCACCACCCGTGCGCGCCTAGTCGTCGGCACACGGCCCAAATCCACCCTCACCGAGGCCGTTTTGGAGACCACAGGGCTGTTGAAACCCACGCCTCAAAATCCCGAGTGGTCTGGCGCTGTCAAGCATGCTTCTCGGCTGGTTGAAACCGATACTCCGGTGCGAGATCCGTTTTCCATTGTCTCGCAGGAAATGTCCACTTTGGCCAACAACATTGGTTCGTTGATTGGCTCGGGACATCCTACTTTGAACAAGGTGGCTACCTACTATTTCCAGTCTGAGGGCAAGCATGTTCGTCCTCTGATTGTGTTGCTGCTGTCTCGAGCTCTCAGTGCGATTCCCGAGTCTGAGCGAGACCGAGGTACTTTTGACGCTTCGGACGTGACGGAAAACGTGGGTGAATTGAACCCCGAACCCTCCATTAACGATCCTCTGTCT
Source organism: Yarrowia sp. E02 (assembly GCA_017639365.1). Lineage (NCBI taxonomy): Eukaryota > Fungi > Ascomycota > Dipodascomycetes > Dipodascales > Yarrowia > Yarrowia sp. E02. The sequence continues at coordinate 221,133 of JAAQQX010000007.1, read as the reverse complement.
CCCATTGAGATTCTGCACGGAATCAACCCCGATATCGTGCTCAATCCGCTCAGCCGGCCCTCGGACCCCTTGCCCTACGAGAGCAACGGCATTCTGCCCAAACAGCGGCGTTTGGCGGAGATTGTGGAGATGATTCATACTGCTTCTTTGCTCCATGATGACGTCATTGACAACTCGGCTACTAGACGAGGATCGCCTACAGGAAACGTTGCTTTCGGCAACAAAATGGCGATTTTGGCCGGCGACTTTTTGCTGGGTCGAGCCTCGGTTGCTATTGCCCGACTTCGAAACGCCGAGGTCATTGAGCTGCTGTCTACCACTATTGCCAACCTCGTGGAAGGTGAGTTCATGCAGCTGAAAAACACAATTGTGGACAACTCGGAGACCGCCAACAAGGCCACGTTCGAGTACTACATCCACAAGACGTATCTCAAGACCGCATCGCTCATGTCCAAGAGTTGTCGGGCTGCTGCTGTGCTTTCTGGAGCCAGAAACCCCATTGTCGACGCCTCCTACAAGTTTGGAAAAAACCTCGGACTGTGTTTCCAGGTCGTCGACGACATGCTGGACTACTCCGAGGGCGAGTCGCATCTCGGCAAGCCTGCTGGAGCCGATCTCAAGCTCGGACTGGCCACTGCTCCGGTGCTGTTTGCCTGGGAAAAGTACCCCGAGCTCGGAGACATGATCAAGCGAAAGTTTGACGGTCCCGGAGACGTGGAACGAGCACGGTTCCTCGTGCAGCAGGCCGACGGACTGTCTCGAACCCGAGAACTGGCCCAAAAGTACTGCGACGAGGCCGTGGCCAACCTGGACCTGCTTCCGTACTCTGAGAGCAGAGAGGCTCTCCGAAACCTCACCATGAAGATGATGAACCGAAGCAAGTAATGTATATAGAGCATAGATTTTGAACTGAGTGGGGGAGTGGGTGTGGTTGTATGGTAGTTGGAGGTTTATACTGTAGCCTAGTACAGTGAAGAGAGTATAGAAAGCCACTGATACAGTGAAAGAAGAGACAAAAACCTGACTCATAGGTTGGTTATGTGCTCTACTTGTGTCTTTTGAGAGTACCAGTTCTTTTACGGTTTTTCTCTTTCTTATTCTATACTGATGTCCCGAGTATGAATACTGTCTCTATGCTCCCATCTAAAGTTATTTGGGGATAGTTGGGATATTAGTTGGAATAAAGTTGCGCTAGGGGTTCATTTATGGGGTTCCGAGATAAAGGGAAGGATGAAAATGATACCAAAAGACGGAGATTGTACAAGTATCTCACAAATCCGTCGTCATAAATATCCTGATACATACAATATTTTCAAGATATTAGAGAGTAGAGATTTTGAGCTAAGTAGGTTTAGTTGGACATTAGTGGGGAATCACACTTTGAACATTACCTACCATAGTATAGACAGACTTGAGCTGTATACACCCAACCAGGATACAACACTAGAAGTTGAAGTAGTAAAAAGAATCTGTAGACAACCAAACTCGATAAAGTCAGAATCCATATAAATATTTTTTCTATTCTTCTCTTCATTATGTAGATCATCATCTCAGGCGTAGGTTGATGCACTGCTTTGCAGTTGACTTAGTTTGGAATACAGCATCTTGTATTTTGAGTATGACAGGATAAAACAGCACACTGTTGTATCTCTATCAAGTATCGTACACTCATAAGATTAACCAGAGTAGAAAAAAACTACCATCCAGAATATTCTACTAGACCAGAATACGCTTACTAAGCCCCCAAAACAGTACCCTTCCATTCCACCACTTACTAATCACACCTACTCATGCTGCAGAAACTCAGTTGTATCCGATCAACTACACCATGGTGCTGCCGATTGTCATCGGAGTGGGAGTGACGCTGGTGGCGTTAGGGGTGAGTACAAAGATCTCAGGTCACGTGCAATCACGTGAGAGTCACGTGAACACTTACTAACCCTAGCTTCGGGCCGGATTACGAGCCAGAGCTCGATACAGCGGAGTGCCTGAAACACTGCTCAACAGCAGGCACTATCTGGGCGGATTTCAGCACAATATGAGTCGAAAAGAGGCTCTCCTGATTCTCGGATTTGCGCGCGAACACGGCTCGGTGACGCTCAATATGCTCAAAGACAAACATCGCAAGGTGATGATGTTGAATCATCCCGATCGAGGCGGATCTCCTTTCATGGCCAAGAAGATTAATGAGGCCAAGGATATGTTGGAGAAGGAGGTGAAGAAGTAAAGGAGTGGCTACGATTTGGTTATGTCAAGGAGTTAGTCACGTGCCAGAAGAGTTGGTCACGTGCAAGTTTCACATGTCCTGATTTCGCCACCAAGGACTGTCTGCATCTGTCTGCATCATCATCAAGACGTCCTATTGTATATATTTAACTAATGATTATGACTGAGTGGGGAGGTGGTCACGTGACAGAAACGTCAATGATCTACAGGTATTTCATGGCTCATAGAGGTTCAGAATATGTTCTCATTTCGTATTTTCGTTCTCTATAATTTTCACATTTTCACCTCATTTTTTCTCAATTTTTAGCATTTTCACTTTATTCCAAAAATTGCTTCAAATATCTTGCAGTATCACGATTAGGTTGTTCATCTCCACACAACACTATGTCGAAACGAGACACCTTTTACGGGTGGTATTTGTGAGTAAAAGACTGGTAGGAATCACGTGACTTACATGACACGTGTCCAATTACCACATGACAACCACGTGACACTTCTCCTCCTAACACAGTGCAATCCACTTCATCATCACCCTCATGGTGGATGGAGGCTTTGCCATTCCAGCAGCATACAAGTTGCCGGGACAACAGTTCATGGAGGACTTCCACGTGGCCTCTAACGAGGATTTCATTGTGCTCGAAAAACCAGCGTGGTTCATGTCCTTCATCTGGGTCGAGATTCTCTTCCAATTGCCCTTTTTTGTCTATGGAGCATACAAGCTCTTGACCAAGACTAGCACTCCCACAACGTATTTGTGGATGTTGGTGTACGGCGTGAACGCCAGTTTGACGACCATGGCCTGTTTGGCCGAGGTTTGGGCTCGTCCTGGTCTTACTGACGCTGTTAGGTACAATTTGCTGGCTGTTTACGCCCCCTTTTTCTTCATTTCGGGGTACATTGTGATTGATGTTTTTCAGCGACTTCAGGGGGATTTGAAAAAGGTGAAGCGGGATTAAACAGTTTAGCGTGATGCAATTGTGCTCAGTTTGAGACGCAGTTTAAGGATACACCTTTAACATGCTCTGAGATGTGCTCATAAGACATCAGTATAGAGCTTACCAGAACAGACTGATATGAACAAACAGCAGTATGAGAATATGTCAATTGGAACTGGATTGTGATTGTCTGACTTACTACAGTCACTTTTCAAAGATAACCCTAGGTATATTCCTTCATTTGTATAATCCATTAACGACTTGATACAGAGATCTCGAAACTAAGCTATTGCTAAAGCTCCAATTCTCAAACAATCCAATATGGGATATTGTAATGGATGTAAGACATTTATTAATCAGTCTATCACCTAAGCGAGACTATAAGCCACAGTACTATTACGAACTCACAATAATTACCTGGGGACGTTTGAACCTGACTCTATACATCTCTATCCCAACCATAGATTTGGACACCTTAGTTGACCCCTTGAAATCCAAGTAAACTCCAACCAAAGTTCCAACAGAAGAAAATCAAAGAAATGCTTGAAACGCAGATAACTCGTGATTTTGTGTGGCAAGTAGGAGATATTTATTTGCATTTGTTTGGAACCATTGTATGAAGTATATAATAGACCACTCTCCAGTCTCTCAGAACATCTGGAACTATGAAATAGGTACCCCTTGTGGACTTCTTTTTCAACTATTCCCAACTAAGTTTGTTAACCAAGGGAACTACAACCCAGATATCAGCTGAAGTCTATGTTGATAATGGGACATTCCATTCAATAAGAACAAAAAATACTTGTGATACAACCTCATATACTCTCCAACACTTCTGAATAGTCTCCAAATCTTTTTTTTATTCGTTTTATTCGTTTTATTCTTTTTCATCCTCAGAAACATGCTCTGACTAAATCACTTAACTTTCATCTTCCATCATCTCCCAACCAAGTCAAACTGTCCCGTAATTCACTTCAATCAAGCCCCACTCAACTCCCCCAATTTCTCTCAAAATACCTCAAAAATCAGAAAATCGATTCTCCCCAGTTTAAATACCTAACAACCATCTTTTCTCCCGTTTCCCAGTTCTCCCACCACCTCATTCACCCCTCCCTCTCCCTTCCCCACACCCCACTTTTCACATTTAACCTTGATGCATGCCAAACTCTCTTTTCTGCACGCTTCCTTAACCTCGGCCAACAGATCACATCCTACTCTCCACACCTCCACACCGCCAAAAATGCCGTCTATCAGCCACAAACCCATCACGGCTAAACTGGTTGCGGCGCCAGACTCCACAAAGCTCCAGCTCTCGTCGTATCTGTACCAGCAGCTGTTTTCCGACAAACCTGACGCTCCCTACGTTGCGTTTGAAGCTCCCGGAATCAAGTGGGCTCTGTATCCGGCCGCTGAGGACCGATCTTTGCCCCAATTTACGTGCAAGGCCGACATCCGGCATGTCGCGGGTGGCCTCAAAAAATTCATGCCTGTTGTCCTCAAACGTGTGACTCCAGTGGCCATTGAACATGCCATCATTACTGTTCCTGCCAGCCAGTACGAAACGCTCAATACGCCCGAACAGGTGCTCAAAGCTCTCGAGCCGCAGCTGGACAAGGACCGGCCTGTGATCCGACAGGGCGACGTGCTTCTGAATGGCTGTAGAGTGCGTTTGTGTGAACCTGTGGACCAAGGTAAGGTTGTCAAGGGAACCACAAAGCTGACTGTAGCCAAGGAGCAGGAAGCGCTTCTTCCAGCTAGTGAAAACGCTGACGTGGCGTTTGACATTGCCGAGTTTCTGGACTTTGACACTTCTGTCAAAAGCCGAGAGTCTACAAACCTCCAGGTGGCGCCTTTGGAGGGTCCTATTCCCACTCCTCCCTCTCCAGACCGTTTTGACGACTGCGAAAGCCGCGGATTTGTCAAGACCGAGACAATGTCCAAACTGGGCGTCTTTTCCGGAGACATTGTGACGATTAAAACGGAATCTGGAGCGTCTCGCGTCCTCAGACTGTTTGCATACCCCGAACCAAACACAGTCAAGTACGACGTGGTCTACGTGTCTCCTATTTTGTTCCACAACATTGGCGACACAAAGATCGAGGTGACTCCCAGTGCAGAGTCCCACAAGTCTGCAGGTGAGGCTCTGGACTCAGTTTTGGAGGCTGCTGAAGAAGTCAAGCTTGCTCGAGTCCTGGGACCCACTACTACCGACAGAACGTTCCAGACAGCTTATCATGCAGGTCTACAAGCTTATTTCAAGCCTGTCAAGCGAGCTGTGCGTGTGGGAGACGTTATTCCCATCCCTTTTGACTCCATTCTGGCCAGAACGATCGGAGAAGACCCCGAAATGAGCCACATTCCTCTCGAGGCTCTGGCCGTCAAACCAGACTCGGTGGCGTGGTTCCAGGTCACTTCTCTCAACGGCAGCGAGGATCCTGCGTCTCCACAGTACCTCGTTGACTCTTCTCAGACCAAGTTGATTGAAGGAGGTACTACTTCAACTTCTGTCATTCCCACCAGTGTTCCCTGGCGCGAGTATCTCGGTCTGGACACTCTGCCCAAGTTTGGAGCCGAGTTTGCATATGCCGACAAGATCCGCAACCTGGTTCAGATTTCCACCTCGGCTCTTTCGCACGCCAAACTCAACACGTCTGTGCTTTTGCATTCTGCCAAACGGGGAGTCGGCAAGTCTACCGTGCTTCGTTCGGTGGCTGCGCAGTGTGGAGTTTCCGTCTTTGAAATCTCGTGTTTCGGACTCATTGGAGACAACGAGGCCCAGACTCTGGGCACTTTGCGTGCCAAACTGGACAGAGCCTATGGCTGTTCTCCGTGTGTGGTTGTTTTGCAGCATTTGGAGTCGATTGCCAAAAAGAGCGAACAGGACGGAAAAGACGAGGGAATCGTGTCCAAGCTGGTGGACGTGCTGGCAGACTACTCTGGCCATGGAGTTTTGCTTGCTGCTACCTCCAATGACCCAGACAAGATTTCCGAGGCCATTCGGTCGCGGTTCCAGTTTGAAATCGAAATTGGTGTTCCCTCTGAACCCCAGCGACGTCAGATTTTCTCTCATCTGACCAAAACAGGTCCTCGAGGCGACTCGATCAGAAACGCACCCATTTCTCTGCGTTCTGATGTCTCTATTGAAAACCTGGCTCTCCAGTCTGCCGGTCTGACTCCTCCAGATCTCACTGCCATTGTACAGACAACTCGTCTACGGGCCATTGAGCGACTCAACAAGCTCACCAAAGACTCAGACACGACTCTGGACGATCTGCTGACTCTTTCACACAGCACTCTGCAACTTACTCCTGCAGACTTTGATGACGCCATTGCTGACGCTCGACAAAAGTACTCGGACTCCATTGGTGCTCCTCGAATCCCCAATGTCGGTTGGGACGATGTGGGAGGCATGGAGGGAGTCAAGAAGGACATTCTGGACACGATCGAAACGCCTCTCAAGTACCCGCATTGGTTTTCAGATGGTGTCAAGAAGCGGTCTGGTATTTTGTTCTACGGTCCTCCTGGTACTGGAAAGACTCTGCTTGCCAAGGCCATTGCTACCACCTTCTCGCTCAACTTTTTCTCCGTCAAGGGCCCCGAGCTGCTCAACATGTACATTGGAGAGTCTGAGGCAAATGTTCGACGTGTCTTCCAAAAGGCTCGAGATGCCAAGCCCTGTGTTGTCTTTTTTGACGAGTTGGATTCGGTTGCTCCCCAGCGAGGTAACCAGGGAGACTCTGGAGGAGTCATGGACCGAATTGTGTCTCAGTTGCTGGCCGAACTCGACGGAATGTCCACTGCTGGAGGAGAGGGAGTCTTTGTTGTCGGTGCTACTAACCGTCCTGATTTGTTGGACGAGGCTCTCCTTCGACCTGGACGGTTTGACAAGATGCTGTATCTCGGCATTTCCGATACTCACGAGAAGCAGCAGACCATCATGGAGGCTCTGACTCGAAAGTTCCGTCTTGCAGCTGATGTGTCTCTTGAGGCCATTTCCAAGCGGTGTCCCTTTACGTTTACCGGTGCCGATTTCTACGCTCTTTGTTCAGATGCCATGTTGAACGCCATGACTCGAACGGCCAACGAGGTCGACGCCAAGATCAAGCTGCTCAACAAGAACAGAGTGGCTGCTGGCGAGGAGCCGGTTTCCATCCGGTGGTGGTTTGACCACGAGGCCACCAAGCAGGACATTGAGGTTGAGGTTGCCCAGCAGGATTTCGAAAAGGCCAAGGACGAGCTGAGTCCGTCTGTTTCGGCAGACGAGCTGCAGCATTATCTCAAGCTGCGACAGCAGTTTGAGGGAGGAAAGAAGTAGGCTTGCAAAGTAGGAAGGGATTGTATGAATATGATTATGATATGATGGAGGTAGGAGTAGGGTAATTGAAGTTGTCGGGTAAGAGGACGGTCTAGTACTCGTAGTGTGGTAAGGATACTAGTGTAGGCAAGTGTTTATTCTTCATTAGGCAAGTGCAGTTTTGTCATCTTTTTTATAAGAGCAGCACTGCATCTATTCCTAATCCAGCTAAGTAGAACAGGAACTAAGTGTTTGGAAGAGAACAGTGACATGTCGAGACAGAAGAGACATTGATGATATCAGAACAAAGCTACTGCTCGTGAAAACATACTGGTCCATATAAAGTTAGAAGTATGAAGATGTTGACGGATTGGTGCAGTGTTACAAGTCCGTGAGATTTGTAAAGCAGCAAGTAGTATCAAGTGTACCACCAGAAGCTCCTGGATACTCTGGTACATCTCCGAGGAAGATACCGGTAGCTCTGAAATTGGTGACCACCTTCTTGTTATAATTCTAGTTGGCACTTGTGTGGTCCATAGTGATTACATGGTTGTCTTGTAGTGCATCAGTAGTTTGGCTATCCAACGCTCCACTGGCTTAATATCGAGTCAAGTTTAAAATGCAAATCCAAGTCCACCAGAAGAGTCCAAGAAAGACCTACAACTTTTTATCACCACCAATTATTACTTCAATTGACTGTGGTTTAGGATATGTGGAGTTCAACTTGAAGCTGTTCTTAGTTGGGATATTGTTGGACTATTGTTGAGGCACTCGAAAGTCTGAATTTCTTTTACCAGAACAATTGACACTTTTGACAGCCGGTGCTAAGTTATTCTTCCAAGTCATGTCCTAATGTAACCAAATGTATGTAAAGAACAAGTAGTAAAAATCTGTTCTAAAAAATGTATTCCAAAACGCTTCACCCGTTCATACCTGACTTCCCAGAACTGCTCCGTCCTGTCTACTCCGTTAAAAGTGGGGGCGACTGCATAACGGAGATATCGGTTACAACGCGGCGTGGATATTATAAGTATAATCGGACTTATCGAAAAAGTACTAGTTGACTAAGTCCCCAAAACTGACTAAAACCGCCTACGATCTACAAGTACTGGTTGTACTACACTCGATCCTCCTCCTTAGTCATCTCCGAGGGTGGCGAATTTGATCCGAACCAAGCCAAAAACGTTGGATACGCTGCACGAGCTATTCCAAGAGTCTAAGGTAGAATGTGGAGTGATTGGGACAGGAGGATGTAGCATCAAAACTTGTAGAATTGTAAAAATTGGCGTTTTTTCTAGGATAAACGGTAATTTACAAATCACCAATCTCACACCAACTCTGTACCTATTTCATCCCTCTTCCTCCTCTGCCTCACCTCCTACAACTCATTTCTTTTTCTACAACTTAGTCATCCCAAATCGGGACACTGACTGCATAGGGAAGTGCAGGGAGGAGAAAACAACCGCCTGAATACTGAGGATGCAGGGGTCCAAACGGGAAACAAAAAACACCACAATACTCACCGCAAACGCAAGAATCAGCTTACGTAATCACCTCCCCTCCTCCACCCCATCTATCCAACCACTATCTCCGCTTTTTTCCTCCAAATCCGCCAAACTTTGTCAGCTGCTGCTCAACCCGTATGGGCCTGCAGGCCAGCGGCACACCACTAGAAACTCTGAATGATCCCAACTTCTCGAGTGGAAAAACCCCAGCTTTTTAAACGATAAAACGCAACCAAAAAAACGCAACTTTTTCCAACACAACTTCAAAGGTTTTTTCTCCGCATGACGGACTACAGCAACGACCAAGACTTTTTCCTCGGCCAGTTGCCGGATGGTGATGACGGATTTGGAGGCTCACTGGGAACAGACACTCTAGGGTATTTCGCTCAAGACCTGGCAGACCTGCTTCCTCAGAATGGTATGGTTCCTACACCAGGTTCAGGACCATCGACAGGAGCACAGACAGGAGCACAAACACAAACACAAACGCAGACTGCACCAGTATCACAAACAGACACGTCAAACCCTCTACCTACTCCTCCTACAGCGAATGCACAGTATCCACACAAGTTTGACAGTCCAGCAGAAAGCGACAAAACGAGTCCTGAGGACAATGAGACGAAACAGCGCCGACGTCGAAAACCGCTCAACTGCCAGTTTTGTCGCCAGCGAAAACTCAAGTGCGACAGACAGGATCCGTGTTCGACCTGTGTCAAGAAGAAGCGAGGTCACATGTGTTTCTACACCAACAAGGCCAACACCATTGGCGGAAGGGTAGCCAAGAGCAAAGATTTGCTTGAAAACGGGTTTTCTGAGCCGTCCAAACCGGTCACGGCAGAAAACCCTGTTATGAGTGGAGGACCTGGTCTTGGTATTCCAGTCACCGTAGACCTGTACAAGGACCGGGCGTTTTCGCAAAAGATGGAAAAGTCTGGCCTCAACGAAACCATCTCCAAGCTGAATATGGATCTGGTGGAAGACACGTCAGAAGTCGAGTCACTTAGACAGTCTCTGGGCATGATGAAATTAGGTAGTCGAGGAAACGCCATCTACCATGGAGAGTCTCACTGGGGCTCGTTGTTTTCCGAGGCTGCAGAAGTGACGGACTTTTTTGACGAGGTTCGAAAACAGGACGGATGGTCGACTTCGTGTGTGGATCCAGCTACCCAAAGACACAAGAAAAACCTCAGTGCTTTGAGTGCAGCTGAACAGGAGGGTTCTAACCGTCTGGCACAGATTCTGCAGCTTTTGCCTGCTCGTCCTAACAGTGACAAGCTCGTAAAACGGTACTTTGAGGCCTGTGAACCGCTGTTGAACATTATTGACGAAGAGGCCTTCATGGTCGATTACAACCAGTTTTGGGAGACTCCAGAAGACACGCAAATTCTGTGGCTGGGCCTGTTGCTGGGAGTCTTGTCTCTGGCTCTGCAGTCTTCTCTAGACTACCGTTTGGACGATGCTGCTCTTCAGAGACTCACTACAGCATGGACAGAATGGCTCAAGGGTATTGATCATTGTCTGGAACAGGCCATGGTATGTGTTCGAGCATCTATGGTCAACATTCAGGCTCTTGTTCTCTGGATATGTGTTCAGTCTATGGGTAATTCCGAAGCTGAATATGCAGATGTTTCTTGGACGACTTTTGGCTCTCTTGTTCGAGTGGCTCAATCAATGGGTCTACATCGAGATCCAGCCTGGTTCCGAATGACCAGTGAGCATCAGGAAAAACGTCGACGAGTGTGGGCACTGATTACAGCTATGGATGTTCATTATTCTCTGGTTGAGGGTCTTCCTCAAGCCATCCACAAGGACTCTACAGACGTCAGACCTCCTCTGGAAGGAAGTGCGTTCACCAAGGCTCGAGGAATCATCCACCAGATCTTTATGCAAAACTACAGCATTGCCAGTGTTCGAACCATGCCTTATGACCAGGTCCTGCTTCTTGGAGCCAAGATCAGAAAGGTCTATGAGCAACACAAGGAGGCTGTTCTTACCGACACAACCGACATGACTCTCAACATTATGAAGGGTCTGATTTTCGAAATTGATCATCTGAAAATGATTATTGCCATTCATCGAGTGTTTGCGTCCCAGGGTCTTCGTTCTCCTCGATACAGAAAGTCTCGTGAGGAGTGTGTTTCTGCCTCTCTTCGAATTCTGCAGCTGTCTGTGTGGTTCTTCACCGCTGGAACCACCGAAAAGGCCCGGTGTCTGTACCGATGGTTCTTTTCCGCGTACATTTTCCCCACAGTCATCCACTCGCATTTGTTTGTGACCATCTCGCTCATCAGAAACATTCACAGTCTGGAGTACGCCGAGCGAGAAAAGCAAAAGGGAGTCTTACTGGACAGTATTTCCGTCATGGCCAACCAGGCCAAGGTCCATCTCAAGCTGGAGAAGCAGTTCCAGGTCTGCCAGATGCTGTACAAGAAGGTGCTGGATGTGGAAAAGGAGCCTCCCAAGACCGACAAGGTCGCTTCACCTACAGATGCTCCTTCTATCGGCTCCACTAGCGGCTCTTCTCCCTACTCTTACACCACAGCCTCTCCCTATGCTGCTGCTAACCAGAACACTGTCTTTTTGGACCTCGATCAGTACCCCAGTCAGGTCTTTGACTTGCCTCCCGATATGCGTATGGTCCCCGATGCCACTCCCAGTGTGCCCAACAAGGACTATGCCATTCCCCAAAAGTTTGACTCCGAGTGGGATGATCTCATGCACATGATCGATCAGCCCGGCCCGGTTTGATATATTTATGAGTACATTATGTATACAGTCTAAGGTGGACGTTAATCCAGACGTAAGGATAGAGACGAAGTGTTCGTAGACTGAAATGATGATTCGACAATACATGCCACTACTTATACCTTCCTTCTGGAAACATGTCATGGTGATTAGTTGTATCACCTTGACCAAAGCAAGTACCAGGAAGTGACATGAATATATCCCAGAGTCTCATTCTTTAACTTACATAACAGCACCAAAATAAAGTGGACCTTGAAAGTTCCGTTATACTCAATGGAGGACGTTCGATAACCCGACACTGTTCAGAAAAACTTGTGAAGGAATATGTTATATTAAAACGGTGTCTTCTCAAACAGCGTCTGTAGGTTACGAAACGAAACACACTTGAATACTCCTTGTTACACACTTTTTTCTTAGTATCTTTTGTTTCCATAGTGTTTCTACAACAGTATGTTTAAGGAGTGGATGTTAATATGGTGAGCTTTAGAGTGTTGGATGATACATCATATTCCCATCTAAACATACTTAGCAGAATAATCAATCGAGAAGCCTAAACCCACATACCTACTGGTACTTCTACACAGCTACTTCTACAGCACTCTACACTCTCCATATTCAATTAGTTCACATTAGTATAGTCTCCAGAATCCCTGACTGTTTTTGCCGTCCGTTCCCTCCCCTAGCTGCCGTTTTTCTTCTGCATCTTCTGCTGATGCTGCTCAATGCCCTCAATCAGAGGATCCACAAATCCCAGACCTTCGGTTCCTTCAGTAAAAAAGTCAAAGTCCATGTCCAGCAGTCCGAAACCAAAGTCTCGAAGCAGCTGAGATGGGTCCTCTTCGGTCTCCTTCTTCCTTCGATGACTCACAGCAGGAACCGCATTGCTACTGCTGCCACTCTGCACCGATCCATGAGCAATAGGAGTATGTGCTCCAGCCACTCCAGACAAGGAATGAGACCGAGTAGAAGGGATGGGAGGATGGTGCTGGGCTCCTCCAGTGGTGGACGAGGGCGAATGAAACTGGTAATAGTCTGTGGGAGTCGGTTGAGAAGCGTTGCTAGCAGGAGTGCTATGAGCCTCTTTTTCCTTGGCCAAAATGTCCACACAAAGATGCATCAAAATACCCGAGTATCTGGAAGCCAGATGCAGATCGTCAGGAGAAGCGTCTCGTAGAGTGACTGAGATTTCCTGAATCACAGAAATAATGTCCTGCTTGGAGTACTTTGTAATGTACGACGTGACAGCCAAAGCCTTGAACAAAAAGACAGTGGCATGCACTATTCGAACCACCCATCGAACAGGAGCGTACTTGAGAGCTTCCATTCGATGCACCGAGTTGGCCACAGCTAGCATTTCTCGCGCAGCATCTGTAGCCATGGCAACATATCGACTCTGGGGAATCAGTTCTTCCACAGACAGACCCTGTTTATCAGCTGTAAAAAGTGCCAGAGAGAAAATGTAAAGTCGGGTGTAGTAGTAGTCAAATTTGATCGACAGAGCATCCAACTTGTCGTTTTCAGGCGCATCCACAGGAAGAGTAATGTTTTTGAAATGCTTCTCTTCCCAGTTTTGCAAGTGTGGAGTGAACAGAGCCAGAAACCGCAGATATTTGCCGTCCTTGAGCATCTCCCGAGTCGTCTCTCGAGACATGTACAGCGTCTCATGCGATAGAGCCATGATTTGAAGCAGGCCGAGTTTGGCAGCTTCAAAGGGAGTGAATTTGAGCGTGGAAGAGGTGATTTCGTTGACTGAACGTGCCAGAATCGACTTTCTTCCAATTCGAATAGCCAGAACAAGCTCACTCAAATGCGTGGCAATAAACACCTTTGGGTTGGTTTCAAGAATATCGATTTCCTGAGCCAGACGAATAGCTGTTCCAATCATCATCCAGGCAAGTCGATCTGATCTTCGGGACGCTCCTAGACCTCCCTTTTCGTCCACATCTTTGCAATCAGACTCGTTTTGGACCGAAAAACCTGACTGGCCAGGAGTGTTTCTTCTAGCCGAGTCTGGAGACGCTCCAACAGACAGTTCCACATCATGGTACACTTCCGAGTCCGTAGTGTCGAATCTGGGATTGGCGTAGTCAAACCATCTCCAGTGAATGGCTCTAGGATTCCACTCTGAAAACAGAAGAAAGGCGTAGACTGTACCTAGCGATCTGCTGCTTGCCTCACCCCAAATACTTCGAGAAATCATCTGCTGGCAGTAAATCCACATTTTCGAGTGAATCTGGGCAGCTCGAGACGCCTTTTTCTGGTTGCCGGGGTTCTCATGGACCACCACTGGTTCTGGAAGAGAATGGTACCGAGACGCAATGGTGAGAATAGCAGCCAGTAGAATAGGATAGTCTGCTAGAACCGAGCCAGAATGAAGCTCTTTGGGGATAAACGGGTAAAAGGGATGCATAGTGTGGAAGAAGAAGTCGATCAGGTTAAGAGCCTCTTCTTCGGTGAGAATCTTGCGTGTTCGAATAAGTTCCATGTCTCCCAGAGAAGCCAGTGGTCTGACTGAGGGAGGAGAAGGAGAGGTGACGTTAGGAGTAGCTGGTGAGTCAATTTTGGGGAACGATCTGGCAGCATGAGCGAGGATATCCAGGGCGTCTGAAGTGTTGTACATTTCTTTCTTTGCAATGTATTCGTCTCCAGTTTCGTGCGATGGAGTTTCTGCCGGAGGGGGGTGTTGAACAGGTTGAACAGGATGAACACTCTGATGAAGATGCTGTTGTTGGTGTTGTTGTTGGTGTTGAGTGTGCTGCTGCTGTTGATGCTGCTGCTGATGTTGCTGCTGCTGCTGGTTCCGTTGTTGCTGGGGATCCTGATAAAACCCATGAACCTGACTAACATCACTCATAGACCGCATCTGCTGATAGCCCTGTTTATACTCGCCCTGGAATCCGGGATAGTCGGGGTCAAAGTCTGTGGAAAAAGACGTAGGTTGACGGTACGGCTCATGAGGAACAGCAGAAGGGGGAGGCAAAGGATGACCTCTAGGAGCGCCCTGGAAACGAGTAAAAGGGACTGTTTTAGGAGGTCCAGGAGCAGGGGCAGAGTTGGGAGCAGTAATAGGAGTAGCACTAGGAGGCTCAAAATGCTGCTGTTGCTGCTGTTGAGGAGGTTCTCTAGCTTGAGGAACCCCCAGAAGCGATCGCATGACTACCGGAGGACTGGGACTTTCCAATTTGCGTTTCTTCTCTTTTCCAGCTCTCACATTGGCCACTCCTCCTCGTTTACTTTCGACAAAAACACACTGTTTTCCCTCGCGTCGACACCGGGCACAGGGTGGCTTGGACGGGTTGGAAAGGTCGCCCAGGTCGCATTTGATTTTGCGTTTTCGACAGTTCAAACACGCCTTGTAGGACCGTCGAAACACGTTTTGAGCTTTTTGCCGTTTGGACGACGAAATGGCAGCCAGTTCGTCGTCAGAGTTGATGGGCTGTCCGTCAGAGTCGTAGTCGACGTTTCCTCCACCCTCAGGCTCCTCAGAACCCTCCTGCATCGACACCCGACTTTCGTCGATGATCATGTCCTGTTCCTCCTCCTTGTTGACCGAGTTGAACATGGGGTTAGAACGGGGCTAAAATCTCGGGAAAAAAAGCTGGTAGCGGCTCAGAAACGCTGCTGGCGAGAATGGCGCGGTCTGTTTATCCGTTTTGACGTCTTGCTGGCGTTTTTCCGCGTTTCAAAGGGCAGAAAAAGCTGCTGTGATGAGCCAACCGATAACCGAATATAAATAGGCGGGGTAATAACCGAGGTAGAGACAAGACGAGAGGTTTCAAGTCACGTGCGGTCTCGTGTGGTCTGTCTTGTGCGTGAGTACCGTTGCTGGGAAACTCGAGCAGTCACACTGGTGATACTCGGCAACGCGGTGGTGTGCAGATTTCTGTCTGGTCAGAAAGATGTGTCAAATCCGGTTGATATTCTTATGTCTATTACTGTGGGAAGGGAGGAGTATGAGAGAGAGGCGCCATTTAAGGTTTCGAAAAATGACAAGGAAAAAAAAAAATGGCTGAAATTTAAAGCGCCATATATGCACACGTTTTTTTGCCGGAATATTATGCCCCTGTGGATGAACTGGCTGGGTAGGAGTATGGGTATTATTCCACAGTGTCAGAGGAGACAAAGAATGTGGAAAAAACATCTTTATGAAAATCGTCTTGTGAAAAACATCTTTGTTCGTTTCCTAGAATGAGGCCTTTGTCACAAAACCAGTACATCGCTGTCTCCTCAGCCACTTTAACTCTCGCTGTGAGTTACTGTTAGCTATCGCACATCTGGGGAAGACTACATGAAACATGCGACTGAGTACGTGGCAGAGAATGGAGTGGTAGTGACGTTTCAGTATGATCAGTCACGTGAAATAACGTGGTCTATCTCCTCTTTCACGTGACATTCTCGTCATTACCACATCTACCTTTCTCTATTCTCTTTTCCTCCACCTCCTCACCCTCACTGTTGAGCCAGCTAACTATGCAGTAGTGCCGTGTGTGTGGGGCTCGTGCACTGGACATGTACGAACACGTACCTGGTACGAGCAGGCAGAGTTGTACGTTGCTGTGAGACGGTTGCTCTTCTACTTGTAACTCTGCTTATACCATCTCAAAGTATTGTCGAAACTCGTATACCTCTCCTCTCCTCCTCATCTCACGATCTAGAACCTTTTAGCTTTCGAAGTGAGACAGAGTGATGAGGCGGCGTACACTCAACATACAGACAAGCAGATGAGTTGGCTGAAATTAGTGGTCGAGGGGGAAAAGATGCATGTGTGCGTGATACGTGTCAGTAGCCGAGTGAAAGGAGTGAAAAACAACTATTGTAAGTAACTGAAACGATTACCAGTGAGACTACAGTAAGGCCACAGCTTTGTTGACAGGTAACTATTACTACGTTAAGCTCACTATACCCAAGTTTCTGCTGTATCCACTCTGTTAGTCCCAACACCTATAGCTAACTTTAGTTGGTTATACAATCTACTGTACAGTGTCACCACCTCAAGCCAAGCCGGATGCTCTTACCACTTCCAGAACCGCACCCGCGTCCCCTACGTCTCCCCCACGCCTCCATCCCTTGCCCCCACACCTCTATCCACCCCTTAACATTAATAAATCATTCATTCTATATACCCGCCGCTCACATAATGTCCTGATAATAATCACTCATACACTTGGCCACAATAGCCGGTAAAACGGCGTTGGTGCCTCGAATCGTGATGCTAAACTGGTTGCCCTGAAGCTTCTGAAGACAGCCCAGAAGTCCAAAGTTGCCACTAACAGAAGTGTACAGCACTCCAGCGCCGTAGATGGCGTCCCGTGTGCTCTGCTGAGCATCGATAGACCACCCGAAACCCTTCATCACCTTGAGGTTATGAGCAGGGTTGGACGACTTGGAAATGTCCTGGGGCTTGAACACCCGCTGGCTCTCCTTGTCCGCCAGCTGGTTCCACCGGTTCTGAAAGTCGCCCGTAGACACCTGGCTGGCAGTCATAAACTTGGAAATGACAATGGGCAGCTTGAGATGCAGCACCTTGAGCGTTCCGGCCATGTAGGTGATTTTGATGGTGGGCGACGTGGTGAAGGGCTTGTGACAGTTGAGGATGATAACCTGCTGCGTCTGTCTGTTGGGCTCGATGGACGAGTCGGGGAAGTTTTTGGTAGACACGGTCAGGTTGTCAGGCTCCTTGTTTGTGATTTCACACGACAAGGACGAGATTCGAGTGCCCGAGTTGTTGACAAAGTACAGAATCACACAGCCCAGGTTCTTTCGGTACTCGGACTTGAGTCCCACCTGCATCACTGGGTCCTTGAAGAAGGTACCTTCGTCCTTGATACACAGGTCGTAGAAGCCCAGATCCCAGTTGGGCGACAGACCAGAATGAGAAACGCCTCTGGATGGGGGAGGAGGAGGAGTGGTCTTGTTTCCGGTAGAAACAGTGTTTTCGTCGGCAAAAGGAGAATCCGATCGGTTTGACGTGGAAATCTGGCTGTTCTTTCGCATGATGCTCTTGGACCGAATGGCATCCACCTCGGACTTGCCAGACTTGCCCAGACCCCAAGACCGCTGGTCCTGCGACGTGAGTTCTCGAGCATGCAGTCTAGAAAGCAGAGCAGACGTTCTGCCTTCAAATGGAGGCATCTCGTCACAGATGGTCTTCAGAAGCTCTGGTTTCTGGATGATGGAAACGTACTCAATGGCTCGTTGTTGAATCTCGGAGTCCGCACTGGAAGTGTACGCTGTGAGAACCCGAAGAATATGCGGTTTGATGTCTGGGAACATGTTGGCCAGCTTGATGTAAGTAGACAGCAACATGGCCTTGGTGGGCGAAGAAACTTGTCGGAAATGCGAATGCAGGTTGTAAAAGAGCTGGATGGGTTGCACCTCTGTCAACAGGTCTCCATACTCGCCAAGAACATAGGCTCCAGTCTTGACCATACATTCCTGACACGAGGACTGGGCAAGATACGTGTTGAGAGTCTGACTGGCGTACTGTTGCAGAGACTCGTTGTTGACGACAATCTGGACCACTCGTTGCCACACTTCTTCAGAAACATGAGCTCCAGCCACCGCAATGAGTTTGAGAGAAATGTCCACGTACCACTTGTACTCGGTAGCGTACTTTTCCACCAGCACCGCAATCTTGATGACCATTTCTTCTCTGATGGCAAAGTCAGCCGTCACCAGGTACTTGAGCAGCTCGGCAACAATGGTTTTGACATTGGACGAGTCACACACACAGTAGAGCACATCCAGCGACTTTCGACGGATGGAAATGTCTTTATCCTTGAGGTTACCCAGAACAGTGACGAGAAACTTTTTGACGGGAAGAACACTGTTTTCCGACATTTGAGACGACACTTCGTATCTTGCAGCCAGACGCGCCAGAGCAGTGAGAGCGAGGTATCTCAGGTTGGTTTCCTTGGACGAGATGAATTCTCCCAGAATAGACAGCAGCTTGGCATCAGGAGCCATGTCCAAATGAATGCACAGGTTGATGGCTTCGAAGAGAACGGCATGTTGAGCATTGCTCTGTTGAGAGCTCTGAGCAGGCTGAGAACACTTGTCCACGGTTTCCAGCACAGTCTGACGCAGCATATCGGATGTGGTTTCGTTGGCAGAGTCAGGAGGAGGATAGTACTGCAGCAACTTGAGCATCTTGACCAGCAGCCATGGAGACTGGACTCCGTAATAAATATAGTCTCTGGGCGCCTGGTTGTTGACACACAGGTCGTAGAGTCGTCTGACCACTCGAACATGGGAAGTAGCACATCCTTCAGGGTCATGTTGCACCAGAGCAATGGCCAGAGAACAGACCGACGTAGCTACACCGAGATCCGGATCGTCAATGAGAGCAATGATTCGATCGTACCATTGAGGTTCGACAATGTTGGGGTTCTTTCTGAACAGTCGTAGTAACGCCAGAGAAGCCTTCTTTCTCACAAACGTCGAACTGGTAGGAGAAATGAGCAGTTTGTAAACGTCATGGTTCAGTTCACTGCCCATCATTTCACTGCCAACTGTAGCCACAAGATGCAGGGCCAGACAGTTGTTCATCTCGTCCATTCCATCGAGATCCTTCTGCACCGAATTGATGACCATATGGACCAATTCGTGGTCCTCGTTGATGAGAACTGACAGGGCAATGTAGCCCATTTGTTTTTCGCTCAACTTTGTCGAGTTGATGAGCTTGACACACTCCAGGTGGCCGAAATCCACCTTGTAGCCCAAAATGTAAATGTACAGCAGCTTTCCCACGTACTTTTTCTTCTGGTATCCGCTGAGATTGGGGTCTGTGAACTTTTGTCGGATGTTTGCCAGTTCCTGGTTGACTCGTTTTTCCTCCATTTCTCGAGCCCTGGCGTTTCGCAGGTCCGCAATGAATTGTGTTAATCCTGGGTTAGCTAGGAATTGGATGGGAACACGAAGTGTTCTCATTCAAGAAGACGAGACTCATTCAAGAAGACGAGACTCATTCAAGAAGACGAGACTCATTCAAGAAGACGAGACTCATTCAAGAAGACGAGACTCATTCAAGAAGACGAGACTCATTCAAGAAGACGAGACTCATTCAAGAAGACGAGACTCATTCAAGAAGACGAGACTCATTCAAGAAGACGAGACTCATTCAAGAAGACGAGACTCATTCAAGAAGACGAGACTCATTCAAGAAGACGAGACTCATTCAAGAAGACGAGACTCATTCAAGAAGACGAGACTCATTCAAGATTGAGACGAGACTCATAACTTCTCTCAAAACAACACGACTCATGTCACAAGATAGACACACCATGTCACAAGATAGACACAGCTTTAAGCCTAGTCACATCTCTCAAGTCATATCTCAAGACATCTCAAGTCACCTCAGTCTCTCCCAAGACTCAAGACACAGCCACTCACCCTTCATATCCTTCTCCTTCGGGCGGATGAGCTCGCCGAGCTTCTGCTGGCTCTCCTTGGGCCGGATTTTGCGGCCAATGTTTTTCAGGTTTTTGATTTCCTCCATGGTCGGTGAATGGAGCCGATGGTGAGATAATTTCCTAAACAGAAATACACGACACGCAACTCTCTCAATCTGTCGCTTCTTGTCTCCCACACAACGTTAACCTAAGCGCGAATTTCCGTCACGTGCCGTCTATGCACGCAGGGGGAAAGAATAGGGGGCGTGTAGAATGACGGGCAGTAGTGGGATTTGGGCCGGACTAGTCGGAATCGAATGCTGGACGCGCGGAGAGTTGGTTGGTGGGTTTGGATTACGTAATTATACCTCTCAACACCACCTTCGTTGGACCTCCCAAACCCTTGCTCTTGCACTATAAGGCTCTCTGATAGAGTTGAAACAGTCCAAAAAACCCAAGCCAAAACCAAGTCAAACCAAGTCAAAAACCAAACCAAAATTAAGTCTATAGGAGAATTGGAAAAGTGTCTACAGACTCAGGTTTGGCTCATTTAGCAGGTTTGGACGCGTTTACGAGAATATAGAGCACACTAGAATATGTGAGTGGCTTTTTTAACGTGAAAATTTAAACACACACAGTTTTACACTGACCTGTATTGTATGATACCAGCCGAAGATACAAGTCCGAGATGCATGTCAGAAGTGCAGAAGTGAGCAATAGAGACAAAAAATAGAGAACGATGAAAAGTAAAAGGCGACCAAATTTTTTGAAGACACCCAGACAAGGACTATGACTAAGAATATTCACCTCTTCTGCCAACGTATTAGTCATCAATGTCACTCACCCTTGTCTAGTCGTATTCGCAAGACCGAGCTAAAGTAGTCGGATAAAGACGCATCTTGACACGCCAGTAGCACATGTAGGAGGCGAGGTAAAAGACGGATTTGTGCAATTGACAGAAGAAGAGTTGGTAGAGGTTATGTGCTGCAAGTCACGTGATCAAAGTGTCTTAATCTCGTTATGTGTAGTGTTTTTTGCTGCTTTTGTTGTCTATCATTTTCTACTGTTTTTGTCTCAGTATCTTCCAACGGTCAACCACTTTACAGTTGTCTCAAGCCGTTGTTATTTTTAATTTTATTTTCATTTTCAAACAAGGCCGAGGTGAGGAAGGTCAGAACAGAACGCTCTGGAAGGCGTAATTTGGGTCTAAATAGTCTGAAAATGGTCAGGTGGATACTTCTGAGTGTCAGGAACACGGCTGTGCTGTTGGATTTCAAAAATAAGGCAAATTCCGCGCGCTATTACTAATCATGCGACGTAGACCACCTCGAAAATTTTCAATTTTTTTAAGTTGTTGATGTGGTGGCTCAATGGTAGAGCTTTCGACTCCAGTCAACTGTGGTTGTAATCGAAGGGTTGCAGGTTCAATTCCTGTCCATGTCATGTTAATGACAGTGGAGGAACATTAGCCGGTTTGATTCCGGTAGCTTCTCAAGCTGATCAACAACTTTTTTTTACCCCAGTACCATTCCGAGCGTAGCGAAGGTGTGGTACTTATTACACCAATAAAACTATCTTTTTTACACTATTAAGAAACTATCTTTTAATCTATTCTGTCTAAAACCCTCCAAGTCAATCCATTACTCTGACTGAGGAAATCACGATTACTGTAGCAGAAAATAAGACAATCACAGAGACAACAATTGTGTCTTGCAGGAGGAAGCGTTTCAGCCACTATCCAACTAAGTTAGCATCGACGTTGAAGACATTAGCTTGTACTACTTTCATCGAAATACTCACTTGAAGATAGAGTCAGAATATATCGTTATTCCTTTCCATTACTCCAGCGGTATCCTTAGGTATCCTTATACGGTATCAAACTAAACAAGTTATAACAAAGTCAACCCCGCATCTCTGATCCTGATTTGAGGCTGAAAAGAAGATACAATAACCTCAGTCCTCTTTACAGTTTTCCTCACCGACCTTGTACTGATGGAAGTAACAACCATCAAATATACAGCTCCAAGTATCCACAATAAAAAGTCATTTCCAAAAGTCACGTGATCGGTTGAGACTCCCTCCGCATACCGCCGGGGCTGCAGAACCGCTCCACTGCTTAACCAGTCGTCCAGGGTCTGTTGCATTCGTGTCTTGTCTCCATAAGCATCTTCGTCTCCGATATCATGATGCAACATACCAACGTCTGCATAAAGCACACCCTGGTCTGCTGTGACATTTTCAAAGCATGGCTTCGCAAGATCCACTTTGCCGTGCCACTCGGGGGTGTTTTCCGCCTTTATGTAAACCACGGGATAACCTCCGCTCTCGTCTGTTTCAATTAAGGCCGTAATATTCAAGAGTGCCAAACAAACGTATGAAGCTGTGATATTGTACACCATGTTGATGTGAGAGTGGTTGGAGGAGGGAAACGAGCTATACCTGTATATATAATTGGATAGAGATGAGTCTCAGCATGAACCGAAGATAGCAACGGACCAATCAGGTCATCTCCTGCCACATGTGAACCAATGTCTCCAATTCTGTTTCTTCGATGTTTCGCAAAATCGAACTTACAAATCATCCTTCCATGTCTGAGTTTCGTGTGGCGATCCATCAATGACCATCTCCGAGAGAGATCTACGATTTTGAAGAATAAAAAAAAAAGCATTAACCAATTTCGTTTGCATGGGTACCAACGAATCTTGAATTGGTATCCTCGAAAGTGCGATAGGACATCTGTGGAATTACTTGTACTACGAGTACTCGTACAGTACAGTAAGGTGGATTGTGTTTTGAGTACATATAGGCAAAGATTCTACAAGTACTGTATATCCTTCAGATCCTCCATTAGGGACAAGAAAAAGGACCACTTTATGGAGCAGACCTTTGAAAAGAACCTGGAAGATATTTGATTAGCCAAGTACAACTGTACAGTTGGCCATACTAGTGCTGAGAAGGACTGGGTAAAAAAAGAGAAACAACATCTCTCTTGGAAATATAATAAATGCCATTACTCTGTATTTCTCACGTGACTATACTATCTACCGGTTCCTTGTATCTATGTATCAGATCAATTCTTATTTTATAAACATAGGTATCCTTCTCCCAACTAAGTAGGTCCAGAAACCTGTCGAGTAGCAGTACCGTACAGCACCATACTCCTCTTATATACACTATTTACATCCCCAGCTCCGCTAGGCAAAAATACTATCGACAATCACCTTGATCTTGTCGGGAGTCACTCCCTCGTACTGATCAACCTCCATGGTGAAGTTTCCTCGTCCCTGGGTGGCAGATCGAAGAGTCTTGAGATAACCAACCATTTCTCGAAGAGGAACTCGAGCATGAACAACCGACTGCTGAGTTCGAGCCTGGTCTTCGTGTTTAGACAGGTACATTGTGTAGTCAGCAGGGACGTAGGTGTTTGTAGCCATAGCAACATACTCTTCTGAATGTACGTCTCCCTCGTTCAGCTGAGAGGGATCCATGATGCTCACAATCTGTCCGTTTCGAGAGCCACTGAGATCCTTGACAACCAGACCGATATCGGACTCGTTGACAGAAACGTAGACGTTCATGATGGGTTCCATAAGTGTGGCATTGGCAGAAGAAAGCGCCTCCATAATAGCTAGACGGGTAGCTGTTTTCAGCGAAGCCGTGTTGTTGATGTGTTGGGCAATATGCCAGGCTTCAATCACGACTCGAACGTTTCGTAGAGGAAGTCTACAGACAGGTCCATAGGACGCCAGAGGAGGAACAGCACCGACTCGGAAACACTCCTCCATGATATCAGGAGTGAGTTCCTTGGTGTCTCGTTCAAAAGAGAATCGCTGGTTGGTGGCAGGAACAGGTTCCAGATCGGCGTCAAACAGTTCGTAGGGGAAGGAGACAGTGTTCTGTTCATGATCAATGACATTTTCGTGTTCAGAAGCCTCGTCCATTTCGGTAATGGGTTCCAAATGCAGTCGAACAGTACTGACAGCTCCAGGTTCAGGCTCAACAGTCTTGGTGACACTCTTGGTAGACTCATTGATAGTCTCCTTGTACGAGATGATAATAGGACCAATGACAATGTTGGCTTTGAAATCCTCAATAAGTCGGTTCTGAGCAATCTCAAGATGAAGCTCTCCCATTCCAGAGAGAGTGGTCTGGTTGGTCTCTTCGTCTCGTGACACATTCAGGGAAGGATCTTCTCTCAGCAGCAGTTCCAAAGCCTCATTCATGGGTCTAGTATCACCTACAGAAGCAGGATCAATTCGAACGAAAAAGACAGGAGGAGGCACAGCGATGGGTTTGAGTTGAATGAGCCGGTTGTCCGCAGGCAGTTTCATGACTCCGTCCTTTTTGATACTATGACAAACAATAGTGTCTCCAGTAGCCAGACCCTGGGAGCCCAGAATGACTCCAATATTACCTTCAGTGATAGAAGGAACCTCGGAAGTGGTATCGGCATGGACCTTGAGCAGTCGCGAAACTCGGTCTTTGGTTCCCGAAGTCGTATTGTACAACACACTGTTTTGCTTGAGCTCTCCCTTGTACACTCTAACGTAGACAAGAGTGCCCTTTTGGGGATCCTGAACCACCTTGAAACACAGAGCACAGCACAGATTCTTCATGGAGTCGTCCAGAGTGATAGCTCGCTCAGGAACAACCTTGGCCTTCTTTCCTCCAGTGTACGACTTGGCGATAATGGCGTCTGTAGGAGGACGTTCTCCTGGAGAAGGCAGAAAGTCAACTACTGCGTCCATGAGAGGCTGGACACCGATATTTCGGAAAGAAGCACCGCACAGCACAGGAACAATGTCGTTGTTGACGGTAGCTGTTCTCAGAGCTCGTTTAATGTCCTCAGTAGAGATTTGCATGTAGTCTTCTGTTTCCAGAAACTTTTCCACCAGCTCCTCGTCCAGTTCAGTCAGCGTTTCAACAAGTGCAGTACGAGCCTTTCGGTACTCTTCCTGGATCTCAGCTGATGCTTCAGACACAGGAACGACCACAGACTGTTTTCCGTCTCCTCCAGGAGTCCATGTAATCACACATCCGTTCAAAATGTCCACTACTCCCTCGAAAACCTGCTCAGAAGACTTGGAAAAAACAGGAACAGTCAGCAGAGCCACACGAGTACGCAGCTTGCTAACAATCTCCTTGACAGTACGTCCAAAGCCAGCTCCAGCTCGGTCCATCTTGTTGACAAATGCAATTTTAGGAATACCCATTTCCGACGCCTGTTTCCACACTTTTTCCGTCTGAGCTTCGACACCAGCAACTCCGTCGAGAATGCAAACAGCGCCATCAAGCACTCGAATCGACCGAATCACCTCAAAGGTGAAATCCGCGTGTCCAGGAGTATCAATCAGATTGACGGTATGATCGTTCCAGTTGAAACTGGTGGCCGCAGAAGCAATGGTAATACCTCGTTCTCGCTCGGCAGGCAGGAAATCCATCGTAGTATCGCCCTCATCAACATTTCCAAGATGTTTGATGGTGCCAGACAGATACAGAATACGTTCTGTCGTGGTGGTCTTACCGGCATCAATATGAGCGATGATTCCGATATTTCTGATTTTTTGCGTTTTTGTCGAGTACGCGCGCGTCACTTTGAGTGGTTGTAACAGCCCCACAGGCCTCAACACCCTCAGTGTCCTAGTGAACATGGTGATACTGGAGAGAAGATTGATGTTGGAGATCAGAACAAGTGCAGCATCCTGCAGGTGATGGAAGTATAATGGGTTGGGAAAATGAAGGGAAAAAAACTGCTATATTTTTGGTAGAGTAGTAACAGAATGGTTGGTGAGTACAGGAGGTTGGTTTAATGAATTTTGGAGTGTTTTTTTGTTATTTTTGTTTTTAATCGCTTTTTTCCACCCATCTCTTGAAACTTTTCACTTCAGTAGACCCGAAACTCTACAATAGAGAGAATCGAGCAAAGTGATGTGACCTAACAGTAGAGTGAGTTGTAGACCTGACTAAATGAGTTAAAAGAATCAAAAATGAGCGGAAATGATCGGGAATGCCGCCAATAGCTTACTAATCAGGGATTGAGTATCTTTTCGCTTAGTCAGTTGCTTCTTCGGTGGAATATCTCCTTTCAATCACCTCTGATCCCACCTCTTGTAGTCCCAGCTATGGTTGCACTCCAACTAAGTCTAAAGTCGACTGATGGATTGAAGAACCGTATATGGTACATCTATCTTACGTAATATAGCAGATATGGAAATTCTGAAAAGTGCATTTTTCTCGCACTGCCGAGTAGTCCAGATTTACTCCCTCCACCCCCTCTAAATTACATATCCAAAGATATAGCACCTTCGTACCTCCCTCTACGCCAAACTTAAACTCGTGAATAATCCTGCACTACTCCTCACACGAAAATGTCTCGACGACTCTTGACCTCGTTGCGAGGCGCTATTCGACACCAATCGACTTTGGTGGACGGCAAAAAACACGCTGTCGACGAATGGACCAACATCACGCCCACCATCTCTGCTCTGATTGGCCGAAACCTGCATCTTCAGGACGCCCATCCTGTCGGCATCATTCGTTCAATCATTGAGAAGCGGTTTGAGGGTATGGGATACACTGCTTACAACGACATTCATCCTGTCGTTAGCAAACACGAAAACTTTGACCAGCTCGGTTTCCCTGAAGATCATCCTGGCCGAGCCAAGACTGATACTTACTACATCAACCGAGACACTCTGTTGAGAACCCATACCAGTGCCCATGAGGTGCACTGTTTCCAGCACACAAAGACGCCTGGTTTCTTTGTGACTGCTGACGTGTACAGACGAGACACCATTGACCGGACCCATTACCCTGCCTTCCACCAGATGGAGGGAGCTCGAACCTGGAAGCGAGACGAGTATCCTTCTGAGGAGGCTCTAGTTGAGAAACTTCGTGCTGACGTGGCTGCTATTCCTGCCACCAATCTTATTGTTGAGGATGTTGACCAGGTCTCGCACCCTGAAAACCCCAAGTCTCCCTACATGTCTGATGTTGAAACTGAACTCGTTGCTGCCCATCTGAAAAAGTCCATTGAGCTGCTTGTTGGCGATATTTTCGAACGAGCCAAGGTTGCTGCCAAAATTGCCGGCTCCACGGACCCCGATCTCGAAAAACCGCTCAAGGTCCGATGGGTCGAAACCACTTTTCCCTGGACCACTCCTTCGTGGGAAATTGAGGTCTGGTGGAAGGGTGACTGGCTCGAGTGTTGTGGCTGTGGACTGGTTAGAGACCACGTGTACTCTGCTTCCGGTCTGGACAAACACACCCACTTTGGCTGGGCCTTTGGACTCGGTCTGGAGCGACTGGCTATGATTCTCTTTGGTATTCCTGACATTCGACTCTTCTGGTCTCTCGACCAGCGGTTCCTGTCCCAGTTCAAGCCCAACGAAATCACCGCCTTCAAGTCGTGGTCCAAGTACCCCGGCACCGACCGAGACGTGGCCTTCTGGCTGCCTGAGGGTGCTGCTCTGGACTCCATTCACGAGAACGACATCATGGAGCTCATTCGAGCCACTGCCGGCGATCTGGTCGAGAACGTGGAGCTGACCGATACCTTCACCAACCCCAAGACCGGCCTCACTTCGCAGTGCTACCGAATCAACTTCCAGTCCATGGAGCGAAACCTCGAGAACCAGGAGATCAACAAGATGCTCGACGCTTTCAAGGCTATGTTGACCGAAAAGTACGGTGTTAAGCTGAGATAGTGGAGGTGAGCTGAGCCAAGCTGAGATTAAGATGAATAGTCTAATATGTAAATAGTAACCAAGGACATTGTCTGTAATCTGGAGTTGTGACCGATGTGTAGTTGTACCGGTTTTGTGAGAATAGACCTTAATTATACTTGTACAAGTCAGACAAGTCCAGTATGGTATGAGAAAATAAGAATAAAAAAAGAACACTGTTTTCCCTTCCCTAGACGAAAAAGGGGAAGTCATAGAAAAAGTGAACCTGATATAGGGAGAAGAGACGTATTTTCTGTAAAGTACCATTCAGTCAATTGGAGATCTTTCTTTGAGAAAATTTCGATCATCTTGTCTGTAGCACTTGTTAGTAGCCTCTCTCTGGTGTTACACTTCATGACCCTAGGGCAGTTTACAGAGCTTCCTCCAACTCACTCAAAATGTATCTCTTTAAGATGGCTTGGCTACTGGTTTAATAAATGCCCATATAGTCGAACCACATCTCCCTAGAGACTAGTCAGATGGGTTCTAGAGGGCCGAATACTCCAATGATATCATTTAGGTCTTACTGCCGCCTAAAACATTTGATTCCATTACCTCAAGAATAACCTTGGATGTATTCATTCAACAGGCCATCTGAAAAACATAGAAAAAGGCGGTTGGCTCTTTTCAATCTATTCGAAACTATTCAAAACTATTCAAAAAAGATACCCGGCGTCAATTGCCTGGGAATTCACTTCTTTTCCGCAGCCCTGTGCCTCTTTTGTGCCACTGTCACCATGCCATACTCTGAGAACTACTTAGAACTCTACTTGGGAATAGTTAGCTTAAAACCCTGCTGGGGGTGCCTATTCCACGTTACAGATGTGCTAGAACGACGTGGAATACTTGGTTAGAACCACAATACCCCTGATCCTAACAAATATCAAAAATCCCCCATCCTTACCACACAAAGTCCTGATCTATCTCTATTCCAAGACCCACTCTCACATTTCCCCGTTGGGACTTCATTAGCCTTTACTTGGAGATCGACCTCTTCACTATTCACCCCACTCTCCATCAGAAACATTACTCATTACTATATACATATTGATTCTTGGTCTTGCCAGCTTACTCGCCCTTGACAACGCCGACCTTGGCGGCTCGCAGAACTCGGTCGTTGAGAGTGAATCCGGTCTGCTGAACGAAGAAAACAGTTCCAGCCTCCTTGTCGGGCTGAGGAGCCTCGAAAACGGCCTCATGCATGTTGGGGTCAAAGACCTCACCAACAGGCTGCAGCTTCTGCATGCCGTGCTTGCCCAGAGTCTTCTCAAAGATGTCCTGGGTCATCTTGATGCCGTCGTAGAAGTTCATGAGCTCCTTGTTGTTCTCCCGGTCGTTCTTGACCTCCTCGGGAACCACTCCCAGAGCCCGGTCAAAGTTGTCGACCGAATCCAGCAGGTCCTTGGCAAACTTGGCCAGCGCAAAGTCGTGTGCCTTTTTGATTTCTCGCTTGGTGGTCTCCTGAAGATGTCGGAAGTCGGTGATGGATCGCTGGTAGTGCTCCTTGAACTGGGCACACTCCTTGTCCTTCTTCTCAAACTTGGCCAGCAGAGCCTCGAATTCCTCGGCGGTGGGGGCGGGCTTGGTCTCGGCAGCCTCGGAAGCAGCCTCGGGAGCAGCCTCAGTCTCCTCGGGCTTCTTCTCAGCCTTGTCGGAGTAGAATCGGGATCGCATGTTGATCATGGCCATGGGAACGGTGGCGGGTCGGATGTTGGATCGGACGACGGATCGCACGGCGGCGGACCGCTGGACACGGGCAATTCGAGAAATCATTTGTGGGGAAAAGTGTGCAACGGGTGCTGTAGTGTGTGGTGTTGTGGAGAGGAGGAAATGTGCAGTGCTATTTAGTCTTCCAAGAAGACCCTTTGAAAATTCAATTCCCACCAAAATATAAACTTTCAAAAACAGTTGCCCTTGAAGTGGAAGCTTAGCGAAGGTTGGAGTTGGGAAGATGAGGCGGAGGAGTATCGTAGGTTGCTAGAGTAAGACCGTGAGGCAGTGGCCCAGGAGTACACAGAGGAAGATCTGACAGGTCATATTGATGATCAAGTCGCTGACTACATCACCATGACTACGCCACTACTCGACGTAATTTCAATCTCCACTTAGCCTTGCACCGCAGAACACGTGACTATGATCTGATCCGATGGAGAGGAGGAGTAGTAACAGGAGTAGTGGCACGTGATATCATGTGACATCATGTGACTTATCATATTACTTAACACTGACCAGATCAACTACTCTCTCCATCAATAACAGATCTACTGTAGTTGTAGTTGTACCTCTTACTCCTGCGATGTACGTACGGCTGATAATCTCGACGAGATCGAGAATTATGAGGAACAGGAGTGGTGGAGATTGCGTTAAGGTGGAGTGTAAGGGGTTGATGAAGGGGTGGAATTGGGGGTTTTGTGGTAATTTACTTTATCATAAATTCAGTATAATAACTTGAATTGAGAATAACTACCTGTTTTATTGGGCAATTGATGGTGCTATGGAGTGTGTTTTTTTATTTTTTTATTTTTCTTCTTTTTCCTTCTACAGCCGGTTTACTGGAAAGTACGACAGTACTTGGGTTTTAGTTGGGAGTTTAATGAAGCGGGAGGAGATCGGAGATCGAGACAAAAGGAGGGATATTACTTGTACTGAAGTCATAGCAGAGACAGAATTGGGTGTGTGGTTAAATTGGTTGGCTTGATATTGCCAATGGTGTGATTACGTTTGGTGTCTACTGTATCAGCCTTGAACGGAAAGACGGCCCGAATCGGTACTTCAAACAACAGGAGTTAAATGATGAAGGAACTGGGAGAATCCATAGATTATGAGTTATGGCGGAAGAAATATTGGTTGGTCAAACGAGCTTGGATGGAAATCGAGGTGACCATGAACCATTGGTGGATGGGACAGATCTCAAGCGTCTTGGTGACGTTTCGATTTTGACAAACAGCAGGAGGGTATTGTCAAGCAGGATGCTTCAATTAATACCAAAGTGACAACATTGGTCCCAGACCATGTCTTCAAGCCATTGGCCTATTTCTCTCGACGATAAATAGAGTGCTGTTTTAGTGTGTATGTGTATGGCCAGCCAGCAGTTGGAAGTATACACCATCGTGGAGGTATTTGTTGGCCAGCTATTGTTTGGTCATGAAGTTCTCGTCTCCTAAAAAGAGTATTGACTAGTTCATTGGTCGTCTCCAAGTGGCGAGATTTTTACCAGTAGAAGACTGCTTATCATTCGGCTTATACTGTGATTCCTGTGTCCAGATCCCTTTTAGGAACGACTATGACAAGCTTTACGGAACAGGTCATACAGTATATGGGTGTATTAGAACTGAGGTCGTTTCAAATACGCTTCATTGGACCTTATGCCAGAGCACCAGCTGTGACTTGGCCTTATTTTGGATATCGTATGACTCCTCCCTCCTTTGAGTGGTGCTTGTATAAGACTATGATCATGTCCACACAGTCAATGTATCCATCATACATTTGTAGATGTGGTATCCGGTGTGTCGTCGAAAATTGATCACGAGAACAAAATAGCCCTGTTTCGACTTATCCAATGATCATGGTATCCAACCCTGGTATCTCTGGAGACTAGAATTCGAGTCTCTCATTTGTCACATCTAAGAACTTAGGCTTGTTGTGTCGAACAGCACCTTTTCCTGGACCAGTCTTAACAGGGAAATGATTGTGGTTGGTTACTGTACCTGGAAACGTGGAGAATCTGTGGCAGCAAAGCTCGAGGTCTTGTCCGTATTCTGGCCTCCTCTGGTCAAGTGTTTATGATATTGGGTCGAGTATCGGAAGTCGTTAAAGGCACCATTCTTTGCCTCCTTAAGCACTAGTATCAAAGTAGAACTGTGCCGTAAAATAACGTGTCGCTGAAAAGGTATCCTCCAATCAAGGGTATCTCAATCAATGAACATTCAGTATCTCTAGAACATTTCCAGTTGGTATCACTTAAGAGAACTATTCGTATGATACCATAGTATCGAGAGAATATCAGGTAGCCAAGAAAAGTGGCCAAGAAAAGTAGCCAAGAAAACCTGCAAACCTGCAAACCTGCAACCTGCCACAAAATATTACCTCCGGCCGACTCCAGACCGATGTCGGAGATTCGGAACCGTTATCTGTGCATAAAGAGCCGGTCGGAGTTTGTTCGGGACAATATTGTCGGATCAGGTTAGTAGAAGGAGTAGCTGACTAATCTGAATACTACCAAACCACCATTGTCAATGAGTAGATGCTGTCTGTTACACAATCACCGTTTGTGCTCAATTTCTACCAATTCCTATAAATTTCCATATTCTCTCTCAGCCAATCAAAAGCACGTATTTCCACTTACTTCTAAAGTGGACATGCCAATTGCCCTGTCCAAGTCCGCAGCAAACTAACACATGCATTTTGAGGCTCAAAGAGCATCTTCCGGATACACACGGAGCTTTTGCCAGCAGGAAACCGCCTCCAAAACAGCTGTTATCTGTCCTAAAAGAGCTAAACCCTTGTCCATCTGCTTGTTATAGAAAAGTCAGCCGCATATAATTATGAAACTCTGTGGGGGGTAAAAGAGTGTATTTCGAGCCGCATTTCGGGCCAGTGGGATCCGGCAGAGAGACAAGATTATAGCGTGGATAGGGAAGGAAGGTGGGTTTAAAGGGGTTCGTTTTGATCGTGGAGGTAAGGGGAGTAATATGGTGTACTTTTTATTGCAATTGGAACACTATATCATCGTTTACAATGGGTCTTTATCCTGACACCACTGGATCACCTTTAATCCTTACACATCTGCCCACCTTATGCACAGCAACATCCCACCATTGTTTAAGACACACATTCTTAAGACCGGAAAATAAGCGGCCAGAATGTTCTCGGTGGTTTTGGGGGCAGTTCTCGGTCAATTGAGTGTTATTCAAGTTCCCTAGGTTATCAGAGTGCTACCTGGAGAGTCTACTGTACATTTGGTATCCTTTTCTTACCTCCGTAGAATAGCTAAAATACTGAGATCCAGAGTTTAGGCGTCTGACATCTGATACACTCCATCCTATACCTTATCCTGTTTCAAGAAGTTCGTACTGTAGACACTACAATAATCAACTTTGGAGGATCAGATAGGTGTAAAAATGGACCGGGAAAGGTTGGGATTTCATCCATGGTATCCAATGTTGCAAAAATTTCGTTTCTGGCTCTTTCGGGGTCTTTTTGACACGAATGAAGGGATCCTACGTCTCGTGCAGCCTCTAGTTAGGCTTTAGTTGTCGATTAGTTGATGTAAAAGTTCTGCAGGGGGTTCTATTTTGAGGTTGCAGAATGTCTATCGAGATGGGGGTGAGACCAGTAGAAACGTGGTACGCATGTTCTAAACAATTATCTTCACATCTGAACATCTTGTCATACAAAATCGTGAGTTATAGGTATTTCAAGGCACTCCATTGGTTTTCATTTGTTGGGACTTTTGTTAGAGTTTACTTGGCGTGAAGAGTCAGTCCAGAGGGCTCGCAATAAAAATAAATAAAAAGCATCAAAAACAGAAAAAACAGAAAAAATACAACTACAGGTACAATACCTTCATTCCTACTCTCTCTACTCTCTACTCTCTACTCTCTACTCTCTACTCTCTACTCTCTACTCTACTCTCACATCTCATAATCATAATCGTTAGCTTAAATACTAGGGAAAGTTCTCGGGAGAAGGCCCAAAGGTTTCTCCGGCGGCCAGAGGCTTGAGAATGGCGCCCTTGAAGTCGAGGTTGTCGTACGACACCGTGTTGCCCCACCACTCGAGCTCGATGCCCTTGAACTGGACGGCAAAGAAGATGATGATGGCCGAAAAGGCGATACCGGTGATGAGACCAGCGTCAAGCACATAGGTATACTTGGACCACCAGGCAGAGTACCGTCGTTTGATGTACGAGAAGAGGAACGACACGTAAAGACCTCCGGTGGCGTAGGACAGGTTGTAAGGTGCAAAGTTGAGCACTCCTCCAACAAAAATGACGGGGTTGAACATCTTGAGAGTGCCCTGGATGGAGAGAATTCGAGCTCGGTGCTGGGGGAACTTCTTGGCCAGGAAAGTGGGCAGAGGGTACTGCACGGCCCAGAAGAAGAGACCGGCCACAGCTCCAAGCAGAAACATGTACTTCATGGCAGGGTAGATCTGGAACATTTTGGCAGGACCAAGAGCTCCCCAAATGACCGAGGCCGAGAAAAAGGTGTTTTGAGACACACAGGTGAACTTGGTGGTGGTGGCTTGTTCGGGAGTGCAGATTCCGTCAATTTCCAGCTGGTAGTAAAGCACTCCGAGACACACAAAGGCTCCAACGAGAGTACCAATGAGCTGAGAACGCATCAGAGCTCGGGGAGGCATGTGGGTGTAGTAGGACACCTTTTGGTCGGTGATGAAGTTCTGGGCCTGTCCGTCGACCTGGTAACCGATGGCCTTGAGAATCATCATAGCCTGAGGATGACCAGGAAGAGCGTATCCAACAATAAGTTGAACCAGCACGTTGAGACCGAATCCAAAGCCAGTGTATGCCAAAATGAGGGTCAGAGGAATCAGAAAGACGAGATTGATACCGAGACAGAAAAAGAGACCCCAGATGGGAGTATCTGTAGGCCAGACTCGGATGGCAATAACAGCCAGAACAAAAGAAACTACCAGAAGACCCACAAAGACCCAGTTTTGCACTTCAGGATAAGCCGCAATCATTCGTGAAAAGGGCTCGTCCTGTCTGTTGGTGAACTGGGACTCGTCCATGTCGTGTCGAGTCGCGTTCTTGTTGGTGAGTCGCACAAAGTAGAACTTGAGGGTGAGGAAAATGTCGATAAAGGCCTGTTTCACGTCTCGGAAAGATTCCAGCATAGTGGACCACTCAGACAGACCAATGTAGACGAATCCAAGCGTGTAGATGGCAAAGAAGGACGAGTAGACCATGAGGTTGGCAGCAGTGTAAAATGGAGGCGAGTACGTTCGGTACTTTGCGTCGTCAAAGGTTCCATCAGTAAGCACTCTGGTGACGTTGTATGCCTTGCCAGTGTTGTCGAAAATTCGGTTCGAGTTGATAGGCAAGTGAGCAGTGCCCTTGGTGTTGGAGTAGTAGAGTCCCAGGATGACAGAGGCACCAAGAAGCATTCCAGCGTAGGTGTTGAGAACCGTAAACTGGGGCAGAACAAGAGGATCAAACAGTGCAAACATGTTGTTGGTGTCGAAAGTGGGCCAGGGGTTGACTCCCATGCCCTGAGAGCCCGTGATGATGTTAACGTTGAGGTTGTTAGGGGCAATCCAGGCGATCCAGTTGAAGGTAGACAGAGCCTGAAAGATGTAGCTGGGGAACCAAAAGTAGACAAAGGCACATGCGACAACAACGAAAAAGAACTTGTACGGCGAAATGGTCCACGAGTGGATCTTTTCCCGCTTCTGTTTGACCAGCAGAGCTCGGTTGAGAGCCAGAGTGGGCATCAGAGTGGGCCACATGGCCTTGGTAGGGTAGACAACGAATTTTCGCAACAGACCAGCGAAACCAAAACCCATAAACTGCGACGCCAGAGTCAGTGTCAAAGTGTATCCAAACTGTCGGGCGTAGTCGACTCCGTAGTACATGGGCAGAATCTGGACAAAGAGGTTGTATGAAGTGATGTAGGTTCCTCCAATAGCAACGGAGATGAACATGGTGGCCAGCATCTGTTCCTTGTTGTTCCAGGGTCCAGGGTTCAGTGAGTGTCGAGTTCCTCGGAACGTGAAGCCCTTATCGGGCAAAATGTACTCCAGAGCCTTTCCAGTAGGATAGAGCAGCAGTTGACAGACCATGGTGGAGATACTGATGGCGGGCATTCGGACAGAAAAAAACTGGTTGACTCCAGCTCCCACAATAAGCCAAATAATGCCTGCCAGGTACGCTCTGATGGTTTCCACGGGCAGTGTGGGGTCGTCAAACGGGTCTGTGACTGATCTCACTTCGATGTAAGGTGACCAGTAGTGGAAGATGGCCGCATGGTATCGTGTAGCCAGACTCAGTTCATTGGGAGACATGTTAGCAGGGTCCAGGTCGGCAGAACCGTCTTCAAACGTCTTGGAGGTGATGACTCGGTCGACGGTCGCTTCTGTGTTCTTTTTGCCGGAAAAAGAGGGACTCACTCCGTCTCCAGTCTCAGACACGTTGCCCTGAGAGTACTCCTCAGAGTGCTTAATCAGAGACCGCCACAGCAGCAGCGACGACTCGGGAATGTTACGGTCGTCTTTGTGGTACTCCACGTGGCGTTTGAGGGTCGCCAGAGCCTCCTCATCGCTCATCTCATCGACCTTGAGAGCAATGTAAGAGACGGACTCGGGAAACGGCTCATCGTCAACAGTAGCGATTCCGAGCTTGTGAGCAACGTAGAAACACGTGTCTTCCAGCACCTCGGCGGTGTCGACAATGACGTGTTCCTCCAGCTCACTTTTTTCGTGAACTCGGTCTTTTTCCATCGGTAGCAGTGGAATTCCGTCGGGATAGTCCTGGTAGTGGTTGTTGTCGTATAAAGAGTATGGATCTTGGTCCTGTAGCGAAAAGGAGTCGTTTATGGGCTCGTGGGAAGGTCCAGCAGCAAACTCGTCTTCTGCTTCTTCTTCTTCTTCTTCTTGTGGATCCAGAAGAGGTATGGAGTCTGATCCCTGGACGCCTCGGTCTATATGTATATGGCGAGCTGGACCATGAGCCATGAGAGATAAAGGCACACGGCGGCCATTGTGCTCCTCTGGCAAATGCAGATTATGCCTCTTGACCCTGACTTTTCGCATGACACGGCGCTATGCCAAGAGAGAACAGATGGTGTCTTGTACAGGTGGACAAGTGTGGAGAGGTGGCTGCATGTTTTATGCGTCTGCACGTGAGTCTGGAGGGAGGTTGTAACACCGTGAAAAGGGTGATTTTCGCGTCGTTTTTTGCACCATTCTACTCGTAATCTGTTTGTGAGTATTTCTATCGGTTCATATTTGCTCAAACTGCCACCAAACCCCCTCTACAACTCCTCTCTGGAGTTTCCGGAATGAGCATTTTTAAACAAGAACAAACCTTAGATAGCGTGAAAACGACTTGTTTCATAAACCTAAGTTTCGCGACTTGTTACAACACGCAAATACTAGGTTCACGGCGTCCATAATTTTAACCGACAGATATGGGAGTCTATAATGAGTAGTTCATGGGCGCAAAATGGTCGCAAACGCCGCGGAAAAGACACTGGGGCGTTGTTCACGTCCTGTTGAGTGGAATTCCGGCTTCTCTCGGCCTCTAGCTCTTCTGCTGCGTATTCTATAGCTGCGTTTCATCTGTCTGATAATGCCAAGACGCACGGCTCCAATATGAAGTCATATCGAAATACAACGTATCATACGAATTACGAACCATACAACCGAGCTCAGTGAGAACACCATTATTCTTAGGATTATTCTTGGCCAAGAAATATTAAGGAGGGAGACGAAATAGAAGAAGAAAAAGAAACGAAAAAAGTCGAAAAAAGAAAATGCTACCATACAGATTTGGCCAGATACCGAGAAAAACTGTCTTAAAACTATCCTAAACTGACCCTGTAACCTCCTACACCTCCCCCTACCTGTCACTCCCTACCTGTCAACATCTAGGAACAACATTATATCCTTGTCCTCATCCCTCGAGGATATGCTTAAATTAAAGCGTCAAAGCCGTGCAAAGAACAAAGACAAATATGTCGCATATCGCTCCCGCAGGGCTAATCGGCGATTGCTGGTTGGTTCGGCTTTTGCATTCGTCTTCTAGCGCGACTGGGGTACGTCCAATGACTCATTTATCATAGCTCCAGGTCAGACTGCCTTATCAGTATAGATGGAGATGTCGAGGCCAATAAGGTGTGACTTGACGTCAATAGAGTGTCATGTTGAAGTGTGGCTGTCAAGCCCTGACCGCGCTAAAGTACCAGGTACGAACCATGGGTGGCTACGTTGGTCCTGTCATGTGTCTAGGTCAATATCACTAACTGTGTTTCTCCCTGTCTTGGCTGAAAAAGACCTCAGCGCCGTGCCCTTCTTTGTTACACTCGAAGATGGGGTCCAGTGCAGACGGTACATGGACAAAGCACA
Source organism: Yarrowia sp. E02 (assembly GCA_017639365.1). NCBI lineage: Eukaryota > Fungi > Ascomycota > Dipodascomycetes > Dipodascales > Yarrowia > Yarrowia sp. E02. Next base: position 183,228 of record JAAQQX010000007.1, on the reverse strand, counting down.
TGGATTGCGTCTCTATACGAGTGGAGACTCTTTGTGTCTGTGCCGTCTGAGCTGGTTTTGTTCAGAGTCGTAGTTCGATTGTCTCAGTCACATTCGTGCCAAGTTGAGCAAAGCCGAATTTGAAGCAAAAGCCGAGTTTGAGCAAGTGCGGAGTTCGAATCCAGAGCCGTGGCAGGTTCCGTGGTAGGTTGCCGTGGCAGTTTGGTTGCTGTGACAGCTGACCCCCTCAACCGCCGTCCTACAAACGCCGTGCAAGGCTCTGAGGGGAGATGGAATCGTCTGATATTATCTCACTCAGGTCATCAGCAGTTGCTGGTTCTCAACTGTGAGTATTTCTGAGACGATAAGGCGTGTCTCTAGTTATTCCTGTCTATGACAACCTGGTTTCTGACAACCCTGTCTCTTACCACCTTTCTCCGACATGAGAAAAAACTTTGGGAATCGTGACTACAGATACTGGTGTTGCTCGAATTCTTGACCAGGAGCCCATTTTCAGAGTCTACAAGTGTCTACAGTGTTTCTTCTCCTCTTGAGCCTCCCTTTGGCAGACTCCTGGATCTAGGAGTATTTTGAAGTCACTGTGTCACTTGGCGACCCCTAGGAGTTGGAGATTGGAACTGGAAGGCCATTACTGAACCTCTCAAATTGTACTTGACTGGACCCACCTTTATCCTTACGTAAAAGGTCTCAGGGGGGAGGTGATGTGGGGTTTAAGGAAGTGAGTTACAATTGTATATAAAATGCGTAGAGGTTTATTATCTTCGAGAGACTCTATCACTTAGAAGGACTAAGTCTCAAACCAATCTTCTACTCCAGTAATATTACACGGTTTCCTGTCTAGAAGACCTTCTGTTCCTCGAGTGACTGGTCTCTTTCATGTCTAGCTCAAGACGCATTTAAAAGTACAAATACAAAATGATAAATACAAATACTACAGTTCGTAGTCTCTTGATAATCTACAATAGTATCCAACTTTTTTAAAAGCTGAATCGGGAAATAATGAGATTCAAGACACATTCCTACTACTTGTAGCACCAATTTGATTAACATCCCAAGCTACAATACGGCAAAACGACACTATATCAACATGTACAATTATCAATATCAACTAACATATAAATTAACACTTGCAAGATTCGCAAGCACGCTTTGAACAAGTGCAAGAGGTGGTGTGCTTGTTATCGGCCTTGGAACGACACCAGCTGTTGGCCAGGTTGTTGATGGTCTTGGGGGAGAGGAGAGATGCTCCGAAAAGGGTGTTGGTGAATTCCATTGTAGAAGTGGAGGTGGTTTTGGTGGTTCTAAAGGTGGCTGTAAAGGTGGATGAAGTCCTGTAGTGTTGATAACGGGAAAGGTCCTCGACTCCTTATATATCCTTCTTTACGTCTTCATTCTCGATACAGTTGTTTTCAGTCACACCACAATGCACTCATCGGAATTATAGGTCAGTGGTGCGGCTGTATATCGTGCTAATGTCAGGAACGAAAACGTCTGGGGAAGGTAGGAGATATCAGATTGATAAGATGGATATAAGATGATAAAGGGAAAAGAGGTAAGGAACTTCTTAATGATAAGGGGCTGTCAACTTGCAGACGTCTAGAACAGTTCCGTGAATTTCTACATCTCAGTAGCTCTCTTACATTCAACTTGGATTCGGAATTAAAATGACGGACTCGGAATTAAAATGGCGGACAGAGTCTATTTTTTATCAGATCGGAAGTAAAATACACTTTTGCCCTCTGTTCGTCGCTCTGAAACATTCGAGCGGTGTTGCTGCGGGATCATCGAGCGGTTTTCGCTGCTTAGGTTTCTCGCTTAGGAAAATCTCTTTGTATGCAAGGTGCGAGATAATCGCTGCGACTGAACAAAGTTGATCTGATAAAGGAGAAGGAGGGGAATATATATAGGAAAGGATCTGATAACAAAACAGCCATCTCGATCACAAACAGACTCTTTCAGTCGTTTTCACTCACCCTACTCACCACACTCACCCTCTTCACTACCATGGAATTCGATAATACCCTCTTTGGAGCTTCTCTCATCTTCACCAAACACAACCTGGTCAACAACTGCTGCTGCTCATCTAACAGTATGCCTGCAACTTGTGCCTGCAAAAACTGCAGTTGCAAAACCTGCAAGTGTTAGTCAGTTTCATTTAATGAAAGATATTGACAATTGGACTGTCAGAGAACAAGCTGGGATAGTTATACTGTGCCTAGTTTATACTGGTAGAGCTGTAATTGCTGAACGGAGACGTGGTGTTCCGTTCTGAGTAGTAAATCCACATTGTAAAGTGGATATTACCTAGCCTTGTGTTGTGCTCTATCCCACTCCTCTAAGAGTGTACACAACTCCATACGGAGTCTCTCCCTATGGAGAGTGGAGTTGTGGCGTCGGAACAACCCCTGCTGCACCAACAGGCATAATATGACTGTTACTCAGAGCCAGGTCTAATACCAATCTGAACAATCTGAACATCTGAACGAAATGAACATAAATGATCTGATCTGGATCAATATAGCCATACAAGTAATCAGATCCACTCGTTTACGAACCGTACTTTTATACTGTAAATGCAAATGTTAATTGAGACTATAGCCAGACTCAGCCTAGACCAGAGACATAAGAGACGTAAATCTGGGTGGTGTACCCGTGTCAGTCATGTAGGTCGTACCTATATCTCTCCTCTCTACTCCTTTTCTCCAAACCCAACTCTTCCCTGCAACTCCTTGAGCAGCTCAACAGTAGGCTCCATGACCTCTCTGAACATCTCAGGAATACCGTCCTCAATCACAAGCTCGTCCTCCAGAAGCTGGCGGTAATACAGACCGATATCCGTTTGAGACGTGTGGATTTCATACTTGTCTTTTTTCCCAATCTCCTCACTCTTTTCCGAAATCAACCTGCACACCTTGAGAATACCAACCAACACAGCACGGGACAATTCTTCTTCTGGAGTAGTACATCCGTCGACATTGACTGCCCTGCGAACATTGTCAAATCTGTCGTCGTCAAAATGCACCCCATACACGATACTTCCCTCCTCCACTTTTGCCGTCACGTCCACCCTGATCCACTTCTCTGGACCTTCAGACTGGATCACGTTGAACATGGCCATGGCCAATTCCGTTTCACTAGCTGTAGGACGCCATTCTTTCGTTTCTCCATTTGTCGGTCTCGTAGCTGGTCTCCTAGGTGATCTCGTGGGAGAAGGAGGTTCTTCAATAGACCTAAGATCTACTGTTCCTAGCTGCACCTTTCTCGGACTGCGTTCCAGTCTAGGACTGTTTTGGCTGAAGTTCTGACTAGGACCCGGACTCGAATTCAGACTGTATCCTTGACTCGACGGAGGAGTGCTTTTCGGAGAACTTGTCGCATAACTTTTTGACGGAGATTTTGTCGGTGAACTATTGGCACCCAAGCCAACCCACAACTCGGCCTGAGCTCGAGACTCAAAGCCCTTGAACTGTGCGCCGGGAAACTTGTCCACCAACGGCTGCACTCTCGCCCACGTGGTGAAGACGCCGGTTTCGCGGCCCTTTCGGACCCCGTAGCAGCATTTCTTCGATTTCGCCATGGTAGAACACGACGCGTGAAGAAACAAACTTCCGTTTAATTGAAATATGCATGAGGCGGAATAGAGCTAGTGTAAAGGACCCCAAGGAGATGTACGAGTAGTTGTAGTAACCAGAATTTGACTAAATTTTGACACAATGTATATATAATGACCTGTAGAATCAATTTCCAGTTTCATTTTGTAAATACGACCCATATTGACCGACTTGAATGCTCCATATTCTCTCTAGATCACCCATATTCTCATAACCTTATATATCAAATGAGTATCACTGTATAAAATACTGTACAACTGTACTCGTACATCTCTCACAACCTCACTCAATACAATCAATCAATCATAACATTATTTTCTGCTTTTATGGTTTAGTAATACATCTAAGAACCCCTCATTTCATCAACAAAAATCCTTCCCAATCAACGGTAAAATCACTTCTTCTCCTTATCCTTGCTGTCTCCGCCAGAACCAGAGCCAGGAGAGTAGCTAGGGCTGGTAGGAGAGTAACTAGGACTGGTGGGCGAGTAGCTAGGGCTAGTGGGAGAGTAACTAGGGCTAGTGGGGCTGTACGAAGTCGAGGCGCCAGCGTTGAACTTGGGAGACGAGGGGCTGTACGAGGGCGACGTCGGCGAGTAGGACGGCGACGTGGGACTGTACGAGGGGAGGTGGGGCTGTAGCTTGGCGAAGTAGGCGAGTACGACGTGGGGCTGTAGCTGGGGGAGGTGGGGCTGTACGACGGAGACGTAGGAGAGTACGAAGGCGACGTAGGCGAGTACGAGGGAGACGTAGGCGAATACGAGGGCGACGTAGGAGAGTACGAAGGGCTCGTGGGGCTGTACGAAGGACTCGTGGGGGAGTACGACGGCGAAGTAGGCGAGTACGACGGCGAGGTGGGAGAGTACGACGGCGACGAGGGGGAGTAGCTCGGCGAGGTCGCGGCAAAGGCAGGAGACGAGGGAGAGAACGACGGAGAAGCAGCTCCCAGACCCATGCCGGGCGACGAGGGGCTGTAGCTGGGACTGGTGGCAGAGAAGCCAGGAGAAGCAGCGCCAAACGACGAGAAAGGAGAAGTGGGGGTGTACGCACTTCCGCTGCCGTCGCCTCCGTGGCCAAATCCACCGTACTCGGAGAAACCGCCCGACATTTCGGGGGCTCCAGAAGCTCCAATGGGCGAGAAAATGACATCTCCTCCGCCTCGAGCCTGCAGAGCGTCGTAGGCAGGAGAAGACGAGTCGTAGGGAGTGGCAGCTCCATCGGCAGAGCCCATCTCGCCATGACCAGCAGCAATACCAGCAGTCTTGGAGTAGTCTGCGGGCAGAGTAGACAGCTGGTCCTCATCGAGCATGACACCAAAGTTTCCGGTTCCAAGAGGAGCCAGCTGACCAAGCATAATGTTCTCAGACACACCTCGGCAGTCATCGAGCTCGGCAACAGCAGCAGCCTCCAGAAGAATCTCAACCGTCTCCTCGAAAGAACATCGCATCAGGGCACCAGTGTCGGCTCGGTTGATACCGTGTCGAGTGATGGCCATCAGGTATCCTCGAGAAGTCATGACGTCGACCAGCAGAGCCATGTGTCGGTAGTTGACGTAGGAACCATCAAAGGCAATAACGTTAAGAATCTCTCGGTACAGAGCAGATCGAGTGGCCTCAATACCCAGCACAGACAGCACCTCAACGAACGAGTTGGAGTAGGTTCGGTAGGGGTCAACACCGTCAACGGCCATGACCTCAGACAGGTTGATACCATCGGTTTCAAGCACCCACTCCATCTTGGTCTTGTAGTCACCAGTGACCTCATCGGGAACAGACATCTTGTGCTCCATCATGAAGACTCGGTCAATACCCTCGATACCTCGCAGAGAGATGGAGTCGAGCATGTGACCCTCAATTCGCTTGAGCATCTGGTCCTCCTCGGCGTCCACGTCCTCCTCCAGGGTCTTGGGGTCTCGAACAACTCGACATCGGATAATCAGCTTGTCGGCGTTATCTTCAGACCACATGACAAAGAGATCCTCTCCGTACGAGGAAGAAATCTTCTGGGCAACCTGAGACATGGTCAGCTGCTTATCCAGCATCTTGGCTCGGTCCAGCTCCAGACGCAGCAGCCAGGGCGACTGGTTGTCCAGAGTGGCCTCCACGGTCTCATCGGGAATCGAGAAGTAGGCATCAACAGTGTCGATATCCTCCTCGATGACGGTGGTTCGTGGATCAGGATCGTAGTAAATCTCCGTGGCGGCAGTCACGTTCTTGAGCGAAGTGTGCTCAATAGCAGACTGCACAACCTTGGCCTTTTCAATGTCAGCAGCAACAGCGGGCTCCAGGTAGACGGTCAACGCGGGAGTCTTGATGTTCTTGGCCACGTTAAGAATCTCCTTGAGACGGGGCACACCGAGAGTAACGTTCTTGGAAGACACACCGGCATAATGGAAAGTGTTCAGGGTCATCTGAGTGGCAGGCTCTCCAATGGACTGCGCAGCAATGACACCAACCATCTCACCAGGGTGGACAACAGACTTGGCAAACTGAGTCTCAATCTCTCCCATGACCCACTCAAAGGCGGCACGGTTGAGTCGGTACTCCTCAATGACTCGCTTGGTGGGGAACCGAGATCGCACCAGACACTGGAACAGCATGGTGGCGTTCTCCTGGGCCTCCTTGGCAAGCGAAGAGTCTCCTCGAACAATGGTAAGACGCTTACACAGCGACTGCACACCCTCGACAATCTCGGGGATGGTCAGGTCACTGACCTTGGACTTGTCCACGTTGAAAATTCGCTGCGAGTTTTGCACCACTCGACGAATGTTCACGGGAAGAGGCCAGTTGTGGTCTCCGTTGGTGAACACCTCTTCTCGCAGAAGACGTCGGTCGGTGAGCAGCTGGTTGTACTCCTCGTCGAGCACCCGCTGCACCTCCACGTCTCCCACAATATCGTTGCCAGACTCAATGTTGAGAGGCTTGGTCTTGGGGTTCATGAGATCAATCTTGTATCGTCGCTCAAACGACTCGTCAGAGCCGGGAATGGTATCAACAGTCTGCTTCTCCACCTGGGAGCCATCCAGTCCGTCCTCTCCATAGACAAACTGAATAACATCACCAAGCGAGTTTCGAACAGTACCGTCGTACTGCACCATGACATCTTCCAGAGCCTTGACCAGACGTCGCTGAATGTATCCAGTCTCGGCGGTCTTGACGGCGGTATCAATCAGACCCTCTCGACCAGCCATGGCGTGGAAAAAGAACTCCTGGGGAGTCAGGCCTCGCAGATACGAGTTTTCAATGAATCCCTTGGACTCGGGCGAGTAATCGTCCTTGCAGAAATGAGGAAGAGTTCGGTCAGCAAAGCCAAAGGGCACTCGCTTACCCTCGACCATCTGCTGGCCAACACACGCCGACATTTGCGAAATGTTAATGAACGAACCCTTGGATCCGGCCACCACCATCTGCTTGACGTTGTTAAGGTCCTTGAGCGACATTTCGGCGGATCGACCGGCGGTATCTCGAGCCTGGTTAAGAACTCGGGAAACGTTGTGCTCAAAAGACTCTCGCATGGTCATACCAGCCTCGGCGGTGAGAGTGTTTGCGTGGGCCTCGAGAATGATCTCCTTGACCTTCTTCTTGGCCTCCTCAATGGTCTCGGTGACATCTCGCATGGTTGCTGAATCAGCAATGGTGTCTCCAATACCAATGGAGAAGCCGTAGTGCAGCAGCCAAAAGTTGACCACCTTCTGGATGGTTCCGAAAAAGTTGCAACACACGGCAGAGCCCTTTTCTCGCATAATGGTATGCACCAGACCTCCTCCGGTGGCACCAATGGTCTTCTTGTCGACCACACCCCACATGATCTGGCCGTCGATAATGTACATACCATTGTCCTTGGGGCATGTGATGGGGTTCTGGTCGTCGAACCGCTGCAGATGGATGCCCTTGGGGATGCACATGGACACCATCTGCTTACCGGTCCACAGAGGCTTGGGCTTGAGAATGGCGGGGGTAGGGACCACTCCGTCCCAGTTGGGGATCCAGAACAAAATGTTCATGACCATGTCGTAGTCAATGAACGAGTCTCGGATCGTCATCTTTCGCACTCCACACAGAGTGTCCTGCACAATACCCATGACGGGCTTGTTGGACTGGGGCGAGACAATCTGCAGAGGCACCATACAGAGCTGCGACAGCTCGGCTCGAGTTTCCTCGGACTGGGGCACATGCAAGTTCATTTCGTCACCATCGAAATCGGCGTTGTAGGGCGAAGTCACCGACAGGTTCAGTCGGAACGTCGAGTACGGCATGACTCGCACTCGATGGGCCATCATGGACATTTTATGCAGCGAGGGCTGTCGGTTGAACAGCACGGGATCATTGTCCATCAGATGACGCTCCACCTTCCAGCCGTACTGCAGAGCAATGTCACCGGCTCGCTTGTGGTATCGCAGGTCGATTCGCTCTCCAGTGTCTCGAATCACGTACTTGGCTCCGGGATGCTCGTTGGGGCCGTTTCGCACGTACTCGGTCAGCTTGTGGATGTTGAAGGGCGTCACAATCTCGGGGTAGGTGAGGGTTCGGGCAATAGACCGAGGCACTCCGACCTGGTCGAGCTCGAGGTTGGGGTCTCCGGTAATGACGGTTCGAGCGGAAAAGTCCACTCGCTTACCCATCAGGTTACCTCGGAGACGGCCCTCCTTACCCTTGAGACGGGCTCGGATCGACTTGACGGGTCGTCCGGATTTTTGCAGAGCCTGAGGCTGGCCGGCAATATCGTTGTCCATGTAGGTGGCAACGTGGTACTGCAGCAGCGACTCAAACTCGTTGACAACGTGTGCGGGAGCTCCTTCTTGCTCACATCGCTGCACGTTGGCGTTGGCCTTGAGAATATCGGCCAGTTTGTATGTCAAATCATCTTCTCCTCGGGCGGTATCGTTGATGGCAATCGAAGGTCGCACGGGAGGGGGAGGCACGGGCAGAGTGGTGATGATGAGCCACTCGGGTCGTGCGTAGTCCTCGTTGAGACCCAGCCGCTGGCAGTCCTCGGAGGAAATGTGCTTGAACACGTTGAGAATCTCGGCGGGAGTCAGCAGACGCTTTTCGGGCGAGTCACCCATGTCGTCGCCGTTCTTACCTCGCTTCCACGTGCCCCACAGCTTGAGGCCGTCTCGTCGGACGGTGGGCTGGATGTTGCCACAGCCTCCGTGGGAGTGCTTGACAACACCGCTACCGTCGTCCTCGGTGGGCACGTCGGTCTCACAGACCATCTTGGTCTTACAGAGAGACCACACGGCGTTGAATCGACGCTTGGGGTCACGGATTCGGATCGCCTGGGCAAACTGCTTGTTGTTTTCGTCCAGCAGCACCTTTCCACAGTGGAAACAGACGGATTCACAGATTTTTTTGATTTTGGCAATGAATCCAATGTGGAACACGGGCTTGGCGAGTTCGATGTGGCCGAAGTGGCCGGGGCATTCCGCCATGCCTTCACCGCACTGGGTTAGTATACGAACAGCGAGCAGCCAAAGGCTGGTCGGTGTGAGCGTGAGCACGAGCAGTCGGAGTGACTAGTCGATAATATGAGTTGAGCTGTCTGCATCTGAGCAGCCAGAACATCTCACGTATGACGCCACTTTATGCTGATCACACGAGCCGTGTAACATGCATCATAATCACGTCAATAATAATCACACCAGATATAATAATCACACATGGTGATCATACATCTCGTGATTAGGAAATGCGTGCACATCGCCGCTTCCCTGCTCATCTCACTTCTCCTCTCCTCTATACTCACAGTCTGACACTTGAAGTTTCGGTCGATGGTGCCGAGTCGGGGATCGTTGAGACCGCCGACTCGAGGCCGTTGTCGGGTTTCGTCCATCGTCTCCGGGAACTCGATTTTCGCGACACTCATGGCTTTCTGTGTTAGTATTGTCGTTGATGTGACATGGGTGTTGTGACATGGTTGTTGTGATGATCCAGTCGTCGAGGATGATTCGAGTTGTCGAATGTGTAATCATGATTCAAATGTCGTGTGTAACCATGTCGTGATCGTGTCGCATATCATGTCGTATGTTGCCACATCGTATCCACATCGTATCTGTGTACTTACAACTTCTTCGGGCGAAAGAAGACCAAATTGGACCTGGGTTAGTAAGAGCCGTAGCAAACAAGTCGTCAGTCGTAGATTCTCACCTCCTCCACTGTCCGCAACGGGGCAGACGAGTACGGGAACTGCGCGCCACTCATGTTGGTTCCAATCTTTTCCTAAGACCCAGATGCTAGAAAAAAAGTGGCGGGTTGCCTCGATTCAGTCGGATGTAGAAAAAAAAACAGGCGGTAGAAAAGAAGATGAAGGGGCTGTAGCTCGGGGTATCGACACTCAACAAAAACTTGTACCGGGGATGGAAAAGAATCACCGGGCACACGCGGATGTATGAACGAAGATGGACGAGGTTTGGTGGTGTGGTGTGGTATGCCTGAACGCGCTGTCGAGCAGTGAATAAACGATATTTGTCACCCTCCCAATATGGGGGTTACCCGGCCCACCCACACTAGTGAAGGTTCTGCACTCACACGCCAAACCAAAGGTTCTTCTTTTCACTCAGAGTTCGACTCCAGTGGGTGGTGAAAAAAACAGTGAAAAGCACACCATTGGAGGGTGTGATTTTGTGCAAAAATGGCGTTTTGACTGGGTACGACGATAATGACGACATCACGGTGGACATCCTTTAACACCATTCACTTTTCCTCATTATTCCGGTTTGTTTTGTCGGTTTATTTTTTCATTTATGGGTGTTCTTTTTTTTTTCTTTTTTTTTCCATTGCATAATACTCCAACGCTGTACACACTATTTTGCCACCCATGAGCCCTGGAGAACTGGAACTGAGCTGTCCACAGACGAAAGAACTGGAGAACAAGTTAAGTGGAAAGACTGCGGTGGTCTGATCACGTATCATGTCACGTGACCTTCCCGTCTACATCTTTGTTCCCACCTGTCATCTGTACAATACTCGACTGTATCGTGTCTCGGAGTTATTAAGGTACCGGCTGTGCTTACAGTGTTTTTGGCGAGATGCGTTAACCTTATTTTGTAAACAAGAGTGGTGATGATGGTGGTGGTGAATTGAAGTACGAGTACTGATACTGGTGGTGTTTTAGAGAGTTAAGAGTGGCAAATGGTTTTGGGGTGTCTCTGAGTCCTTCCGGTTAGTTTTGGGTAGTTCTGAGCAGCTCTGGGGTTTTTATTTTGGTTTTCTGATTTTCCTGTATTTCTTGAATATTCGGATTAATTCTCAAAACTCGGAAAAATTAGAAAAATCAGAATTGCATGAGAATCTGAAATAAAAGAGATCTTCTCGAAAGATCTGCTCTAAAGAAGGACAACTCGAGCGACAGGGACAAGAAAATCAACAAAAAGTCCCATTTTGAAAACACCATCTCTAAGCTATGAACATCTCATTTAGAGTCTCCAATGGAACCTGTCTTATTGTTCGAATTGAGGTGAGGATCTGGAATTGTTGAAAGAGTCAGTTTTCACGAAATGAGCCCATAAAGCACTTGTACGCTTCCACTTGAACTTTTACCTATACTGACTGTACTTCGACTATACTGCTCTTCCTTCTACGTTCTTTCTTCTACGTTGTACTCATTCTTAAATACATAACCCAAGATATGATTGATAATTAGTAAACTACTCCTATCACTTCAACATCTAGTACTTGGCGAGAGGTCGCTGGGCCCACTGCTTCTCGGCAAAGTCCCAGTTGAGCACGTTCCAGATGTTGTCAAAGTAGGCGGCCTTGTTGTTGTAGTACTGGATGTAGTAGGCGTGTTCCCAGAAGTCGATTCCGAACAGAGGAACGGCTCCAGGAGCAGAAACGGGGTCCTGGTTGTTGGTGATTTCAATCTTGAGAGATCCATCGGGGTAAGACACGAGCCAGGCCCATCCGGAGCCCTGGAGAGCCAGAAGAGCAGCCTTGAGCTTGGCCTGGAACTCGTCCAGAGAGCCAAACTGCTTGGCAATCTCCTCCTTGAGCTTGGCACCTCCCTTGGCAGCATCAGAAGAGGCAGGAGTCAGAGACTTCCAGAAAATGGAGTGGTTGATGTGGCCTCCTCCGTTGAAGTTGATGGCCTTCTGGAGGGCAATCTGCTTGACCACGTCGTTGGTCTCGACGGCCTCCTGGAGCTGCTTGGTGGCGGCGTTCAGGTTGGCCACGTACGTGTTGTGGTGCTTGGAGTAGTGGATCTCCATGATCTGGGCAGAGATCTGGGGCTCCAGTGCCTGTGTTAGAAGAGGATAAAGAGACTTGCTTGGGGAGTTATGATATTATCCAGTTAAGACATCCAATTGTGGACTTCAGTTACGGCTTTTCAAGTTACTGAACTTTTCCAGTCATTGGACTCCAGTTTTGGGCTGTACTCTCAAGGTAAGGAGACAGTAAGACCATAACCTGATAACAAACAGACAGAAAGAAAAAAAAGAAGAAGTAATGGGTTCTCCAACAACTTGGAACAAAGAGACATCCTTTAGACAATTGGACTTATCTTATGTTCATCTTCCAGGTATAGTTGAAGGGACATTGATGATAGTCTAACCTCATCCAGTGTCAGGAACAAGCCAGAAACGACCAAAAACGTCAATTGAACTTATGGAACAAGTCAATGAGTTCAATTGAGTCATTGCAGCAAGTTTTCTGCTCAATTGAGTCAGATATATCAAGTCCTTGAGTTCAATTGAGTCACAATACCAACACTTCAACCAATATAGTCAAGCCACAGTAAGTCTTACATTGAAGCTGACTCATAGTAGTTCAGTGTAGTTCATTGGTTCATTGGCCTCAGATACCTTGGTACGGCTATCATGACATGGTCTTGTAACTGAATTGCTTCCATATCTCCATCTCTCAACATGTTCTGAAACTGGAGTGTCTGGAGTCTGGAGTCTGGATGCATCTCCTCATTGTAAATACTCACATCATAGGCGTAGGGAAGAGGGGGCAGGACGTAGGACATGTTTGTGTTGACAAGAGCAAATTGAGGTCTTTGGCCAAGAAAGAGAAAGCGGTTCCTGGCTTGTACCTTGGAAGGGGTTGAGAGAACCCTGGTGGTTATTGCTAGCTAGTGGAAGGTGCAATGATAATAGTCTAACGTGAAGAAAGCAAGCCACGATGAGCAAATTGGGCTCTTTGAAAACGTGCAAATGGGCCTAAGCCCCTTGTCTCCGCTGACTAAATCTGCTCATCCCATGGCTTAAATGCTCGTTAGTGGGTTTAAATGCTCATTATTTGCTCATGCGAGGCCAACATTGTGGCAGATGTTAAAACAATCACTAGAAGACCCCGTTTCAAGCACTTATTGAGCTTACTTGGCCAGTATGTCTCTATTTGAGTGAATTTATCTGCTCTCTTAATTTCCCTCGATTTTCCACGATTTTCTGTAATTTGTTTTGATTTTCCTTAAATTCCCTTTAAACCCATTTAAACCCAATTACCCCAACTTCTGCACCATCATGTATTCATGTGCAGTTGATGACTTCGACGGTAAACATGGACAATCAAGTTGAGACTATAAAAGGGTCCATCTACGGCAAGTATATCAATACTGGACAAGCTCAGATATTGTTGATTTCATCATCTGAGAAGAGTAAAAATACCAGTCAGATAACTTCACCATCTTTCTACATTGAACCTCTGTAAAGTGTAGCCTTCATAAGAGGTCTTAGAACGTGATAACGACATTAGAAATGAGAAAGCCATATAGTTGAACAACTCAGCCATTAGATAATACAACGTCTTTATCAGATCATCCCTACTAGTTCAGATAACGTGTTTCTATGATACTTCTACAAGTCTTCTATGCATCCTCTGTCTACTGAGGACACTAATTAGTACCGGCAAATCAAATTTGCTTCAATCACACAAAAAACATCACAGGAGATCTTTCCACTCTGATCCGATCAAAATGATACCAAACACAAGTCCATTATCTTCCCTCTTTACCACCTCCCGCTTGTCCTCCCACTTCTCTTTTCAACGCCACATTCGCCACTTTAGGTTACGATAAACTTTGAGGAACATGCTATCTGCTAATTAATTTTCCATATTCTCCTACACACCATGGACGAGTTATCACGGCTTTCGGTCGATGTGGTGGACCAGGGCACGCTGGAAAACCAAATCACCAACGAGGCAGACTCGATTCTCAAAAAACGCGAGTTTGAAATCGACACCAAACGACTCTCTAAAGCCCAAGATGCCGTCAAGACGTTCCTCGGCAAGGTGCGCTCCATGGAGCGAAGAATCAATGATCCGGCCACTAAAATCAGCGAGCGGGAAAAGCTGAAGCGTGACGTGGCCACTTTGAAACGCACCGAGCTGGCCACCGCTCAGCAGGACGTGGCAGACATCACACAGCGTCTGAAAGAGAATGATACCAGTGGTGGAGCAACCAAGGAGCTGCAGGCTTCAGATCGACAGGAGGGCGAGTCTGAGCAGGCGTATCTTGTTCGTACCGGCAAGATTACTCCTTTTGCAAATTCTAGGGGTTTTACTCGAGGTAGAGGAGATGTTACTCAGAATATTGATACCAGTAAGCCGTATAGTGTTGATGTGGAGGGAGAGATTAAGGAGGAGGAGGAGGAAGAGGAAGATAACGAGGTTAAGGAGGTCGATGAAACTGAAGTTAAGGAGGAAGACGATTACGAAAACATCTCTGACTCCTCTGGATACACTACAGACGAAGTCGATCCGGAAGACTTTGAATTGGTTGAGCTGAAAACGAAACGGAAACGAAACGAAAAACCGGAAACAGAAGCTATAGACGACGGAGACGAATGGTCGTACCAACAACGACTGAAATGGTGGACTGAAAAACGGCAAAAAGCACGAGCTCGAGCGGGAGTCATAGTTCCTGCTGCAGACTACGCCAAAGAAGAGTGGCTACTGGACGGACCTGAAGCTGATGCTATTCTAGAAGGCAACTTCAAGGTCCCTGGCGAAATCTTCAATGCGCTGTTTGACTACCAAAAAACGTGTGTTCAATGGTTGTGGGAACTGCATACTCAAAAAACCGGAGGTATTATTGGCGACGAAATGGGTCTGGGTAAAACTATTCAGATTATCAGTTTTCTGGCCGGTTTGCACCACTCGGGACTGCTGACCAAACCCGTCATTGTCGTGTGTCCCGCTACAGTCATGAAACAGTGGGTGGAGGAGTTTCACAAGTGGTGGCCTGCTCTACGAGTCATCATTTTGCATAGTATGGGAGAAGGAAGCAAGGGCAAGAAGAAACGAAAGGGAGAAATTGATTCTGACGATGAAGACGAGGTGATTAGACCCACTCCTTCGAGTACAAAAAACCTGGCTGAAACTATAGACAAGGTCTTCAAGGACGGTCATGTGGTTGTCACGACTTATGCTGGTCTCAAGTCGTACAGATCTCTGCTTTTGGACAGAGAATGGGGCTATTGTGTTCTTGACGAGGGTCACAAGATTCGAAATCCAGACTCGCAAATCACTCTGGACTGCAAACAGCTCAAAACTGTGCATCGTCTGATTCTGTCAGGAACACCTATTCAAAACAACCTGACAGAGCTATGGAGTCTGTTGGATTTCGTTTGTCCTGGCAGACTGGGTACTCTTCCTGTTTTTCATTCTCAGTTTGCTGTTCCTATCAATGTTGGAGGGTATGCTAATGCTACCAACATTCAGGTTCAGACAGCCTACAAATGTGCAGTTGTTCTTCGAGACTTGATTGCTCCGTATCTGCTGCGACGAATGAAGACAGATGTCGCCACAGATTTGCCGAAAAAGGAAGAAAAAGTGCTCTTCTGCAAACTGACAGATTCTCAGCGACTGCATTACAAGGGTTTTCTCAAGTCTGAAGAACTCAAGTCGATTCTGGCCGGAAAACGACAGTCGCTGTTTGGAATCGATATTCTGCGAAAGATTTGCAACCATCCGGATCTGGCTTCACGTGACATTCTCAAAAAAACAGCAGATTACTACTATGGAGACCCTGCAAAGTCTGGAAAGATGCAGGTCGTCAAGGCTCTGGTTGACCTGTGGAAGAAACAGGGTCATCGAACGCTTCTCTTCTGTCAGACGCGTCAAATGTTGGAGATTCTGGAAGACTTTTTTGCCAACATGCCAGACATCAAGTATCTTCGAATGGACGGAACTACAGCCATTTCCAAACGTCAGGATATGGTGGATTCCTTCAACAACGACACCTCCTACGACCTGTTCCTGCTGACCACTCGAGTAGGAGGTCTGGGAGTTAATCTCACTGGAGCCAACCGAGTTATCATTTTCGACCCCGATTGGAACCCCAGTACCGATCTGCAGGCTCGAGAACGATCGTGGCGTCTGGGCCAGAAACGGAACGTGGTCGTCTACCGTCTCATGACGGCAGGCACGATTGAAGAGAAGATTTACCACCGTCAGATTTTCAAGCAGTTTCTGACCAACAAGATTCTCAAGGACGCCAAGCAGCGTCGGTTCTTCAAAATGAACGACATTCACGATCTCTTTTCGCTGGACGACGGAGAAGGCGACACCACCGAGACGGGGCTCATTTTCTCCGGCTCCGAAAAGAAAATCGAGTCGAAAAAGCCGGAAAAGAAAATGAAGGACGACGACGACTTTTACCAGGTGGTCGGACTCAACGGAGTGTCGAAACTGGAAAAGTTTGAGACTGGCGAGGAGGAGAAGGAGCCTAATGACGGCGAAAACGACGACAACATTCTCAACGACATTTTCTCACAAACTGGAGTCCATTCGGCTCTGGAACACGACGCGATTATGGACGCTTCTCGTCCTGAAACTGTCATCATTGAACGAGAGGCAAAACGAGTAGCTGAAGTCGCTGCAAAGGCTCTCAGAGACTCGCGAAAGAAGGCCCAGTCCAACGAAATCGGAACAGTGACCTGGACAGGCAAGTTTGGCAGTGCTGGTAAATTCGGCAAGAAAAAACAACCTGCTGGAAAAGCTGGAGCTCCTCGGTTCGGTTCTGATAAACTGTCGTCATCCTCTATTCTGCAAAACATCAAGGCAAAAAAGTCGCTGGAGGAGTCTGCAAACGCATACACTGGCTTGATCAACATGAGCGATCTGGACAAGGTCAAGTTGCTGGAAAAGATTTCCGAGAGTCTGAAGCATGCTGGGGCAGGAGGCTTGTCGTCGAAAGATATTGCCAACGAGTTTGCCCTCAAGCTGACTAACCAGGAAGAGGTGGCGGTCATGAGACAGCTGCTAAGACAGGCAGGAGAGTGGAATGGAGCTACGAAAAAGTGGATGTACAAGGGAGTGGAGGAGGTGGAAGATATAGACGAGGTTGTTCCTGTGGATGAGATGGGAAACAGGGTGTAATTTATTGCATACCAGTACCGGAGGTGCTGGATCTGAAATGAAAAGCGTACAAGTAGACTGAGGTACTTGTAGAAGTAGTCTGAATACCGTATACTGAGGTTATCTGATTAATACAATTGGAAGTTCGATACCAATACCCTAATTTCATACTTTTTTGGAGACACTTTAAGAGACACTACAAAAGACACTACAAGGTACAACCCTGATACGATACAGAAGCTGCAGGTACAATACCAGTAGCTATCTGTCCTCGTGAGACAAGTCTGGTATGGGCTGTACTGGGAGTTATCAGTCCATACCAGCTACAAGAAATATTGTTCTGTACATATTATTTAATCGTTACACTCCCTGTATACTCATTCATGCTCATCCCAGTTCTAATAGTATATAAAAGTTGAAAAAAAGGCAAATAGCCGTGTATTCATTTATACATTATGCAAAGATTCCAGTAGTGGAGAGGGCTGTGGCAGTTCAGCTCAAAAGACAGGTTAGAATAGCTATTGGCTCAGACTGGCTATCAGCTCAGAGTAGTAATCGGCTCAACTAGCCGTCGACCCAGCTATCGACCCAGCTGTCGACCCAGCCTAACGGCTGAGTCCACAGGCTGAATCGGCTGGGTCGCCTACCACCGACTCATCAACCCATTCTCCAACTTCCTAACCACCTCTCCGTACTCCTTACCCTGTCCCTGATGACGGGCCATTTCCGACGGAGGAATGTACGCTGGACTAGGCTGTGCCTGAATATGATCAGCAGGATTGACCATGGCGGTGGCTCGCTGAATAGGCGGCGGAATGGGGTCCATGGACCCGTAGGTGAGCGCACGAGGTCGTCTCGAGCCCGAACCCGAGTTCTGCGGCTTGAGACCGGTGCTCCAGTTTGCAGGAGGCTGCATGTGTGCGTACTGGGCGGCCTCGGCAGACGTCTGGGCTGCAGAGACGCCTGCAGCAGGCACGGGAGGCACCATGACGTTGGCGTTCTGGCCCTGCGCGTGGAGCGGCTGAGACTGCGAGATGGGCTGTGCGGTCGGCGTAGGGTGGAAGACGTCTTTTTCTTCCTTGGGATGCGGCACAAACGGTCCTGTGAACTTGGACTCGGTGATGAACGGGTGAGAAGCGGCCTGTTGGGGAGTCCATCGCTCAAAGGGGTTGTAGTTGAGCAGGCCCATGAGGAAGTCGTAGAGGGCCTCACGGTTGAGCATCTCCTTGTCGATATCAGCCCGCTTCATGTCCTTCTTATGCAGAGGGTACTCCATGATGATGGTTTTGAGGTTGGCGGACGAAAAGTACTGCTTGGACTCCTTTTCGTCCACGTTGAACTCGCGCGAGTACCGTTCCCGCGACTTGAGCCGGTACCGCTTGCGGCCCTGGTCGTCGACAATCTTTTCCATAAACTTGCCGCTGTTTTTGCCCATTTCCACCATCCAGTTTGGAGGGTCACCAAGAGAAGCCACGATACGAGACAGCTGGTTGTACTCTGACGCTCCGGGGAAGATGGGCAGACCGAGAAACAGCTCGGCAATGATGCAGCCCATGGACCACATATCGATGGAGGTGGTGTAGGGGATTCCGAGCAGGACCTCGGGCGACCGGTAGAACCGTGACTGGATGTATGTGTAGACGGTTTTTCGCTCGTGGCAGGCCGAGCCAAAGTCGATGACCTTGATGATCGGGGAGTCGAGGTTTTTGAGCAGAATGTTTTCCGGCTTGAGGTCGCAGTGGATGAGTTTGGCGTTCTTGAGCACTGTGAGCGAGTCCAGAAGCTGTCGAGAAAACACCCGAACGAGATTAATGGACAAGCCGCGGAACTGGTTCTGTTTCAGCAGCTCGTAGAGGTTGGAGGAGAGCAGTTCAAACACCAGACAGTAGTGTTGTTTGTGCAGAAACTTGTCCTTGAGCCGCAGAATATGATGCTCGTCCTTGTTGTCCACAGAGTTGTTCAGATACTCGAGAATCGACACCTCCATCATACTCTGGTTGAGGAACGCGGGGTTGTTTTTGATCACCTTGACGGCCACGATGTCTTTGGTTTTCATGTTCTGGCACTTGACCACCTGTCCAAACGTTCCCTGGCCCAGAATGTCCAGAACGAGATACCGTTTGTTTTCATCAGTTCCCAGCACATCGTTAACGTACAAAATGTAGTCGTTGTCTCTGTTGTCGTGGCCGTTGTTGAGTTTCGGCTCGCTGGGCTTGGTGAGCACTCGTCTTGGGTTTTTCGACGACTCGTAGTTGAAGCCCGAGTTGCAAATCTGGTATGTTGCAGACAGCTGCAGCGTCAGACACATGAGTGGCGACATGTAGCCGCCCTCGGGCAAGGCACGTCGGTTCTGCGGCCGGGGATTGACCTGGGGATTAAGATCTGCGGCTCGTTCGACCGGTCTGAACGACGGCGGTGGAATCGAGGCAGGAGGTTCCTGTTGCTGCGGCTGCGGCTGTATCGGAGGCTGAGCTGCATGGATGGGCTGGGGGGCCACGTGTTGGGGAGCAGACTGGGGTGCAGAAATGGGCTGCGGTTGCGGCTGGGGAGTTTGCTGCGGCTGCTGCGTCCAGTAGTACGGCTTGGTGGCCGGCATGGACGGATTGTAATGCTGCTGGGGGGTCTGTTGGGGCTGATGCTGTTGTGGTTGGGGAGGCTGGCCGTTTCGCACAGGCGAGACGCGTGATCGGGCGTAGTTTCCAGCGGGAGTGCTGCTGTGAGGAGACGCCCAGGGATTGTAGGAAGCCGACTGCGGCGTCACAGGGGAAGAGGACATTTGCACCGATCCCAGCGGCGTTCCGGGCTGCATTTGGGGAGCCAGCGGAGTGCCAGGTTGCGATCTATACAGCGGTTCGTGTGGCGACGTGTGCTGTTGATGCTGCAGCCCTGGAGGCAGACCGTACTGGTTCTGAGCCTGGGGATAATGACTCGTGGGTTCATGGGACGGTCTTCGCGTAGAAACCGGCGAAGAGGGCTCGTACTGGTGCATGAGCTGCGGATGAGGCAGCTGCTGGTTCGATAGCGCGTTGGGCATGGCTGTCTGGAACTGCGGATGCGGTTGCGACGGCGAAAACGGACCCATTTGCTGCTGGTGGTAGTACAGGCTGCGTTGCGAGTGCGACATGTGCGGCGAGCCCATTCCCGGCGAGCCCGAGGGTTGCGCAGACACGTTTGGTGCGCTTTCAAAGCTCTTGCGGTAGTAGTCTGTAGGGTACGGAGGCTGTTGTTGCTGCTGCTGCTGCTTATGGCCGATCAGCGACGGCATCAGATGTCCGTTGGACATTTTGCGGTGATGCGGCGACGGCGAGTGGTCCATGTACGGTTGGGGTGGTAATATGGGCTCTTAGGAGTGCTGTACTTGTAGGTGAGTGCTGTGAATGTAGGGTGCTCTGGGAAGTGCTGTGAATGTAGAGTGCTGAACCGATCAAAGGAATGTGGATCCGCTGGAGAAGAGGGCGGCGAGATATCTGAGGAGACACTAGGTCGCCGGGGTCCGGGGCGCAGAAAAAAGGCCAATGGCGATAAAGGCAGAACGGTCGATATCACCTGGTGATGTGGAGTTAGCAGTGTGTAGGTCGAGCCAAAGTCTAAATTCATAACATGGGGGGGACCACGGTGACGGGGCCCAACTAGGAGGGTGGGATAAAAACGTCAAACAAGCAAGTTTAAGACGAATCTCTTGGCGCTGGCGTGACATAATAACCAGAGATCGGAGACGACCTAGTGTGAGAGACCGAAACGGGCTAGTACGAGGCCTCCAAGTCACATGACCAAACTCACGTACAACCCTGCGTCACATGCGGTTACGTGAACACATATCCTGCACCCCGGTGCTTAGCTTAGTAATGCAGCTGAGGCATTTCGCTGAGTCATCGAGGTCTTACAAATATGTCGATTCGTCATCCCCCCAGCACACCCCTATCGCTATTATGTCTCCCGCTTCAATGACGCATTCTACTGAGGGTAATTTCGGGCACAGCTGCGATCCCAAAAAAGCTTATTCTCGAGGCAAATGTCCCAACTAACCACCCAACTATATCCGTAACTACAATACTTGCTGCCTCACCACCATGACCCACCAGGAAGAACACTACACGTGGAGACAGACACTCCAGGACATCACAATCACCTTCCCGGTGCCTCCAGGAACCCGGGGCAAGCAGATTGACATCAAATTCACCCCCACAACCATCTCTGCAGGCCTCGTGGGACAGCCTCCCGTTCTGCAGGGCGACTTGTTTGCAAAAATCGCCCCTGAAGAATCGACATGGACCGTGGAAGACCAGAAGGAGGTCACCATCAGCATTGAGAAAGTCCACAACCAGGAATGGTGGCCCCACGTGGTCACCTCGGCCCCCAAGATTGACGTTTCTCAGATCGAGCCGGAAAAGTCCAATCTCAGTGATCTGGATGGCGAGACTCGAGCCATGGTGGAAAAGATGATGTACGACCAGCGACAGAAGGAAATGGGTCAGCCTACGTCCGAGGAGCAGCGAAAACAGCAGCTGCTTGAGAACTTCAAGAAACAGCACCCAGAAATGGACTTTTCCAAGGCAAAGATTAATGAGGGGTTTGGAAACATGCCTCAGTAGGCAGGGCAGCTATCTGTCTATACAACCGTAGTCTACTACGGGTAAATAAGTTATTCATTCATACATGCTAATGTGATTGTAGTCCAGTGCCATGTAAAGTGATCAGAACCCAAACGAAAATGCGCTCATATCGGGCTCCTGGAACTGGCTCTGGGGAGCAGCTTTTTTGCCGTTGCTTTTTGTGTCGCTGGTCCCAGGTCTATCCTCTTTGTCGTCGTTCTTCTCGGGTGTAGCCGTCTCTTTATCGTCCTCCTTGTCCTCCTTCTCTTCCTCCTTCTTCTCCTCCTGTTCCTTACCATTCTCTTCAGTGCCATTCTTAGCCGTGGAGTCCATGAAACCATCAAGCATAGAGGGAGGCTCACTCGACTTCTTGGGCTCCTCGTAACCACTCAGCATAGAAGGCGGCTCCTGGAAACTGTCCAGCATGGATAGAGCTGGTTTGGACTCCTTCTTTGGTTCACTGAAGCTGTCCAGCATGGATGGGGCTTGTTTGGGCTTGCTTGGCTCCTGGAAACTATCCAACATGGAAGGAGCGCCTCCACCATACCCATCCAACATAGAGGGAGCACCTCCAAATCCATCCAACATAGAAGGACCCTCACTGGCAGGGATAGGAGCAGGTTTGGGCTTAAAGTCCCGGAATGCAGCCAGCGAGTCCTCGTCAGCCTTCTGGTTCTCCTCAACAGCCTCTTCGGCCTGCTCATGAACCTCATCCTTCTTGAACTTCCACTTTCGTACAAGATCCAAAGCAATGACCTCACAACCCATTCGAGAGTAGAGCTTGGCGGTGGTAAACACACTCTGCAGCTCCGTGGCGGAGGTAACACCGTTATTCGCACTGACAACCTTGAACTTGGAGTCTCGCAAAAACTGGTAAAGAATCAACAGAGCAGGGTCGTTGGAAAGGAAGGAGCGCGAATTGGACACGATATGCGCAGAACCTCGCTTCTTGTCTTGGTACTCGTGAGATACCAGAGACAGAACAGCATCGCCTCGTCGATCCTGGGTCCACAGACACCAGTAAATGACCCACTGGTCGCCATTCTCCAAAGCCTCGGGGAGAATCTCGTTCTTGATCAGATCGTTCAGAACAGGACCATTGTCTCCTTCGTAAACTCGACAGACAGCAATAGCGAGACCAGTGTCCTTGAGTTTACGCGTAATAACATTGACACAGTCCTTGAGCGAGTCTCCAAGAAGGAAGAAAGACGCGGCGTACGCATATCTGTGCTTGGACAGCAACGCAAAGGCGTTCTTCAGAGCTGCCGTTCTCCATCGAGGCTCGTTAAAGTCGTTCTTCAGAAACTTGACCATCTTGGTCTGCTCAGGATGTGTAGAGGCAGACCGCCATAGAGCCTGAAGAACCTGCTTCTTCCGAAGAGCCAAGTAGAACAGCGACGCCTCACTGGGATCTTGTCGCTCAGTAGCCATAAACTGGTTCTTGGCTAACACATCAAACAGCTCCACCAGCTTATGGTGTTCAAGCCAGTAGCCCACTCCAGCAGCTTGGGCGTCCGGCCACACAAGCTTGGGCCCATCAATCTGCTCCAGGATCATGGCCTGCGACTCGGAGTTGAGTGCCCAGCAGAAATCTCGCACAGTCATCTGCTTCTGGGTCTTTCGATGCATTCGGTACAACTTGTAGCCGAGATAGAACCGAATGGCCATGATATCGGACCACCCAGCCACCTCAGCCACCACCTCGCTGATACTGGCAAGAGTGATCTGCTGATGCTGAGTAATGAAGGGCAGAGACACCTGCTGCAGCTTCTCGGTCAACTTGCTGTACTCATCTGGAGTCAGCCTGGGGCCAGACTTGTCGCTATCTTCATAGTCGCTCGGATCCATGCCTAGTGTCGAGTCCATGTCCTGAACAAGCTCCTGGTTGGCATACTGAAGCTCCTTGTACAGTCTGTAGAAAGTATCTCGAACCACAGCCAGTTGACCGGCAAGAATACACTGCACCAAAAGCTGGGGATGGTATGCAGGAAGAGGACCGTTGACAATGGAGCAAATCTCAAACAAATGGTGGATATGGAACGCTCGGGAAGAATGCAACATGTCCGAAAAGTCTCGCACTCCAGCCTCCTCCTCATGCACACAATTGTCATCGACAAACAACTGGTTACCTGCAGCCACCACCAGCACACCCGTGTTCATCCAAATGGAGTCGCCAATAGCATGGTTGGTAAACGGCTTAATGTCCACCTGTTTTAGCAGACCCCAACAAGGCGAAATGTTTGTGTAATCGAATCGCAACTGGCCCCAGAGCTGCACATGAGTGCCGAAACCAATTGCAAGCACGGATTGGTTATCAGGAGTACAGGCCCAATCGAGATCGCAGATTTCCGTGTCAAACTTTTTGGTCTGCTCCAGGAAACCGTGCCGAGTGTCCCAAATACTAAGCTCCAAACGGTCCTCGGAAACAATGGCCACCTTGTTGAGAGAAGACTGGGACATGATGGACGCATTGTCAATGTTGGTGGAAACTGTGGCCAACAGACACCACTCGACGGCGGAGTCGTCAGCATTAATCTCCGAAGACCAAGTAGTGAACTCTCCCGTTTTTGAAATGGCACTGAGCTGATCAGTCGCAAGAGACTTTTTACCAGCAGACCACGAGACAGGGTACACTGGAACACTCTTGTAGAAGGATTCCAGGAACGAGGGTTCCGATGACGTCACTGAGCAAATGCTCATGATGGAATCAGACGGATCTCCAGCCTCCTGTGCCTCCTTGAACGCCTTTTTGTCGCCAGAAATGCTCCAGCATCGAGGCTGGCCTCCGTTGACAACGGCATATACATGGAAGCACGAGCACTGGTCTTTTCGGTCAATCTCAAGCACGCAATCGACCGTGCTAATCGAGTCCTCCGATGTAAAATCCAACACTGCCACTCTTTTGGCTGTTTTGGATTCGCCCAACAGAAAGAAGAGCTCAATACAAGACTTTTCGAGAGCCAGGAAAAACTGGTCCGAGGAGCCCAGCAGCACACCGCCAAGAACAGCGGTGCTTGTGTCGATGATGGACTGCTTTCGCAGTGTAGTTCGGTCCTCCAGTTTCTGGGTGACCCACGCGGTGTTCTCAGTGAAACGACTTTGACTGACAACGAGATGACCCCGGGCAGATCGAATGAGTCGCTGAACACTCTTGTTGTGACCTGTAAACAGCTGTTGCAGCTTGAGCGGGAAATCAGGCTTGACTGTTCCGTATCGAGTCAGAGCATCGCATCTGAACGCCACTACTCGACCCTGCAGATGAATCAACAGCACAGCCTCGGCCTTTTCGTGGTTCAAAATTCCTCTAACAGCCACGATTGACCCGGGCTTGACTGGCCGCTCCTTGGGGAAGACTCCTGAGCTGGCGTGAACCACCGTCGAGGTCACAGCTTGATTTCCTCGACCATTGGCAAACGCCCAGACATCAATTCCGGTATTTTGGAGCGTGACAATGGCCTCAGGGTGCTCCCGCTCGCTCAGAGACGACTGCACAATCTCACTGTCGACCATAATGCTCTGTCCCTTGTTGACCACGGCGTCCACCTGGAAGTTGAGCGAGTCGTGGGGATCCAATGACCGCCACCGACGCACCACTCCATCCTCCGTCTGTGTGTATAAATGAGCCAGACCTGTTTTGACTGGCGACGAGTCCTGCAGCCAGTGCAGACATCGGATCTTTGTGGGGTGTTTGACAAAGACATAGTCAAAGGCTGCATCAACGTCTGACGACGATAAGCGTCTGAAAACAATGACAATGGAGTCGTCGTGGGGAGTGCAGACGGCCAAAAAGTCTCCCTCGGCCGTGGAGCTCACAAAGGAGCATTTTTGGGGAAGCGATCGGGTCCACATGTTGATTGGCGGATCGTCCGGTTTTTCTGTGAGCACGTTCCACAACGATATCTCGTCGTCTACGCCGCACAATTCCGTGTGTGAGCACCAGGCCAGCGACTGGGCTTTTGTGTTGATCTCCTTGATCTTTGTCCATTGTGTTTTGCGTCCGTACTCGACTGTGGGTTTGAGGATCCACACCACATCTCCCAGCGACAATGCCACGTGGCCCGTTTCGGGATTAATAGTGACAGCCACTCCGTCGCAGGGCAGGTAGATTGTTTGCAGCAGTACCGACGGGTACTGGACTATGATGAGATTGTTTCCCGAGCAGTATGTCTGTGGTTAGCGGTGGCGGCTTGGAATTAGGGCCCATTGCAGTACTCACGAAAATCGTGCGGCCCTTCCAAAAGGCCAGTGACGTGGCACTTTCGCTGGAATTGGGCTCTCCGGCCAGAAACGAGACCGACATTGTTGTAGTGATGGCGTGGTCTGCTACGTCTCCGAGGTGGTCTTGTACCCCATGCGCCCTGTATGCATGTCGAGAGTTTGCTCCGGTTGTGAGATGAGTGGTTAGCTGAGGGGGAAGGTTAAGTGTGGGAGGCTGAGTATATTTATAATTTTGAAACGGGTTTGTGTCATTCGTGTTACAGAGCAAATGTGGTGGTCCAAAAGTTGAAAACTGGAATATCTCCAAGCAAATTCGATTTTCATTCGCCAGTTCGTTTTCCCATCGGACTCGAGAAATAAGCTTTCCCAACTGTTAGTTACACTTGAACGCTGATAATTTGGGTGCATGAATTTCTACCACCCAACTACACCACACACTACACAGCATGGGATCAAGGTGGGTAAGAGAGAGGAGGAGGGATGAGGAGGAGGGAAATCAGATGGTTATATATCATTTGTTTGTGTCATCAAAAGTGTGACATGTGCTCTCACATGAGGAACATGACCTACCAGACTACCCATCACACCACACACCACACTCCCCAGTACACACCACTAACCCAGTTGCAAAGACATTAGAACAAACGTGGCGATATGCCTGCAACGGTCGCCATGCGTCATGGTCCAGAGAAACACACCCAAGGACTGTCTGACCAAACCCGAGCTGGTCAAGGACATGCCGGAAGAGTGCGTCTTGCTCATGAACTCGTTTCTGGCCTGTAGAAGAGGCATGGTGGACATGACCAAGCGGTTCCGGGGCAACGCACCGCTGTCGACCGGCCAGTACGACGAAAAGTACGAGAAAATGTCGACCGGCCACTTCAAGCCCGACGACGAGCTCATCACCTCGGGCCCTGCTCCCCAGCAGGACGAGAAGCAGAAGGAGCTGGCCCGGCTGAGTGGAGCTCGATAGCCGTCTATTTATCTGTACATAGTGTAAATATCTGACCTTATGGAGGAGGTAGTGTAGGGAACAGAGAGGGCTGTTCCAGTGCCAATACAGTACCTGTGTGAGAACCAGTTGGAAGTATGTACTCGTACTTGTACCGAGGGTAGAGTAAGGTGACTGAAGAGTATTAGTCAGCTATTGACATTGATTTAGCCAGTTTTCGGGGCTCATATAGTCTTCAATTTTAAATACTGTTTAATGGAAAGTTCCAGATCTAAGGACAATTAGGTCTTATGCTCTGTCGTTTTGCTTAGTTAAAACCTTTGTTGGGAATAGTTAGAATAGAAGTTCTGCTGGGGGTACCAATTTCGGGGTTGCAGATATTTAGGAAGTTTTTGTAGTATTTAGAAAGAAGCACAATGTGATCGTTCCTAACAAATACCAAAAAATCTCCGAGATTGTCACACAAGATCCTGAATTATCGGCGTTTTTAGTCACTTCGCTGTGTTTCGTCTGTTGGGAGTTTAGTTATACTTTTCTTTGGTGTTACTTGAGATACTGTATTCTTCCCGAAGGTTCTCAATCCCCCCAGTGAGTACAATTGATGGATGAAAAAAGAAAGAAAAAAAAAAAGAAAAAGACACCAGAACTCACCAAAAACGGGTTTATATCTCAATTTCATCCTATATGCGATTCTAAACCAGTCCAAATCAGGTTATCCTTTAAATATAGAAGTCGATGTTCTGGTCACTTGATTCTACAAAAGCATAATAGCATGAACAGAATCGTACAATTATGGACTGTATGGTACTCGTACTTTTACAAATTATATCATATATCGTACTACTTTCACTGTTGCTTCACGCGGTTCGTTCAATATATTCAATGTCAGTATGTCTATCTATCTACTCTACTTCTTGGTGTACTCCTTACCCAGTCGCTCCACCTCATTCAACAGCTCGTCGACAGTCTTGGAACTGACGGTAGGAGCGTTAATAACGACTCGGAAAAACTCGCCTCGACCTTTATCGCCCTGTTCAGGAGCATAGTCGACCAGAAACTTGCCTGAGTCGTACAACTTCTTTGCCATGAATCTGGTGGCATCAGAGTTGGCACTAGCCTCGGTAGCCAGAGAACCGCTGGGAGCGTAGTAGAAACAAGTCTGGAGACAAGGAGGAGGGAACTGGGAGACGAGCTCGAAGCCAGGTCGCTGCTTGACCTGCTCGGCAAGGTACTTTGTCAGCTCAAAGGCGTGTTCAACTCGCTTACCGTAGCCCTCGGTTCCAAACCACTGCCAGCCAAGGTACAGTTTGAGAGCGTCAGGTCGTCTTCCACAACCCAGAGTTCCGTCGGCAAGGTCAAAGTTCTCCTCGTCGTTGGATCCGTGGAAGAGGTAGGGTGCCTGAAGAGCATTTGCGGTCTTGAAGGCGTTCTCATCAGGCACCAGCAGGAAAGAACATGTGGTGGGAACTCCGAGCATCTTGTGAGGGTTGACAGTGATGGAGTCTGCCTTTTCCGAGCCGTCCAGCTTGTATCTGTACTTGTCGGAGAAGCAGACGTTTCCGCCCCACGAGCCGTCAATATGGAACCACAGATTGTTTTTCTGGGCAATCTCTGCAATCTCGTGGAAGGGATCGTAGGAGCCAAAAACGGTAGTTCCAGCAGTTCCGTTGATGTACAGAGGAGTGTATCCCTTGCTCTTGGCGGTCTCGATCTTGGCAGCGAGATCGGAGGCAATCATTCGTCCCTCTTCGTCGACATCTACAGCCAAAACTTGCGACTGACCAATACCAAGCAGAATAGCAGCCTTCTTGACAGAGTAGTGGCAGTGAGAAGAGGCAAAAACAGCAAACTTGTAGTCGCCGTTACCCTCAGTCTTTGTGTCGGGGTACTTGATGGCTCGAGCCATAGCCATGGAGGTGATATTGGAGTAAGAGCCTCCGGGGAAAGTGAGTCCTCCAGCTCGGGGACCCTTGAATCCAAACAGACCAGCGTACTGCTTGGCAACAGACTTTTCGATCAAAGTCAGAATAGGGGACACGGTGTACACATGGGAGTTTGTGTTGAGCACAGAAAGAATAATGTCCGAAGCCACTCCGACGGGATTAGTCGAGGCGTACAGTTTATCCAAAAAGCCCGGATGCCATGTGTTGACCGATTTGGACAGCACATGTTCCACGGACTCAAACAGCCCGTCGATACCCTCGCCCTTTTCGGGGAGCGTCAGATCGACCTGTTTTCGAATCTGCTGGGGCGTTTCTGAAGGACCCACCTTGGATCCTTCTTTGGTAGCCGAGTCAATGTACTCAATGATTCGAGGCACCAGTCGGTCCAAAATGTCCTTGGCGTCCTGGACCCGGTTGGCCTCTTGGGGAAGCGGTTTGATTTCGTTGGAAACTGTCATTTTCTAGTGTGGAGAGAGAGAAAGAGAGGAGAGAAGCTGTCAGGACGGGATCTTGATTTTGGGTGATAGATTCATGAAAATTAAGGTTGCAAGCCACTGTGAGAATACGTCATTGATGTGGAACTAGTGTGGCAGTTAAATGGTGGTGGAGGGGAATATAATACAGGTGAAAGTGGTAAATTGGTTGTTAATAATACGGATAATAGATTTATGACGTCAAACCTCCTTTTTACCCACTCCAACACCCATATAAACACACCCTTTGCTTCTCTACAAAGCCTATCCACTCGCCACGTTCAAACGTTTATTCAAAACAAGCTTTTTGTGGCGCAGGGATCGGGCTTCGACGAGGGGAAATCCAGGGCAATCTTAGACCGTTCCAAAAAATATAGCTGGGCTGTTGGCACGGCTGAGACTGAGGGGTGTTGGTTACGTAACCGACGAAGAAATGTGATTGGTTTTGTTTCTCGTAATTGTCGTACCTCGTCGTATAGATATGCCTGCACTGCAGCCGTTAAGCGGATGAAATTAAAGCGAGAAGAAAAAGAGAAAAAGGGAAAAATTATTAAAAAACTGGTGAAAAATTATAGAAAAATAGGTAAAAGCCGGAAAAGTTGGGAAAGAAGTAAAGCCGTTGAGTGTGAATCAGGCAAACAGTCGCTTTTCTAGTATATCCTACATACAACAACATTTTAATACTGAAAAATACATTCTAATACTGATTATTAAACGCCCCACTTCTCAATTCACTCTATGCCATACATTACCGCGAAAACCGTTGGCCTAGACCTCGGTTGACCTCGGTTAGATATCGGACTATTATCGGAGGACTATTCTGTTGACTATTATTTTTAGAGCAGTTCTAATGAGGCTGTCCTAATGAGGCACAATGCGTTGAGAAAATAATAACCGGAAATGTGGAAATATATATGTAACGTAGAGATTGTTGCGGTTGAGGGAGGGTACGAACTCACAGTTCTGTATATCTAGCTGGTTGTATCTTAATGTACTTAGTCTAATCAAGACTTATATATGTAAGAATGTATTTTACGATACAATTGGTTGAATTGTTCAGTTCTTCCCTTAATAAAGATGATTTATCAGTCTGTCTCACTCGTACGACATCCCCTCTACAACATCTATGAAGGTACATTAGTACAGTTTCATAAGTACAGTTTCGTAGATACGGCTTTGATCGGTTTTCTACAATTTCGTATTTCCCTTCAATTTCGTATCTTCGTACAATTTTCGTATTTCCTACATCCTCCTACATCCTACACCTCCTACTCCTCCAACCATATCATATCATCATCTTACTATGTACCAATCTAGTCGCTTCACGTCTACTTTCCTCCAAAGAAACCAGCGTACTTTTTCTTCTCGGCGTCCCGTCGTCGCTGGGCAGCCTGCTTGACCTCCTCAATCTTGTTCTTGACAGCTCCATCAGCAGGCTCCAGCTCCAGAGCAGCGTTCAGGTCCTTGAGAGCATCAGTCTCGTTCTTGAGAGCAGCGTAGCCAGAGCCTCGTCGGAACAGAGCCTTGGCCTTCTCCTTGCTGGCGACAGTCTCGTCGTCAAGAGCAGAAGAAGCAGCCTTGATGGCAACCTTGGGCTGGTTCACCTTGAGAGCCATCAGAGCCACGTTGAGGTAGCACGAGATTCGCAGAGCATGCACCTTGGCAATGTTCTCCTCAGACAGATCGTCGGGCAGGTAGTCCTCCAGGTATGTGGTGGCCTTGAGGTACTTTTTGAGAGCTCCCTCGGCGTTACCCTCCTTGAAGAGCTTGGTTCCAATGGCCTTGATCTTCTCAATGGCTCCCAGAACAGAGGCAGGATCGTTCACGTCGACATTGTCGTTATCCTTGAGAAAGTCCTCGTAGTCGTCTCCAGTGCCGTCGTCAACGTTTCCAGCAGGCACCTCAAAGTCAGCAGGAAGCTCTCCACAGTCCACAATGGTGACAGGCTCCTTGGGACGGTCCTGCTCTCCAGTCTCGGTTCGCTCAATCTGTCGAACAATACCCTTGCCGCTCAGCAGCTTGCCAAACACCACATGCTTGTTGTCGAGATGAGGAGTCTCGGTGGTGGTGATGAAGAACTGCGAGCCGTTGGTGTTGGGTCCAGCGTTGGCCATGGACAGCAAAAAGGGCTGGTCATGGGGGTAAGGGAAAGCCTCATCGGGGAACTTTTCGCCGTAGATGGACTCACCACCAGTTCCGTTGCCGGCGGTGAAATCACCTCCCTGAACCATAAAGTCCTTGATGACTCGATGGAACGAAGAACCCTTGAAATGCAGAGGAATTCCAGCCTTGGTAGAACCCTTCTCACCAGTACATAGAGCTCGGAAGTTTTCAGCCGTCTTGGGCACCTTGTCGGCAAACAGCTCAAAGTAGATTTTGCCAATGGTTTTGCCGCCAATCGCGACCTCAAAAAACACTCGGGGGTTCATTTTTGTGTGGAGTAATGTGTGGTGTAAAGTGTGTTCTAAAGTGTGGTAAAGTGGTTGATATATGCACCTCTGGGAGGTTTGAACCATGTGCAGAAGAGCACTGTAGAAGGTTCGAGAAGATGTAGTAGCGGTGGCAATGGGGGGTAATGCCAAAGCAAATTGATCATTAAAGCATTATACAAGTGTTTACGTAATATACACTGCTTTTCCCGTCAAAATTCACCCTTCTACACCTCTCTAACTACTCCTCTTCTTCCACACTCTCTGCAGGCGTCATTCTGCAGGCGTCTCAATCAGCAAGAATAAGAAAGTTAAACCGGATCAGAAGATTTCAATCTGAGACGGGAGCGGAGATATGGCTAGATTAAAGGGATCGTTTTACACGGGTTTTCATTTCTTTTGAGGGTGAAATTGTGTTCATTTGTTTCCAGTTGTTTCCTTGTATTTTCATATGTTTTCATATGTTTTCATTTGTGTTTGTTTTGATTTGTTTTGATTTATTTTCTTTTTATTAAACAATAAATTTACCCCACCCATCTTCCGAAAACTGGGGAAAAACTGAAAGTTTTAACGACCAAACAAGACAAAATAGCAATCAGATTTTCGTTATGAAATCTAGTCAGCATCAGAACCCTGTCGAATAACCAATTGTTCCAGAATGTGATTTAGAGCTGTATTGTCTTACAACTCATCTACAGTGCCCTGACCACTATCTAGAGACATCGTACGATGGCTTCTGTTGCTGCCATTCAATGCTGCCACTGCTGATCTCTACAGTCACAATATCGTCATACCTACTCGTACCCGTTATTCAATGTCAATCATTCACTATATACTAGCTTAAAGCTTGGCGCCAACAGCCTTGTGGACCTTGAGGGCCTGTCGCATGGCCAGATCCAGCATAATCTCCTCGGATCCACCGGGGATGGCGTAGGCTCGGACCTCTCGGTAGAGTCGCTCGACCTTACCTCCGAGACCGCCTCGGGTGTAGGCAAGACCACCGAAGATCTGAGAAGCCTCTCGGGCACAGAGCTCGAGGGTCTGGGTGGCCTGGGCCTTGCAGCCAGCAATGGCACCACCAAGTCGGAGCATAGCCTCCTCCTCGGGGAACATCTGGCACTGGAAGACCAGGTTCTCGAGCCAGGCGTGGGTGGACTCGATTCGGATGGCCATGTTGGCGAGCTTGGCTCGGATGACGGGGTGCTCAATCAGAGGCTTGCCGAAGGTCTTTCGCTTGTGGGCGTACTTGCAGGCCTCCTCGTAACAGACTCGAGAGGCTCGGTTGGCCTGGATGATGATGCCGACTCGCTCGTGGTTGAAGTTGGTCATGATGACCTTGAAACCCTTGTTCTCCTTGCCGAGCAGGTTCTCAACGGGGACCTTGACGTCCTCCATGGTGACCCAGGTAGAGCCGGAAGACAGCATACCCTGAGTGTTCATTCGTCGGGTCTCAAGACCCTCCATGCCTCGCTCGAGGAGCAGAACGGAGATACCGTTCATGCCGGAGCCGGGGCCGCCGGTTCGGACAGCGACGGTGAAGTAGTCGGCCCAGATACCGTTGGTGATCCACTTCTTGATACCGTTGACAATGTAGTGCTTTCCGTCGGGGGTCAGCTCGGCAGTGGTGGTGATGTTGGCAACATCGGAGCCAGCGTCGGGCTCGGTGATACACAGACAGATTCGCTTGGAACCGTCGAGGAGACCGGGGAGGATTCGCTGCTTGAGGGGCTCCTTGGCGAACTTGATCACGGGAGGCAGACCAATGCAGTAGCCTCCGAGCAGGTTCCAGGTGAGACCTCCGGAGCCAGCTCGCATGATCTCGTCGGTGATGATGAGCTCGTGGAACATGTCGTACTCCTCAACGGGGACGGAGGCGGGCTTGACGTTGGTGTACTTGGCCAGCTCCTTGTAGGGGGTGCCGAGAGAGCCAGCAAGGTAACCTCGCTTGCCCATCTCCTGGAAGATCTCCTTGGGGACCTCCTTCTCCTCGTCCCACTCCTCGACGAAGGGCTCAATCTTCTCCTCAACCCACTGTCGGACCTCGTCACGCAGCTTGGCGTGGGACTCCTTGTAGTAAGGGTTGTGGTAGCCGTGGTACCAGTTGGGGTCGGCGTAGGGGACAAGGTCTCCGTAGGGCTCGAGGGCGGTGGTCTTGTTAGGGGCAATCATGGCTCGAGTAGGGTTAGCTTCAGCGTCTTTAAGGGTTCCGATCTTGAACTTGTGTCCAACCTTTCGCATAATCTTGGGGGCGTCGTGGTATTTGTGGAAAAACTTGGTAGCGTCTTTTCCTGCGACTCGCTTGAGAATCTTTTTTCCGCCGGGATGGTCTTTCTGGAATTCAGTGAGGTCGAAAACGTTGCCGTCAATGATAATCCACAGAGATTCGGGAGAGTTGTGCTCCGCAACTTGCTGTCGTTAGCGCTGTATATATAGCGGGTGTGCTGCAATAGGCTTTAGGCACAGTGCTGCACATGTACCGAGGGAAGGTTGGAAGGTTGGTTTGTGTGGGGAGGTTATGCAACGTGGCGGTGGCCGTAGTGGCGGTGGCAACAAAGACATCAGGCCACCACGCAATGGGGATGGGAAGGGTTCCCACTCCCCGATTGATTGCCACGGTCCAGACTCGCCTTTCCTTCCGCCTCTACTCCCATCACACTATCTCGGTGGCTAGTGTGTACCCCAGATGTCACACCACCTAAGGGATTAATAGAGTTCATCGGCTTGGGGGGTTAAGGTTATTTCTGTGGGGAATGTGATTTTCAGAGCAGCAACAGAGAGAGCCGTTGGATCTTGTCAATTGCAGCAGAACCGATAATGGCGCAATTGGCACGGTTTTCGGAGCACCAGAAGCGCATTCCTGGCCTCCCAGCTCTTATCCGTCCTGCCCCACGTCACTAGCCCACAGACACCGCAACTACCTCGGCACATGCAACCAAACCTAAATCTGTGACCCCAGCACATGTCACATTATGGAGGCAATCCGACCATTGCGGAAAGAAACGGAGCAACTGGTGGCTGATCGCCGGGAAAGGTCCAGTCAAGGAGCGAGGAAGAGTGCAAAATCAGTCTGACTCAGCAGAGGTGATCGTTATCGACAAACAGGACAGTCCATTAGACAGCAATGATAGACAGGCTGAGTAGCAGACTGTGTAGATAGACCGACTAGATAAACCGACTAGATAGACGGTATCCAGTTTGCCCAGTATCTGTGTACTTGGACTTCTAGCAGAAGAAGAATCAGATCAGGTAATGGAAACACGCGTGATCAAGTTGCTCTGGAAGGAAAACATTGGCGCTGTCAGAATTCCGTCTCTAACAGCCAATATATCCTTAACTCAGTTCCTTTTGCCACCGTAGTCACCTTTTCCACACCCAATCTGATCCATCCAACCGTCTCACCACATCCTGTCTGTAGACTTCCTCTTGTGATACAAACACCTTTTGTGCTGGACCATTCGGAATTCGGACCTGTTTGCACCTCGTTTCTCTCCTCAAAACCTCCCTGGGCCTCTCCAGCGCCACGTCACCGCTTCAAACCTGCTCAAAACGCCCATACTCACTTCAAGGGTGTACTGCTCGCTCATTTTGTTGTGCTTTAGGTGCTATACCGTGTGAGTCTGGGGATCAGGAGCCCGCGTGGGATTTATATCAACCTACGCCAAACTAGGTTTTTTCTTTGTGTCAGCAACTCGAGCCTGAACCAATCAGCTCCCACCCAAAGTCAGATGGAGCCGAATGCTGCTTGAGAGACGCTTCTCCCACTTGCGATAAGGTCTACCGAACTCAGCGGCTAACGTGATTGTGAGTAAACTACAAGGAGTATGTCGGGTCTGTGGGTCGGACACAAAAGGACGCAGACAAGGGTGACAGTCGGAGATGAGCGGAATAAATGTGCCAAAACGGCTTTGTGTCTCACCATCGTCTGTCACTCTTTGTTTGTCATTTTGGGCCTGCTCTGGACACATTTTGGTTGCCTAGGAAATGACAAGTCCAGGAAAGAGCAACTAGGAATGTGGACCTAGTTATTGTAGGGCTAGGGTACCCCGTGTTTCTGGGTAAAAATGAGGTGATCGGCAAGTGGAGAGGTGAAGTCAAGGTGAAGTGTAGAAGGCGTGTTTCTGAGGATTACTAATGTCATCAGAAGAGATAATACCGTCTTGTCTTAGTCCTACAATCGCTTAGCTAAGCATGCACCCCCACATTCACTCTAGCCTCGGTTGTACCTTACAGACATCAGATAACGGTGCATGAACCGAGATTATGTAATGAGGAGTTGTGGAAGGAAATGTATTTCCCTAGAAACAAAATCAAAAAGGGAGTATGCGGTAAGCGGTTATGAGTTTAGTGAGGCCATTATCGTGAGGTTGTTGTTGAAACATTGGTTGCTTGTTTTGATACTGGTACAACCAACTTGCTCATTTTTGTTCGCAGTATAAATCTGAAAGCTGCAATCGATTGTACTGGTAATTTCCAGCCTTTCTGTCTCTTTTGATTTTTATTTCGCTCCCTCTTGGCTGAATTGTATCTCTTCCAAGTATCTCTACAGATTGTCCATCGCAATTATCGTAAACTGTACCCCACTGTGCGTCTCAAAATAACCTCACGAAAACACAATTGCGGTCAATATTGCAGGTCTGAACACGCCACCTGTGGCTCAGTCCTTGCGTCTTTGTCTCGTATTTTTGTGGCAGTGCATTTGCCGAATAATGCTCCAAAGCCTGGAGTAGTAAGGGCTGGTGAAAGGGTTATTGGTTATTTATATTTGGAGTGTGTTACAGGGTCCGTGAGGTAAGGTATTTTAGCTGAAATAGTTTTTTTGAAACAACCTATACTGTCACAAGACCTAGACTATTTATAGGAGAGGATAGACAGAAAAAAAAACGACATCTGAACAGCAGTAAAAGAGGTGTAAGGAGGTTACTGGTATTGTGAGTCAATCTAATTAGGTGCCAGAGAGTTGGTACGTCTTTCTTAGAATGTCTAATTAGGTCTATATTCATGTCTATTGAGCTCCTTCTACATGGCGCTACTTGAAGATAGACTCACTGGTAGTAAAAGGTTAGTTGACTTATGAAACTGGGAGAGGTGGGAATAACAGCTGCAATTATTACGATAATGATTAAATAGTTGTATCATTCGATTGACCTGAGAAATCTTCGTCGATTTGTCTACTTTTCGTATTATTTTCTGTTTTATTCTGCTATTGGTACTCGTTGTACAATGTCCTGTTTCTACACTCTATGCGAACACCCATAACCTACGGAAATGAAGACCATATGAAGGCACATGAACTCAGCATAGCATATGAAGATGAGCAACTGGGAACTATTCACCCTCTGAAGGTGTCTATGCGTATTAGTTACTCCAACTACGTAAATGAATTGTTTTGTTTTTTCTCTAAAGAAATACTGAACATTTCAACTAAATACCCCTGTCAGTCTCACTAACTGTATCTCGTAGAATGGAGCACATTAGACACGGATTATACCACTTTCAAACACATTTCCCTGTGCTATTTTTCTCACCTCCAGTTCTTTCACTCGTCTTTATACCAACCATTTGTTTTCCTCCGTTCACCTCTTTTTCTCCATTTTCTCCATTAAAATTTAATTCAGTTTAATTTATTTCATATTCTGAATCTGACTTCCCATTTGGGGAGAAGCATAGCCAACCCCCCAAAGTGTCTTGTTGGGGTAGAGTATTGAAAACTGCAAATAGCAGCCAATTTCGTCAGGAAAAGCCCCTATTATATAAAATCCACCCCCACAAATCAATCTACCTACTCAAAATCCCTCTACCCCTCTTATCCACCATTCTACACCCCCATCCATCCTCCCCCCATCCTCCTCAAATAAGCTCACATGCAACCCTCATGCACCAGAAAACGAACACCTCACAGCTCCAACACGACAGAGACTCTCTCTGACAAAACTACACTTCCGCTCAACCATGCTCTCTGTGCAAAACCGGACCCAGGAATTCAAGAGCGCGGTAGCCGCCCAGGCCCGGCTGCGGCAAAACGCCGTTCCAGCGCCACAGACCCGATCTGCCAAGTCCCAGTTTGCCCAGGACGCGTCCAAAATCGCCGCCGAAATCGCAGACACGACACAGATGCTGCAACGGCTGGCTCAGCTGGCGCAGCGAAAGACGCTGTTTGACGACCGGCCCGTGGAAATCAACGAGCTGACGCACGTGATCAAGCAGAAGGTGTCGCGGGTCAACGAGCAGCTGACTCAGCTCCAGCAGCGGGCCAAGCAGACCACGGGCCAGAAACAGACCATGGAGCACTCGAAAAACGTGGTGGTTTTGCTCCAGGAAAAGCTGTCGACTGTGACGGCCGGATTCGCAGACGTGCTGGAAGAACGGACCAGAAACATCCAGGCGTCGAAATCGAGACACGAACAGTTCATTTCTGCCACGTCGGCATCCACACAACAGGCTGCTTCCAGCCCGCTCTACGGCTCGGGAACAGCCTCGTCGAACCCCTACGATATGCAGATGCAGCAGCAGGAGCAGCTGAGTGGAGCTGACCCGGAAACATCAGACCTGCTCACTCTTCCCCAACAGGACACTCTGCTGCTCGACCAGCAGGACATGTACGTGCAGCAACGGTCGACAGCCGTGGAGGCAATCGAAAGCACCATCCAGGAGCTCGGAGGCATGTTTTCTCAGCTGGCTACCATGGTTGCGGAGCAGCGAGAAACAGTGGCTCGAATTGACCAGAATACCGATGACATTTCGCTGAATGTGAGCGGAGCGCAGAGAGAACTCATGAAGTACTATGCGCGAATCTCGTCGAATCGGTGGCTCATGGTCAAGGTGTTTGGCATTGTCATTGCGTTTTTCATGTTGTGGGTGTTGATTTCGTAGACACCGACGTCCAAGGTGCGAAGCGCCTTGGGTTGGAGGTGTCTCAGCGCTTTGTTATATTGGATTGTGCCTTGAAGGTGCCTCAGCGGTGCACTGTTGGATTTTAAGGTGTCTCGGCATCTTTGGTTTGGATTGGATTTGGATTGGAAGGTGTGAAGCGCCTTGTAGGGTTATAGGTGTGAAGCGCCTAGGAGGTGTACACCTCGGACTGGTTACCCCGGTAAATGCTTACTGTCTAAGCATAGCCATATCAACCTCAACATAGACACGGGTACGGTTCGGTTTGCATATACAACCGGCCCGGAAGGACGGGTAGCAGGATACATAGCGGAATAGAGTGTTTGATTGGATGATTGGAGGAGTGGATCAAAAGGAGTACGAGTACGATACAGCAGATATTCGTTGAAGGAAGTACGGTAAAACAGATATGGAACATAATATATATTGAAATGGAAGTTGGGTAAATGTGTAACTAGTTTGTGTTTCAGCTATGAAGAGTGAGTACTTCAGGCTGCAATCGTTAGATCTAGAGGAACATGCTGTACCTTGGTTTTCTACCTTTGGTTTTCTACCTTTGGTTTTCTACCTTTGGTTTTCTTCCTATTGTTCTACTTTTGAATATTCGTCTTATGGTTAGATGTTCCTGAAATGGATATTGAAAAGGTATAGGAAGGAGTGAAACTTATAAAACCACTTAGTACACACGAAAAACTGATATTGGAGAACTTCCGATTACCAGACTCTTTTCTAGACTCAGAGAAGTCTGGTCTTGGATCTACATAGTTTTTGTTGTGCGATTTTTGTAGTATTTACAGGTATCAGTGGTCTTGCTCATACTGCCCTGGTCATAAGTAAATTTAAAGTAAAGTCCAAATAAATTCCCAACAAACAAACTTATTAACATACCCTGGAACACCGACAACTCACGATATTGTATTACAAGGACCTATATTTGTATATATTTGTTTAGAATATCTACCTTCTTAATCGTTTGGAACAATTCATTCTCTTCCTACACATCTGCAACATCGAAATAGGTACCCCCAGCAGACTTTTATTCCAACTATTCCCAACAACGTTTCTTAACTGTAATATCCAGAACAAGACGGAGGTTGTTTCTCGTTCACAAAACCACAAATAATGACTCTATAAGACCATAAAGTACCAAAAGAACCGCCTTAACACGCCCATCCCGCCTATCTACTTTTCATCCAAATTTGCCACCAAAAATCTCAAACTGGAGACACTCTCAGATTAGCAATGTTAGGACGATCCTGGTGCCTGAAATCTCACCTCAGAGAATCATCTCTAATCTTAGACTATACCTTCAGTATACCAATCTGGAGCTACTGATCTCACGAGTACGATACAAGCCTCAAAATATAAATATTCTGACTTCATTCCAAATACCCCTTCAACCAGATCACGTGACTCGTTACTCCCCCAACCCCATGCGATCCCCATGTTTGTTTGGGAGCAGCTCATGCACACGCAATGCATGCGATGTACCTTGTGTTTAAAAACCGAGGCTGCAGTGCGGCTGACTAAGCCAAATACATTCCAGGATGTTTCACAACGTGTTCAAGGCGGTGAGGAATGATGTCACGTGCCGGGTTTTAGCACGTGTATTTTATTTCGTGTAATTTTAAGTCACGTGATTCAAATCCCGCCCTAAAAATAGCCCTTTTTCAAATCATAACTCGTCTCTATAGCAACGTGACCTGTGGTGATCTTATGAACAGCACATGACGGAGAACAAGGGGGTAGGTCACGTGTTGGATCGGGTGTCACGTGCTCGAAGAGTAATTCACGTGAATAAACCAGAAATACGTCTTATAATCAAGTCACGTGATTACTAATGGCTACTTGCTACTACTACCCAGTCTAACGGTGAAATTTCAAATCTAGATCAGCGTAGTTTAATAGTTAATTATTCGGCTCAAAAACACGAAATTAGCAAATTGAAAACCAGAATAATACTCAGCTCACCGAGGAGAACAGAACGGTACCATTTTTGTTGCTACATTTCTACTCCTGCACCTTTCATCGGGATTCTAGCAGTCCCCCTGAAACAGGTGTGAGACAGACATGCCATGTATTTTAAGGAGTGTCTAGAAGCGTGAATAGTTGAGATTTTTGGATTTTGAAAATTGCAATCGTGTCAGGAAGCCATCTAGACCAAATCTATACCTTCAAATTTCATTTTCCACATTCACAACCCCTTTCTAAACTCCCCTCGTCTAGTCATATAAGGTTCCTTTCTACCGTCACATTTAAGATTGGCGACATGCATAAACTCCAAATATAGGCAATCTTGGAGTATCATTTTATCCGACACTACTACGCTTGAAACGTGAGTATTGATGTTGTTTGGGGGTTTGGAGCGAGGGAAAGGGTGTTGCTGGAGATACCGTATCACGTGACCTGTTTTCCCCCTGCTTTTCCCCCCTTTCCACACCTTATGACTCCCCCCATGAGCTTGCTACTAACCCAGACGACCCCATGGGTCTGCTAGACAAGACGCTGTTTGCCGAAGGCGAGCCGTTTTCGTACGATGGCAACGACCGGGCCCGGCGCAAACTGCAGCCCATGGACGGGTCCAGTTTGCCGCTGGAAAACACGGATTTTTCGGCCGAAACGCTCGATAGACTGGTGGGACGGAACGTGGTGTCTCCTGCTTCGGACTACTTTCATCTGGGAAGCAGTGGCGAGGTTTCCGAGGAGGTTCGCGCGAAACGGGAGCTTCGAGAACGTAGGCTTGCTGCCGAGGAGGAGAAGGAGCGGGCTGCAAAGGAGGCTAGAAGAAGGGCTGAAAGAGCCACCTGGAAGGATATTGAAGAGGTATATGGGAAGGGAAAGAAGACGAATACTGAGTCCGTTGCTAGTTCGACCATTCCCCGAGAAACCAGTCAGGATGCTTCTCTGGATAGAAAACCGCCCCGAGGAGCGTTTGAGAGAGACACCCCGAGTTATGTGACTTCGTTGCCTGGTGAGTATGAAACAGGAAGAATAGGTTGCTATTTTGTCCTGAGTGTGAAACGACTTTTCCTGAGTTGCTGTTCTCTTATTTTTGTTCTGACTGTCTTGAGTTGACTTGAGTTGACTTGTTCTGGTATCAAATCTTGTCCTAGTATCAGAACTAGCAAGTATTTGAACTAGCAAGTATCTGAGTGTATCAGAACTTATCAGAACGTATCAGAACGTATCAGAACTCGTCCAAACTCGTTCTAGTGTTCTTCAACGAGAAATTTTTTTTCTTTTTTGAACGATTTTTGTTCAGAATGACTTTCTTCTGTTCAGAATGAGTCAAGGACGACTTCGAGAACTCGTTTCACTCGTTCTTCCTGCTTTACTAACACAGCAACAAAAACATCGCCATCACCACCATCTTCATCGTCATCATCTTCATCTTCATCCACACACAACTCGGATACCAAAGAAACTCACCATGGATACCTTCCAGACTATACAAGTACACACCACTCGACCACGTCCAGCGACTCGTTCAAAGACGCCCTGGACACCCTGGACGAGCCCTGGAGTGACGTCGCCAGCTACCAGGAGCCGTCGACCGCCAAAGTCACCCACAATTTGCATTCCTGGAACCTCGGAGGAGGAGATACAGATACCTTGAGGGGAGACAAAGCGGAGGAAGCCAACACAGCTGAAATGAGCACTATAGGCAAAGATCAGCCAAAATACACAATGGGAAACATGATGGGTCGAACACACTCGTTATCGATAGCGTCTCGAGCCTCTGCTGCTGACCAGGAACCCACTGCTATTGTTCAAGACAGTGATGAGGAGAAAGGTCGTGAACCGCTGAAAAGAATCATGACCAGTAGTTCTACCAAGTCACGTGCATCACGTGAAAACTCGCGGTCTCCCGTGCGTTCTAAATCTCCACCTTTACCTGCATTCACGTCTTTTCGGCAAAAATCGCTGCAGCGAGTTCCCACGTTGAATTTGCCTGAAGGAGATGGTGGCAATCACCTGGACGAATCTGCACTTGAATCAGACGACTCCATTTCCGAATACGAGACCGAAGAAGAGCTTCCTACGATAGACACGGCCATGGACTCTTCTGAAGAGCATCTGGAGAACGATATCGACCACCTGGGCGTAGGAGACCGGCCGTTTCTGCAGTCTCTGGAGTCCCATCTTCTCCCTCATGACCACCATCATCGTCGTCATGGCAATGTGCGTAAGAAGCTGATTCGCAGACTTTCCAACAACCGCAAGTCTTCCGAGTCGTCCATGTCGTCGATTGATTCTCGCGACTTTTCGCGTCCCGTGCAGTTTTGCAACAATGTCGGAGTTCCGGATCCGTCGTGGCAGTCTCACGAGATTTCCGACCCCGAGGAGATTTCTGCGCCCATTTTGCCGCGGTTTGAAAGTCTCAAGAAGTCGACAAAGGGCAAGAAAATAGGCGGTGGACGAAAGGGCCGAAGAAGAGCAGCCATGGAGGAGGAGGCAAATGGAGGAGGAAAAAGAAACAAGGGGAAAGAGGTGGATGACGGATACGAGTCAACTGCCACCGGCAGCAGGTCTAGAAGACAGTCGGTGGCCACCACTCCTGCCAGGTCTCCTTCAGTAGGTGCTTCAAACTGCAATACTGACGTGGACACGGACGTGGAGGGTATTTGTGGGTTGGATAGTGGTCTGGTTAGTAGAGACCGTTCTGCTGTTAGCATCAACAGTAAACATAACGCTACTAGTAGTGTCAAGTCTAGACCAGCTAGTGTCAAGATTGGCTCCACTAACGTTTCCAATCCGGCTCACGTCTCCAACATCATTTCCGAGGAAGAGTATCTCAACGACTACTACCGCAAAAACTACGGACACGATGCTCCCAAAGTGGAGGAACCTATTGCTGAAGAAGACAAGGAGCCTCTGCATCCGGTCAAGTCGACCCGGTCCATCAAAATCGACGAGCCCGAGTCCATGGTGGAAAAACGACAGTCACAGATCGATCCTCTGTACCGTCCAAAACCGCTTCCAGAGTCCAGAAAATCAGGTGAAAGCTCTCGAAGCGTGAAATCGAGCAAATCGGGAAAAGGAGGACTGCCACACATTTCTAGAGGAGTGGCTATGATGATGACAGGTCTGAGTCCCACGAATTCGACCCCAACTTCAATGAGAGACAGTATCAGTCCTGAGGGATCAGAAGGGTGGAGATCTCGTGACTCCTTTGCCTCAAGACCAGTCTCACGTGCTCCCTCTGTCAATCGTGATTCCTGGTCCAGAGCTCCGTCTCTTAATCGAGGTTCCTTTTCCAGAGCTCCTTCTCTGTCACGAGAAGATTCACGTACTGCTTCGTTCATGTCACGTGATTTACCGCATCTATCCCGTTTGAGGTCTTCTCTACGGCATTCGTCTGAGGTTTCTTCTGCGTATCCTACTTCTATGGATCTGAATCTTCCTCAGGGTCGGACTATTTCGAACCCCGATATCAGTATCCATCATCCTCTGTTTCATCAGCAACAGAGACAACATGAGCTTGAAGAGTTTGAAAACGGCTGGTCTGCCACCTGGCGAAGTTGTTTTCAGTCAGGATGTGTTCCCTGGAACATCAAGAGATGGCACACTGAAGCTGACTGGAATTCCACATGGGGTATCTCGTGGCCCTGGTCTAAAAAGTCTGCTCCTAATGATAGCGAGTTAGGAGGCGATCTTCGTCGAGACAGTGGTACTTTACCCTGTATTCGAGTACGAGGAGATCCTGGTCCAAGAAACACCAATCTTAGCACTATGGACCATGCCACTCTCAACAACTCTGCGTGTAATGTGGATGCTGTTCATTCGCTAGCTTCTCGTCTCGGCGAAGATCCAGCTGATTCTCTGTACGATCTCGCTGATGAGGAAGCAGACATGTTTGAACAGGGTCAGTATTGGGGTGTTACAGGTGACAATCCCGAGGTTCGGCCTCTGTCTGAAGCTGCTAGTCAGCGAGGGTACGTTTTGGACGTGATTTACGAAAACCAGCGAGGAATGTTTGTTTTTGGCCATCCTTTTTTTTCGTCCAACTCGCTGCTCAACTTTGACAGAAAGCCGTGGACCACTCTGGACGGAAAAGCTGCTCCTGGCGACCCCAACAGCTACCCCTTACCGAACACAAACTGGCAGTGGGCCTGGAAGTACTGGTACATTGACATGAGCGGCGATGTGGACGACCACGGATGGTCCTATTCGTGGTTTTTCCGGTCGCGAAGATGGCACGGAAGTCACGTGTGGCTGCATTCTTTTGTACGAAGACGACGGTGGATTCGGGTGCGAAAGGCACGAGAATTCAACAAG
The DNA here is from genome assembly GCA_017639365.1 of Yarrowia sp. E02. Classification (NCBI taxonomy): domain Eukaryota; kingdom Fungi; phylum Ascomycota; class Dipodascomycetes; order Dipodascales; genus Yarrowia; species Yarrowia sp. E02. The sequence goes on along the minus strand of JAAQQX010000007.1, from coordinate 138,543 downwards.
TCTGAAGCCATTACTGGAAGACTCGAAAGACCCATCAGAATCCACGACTCGCTGCTGGAAGCCAAACAGAGAGGAGACGCTCACCGGGCTGCCAAAAAGGCATCCTCAGGTGTAGTTGTCACCAATGCGGCTGCCCATGACTTTATGCACGCCAAGTACTCTGTTCTGGTTGAGTCTGCTGCTTCAGCAGCCACCTGGGGCGACTTCTGGGACGTGTTCACGGCCTGTCGTCTTGATCGAGAACGAACAGCGGTGATTATCACGTGTGTTCGAAACCCCATGAACACTGCTGCTCTGACTCGTCTGGCCCAGAACCCCAACGAAGCCATTGACCAATACCAGTTTTCGGAAAACATTGAAAAGCTGTGTGGTCGAGTGACGCAGCTGGTGGAACAGGTGGAGATGATGGAGGGCACAGACATGTCTCGAAAGGTGTACGAGATTGAAACGGGCAAGGAGAAGGAAGGACACAAGGTTGCCAAGCCGGAGGAACATCTAGATCTGCTGCAGGAGTTCCTGGACGGAATTGAAGAACATGTTGCTGGAGCTGCGGGATTCTACTCGCGGCTGGAACAGGCTGAAATGGAAATGCCCCAGACTGCAAGTACAGAAGGCAGTGAGCCTAGAGTGGCTCGCAAGGGAGCAATGGAGCAGAGCTTGAAGAGGTAGAGGAGGAGACAATGTGAGAAGAGGAATTCTCACTACAATGCATAGTACATATTTAATACAGGTTGGGTTATGAGTATACGGTATACGAGATGGAGCCAAGTACAGGCACAAGAACATTATGAGTACATACCGTACAACAGGTACGAATATCACTGTACCTGTAGAGGTAAAGTGCTTCAAGGATATATCCATAATCCTTCTGGCACTACCCAGGCTCAATACACGTTACTAGATACTGACTCAGATAGACACTCACTGGTTGATAGTCACTGGTTGATAGTTACTTTCTGGACGATGATCCACAATACTGTGTCTTTTCTACAAAATATTCACCAAACTCATAAGACTATGTAGCTATCAGACGTACTCGTACTGTCTGTATCTTGCCTCAGGATACCTCCGGAATATATACACTCAATACTATAGCCTCTTCTGGTCCCAGTACATCTGGAAATATCTCCACATAATCAATATATAACAAGATAAACTAATTGGTCAGCATTCATTGTCAGATGTCACTGTATAAAATGGTTTCTTCTTACCCCCAGCCATATTGATTCAGTCGTATTGATTCAGAAGGATTTCTTCGTAGCTACAAGTACTGTAAATATGGTGCGCCTTCGTTTCGCAGATTTGGACTAAGGTGCTTTGGTAAATAATTGAATGACCCAAGTCTTGCACCCATAGCAAGTGGTATGGGTACAAGTACAATATTGTATATCTACAGCCTGAAGGAAAGCTAGGAATATCCACCACTATTCCTCCCCACCTACTTCAATCAATAAATTACTGTATATAAATAACCAGACAAAGTCTAGCAGGGCAGCCTACATGTACAACGGCTGAGGAATGCCCTGGGGCCGGTCACCCTCCTCGGGGTTGGCAGGAGGCATCATTCCACCAGCCTGCATGGCAATACCCATCATCTGGGAGCCGTCCGGAGCTTGGCCGACAGGCCCATGTTCTATAGGTTGGCCCATCATCATCGGCTGATGGTGGTTGGGATGGGCGTTTTGGGGCATGCCGTCAATGGGCAGCTGCTGTACTTGTTGCGGAGGCATTTGCTGGGGAACCTGTTGAGGCATCTGCTGGGGAGGAACCTGCTGAGCCATTTGTTGAGGGGGGACCTGCTGCTGAGGAGGGACCTGTTGAGGCATCTGCTGCTGCTGCACTACCTGCTGGACTCCAGGTTGGGGAATAGTAGGCACCTGGGGGATGGGAACCGGAGCAGGAACATTATTAATGACAATGTTGGTGTTCAGCACCTCGTCCAGGGTCGCTGCGGGAATCTTGGCTCCGTTGCCGTTCTTAAAGTCCAGAACAATGCTCTTGAGACCCTTGACCTGGTCTCGAAGTCGAGCAATCTGCTGGTTGAGATTGTCGTTTTCGCTGGCGTAAAACTCCACCTTGGCCTCCAGGTTGGCCAGCCACTGCTTCTTTCGCTGTCGGCACTTGAGAGCAGCCACTCGGTTTCGTTCCAGGAAACATTTTCGTTTTTCCTCCTCGTCCATGGGTTCTCCATCGGGTCCTGTTTCGGCCGCTGCCATGGCAGCCTCTTCTTCCTCCTGTTTGATTTCCGTCTTTGTCTTCTTTCGCTTTTTGGCCGGAGGCTGGGGCTCTTTTGGCTGCTCGGGGGACGTCTTGTCCTTCTTTTCCCGCTTTTTGGCACCCTTTTTGCCCTTGGCAGGAGCTGCAGCAGGAGTAGGAGCTGCAGCCGGGGCAGCGGGAACAACAGGAGCTGCAGGAGCTGCCTGAGGAGCAGGAGCTGTCTGAGAAGGTCCTGCAGGAGCAGCGGCTTTTGGTTTCTGTTCTTCGGAGGTATCCAGGTTGAAGAGCGCAGAAAGACCGCCGGGGGTGATTTTTCCGTCCTGTTGCGCTGCGACGGCTGCTGCTGCCGAGATTGGAGTCAGTTGGCCTCCAGGAGTCAGACCAGACCGAATTCCGCTTTCGGCAAAGCTTCTGTGTCTGAGGGACGACACGAGCGACGAAAACGCTCCTGGAGACTGGGCTCCTGGTGTTCCCGCGCTCCAGCCGGGGAATCCGGCCGGGGTGCCTCCGTTTTGGGGTTTTTGGAGGAAAATTGCCGGAGACAGAGGTCCTGTTTCGAATCCAGAAATACCCGCAGAAGGGGTATTTGTTCCGGATCCGCTCTGGGCAATCTCAGACAGAGGAGGAAGGATCCGGTTGCCTCCCGGAGTGAAGACTCGGGCCAGAGGCGTCAGTTTGGGCGACTTGTGAGGGTTGGAGTTGTCCAGGGACGCATTTCGGGAATGGGACAATCGAGGAGCACCATGACGCTTCTTGTCGTCATCGGGAGCTGCAAACGACTGCTCGAACGGATTGGGTTCCAGGTCAAAAGTGGTTTTGCGCGTTCCTACCGAGTCCTGGGAAGACACGGAGGTTTTCCGAGCCGTGGGAGAGGTGGAGTCTGCTTTGGACATTGCGGAATGGGGGGGGGCACTTGAGAGTGGAGCTGGACGGTGGTGTTTTTTGCGTCTGTGTCTCTGTTCTGTGTGTCTGTGTCTGTGTCACGCCGGATTCGCGTCTGTCGCGTCAGCTTTTTTGGCGTATGTAATGAGAGTGCTGAGATAGGTACGTCCGAGACTATGGGTTGCGTGATGACGTAGTTTCTTCCCTGAAACAAGGTGGTTTGGGAATAGAGTTTGGAAATGAGGGAGTTAAGTTAGGTGGTATATTGTGGTCCGGTAGATGTGGGTATGGGGAGGGGGTGGAAAACAGTGTGTGTAGTAGTATTTGAGGTCACGTGTCGGTCACGTCTGTCGTGTTAGATTTCTGTCCTTTCTGCAATAAGTTTTTGTTTTTGGCTTGTCTTTTTCTCCGTTTCTGTCTCCTATACAAGGTAGACAGACCATCTCTCTACCATAAGTCTCCTGTAAGAACACGCAAAATGGCGTAATTTAGTGGCGTTGTGAGGAATAGAGAGCGTTTTTTGACACTGCCAGGAATATATAAGAACGAGAGATTTCCTGTTTCCAAGCGTCTTCTTTTACGTGTCCTCTTCTCTACTGTCATATCGACTTGTCATATTACAAGTCTTCTCTGTCACCTTTCTCGGTCTCTCATGTGGGGAGCTTAAACTAAACTACAAGTAGTCGCACACATTGACACGTGAGAACGGTATGCATCGTAATACCGAACTATGTAGGGATGCACAGTAGAGTGGCGAGGTTGCCGAGGATGAGACTGAGAAGCCTCCCAATGTCAATAAGCTGGAACTACAGCTTTGTACGATATGACTCATGTCACTCGGTCAGTCATAGCATACAATTAACCTCGGCTGTTTTTTACGTCTTTATTTCGAAAATAGGGTTCCGAAATTGGCCTTAGTCAGATTTGACCTTATACAGACAAGAGAAGAAGCTGGGCAGTGAAAAAGTAAAGCATAGCAGAAGCCGTTCAGAGCCCGAGGAGGAATCGATGACTAAGCAGGTAGAACTTCAGGACAGACAGTCTTACTGCTTCAAAATCCAGTAACGAGCTATACCCTTCCCCATTAGCCCTAGTCCAATATTGTGTGGGGTAGATTGAGACTAACAGTTATCGGGCCTTAGTCTGGTGAGTCATTGAGGGAGTGATTGAATAGTGGCGTTTTACGAGAATCGGAATCAGTAGTTCAATTATTCTTCAAGTGGAGAAATATTACTTGAAACATGGACTAGTGAAAGTACAGTAGAACAAGGAGATAGAATTAATGAAGGTATTAAGGAAAAAATTAAAATAATTATTTTAGACTAGCTAGACTACGAAGCATATCAATATTGGTGGTTGACTGGTGTAGAGTAGTGTCTACTGGCATGAAATCTGTCCTGATGGCATGAATTCCGTCCTGATGGCATCACTACCTGAACAGTGTCTTTTCTCTTCTTTTTAGGAAAGTGTTGTAGGCTTCCTAAAGACGTTCTAGATCAACCAAATACTGCATAAATAACCACACATGGTTTCATAGACCAACTAACTGCAGATACAAGTCACTAACAAAAACCTGTCAAACGAGTTCCTGACATAACAACTGTACAACTAGCAGTATCATCCCGTCTGACTGCTTTTTGCATCTTTAACGGCTCTTCTGATGCACATTTGACAGTACCAAGCCATACACTATTGATACTAAAGCACCATCTACATAGTGCTACAGAATCTTCAAACTGTACCTACATACTGGATCAGAACCGCATCTGTCGTAGTCACAGTAACACTCAGCCCCGTTTCTCTGTTTCTCCACACTCCGCAATATCGCCGAACCCCTAGTCACTCCTGACAACTCCTGGCCATCCTAATATTCTCGTATCTACAAGCGAAATTAATATTGTCGGCGAGATTTCGGGCCGCTAGAGTCCAACGGTCACCTCAACCAGACCCGCAGCTCAACCGTTGATAAGAACGCGGGAGGACGATATTATACGTCTTCATCTTTTTCTTTGTGTCTTTCAACCGACAATGATCTAAGCGACCGAGCAGATGCCGAGGTGGTAGAGATTGAGAGAACTGAACGAAACCATTTCAATCCAGAAAAACCAGAAAACCTCACTGGTCCACAGTCCCGTCCAATATCATACAATCCACAATCTGGGGTCTCCACATTTCCCCGGATGTCTCTTCCGTAGCGTGACTCATGCGGAATGACGTGAAGTGAAGGAGGAACGTGGTATGTCAGTCTAAATATAAGAAAAGTCGAAGTGTACGTTCAAGTATAAATATGACAACCACGATACAAGTAGACTCAGCGGTAGACAAGCCCAAATCCGTAGAATCCGCCTGGCGGTAAAAATTGCTGTAGAAACACCTACTTTGGTAGACCACCTACTTTACGTCTTCACTCGCATCCGCCCGGATTAATGGAGCCCGAGCCAACGTACTGATACATCGGCTAAGTGAAATACGATTTGGGGCTGGCTAGCGTGCGTGAGTCTTTTGTCTCCTGCTTGAGTCTGCTTTGGGCACATACAAGGTTCAACCGAACCCCAGATTCGTGAAATAGCGACCGAAAAAAAAAAAAAAAAAGAGGTAGTAAAACAGCACTGGAGCGAGTACGGTACAAGTAATAAGAGCAGTAGTAGCAGTATCAACACTACCACCACCAGCACAGCCACTTATACCACTTCCAGCCATACTTTTCCCTATAACCTCCCCGTATATCGCTCACCTTCTCCACACTCTGACCGATACCGGGTGCAGATCATGGTGTCATAATCTCTGAACGTGAAGGTTGGTGGAGAAGTATCTGGCTGGTGGAGACATATCTGGCTGGCGCAAAAAGCCCGATCTGAAGAAACAAACACCTCAAACCGAGTAAACCAGACCCGTAGATCTCGTCAAACCAATCCCCAGTCCTCTCCGACCCCTGTACCACGCCCCACAGACTCCATCTGATACGCACCACTGCCCCCGTTTAAGCTCGGGCCAATCTGCCGAGGCAGGTGGAAATCTGCACTCCAGGCTGACCGTGCAGATGCTGTAGAAGGACGTGGAAGAAGGGCCTGGTGGCGACGAGATCCGCCACCGAATATCCCGCGGCCAGAACGTCCTTCCTTTCGCGATTCCAGGCCGTTTTCCACGTGACTGCCCCTGGCTCGGCCGACTCGCATTTCTTAAACTTCCCACAGCAATCACGTCCTCTGGCTCCAAACTCTTTCTGGCAAAAGGCAACATCGGAAAGGGTCGGGAGGACTCGGAACAAACGAAAATCGGCCGGCTCCAGCGGGGGTAGTTCGGCAGGGTTTGTGGCGACTATGAGCGTAGATATCGCCTGTGAGGAGGGTCAGAAAGCGTCCTGGGTACCAGGAGGTGCGTCTCGTGGGGTTATGAGTGGTCACGTGACCCTGACTAAGCAGTCCCCATTCCTGGCCACCACTGCACTCCCTCTCTGGTCTCTCTTGCAACGTTGTCTCCAGTCTGCCTGTAGGTTCAGATGGTATGGAACAGCGCTAACCAAAAGGACAAAAAAGAAACAAAAAAAGCTAACCTCCACGTCAGAGACAATGGGGTGCGTAGAGGCTTGTTCCTTGCAACCGAGGAGAGAGAAAAGATACTCGGCACGTTTCCAGGCGGCGTAATAGTGGCGGATTTTGGGCGCGAAAATCGGAGATCGAGTGAGAAGAGCCTGGAGACCGAGAAAATGAAGTCGGATCGCGGTTTCGAGTACTGCAAGTGCCGGTTTGAAGGACCCCTTCGGCCCGTGAAACGCCGGTGTGAAAAACCCTAAAGCTTGCTTCAAACCAGAAGGATGCACAGCAACACCTGAAGAAGAGTCACCTGCAGTATATATAGATCTGGGGATCCCCAAGTAGAGAGACCAAGCATACAAAAAGTGAGTATCGAGAGATTCCAGGTGGTGGACAGACAGGTGCGAGTCGAGACTCAGACAGGAATCAGAGACCCCAGACACCAGACACAGACACAGACAGATACATGTGATTGCCTGCTTACCCCAGACAACCTGATCTGACAGCCGTTGTGTTGTGTGGTTTGTTTTGAGGTGAGGATTTGTGATCCTTATAATCATATTTCTGTTGTCTCTTTTCCCTCTCTATCTTCTGTCTCTTTTCCGTCTCTACCTTTCTCACCTTACCGGTCAGATTCCGGAGTGCGGCTACCGACCTAATGTCACCTACCACATAAGCACCACAAACACAAACTAACGCAAGTGTCTGAACAGCAGCGATTCAACAACGAAGTCCAGGAGATCAAGAAGTGGTGGTCTTCCCCCCGATGGAAGCACACCAAGCGTGTCTACTCTCCTGAGGACATTGCTTCTCGACGAGGAACCATCAAGGTCCCCCAGGCTTCTTCCCAGCAGGCTGACAAGCTCTTCAAGCTGCTCCAGGAGCACGAGAAGCAGCACACTGCCTCTTTCACCTACGGTGCCCTTGACCCCGTCCAGGTGACCCAGATGGCCAAGTACCTCGACTCCATCTACGTTTCCGGATGGCAGTCTTCTTCTACTGCTTCCACCTCCAACGAGCCCTCTCCCGATCTCGCTGACTACCCCATGGACACCGTCCCCAACAAGGTCGAGCACCTGTGGTTTGCCCAGCTCTTCCACGACCGAAAGCAGAACGAGGAGCGACTCTCTCTGCCCGAGTCCGAGCGAGCCAAGCTCCCCGCCCCCGTCGACTACCTGCGACCCATCATTGCTGATGCCGACACTGGTCACGGAGGTCTGACCGCTGTCGTCAAGCTCACCAAGATGTTCATCGAGCGAGGTGCCGCCGGTATCCACATTGAGGACCAGGCCCCTGGTACCAAGAAGTGTGGTCACATGGCCGGAAAGGTTCTTGTCCCCATCCAGGAGCACATCAACCGACTGATTGCCATCCGAGCTTCCGCTGATATCTTCGGCTCTGACCTTCTGGCCATTGCCCGAACTGACTCCGAGGCCGCCACCCTCATTACCTCCTCCATCGACTACCGAGACCATTACTTCATCGCCGGTGCCACCAACCCCGAGGTTGGCCAGCTCGTCGACGTCATGGTTGCCGCTGAGCTCGAGGGCAAGCAGGGCGCCGCTCTGCAGGCCGTTGAGGACGAGTGGAACCGAAAGGCCGGTGTCAAGCTCTTCCACGAGGCTTTCGCCGATGCCGTCAACGCCGGCTCTTACTCCAACAAGGCTGAGCTCATTGCTGAGTTCAACAAGAAGGTGACTCCTCTGTCCAACACCCCCGCTCTCGAGTCCCGAGCTCTTGCTTCTCGACTCCTTGGCAAGGACATCTACTTCAACTGGGAGGCTGCCCGAGTCCGAGAGGGCTACTACCGATACCAGGGAGGAACCCAGTGTGCCGTCAACCGAGGTATTGCTTACGCTCCCTACGCTGACCTCATCTGGATGGAGTCCAAGCTGCCCGACTACGCTCAGGCCAAGGAGTTCGCCGAGGGTGTCAAGAACGCCGTCCCCCACCAGTGGCTGGCTTACAACCTGTCTCCCTCTTTCAACTGGACCACCGCCATGTCCCCAGAGGACCAGGAGACCTACATCAGCCGACTTGCCAAGCTCGGCTACGTCTGGCAGTTCATCACCCTGGCCGGTCTGCACACCAACGCCCTCATTTCCGACAAGTTCGCCAAGGCTTACTCTGAGCGAGGCATGAAGGCTTACGGTGGCGAGATCCAGCAGCCCGAGATTGACCAGGGTTGTGAGGTCGTCAAGCACCAGAAGTGGTCCGGTGCCGAGTACATTGACGGTATCCTGCGAATGGTTACCGGAGGTATCACCTCCACCGCCGCCATGGGTGCCGGTGTCACTGAGGACCAGTTCAAGTCCAAGCTTTAAGCAGTTTAGCAAAATATATTTAACGAGTTTATATGAACGATATGAAGCATAGCGAATGCAGAACCGTAGTGAGTGATGAAACAGAAATGTAACTAAGTGCCACGCAGTAATCGAAATGAAGCTGTATTGCTATAAGTGGTCACACGATGTCTCAGATACAAGGCTGTTGAAATCGCACTGAAGCTGGTGTTTATTATCACACGATGTCTCAGCTATAAAGAGGTAAAAAATGAAGAACGTGAAAATGGATTACTTAGGTTGTAGAGTTTTACGTAAGCGAAGGGTGACACTGAGGGATGTGTTGGAATGTAAATGTTATAGAGTAAATAATGTAGAATGTAGAATATCGGGGCTTCTAGCCTAGAAAGGGTAAGTCTCATAGTGTACAAAAAGTAGTCGATATGAAACTGTGGCAAAATGTCTAAGATCTGGTTCTGTACGGAGATGAATAAAAAAAGGGGTTTGGTTTTAGAGAAATAAGACATTGTAGGAGGGACTTCGAAGAGATTACAGGATTCGTAAGACCTCAGGGAACTCAGGGATCTAGGTGGAAGAGATATACTGGTATTTTTGAAGGATTCACGGACAGAGCATGGGGAGACAGTTTTAGAGGAAGTGGTCGTAGAATCGACAGAGAAGTAGTTAGGAGGTTATAAATTGTATCGTTAGGATCGCCTGGATCGTGCAATTAGGATGGTCAAGTTTCTATAGGAATGGGAGTATTTCTGCTTAAGTTGTGGACAGTTGTACGAGGAGAACTAAAACGAGTGTGGGTGTTAAAATATGTAACGAAGTCATAAATAAGAAGAATGTATTATTGATTGACTCTACTGGGACGGGCCATTCCAGCGGTCACGTTACCATAAATATATGAGTATTTCTAAAGAAGATAGGGGCAGTTGCAAGTTCCAGTAAATTTGGATGGTTGGCGCTGAAAGATGTAAAGAGGTGATAAAGTAGATACTACGAGTACCAAACGCTCCCCCTGACCCAGGAAAATGCTTAGGTCAAGTCACTGTGGCTTTGACAGTGTTTTTAAAAGAATTGGAGGCTGCTGTGTTAGAAGCAGAAATTAGGGGGAGGTGATAGAAGTTGACAGGAGATGTTAGAAGAGAAAGGAAGGGTACATTTGGAGTTGAATCGGTCGGATTAGTATAACAGTCAACTCGATATAGTCATTTGGGTATTTCTGACTAAGTTTATGACCAATTTTGTAGAATCGGAGATGGAAGTGTTAAACATGGTGAGGAAATGTACTCGTAAGGAAAGACATGCTGGTACTATCAGAGACTACTCAACCCAAGCAACAAAGTGGTCAGCTCTTTGGGACAATTCTGTTAATTTTGGGACTGCTAGGTGCAGTTGAGCGAGAAGCTAGATTCGGAAGGGCCAGTGCAGATAGTGGGAAGGAGTTGTAAAGGAAGACTTGTAGGGTATCGTTGAACTCGCCCTGGTTCGAGGATTTCTCCTGTTCACTGTCCATAGCGATGTGAGCTCTTTTGAATGAGTTGGGTGAAGTTGCCCCAGCTACTACAATTAGGTCCCTCCTGATAAAAGTAAGAAAAAACTAGCAGGATGGAAGAGAAGGGAACTATGTGATTACCTGAAGTCTGTAAAACACAATAGTTAACTTGCCGTGACGATACGGGTATTACTGGGAATTGGAGGCACGTGTATGGTTAAGTAGATATGAGGTGTAGATGTAAAAACTGGAAAAACGTAATATAAGAAGATTGAATAGTGCCATTGGGATCCAGTATACTAAGTGAACAAGGTGATTAAGTTGGTTTTGTTGTAGGGGTATTTCTAGTAAACATATGGGCAGTTCTGTGAAGAGGTACAACAGGGAAGGTCGCTGTTAAAGATCTGTTGAAGGAGGTGAGAGAGATAAAGGAGGTAAAGTTGAAATACTGGAGTTTCATAACTCACTCTGGTCAAGTCTCCATGACTATGCGGGTATTTCTGATGAAGTTGAGACAGTTCTGTGATTTGAGAGAAATAGGTGTTTCGATTTAGAAGGGGAAGAAAGACATAAAGGAACCAATAGAGACGTATTGTGATGGTCCTTAGACTCTACAGAATGCATTAATCTGGTCTCTGTGATTATATATGTGTTTTTGAACAAGGTAAAGGAAGTTCTGTATAAAAGTACAACTATTATCTGGATATGAAAAGTGGAAGCAGAGGTGTATAGGGAGATTCAGGGTATCACTAGAATACCTACTGTCAGGGGAATATCCCGATATATTTACCTGTCGATACAAATATTTCTTCTGGAGTTGAGTGCAGTTTTGTGAAATGTAGGAAAACATGCTTTGGTATTGAAAGTGTGAAAGGGGAAAGAAACAAGAATATGAAGGAATATTTGGATCATTTAAGTTAAGAATATAACGATTGTAACTTCACCTTGGCTATCCAGGTATTTCTGAGCAACTTAGGGCAATTATTATGGAAAGTAGTTTTCGGGTTTGAAGTGCTAAAACTAATGGGAGCTACTATGAATAGACATGTAGGGTATCATTTTAATCTCCTGGTCTCAGGAAATACTTCTGTCAAGTTGCCGTACATATACGGGTATTTTTGACGAGTGTAGGAGCAGTTCAGTTTGAAGATTCAAAAAGTGTTTTGGTGGTATAACCGTACATTCAGTTGTTAAGAGAGACATCAAGGGTAGTATATGGATTAATCACCATCGGTAACTTTCCAGTCAAGTCTGTTTAATGATACTTGTAGTTCTGATCTAGTTAGGTGAGTTGTGATGTGGGGGAGATAGCAATGGTGGAGCCCAAAACTTGAATAGATTCAATAAGAGTAGGTTGAAAGGGCTCATTTTAATGTAAAGACCTCAAAGAACTAGTTGATCAAGTCCTCATGACTATGTCAGTATTATTAAGTGAGTTATGGCCAATTGATATTTCTCTACTTTCGACCATGAAAAAGGTTGGACTAAATCCGTTCTGAAACAACTGACAGAGACTAGATGAACTCATACTGACCATCTACCCCACCCCCTCTTCCCATTAGCATAGCCCCTACCACGCATTTCTTTCCGATTTTCTTTTTCCATCTTACACTATCTCGCATAATCTACGCTAAATCTGCATCAATTTTTTTATTAAAACCCTCGTCAATCAGTCAAATAGCGTACCTAAAGTACCGATTCTGTTTATCTGTCAAATCCAGCAACTGTACTCTTTCCAGCTCCTCTGGGGTGGCTTTTGCGTCGTGTTTATCTCTCCATCTGTTCTCCACAATGTTGACCCACAGCAAGATACCGTTTAGACCCATGGCGATACAGAAGAGAACGACCATGGAGACTTTGGCAGGCACGTACATGGGTGCATCTGAGGCTCTAAAGGTCTGGGGACCGATAATGTTGCCCACACAGTATCCAATAAGCAAAATGGCGTTGACTGTAACTTTTTTCGTATGTCCAGCAGTGTTAGAAGCCACGGAAGAAAGCATACAAATGAAGCCCAGAGGGTAGAGAATGAGCAGATAGAGACCTGCAAGACCTGCACCGGTGTTATGTGGCAAAAAAGCCAGCAGACAAATGGCCATAAAGGCGATAGCTTGTGCTACCAGTGAGACAATGAGTCGTTGTTGGGTGATTTGAGCAATGATTCCAAACAAGATACATCCTCCAAACTCGGTAGCTCCCTGGGGAGTCTGTAGCAGCAGTCCTCTGACAGGTCCTAGACCCAGCGTCTCTGAAAACAGAATCGTGTTGAAGTTTGTGATTCCTCCGTTGGGGATGTTTTGGCAGAGACAGAAGAAAAAGTAGAGCCAAGTTCTGGGGTCTGTGAAGGCTTCGATGAACTGGTCTTTTTTGAACTTTTTGTTCTCGAAGCCCTGCTGGTTTTCTCGGATTCGGATGAGCACCAGTTGTTTTTCTTCGGCGTTGAGAAACCATGCCTTTGAAGGGTCGTCAGGCACATGGACAGCAAAAACAATGCCCACAACAATAGTGATGACTCCGGTGATGATGAAAATGAGTCTCCAGCCAGCGATAGGCGTGTGGTGGTTGACAGCAAGACCGTAGGCCATGAAGGAACCAACCAGTAGTCCCAGACCGTTGGATCCGAGCCAGATAGCTGTTCTCAGAAACTGTTCTTCTCTTTTGTACCACTGGGCAGTGAGAATAACAAAAGCAGGAGTCACTGCGGACTCCAACATGCCCAGAATAGTTCTCAGAGCGATGAATCCGGCGTAATTAGGCGCAGCATGAAGACACAGAACGATTCCCCACAGAATAATGAAACCAGAAAGGGTTCTGGACAGAGGAAAGTGCTGAAGCAGGTAAACGGAAGGAAACTCGAAAATGAGATAGCCAAGGTAAAAGGCCGTTCCAGACCACGAATAATCATCACCTTCCATACCCAGATCGGTTCTCAGACCCATAACAGACGCCGTACTGTTGGTACTCTTGTCCATGTACTGCACCGCGTAAATCATCATCATAATGGGCATCATGTACATGTCTGTTTTCCGGAGAAGACGTCGGTTGGTCTCCTTGTCCAGCGTGTACGGTACCTCGAGAATCTGGGCTTCCGAAGACGATCTGGGCGAGTCCAGAGGTTTTTCCGACAGAGAAGTCTTGGCCTCGAGTTCTGGGACATCCTGGACAACAGCATCAGGCGAGGGAGTCGACTCAGAAACATCTCCAGGATGATCTGGGGCTGTAGCTCCAGCTTTTTGAGTGATTTCGTCCATGTAGTACTTGTTGAGTGTTTGGTGATTACCTGGTAACAACGTTCTTATATAAGTACAGTAGAGGTATGTGGTTCTGGGTAGTGGATCTCGCCTGTTGCCCCTCGTCATCTCCTCTTTTGAAATATCACATCTTGAGGGGAGCTATAGTCACAGATCTAACATTCTTCTAGTCTCGTGCGCATTCACTGTCTAGATTGAGAAGTGGGCAAGTGCGAATGGGGTTGTAATAAGGTGGGAAAACGAGATGGTTGGGAGAAGAGGTGTAGAAACAGGTGGAAACAGGTTTTGTGTTTTTGAATATGTTTTTTTTTTCTTCTTTTTCTCTCTGTGTGTCTGTGTCTCTTCTCAACATCCTGCGGACTCCGCATTCCACCATTTCCGCCTGCAACTAGTCGACAACTAGCGGATCTCAAAGAAGACCCCATTCATGGGCAGTCTATTATAGCTTCCAGATAAGGCAAAGATTGGAGACTCGTCCGCCTCAAAAAGTTGCCTATTTGAGCAGTTGTAAGAGGAAATTGGGGGACATGGAGGATTATCGACATCCAGAAAAGGACTTTCGAAGCGGAGGGGTGTTGGGGGGCTGATTATTGGCAAGTTCTTGGCATTTTGGAAATTCCGGAGTTTCAAATATTGTTTTCTGTGTGTATATTATTTTGCCTGTTTTGCTGTGCTTCTTGTTTTCCAAGAGTATCGTCGTGTTTTCCTACCTTTTTTCCCACTCATTTTAATTCATTTAAATCCGGCTTTAATCGTGGAAATTAACATTGGGGAATTTGTGGTGGATTTTCTCAGATTTTCAGTTATTCAAATTTAATAATTTCAATTCAATCCAGTCTACGCCAGCGGGAAAAACCCTGCTATGAGTACAAAATCGTACGATAAAGGTGGATTCAAGACGGAGTGACTGAAACTTGTTTGGTTGTTTTTCTAGCAATACAAGCGGTATATATTTTTGCATGCTATTTTAATCGAGTATTGGTATTTTTATATTTCTTTTTGAATTACTTCATTTTAAGCATTTTTAAACATTTAAACAATTCCAAATAAATTCATTTCAAGCCACATATTGGACTAAACAGCACCAAAGAGGAAGTTGTAATAGTGTCGGCAGTTAACGGCAGGTCGACGAAAAGGGTAAAGAATTTTCACCTCCTCTTCTGGAAGGGTGTTCCGATTATCTTCCGATTATCTTCCGATTATTTCCTAAATTTATCAGATTTTGTTGAACAAAATGAAATCAGGAAAATCTCAAGAAAAACCGAAAAACCTGAAAACCTACAAAACCCATCTAATTAACAACACGTGGGTGCACGAGACACGGATGCTCGTTTGACACTGTCGTCTCTCCGTGTCTTACAATTATGTCTTGTTTCATGTAATTTTGACAGGGGTGGAGATGCGGGGGTTGTTGAGTGCTATGAGGGTGGGTGGACTGATGTTGACTCTGGCATACCTGTGTCAATATTGGACTCCCTTGTTCTTAGTCAGGTTTTCTCCATTTTCTCCATTTATGATAATTTTCCCTACAGTGGAATAACAACCCTCCTACTTGTACAAAAAATCTTTTATTCTCATTTAATATTCCCAACAACCCCGCTAAAAGTCTAGACGGTCTCGGATTCCGATTACATAAGCTTCTCCGCGGCGTTATCAAGTCATCTCCGACTCCGTCTGGACTTGTCTCAATCTCTTCAGGCTTGTAGCAGTTAGGCGAAATTAGCATTAGCAGACGAAAGTGTGAAACCATATGAAGATTATTGATAGTGAGTTCATGTACTGTCTCACCTTGTCCACTGTCCGTGTATCCGTGGAGTTATGATATTGCAAAAAACGTATTATGAGAAGAAACGGATACCGTTCCGGTAGCAGAAGCAGGAGATGATCCTCTGCATGGCACACATAATACAAGTCCTGGTAGTGTCTAAATTACCCTACCGTCTAAAAGGACTAAGGTGAGACTAATGGAGAATAGAGTGGGAGAGAGAAGAGATTTAGGTGGGAAGAGAAAAGATTTAGGGTGGGAAGAGAGTGTTCAGAAAGAAGAGCGTAAAAGTGTCCATCAGAAGAAGAAATACTGTCTCAGTATAGAAGAGATACAGGATAACGTAGACATCGTACCTGGTACCAGGTAGTCGTCATAATGTGACAATGATATGAGCACAATGCCAAGATTCATAACTCTCACTTATAGGCATCTGGTGAGCGCAGGGTAGCACATTCTCGTATGCATCTCTAGCTCGACGCACCTTGAACTTGAACACTGAACTCCAAACATTCGTTCTCAGAGTTCTCAGAGTTCTCAGACTTAGTCTAAGACGTCTGTCAGGTAAATACAAGTACGATGACTTTAGTAACAGTGCAACCAGTACAACCAGGTACAACCAAATCTACGATATTTCCCTAGAAAAAAAAATCAAAACTACGTAACACATTTTGGTTCACCTATCGTACTACCTCCACTCCCCCACTCCCCTCTCTTGGCACAGGTACATCCGTACTCCAGACCATATACCCCGCGTCTCAAGTCGTTTTTTCTTCTCGTCGTTTTAAGTCGTTTTAAGTCGTTTTAATTTTCAGCCACCACGTGGGAATATAAGAGGTCTACGTTGTCCGTCCGTCTTCCTTTTTTTTCTCGATCGACAGCATACGTGCAATACGGACGTTAAAACCGGGAAAGCAAAGTGGTCGGGAAATTGCATTAGTGTGGTATCAGCACTAGAGATAGATCGGTAGGGTAACCGATGTTGTGGATACGAGGAAGATACGACTCGTATGGTACTAGTTTTCTGGTTGTGTTACCATGGCTACTGGTACGATAATCTGACTGTTACTGTGGTTACTCTACCCCCACTATCCATTGTACGCACACCATTGTCTTATGAGGATAAAGTTCTATATCCAAACAGGGACACTTTCTTGTATGTACATACTTGATGGTGCTAGAGAGATCTGATACTATAGTAGGTACCGGTGCATACACCTGTTTAGCTAGTCCGATCTACGCGAGACCATTGGTAACGATTAGTAATTTTTTGTACCCCCAATTGCTCTTTTGGGCTTGTGCTGACTGAGATGTTTCCCCTCAAATGAGAGTGAGACAGTTACAAGGTCAAGGGAAGTCCCCTGAAAGCAATCACAGCACGTCCAAACAAAACAGCCAAACAAAACAGCCAAACAAAACAGCCAGATACACAAACAGGAGAAGTTGCAAACTCTTTGTACTACTGTGTCTGCACCGCTGGAGCTTTGTGCCCCTGCTGAAAAACGTCTCGACTACTTTGGCAGTCCTATCTGGTCGCGTGAGTCTAGACTTATCTAGGTTTGGTGTGGGGGACCGCGGTGAGTCCGTGAAAGAGTAGGAGGGAAATGACACAAACAGGACAACGAGATTGAACTGGATCACAGAGTAAATTCCACAGTTTTGACCGTTTCCCACCTATTACTCGGTTTTCCATTTACACGGTTTTTGACCTTTTGTTTTTGACCTTTGTTTTTGACCTTTTTTGACCTCCACTTAATGTCTTCTCCTGATCGGCATACAAGCTGCACTGGAAAAGTCAAAGTCCACATGGGAGTGGTGAGTCCATGTATTGGCTGATAGATAAGGTCAGAACTTTACAAAGTGTCGAAACAGGCGTGTTCACGCACCAAATCCCGATTTCCTCTTGATTCTGACACTTTCGTCTTATGTCACACCCTTATCCGTTATCGTACATGTCTACACAATCTCTCGGCTTGGCATCTTGGCACAGTGCACAACACCATCGCCGTGCATGGAAATAAGCTCTGACGGTGGTGAGACGGCGACAAACCCAAATGCGTCAGTACGGCGAGCACGTGGAGAGCGTGTGCAATCTTTTTTCCTCCAAAACTGGTTCCACCAACTCTGACCACAATTGACCTTTTTTTTCGCCGCTAATTTGCCAGTTATAACTATGGACGAAGCTGCTGCCCAAGAGGACGTCTACCATCCTACTCCCCCCGCCATGAGCTGGAAACGCCATTTCAACGGAAAAGTCATTCGTGACGAGCTGTACTTTCCCTGGTCGGCCAGAGACAAGGCCAGAGACGAGCAGTCCAAGGATCCTCTTTACCAGGACGCTGAGGCTGCTAATGGACTGCCAGGAACCCACTATGAGTCCAACCAGGAGGACTTTCTGGAAGACGGCACTCCTCGAACTGTTTGGGGCCAGAACGGAAAAGCCTGGCCTGTTATGACTGCTGGAGCAGGTTTGTTTTCAGACGGATACGTCAACAACTCCATGGGAACAGTAACCACCGTACTGAAACGAATCTACGGAGAAGAGTACTCCAAGAGCCGAAAGTCGCAGATTCTGCCTGCCATTGTTTTTGTTGGAACCGTTGTCGGAATGCTGGTGTTTGGATACGTGGCTGACTACCATTCTCGAAAGCTGGGTATGCTTATTTCCACACTGATTCTCATTCTCTTCACCATTCTGTGTTCGGGATCGTGGGGAGCTGGTGGAAAAAAGAACATGGACGGAATGCTTGCTGCTCTTATCACTTATCGATTCTTTATGGGAATTGGTCTGGGAGGAGAATACCCTGCTGGCTCTGTAGCTTGTGCTGAGGCTTCTGCCATTATGGGCCGAGGTACGCGAAACCGATGGTTCATTCTGTTCACCAACTTTATGATTGATTTCGGCTTTGTGGCTTCGGCCTTTGTTCCCTGTGTTTTGTGGTGGATCTTCCACGATAAACATCTCCAGGCTGTTTGGCGTCTGACTCTCGGTCTGGGAGCCATTCCTCCTCTGGGTCTCTTTTACCTGCGAACCAAGTTCAAGGAAAACCCGTCGTTCATGAAAAACAACTTCAAACGAACCAGATTCCCCTACTGGCTGGCCATCAAGTACTACGGAGTGCGGCTGGCCTGCGTCTCGCTCATCTGGTTCATCTACGACTGGGCCTCGTACTCGTACGGACTCTATGCGTCGTCCATTCTCGACAACCTCAACCCCAACCAGTCGCTTATCAAGAACTTTGGATACACCACCATCATCAACCTGTGGTACCTGCCTGGATCCTTTTTGGGTGCCATTTGTGCCGATTATCTGGGTCCTCGTCTGACTCTCATTATCGGAGTAGTTCTGCAGGCTGTGGTGGGATACGTCATGGCTGGTATCTACCCTCATCTGAGTAAACCTGAGAACGTGGCTGGCTTCATCTGTATGTACGGCGTCTTTCTGGCTCTAGGCGAGTTTGGTCCCGGTGACCAGATTGGTCTCATTGCCTCCAAAACTTGTGCCACTCCCATTCGAGGCCAGTACTATGCCATTGCTGCAGCTATTGGCAAAATTGGAGCCTTTGTAGGAACCTACTGTTTCCCTGCCATTCAAAAGTCGGTGGGACACGGAGATCCCGACTCTGTGGCTGGCCAGCAGGGCCCCTTCTGGGTCTCGTGTTCCATGAACATCCTGTCTGCTGTTCTGGCTTACTTCCTGCTGCCCTCCATCACCCAGGAAACCATCCAGGACGAAGACAGACTCTTCCGAGAGTACCTCGTTGGCCACGGCTTTGACGTGAGTCTCATGGGCGACGTGGAGTTTGCCGAGGGAGTTAATGCTTCTTCTGAAGACCAGACCGAGTTCAAGGAAGGTCATGAGCCCCAACATAGCAGTGATGAGCAGGAACATTTGCCTGCCAAGCTGGAAGCCACCCAGTAGGAGATGGCCATCCTCAACGGATCGTTTTTATAACTAATCAGTAATTGTGTATGCAGAAGGAGTGTAGGGGAGTGTAGGCAGTACTGTACCAATGTCAGAGTACCAGTGTAAGAGAACCAATACCAGTATCACAAATAATGTGCTTGGACCTGTGTAGAAGTACTTGATTGACAAACCAACACTGATGGAACAATGTTGTCCAAGATTGTTCATGCTGACTGAAGATGTTGCTCATCTTGAAGTACTTATTCTGGCGTATCTCAAGGTTGAGTATGACTTGGGAACTGTCGTACTTTAAGGTGAAGGTTACTCAGGTTTCTAGAACGATACTCTTAGTGGTAAGGTATCTCATAAGATCTCAAAGGTATCATATCTCATGTAGTGGCTCTGTAGGTATCAGCAGTCATTGTGGGTATCACTAGTCCTTCCAGTTATTTCGAGGTTGAGGATAAAGTCGTTCAAAGTGAGATCCAGTGAAGTGTGTTGTGTGATAAAGTCGTGACTCGCTGAGGTGTCGCGTGAGTGAAATAAAGTCGTCTGGGAAAAGCTGGAATAGTATATAGGCGAGTAGCACCTTGTAGGTTGGATGTTAGACCAGGGTCGTGGTAATTCGGTTTATGCCGGTTTGAATACGGTGGAAATGGTGTATGCAAAAAAAAGTATAGGCGGAAATAATGGAGCTGAAGAAACTGGAGAGATACCAAATTACCTCAAAGTCACAAACAAGATGGTGCAAAAATGGTGTCCAAAATGCCTAAGAGACACCTCAAGACCAGCTTACAACCACTTGCTCTGAACCTGGAGAGACCAAAAAGGAAAACTAAAACCACAAACAATTCTGAAAGGTGACTTTTCCGGTCAGTGAAACTCTGGTAGTCGAAACAGTTCAGACGTTAAAGCTGATAGTTCCGAACTGGTGGTTTATGGCAGTCTAGACTTGACAAGTCCAGAACTAAGTCCAGAATTGAGGACAGTAAAAACGTGGGACTTTCTGGAATGGCTCTTGTCCAACACGCGAGTTATCAATGACTCAATTCCTCGTAACTCTTCCTGGTTCTGGATTGTACTCTTGAGATTTCTAATGGAGAAAGTCATGGCACCTAGTATCATAGACTATCGGTATCTGGTCCACTTGAAATCCCTTGAAAACGTGAATACACCAGGTCACGTGAATTCGTCCGGCCACGTGAATTCACCAGCCACGTGAATCCTATCACATGAATCCACTCACCTCACTCAACCTCGTTGTCTGAGTGACATCGTGACAACGTTGTCTATCCTGTACTATCTTCAGTCCACGTTGATCTACCACTAGCTCAACACGTGGTCGAAGGGGAATTTCCGGAGCCCAGACGAGTCTTGGGACGTTTGCACGGACCTTTTCGGAATGCGTGGAATCGGCATGGAAACGTCATGTGTCAGATAATAGGAAGAGATGGCTGAACTGAGTCATGTCTGAACTGAGTCATGTTGGATAGAAATGGCAGTGAAGTGTAGGACAGTCCAGCCTGTATAACACAGTCTAGGCAAGGTGACATGAACCACACTAGAAGACTCCTGAACTCATTGGCTGAGTATCTAGGGTGGCCTAAAGCAAGGGAACTAGAGTAGTCATGTCTATCAAGTACCTTCTCTGACTCGTGTTATCTGACACGTTTTCTGACTCCACCACGACTCAAATTCATCACTGACCCATTTCCGGTTTCGTCGTCACTCTCCACGGAACTTATCTCTATCTCGATCACCCACCAAAAACGATGGCCAAGATACACGTCCTGTCAGCCAAGAATTGTAGTCCATATTTTGCCAAGAGTAGTCCATATTTCGCCAAGAAAGTAACCCGTATACCTCCGAGCTGCCAAGAAAAGTAGCTCGTATGCTGCCAAGCTGCTAGTCCTTAATACGTGATGAGTTGGAGGTAGGAGTTGGAGTTATTGAAGTTGGAATTTCGAGTTTTCGAGTTTTCGTTGTGGTAAGAAGTTGGAGGTGTCTACGAAGATGGATCTGTCCCCCCTGCTCTCTCAGAAAAAGTAAACAAGAACACGTTTATAGCAAGAACACGTTCTACTGGTATGAATAAATACTGTACATCCCCTTATCCAAATTAACGCACACATCTCCAGCTTCTGGATATGGTATGTATTTTGGATATTTCACTATTCCAAAACGGATGTACTTTTCACCCAAGGTGTAATTGTAGGAGGAGAATAAAACGCACTTTTCAGAATTCGTGTACGACTATTTCCTCAAAAGATACTCCCACGTTCTTACGACGAGTTTATCTCAGTGGGAGTTTGAAGACGGTAAAAGGAGTATCTGGTTTCGTCAATAATACTCACATAGTAATACTGACTATACCGTTAGAAAGAGACGAACGAGGCGGTTCTAACGGCACCAAAATATCCCTACCTTGTCTTACAAAAATCGTTTCAAAATTGTTCAAAACCAAAACCCACACGAACCTTCTTAAGACCAGATAAATCACCACCTGTGTAGAGAAGCCTGTTTAATCAGGTACATTCCTAGTCCGTGGAGATTGTGTCTCATTCCTCGGTTTCCCGTCTTTACCACGTTTTCCATTTCTTTCTCTGTTCTTTTTTTTCTTCATTTTTTTCCTCACCAGCACACGTGCGGGCCCACGTGGGCGACTAAAAACGTTGTGGTTATTGCAGCTATCAAGACTGTTATTAGACGGCGCTTATATTGTTGCTGCGGCGGGTATTGATGTCGTAGATCCACTGTACGTCAACGGTTGTGCATTTGGTAGTTTGGTAGTTTGTGGTAGTTTTTTATCTGAATTCATTTCATGATCATAACTCATATCGTCAAACCACAGTACAAGATAACCATACCGTAACCAATACCTCAACAAAACTAAACCTCAACAAAACCACAACAAAACCAAACACAACACAACCACTAGTAACTTCTATACCGTACGGCTACCTCACGCGACCTAAGCATTAGTGGATCCAGTAGCACGGCAACGGCCAGGGATAGATTCGGATAGATACAGCCTTTCGACTTTGAGAACGTAGACATGCATGTCTGTAGCTGTGAGTAGCTGTCATCCTGCCAAGATCTAAGCGAGTGCCAAGACGCGATAAGTAGCCATATACGAGGTACTGTACAGTAGTACGTGTACCATGTAACGGTCAGGGTAACGGCCAGTGGCTCCTTTTTGCAAAACCGATCTACACCTCGGTTACGCACATATGCACAATTCTTCTTTCTATACAATTGTTCGTCTATACACGCGTTGACCTCCCTAAACGGACCGTCTGCAGAAGTCCACGGAGTGTAGATTTTTTGATTCCAACAAATTTGAATCTTACAGAAACGAGGAAACGTATGCAATTGATAGGTCGGTAGTTCAGGTGGTCTTTTTGGTGGTCTTGTTAGGTGGTGTTTTATCCGTTCTAACGAAGGTTGTATTTATGGAGATGGTATTAGTGTAGCCATACTACGAGTAAGTAGACGTATCATATTGTATCAGAATGTACAACACTGCCAGACAGCCCACGTGACCTCAAATACCCTACTTGCCACGTGACTCACACGATCACCATGTCTTATTTTCCACACCCATGTCTCTACCCTGTCCTCCATGTCTTTATCTTTTTTTTTTTTTCTTCTTCAATGAGTCTAAAAACTGCACGTCAAAAACACGTGGGGAAGGAAAGACGGTGATAGGAAAGTGAGAGGCAGGAACAGAGCGACAAGCGGGTCCCTGACCAAGTGAAAGAAAAAAAAAACGAGAGAAAAAAAAAGGAAAAAAATCCAATCTTACATTTAGTCTATGCCTACCATAGCTTAGCATATAGTAGTTATGGATACATGTGTTATGCCAAGTGTACAGTCTGAGTTGCTGCACCTATTTTTTTCTGTGGTTCTGTTTGTGTCTGTGTCTTTACTCCGTTTGTGCCGGTTCGCATCTTTGTAACTCCTTCTGTGTCTCCTTCTCACTCCTGTTTCTCTTTGTCGTTCCCCACACATTGTACAGCTTTTCTGCACTCTTTCAGTCCCCGAAAAGATGCATGTCGGAGCATTGTCCAAGACACGGCTCATAGAGTTGTGCATGTGAAGTTTGTCGAGGGGGAGGGAGAGGTGCAACTTTTTGATTGGCAGCCGGATTCGGGAAATGAAGAGACCATTCGATTGGGCTTGGCGAGGGGAAGCCATTGGTCTTGTTTGCTTGTCTCTGCGTAGAATATGTCAAAAGTTGAACACGTCTCCTAAAAGTCGTTGTCTCAAAAGTAGGTTACACTACAATTTAGACTTGTGAGACACCATAACTGAGACAGGTTAAGGAGGAGAAGAAGAAGAAAAAGAAAAAAGAAAAAAGAAAAAAACAGGATTGAGAGCTGAATTGTATACCTCGTGTGGTATAAATTGAATCAACCTTTGATTATTCATTTTCTTTTTCCTCAACTTGTGTCACTTTTTCCATCTCGTCTTCTTTTATTTACTCTTGGCAAAGTCGTTCTTTGTTCTGCCTTTTGTCCATAGTCCAGCCTACAGCTATCAAACTCTATGTGTCCCATATGTGTCCCATATGTGTTGCAAGTCCAGCGGTAAATCTATAAGTAGAAGAAGATCCCCATAAACCTGCTCTGCAAAGACACGCAACCAACACAGACACAATGCCCAAGGTGTTTTTCCACAAGATTTACCCGGGAGAAATGGATCTCCCCGGAAGAACCAAGACCCAGGAGGAGCTGGAGATTCTGGAGGCTGAGAAAAATGACCCTCAGATGCAGCGATCTCTGTTTGGCAAGGACGGCCGAGCCTGGCCCGTTATCACTGCTGGAGCAGGTTTGTTTTCCGACGGATATGCTAACAACTCGATGGGAACAGTTAACACTATTTTGGGCCGACTTTACGGCGAGTTCTACTCCAAGTCGACCTACTCTCGAACCGTGTCGTCCATTGTGTTTGCAGGTACCGTTTTGGGAATGATCATTTTCGGCTTTGTGGCCGATTACCACTCGCGAAAAATGGGAATGATTGCCTCCACTCTGATCATCATTCTGTTTACCATTCTCTCTGCCGCGGCCTGGGGAGGAGGCGGAAAGTCGGATATCGGCGGAATGTTGAGTGCTCTTATTGCATACAGATTTCTGGTGGGTATCGGTATTGGAGGCGAGTATCCTGCAGGTTCTGTGGCCTGTTCTGAGGCCTCTGCGATTATGGGAAGTGGAACCCGAAACCGATGGTTTATTTTTTTCACCGGTTTCATGATTGATTTCGGATTTGTGGTGGCCGCTTTTGTGCCTCTCATTCTGCTCTGGATCTTTGGCGAAAACCACCTCACCTGGGTCTGGCGTCTGACTATCGGTCTGGGAGCCATTCCTCCTCTGTCTCTTTTCTACCTTCGAACCCGATTTAAGGAACCTGAGACTTTCCGAAAGAACAACTTTAAACGAACTAGAGCTCCCTACCTGCTGGCTCTAAGGTACTATGGCCCCAGACTCTTTGTCATCTGCATTGTCTGGATGCTCTACAACTTCATCTCGTACCCCTTTGGTCTGTATGGTCCCACCATTGTGTCTCTGGTGGTCAAGGACGGAGACCTGTACAAGACTTTTGGCTGGAACGTGCTGCTCACGGCCTTCTACCTTCCTGGAGCTTTCATTGGAGCCATCTTTTCCGACTGGTTTGGACCCAGATGCACTCTTGCCGGAGCTCTGATTCTGCAGGGAATGGTTGGTTTCATCATGGCTGGAGTCTACGAATCTATGATCCAGAACGTGGCTGGTTTCGTGGTGGCCTACGGAATTTTCCTGTCTCTTGGAGAACTGGGTCCTGGAGGAAATATTGGTCTTCTGGCCTCCAAAAACTCTCCTACTGCCATTCGAGGAGTCTTCTACTGTATCGCTTCTTCCATGGGTAAAATTGGAGCCTTTATCGGTACCCAGTGCTTCCCTCTGATTATCAGCGGCTTTGAAAAGGGTGGCAGCGAAATCCAGGGTGTCAAGGGCCCCTTCTGGATCTCCTCTGCTCTCTGTATCTTTTCTGCCTGCATCACCTTCTTTTTCCTGCCTCCTGTGACCCAGACCTCGGTCCAGGACGAAGATCGAAAGTTCCTGGAGTACATTCGAGCCCATGGCTTTGATACGTCCAAGATGGGCGATGAGGGCTTTGAGCCTGACTCTGAGGAGTCCATGGAAACCGAGCTTTATGAGCAGAAGGGTTCCAATGAGGATCTCCATGTTAACACTCAGCAGGTTAGATAGTTGGGGAGGATGTAGTGCAAGTTTAGTAGTAATTGATTAATTTATTGTGATAAGGGGGGTGTATGACTACCAGGTACCAGGTTTTGTAGATGCCATTGCTGGTGCTGGTTTTAGGAGGTTTTTACCTGTTTTTTAGCTGTACTTTTAGTACTACTTTTGGCCATATTAATATCTCTTGCACTATCGATGCATGATAGACTTTATCTATAGTTAATATGGTATTGGAAAGGTAACTGATATTATAAAATACTTCACAGGCTGAGTACAAGGAGTTTTAAAAGTGGCTTTATTATTATTTTGTGTCCTTTTGTTGCTGCATTATTTTCTGCTTTTGTTGCTTTTTGTTTTATGACTTTTGGTTGCACACACTTCCTCCCAGGGGTTTCATCCTGTCAAATACTTAGACTTTAGTTGACTTAAAAAGTCCGCTGGGGGTTCGTTTTCGGGGTTCCAGATGTGCTAGAAGCATAGTTTTTGTGTCAGGAGATACCTCCAAGAGTCTAGATGAAGATTACTGGAAAATAACCATATGTTGTCTCTGTGAATTTCCCGTTATCCTCATTTCGAGTTCGTTTCGGACCCTCCATTTACTTAACCTTACTTGAGCAAAATATCAACATTCGAGGACTTCAGTGATACTGGTGTAACAGGGGTAATATTAACCAGAGAGACTTAGGGAGTTGATCAAACGGTTTAATAGCGAGTCGGAATTGTAAGTAATCCCAGCAATCTTTCTTCTGGGTTTTATTAATCGAATTACTTCACTTACAGTTACTGTTCTCTGGACCAGAAGAGCTGTAAAATGTGAAAACAAAAGAATTACTGTAAAATAAATTGGTGTAAAGTCATCTCCAGCCTGGATTATACCAGACAATCCCATCATCAGACCTGATATCTCGTTTCTTAACTCGATTTATCTTACATAATCTCACAACCTCAGCACGAAATGTGAGTGTTGTAGTGAGTGGGAGAGGGAGGGTGAGAATTGAGTGGTACTATTGGAATATTCTAGCTCTGAGTAATATGTTGATCCAGCCGGTTTGGCCACTCGTGTATTTCTGATGGATATAGAAGGTGTAGTGTTGTGTGGGGACATTTCGGAAGTCGGTTTAAAAAACAGTAAAGACATAATAGGGCAGAATTGAGGGAGTCGTTGGGACAGTATGAGTTGCACTTTCTGTGCGGTTAACTTGCTGTAACTCCACCGGCATTTTTGAACAAGTTAGGTGGAGTTGTATTTTCAAGTAGAAGTGGAGGTTGGGGTAGAAAATGAGTATAATGGTCAGAAAAATAGACATATGTGGTATCAATGCAATCAGAAAGAACTAGAGAAATCGCAGTTCAAGTCTGTTTGGCCATGAGAGTATTTTTGGACAATCCGGAGAGAGTTCAGTGGCTAGGTCGAAACTGTGTGTAGGCGAAAAGATGAGAAAAGGTTGTGATGGAGATACAAAGGATAGAAAGGAATATTTAGAGCTCGAGTAATACATTGGTCAAGTCGCTGTATTTGTAACAGTAACACTGATAAAGTTAGGGGCAGTTGTATGAAAACTTAGAGTGGAGATGTAAGCGTAAAACGTGGTACAGTGACTGTAGAGACATGTGAGCAGTTCCATAGTGCTTTTATGACTCATTTAAAAGCTTTAGTTAACTCTGCTTAAGAGTGTAGGTATTTTTGCCAAGTTGGGGACTATTGGATGAAAACGAAAAATTGGGCTGATCAGAGTGAAAAGTGGTAATAAGATCTTAGCAGAGAAGTGCAAGGTTTTATTTGAATCATATGAGCCATGAGAATACCTCGGTCAAGTCGTCATGTCTGTACAGGTATTTTTGGTACAATTGAGGGTAGTTTAGTTTTGAGACCGAAATATGGGCCTAGAGGGTAGAATTTGTGAATGACATAATAATGAGTGTATAAAGGCTCTTGAAGCATGTTCCGGGCTCAAAGATTAAAATTCACTAGTCTCCATAGTGATGAGAGTATTTTTGGAGGAGTTAGGCCGAGTTCTATGAAACTTCAGAATTGGGGAAGTAGGAGCTATAACTCGGCAAGTGATAATAAAAGGGGTGTGAGTGGTACCGTAGGTGTATCTAAACATTCCCTAAGATAATGGGCTTGTCACATTAGTCATAGGAGTACTTTTAAAGGAGTTTGTGGCCATTGTGTGGTTGTGCAGTTTTGAGGATCTGAGCTAATAGCTTCCAGTAGGATGCAGGAGAGACGTGAGTGGTACCATTGGAATCTCCTGGCTTGATATAACCTGTTAATTAAGTCGGTACAGTGTTGGTGGTATTTCTGGTTGAAATAGGCCCGATTCTGTACTATGCGAAAAATGATTATTTCAGCTTAAGAAGAGGTAGAGATAGCAGGACGGAGTTGAAGGGAACCAAAATGGCTTATTTTGTCTTATTAAAGACACGATGAACTTGCCATGACTATCAGTTCACTTCTATGAGAATTAGGGACCGTTGTGTGGCTAAGTAGAATGTGATTTCAAGCATTAAAACAGTGTTAGGAGTAATAGGACGGATATTTGTGATACCAAAAGAATCATCTGAGTCTAAGGAACACATTGGTCAAGTTGACATAGCCATGAGAGTATTATTGGAGGAGTTGAACCAAGTTGTATGGTGATGTAATAGCGAGATGGGTATCAAAAGAGGGTAAGGAGGTGCAGGGAAGACTTTGATGGTATCGTCCGAATACTCATACTCATAAATATACAATGGTCCACTTGCTATAGCGATCAATATATTGTTGTTTGAGTTATGGGAAGTTCAGGGTGGGGAGCATATCAAGAGTCCATTCCTAAAAAAGATGGTAAGATAGTAGGGGAGGTTTAAGTGGTACCATTGGAATTATATCTGTTAGGGTAGTATGCCTATCAAGTTCTCATAGATGTACAAGTATTTTTGAAGAAGTTGGAGGGGGTTATGTAATGTTCTCAAACAGAATAATGACGGTCAGTGTTAGTAGTGGATAAAATGGCCTAGAAGATAAGTACATGGTATCATGACAATTTCCCGGTGTGTATGAGTAAACTGGTTTGGTATGTGTAGCAATTGGACTACATTTAGGGGCTTAAACGCGAATTTTGTGAAA
The DNA here is from genome assembly GCA_017639365.1 of Yarrowia sp. E02. Lineage (NCBI taxonomy): Eukaryota > Fungi > Ascomycota > Dipodascomycetes > Dipodascales > Yarrowia > Yarrowia sp. E02. The sequence goes on along the minus strand of JAAQQX010000007.1, from coordinate 109,848 downwards.
GCGATATTACTAAGCAGATTTCACTGTTGCGATGAAATCTTTTTCAATTTTTTAAATTCCGGTATCCTGGCCGAGCGGTCTAAGGCGCCAGGTTAAGGCTAATACCTTAACGAATTTCCTGGTCTCTTCGGAGGCGTGAGTTCGAATCTCACGGATATCATTTTTTGAAGAATCTATTTTTTGGCTGAAAAGAGGCAGAGAAAGAGACTGAGGGCGCAGAAATGACTTTTGTTGTTATTTGGACTGTTCAATATTATCTAGCCCTCAGGATAAGCTATTATTGGCCCCTTGTTTTATACTAGAAGTCTTAACACAAATTTTGACAGTCATGGAGATATAGAAATGTAACCACCCAGTATTAAAGGCTCAAAATTGGTACGAAATACTTAAGGAGTTCTTCGAAGCATTTTTTAGCCCCAAAGCACTCGTTGTGGTAATAATTCTTCTCTTCTTGCCTAGATTTATGAAACTGGGACTCTTGACACATTTCCCCAGCTATGGATGGTTCACTTTTGGAGATATAGCTGACCGAAAGTGATGTAAAAGACTCGGGGAGTTCACCAGAGGAAATATCACCCTGCTTATCATCTTTAAATGCCATCTCGAGTTCCTTCCCGATACCACAATATCTACTAAGCTCTTCTTTCTATTACCACCAGCTGTGACTTATTGTGACTCCAGAAGTAGCTGGAAATAACTAGGCAGTTCTACAAATGAATTGGTGGCCTCCTGAACCCATTTATAAACTATCTCAATCTCCTTTTCTAGTCCCCTGGTCCCTAGGACTACTTCTGTCGTACTGGAACACTTTTCCCTAACCATACAACTCTGTCTAACTCTGTCAGAAATACTCTCACATTCATGAGGACTTGAATTCCGTGTTTGCACTTGTTGGGTTATTCATAAAGTATCACGAATGTTACTCCTTTTACATCTATTCAAGTTCTAGCACCATCACGTAACATTTTACTCACCCCACAACTGAACTCAAGTTCATCAGAAATATTCATATCTAAAAGAGGACTTGACCCCTGTGATCCTATCATCCAGGGGATGTATGTAGTTCCTTTTGTATCCTTTCTACTGTCTTAATACTGCTTTTAAAGTCAAGATTCTCATTTTCTACTTTTACAAAAATGCCCTTAACTCCACCAGTAATAATCGTACCTGTACAATACTGCACCTAATTATCTCTCATTTGTCGTAGAGTAAGACAGATCCATCCATAGTCTTTCTGCTTTCCCCTATTCTATTTAACGTCAACACTCGTACATCTTCCTAGAACTAAATGGCTATTGTACCTAATTGATGGATTTATACCGAAACTCGAATATAGCTAGTACCAAATGAGACTACACTGCACGGCAAATCCAACGGTGAAGTCTCCCTATCTCTCTAGGTATTATTCATCAAGTTGTGTCCCATTGTGCCATTCAACTTGTAAACCAAGAGATTTAAAACATTGACTTACAACTAGAAACACATGAGATATAGGCTAACACATCTCCTCTTTTTTCAGACTAATATTCGTATCGTACATATATATGCCAAAAACATTACTTTCACTGTTCCCCTTTTTTTCCATTTTCCCCCTATTTTTTCTCTTTTTCCTTAAATTTCTTAATGTCCATTATTCTGTTCACTCATATGAAGCTCTGACTATGAGAGCCAATACTACAATTTACTCTAAAACAGCCATTCATCCCCTTAAAGTCTAGATATCCAAAACACTCTTCTATGTTTCGTCTACATCTACAATACTATAAATCTGTAGACTCTACTCCTATCCCACTCGCTTGCAGCTCATGGGCTGCAGCTCGTGCTCGTTCTCATGGTGGTCCATTATTACTGATTATATACTCGTTGCCTCACTCAAGGCCTTACATCGGCTAGCAAACTAGCTCCTCCTCCAGCCTAAGAAATAAAGGTGGCCTCGCAGAAAATGACGCCCTTGTCCTGAATCTTGTCGCCGTCAATCTCCAGCTCCAGATCCATGTCGTTCTTGAACTGGTAAATGTAGGGCTTGGTGCCGGACACGGTGGAGGCCAGCGACTTGAGGAAGGCGGGGATCTCGGCCATGACGTCCATTCGCTCGAGATGCGTCAGGTTGCCCTGCAGCACGGCCTTGCCCCGGTTCTCGGGCTTGGCCACGTCCTCGTCGGCAACGTCAATCTTGGGGCCCTCGCACTCAAACTTGATGAGCGTGGGCACCTGCCATCCGACCTCCTCGTCCTCCTTGGTCTCCACGTGCTCGACGGTAGCGTTGGCAGATGTGAAGAGCAGCTTCTCGGTGGAGGCCACGCCGCCAATGGTGACCCGCGAGCTTCCGTACGAAGGGGGGGTGGTGTAGTCCATGATCACGGCAGAGTACTTGGGCGACTGGTAGGTGATGAAGTTCCACTTGGACGCGGCGTGGTGGGGCTTCATGCCCTGGGTGGCGTGCACAAAGAAGCCGTAGTCGTCGGCCAGCTCCATCTTGTCCTTGCCGGCAACCTCAATGGTTCCCGACACGGTGGCTCGGGGCCAGAACGAGTGTCGCATGGCGCCCCAGGGGTTCTGGAGATCCTCGCCGTACTTGGACTGGCCGGTGGGGCCAATCTTGAAGCCCTCGACGGTCCGGGTGAAAACCAGATCCAGCTTCACCTCGTCGGACACGTGGATCTTGACGTGGAACGCCTCGGTGGTCTTTCCATCGTCGTCCACAGAAGGCACCAGCTTGATGTTGACACCGTCCATGGGGCCCTTGGCGGTGAAGTTGGGGCCCACGGGCTCAAACTCCTCCACGTTGGTGGAGCTCCACACGTTCTCCTCGGGCTTGTCGGAGTTGGACAGCCGGAAAGTGAACTGGGCCGTGTTCTGGATTCCAAGAGGATTGGAATGGATGATTTGCACGTGTCCAAACTTCTTGCCGTCCTTGGTGAAGAAGTAAAACGTCTGGGTCTCGACGTTAGAGCCTGCAGGCTTGAGCCAGTTGAGCTCGGGGAGCGTCAACTCACCGTAGGGGTTTTTGCCGTCGACAGACTTGGCCACGGACTCAAACGCCTCGGCTCCGTATTCAGGCTCGGCCGAGCCGGTCAGCGCGGAAACGCCTCCTTGCACCCACTTGAGCATTGTCTGTTTGTGTTTGTGTTTGTGTTTGTGTTTGTGTCAATTGGGGGGTGGGCCAACTGAGTGTTTGTGTAACTAGTCTGGACGACGAGATACGGGGTTTGGGGGGTCGGAAATGAAGGGAGACAAACGTCGTCGGCTGTTTGTGTCGCTGGGGGAACTTGGGCGGAAATCAAAGACAAAAGGAAGACTTTTGGTCTCAGACACAGATAGACAGAATATGGTCAGAGTAAAGGTATACATCAACAAGCTCGCAGCAAAGTTTTGTGTTTGCGTTCCCAGCTTAGTCAGCGGGAAATGTGAGAGGAGTATTATAGTTTAAGAGTGGTACAGTTGAATGCAGAAAAGAGAGACAAACAGAATGGTACAACTTTTATGGTTGTAATGTGAGTATATTACAAGTTAGAGTGAGTATAATGTTAGAGATAAGAAACGACATAAAAGCAGTAATATTATAGATGGAAAGTGATAAATGGTACCAAAGTGATCCTAAAACTCTGGGGAATCTAGCCATACCACTTTTATATCTCCTTAAATCATATCCATCTCTCAATTGCGTTTTTAAGATTTTCGTCAGATTTGAACTAGGTCAAATACTGTCCTAATTGTTTTAAAAATGGTACCATTTAGTAGCCCCAGATCTCACAAATCCATTGGTACTGTTCTTTTATCTATAGTATTTCTCTGGTCTCAGTTATCTCGATTTTAGCTCTAATTATCTCCTAGTTCTACGAATACCCATGCTACAGCTCTAAAACCAAGTCTATTAGAACCGTCACGTTCTGCTGATTCTTTTACAGCTTCTAAAACCTTAATTCCCCAGCCCAATTCTCCGAAATATCTCTCTGTTTGGATTCTTGCTTGTCCCGGAAACCATGGTAACTACGACGCAGGCCAAACAAGGGGAATAATATTGCGGTGCGGTGCTGACTAAGCTTTTCAGGGGCTTTCTCGAAAAACCAGGTGACACAAAAAGGCTACACAAAAAGAATTCCCCGAAAGCGGCAAATCCCGCTCCTCTTTTCGGGAGATCCGCCTCACTGTTTTAGTCTCATGTTGGCGGTGTCTCGTGATGGGGCTGTTTAAATTAGTGTGTGTGGATTTTGAAATGTGTCTGTGTCCCTGGGGAGTGGAGATATTTCGATTCTGAAAGCACCAGCGTGTTTGTGGGATTCAGGGGAGTCGAACCGTGTGGTTTATTTGTTTATGGGACCACTTTTGGGGGAGTTGACTAGACCCCTGGCAGGTAAGGCTGAGCATTTTATGTCACACGAGAAACGAGTTTATTCGGTGGCAAATGAGGTTGAATGGCTGGGAAATGAATAAAAAAAAAGGGGAAGATAATAGGTAAAAATAAAATAAATAAAATAAAATAAAAAGAGTACGATAGGGAGGAGGAAATGGGTAGGGAGAAAGGTGTACTTGTAGGGGGTATGTTGGAGTATTTTCAGAAATTTTGAATTTTAAAAAAGTAAATATTAATTAAATTAAATTAAATTAATTAAGGACCAAAAAGGACCAAAGACAATAAGGTGGGACCCTTCCTACTTACTCCCAACCTCAAATACTCCCAACCTCAAATACTCCCAACACCTAAATACTCCCAATTGAACCTCATCTAAAATCTACCTCTCACCTAAAAACAAAACATCAATAAATTACTGTTCACAGAACAAATAAATACTAGAAGAAGTATCACAGTACGTATCGCACTATGGTTCACTTCTCCTCAGGACACTTGTGAGCCTTGCTCAAATGCTCTCCACAAACAGGACAAGGTACCCAGGTCATCACTGTGCCTTTGAACACAGAAGTAAGGTCGGAAGAAGAGGATGAAGAAGAAGAAGAAGAGCCGTTTGACATTTTTAGTTGGTGAGGACAGGTTTGTGTCTGTGTACCGACTTTGTTATATGTTAAAAAAAATGTCACTTTTCCGTCTTTATCTTGGGGCTGTCATATGGTGAGCCTCATTATACTGTAGACATCTGATGCCATCTGATGAGTCTCTTAGCCTCAAGTTGTGATAAGCTATGAATGTCTCAAAATGAAGAAATGGAGTCGGTTTTGAAAGTGAATATTTGTGACGTGTTTTTGGTGTCGTTTTGTTCGTGGTGCTCAGGGGAATGATTTGCACTTGTTCTTTTCTCAATCTGAGTGCTGTAGCACATATGGACAGAATTTGGGCCCCAGAAACTGCAATTCTACTCAGTTTTGTATAATAACGGTGTCATTTGAGAGCCCTCATTCTTCTGATTCCTCTGATGCTATTTTTATCTCTTTACCGTTTCTATTGACCAAAATATACTCCCTCTTCACTCTCTATCTTCATCCCAGTAACTTCCCAAAAATAGCCCCTTCTTATCTCTCCACGTGACTAGAATCCATCCACCTAAACTATGCACTCCAAATTCTCCACCAGAGCTAATTTTGTTATCCTCGTCGGTGTTTGGTGGATTTCGTCTATATCTCCACGACGAGAGCACATACAGCTTAGAGAGTGATACAGTTACATTCCTGTCATCAGTAGCTTCAAATCGATACCAAACACTGCTATTTTTATCATCCCAAAGCTTCTCCAGTGAATAGACTCATATAAAAGAGCCTGTGAAAGAGTCTGTGACGTTCATATAAAGATAAGGGGTACAGATAGGGTGGGTTTGGTGGTGTTGGGAGATTACCAGAGGAGGTGATGACATTGTGACACGAGTTTTATATCACTCAGAGTAGTTTTCTTCCACTATCCATGTCATATTCCTCATTACTCCAACTAAGTGTAAGTATAAGCTACATATGTCAACTAAAGTAGCACAGAACATACCCCCTCTATCTCGTCGAATAGTATCGCCACAGGAATAAAAACTACACCATTCGATTCGTCTCGTTCTCCTGGTTCTTTCAACCCCGATTTCGTCGAAATTCCGACACAACCCCAACTTTCACTTATACCCCCAAAATCTCCTGCCTATACCTTCTTCTACAAGTACTTTTAGCGCATGTGACAACACCACGCGACTTTTTTACAAGTACGCTTATTTTTCAGGGGATTTATCGTGTAAAATAAAAATAAAACATAACCTAATTTCGCGTTACCGGAAAACAAAAAAACCACAAAAATTCAAAAATATTCGTAAAAATCGAGGAAAAATCAAAACCGCCACAAAACCCCACCAAAAACACACACACAAATTTCCACAAACACCACAGTACATTATGCCCGTAAAATTCCATATTCCACATCTCCCGAGCAACACCCGACAAACCTTAATACAGGGTTAGGGCTGTCCGAACATGACTCGGCTCTCGGAATGGCGCATTCCTAGATCTTCACGAGAAACAGAAACCGAGGAGGTGGGTTCGGGCACATGCGCTACCCTCGCCCTCCCGAGAGACCCTAACCCATAACGGTCATTCACGTGACTGAATTCGGAGGATTGGGTTCAGCCTCGGTCGTGCGGCTTGATGACAGAAATATGACTAATACTGGCTGAAGGAGTCACGTGACACGAAATAAAACCACACTGCCTCATTTGCCATCCCACAAAGACCTATATTATGTCTCATTTTTATGTCCCAAACGTTTCTCCCAATTTTCTCGAATTAATTTCATTTTTAGTAATTTATTACTAAATCCCGATTATCGTGCATTTTCGTTTACATAAGTTTTGCACGTGCTGACTGGATGGTGCATGACATAATACGTTTTCGACGGCCAGTCAGCAGCGTGACTAAGCAAAGCGCCCACGATATGACTAAGCAACATCTCTGACTCAACCAAACCTGCCCATAATTATTCCGCTAGCGTGTTTCGCACGAGTTTGACCGGTGTCAACTCGCCCCAGGGTTGGGTGCCAAAAGCTTATTTCGGCCGAGGGTCGGGAACCACGAGAACTAACCGGGTAGGGTTAGGGCCCCAACCTTAATGCGATACCTTGCCGAAAATAGCCAAACGAGGGGAAGGATGTGCATGGGGAATAAAGGGCTGACGAAAAAATGGCTGTCTGGAAAATGCACAAAAAGGACCGAATTTAATATTTAATATTTTCCAACGGTTGAGTGTGGACGAAAAATGGGGACCAAAGTAAAGACAGAAAAATGTTGAAAAAAGATATTGAGTCACAGACAAGCGTTTTGGGGCGGAAAAAATGCGGACAATTAGCACGCGGCATCACTCTGCTGACCGTAGGCTCCACACGGCCTCCAGATTTTACCCCAACGTTTTGTGACGTGGGGAACTTTGGCGTATCGGTAGGAAACTATGCATTTGTGGGGTATGTTTTTTTTAGGGTGTTATGGGCAAGTAAATGGTTAGGTAAAAATACAGAAATAGAGGGCAAATCGGGGGCTATTTTGTGGACTTTAGTTGACGCTTTTCGGTGGCCAATTGCGGCGTCAGGAATTGTTTTCAACTCAGGATTCCTTGCATATTCTTCGTATGTATTCAGCCACATTGTCGTGTATGTGCTTGTGCAGAGTATGAGCTTGTAAAGTGTAAGTTTGTTTTTTGCATACACACAGAATGGGACTGGAGGGGATTTTGAGGACACAGATACTACCAGAATGTAGCCTGATAAGCGACGAGTCGTTTCCGACTTCTCCTGTTCATTTTGGGGCACTATTCGCGTATCTACAGCGTTTTTCAGTTTACCCCAACCCGTGGATCGTAAGCTCACGACATTGCATTAGCGTCATGTAAGTAATATCCCACGCTAATGCAGGAGATGTTCCGACGAGAAGGGTCGGAGAAAAAAGGGAGAAAAAAGACGCCGAATTTTTTGGAAAATAACCAGAAAAAAAGTGAAAAATACGGAAAAATCGAAATAAATTCAGGCAAATACAGCTAAATGCCTGCGTAATCAAACAGCAGCATTTTCACGCCAAATACAAATTGTTTCACCCGTTTTCACAAGACCCAACAGCAAGCAAGCAATTTGAGAATGTGATTTTTTAAAGTCAAAAAAAAAAAGAGGGCGGTTGCTCTGGAAGAACAGAAATGTAGATATTTCGCGTACCGGACAAGTCACGTGACTAAGACAAGTACCGTTCGACTCCCCCCGCGTCCCTCTTCCTAACGGGCCCGCTTCCCGGCGTTTTCCCCGCGTTTTCGGCTTTTTGCGACTTTCGGGAGTTTTCGGCTTCTTCGGAAAAGTCGGAATGTTCGGAACGTATCGGGACGAAAACAGGCTGCGGGAGCTTTTTCGTTTCGAGGCAACTGTTGGGCGGAGCGTGTAGTTTTGCGGGTGGTGACACAAAAAGAAAACGGAAAAGTGCAAATGGGAGCTGGTCACGTGAGGAGCATTTTGGTAGTACCTGTGTTTTTTTTCCAGCAATATTCGCCGAGTTGGAGTGTCCCCAAATCGTTCTCAAAAACTACACCAAACTCAAAATATCGTGACATAGCTCTTTACATGTTTTACATTGGCTTACATGTGGGGTATGTGGGGTGTTTTTTGGGTCTTTATAAATCTGGATTGGTTTGGTGGAAATGGATAAAAGTTGTACCAAAGTGTTTATCTCGACGAGCTGAATCTTCTGGTACTAATTATATTCTCCCCAGAGTATTACTCAGCATTCTAGCAAGTCCACCTGTTTGTGTCCTCTGCAAACCATAATCACCACCACCAAACCTTGCGTTTGTGCTCCAACATATATATATACCCTAGGATCTCCCCTTAGTTTCTCTCTTCAACACAAACACAAAATGTCTCCTCCCGTTAACCAGACCCAACTGCACCCCAAGGGCGTCGAGCCCACTCCTGCCGCCGAGGAGATTGAGAAGGAACTCTACGACATTGCTCACATTGAGTACGAGCGAGTCAACATTGACCACAACCCTTCTGTGGCCTCTCTTTACGAGGATGCTCTTGTCCAGGAGTCCGGCTCTGCCATCAACTCCACTGGAGCCCTTGTGGCCTCTTCCGGAAAGAAGACCGGCCGATCTCCCAAGGACAAGCGAATTGTCGAGGAGCCCGGTTCCGTCGAGCACATCTGGTGGGGACCCGTCAACAAGAAGCTGTCTGAGCAGTCGTGGCTCATCAACCGAGAGCGAGCCGTCGACTACCTCAACACCCGAAAGCGAATCTACGTTGTGGACGCCTACGCCGGATGGGACCCCAAGTACCGAATCAAGGTGCGAATCGTCTGTGCCCGAGCCTACCACGCTCTCTTCATGCGAAACATGTTGATCCGACCCACCGCTGAGGAGCTCAAGAACTTCGGCAAGCCCGACTTCACCATCTACAACGCCGGAGCCTTCCCCGCCAACCGATACACCAGCGGTATGACCTCCAACACCTCCATTGACATCAACTTCAAGTCCATGGAGATGCTCATTCTCGGAACCGAGTACGCCGGTGAGATGAAGAAGGGTATCTTCACTGTCATGTTCTACCTCATGCCCGTCAAGCACCAGGTCCTCACCCTGCACTCCTCTGCCAACGAGGGTAAGGACGGTGATGTCACCCTCTTCTTCGGTCTCTCCGGTACCGGAAAGACCACCCTGTCTGCCGACCCCAACCGACTCCTGATCGGTGACGACGAGCACTGCTGGTCCGACACTGGTGTCTTCAACATTGAGGGAGGCTGCTACGCCAAGTGCCTGGGTCTCTCTCGAGAGAAGGAGCCCGATATTTTCGACGCCATCAAGTTCGGCTCCGTCCTTGAGAACGTTGTCTTCGACCCCATCACCCGAGAGGTTGACTACGATGATGCCACTCTGACCGAGAACACCCGATGCTCTTACCCCATTGAGTACATCCCCAACGCCAAGCTCCCTTGCGTCACCGAGTCTCACCCCACCAACATCATTCTGCTCACCTGTGATGCCCGAGGTGTCATTCCCCCCATCTCCAAGCTCACCAACGAGCAGGTCATGTACCACTTCATTTCCGGTTACACCTCCAAGATGGCCGGAACCGAGGAGGGTGTCACCGAGCCCGAGGCCACCTTCTCTGCATGCTTCGGCCAGCCCTTCCTGGTTCTGCACCCCATGCAGTACGCCAAGATGCTGTCTGATAAGATGACCAAGCACAACGCCAACGCCTGGCTCCTCAACACTGGCTGGACCGGCCAGTCCTACACCAACGGTGGCAAGCGATGCCCTCTCAAGTACACCCGAGCCATCCTTGACTCCATCCACTCTGGTGAGCTCGCCAAGGTTGAGTACGAGAACTTTGACGTTTTCAACCTGCAGGTCCCCAAGACTGCCCCCAACGTGCCTTCCGAGATCCTTAACCCTGCCCGTGCCTGGTCCGGAGGCAAGGACCAGTTCAACGAGGAGGTCACCAAGCTCGGTAAGCTCTTCAACGAGAACTTCGAGAAGTACCAGGACATGGCCCTTCCCGAGGTTGTCGCCGCTGGCCCCAAGGCCTAGATTTTTCGAGCGTAGCGAGAAAAGTCACCAAGTAAAATATATTTATGATTTGAAAATACACATTGCGACTGTAGTCCTTGGAGTAGAACTGTAACGTAGAATATCTTTGCTGTAGGAACATTGCTTTGGCTATGAACTGTTTACACTGCACAGTGGACCTGAAGCCCTGTAGATGGTGACAATAGAGCCAAATTCTCTAGAATCATATGGCACGTCAAAAGAGTCAGAATCGGAATGGTATTGTAGCTGCTTAAATACTCTGGTATTGGATGGTTATCCTCTTACTGTAGTTGGTATCATTCTCCTTAGGTTGACATCTATTATTGGTGCGGACTAAGGTTATCTCATCGCGTCGTGCATTATCTGCTTAGTAAGCGAAATGGGAGATGATATGAAAGGTTATGATGGGAGGGTGTGATAAATGGGTATTGTAAGGGATTTTGTGGAGGTATATATAAATATATATAGATATATGTCACGTGACATACGAGAGAGTCACGTGTATTTTTTCAGTCTGTTTGGTATAAGTATTTTTTGATGATTTTGTAATAATTCTTTTCTGTTCCTCATATGGTTACTTTGCTTCAGTTGTCAATGTTCATTTATTTGTTCGATTCCTAGTGTCACTGGTTTTCTTCCATCAAGAATGATAAAACTCAACTAGAAAGGGTCCTTTGCATTCGAGTCTGTGATGGAAAAACTGCTCTCTGGTAAAGTACTTGTTATGGTGGGTGCAGAGCCACGACTCGGTTTTAACGGGCGCGTAGCGGATCTTCGTTTTAATGGGGATTTCGTAGGGCATAGCTGAAGATGTGTTATCCAGATACTTACCCGTCCTTGTATATATAGAGTCCTGAGTTGAGTCCTAAGCTGAGTGCTAAGTTGAGTCTATAGTTCAAGCCTCATGGTTATCGGACAGGTCAGTCGTATTAATGCGTTAAAGACGTATAGTTTAATATTAGGTTTAACGAGTGAGGTGATAAAAGTCTTATGGTGAGGTTCTGTTTGTGTTGTTTTCATAGTGGAGTTGCAGTGGAGGTAGCAGTGATAATATTTGGCTCGTTTGGCGACTATTAATGAGTCCCAGGTGCGTTTATCACTGGTTTACAGTTGTGAGCATGCATATCGATGCACTACTCCTGAGACTAGACATAGGCTATTTATAACTTACAAGAAGGTGAGTACCCACTACAACATGTCTGTTTTCCCTCTCTAGCATCCTCACCTTTTCCTTAGCCCCATTTGTCGAATGACCAGTCGTATGCAATGTCGCTTTTAAGTCTTTATCTTGAGGCTGATAATATTGACATAAGTACTTAAACGTCTGCTCCTAGATCATTTGAAATGCCCCAAAGTGTCTGCCTCATGAGAAGAACCAGCTGACATAAATCTAGGGAAAAACAGATACAACACAGACACAGACAGACAGATACAACACAGACACAACACAGACACAGAAACAGTGAGTATTTGCTTACGGTAGCAACATGACTTGAGTGACAGTGATCTGCTTGAAGACAACCTATTGTTAATCTGGCTACTTAATTTGAACAAGTTCATCTTAACAGCCTCATTACCTTGTCTTTACACCCTAAGCTATATCCTTCACCCTTTCCATACCATACTAACCCAGCCTCTTTGTCTCAATACTTGCCAGTCATATCCCTATATCACTACATAAGTGATACAGTCTGTGATTGCTTCATTAATCCTACCATGAAAGACTCATTCAACTTTGGTAACGACTACTCGGACGTGTATTTGCACACCCAACACACTCTTCCCCAGAGCCATGTGCAAAACGCAGCCAATCCTCTGGAAGGATATCCCCGGCTCCAAGAGCTCCACCGGCTCAAGGCCAAACAGGTTGCCAAGTCGGCCTGCAAACGGTTCGGCTCCCGGACTCCCCTGCCCCAAATTCAGGCCAGACTCGAAGAATGGGTTAAGCAGGGTCTTGAGTTTGATGTAGTCATGGTGGGAGGATGTCCTGGAGACTCCAACCAGTGTGGCCACCAGAACGGAGTCCGTCTGCCCACCAGAGACGAGCTCAAGGCTCTTCCCATTGCCAAACTGACCCCTCGACCCAGTATTGCGTTTCTGTGGGTCCCAGGCACGCAGGTGGACATGGGCCGCAAGGTGATGGAGTCCTGGGGCTTTCGACGGTCCGAAGATGTGGTTTTTTTCCCGTCGGCCAAGTCGTCGGTGCACTACCCGCCCCGGTACGAGCCTCTCAGCCAAAACAGCCCCATTCCCATTATCCAGGCGTCCACGTGGCACTGTATCATGGGACTCAAGGGCACGGTGCGGCGCAGCGAAGATACGCACCTCATCAACTGCAATGTGGACACTGACGTCATCGTGGAGTCACCGGACGGTGTGATCCAGGGGATTCTGCCGCAGTCCATTTTCCACCTGATTGAGAACTTTGCACTCATGAACCGGCGGCTGCACATTGTGCCCATTTGCCAGGAGTATGCCGAAAAGCCGCTTCCTGTCATGACTCGTCCTGGATGGGTGGTTTTGTCCCCAGATGTCATGTTGAACAACTTTAGTGCCAAGGAGTACGTCGAGGAGATTGCCAAGGTCGGCAAGCTGGTAAGTATCACCGAGGAGATTGACAAGCTGCGTCCCAAGAGCCCGAAGAACGAGTAGGAGGACATTGGCCCCATAGTAACAAGGTACAATGGTCACAAGATTGGGCACATCGTAGCATGTTACAAGGTCAATTGATTGTTCTGTTTTGTCTTGTAGTTTGTTGTAGGAGTCAGCACATTGACTTGGCTGAGTTTGGCGATAATATCTGGAGATATTAGAATATTTGGTAGGAGATAGGTTATACGATTGAGGCTGCTGGGTGGTGTTCATTGATGATGCTCAATTAGGACCGTGAGATACGGCACTATTGCTGGGTATGATCCGGTATCTCGTATCTATAAGTACCCCAGGATCTGCCCTTGAACTACATCTACAACAACAACTACAACCACTACAACCGACTACCACCAACCACTACTACAATGCGAAAATGGAACAATGACTGGAGCGATGAGGAGAAGGCCAAGGAGGAGCGTGAGTATTGTGTCTGAGATAAAATGACCTGTACTAACACAGACAAGCGGAAGACCAACCCCTGGCACACAATGTGCGTTATTGCTTAGTGTGAGAGACTAAGAATAGTGTGAGAGACTAAGACAATACATTGTGAGAGAATGAAAACAAAGAGGGAGATATGGAGATGTAGTAAAAGTGTGGTGCTGTAGTTTAGGACAAAGATAAGAACAATAGCTGTGCTGATGTAAAAAGTGTCCAAATATGTACGAGTAGACACCGTGTTATTTTATGTACATTTATGTGTGATTCCTCCTGTATACTCCAACATGGTGATGTAGATAAGAGCATACTTTAGACATGAAGACCTTAGATATTCTACCTTCAGAGGTTGAATACTCATCCAAGTAGATATCTATAATGATGCCAATGAAACTGGAATATGACACAGTAGGTGATGTATATGAGTGTGATGTGGTAATATCGTGGATATGTCATACCTTAAAAGTCGAGGATACTGTAGAGATCACTTCAGGTTCCAGTTGACTCAATAGTTCATATGGCATGTTCCCTGAACAGTAAGACGTCAGTATGAGCACTTGTAGGGTAACTGGTGTCAGATAGGAAGGAAATGACAGCAGCTAGTGCCATAAATACAGTCAAAACTTTTCTGTATCATTCCTAACGGATAGCAACAAACACTAGAGCCTGTAAACAACTTCAGAGCTGCCTTGTCTGGTCAAGGCAGTTCAAGGCAGTACACCAATCGATAGTGATCCGTTAACCGTCAACCATTCCTCACTGACCACCACTGGACACCTCCTGAACCACCCAATTCACAATCTGCGGAATCTCAGCTTCAGGAACACCACCTTCACACACACCAACAGTAATGGGGAACTTGTAGGCCCCTTTTTTGACCACCAGTCGCGCAAGTCGATCGACAGTGTCAATGGTGTCTTCGGACTGAAGCAGCTTAGTCAAAAACACTTCTTCTCCCCGAGGAACAGCGTATACCAAAGAAGACATCTTTCCCGGTCCTCCTACCATGTCATCTCCTTCTTCTGCTGATCCAGTACCTGAGGGAATCGGCTCGTGTTTATTGGATCGTGTGATGAACAGAGTCACAGACTTTTTGTCAGCTTCACCGTACGCCAGATGGCAGTAACATTGGCCTGTTCTTGATGTTGTTTTGAGCATGGTTGTGAGGGTGGATGAGAGGTCTTTGATTCGAGTGGTGATGTTAAAAGGTGTAGAAAGTTTAAGCTAAGAGAATAGAAAGGGTTTGGTGATGAGAGAAAAAAGAAAACTGTGGGGTAAATGGGAGACTACAGGGGGGACTTATTTGGTGTCAAAATGATCAGAAAAATGTCGCCAATCGATGAGTATTGTTTTTGTGCGTTTTAGATGACTATGTTTGAATCCAAGATGTACTTGGCTGTGGCAGGTATTAAGGTAAGTTGCCCAGTTAAGAAATATAGTTGGGAATAGTTGGAATAAAAGTCCGCTGGGGGTGGCTATTGGGGCGTAGAGACGAGGTAGATGGTATTTGAGGGTATAGACAGGTAGCTATTATACATACTTCCAACTAATATGAAGTCAAAAATCCATGTTAAATACAAGTATTTCGAGTTGCGCGTGTCCCAAGTTTCGTCCTTCACTACGTTTTGTTGGGAGTTTTGTTGGGTTTAGAGAAGTCCAGTAGACAAGTCCATAGAAACCCAAGTTCCTCACATTGAACACTGCAACGGGACTTGCGGTAATTTTGCGCAATTCACGTGACATGTCACGTGTAGTAATACCACGTGCATTTTCTCGATCTATTCCTTGACCCCTGTAGCCTGTTGTCTGTTGCCTGTTGACTGTTGGGCTAACATCTTTGTCTTCTGTACCTTATTCATGCAGCAGAGAGATACGACCATAGAAGCAAGAAAGGGATTATTTGACGAAGGAGAAGAGATGGAGCTATAAAAAGTAGATATTCATGTTTCTCGAGGTCGTGCGGTTCGAGTGGTATACGTTGCTAGTTTCCAAGACCTCCATTGAGCAAGTTGGATCGCCCCCTCAGCCGCATCATGCACTCTTTTTCCACCCACACAACATGCCAAGATATGGGGTGAGAATATAAGTATGGAGTAGATGGAGTTGAATACTGGCGTTTAGCGACGGCAGATTTCGACACCAAAAACGAAAAATACGAAAACACGAAAACACCAAACCACACCAAACACCAATTGAGACATTGAGCTGAAAAAGAGACTCAAAACAGGACATTGATCTGAACACCGAAAACACCAAACACTACCACATTCACCACCAAAATGTCCACCCAACAAATGCTCATCATGTTTGATACCAAGGCAAACTGCAACAAGTTTTACCACGCCAAACTGCTGGACGACCTGGACACAGTAGAAGTGCGATACGGTCGTGTAGGCAACGATGGAGTCAAACACACGTATACTGGTGGTCAGCGAAAATACGACCAAATGTTGCGGCAGAAGCGAAACAAGGGGTACAAAGACGCTCTGATTGCTGCTGACGTGGAGGAAGGAGGAGTGACTGTTCGGAGCAATGTGATTGACACTGCTCTGGAGGAAATCCGGTATTTGGACGACATGAGCCGGGTCTTGGTGACGACTATTTCTCAGAAAAACATCCACAGAATCACTGCTTCGACCTCCATCAAGTTTGACTCGGATGACGGTCTGTTTAAGACTCCGTTGGGAGTCATTCAGCAGCACGGAGTTGAAGAGGCTATAAGGTTGTTGGGAGCTATTGAGAAGGAGGTTGTTCAGTTTACAGATTTGGTGGACAAGGAGGGTGTTACTTTTGAGGCTGATGGGAAGGTGAAGAAGACAAACAAGCGGAAGAGAGTTGAGGAGGTAGAGGAGGAGGAACCTGAGGTCATTGAAGCTGATTCTGAGCCTACAACTTCGTCTACAGCTGATCCAGTTGAGTCAAATAAGGATACTCCCAACTCACCTAAAAGTGCTACCAAGAATGGCCTTAAATCTGAAGCTGAGAATGACCCTAAAACTGAAGCTGAAAGTGACCCCAAAACTGAAGCTGTAACTGCTGAAACTACTCCTGAACCAGAACCAAAACGCCGACGAACTCGGGCTAGAGCTACCAAAACCAAGGCCCAACGAGACGCAGAAGAAGCTGCCCAAAGAGAAGCAGAGGAAAAGGCAGAGAAGGCAGAACGAGCGAGAAAGGCCGCTGAACGAAAGGCAAAGGCCGCAGAAGCCAAGGCTGCGAAATTGGCCGCAGAACAGGCGAAAAAGGATGAATCAGATTTAGCCGCCGGTTTAGCCGCCGAGTCTGATTTAGCCGCCGATTTAGCCGCCAAACCGTCTCCCCAGTTACAAGCCATCATCGACACTCTCTACGCTCTCAACGAGGAGTATTTTGTCATTATCCCCAACAAGGTGAAAAATGCACGTGAAATCAAACACCTGCTGTTCAACCAAACTGCCATTGACGAGCAAAAAGCGACCTGTGATGCCCTTTTGGAAACTCTCAAACTGATTGAAGATCTGAAGAAAAAGAGCAGCGAGGAGGAGGCCAAAAATGCAAAGAAAAAGACCAAAACAGACGCCGAAAAGACCTTCAATGTGGAAGTCAAGCATGTTACTGACAAACGGAGTTTCAACAGAATCAACACCATGTTTGAAACGTCCAAAAACGAGGTCCATGGATACACCGCCAAAGCTGCCAAGGTCAAAAACATTTACAAAATCAAACTGGGCTCGCAGCAGGCTCCCTTTACTGCCACTTCCAAGAAAATCAAGGGCGTTCAGGAACTGTGGCATGGTACTCGACTTCAGAACATTTTGTCGATTTTGGGAAAAGGTCTGCTTCTTCCAAAACTGTCTCCCGGTCAAAAAGCAGGAGCCATGTTTGGAGACGGATTGTATTTCGCCAACCAGTCTTCGAAATCGCTGAATTATTGTGACGGAATGCTCTGGACGTCTGATGGAAGTGGAAGACCAGAGACTATCTACATGTTTCTGGCATCTGTGGCTCTAGGAAACCACTTTACACCTGATGGACCTGTGGGAAAAAATCCCCCCAAGGGCTACGATAGTTACTGGGCCAAGGCTGGGGAGAGTGGTGTTATGAACGACGAGATTATTGTTTTTGACGCTTCTCAAGTCAGGTTGGATTACTTGTTGGAGATTGAACTGAAGCCTGTGGTGGATGATGCGGAATAGTTATGTAATACCAGAATATATTTGATAATTGTTTTAGTAACAACAGTAGGAATGGAATGGAGTTGTTTTCGTTTCAGTAGCAGTGTTATTGGTGGAGTTGGGTGCTTCTTCTAACGTATAAGAAGGACGTAGGAGAGTTATCGGTATAAAATCGAGTAGAAACTCGAAGCAAGAACAAGGACTTCAAAAGTAAGTGTAAACGGCTATTGTGAATCTCACTGTCAAGTCTGTTTTCTCATATTTATATTTTTCGTCATTCTGTATCATGCGAGGGTGTAGGAAATGAACAGGGTCTAAGATGGCTCTAATATGGTAGGATTTTACGAGAGAGTTAAAATAGTAAAGCTGAGGCATCACTAGAGGCTAACAAAGCCATACAAGAAGTATACATGTGTACCTTTTACTTTTCAGCTTCCAAGGTCGAAAATGGAGATACGGGGTTGGAAATTATGGACATGGCTAGAGAGCCGAATAGCTAACAAGTTTACTGAGAGTATGGATTTCAATGTTCTATCATTCTCCAAATACAGTGATATGGAAACCCCTAGGCTATGCTGTCTTTTCTGATCCAATCAAGACTCTCCTGCCCCACCAAGCTCTCACAACAAGCTACACTGTCTACAGATCCACGGGAAATAAAAGAAGAGACACAAGGAGTTCATCGTTGTAACGATCGTGTTAAGAGCTTTACAATGATACCACATCTTAGAGATATATAACCTTTCATTCGCTCTAAAGCTGAAACACATATTTTCTTCTGAACACATGTCTGAATCCAACTTTGTCAGAAATAATCACATTCGTAAGAGGACTTCACCATTGTATTCTTCATGCTATGACAAATCCAACGGTCCCATGCTTGTCTGGATCACCCTTGTTTTCCAGTTTTTATACCTAGACTCCATCTTGTACTTTCGAATGGGAGCTCCCTCAATTTGGTCAAAAATACTTCCAGGACCTTGGGGACTTGATCTGTGTATTTCCCAGTCCTCAAGGAATCTATAGATACTATGGACCTTTGTCTTATTTACATCTACGGTCTACTACTTCATGTCCACATTGGGCTCAACACTAGTCTAAAGGAGAGGTATAGAGAGTAGTGGTATAGATAAACAAAAAGAGAGACATAAAATCCCACAGAAAAACCGACAAGTATCTATACTATCTGTGTATTGTCTGTCTCACCGTTTTTTTATAGCTCACCATACATTCGTTCCTAACTCACTCACTGGGTGATGTTCTACAACTCCACATAAAAGTAGTGAAGATACTTATCCTAGAACAATGTTTTTCATAACAACATTTCTATTTCATTATTGAGTATCACCCATGATACTGTACCTGGTAGCTATCTTGTTCATATATCTCTTTCACTTGGCACGAGTAACCAAGATACTCTTACAACAGTTCATCCAACTACATCACTAGGATTTTCATTTTAACATAAATTTATTCAGCTGGAGTATATCGGATTTATACTGAACCTGAGGCTGTCTGTTTTAGACAGTACAAACACACTTGTCAAGACTTGGAACTCTAGACTTCAGGACTCCAGCTCCTAAAGAAGACGCAAAAAGTTGAGTTTTTCCGGAGACGAAGAGGTCTGCTGGTTTGTCTCATCTTTGTCCTTTTCTTTGTGTCCATTGTCCTCCTTGTCTCTGTGCATCTCGGTTGCCCTGGACTCATAGCCCGAATTGACTCTGAGCAGTCCGTTCTTCTCAACAACGTGGTTGGCGATATCGACGACTTTGGTGTTCATAGTTGCAGTTACTGTTACTGACTAGAATAGATCTACCGTTACATATATATACTCTTTTTGTTTATGGTTGTAGATGTACAGAGCAAATATTTATCTTGTATTTTACTCTATTTTATGCCATATAAAGTTCCATAATTGAGCATAACAGGAACGAAAATACTAAAATAGATGTCGAACAAAAAATCAACGCAAAACTACTACCAAGCAGCGCAAAACAATCAAAACACACACAATTTTGGTACCAAAATGAAGCCCAAAATCTCCCCATTCCAACTGTATCACTTACACCTCTATAGCTCCAAAACTGAACCTACCACAGCCAATCACAGTCCCAAAATCAGAAAATCATCCAAATCGTCCCTGAAAACTTCTCCCTAAATCTCACCATCTTCTAAAACAAAATCACACTACTAAATATCTCCCAATATCTCCACAAGTCCACGTCACCCTCTCGCCTCCATTTTTTTCCTGCCCAACTCTAACTCTAAAAAATCTGTCTATCTGCAGAATCTGATTCTTGTTTTTTTCACCACTTTTGCTATCTCTAATGGCCCCCAAAAAAAGCACTAAGACGTCGAAACCGGTGACTGACGACCCGCGGTTTTCGGGCGTCCATTCGGACCCCCGGTTCTACATGCCGCGCAAAAAAGATCTCAAGGTGACGGTCGATTCGCGGTTCAAAAACCAGCTTCTTCACAACAAGGACTTTCACCAGGGAGCCAAGGTGGACAAGTACGGTCGTAAGTTGGACCACAAAGACGCCCAGTTGGAGCGTCTGTATGATTTGAGCGATGACGAGTCACGTGATAAGTCAGAAGACGAAAAATCTGGAGATGAAGGCGATTCTGAGGGTTCTGAGGATGAAGATGATTCTGAAGATGACACTAAAGCCACCAAAAAGAACACAAAAACTGTTTCTGTACCCTCTGCTCTGGACCGAGCACGAGGAGAAGGCGTGGACAGTGACGCTTCTAGTGATGATTCCGATTCTGACGCTTCTGAATCCGATTCTGAGGTCGAGATGGAAGAGGAAGTAGTGCTTGCTGACTCCCAGGATATCGCTACTGGTGACGAAAGCACTACTTTGGCCGCTGTCAATCTCGACTGGGACCACGTGCGGTCTGTGGACCTGATGGCCACTTTTGCAGGCTTTGTGCCGCCCAAGGGAGAAATCAAGTCTGTGGCCATTTATCCCAGTGAGTACGGAAAGGAGAAGATGGCTGAGGAGGAGCTCAATGGTCCTGACGCTGGTCTGTTTGAGGACAGAAACAAGACAGGTTATGAGTCTGGTTCTGATTCTGACGACGACGAGAAAATCAAACAGCAGCTTCTCAACAACGACGACGGTGAGGAAATCAACTCCAAGAGTTTCCGAAAGTACCAGCTGCAGCGAATGCGGTACTACTACGCCGTTATCGTCTGTTCGGACATTGCCACGGCTCGAAACATTTACCAGAACTGTGATGGAACCGAGTACGAGTCTACCGCCAACTTTTTCGATCTTCGATATGTTCCTTCTGACATGACTTTTGATGATGAGCCCAGAGACAAGTGTACACGTGTTCCTACCAGCTACAAGCCGTCTGATTTCGAAACTGCTGCTCTCCAGCACTCCAAGGTCAAGTTGACGTGGGACGAGACTCCTGCTGAACGTAAGAACGTGACTCTTCGAGCTTTCAACAAAAAGGAAATGGACAACGAAGAGCTCAAGGCGTATCTTGCTTCTGACTCTGAATCTGACGACGAGGGCAGAGCTGACCTGAAAGCCAAGTACCAGTCTTTGTTGCAGGGTACTGGTCTGGGTAAAGATGAGGGAGAAGATGAAGATGGAGAGGAAGACGTTGATATGGAAATCACCTTTACTCCTGGTCTGAACGAGGCCAAGAAGGCTTCTGAGCCAGCAGATCCCTCGGAAGAAACGACGCTCGAAAAGTACAAGCGAAAGGAAAAGGAGCGTCGAACAGCCCGAATCCAAAAGTGGCAGGAAACCAAGGAGGCCAAGGAGGACTCTGAGGAGGAGGGAGACAAGGACTCCAAGTCCAGAGACAAGAAGAAGAAGGACCGGGCCAAGAAAAAGAAGGAAATGGAGCAGCTGGCGCTGTTGGTGGACGAGGAGGGAGATGCTAAACACTTTGACATGAAGGATATTCTCAAGGCCGAGAAAAACGCGAAAAAGAAGAGCAAGTACCGTCAGCAGGGTCTTGTGGAAGACAAGTTCGACATGCCTGTGGACGATCCGCGATTCACAGCTCTTTACGATGACCATGAGTATGCCATTGATCCCAGTAAACCTGGATTCACTCGAACCAAGGCTATGGATAAGTTGCTGGATGAACGACGAAAGCGACAGGATCGAGGTGTTTCAAGTGGAGTCAAGCGAAAGGGCGACTCCAGCGAACCTGCCAAGAAGAAGCGAAAGGCCGATAAGGGTGGAGAAGGTGTGGAGTCTCTGGTGGAGAGAATCAAGCGAAAGCATAAGAAGGATCAGAAACAGGAGTAGGACTAAAGTAAATATAAATGAAATGTATGTATAGCGACAAGGATAATGTAGATGACAGTAGTCTTGAAGATGGTGACACAGTTATTTTAATGTTTTCCTGAATGTGCCATTTAGAAGTTATACTTACAGACTACACAGTTGACTCCAGCTTCACCATAAATATTCATACCATTAAGCCGACTTGACCATCAAATTACTCCATACCTGGCACTCACAAAACAAGCCTGTTACATCGTTTTTCTCTCTATTCGTCCATTTTTATAACTTCCCTTGGAGGTAACCTGTGGGATAATGTCCTTAATTATTCGGGACAAAAGTCTGAAAAGTGAAGGAGAAGCAAGTTGAATGGCATTTTAAGAATCACTATGTTCGAGTGAACACGATGGATGAGTCGCCAAGAATATGCCAGTACTTCTGAGCTAGTTAGAGGAGATTCAGTTGCCTCCTAGAACTGTGAGGGTCTGAGTAAAAAGCGAGTCAGAGATAGCATGGGCACATGTAGGGTATCATTGTACAACTCCAAGGATTACTCTGGTCAAGTCCCCTTGACGAACTGGGTATTTTTGAGAAAGTTACGGCTGTTCTAAGAAAGGTAGGATATCAGTGTTCTGGTGATACATGGGGTGATGTGATGGTATACAGGAGCTGAAATGCAGTTTTGCAGTAATAACAACCTTACAAATACAATGGTGAACTCCCCATGTCGATATACATATGTCCGAGAGAGTTAGGGAGAGTTGCATGAACGTATAGAATTGGGGGTGTCGCGGCCAAAACTTGAGAGGAGGTAGAAAAAGAGACATGTGTGGTGTCGTTTTAATCGCCTCACTCCAGAGAATCCATAGGTCTGCTTGAGTTAATGATATTGGTATTATTAAGTCACTTAGGCACAGTTCTATGATAGAGCGGCATTTGGGTACTGTAGGGCAGTGTCAAAAGAGGAAAAATGATAATACGGGGGTTTCATGGGTACCAAAAGACTCCCCAGACTACAAAGAGTATGTTTGTTAAGTCCCTATAATGATGCCACTATTATTTGCGGAGTTGAGGGCTTTTCTATAAAACGTAAAATTGAGCGTTGCAGGAGTATGAAAGTTGACAGGATGTAAAAGGAGATAATTTAAAAGCATCTTCGGGACCTTTAAGCTCCAGGGAGTCTTATGGTTATCTCCGTGTGGTATTACTGCTAGTTTTGAAGGAATTAGGGGCAGTTGTATGTGGATGCATTACCAGGGGTGTAGGTGCTATAATAGGAAAAGAGAAAGTAGCAGAGTCATAAAGGGTGAATAACTGCTCTCCACACAATGACAATCGCAATGGTAAAACCTTCTTGGAGGTATCAAATCTTCTAACCCAGTTGGGGACACTTGCACCGTCAAGAATAATTATGATTGTTGCTGTTAAAACCTGTAAAAAAGTTGTAAAATACAAATAAAGGGTATTTCATGGCTACCTTTAACGGAATAATACCACAGTGAAGTCCCAATAGCAATGGAAGTATTTCTGAGCTAGCTACAGAGGTTTGTAAACTTCAACACTTGGGGGTAAAAAGGGATATAAAAGGTTCAGAGAAGTGGTATAAAACGTAGATAGGTACAAAAGTAACCTCCCAGTCTGTGTGAACACTATGGTGAACTCGCCGTGACTATACGAGCATTATTGGTTGAATTACAAACTGAGACTGTAGATGTAGAACTGGAAGGTCACCGTAAAAAGTTTGTAAGACAAAGTGGGAGGGTTAAAGGGTATAACAGTCAAATCTCCTGTGCTCGGGGAGTACAACAATCACCACAACATCACTGTGTGGGTATTTTTGGACAATCTGGAGGAAGTTCTGTGGATGGTGGGGGTTGAGTGTTTTGTTTGAAAGGACAGAGATAACAGAATATTATAATGATAGAGTATTTTTGGGAACCAAACGAATCTAGAGACTCAGAGAAAGACAATAGTCAAGTCGCTGCTACTATGAGAGTATTATTAGAGAAGCTATCTTCATGTCCGTGATAAGTAGAATTGAAGGTAGCTGTGCTAAGTTTTATTAGAAGGGAATAAGGGATAAACAAACTGAGCGGCACAAATAGATTCTCCTAACAGCGATGATTACGATGGTGGAGTGTCCTTTGTACATCAGGTATTTTTGGTAAATTAGACGACAATGCTGTGGTCAAGTGAAAGTAGGAGTATATAGGGATATAAAACACGGCCAGAGACAACGGGGAGCTATTCAAAGGGTATTATATAAATCTCCAAGCCAAGAGAAATACATTGGTCAAGTTGGTATTACAATGTGAAGATTATTGGTATGTTGGAGGCAGGTTTCTCTGATATCATAAAAGTAGAAAATGTGTGTTTTGACTGTAAAAGATAAATGGACATGATAGAAGATGGAGGAAAGGTACCAACAGAACCATATGACTCTAACGAAGAACATTATCCAATGTGACTATCTGTGTCGGTATTTCTGCGGGAGTTGAGTGCAGTTTTGGGAAACGGTATAGCTGGGAGAATTGGTGTAAAAAGTTGGATATGAGTTTTTGAGAGATATAAATGGCACCAAACTAACTGTTGAGCCATGTAGAAAGCCCAGGTAAAGTCTCTGTAGCCATACGGGTATTTTTGGAGGAGATACGTAAGTTCTTCGAAACTTGGGAAATATGTATTTCGGTATCAGAAAGAACAATGCGTGATCGGGGACAACCTAAATGGTATTGGTAGAATCTCCAAGTCCTGAGAGAGACGATGGTCAAGTTCAAATACTTGTACGAATACTTTTGGCAGAGTTAGGTCAATTCTGCGTGGAGTTCATAACGGAGTTTCAGTTTTGAAGGTAGTTGAGAGGTGGCAACAGAGGCACAAATGGACCGTTGGAATTGACTTGTTGCCTATAATATGTTAGTCATGTCAGAATAGTTAACATAGGTTTTTCTGAGAGTGCTAGTTACCATTTTAGGACGGTGTATTCTGTTTTGCCACCATTCATTCTACTAGAATCAAAAACACACTTGACTAGGAACAAGTCCAGCAGGTATATCGATGCTTGATGAATATTAGCACTCTGTATCATTGGGTTTCTGTCTATTTCTGTTTTTCACTTGTTTTCACGGTTACACCTGATAATTCTTAGAGTTTCGTCCCTTACATCGAATTTATGGATTTTTGCTTATTGGTGTTATCATGAACAGAAATGTATGAGAAAAGAATAAGACTACTAATCAATACTACTAATCAATACTACTAATCAATACGAAACATGGAGAGTTGGACATATATACGTGCAGATTGTGTCCATAATCGTCGGATGAAATATTTCACATTTTCTCAGGTTTTATTCAATATATTCTAAGTCAAAAAGTGTAAAGATCTGACTGGGATATATAAATAACGGTCATAAACTTCAGTTTCAAGTGTCTGACAACAAAACGAGACTGTCTCATACTTGTAACACAACCAAGATTTGAATGGAATCCTTTCAACGAAACAGCCCATTCCACTGGGAGTGTATTAATCAAAACTCTTCTATCAGCCTCAGAACACACTCGAGCTCAATTTCGCTACAGATGCTGCCATAATACTAAGGGCAAGAACAGCACTACATCTACAACACATAGTTAATAATGCTTTAAGTAATGAGTTCTAATACAGTTAGCTACGAGTCAGACAATGGTTAAATATTTGCCTAGACCCCAGCAGAGAGAAAACTGTAATAAGAATCGGATATCTGTTGTGTTTTATCAGAATGTGTTTTTCGTGATTGTCTTATCGTCCCTCTGAAAAACTCTCTAGTAGGGGTTTACGGCTAGTATTTATATTCTCTTTTCTTGAGAGAATTGCTACATAATTTATATCTTAATCTCGTTGGTTATACAATAAATATTGTATACTTTCCAATTCGAGTGGTATATAACAGTTCTCACTTTAACTAGTAACTCGTCAGTTACTTTGTCAATGTAGATCACTTCATATCGAGCAATGACTTATCAAGTCATTCTTCATCTTATGAATTATCGAGTCTTGATGTGATCATATGAGAAGTTGTTCATCCAATGGATAGTCCTAGTACAATTATAACAAAGAATTAACTTCTTTGAATAATGTCTTGAGTACTTACTAAAATCCCATGATTTTGACTTACCAATAACTGTGAACATGCTGTCATTTAGAAGTGCTGTGTTATCACCTGAGTATTGTAGGAATCCTTTAGCTTACTGTTTCTAGTATGCTGTATGTTTCTTACTATTATCATGTGAAGATTAAACACTTCTCATTATGTGTCAAATACTTGTATTGAGAATTAATCACCGTGAGAGTATTTTCATGGACATTACGAGATTCTACAGGAAGTAAGCTACTTTTCAATATGTATAAACATAATAATCAAATATCATTTCAATAGAACAAATCCTTCCACAAAATTCCTTCTGTAGTTAGTAATTGATGTTGAACGTTTAGTGCATATGAATTTTAAACTCACCTTCCTTCCCGATGCACTCGGCTAAACTTGCCACTTGTGCATTATATTCCAACAAATAATCATATATTCAATAAGTTACTCTAGTGTCTAGCACTCGTCTCGTGTAAACACGCTTAGCACTTGCAAGCACCCTCGCACTTGCAGGTGTCACACTTGCAGTCGGGGTTCTTCTCGCACTCGCAGGCCTTAGCGCACTTGCAAGTCTCGCACTTGCAGGGTCCACAGGAGCAGGACTTGGTGTCACAGGCACAGTTGGTGCAGGGCTTGGAGCAGTTGCAGTTGGTAGAGCAGGCCATTTTGGTGATGTTTGAGATGGTTGGGTTGTGGTGTTTGTGTTTGTGTGGTTATGACAATCGGGTTATGACTGTCAGAGAGAGGTGTTTGTGTTTGGTTTGTGTCTTTCAATCAGCAGTTTCGCACCTCTATATATACACAAAAGTTGGCTTTGTGTCCCTATACTTCCCCATCCAAATAAACTTGTTATCGCCGTGATTAGATTAAGGTTTAGATGTACACCCAATGGCGAAATGGACTCAAAAACGCAACTTTTCCAAAACACAAACCAATGCTCAAATCACAAAAAAAATGGGTCCATTAGAAAGGCAAAAATCACGCGACAAAAATGATACCGCTTATGACCATATTCGTCGAGCCGTTCAGTTATGATATCTCACTCCATTTGTGCGTCTGTTTTGCCGCCCCAGGAATAAACTTTAGCAAGGAATAGTGCAATTTATGCTTGTGGCACCACAACAGACACAGACTCAAAACGAGCGTAAAACTCGGGGAAATCAAGAGATTATGACCAAATTGCGGCTGCTGAATAACGCGATTTTTGCCTTCAAAACGGTACCAATTTCAATCCATCTTTACTGACACAAACGCGTCCAGAAAAACAAACACAAATGACATATGTAACTTTGCGAGCAACCAAACCGGACTCCGCACTCTGCTCCGCATTCCAAGACTGTTTGGTGGCAATGCCAAGCTTAGCTAGGAACCGTGCATGAACACATACCATGTGATTACATACACAATTGCCATAGTCTTAGTCAGAAAAACAGGGCTTACTCATGTTCCATAATGTAAGCGTGTTGGTAGTGCTTAGTAAGACGCGCAGGAGCTGATTATGTACGTCACTTACACATAACTGCAACACAAACTGCAACACGCAACCTCCCTGCAACTGTCACGTCACGTAGACCATTCACATGCACCACCTCCTGCAGTTGTCTTGTAATTACTTCTCTGGTATTCCGAGGGCTAGGGTATCAGTAGGCAGGTTAGGGTATCAAGAGACAGGTTAGGGTAGTGTAGAAGGGTATCGAAGGTATCTGTGGAAGTTGAGAAGAGGTATCTGTGCTGTTTTGGTGCGTTGTTGCTGTGGTGGGGTATGGTCGTATGGAGAGGCGGCAACGACGGGTATCTTTTTTTGTCACAGGTTATGACCAAAGACAGGTTATGACCTCGACTGAGCTGTGACGTGAACATGCACATGGCACTCAGGTGATGACCCTGTGCTTCACATAAGCATGACACAGACTATGACAGTCTTGTTGGCACAGGTTATGACTTACTCAGGTTATGACCCAAGCTGAGTCATCTCGTCGCACAGTCGAATGGCAACACTGACGTTAGGCGAAGGCGTGCGTTTGTGTAACTTGAGCGAAAGAACCGTAGGCAAGAGAAAAACGAAAATCAATCACGAATTGTAAAAGAAGGATGCCTCTTCTTAAATGGAAAAGGCGGTTCATAAGTGTCGCAATTTTAACGTTTGAAATGGGGACCTTGGGGGTTAATGCATGGGCTGAAAGTCGTGATCAGGAGCAAGTTGAGGGATAAGAGGGAAATGGAGATTGTGTATGGGTCACGTGAAGTCACGTGGTGGTTTATCATTTAGTTGTACAATTAGCAATTCTTTTCATATGATTTACAGGATGGGGAATTTCTGTCTATGTTTCGATTATTTTTTGTGGCTTGCAAAATGAGGTTTTTAATTTCGACGTTTTGTTTGAGGGGAGGGATGATGTAATTGAGTGGGGTATAGCTTGTTTTTGGCTTATTTTGGAGTTTCTGAATTTTTTACGAATGATTTTGAATTGACTTGATTTTATCTGATTTTTAGTATGATTTAAATTGTATTTATTTTGTTAAATTATTCAAATTCCTGACAATTCAAAAATATACTGATGTATTTCTTTATTCTTTTATTTAAAGTATAATGTGAACTAAATTAGGCTTCTGGAAACAATTTAGTCAATGAGATGACCAAATCCAATTAGTCTTTCATTGTTTTTAAGAATAAGGAATACTTCTCTGAGGACTAGCCCCAACTACACACAAGAAATAGAAGGTGCGCCAAGGAAGTATACCATTACCCCACGCTGTCACAGTCCATTGTCTACCGTATATAAGTAGTATCAGGTCATGTCACTCTGCCCCAAGCCTTTGTACTTGTACTTGTACATATTTTTGTACCTGTAGAAGTACAGACCTGGTGAGACACAATGGGGCACATTTCGTAGGTATATATACTGCTCTTTTAGCCAGTCCATGCTCTTCCATATCAATTAATTGCCCCATCAACATAACCAACGCAATGTCTACCTGGGGAGAACTGGAAGACCGAATTGTCCGAGATTACGTGACCCAAAACTCCAACGAAGAGCCCCATTTTACAACGCTCCGTCTCGAAGTCATTTTCAACGGAGAATACACCTTTGACACTGTTTTTAAACGAGTGCTCTACTGGCGAAAGGTGATCTGTTAAGTGATAAATGAATTGTTCTTTTGTCTTGTGAATTGTAGGTTATGAATTGTAGGTTTGTTTCATTGTCGTATCTCGCGCAGGAGAGATGCACCTTGATTAGACCTCCTTGGTATGTCATGTGACTGAGGACGAAATACTGGACTTGATAATGTGGCTATAGAGAATAAATTCAGAGAGTTGAATAGTGTTAGCTTAATGTGACTCCCAAGGAAAGGTCTGAGTATAAGTATCTTCATGTCTTGAAATTAAGGTAACGATGGTAACATATTGGTTGTAGAGATGAAAAACGCACACTATATTGATATTAATATTGATATTGGATGCAAGGAACCAATATTCTCGTACAGAAGGCTTGGCGTGGGGGTCAGGATGGTGGCGTGAGATACACTCAGGTGAAGATATTCATATGAACTCAGATGGAGATCAATGTGACACTAAGTCATTCTGTAGAGAAGAGAAAAACAATTATACAGTGTCTTTCCAGTAGCTCTTCCTTTACTCATTTACTCTTTCACCACCTTCCTTCTCACACAATCTTCCTTCTTGATCTTTACTCTGCACTCGTTTCACAGCCACCAAGATCTCAACAATGACCTGTTGAATCAGAAGATGACACAAACGCATTGATACAGAGTGACACAAACGCACTGACAGCATATCACCGCCACACTGACACAATGACAGATCACCACCAAACCGACCCATCAATAATGTCAGCTATTTTAAGACATGAGCCGCTATAAGCGGCTGAGAGTCAAATTTCACTTGACTATCACTTCGACTAGATACACGAACTCTTCATCACCAAATCACCAAGCCCAATTGCAAGGTCTCTCAATGATGACAATTACCGCCTGACTTGCACCCCGCCTGCGCCATTCTGGTGGTAAATTAACTGCCACACCCACATGCGTCTTTCCAGTCATGCGTCTTACGGGTCATATGAATAGGTCATACCTTGTTGCCTGTGTGGCACCGATTGAGACTACAGGTCAACAAAATGGCAACGTCAGCTTCGGATCCAGTCACCACAACCCATGGTTCTGCCACCGGGACACCATCTTCATGACTCAACCTCGTGATACCATCTACACCCTACTCCATGATGATTGTGTTTTGAACTATATACATGATTCTGGTATAAATAGATGCTTCCTGGACTTGTCCTCCTGTCCTATCCTTCGCCTGGTTCTTCACTCCCTCACTCCCTCTCGGCAACACTCAAATCGCCCACGCTGGTGTTCCTGATGCTCATGTCCAGCAACTTTTTTCTGCTCGGGGGCAGCCGCGGCTTTTCCTTTTTGCTTCGCGGTTTATCGCCCGCCTCCATCACGTCCTTCAGATCACGTGTCTTGTCACGTGCATCCCATCCGTCTTTCCTTGGTGCCGGAGAGCTTCTGCTTGGCGGCGGAGGCGGAGCAGGGCTCTTGCCTCTAGGGATCATGGGCATGGGTGATTTGCCACGTGACGGAGGGGGCACAGGCGGCCCATTAGATCCAGGAGGTCCCTTGGACGAAGCACGTGATGGGGGAGGTGGTGGAACCAGTTTCAGCGACGAAATGAGACTTGTCGTCGAAGAAACGGCGCTGTTGGTACCCAGCGACGTCTGGCTCAGGCGCCGTGTGCCTGAAAAGTCTGTCAGGCCGATACTGGGCACTCTCACTTTTGTGGGCGACTCTTCCTCGTTGAAAGAGCCAATGGACGAGCTTGGAGACGGCGGCACGGTGCTCATGGGCGACGGAAAGGTGTATTCCAGCCAGTGGACTCCCAGACATCTGACTGCGAGCCGGAGGGTGGTTTCCGACACTGGCAGGAACGTGGAGCTGCCCTTGTGTCCCGACAGCATCTCTAGCACGTCTGTGAGCCCGCCAATCTTGTACGGCTTGTGTCTGATTTGCGAGTTGACCATGAGCGGGTGCAGAACACGCAGATATGTGTTGATGAGCTGCTCCTCGTCGTTGGGCAGGTCGTGCAGCTCTCGAATGAACACGTCAATGAGCACCAGCAGGTCGTTGGTGTAAAAGTACTCATAAGTCGGTTCGTTGGTGAACAGCAGGTACAGCAGTTTGAGGCCCATGATCTGGAGACACGTGTCGATGGCTCTGTTGAGCAGCAGCACGAGTTTCGCGCCAAACTCGACGTAGCCGTCGATATCCAGCGAAATCAGATCCAGGACCTTGCTCGAGTAGATGCTCGACTCTTCGTCCTCGTCGTACGCCGCAATCATGTACTGCTCGTTGAGGCACAGCAGGACCTTCATCACCGAGGCGTCGTACAGGGACGTGTCGTCTCTGTCTGCGTTGACGACTGTTCTCAGCAGCGAGTCGATGAACTTGTCTGAAATGTTTTCCAGGTCGGAGGCTGAAATCCGCTGAATCTTGCACATTTCAAACATGAGTTCCAGCAGCACTCGTCGGAGTCGCAGCGCAGATGTTTTCTGGAACGTCAGCAGCAGTCTTGTGAGCGCATGGCACGCGTTTTCCTCCTGCATCATTTCCAGAGTGGCAGGATGCGAATCCGAGTCAATGAGGAGAATCAGAGACACCACTGCCGCCAGATCAGTGTACTCTTCTGCCAGAGTCAGCATTGCAATCAGTTTGCGACGAGTGAAGGCTTTGTGATGGGTGAAGATGGGCGATGTGGTGAGCTTGTATCCTGCTCGAAAGAGGTCATTGTCAGAGACCAAAAAGTCGGAGAGGTGTTTTGTCGCAAACAAGAGGTAGTCTTTGAGAGCGTTTTCGACGACTGGATACGAGTGGGTTTTGACCGAGACGATATCCAGCAGTTTGGTCCAGAAGTCCGAGTCGGACATGTCATTGTCTTCTTCTGGAGGAATGGCAATGTCTGGAGGAAGCAGCGGCTCGTCCGCGACAGAGCTCATGAGGCTTTCCAGTAGGGTTTCCATGTTAATTAGATGCTAAGCTGGGTTAGTAAGGAATAGTATAAGCAGGTGTAAATGTTGTGGACCCAACATGAGGCATGTAAATCTCCATCACACAATACTCACAATAAACGAATGCAATACCACGCACTGTTACACAGTCGTGATTCAACTCAGGCGTAGAATGTCGAAAGACGCACTTTTTCTGTCGCAAGTCGCGTGAAACACGTGGATCAATGCTAGTATCACGCAAACCACTTTTCCAGTCACGTAGATCGCTCGGGCTGAAGTTCTATCTCCGATTCAACCTCCTTTTCTTTGATGATTGCTGTGAAACAAACTTGTCAGCAGTATCACGAGAATCGATTTGTAAGCCGCAGTCTGTCGATCCGTCACGTAATCAGGGTCGTCGCTCTGTGTCCCTCCCGTAGATATCACCGCAGCAGCGTCTTTGTGTCTCTAGTTTCAGAGGTGAAGTAATGTCGACAATCTGTAGGGCACTATTCCTCTGGTCAGACCTAACCCCCACCTCCCAAATGCACCTCTTTCTAATCTGGGGTGATGACAAAGTTTATTTTCGGGTAGGGGGAGGGGTTAGGTGTTAGGGGTTGGGTAGGGTAGGGACAGTTGGAGACGGGTTAGGGAGAGGGTTAGGGGCTAGGGGAAGGGTCAGGGATTATTATATACCTGGGGTTCTCAAGAAATACCCCCTACCCTGCCCTATTATTTGCCTTGCTTTCCATCGCTTGCCCTTGCAGAAAGTATAGTGCGGCATTAAGAGAATTTGGGCAATTAAAAATAGCATGGGAAAAGGTGAGACAGCCAGATTTGGGAGTTTTTGGTTTCAAACGGGAGCTGGGAGGCAGGAGGGTCACGTGGTTCTATTGGGAGCGTCCTACGGCTAGTATTCGTAAAGTTGAGGAGTTTAGAAATTTGCATAAAAATCGGAAAAAAAAAAAAAGAAAAAAAAAAGAAGGAGTGGATTCTCGGTCAGGTGACGAAGAGGTGAGGTGATGGTGATTTATTCAGGTTTTGACAATTATGGGTTAGGATTGCTAAAAATAAAAAAATTAACAATTTAATTCAATCTAAATGCTAGTAAATCAATTAAATCCATTTAACTTCTTTTTATTCCATAAATCAGTTTATTCATTCAAATATTTAGACTCTCGAAACCTTAACTCCAGCATGCATATCGATATCTTTTCAGCACTCTTCACTTTCCAACATGTTCAAACGCAAGAAAAACAGTGGCCAAAAACGAAGTGTGGTAATCGACTCTGATTCGCCATCTTCGGGGTCGGAGGATGAGTCAGCGTTTTCGCCAGCGTTCAAGCGACACAAAAAGGGTCTCAAATCTGGTGCCACAAATACAGCGTCCAGTCAGTCTGTTTCTGCGCCTGATTTCTCGTCGAAAATCGACCACAGTCATTCGCAGACACTGACTAAGAGCGAGGAAGCGACAAAGGAGACGATTTTGTACGCCCGAGACGAATCTGATGACTCAGACTCGTTTTCCAAGGGTCCCTACAAAGTCCCTTTTAGTAAGCCCACCACAGTAGGTCTGAAAGCGTCGTCGAATATCAAAAGCACCACGAGTCAGGACTACCAGCCGGATGTTTGCAAGGATTACAAATTGACGGGTTTCTGTGGTTATGGCGATTCGTGCAAGTTTTTGCATATGCGAGAGGATTATAAAGCAGGATGGCAGGTTGAGAGAGAATGGGAAATTGAGTCACGTGATAAGTCACGTGGCAAGGAATCTGGCGATAGTGCTGTTGATGGTGCTGAATCTGAGTCTGTGTCGTTGGAATGTCCTGTTTGCAAAAAAGAGTACACAAAGCCGGTGGTGACGCAGTGTGGCCATGTTTTTTGTGAAGCGTGTTTTTTGAGCAAACACAAAAAGAAACAGAGCTGTTTTGTGTGCGGAAAGAACACCAAGGGTGTTGCGAAGCCGTACAAGGGATAAGCCAACTCAACTGTTAAGTACAGTCTGACCAAGAATCGAACTCAGTGCTGTTAAAGTCTGTGAGATAACTTGGCAGTATTGGGGGTTGAACATCAACTGGAGGACGAAGAAAAAAGTCTGGACTATTATCATACTCAGGATATTGAGTAAATGAGATGACCACCATACTGCATCAAAATCAGCGCTGTATGCAGTTGTGGAAGACCTTGTGGTGGAAAACTTCATGGGGATAGCTTATATTGAGTGAACTCCAGACAGTTTAGTCGAACTGGAGGTCTACTGAGAAAGGAACTTAGAGACAAACCATGGAGGTCCTGATGGAGAAATGAAGGGAGTTCCTGCTTGAATCGGAATCTCGCATAAAGAACTCTGTGAGAGATTCGGTCATAATCGACTTACTACACGATTGGCTACTCCCACATCGGTTGTATATCTTGTGATAACTCATTATCGTTATCAGAAACTTCTCCAGTTTCTACAACAGACCTTACTCCTGATGCATCCATCAATATTGTACATATACAGTAATTTATATATATTGACTAGCAAAGAGAGGGTACCATTAGTTAATACAGCACAGTACTGTAGTATTATGTTAATATATCATTCTAGTAATGTTGAACAAGGTGGAGGTTTCTTACCATGAGGTGTTAAGAACCTGTGAAAAAATGGTAGTAAGGACTTCATGGTATCAATAGATTCCTTAAGAGCTGTTGAACTGGTCGACCAAGTCTCCGTTGTCATACGTGTATTTTTGAGAGTGCAACAGCCTCCTATGTATATCAGGGATTTTCAGAAACTGGCACAAAACGAGAAATAAAAGTTGTATGGGGATAGAGACTTGATATTTTGGTTCGTTTAGGAAGTATAAGCAATCGCACTACGTATTACTCCACTTTAAGTCCTTCTCCAAGTTTTTGACTCGTTATAGAGTCGAATGTAGATCAGAATGATGATGAGTAGAACTCATTGAATAATCATCTGAGAGATCTGAAAACTGCCTTAGAAGAAGTAACATCATCTAGAAAACTGATCACCTCGCTTACAATACCCTGATATCGTTTCTACCTTCAATATATAGTTTCCTGTGTGTGAATATGAGTATTTCAGGAACTTAACTAGAAACCGAAAAAATGGTTGCATCGAGACAGGTACTTGACTGACGGGTTTATCATGGATCACTACTTCACCAGATCCTATTCATTCACGATTGTAGATCTTGGTGCTCCTCTTATTCTCCGTCTACTTCAGGTCCAGAAAGTAATGTGTCCTATAAAATGAGAATATTAACAGAGAGTAGAGATAACAGATACCTGGTAGTTTTTACAGTCATGGAGAAAAGCAGTTATCCCCCAATTACTACAATATGACTCCTTTCACAGCGTTACTGGACAAGGTATTTCTCTGTCACGATAAATACTGATTCGGAGATAAACCTGGATAGAAAAGAGGTACAAAGACGAGGAGATGACAGTTCGATCCGGTAATCCTAGAGCTCTCCAGCGGTACCTTTGACCAACTGAAACAAGTATTATTATCTGATTTACATCGACATTCATCGGGGGGTAAGTTTTGAAGTATGGTCCTCATACGAAAATAGAAGAGACATATAAAGGAGTAGGCTAGCGGGAAGTAAAGCTAGCGATATAATCAACTCTCTAGTGTCTGTGTCTTTTTGCCACTACAATTACTGTACTTTTTATTTGACTTACCTTTCAAAGGGTTTTTGGAGCAGACTTTAGATGGATTATTTTAAACAAATTATAAAGAAGAAGACCAGGGGAGTTGATAAACATGCTTTAATAGGGATGAAGATAGTCCAGAACCTTCAGGACTTCTAATCCAAGCATTTATATGACTTCTACCTCGATTTTATCTTTCCGCGGCTCAAAATATAAATCTCTTATAACTGCTCAGATATGTAACAAAAACAATCCGCGCAGCTCCATCAGGTCTTAGATAGAACGAGCAACCAGCCACTTCCGCTCATTCACCTCTTTTGGGTATATTCAAAGAAATATTCTTACTCTTCTTTACACTTCTGGTAGCTCCAGACAAGAACATCTACAGAATGGACTACGTTAATCAGATCAAGCTGGGAACTAGATATATAGGCTTCTTGTTACATCCTCTACAGTTAACCAAAGCTCCTCCCTTTTTATTTACAGTATTCCTCTTTCTCACTGAGCTGCTGTTCTTTCAGATGTATCAAAAGACACACTTATTGGGCAAGTAATATCAACTAATGTCTCTACCTGTCCTTCAACTAGCGTACACCTATATCTAGAGATGACTACCTTTCTTATATCTAGAACAGTCTTACATTCTTTCTTTCTTTACAGGTTCCATTCTTTTCAACATCCTACTTGTAAGAATAATTCTGATAATTAATTAGACATCATGAAAACAAGGGACAGCAAAAACTACCCAAAGGAATAGAACACCTCCATATACTAATACAGATTTACAAGACCAAGCATGTACAAATACTCCTATAAGTACGAGTACTTACATATCCCAGTTCGTATTTCAAATACTTTACATCTTAGTATCTACTCAGGACCTACAATACTCTCATGACCCACAGTACTCTCAGCACTTACATCCTCATATCACCTTGCGATGCTTTCAGCATACGCGACTCCTCTTATCTATACATGCATTACACCTTCTTGCGTCTAATTTCCAACCCATCTTTATCCGACGAAAAGGCCAAGACAGCCACATCCTGGTACCCGGGATGCGACTTTTGCCGGGGCTGCACCAGTTTCTTGGCCAGCGAGTACTTTTCCATCGTGTTGCCCTCAAACAGCTCCGACGTTTCCATAATCACCTTGTAGAGCGCAAACGGCGACTTTACCAGAGACGAAGTGGATAGCTCGACAATGGAGGACTGAGTAAGCGTACCCAGACACGAAAGCAGGAAAGAAAACAGTGCAAAGAGCTCGCGTGACTGTTTCTGATTAGTCAGAACAGGAGGCAGCACTGTAAGATTAGCGCCTCCCTTTCCTCCCTGCAGACACCTCTGTACCACCGAGTTGAGAGCTGTGATTGTGGCCTGAGTGGTGACAAGCTGCTTTTTGAGAGCAGCCTCAATCTCCTCAGTCACCTGGCTCAATCCCAGTGCTTCAGAGACCATAAAGGCGCCAAACCACTGAGCCTGACGCATTTGCGACTGTAGAGGCAGTCCGTAGAGCGTAGCAACGACAGAAGAAATAGCAGCCTCATTGATCCAGTTTCCGGGGTCCGAAACGGTGAGTTTGAGGGTAGTTTCGGGTCCGTTTTTGCCTGCCTTTGATGTCAACTTTTGAGCCAGAGTTTTGGATCTCGCAGCAAAAATGGAATGCACGGGAATCGAAACAGAGTTGATGGTGAGACTCGAATCAGCCTGCAGTTTCGACACAAACACCTCCTGGATGTAGTCCATGGTCGCGTCTCTCTGGCGTTGTCGCTGCTCCATTTTCTGCTGTCTCGCGGCTTCTTTTTGAGCCAGCTTCGCAGCAGTCTTGTCGTCTTCGGCAGAAGGCTTGTCCTGGGTCTCGTTTTCGTCCGATTTCGAATCTGGTTTCAGATCCGTGCTCGGCGCGACGTTCTCGTTCGTCTGGCCAGGTTTGTTTTCCTGTTTGGGCAGTTTTTGGGCCTGGTTTTCGGTTTTTTCGGAAACAGAAGCGGAAAGAGACTTCTCAGACCCGGATTTTGCGGCGTCGTTCTCCTTCACTCCTTTAGCCTCCCTGGGATCGCCCTCGGGCTCCGGAGTGGGCTCAAACACAGGCACAAAGTAGCCCATGTTCATGTCGTACCTGCCTCCATAACTGGGCTGTCTCTGGTGCTGTTGAGGCATGTACTGACCCATGTGATGAGGAGGAGGACCCGGAGGAGGACCAGGAGTAGGTACAGGACCCGGATGATGACCCATGGGATACATGTGAGGTCCTGGATGGCCTGGATGTAGCCCCATGGGCATGTACTCGAACGTGTTGTCCGGAGGCATGTAGTAGTGGTTGTGGTTGGGGCCGGGTGAGTAGTAGTAGTCTTCGTCGTAGTCGGTCATTTTGGGGCGATAATATTGGTTGTTTTGGTGTGGGTTTTTTCGTGTGGCAAATGCTTTTGGTTTTGGTGTGGCAATGTACCTTTTGGGGGGTGTGGTAGTTTTGGGTGCAGTTTTGTGTGATGCTTTTGGGTGTAGTTTTGGGTGTGTATTTTAGTGTGGCGAACACAAGTTATCGTGTGTACTGGTAGGTGTGTGTATCTTTGTCGTTAAACAGTTTTCTTCTCAAGATATTGTTTCCTTCGTTCACAGTCTGAGGCTTCTTTTGTTTTTCCTAGCTCGAGTAGCCTTCAAACAGTATAGAGTCTCTTCTTTTTCTTTCAACTCTTCTGTTGACGCCTTCTTATCGTTCCTTTCGACTCTTCTTTTCCTTTCGTCTCCTCCACTCTTATGCTTATAGCTCAGTTGCTCGTACTGGTACAATGAAGAGTGCCACAGTTCGAGATGCTGATCTGTATGCTGGAAAAATACCCAGAAGCTTGAACGACCTTAGGTTCAACTCTAACGCGTGGCAATTGGCGAAAGGAATCGCACACCCAGCCGATTTGAAATCTGAGACCAGCAAACGACTCCCTGGAGTCAACAGAGTAAAATGATCTATTCAGTTTTCAAATCGCACAACTACTTCGCCAAATAAACACACCCAAAACTAACACGCTTCAACTTCATCATTGCTATTGGTAGACTTTAAAAGAACCTGTACACCTGAGATGTCGACCTGAGTGACTCAGAACTGACTCCGCATTCGTTTCGTTGCTTCGTTGCTTCTTTTCTCTCGTATTTTTTCTCATTACAGCCCCTCCAGCCCCAAATGCTTAGTCAGCCAGATAACCACATTTACCAGCATAAAAACCAATTTGGCCGCATCACCATATCTGACGGCAGTGTGTTCGATTCTGGATCAAGTATAATAAAATACAGCCTCAACACCATAAGCAGATGATGTAAGCAACAACTAGACACTCGTACTGTCCATTATACACACTATACACTCTACACTCTACATACACGGCTTATACCCACCTGCCCTCTCATATCATATCAATCTAATTCATTATCCATATCTACCTCGTCTTGCTGAGCTCCTCCTTGAGTTGTGCGGAAAAGTCGTCCTCGGCATCGTCGTGGTCCCAGTCCTCCTCCCACAGCTGCTGAGTGTTGGAGTTTGACGCGAGCTTCACTTCGGACTCGGCCTCGTTCCAGTCTGAGTTAGTATGATGAAAAAGGGTAGGGCTTGGTAGTAGATGGTGCGTTTGATGATTGTTCACAACAGCAAGGATCAAATGTAATCGCTGTAGACCATGTTGGCCTAAATAGCTGACTGGTGTTACCACTGGTGATATCACTGGATACAACTGGCTTGACCATTGATCAAACGTCACCATTGAGATAATCCTGCCAGTATGACAAGAGCGTTGTGCGATGAAACCAGTAGTTGACATGAGTCTGAGTAAAGCCCATTAGGTGGATACGCCAATGTAAGATTGTACTGCCAGATCAAGATACCATGGCTAGACACTTTAATCCTACCACAACTACTTGGCAATGTCTAAAGCCACCTCACACCTTAAACTGTGCTTGACCTAGTTGGCATCACAACATCCACAGCTTGTTCAATACAGAACACTGTCAACACCAAACCAGATAATGACGTGATCTCAACAATCGACGGCTCTGCACGGCATATCACGCACTCTGCCACACATACTATTTGGGCCCCATCTGTGTCCATCCTGTTTGTGTCCCAGATTGCGTCCATCCTGTTTGTACCCCATCTATCTGTGTCCATTCAATTGGTTTGCGTCCATCCTGCCACCTCCTGTAATACTCACCCTCGACCGGGAAATCTTCAAACTCGTCGTCCTCCTCGAGAGTGACGAGAACCTTGGGCTTGTCTTCGTTTTGCTTGTCGGACATGGTGATGTGTTTGTGTCAGAGAGTGTGTGATGTCGAGTCGTGCCCAGTGATATCGCCACATGTTAGAGTTAAACTTTATCAGAGGGGAAGGTGGAGGATTTGGGGGTGCATTTAAAAGGGGTTATGGACACAGAAAAGAGGTGGAGATGATCTAATAGTAATAAGAGACACTCACTGAGCAAAATGATCAACTTTCTATCTTCGTAGGACCTCTCTAGCGCCTTTGATACCCATATTCTAGTTGAGTCATTTAGTTAAGTCAATATTATAGTAAGTATTTCAGTTGGGAGGAATGAACATCAAGACTCACCAAATACTTTAAATACTTAACTCTACTCGGAATACTTGACCAAGAACCACACCCAACAGGAAGTCATTAAACAGCAATTATAGAAAGAGAAACGAGAAAAAGATGTTCAAATTCACTCGTATCACCATATATAGCTTACATAATACCATCACTACTCCCCACCACACACCAATGGCTTACTAAACACTTTATTCAAAGGGGATCCTTCACAGTCTTGTCAGACTCGGAACATGGATGAGTCACAGTGGCAAATATGAGATTTTCGGATTAGTAAGAAATGGGTGACTCACGTGACTTGGTCCACTTTACCACGTGATTCTCACTATATATATATATTCTCCCTTCATAATGTTTCTTCCACCACTACTCTAGCCCTGTAGACTCAAGGTGTGCGTTAAAGTATGAACACGAGTATGAAGATGAGGATGGTTATGAGTATCTACTCATAGCAGAAACACATATTATGATAACTGGTTTGGAGTACCGGGTACTACTAGACCACCTGACACCCAGATTATGACTGGTTTTGTAAACGACATAATTCTTTTCCTGTTGTTCTCCTATGTCTCCCACCAACCCTAACCCCCATGCAAGGCGATTTTTTCTGAATATTTTTGATAAGCTTTGGGCCGTTTTGACGCTGTGAGTTTGCAGAAAAATCCTCAACTTTTATTTCGTCAGTCTGTCGACATCGAGGAGAAAACAGTGAGTATTTGCTGGAGAAGATATGAGCGTCAGGAGAGCGGTTGATGGTCAGATGAGGAGTGTGACACGTGGCAAATTCGACGGAATCTGGGATAAGACGGAAATCTGGATTCCGAGGAACACAAGTGACATGAGCAGAGTGACATGAGCAGAGTGGCGGTGGATTGGAGATTTGCTCGGGAGATTTGAGGTTTGAGCGGAAGAAAGGATTTTGTGGTGTATTGAGCAGTGATTTGAGCAGTGTTGCGTTTGTGACACGGAGGAGTTAGGAGTTTGTGTTCGATGTTACATGGGTCTTGCAACAGGAGATACTCTTATGTTGGTGTGGTGGTGGGATATTGGGATGGGTGTCTTTGCCATTTGTCTTTTGCTGTAATTCGGATTACGGTGTTGTTGGTTATTCGGATTACAGTGTTCTTGTCTGATTGTGTCTCAGACTATGGTGTGTAACTATAGTCTATTGGATGCTACGACAAGGACAAGACAAGAAGACATAGACACTCAGAAAAAGCACCAGAAATAAGACCCGTGAAGGTGTAGTTCTGTGGTGACATTGCTACCGACACAAACGGATTCCCAGATCAAAACGACACAACAGATCCACCAGCTCAAAAGTGATCTGATCCCAGTTCAGTGCTCAAATCATGTCTTCCGACAATAACTATGTTCTCCAGTTCGTCATTTTCTGCCATTTTATACTGTCATTTGCTACTGTCATTTCCGTCTTTACGTGTTGTAATGTTCAATGTGATGTTCCAATATGGTATACTCTATTAGGATACACTGGAACATTACACCACATTTATACTGTCACATGACTCAATGATTAATGGTCATGGGGCCATTTACGAATTGTCTGCTCATGACTGCGTCATTCGCACTGTACCATACGCGGTGTAACTCATGGCTTCGCCACTCGTTACGTTACTAACCCAGTGAAAGACCGCTTTTCCTCAGACCCCCCTCGGGTCATTGGAGGCATTGAGTTTGGCGCGCTTTCCCCCCAGGAAATCCTCAAGCTCTCCGAGGTCGAAGTAGCCACTCGCGATCTCTATGACCTGCAAAAAGGCCGTGCTCCCATGGAGTACGGTGCTCTGGACCCCCGAATGGGTGTGTCCAACAACATGAGCAAGTGTAAAACTTGTGCCGAGCCGCTGGCCACCTGTCCCGGCCATTTCGGCCACGTCAAGCTGGCTCTGCCCTGTTTCCACATTGGCTACTTCAAGGCCACCATTTCCATTCTGCAAAACGTGTGCAAGGACTGTGCCCGAATTCTGTTGACGGACGAAGACCGACGCAAGTTTCTGACCGAGCTGCGGCGTCCCGGCATCGACAATCTGCGCCGAATGCAGATTCTCAAAAAGGTGAACGACCAGTGCAAAAAACAGCGGCGGTGCGTGCACTGCAACTCCATCAACGGTGTGGTCAAGAAGGCAGGCCCCCTGAAAATCATCCACGACAAGTTCCGACATGTGGGCAAAAAGATCCCCGAGGAGAAAACCGAGTTTGACCAGTCCTTCAACACCGCCAAGGAGTCCATTCCCGAGGTTGAGCGACTGCAAAAGAAGGCCATGGACGATCTCAACCCTCTCAAGGTGTTCAACCTCTTCCGAGAGATTCTGCCCATGGACTGTGAGCTCCTGGGAATGGATCCCGGCAAGGGACGTCCCGAAACATACATCTGGAGATACATGCCTGCTCCGCCCGTGTGTATCCGTCCCTCGGTGATGCAGGACTCGGCGTCCAACGAGGACGATCTGACCGTCAAGCTCACCGAAATCGTGTGGACCAGCGCCATCATCGAGGCTGGTCTCAAGCAGGGCATGGCTGTGGCCTCCCTCATGGAGCAGTGGGAGCTGCTGCAGCTGGCCGTGGCGGTGTACATCAACTCCGACACGCCCCAGGGACCTGGCCAGAGCGCCTCCAAGCCCATTCGAGCGCTGACTCAGCGTCTCAAGGGTAAGCAGGGTCGTTTCCGAGGTAACTTGTCCGGTAAGCGAGTCGACTTTTCTGGTCGAACCGTCATTTCGCCAGACCCCAACCTCCGAATCGACCAGGTTGCTGTGCCCGACCGAGTGGCCAAGATTCTGACGTACCCCGAGCGAGTCACGTCTCACAACATTGAAAAGCTGCGGAACCTCGTCATCACCGGACCTGCCCAGCATCCAGGTGCCAACTACCTGTTCAAAAAGGGCGAGTCGCTGCGTCGAAACCTGCGGTTTGGAGACCGAGCCAAGATTGCCGAGCGACTGGAGATTGGAGATGTGGTGGAGCGACATTTGGAGGACGGCGACGTGGTGCTGTTCAACCGACAGCCCTCGCTGCATCGTCTGTCGATTCTGGCGCATTTCGCGCAGATTCGGCCGTGGAGAACGTTCCGGCTCAACGAGTGTGTGTGTACACCCTACAACGCCGATTTCGATGGAGACGAAATGAATCTGCACGTGCCGCAGACTGAGGAGGCGCGAACCGAGGCCATGTGTCTTATGGGCGTCAAACACAACCTGGTGACTCCTCGTTCCGGAGAACCTATTATTGCCGCCACCCAGGATTTCATCACCGGCTCCTTCCTCATTTCCAAAAAGGACTACATGATCGACCGACGGACCTTTTGCCAGCTGCTGGCCATGATGTCGGACGGAGAAATGCAGTTTGACATTCCACCGCCTGCGATTCAGAAACCCGTGCAGCTGTGGACCGGAAAACAGGTCTTTTCGCTGCTTATCCGACCCAACAAAAACTCCAAGGTGATCATCAACCTGGACGCGAAAAACAAAACGTTCCAGCCACCGCCCAAGGGCTACCCCAGAGACATGTCGCCCAACGACGGTTTCCTGGTCATTCGAAACTCCCAGGTCATGTGTGGAGCCATGGACAAGGCTACTCTTGGAGACGGTAAGAAGGATTCCGTTTTCTACTCGATTCTGCGA
This sequence comes from Yarrowia sp. E02, assembly GCA_017639365.1. Lineage (NCBI taxonomy): Eukaryota > Fungi > Ascomycota > Dipodascomycetes > Dipodascales > Yarrowia > Yarrowia sp. E02. The sequence goes on along the minus strand of JAAQQX010000007.1, from coordinate 65,846 downwards.
GACTACGGTCCCGACGAGGCTGCTGGCGCCATGAACCGAATGGCCAAGCTGTGTGCTCGGTGGCTGGGAGGTCGGGGTTTCTCCATTGGTATCTCTGACGTTACTCCCGGCGCAGAACTCTCGTCCACCAAGGAGATTCTCGTCGAACAGGCCTACGCCAAGTGTGACGAGCTCATTGAGGCGCTGGCTCAGGGTAAGCTGGAGTCCCAGCCCGGTTGCACGCCCGCACAGACCCTGGAAGCAAAGATTGGAGGTCTGCTGTCCAAGGTGCGAGAAGAGGTGGGAGAGGTGTGTATCAAGGAGCTGGAAAAGTCCAACGCTCCGCTGATCATGGCCACGTGTGGTTCCAAGGGTTCCACTCTGAACGTGTCGCAGATGGTGGCTGTTGTCGGTCAGCAGATTATTTCCGGTAAGCGAGTGCCGGACGGTTTCCAGGACCGATCTCTGCCCCATTTCCGAAAGTTCTCCGTCACTCCTCCGTCCAAGGGTTTCGTTCGAAACTCGTTCTACTCTGGTCTGGATCCCCCAGAGTTCCTTTTCCACGCCATTTCCGGTCGTGAAGGTCTTGTCGATACCGCTGTCAAGACTGCCGAGACCGGATACATGTCTCGTCGACTGATGAAGTCGCTGGAAGACCTGTCTGCTCGGTACGACTCGACCGTGCGAACCTCGTCCAACGGTGTGGTTCAGTTCCGGTACGGAGGAGATGGTCTGGACCCTTTCGATATGGAGGGAGACGCTCGACCTGTGGACTTCAACCGAACCTGGACCCACTGCGAGTACATTTCCTCCAAGCTCGGCATCGAGCCCGAGGCACAGACCATCAACGTGTCGTCGGTGCCAGACACGCCGCTCAAGCCGTACGAGATTATGGCTGTGGTGGAGGACCAGATTGCGGCTCTGGAGGCGAAGCTGCAGCGAATGGACAACTCTGGAAACATGCTGTCGCTGGCTACCAAGGCCGCACGTGCCCGGGCTACCGCAGAAAAGTACGTTGACGAGGTGGATCCCCGACGAGACTTTTTGCAGTCGGTTCGAGGCTTCATTTTGTCCAAGGCCGAGGAGCTGGCCGAGGTGCGAGAGTCTCGAGGACTCATGGGATTGCTGGAGAAGCCCGATGGAGACGAGTACGACGGCCAGGACTTTGATTTGTTTGCCCCCAAGGCTGTCAAGCGAGCTGTCGACCAGGTGTGTCGAATTTCGCACCGAATGGTCGACACCTTCCTCCAGGCGTGTCTTCGAAAGTACCAGAAGGCCCAGGTGGAGCCTGGTACGGCTGTGGGAGCCATTGGAGCGCAGAGTATTGGAGAGCCCGGTACTCAGATGACTCTGAAGACTTTCCATTTCGCCGGAGTCGCTTCTATGAACGTCACTCTTGGTGTGCCTCGAATCAAGGAGATTATCAACGCTTCCAAGACCATTTCCACGCCGATTATCACCACCGTGCTCAACAACGAGACGGAGCTGCAGGCTGCACGAATTGTCAAGGGTCGTATTGAAAAGACGCTGCTTGGAGACATTGCTCACTACATCCAGGACGAGTACTCTTACGCCAAGGCATCTGTTCGAGTCCGAATCGATTTCAACACCATTGACCATCTGATGCTGGAAATCGACATGGACCAGATCCGAGAAGCCATCATCAAGGCACCCAAGCTGAAGCTCAAGCCTGGCCAGGTGTCTATTGAGGAGGAAAAGTACATTCGAGTCGATATCGAGTCTGACGGAGTCAAGAAGAACGGTACCACGACTATTATCGATACTGACGGAGAGGTGTTTGAGGAGGGAGTGGAGGCTGATACTGCCATGTTCCTGCGAACCCAGCATCTCAAGCGGGTGCTTCCCAATGTTGTTGTCAAGGGTTTTACTGATATCTCTCGAGCCGTCATCAACATTCGAGAAAAGGACAATACCCACGAGCTGCTGGTCGAAGGATACGGTCTACGACATGTTATGACTACTTCTGGAGTCATTGGTACCCAGACGTCCACCAACCACGTGCTGGAGGTCAAGGAGGTGCTTGGAATCGAGGCTGCACGAGCGTCTATCATCCACGAAATCGACTACACCATGTCCAAGCACGGAATGTCAGTCGATCCTCGTCATATCACTCTTTTGGGAGACGTTATGACCTACAAGGGAGACGTGCTTGGTATTACTCGATTCGGTCTGGCCAAGATGCGAGACTCTGTTCTGCAGCTGGCCTCGTTCGAAAAGACTACCGACCATTTGTTCGATGCCGCTTTCTACATGAAGACGGACGACGTGGAGGGTGTGTCCGAGTGCATTATTCTGGGCCAGGGCATGAGCATTGGTACCGGAGCGTTCAAGGTGCTGCAGCCTCTGGCGTTGGACAAGGTGAAGATTGGCCCCAAGCCGCTGTTGTTTGAGGAGGTGTGTAAGCAGTTGAAGGATGTAAAGATAGAGGATTAATAAATTATTCAGTGCGTGCGATAAAGTACGCACGATAGAAAATAGCAGAAGTGCCATGACGCTTGTGGAACGGTAGTAAGTATATTGTTTTTGTACCGTATGTCATAATGGTAGAACTACATTGTACTCGTAGAAGAGCTTTTTTTTTTTTTTTTTTTTTTTTTTTTTTCTCTTCTAGTTATATATATCTCTTGTCTACGAGAAACCATAGCTCCACCATGAAGACTAATACCCACATACAACTAAGGGGAGTTGCATTATACTCTCTAGAGATCTCTGGTGCCCATACATCTTCTTTTACATTGGCTTTTTTTCAATGGAAAAGTTGTGTTCAGCTTGATGTCTCGTTCTACACAATTCCTCCTAACACACTTAAAAACAATCTCAGAGGTATGGAGACTTGGTAGATGGGTAATAATGGATCAGGAGATTACATCTGTGCCAACAAGAGTTCTTTTCTTGCATCTTTACAGCTTTTCCCACTCACATACAATTTTACTCAAAAAAACAACTGCACGCAAGTCCCCTATAAATAGTTATATTGACACAGACACTTGACAATATGATTCTTCAGACTCAGGAGATTCGGTTATCATCTTTGAAGTCACTCCTACAACCTCTCTACTGATTTTAATATCGAAACCCCTAACAGTGAACCTCTCGAACATCCTTCCTCCTCCTTCAAAAAACATATGTATCCTTACGACAATTTAATCAGCAGACGAGACGTCCTAGTAACTGACAACTTGGTAAATACCTGTTATGACCTTCTTAGTATTGTTTCAACCCTTGTAATAGGAAAACCCTCATTTCATACGTTTCACAGAGATGTCCTCAACTTCACCAATATTATCGACACGAGTGAGGCGACTTGACCAAAGTCTTTGTTACCACAGAGCGAAACTAATGATACCATGAATGACTGTTTTCCTGCTTTTTATCGTATTTTTACACTTGCGCCTCCAACTCTACCTCAACACACAATTGCTCTTAACTCGTCCAAAAATACTTGCATCGCCGCAGCAAGCCCCGCATTACAATTCTCGAGTCTCTGGGCCACTAAAAGTATCGTTATATCTCCCCCTACTATAAATTTACCACATTTAGGATCGGTACTTACTGTTCCATCTGACTATAGCTACCTCCAACTCCATCAGAAATACCTGTATCATTAAGCAGACTTGACACGACAATTCCATGTAGTTTTGAACTACTTTGGCACCGTTCAGGCTTCTACTACTTTTAACAGACTCTAATGTCGAACCCCTGAACAGTACAAGAACCAGAACCAGTTTGTACTTGTTCTATTTTCGTACAACAAAAGGTGTAAATCCAAGAGAGAAGCTGGATATCGGATCGTCTTCCCAAAAGTGAGTTGTGAGTCGTATGTTTATGTATACAGTAGTTCAATATTTCAAGATTTGTTTTAGCGCATGATGATTATAGAGTGGGTCCTGCTACGAAAGCTAACTTGTTCAAATGAGACCATATTTCGTATCTGAGACATTTAAATGCCTATTTACGGCTGTTTATGTCGCCATTTTAAGTCCCGTGGTCATTAGTTGTATTATTGAGTGTTTGAGGGGACAATACTCTGACTGTAGAGAGTGTGTAGAACGTAAAAGAAGGTCAAATTGGCGAGAAAGGTACAATTGCGGTATTATCTGACCAGATGCATCAGTTTTTCAACTCCCAATGTCAATATCTTTCCTGTATCTGGAATTGTAGACAACAGTAGCCCTGAGCAGGCTGTCTCAAATTACATCTACTTCATTCCACCTTACTACTTCTAAGGATACAAGATTGTATTTGAAATTCCAAGAGTAATAGACTGAGTATACTGTAGCTTAGAAGCTCAATAATTGAGTGCTCAGGTTTTCAGAGCAAACAGTGCCCAGAGTCTCACTGCTCCGCCTCCTTTCAATATCGTCCCACTCCTCAGCCAGACATATTATACACTGAGACACTGATAAGGCATTTCCCAGGGGAATTGACATGATATCCCTGATTGCCGCATTATCCCCGTAAGATAGCTGTCTCATTTTATGTACCACTCCTGAATTGAGATAACAGCTGATTATGCAGCTATTGCAGGGGACAGAGCCTTGCACCAGGCACCACAGTATCACTACATTTAGGGCAACCGGTATTATAGCGGCCGGAACTCTGACCAGAATTGTTGATGAATTTTTTCCTTTTTCGCCATTTTCCTAGTTTTTTTCTAGTTTTTTTCCGTTTTTTCACCAGCAGAGGTAATACCAACTGAGCTCCACTCTGTCAACGATACCATTATTTGATTATTCTCTTTCTGCCATGAATCCCAAACAGCTCTGGAACTGCACGTCCCTGCATGCCACTTATCCTGGTGATAAAATGAGGTTCATTTCGAGTGAAATTGGACCTCATGTTGGTGTTCCAGGGGATAATATTTTGCGTTTGGATTAGTCAACTATCCTGTCAACAAAAGTCTAACTATGGAGCTACATTCTGTTGAATATTTTCAAGAAGTTACAATTATAAACAAAATTCCTAATAAATTCAAGTAAAGTCAACAAACTTAGGGGAACATCTTACAAACCAACTTTTCCAGAAATACCATCAAAGCAACCAAACAACACTCTACACCACAAATACACCCCTCATCCAACCTACAAGGTGCGCTCCTGTATTCTCATTTTCCTTCTTTTCCCTTCTTTTTTTAATTTAGTTTATTTCATTTAATATTCTTCTCTTGATTCGCTGCTCCCATATCCCAATTCTACAGTCAAGTATTCCTCCCCCTAGACACATGATCTGTACATATTCTGAAGACATTAGACGAGTCATAAATGCCATAATAAATCGAACTGCTTCAGTCTCCATATATACACCTCCATGAAGTCATGACCTTGACCCAAACCAAAAAACAACAACACAATGATCCGAATGAGACAACCACTACCAGACTACAACTACTTTTGCATGACCCACGACTGCTACATCCCGCCTGAAAACATTGCCCACCACAAGAGCCAATGCAGTGGGCCCTACTTTGAGCCAGGCGTCATTTGCGACAAGTGATCGTGAGACGCTTTCCGGCAAGTTTTCGCATGACGTTTTCCGTCAAGATATTTATGAGGAGTGAATGAGGAGGAGTTAACAAATTATTAGTATGAGTCAAGTAATGAAGAGAGTTTAGTTAAGATGTCGTACCATTTAGTTTAGCCCAACCTTAACAGTGTCACCACTCAACAACATCATCCCCAATAAATGCTTGGCCCGAGAAGCTCCTGGCTGGACCAGATGTTAGTGTCATCCTAATAAAATTGCTCACCTCCCGTTGAAGCCCCTCGGTTTCCCAACAGCTTTCGTAGCATCAAAATCTCCTCAAGTTCCTTGTGCTCCACAGGCTCGCCATTTTGTCCACTGCTATCTCCACCAGGTCTGGTTGTGACTAAAACCAATGTGGCGCACCAGCCGTGCCTCATGGTTGAACTGCATGCGACAAATGGGACACCGAAACTCGCAAAACACCAACTCGTGGTCCTTCACCTGGTGGTCCAACACCTCCTGTAGCTCCCGAAACCGCAGCTTGCACTCCGTCTTGCCGTTGAAAATGCAGTGAAAGACTCCGCGGTAAAAGGCGTACAGCTTCTGGGGACCCACAAACTGGGTGGATCCAGCATGCGCGGTGAGACTGTGCTGCCGGGCCTCGCTCATGAGATCATGCGACGAAAATACAGCGTGGCAGCCCAGAACCGGGCACGTCTCGTGGATGGGACCGGTGTAGAACCCTCTGCGAAAATCGAGCGTATTGAAGTACCGCGGGTTCGGGTCGTTCGACAGACAGGGCGTGGGAAGCTCGACCTTGGGGTGGTTTCTGTAGTCGTCACCAGCAGTTTGAGGGACAACTTCCGATGGGCGTTCCTGCTCCCGCCTCTGAGCCGGCGCAGATAATGGTCTGTCAATACGAACCACAGCGCCATGGCTGGTCTTGGCCCTCGGCGCGGGGTTCAAAATCAGGTCAAGATCATTGCTGCCCCCGAGCCAAGAATACTGACGACGAGGTATCTTGCGGGGGAGCGACTTTTCCGCGGCCTGTTTGTCGACCACCTTGTTATCGTCTTCATCGTCGGATATGACAATGGTATCGGGAGGAGGTTGTTCCTCGACTTTTATCCTCCGCGCTGACACAACATAAGTGTCGTCGTGGGTGACATTATGGACGACGGGGTTCTCTTCGATCTTGCAACTTGTGACATTACTCTTATCATCGGTAGAGTCGTCTGCAAGAATATCCAGGAGTGAGAGCTTCTTTGGAGCTAAAGCTGACGGACAGAGCTTTCCCTTGACCTCTGCCTTGGGGCCGTCAAGAATACTGGCGATGGGAATCCTGTCGAACCAGCCCTTGGTCTCCATAATACCCTTTTGAGCCTCGCTCACCTCGACCTTGAGTTTGTCGATAATCTGCTCTTCCGCCGACATTGGGCTTGGAGCATTCTCGCGCGCCTTCATCTCCGCATTGTAACAAATGGGCTCGTACCCTTTGCCTTCGTACGGGTTGGGCTCATTGGCGGTGAGTGTCGTTGGGGCGTTTGAAGAGCAGCTCATGGAAGCTGCCGCGTCAACGAGAGCAATGAACGCTGCGTCTGCCGTCTGGAGGGGCTCTTTGAGGGGCTCAGGCGGTGGAGCTATGCGTACATATTCGGAGCCCATCGTGATTGGCTGGGTATCCGAGGTGTCACAAGGTCACAAGATATCCAAGGTATCACAAGGGTCGAGTTGTCGGGGTATTTGTGTTTGTGTCTGTGTGGGTAAGGTATCTGATTGTGTAAGAAGCTGAGGTATCTGTGTCGGTAAAAACGAGGTATCTGGTGTGTTTGTGGTATCAGTTGAACGGTATCTTCTGTATCTCTGGTTGGGTATCTTTTTGAGCAATGTTAACGAGGAAGAGAAGAGAAGACAAAATAAGGATGAGGAGTAAGATATATTGGGATGTTTTTACTGTAAAGCATAACCAGTGTTTCAGAGCTAGAGAGGTGAGAGTGTGGGAAATTACAATATGCTACAAAGCAGGTTCGTTCATAGGAGGGGTTTTGTAAGTATTGATATGGAACGGAATTTTGATTTTATGTAGTTTCTAATGTTTTTGTATGTGGTGTGGAGGGGTTTCAGGGGAGTACTTTGACCAACTATCAAAAGCTACTTTCCAACAATAAGATTAACAAATGACACTTGACGCCAGGAATGAGAATGGATACTACCGCTCCAGGAGAGATCAAATCAAGACAAAGATGTGATATTAGTTATTAAGTATGTGATTGTGTATCCATTTACTTGGTTTGTATTCCTAATGCAAAAGTGTAGCATGAAAAAGAGACCCCCAGCGGATTTTTATCTCAACTAATTCCCAACTATACCTCTAAGTATCCTGGGAACATCACTCAACCTACATCACTCAACCCTTTAAACTGTTAGAGAACTTTCTAAGTGAAATCATGTCAAGATACACCCTTATCATAGAAGACAATGTCATTCTTTGCAACGTGTACAAGTCCTGGAAATGTTTGTTGTTATTGTTTGTTTGTTTCAAATATTTTCTTCCGTTCTTTATTCTCGTGTGGTTTTTATTTTATTTTATTTATTATTTCCTTTCTCAGCTCCATAACACGATCAAGTACTCCCTCTAAAATGTTCAAAACTGATCCGAAACATTTACAACTTTCCAGAAACACTTCAGGACTCAATAGAACCCCAAATCCGTCTTTACCCCCAGAAAATACCCCTTACAAAGACCTCCACATCCATCCCTATTTTCTCCCCTATTACATCACGTTCCAGCCCCCAAACCTTATACTTCCACATGCCGCTTGTGTAACCCCAACAGGATATATAATAAGGTTTGGAACTGCATCTCCCTGCATCCCGCATATCTAGCATAAAGCCGTTAGATTACACAAACTACTCCTCGCTACTGGCTTACTTTTGCACTAACCAACGTCAACAATAGCAGCATAGACAGCTTTCGAGGCACGCGACCGAAAGACGTTGATATTACTGATCACAAACGCATTCAACACGTGACTCATCGATATCTTGCACTGCCACAGACGCACGGACACAAACAGACAGTGACACAAATAGATAGTGACACAAACAGACAGACACAAACAGCATCTACAGCATCACAAACACCGCGAAACCAACGTATCAACCTCGTGACCGACGCGTGACCTTACCCTACTTCACGTCACTTGCCCTTGACCACACCTTTTCGGACCCGAAAACCACTCATCCTACAACAACATCCAGCATGTCACTAACCTACGATACATCTCCAGCTCTTCCTCCGACATGCTCGGATTACAGCTTGGACACCCGCACAGCCAAGATCAACTTCTTTGTGTCTGTGCTCATGACAATCGGCATGTTTGCCAGTTACGCTCCCCAGCTGTACAAGATTGTCAAGCGGAAAAGCGCCGAGGGAATTTCTCCCTCATTTCTGCTGCTGGGATCTCTTTCCGGCGGCTTTTTCTTCGCCAATATCGCCATGCTGGCTGACCCGGTTGTCCACTGTTGCAAGAGCGAACTGGGAGCCACGGAGTGCGTCTCTGCATCGCTGGGCGTGGTCCAGATCTTTTTCCAGGCGTCCATGTTTTACACAATCCCCATCTTCTGTCTGATTTGGGCCCGAAGACAGGCTGACCAGAACCAGTACGAGGAGATCCGACGGGTGACGATTCTGGTCTCGGCGTCGTATGTTGTGTCTGCACTCGTCTGTGTGGTTTCCAAGGTAACTGGCAGCTACACCCGAACGGTTGCCGACGTGTTTGGTGTCATGGCTGCGCTGTTGACGTGCGTACAGTACTTGCCTCAGATTTACACTACGTACAATCTTGGTCATGTGGGTTCGCTTTCCATCCCCATGATGTGTCTTCAGACTCCCGGAGGATTCGTGTGGGCTCTTTCCCTCGCCCTGAGACCCGAGACCAAGTGGTCTACTTGGGCCGTTACTTTTGTGGCTGCCGTTTTGCAGGGAGTTCTTCTCATTATGGCTGTTTCGTTTGAATACAGAGACAAGAAGGTGGACGAGCGAACTGCTTTGTTGAACGGCAGTGTTGACGATGATGAGGTGTGACTGTTTTAGAGCAGTCCTTACCAGATGACTAACTACAGGAGGCACTATGTCCTGATTTATCAATTAATATAAATAATGAATACATACTTTTATATTGTAGATGTGAGAATGCAATGCGACACTGGCAATCCTTGTCGTTCCTCGACTATTTGACCTCCTTCAGAAAGGAAGGTGACTTTAGAGAATGATATTCTTCTATTCAGCTTATATATTGTATCAGTTTTTGATTTAAGGTCTAACAATGTTGGATTCGAATTCGGATTTGCATAAATGAGTATCAAGTGTGTTCAATTTCGCAGTTTTTACGCAGTCACGTGACTTATCTGTCCCCGTATAATGGTCCAACACATTTTTTTGCCAGTTGCGGCCATATCCTGGTGAAAATACGGCTTCCCGTCCGATCAGCCATAGTCAAGCACCAGAGAGCCCAGTTAGTATTGTAGTGGGAGACCATACGAGAATCCTGGGTGCTGCAATTCCTTTCTTTTTGCCCCCAGAGCAGTTTTGTTTCTTTCTCATCTCTATGTCTGGTCTCTAACCTTTGTTTTTGACCCATGCTTAGTCATGTTGAGCTTGGACCTCTAAAACCATGTTGAGATGACATAGTCCTCAGAGTCATTGTTATCGTGATACTATTGATAAAAACATTAGTGAATTACTAAGGAGTTCCTTTTTCAAGCTTGGACTCCCAGCCCTCAATCGTACATTCTTAAATCTGACCACACCAAACAATACGATGAATTATTGTGTTTGAAAAAACTCGCCCATTCCTAAAGATTTTGTTGTCACAGTTACGTTACGGATCTCCTCGGTCTTCTGTTCCGTTCTGAGCGGCTCTTTCTTATTGAAATATTCTTTGGTATTCCCTTGGAGCCTTTTGATCATGGAAGAAAGAAGGGGTTTAAAATAAGGTCTCGTATATGCAAGGCTAATTTAAATAATATGGGCCAAATACAAGAATATTTTACTGCAGAGCTCTTGTAACTAAGTCAGTTTGATTTAATCAGAACTGTTCATCAATATTTTTTTAGCCCCCCAAATCTCACATATTTTCTCATCTTTCCAGGAAGTTCTCTTCTTTTCGAAGCATGTCTCAAACATGCACCCAACCAGCACCTTAATGGCTGGTATGCATATATGACGTATATTTTTTCGCCACCAGCCATCTCTAAGAAACTTAAAATTGCACTCTCAGGAATATAAAAACCCCCCTCTGGGTCCCACTTTTTTCATCAGAATCAGACCAGTTCACTCTGAGTCATTCTGAAGACGGAAGGTGCCTTTTATAGCCTGCTGAGAAGCGAGCTGATAAGCAGACCTGTCTACACAAGACAGTTAACATTGATCTGTCTACAACGAGGACACAAACAAAAGTCCGTTTGAGCTGTTTCTTGGGCAATGTGGTGGAATTCCAGAATACCAAGTGTCGGTTAAGAGACTCACGCTATGACGCATTGAAAAACATGTATGAGCCTGAGAGTGCGATAGCTTCTGACTGGGCGTTTGAGCTGAGATTTGTTTCTCGGCGAGTTCATCTCAGGAGCGAGTACAACCGCCTGAGCCAAGTGTCTATAAGTCCTATGGTTGACCGCTTGAGAAGTGTCAATAAATCCTTCGGGTTGACCTCCTTGTTCGCACGTCAATAAAGCCATCACAGGTTGACCGCCATGAGCTGAAAAAGTGCCATGAGCAAAGAGCGAGTGATTGTGCCGGCTGAAAAATGTCTGAGCCACCTCCGTGCCTTGTGAGTTCTTGAGGACCACATGTGCAGCCGCCAGAGCAAAGGGCCAGAGCCAGAGCTGAAATGCCAGAGCCAGAGCCACCGACAGTGCGAGATACTCAATGGTGGAATTCCTTTTGAGAGACTCCGAGAAGCCGCCTAGAAACTAAAGAGCCAAGCTGAAATGCCAGAGCTGCTAGTATGCCGAGGAGCCAGCTGAGACGCTGAGCTGAGACGCTGAGCTGAGACGCTGAGCCAAAGCCTAGAGCAAAGATCTGCTTTGACAGACGCCAGATAATGGTCAAAAAAGCGATACAAGCCAGAGCCTTACGATAGAGCCAGAGCTAGAAGCCTGAGAGAGCCACTAAGACCCATTGAGGCAATAAGTGCCAAATCCAGAGCCAGTGCCAGAGCAGATACGCTGTTAAGAGCGAATGCCAAGCCAATAAGTCCAATGAGCAATAAGAGCGTTTTACAGAGCCATTGAGCCAGAGAACATTTACCAGAGCCTTCAATGGGCCAGAGAACAGCCAATGAGTCCCATGAGGCAATGAGAGCTAGTGGGCCAATTAAGTCCAAAGAGCAATGAGTGCCTATTGAGTCAGAGCCATAGCCATTGAGCCGGCCAGAACCTATTCCACGAGCAAAGTGCCAGTAAGTCCTACAAGGCAATAAGAGCCAAACACCGCGATGCGATGTCACTAAGTCCCGAAGAGGCATGATAGCAATTGACAAGCCACTAAGTCCAATGAGCAATAAGAGCTACACCTGAGCAAGAGCCAGTGAGTCCACAGATGCAATAAGCGCCAAACGCCAGAGCAGACAGACAGAACCAAAGGAGCCAGGGCCATAGAGCCGAGGCCAGCCAGTTGCCATTAAGACCAAAGAGCAATAAGAGCCAGAGCACGAGCCAGTCTTACTATTCAAGGAGTAGGCAGTGAACCTCAGTCAGAGGACGTAACTGACCGAACCTTTATCTAGTTTCAGAGGAGTAGGTGAAATTCCGAACCTCTTGGGTTAAATACATTTTGGACCAAAGAGTCCCACCCGAATTATCGAATTGTAGTAAGTTGTAGTGAGTTGTATCGTAGTGTTTTCTGTAAGAGTATGCCACCTTTTTGTTTAAGTTTTCACGTCATGGCTTCACTTTAAAAGAGTCTTTGGTTGGAGCTGATATGTGTTTCCAAGTGATTCAGTGACTCAATTCATTACTAGCCAATCAACTATTGTCAGGTGAAAGTCCAAGTCGATGTTATTTGTGGTTTTAACATGAGTTCTGGATCTTCATATAAAACCAATGCTTCTTCATGAAACAATAAGTTTAGGAAAGATGGCATAATCCATGCTAAGGCTAGCTATAGAGAACCTTATCGGGTAAGAGAATCAGAACAAGGGGTAATTATCGAGTGAGGAGAAAGTCCTACCTTCTCTGAAAGTAATCACATCTCATTTGAACTACAAATAGACCAATATCTGACTTGAGCTGTTCTTGGTCTTGGAGTAGATGGTCAGCTTATTGTCACGGATCTACACTAGAGAAACTAAAAACATTATCTAGCCAGGGTGGTCAGTATGAGTAGGGCGCAAGGCTTAATGTTACCCTACATTATATGTACGATACATATCTTACACATTCTCTAACAAATATTCACATTTTGGACTCCCTTTATATTGTAACAAGTTGAGATGGTTAGGGATCAGTTATGCACACTAGCTAGGTGTCCCTAGTCCGAGTTTAATCCACTAAAACCAGCCTCAAAAGACGTTATCTCTATACTCAAAGATTCGGAGTTCATGGTAGAGTAGCTCCTAATACCTTTCAGGCTAGGAACTCTTGGTTTACTACAGGCTGTCTCTTACTGTACTTTGTTTCCCCCTTCTTTTTTTCTCAACTTTATACTGGCTCAAAATAAGGTCTAGCTACTAACTGTTGAATGGAATAACCTTAACATTCAACACTAACCACATTATGCATGTGGGGAAGAGTGAGCCGCATATATACCCATCTCAACCCTGAAGACCTTCTTCACTCCACCATGGACACCCTGAAAACCGACTTTTTGTGCAAAGAAAAACTGTACTTGGTTGGCGAGTTGGTGGACCCCATTTACGACTCTGACGAAGAGGATTGTGACCCTGACTCTGACGACGACAATTATGACGATGACGACTCTGACGAAGACCTGAATATGGTCTGGGAGGAAGAGAACTTGTACGACATTATTGGGGAAATCTACAACACCACGTGGGATGTGCTAGACGAATACCTCATACAAAAGAGTCGTGGTCTTGGTCCAAAAACCACCAAAGAGGAGGGTTTGGAGGCGGTACGGGAGCTCCTTTCGGCGTACGAAAGCGGTCGGGACCTGGTTCGAAATACCATCTATGCCGAGGTCCAAAAAGAGCTGGCATTGTGTATCAGGGCCCAGAGAGACTACAAGCGTGATATCGAGGCTGGAAAGAAGAACTTGGACTTGCTGGAAAAGCTCGTAAATGTGGAGGTGATAGAAACGGCGTTACCTCCAATGGTGCTAGAGCGGTACCCTCGGGAAAGGTTGAACCATATCGGGCTGCTACAGGCACAAATATGGTCTCTTTTGGAGAATACGTCCCAGGAGGTCCAGGACTGGTGGTATCTTCATCATAATGTCTTTACCGAGCATTTGATTTACGTCCCGAAGCCGAAGCCGAAGTTGGAGTCCAGTGGAAGTGAAGGCACCGACGGAGTAAGAGTCAGTGAGGCCAGTGAAACCGAGGCAAGAAAGCCAGCTTCCCTGCCACTAGAAATTTGCACCACAATCTTGACTTTTTGTTCGTTGGAAACATGCGTGGCTCTACGCCAAGTGTCTCGAGGGTGGTACCAGGCCTTTCTCCTGGCTGACCTCGAATCGTCTGTCAAAAACCGATGTCCATGGTTCAGTCTGGGTGGCGAGCTGCGCACGTGGGCCGATTGTGCGCTTGTGTTTGTGCAGCGTCAGAAGAGCGACAAATGGGCTAGTGTCGACTCGCCGGAAGACTTCTCACTGCGTCCCGAGAACCCTCCGTATATCGTGGAGCCCATTCAGCTTGGACTGGACGAAAAGCTGCCGGCGGGTTTTGAGACTATAAATGACCATCTTCCTGGGGAGCACTATGATTGCGACAGTCTTCATCTTGACCCAAACAACGACATCAGGTTCAAGGTGCTGGACTTGACGACAATGAAGGTCTCCAAGGATACTAACCCAGATTACTACCCTCAGGTCATTCGTCGAGCCGAAGAAACGGCTATCGTGAATGGAGAAGTGGAAGTATGTTTTCCTCCTGAAGTTGAGGTAGATGAAGGCTTTCCTTTCATGTATATTGGCCAACATATGGTCTGTGTGGCAACATCTGAAACCTGGCGCTTTAATTTCCCACGTCAAAAGCAGCTTCACTGGTCCCACGGACACTGTTTCGAAGTCGTCGATGGTCCCAAAGAAGTAACACAGGACCTCGTTGTCGTTCCATGGGAAGAAGTGGAAGTCATTGGAACAGAATACATCCGGTGTAAAAGCTACCTGCTGCACCTAGATACAGGCCACTGCTTCAGCTTTCTTTGCGGCGACGAAGCAAGTCCTGTGGCCTGCTACAAGGGCGTCATCTGGTGGTACGTGAGAGAAAAGGGGCTCGTTCCGACCTCTGTGGACCTGAAGAGCCAGTGGAAACTCAAGTTCCGGCACGACAGGACCATTCCCTTCTCACCCGAATTGCATGACATGAAGCAGTGTACCAACCGTCGCTTTGTCATCTGTGTTCAATCAGATTGGGACGCCGTCTTGATTGATCTGGAAATAGCCACAGTCACAGCCATGAGCCTAGATGAGGACGCTCACAGTGGAGGGCTCATCAAGGGCTTTGTCAACGGTAGGTTCGTGCCGCGGTTTGTGTCTGACTCAACCATTTACGATTATCATGAGAGGTACAAACGTGGGTAGCGCTATTTGGCATCTTCTATCGCAGAGATAAGTGAATCTCTAGAGACCTAGCCAGTCTTTTCATGAGCTACAAACTTGCATAACCGGAGTTACATCTCTTGCTATATTTATTGTCATTATTTATTGCTTCCCTTCATTTATATTGTATAGTGTGCACTGTACGAGAAGTCAGTCTCAACTTTTACTATTCAGCTATAGCTTTATATTGATACTGGAAATGAGTGTGCTGTAGTGCAAGTGTAGCAAACAGTTGTAATTGTAGCTCTTTTCCTTTTCTTCATACACTTGATGTAATTTTGAACACCTTAGTTGGGGATAGTTAGAGTAGAAGGTCTGCTGGGGGTACCTATTTCAGGGTTGCAGATGACCATAGAGATGGAAGTTATGTAATGAGAAACATAATATTCCTGTTTCTAACAAATATCTAATCATCTCACATCCGTGTCACACGAAATCGTGAGTTATCTGCATTTAAAGACAATAATCTGATCTACATTTGTTGGGACATTTGTTGGACGTTACTTTAATGCGCTTTAAGGCTCCAGTGGAAACTCTGTTGACACCCCTAAAGATCTCAACTCCATCCAACTCCCTCAATTTCAATCGAAAGGCTAAGATTTTTCGAAAATCGACTCAGAACATGACCTACAACTTCCCCCAAATACCCCCTTATCAATATTTCACTTTTCTCAACCTACTCCACACACACTTTTCCAATCCCTGCTAATGAAACCTTAGCACGTCTCCACCTGCCCACTCATTTGGGGGGACTATATAACTTGGCGAATACCACACCGATTGGAAAATAACCAACACAATTTTACTCCCCAAGATGGTGTGATTCCAACAGTGTCCTTATATCCCCGATTCTTCCCGTATTACACCCTCCAAACTCTCTCCCTCGACTTACCCTACCTACTGATAAGCCTCGCCTACATGCACGGTCCACGGATACGGCACATGAGGAAGTTTGGCATTTTTCAGATTTGCAAATTTCGGTCGAAAACGGCCCATTTACACAAAACGACATTCACCGGGGTCCTCGCACGCTACACAGTCAACCCTGACCTAGTCATAACCTGTTTGAGCGTTTTTCACGCAACTACACGCCAAAACCGTTAGTCAGCATCTGACAAGACAACTTATGACATGAATTACAGCCAACACACGTTTGATAGCGACTCCGACTCGGACACGGAGCTCACGCCCATCTACATTGATGATCGGTACAGCTCCATGGTTAGTAATGAGTCGCGAACGGGCTTACTAAGACGAGGAGATCTGGAGAGAGGAGGAGGAGAAAAGATGCTGGAAGAAGACCTGGAGGACTCGAGAAACGCCAGTTTCAGCAAGTCACGCGACCCCACGACCGAGACCGTGACTCCTGCACGTGATTCTCTCCATGCTGACGATTCTCAGTACGATATTGAGACTACTTCTATTTTTTCGGTCGGACGCAAGAAGGCCATTAATTCTCCTTATCCTGAGGTTAGGGCAGCTGTTCCGGCTATAGACGATCCTCTGATGCCTCAAAACACGCCCCGGATGTGGGTCATCGGTATTTTTCTGGTCACCATTTGTTCTGGACTGAATATCCTGTTTACTCTGCATTGGCCTGCGTTTATGATCTCGTCCTTTTTTGCAGCTATGGTAGCATGGCCAATGGGTCGTATTTGGGACCAATTTATGCCCAATTGGCGCATTCCGCTGACTAACATTTACCTGAACAATTCGCCGTTCAATATCAAGGAACATTGTCTTATTATTGTCATGGCTAACGTTTCCTACGGCACTGGAGTGTCCTATGTTCCAGTCATTGTGCTTACCATGAAACACAGATACAACAATACCTACTTTGGCTGGGGCTTCAGTATCGTCAGCTCCATTTGTGTCCAGTGTCTGGGCTACGGTATGGCTGGTATTTGTCGACGTATTCTCGTTTACCCGGCTTCCCTCATTTGGCCCAGTAATTTGGTGACAACAACTTTTCTGACCAACATTCACATGAACGTGAACCACACGGCTGACGGCTGGAAGATTTCGCGACTGCGGTTCTTTCTGATTGTCTTTTCGGCCTACTTTATGTGGAACTGGTTGCCTGGGTATTTGGCTCCATTTCTGTCAAACTTCGCATTTGTCACCTACGCGGCACCAGACAATGTTGTGGTGAACCAGATTTTCGGCTCTTCTACCGGTCTCGGTCTTATTCCCATCAATTTTGACTGGAACGTGATTGCCGGGTACATTGGGTCTCCTCTGGTGCCTCCTTTTTTCTCCATTGGAAACGTGGCTGCAGGAGTAGTGGTCATTTTCTGGATCATCACACCTATCCTGCACTACTCCAACGCGTGGTACGGAAAATATCTGCCTATGAGCGATTCCAACTCGTACGATAGGTTTCAAAAAACATACGACGCAGACAAGGTGCTGAAACCGTTTGTCAAGGGCGGAAAAAAGAAATTCGAACTGGACGTGCAAAAATACAAGGAGTACTCGCCCTTGTACCTGTCCACAACTTTTGCTTTGTCCTATGGAGTCTCTTTTGCTGCTATCACTTCCACTGTAGTGCACACAATTCTCTTTCATGGCAAAGAAATTCTCTACTACTGGAAACACAGCAGAAAAGAACCCGATGACGTGCACATGGAACTCATGCGAAAGTATCCAGAGGTGCCTGAATGGTGGTACGGACTCGTTTTGGTCATTTGTTTTGCTCTAGCATGCGTTACTGTCTCAGTTTGGGAAACAGACTTGCCCATTTGGGCTCTTATTATCGCTCTGTTGATTGCTGGAGGACTACTAATCCCTGCAGGCATGATTGCAGCGCTTACTAACGTGACCATGGGTCTCAATGTTCTGACTGAATTTGTCGTGGGCTACATTCTTCCTGGTCGTCCTGTGGGCATGATGTTTTTCAAGACTTTTGGATACATTTCCAACGCCCAGGCACTCAATTTTCTCGTCGACCTGAAACTCGGTCACTATCTCAAAATTGCACCACGGGTCATGTTTTGTGCCCAGATTTTCGCTACCACCTGGGGCAGTATTTGTCAGCTGGCTGTAGTCGAATGGGCTCAAATGGCGATTCCAGATTTGTGCGAAGAGTCGCAAAAAACCAACTTTTCGTGTCCCCAGGTCCAGGTTTTTTACTCAGCCTCGGTCATTTGGGGTCTGGTGGGTCCAGGACGTATTTTTGGAGAAGGACAGTTGTACCACGGGCTATTGTGGATGTTTTTTGTTGGTGCAGCTCTACCGTTTTTTTCGTGGCTGTGGCTCAAAAGACATCCCAACTCAGCTCTCAAGTATATCCACTGGCCAGTCTTTTTTAATGGCCCGTCTCAGATTCCCCCTGCCACTCCCTACAACTACGCTTCTTGGTGTGTGGTAGGGTACATTTTCAACTGGCTGATTAAACGACGATGGTTTAACTGGTGGGCAAAATACAACTATACGCTGAGTGCTGGACTGGATGTGGGTTTGGCTGTTAGTGCAGCAGTCATTTTTGTGTCACTACAGCTGCCCAATATCAATCCTCCAAACTGGTGGGGCACAGATGTTTTTGCACCGACTATGGATATCCAGGGAAACGCGTTTCAGGTGGTGTTGAAGGAGGGAGAGAGTTTTGGAATGAAGGAGTGGAAGTGATCAGAGTGCAATTTGAGTGCGTAGCACGAAAGTTGTACTATGTACTGTGTGCTTTACAGTAAGGTATGATCACTAAGGTATCACTTGGGATATGGACAACACAAAGGAACACAGTCCACTTTAATCTTACAGTACTCCAAAAAAGATAAGTCATTTCAATCCCTCTAACATTGGGCTGAAAGTGGGCTATTCCAAAGCTACGGAGGACATGAACAATCAAAGACTAACGTCAAAAGAGACTGCTGAAAGAGCAGAATTATTTATCAAGAGTTATTGCATTAGTATGAGTTGAGAGTAGAGTGGGTGTGTACCACTATTAGAAGGACTGCCTAGTGTGTAGAAGTCAGTGTAGCTAGATGTATGGTGCATAACAGCAATGAGCCTCTTTAAGTGTGTAGCTAGAGAGTTTCTATCTGCATGGACCCTTAGGTGAATCGACCCGGTTTGGTAATCAGGACTCTGTGCTCCTGGCCCTCAACAGATCCTTCTTACCTTTGGATCACTTTACCATCAGCCTGTCTCATCTTACCCCTCCAACTCCCTATATAATACTCTCACGTGACCAAAAGTTCGAATTAGCCCTCTATTCCTCTCTACTATCCTATAGCCACAATTTCAGCCGAATCTCTACCAAATTGCGTCTTTTACCAACCCCCCAAAACCGCACCCCAGTCGTGCGGCTCGGAAATTCATGCATAATCTCCTAGATAAGCCTTGGCAGAGTGATACAATGAACAATCTTTTTGAAATATATTGCCATCCTTTACTTGTACAACGAATTGGTCTACCTTTTCCGCTTTTCAAAATAAATTCAAATAAATAAAATTTCTGTTTCTTTTCATTCTTTTTGTCCCACCTCTCCACCTGCTCCCTGACCAACCTCCTGACCAACATCGTCAGCTCCAAGAACTTCTCTCCACAGTAAAACCTCTCTGTAAATGGTTCTATAGTCAAACTTTCCCTTGAACAAGTACAGCAAACAGTAAGCCACAAGAGAAGGGTCTCCTTCGCTATGAAGTTCCACGTATTCGGCCAATGCCATGTTGTCCTCGTGAGTCATTGCCACCATGTCTGGTTAATTTTCGACTTTTTTGATCTTTGGTATGACACTTTTATGATAATGTGATGTATATATCTATACAAGTATGGCAATATTATATTATGAATTGGAGCACCTTTGGGGCAGAAAATATGGCAATGGGGTTGTCTAGAGTCGTAAGGCTGGATATGGGTATGTGTAGTGTAGTTCACGTGTTTTAGGGGCTCTGAGTAGTTATAGGGGCTGGTCATGTAAGATACTCTCATGGAATGCTTTGTAGACTGGTTTACTTTACCGTAATAAAGATGAGGCAAAGGTGGACGTAAAATAAAAGTTACAAGTATAGTTCCGGAACATAGAAGTGAGATACTCAACTTCGGTGTTTTGTAGACATCAAACTCGTTGCCGTAAAGTGAGCTCATATGTTTCCTCTGTGACTATTGGTACTATTCACATGTGGCATTTCTGACGGCGCAAATACCTTCCACATGTGGTAATATCTCGACGTGCAGATATTATCAGATAGTGTGTAGTTCGGAGAAGTCCGATAATATTTGGACCTATGGATGCTAAGTAAGGTTAAGTAAATGGTGAGTAGAAGATGAGTTTGAAATGTAAATAACGCGAAATTTACAGAGACAGGGTGAGGTTATGTTGAGGTAATAGTCATCTAGATCCTTCGGGTTATCTTCTGGCACATTTGTCTTTCTGGTAGCACTCCTGTAACACTGAAAATTGACCCCCAGCAGACTTTTGTAGTCAACTAAAGTCTAAGTAATTTGAGGCTGTACATCATCACCCAACAGTCCATCAAAACCAATAAATCTCCAACCAAACATCCGTAGACTCGTTACACGTCCAGAGGCAGCTCTCCTAACCACCCCAAATCCTCCCCCTTTGAATCTCTTTCCTCTAACACCTTTTTCTTCTTCATTAGCATTTCCACTTTTCCACATCTTGTGTTAACTAAAAATGATAAGGCCAAGCCACAGTATATGACGACTTACTTCACTAGAATCAAAACAGAAAAGAAGAGAGTATATAAACCCCTTCTACCAACAAAATATATAATGCCCACCCTCATCGATCTAAATCTCCTGTCAATCCTGTCAAAATTCTCCTGTCAAACATCAGTTTACCAAAACCCCAATCGCAATAAACTCTCTATACGAGTCACAATGACTCAAATGACAGAATATGATGTGCGGCACGGACTCCGATGTGAAAAAGAAGCAGCCATAGATAGCCTTTGATAAGAGAGATAAGGGAGTTGCCAATCGGGGTCACGAGAGCAACTCCGATCTGAGACCGAGCACGTGACCACGCTAAATGCCACCATTACCCTGCTGCATCTTTTAATACATTTTCCGTGCTATATTTTTCGTGCTACTAGGACCCTCGAAAAAACGCTAAATCCGAGTGGCTTTTCGGGGTTCTGAGCGTGTAGTTGGGAATAGATGAGGTTGGGGATGGTTTAAGTATGAGCTAAGTAAATGGTTATGGAGGGGAAGAATAAAGCAGTGTTATAAAGTATATATTGACATTTTAAAAACAGTTTTGTCGTACTCTTTATATCCAGAATCAGTGCTTAGTTCCTCTTTAATGACAATACCCGCCATTCTAAACACACCCCCAATCCCCACTTACTTGACCCCAACTAGCTCAACACAATTAACTTTCCATTAGCGTATACTTTGGTGCAGTCTAAAACATGCCTAAAATAAGCGAGTAGAAAAACCTCCATTTTCAGCACTACACTCCAACCGCCATGGTGATGTTCAAAAGGTCGAAAAAGACCGTGGAAACGTTACCAACGGCTCCAAACGAGTCTCCGTCTAATTTCGGTGAGAAAACCGGCCTCTCCGAGAAAATCAGCGACTCTGAACCTCCTTTCAGTCAAGACTCGGCCAATATCAGCGACACAAAAACGAATGATATTGAGAAAAATGGAGCACGACCGCCGATCTTTGATTCCACGTGGAAAGAGATTCTGTGTATCTTTTTGCTGTCTCTCAGTCCGGTTCTGGAAGCACTTACTACAGGTGCTCTTCTTGTAGCTCTTGACAAGATTGGTCAGAGTTACAAAATCGAAGGAGGACAGCTTTCCTGGACACTTTCTGCCTTTTCTCTGGGCACCGGATCCTCTCTGTTGATCATGGCAGGTCTAGCGGACTCTTTTGGGCGTAAAAAAACACTTATTGCCGGATACACGGTTTTCGCAGCCATGTCTCTGATTTCCGGATTCATGAAAAACGACGTGGCTTTTGACGTTCTGCGAGCCATCCAGGGCGTAGCCACGGGAGCGGCGATTCCAGCCTCGGTCGGAATTCTGGGTTCCATTTACAGCAAGCCGAGTAAACGGAAAAACCGGGCCATGGCCGGATTTGCTGCTGGAGCACCTCTGGGATTCGTTGTTGGACTGGTAGTGGGCGGAATCTGCGGAGAGTTCATTGGCTGGCAGGGAATTCTCTTTTTCTTTGCAATCATGTACTTTTTGGCAGCGATAGCCTGTATCTGGTACATTCCTCCTGACCCTCCTATGAGTAAGCCAGAAGTGATGGAAAAGCTCAGAAACCTGGACTATGGAGGAGCAGCGCTGTGTCTGGCTGGATTCACGCTGTTTGTGTTTGCCATGACGCATGCTGACGCTACAGAAAAGGGCTGGAAAACACCTTTCATCATTGGTCTGTTTGTGGCTGGATTTGTGCTCATTGTGCTGTTTGTGCTCTACGAATGCTACCTGGCTACTAATCCGATCATGCCACCGCATATCTGGAAATGCAAGGGTTTCGCTGTTTGTATGGCGTGTGTGGCTCTGGGTATGTCTACCTTCCTGGGAACCACTCAGTTTTACATCACCATGTACTTCCAGAACATTAAGGGTACCAATCCCATTTTGACTACAGCCTACTTTGTGCCCATGGTCATTGCAGGCATTTGTGTCAATCTTTTTGCCGCCATGACTCTTCATATTATTCCTGGACGGTTTCTGATGATGTTGGCTCAAGCTGGCTTTTTTGGAGCAGCTCTACTTATGGCTCTGGTAGGTGTTCACACATCCTATTGGGCCATTCCCTTTCCCGCAGAAATTCTCTCTGTCATCGGAGCAGACCTCCTCTACAATGTGTCTACTTTGTTGACCATTAATTCCGTCAGTGAAGATCTCCAGAGTCGAGCAGCAGGTATCTTCAACACCATTGCCATGCTGTCAGCTGCTGTGGCTCTGGCTGCTGCCTCTTCTATTGCCTCAGCAAAGGTCAGTGCTGAAGAGACCTTCAAGGTGCCGAAAGAGACGCTTCTGGGCTCGTATCACGCTGCCTTTTGGTTCTCTGTCGGCACTTCTGCTGCTGGTTTGGTTCTGTCCTTTTTCTTGAAACTGGGAACGTCTGGAGGAGATGACGATGATGGCAAGCATGAGGAGGAGTCCCAGGAGGCGGACTCTGCCTCTGTTAACTAGACTGTAAAACACACTAATACATTGCATTTGAATGATAAAGGAGTGTATGGCCTTGGTAGTTGAAGTAACTGACAGAATCGTAGACCTTGGACATGACGTTCCGAGTGTTGAATGTTTTTGACCTTGGTAGATATTTGATCCCTTACACAATACATCGTCTACTCTCTTTTCGTAACCTTTACTCTCATTATTCCTAATTACTGTACATATCCGTTTTCATCACTCGTCTCTTTTTGGATCAAGACCATGAGCGGAGCGGACAACCTGTAATCACTGGTTTTCTCACGCCCATGTTGCGCTCATGGCTACTCATGACCAGTCAGGTGACTCGATCGTGAGTGTCTGGTTCGTCAGGTCTAGTTAACCGGACCTGGCCCACTGCTCACGTTCAGAGCAGGTCACTCACCCTCACCTTCTTTCTCAAACCGTCAAACTCCCGCTTGGCAGACTCGTGGCCACCGACTGACGACCGTCGTCGCCGCGCGGGAGACGCTGGCAGAATCGTCGTCGACGTCATGCCGTCCGCTGCTGGCGCAGCTTGCGTCTGTGCGTCGCCAGAGGTGGCGTCTCGCAACGGCGGCAGAACCACGTCACTGTCCTCAAGCACGTCGTCGTCGTCGTCCACCTTGATGCCGGCCTCGTCCAGCTTTTCCTGCTGCAGCTTGCACCGCTTCTCCAGCACCCGGTTTCGGGTCTCGAGTCTGTGCAGCGCCGACCGCAGCAGCATTTCCGACTCACGCATCGACGCCTCGGACCGTCGAGCAGCCTGCTCAGCAGCCTCCACCTCAGCAACCCGGCTTCGGAACAGGTCGTTGACGAGTTCCAGCTCAGACAGCCGCGTCTTGAGGTCGCCGGGCGCAGAAAGCGTGCTACCGGCAGCTCCGTGGGCCCCGTGCTCGCCCTGACCAGTCAGATAAGGACTCTGACTTGCAGCTGCACTCAGCTGGTCCAGCGCACTGTTGGGGAGCGCCCCGGGCGGGTTGTTGGAGAGCAACAACGGCGAAGTGATCTTTTTGAGCGTCGGAGAGCCGTTCCCGCCTGCCGGAGTGGCGGGGGCTGTTGCTGCAGCCGAGGGGGTTGCTGGCGCCGTAGCTCCGGCAACAGGGGTGGCAGCGCCGGAGGGCGCCGTGGAGCCGTTGCTGGCTCCGTTGCCGCCGTTATTGCTGCCGCCCGTCAGCGAGCCAAAGCCCGGCAGACTGGGCGACTGCTGCTCGCGGAACTGCGGCGACGCATACTGCTGTGGCGGCGGCAGGTAGTGCTGCTGCGGGTGGTCCTTCATCGCGGCCATGGGGTGCAGCGGCGCGTGCTGCTGGGCGCCCGGGTGAGGGTGCTGGTGCGGGCCGTGCTGCTGCTGGTGGTGCAGAGGCGCCTGGCCCTGCCACATGTGCGGCGGTGGGTGGTGGCCGATGTGGGTTACGTGCATGGGCACGTGCATTCCGGGGGGCGCGTGCTGGTGGTGCGGTGGCGGCGGAGGTCCGTGAGGGTGTTGCGAGTGAGGCGCCCCGTGTTGTTGGCCTCCGTGGGGGCCGTTATGGTGGCCCTGGTGCTGGGGGTGCACGTGGGGCAGGTGGGACGCCGGCACCACCGAGTACTGGACGCCGTGCGCGACGGCGGGGTTACCGGGGCCGTGGCCGTGGTTTTTGATTCGGTTTCGCGACTTGATGACGTTGGTCTTGAGGCTGATGGGTCGAGCTCGACCGTGTAGCTTGAGAAACAGACCACACGCGTTACACAGCACCTGGCCGGCCTCGTCTCGTCGCCACAGAGGCGTGGTCGACGTCTGGCAGTTCTGGCACACGGGGGTGAGCGAAAACTGGCCTCGGCCGTTGTCCTTGTCCTTGGATGGCGCGATGGGCGCATCCGACGAGCCTGCGGCTGGGGCAGAGGCTCCTGGCGCTCCGGCTGTGGGGGTCACAGAGGCGCTGTTGGGGGTGGAGCCTGCGGTCGCAGACTCGGGCTCTTCCGGGGCGTCTGGTTTCGGCTCGCTTTTGATGTCGTTGGTCGTGTGGTGGGTAGAGTCGTTGCTGGCAGATACCGCGCCGTTAGAGGCTCCGTTTGAGTCTCCAGACGACACTGGCGAGGTCGTAGAAACGGGAGCAGCTGGGGCCACCGTGGCAGCACCACTGGAGCCACTTGAAGCGTCTTCAGAACCGGTCTGGGCGCTAGAAGGCTCTGGGGCCTTTGAAGCAGCTGGAGCTCCGTCCTCGACCTTGACCTGGGGCTCAGGTCCTGCCCCTACAACAACCGGCGTGAAACCCATTGTAGCAGCAGACATAATATTCCTTGCAGTTCGGGGCGTTCTATCCAAATCCTCCGCTGTCCAGGCCGACTGTGGGGTTTTTGTGTTTCAAGGTGATGCAAAATTTTCCTATCGCTCACTATCGGCTATTTTGGTTATCGATATCATCCCGATTGGGACGTGGGTAGGGGCTGGAGTAGAGTTAGTGGGGAAATCGGGTGGAGCTGGAGAGACGCCTTTTTGGGGCTGATTGGGGATTATATTGTGAGAAATTATTATGTAGTATTACTTTATCGGTGGCGCTCATAATTATGGCCATTTTAATTTCTCGTAATCTTCAATGGCAGATTTGATATCTAATTAAATCCACTTTTTCCGCCACTTTTTTCTGCTCCCAATCCCCCCTTTAAACACTCACGTGAGTTTGAAAGGTTAATTTCAAAAAAAGGGAAATTAATCGGTAAAAGCGTGTATACCGAAGATATCGTCATTTTGAATGCATCTAAATTCATGATAAATCAGGAGTAAAACGCTGCCGCGTCCTTTTTCCCCGGTTTCAGCCTCCACCACCAAATATAGCCACCCTGTTCTCACGGAAAACTCGAGAACTTAATCCCAAAATTAAACTTCCATCAACAAAGCACACAATCATGTGACAGTGCAGATTTTAATCTTCTCTTATTGGCCAGTGCTAGATAGTGCACGTATAGCGTGATAAGAAACGGGTTAGAAGTGGTGCCCAGGAGAGTGCGAAAAATCGCACAAAAATCCCTGCGACGCTCAGGCGAGATCAAAACCAGTTGGCACAGAGTTTTGGCTTTTCCGCAAAACGTTGCTATTTGTTTGCGCCATTTTCTCTCTTCCCCACCTTGCACGATAAGATAACCTATCTAGAAACCATAAATCGGAAGGACACGCGATAGGTGATAACGTCACGTGAGAATAAAGAGCATATAGATGACGTGAAGACGGTGCTAGAGACATGCTAGAGACGGGGAAAATCGGGGGAAATATGAGCCGATTTTTGGGCGTATTTTTGGTGGTATTATCTCGATCACGTGGAAAAAACTGACCTGTCCAGAATTTCCTCCAAACTCGTCATTTTTGCTATAGGGTTGTGGGTTACCCGGATTTTGAAAAATAAAAACAGTCTTAAAAAGTTTTACCCGGAAGAGGTAGGGTAAGTGCGAGTTCAAAATTAGTCAGCTGGGTTGGTAGAGGGAGATATAGAAATGGTTCTGAGTGTCCTGAGACGGTTTCATTTGGTATAGAGGAGTGTCGTGTTGGTTTTTGGGTGTGTTTTTGGTTGTTAGGATATAAGGTGTTTTAATGAGGACTTAGTAAGAGGAAAGGTGTGAAAGAAAATGGAGACATTAAGAGTAAAAAACGCGATGAAAAGTTTTGGACAGAAGTTTTGGAGTCTGTGGAGATGGTAGATGGTATCTGTTAGCTTGTTCCGCTTCTGGGGGTATTTTTTCACCTTGGAGAGGAGTGTACTTGATGTTGCTCTCTCTGTATATGGCCGTGTAAAAGATGAATAATACTTACAGAGGTTTGGGAACGTGTTTCAGGGTTATAAAGACCTAGCTGATTACAATGGTCAAGTTCTAGTCTTTGCCTGATTGCTATATCTTCAGTTAGATGTTGTGTCTACTCTTGTTAGCTGCTAGATGTGTCCCCATTCTGAGAGTACCTACTGTATTAGAGGAGATGTGAGAGGCTCCGGTTGTTAGTACTGTCCCCTTAAACTGTTATCTAGGTCGTATCTCCTCTTTCTTGTATTTATACATCTTTCTTTGCAGCGATTTCAGTTTGGTCTTGTTCCTCACTCTAGAAAAAATTGTGTGACGGGAAATAATAGTAAGAGAGCATTGGGGAGTTCAAATACTGGTTCCAACGCTCACATAGAACTGTTATAATCTCTTCTCCTGCCTGTTTCAACTTTTTAGCAGCTTCTGGATCTCACGTTCCTCCCATCACTCTCGGTAACATAATTTCGAACATAGTAGTTCTAGGGAACCACTAAGGAACAAGCCAGCTGAAACAGTAACTTATAAACGTCTACTAAAAGAGATCCAAAACCTCATCCCACCCAATTGACCTTCCAATGACGTTCCAGCCTTCTCTATCGCTTTCTCCTGTAGCTCTCCCACTCATATTTGGCATAAAACCATCAATGAAGAGATCGAACCTATAAAAAGCTAGATATCATCCCACTGCCCTCCCTCTTACCACTTCCTCAAATCTCACCTCTTCTATCTACCTCCAACACCAATTATCACACCGTTCTACCTTCCTCTCATAACTTACTTAGACTTTAGTTAAACACGTAGTTCTACATGTTCCATTTAAAACACCTTTACCATCCTCCCATCTTTCCAAACACACCACCACCATCTTCTCCTTTTAGAAATCGCTTCATATCCCCCTTTTCCTTCCTACTTTCGCGCTAATAAACACCTCGAAATTCGCACTTTATCGTTTTCACCGCACCCTGAACTACTCATTCTTTACTTAACCCCACTTCCAGGCAGCCATACGGGAAAAAATACCTTAATCGATAGTATGAAAAAAATAGCCGATTGTAATAATCCGCCCAAAGCTGTCAAAGCATATTATCCCGCTCCCAATTGCTCATAATCTGTCTTCCCCGACCCTAACCCCTCATAACCTGTCCCCTAACACGTGACCCGAAAACCTCCAAAATCCCCAAACCCGAAAATCCATTTAAACGCGTTGAGCATCGACGACTCATGCATATCGCTACACCATCCAACCACATTTGACTATAATATTAAAGTTGGAGGTTGGAGTTACTAATCGCAGCAAGAGTCCTTCTATCTGGCGCAATACTACCCGTATAAACAAACCTATTACACCATCTTATTCCCCTCATTCTCCCGATTCCAACCGTACCCTTACCTCCTCCAAAATCGCAAAACTGCCAAATCCACCTACCACCCAATTCTCGCTCCAACCCTCAACTCTTTCTCTTCTCTCACACCCGCAGCAGCAATGTCCGACATGACGAATTTCTCCAAGGCGGTGGCGGCCACGGCGTCGACGTTGGTGTCAGGCGACCTGAACCAGAGCCACGTCATGCGCGACTTTAGCCGGCCCGCGTTTCAAAAGCGCATTTTTTCCTTTTCCAAGCGGCCCTCGGAGCTCGTGCGTATCACTTCTACCTCCAAGGACGTGCTTTTACCAGATGAGTTGCTGGTGGACATTCCGAGCAACGAAAACCAGTTTTCGCTGTTCCAGGGCTTCCAGGCCACGTTGCCCGAGCATTCTGTGGGCTCGCAGTTGTTGCTGGGGGACGGATCATCTTCTCGACGTGAAGAAAAAAGCGCTCGTGAACAACTTTTGGACGGAAAACAGGCTCTGAGCCACAAACTGGACCTGCTGGAAGTGCGCAAGGCGCTGGCAGCCAACGAAATCACGGAGATTGACGCGCGAGTCGCCCATCTGCAGTCCATGCGGCAGATTGTGTTTGACAGAGTGGCGTCTTTGGAGCAGCAGGAGTTCCAGCTGGAAAGCGAGGTGCTGCGGATCGACGCGGAGCTCGAGCAGATGGAGGAGGAAAAAGAAGAGCCCGTGGTGCGACATGATTACGAGACCCGTACTCCCGAGGAGCTGGAGGACGATGTAGTGGACCTCAAGTCGCTGTCCGACAGACTACAACAGAGTGCTACAGTCACCAAGACTCTGCCTCGACGTAACCTGGGACGACGAAAAACACAACCTACTCTGCAACAATACTACGAGCCGGGTAACAAGATTCGCCAGGTTGAAGCCCATTCAGATGCTGTCACCTGTCTGGACTTTGACATTCCCTTTGGCACAATGGTGTCTGCAGGCATGGATCTGGGTCTCAAGGTGTGGGACCTGTCTCGTGGCGAGCTTGTTAGCGATCTCCGAGGTCACAATGCTTCGGTCACATGTCTGCAGGTTGATAACAATGTTCTGGCTACTGGTTCCGGAGACGCTACAGTTCGAGTGTGGAATCTGGACCAGGTGCTGAATAACCCCGAAGCTCAGGACGAAGGAGATGACGCTTACACGATTCATGTTCTCGACAGTCACGTGGGCGAGATTTCCGCTCTGCATTTCTCAGACCATACTCTTGTTTCTGGCTCGGCTGACAAGACCATCAGACAGTGGGATCTCAACACCGGAAGATGTGTGCAGACTCTGGACGTGATTTGGGCCAATTCCGCTCAAAACGCGCTCTACCAGAACGATCGGCTCCGAACCGGCTTTGATGCCAATGCTCCGTTTATTGGAGCTGTTCAGTGCAGAGATGCTGCTCTGGCTACCGGTACGGCTGACGGTATTGTGCGACTGTGGGACTTGCGGTCTGGACAGGTTCAGCGAACGCTCCAGGGTCATACTGCTGCTGTCACGTGTTTGCAGTTTGACGACGTGCATCTGGCTACGGGATCTCGTGACCGAAGTGTGCGAATCTGGGATCTGCGAATGGGCAACATTTTCGACGCCTTTGCGTACGATTCGCCCATTACTTCGCTGGATTTCGACAACCGACGTATTGCCAGCACCAACGGCGAAAACACGGTCAAAATCTACGACCGGGCTGCAGAGAAGCACTGGAGTCTGGGTCGAGGTGAGGGTGAGCCTGAGGCGCCCGAGAGCACGGTCGTCAAGACCAAGGAGGGTTACCTCGTGGAAGGAGGAGGCGATGGTGTCATTGGTGTTTGGGCGTGTTAGATGGAGAGGAGGAGTGAAGGCATTTGAGGAGAGTAAGAAAAAGTGCAGGAAACAAGGAAACAGGGTGATGTCATTCCACCCAGAGTCACTTGAATGGTTCATGAAGTTCATTGCTCGTTGCTCATAGTAGCTCATGACTGCCGTGGAGCATGACTCTTGACTGAAGCATGACTTGGTCTTGAGTACCAAAGGAACTCGTCTCTACAGCATTCTACAGTATGCCCTTTTGCTGCTACTTTGACCAAATCTTGAGTAGACGAGAGGTGTTACTGCCTGTGTGAGTTGAGCAATGGTTTTGTCTTCCCCAAATCGGCATATGGCCGCTCTAGCTGGTCAGTTGAAACTTGCCCCGTGATACTGCCATTCTAGAGTGAGTCTGCCCGGCAGTCACTATCCAGAAAAGCCAAGAGGCAAATGTATATAAGATAGAAGAGTGTATGAATAGTTTGGTATGGGTGTAGAGGGAGTGTAGCAATGCTCGAATCGAGTAATAGAAGGACTTGTAAGAATGTGGCTCCTATGTAGTTCAGACTTTCCTGTTGATCTTGGGAGACTGTTTTAAACATTGAGAGGGACCAGAGAAGTACAGGATCCAACTGGTGTCACAAGGCGGTGGATTACATCCAAGTTCATACACTGAACGACTCACTGGAGATCGGTAACTGCTACAAGTTAACGTTATTCGTTCAAGAGCCTTGCTATACGACTTCTGTGTCTTCCCTGATGTTGCTGTCTTCTTCCACTGGTATACCTTCTTCTCACTGTTATACCTTCTTTTCACTGGTATTCCTTCCTAAATAGACATTCAACTGCCTTATTCTTTTTTCTATACAATCAAGGCATTTTAACATCAATAAGCATAATTCCAATAATCGAACGTAAGGCGGCGTCAATACTATCAGTTCAGATTAGCCACTGTGAAATTAAGTGACAGGTAAGATAATGAAATAGACAGAACGCCCATGATACAGAGTACTAAATAGTTCACACGGTTCCTCTCCTAATCCGTATAATGCCGTATCTAACCGAAACAGAAGACCGTCTCTAGTTAAGATACTCTGAATGACAATACTCCTCTCCTTTACTGTGAGTTTCCCTGTTATAATGGTTACTCCAGGCTGTGAAGTGATACATAGATCCAAGTCAAGTAACTATCCAGATCTCCATCAGTGGTTAAGGACATATCTGGGGAGATAAACTCATACGTTGCGTATAAGCGGTACCATTCGAAGCCTCAACTTTCAGGCTATACGCTGGTGTGATTTACAACCACATAATATCTCTATAGCCCCATATTTGCACCCTCAGTGCATTTTTATCCTCAAGTATCGCCAAGAAAATATACCTGGTGCAAGACTCCAAATGCAGCTAAATTAATCTGAGACATCTGAAAACAGATAAGTAATTGGTTGGAAAATGAAACAGATAACTAATGGAGGTCGAAACAAAAAATGAGAAAAATGAAACATTCATACAAGTTCCATTATACAACTCTCTCCTTCAACTTCTGTCATACCCCATCAGACAACTCTATCACAATTCCGTTCTTGTGAACATCTACAAATAAAACGCAGGTACAAATTATCAGGTTATATTTTCTAGCTGTAACATACATTAGGCCGCCGGCTACCGACATACAAGCTTGCTGTATCTCAAGACAAGTATGTTTCGACACGGCCTGATTTCCCAATTAAGGGACGTCTCATCAGGATAGCCGTTACTTTGGACGGTGTACTGTCATACAACGCCCCATGCGGCCACAGGGGGCAACATGTCGCATTGACTCTCGCAATATTTAGCGACAAAATGCTGTTCTTTGAGACTTTAGATCAAAGAGAGGGAGGTGGAGGGGACTTAGCATGGTTTGTTAGTACCAACTAAGAGTGCTGACGCTGAATTAACAGGCCCGCCTATGGACTGATGTCCAAAGTTAGAGAAATGGTATCGGTTCCCCATAAATAGGAGTTCCAGTTAAAATGTTTGAATGTGTGAATGTGTGTTTGGTACCAGTTAGCCACATGGTAGTGGTTGTCTCGACAAGCGAGGTCCATAAGGGTAGTAACAGCTTCATGTTAGCTAGGGTAGGCCAGGGTAGGCCCAGAATTAGGTAAAGAGAGAGGCCGCTTTCGGTAAGCAGGCCGGTTTGTGAAAAGGAACCACTAATGGACCACAATTAAGTGGACCATGCCACAACATGTGGACTCGAGATGGTGGTTTCGAACTACGATGGACCATCGAAATTCAGCACCACATCAACGTGAAAGGTAGAAATTGGAACGGGGTAAATGAAGGTGTATCAAGAACGTTTACCTGGAACGTAAGTGTAGCTGTGTTAGAAAATCCACAACGAGGTGGGGGGTATAAGTAGGTACTTTTGGTTGGGGCCAAAGGCACACATCACTGAAGGTGTGCCATGCCGCAATGCCAAGTGGAGCAAAGGGACTTGTTGTTGTTGAAGGAGCACCTGTGCTTGGGCTGACGAACTAAAGATGGGGGAGTTGTGGGGCTTTTGTACTTTTCCGGGGTTGAAGCTTAAGGTTAGTGGCTGCTTAAATTGAAAATAAGGTTTTCGGGTTAGGCGTGGTCAAGAATGTGCTAGTCTTTGGGGAGACTTGATAAGCGTATTGAGCAGAGTAACCTCTTTCTGATAGCGTCAATTGGGTTGGATTTGCTCTGTTATCGCAGTTTTTGAACCAGTTTTCCCTCCACTTTGTATTTTCGCTATCCTTTCTGGCAATCCTGCCACAACCATCTGCAGGTGGAGCTGCGGGTCACATCTGACGGTTAAACCCTAAACGGAAATCAGGTGAGGGGCTGTGGAGACTGGTCAGATCCAGCCGTTGAGCCGTACCTGTTGAATGTGAGAAAAACGGCTTTAAGACCCTCACATGGTGTTGGTGGGATTTTATGGCCCCATTAATGCACCAATATCCCGTTTCCGGGCACCACTATGAAGCTTTTCTTTGTGCCAATTAGTTGTCCAGGGTACAATTAATATGGCCGGATAGAGAGTGGAGAAAGAGAGACTATCCTAATAATCAAGAAGTGCACTAATTCTCCCACTAAAAGCACCAACCAGCCTCAATGATGCACTGGGACTCGGGTTTGATGGCTGAGTGTTGTTCTGAATGACGCTCAGGCCTACACAGACCGTCAGGATGCTTCCCATGGGCTATTCTCTCCTCTCAATTGAGAGATAACCTCCGGGCTTTACACACTGGTACATACCCCTCCGACCACAAAGACACGGCAGCCCTATCACCACAAAGAAGAGGCAGCCCTATGGCGACAATGACGGTAGGTGGGGATTTCAGCCTCAATTGAAAGGGCAGAACATACGGCACTCGTTCACTTACCGTTCTGGTTTGACGCGATCCTACAGCACTAGTTTCACGCTGTCATACAGCTCTACAAGTTGGGAGTTCTGGGCGTTATCGTTATCGTCTTATCTGGTGGGAGTTCCAGTAAATGAACGCCCACCATACTCCCATTAACGCAGCCCCTAACTATGAAAATCTCCCATTTAGGAACATGTCAATTGGCTACCAAATGGCCACCAAACGCGACAAAGAACAGCCTCTAGTCTGAGCCGTGCCTCTCACGTGTGGATCCACTTTCATCACATGACTCTCTTTATTCCTCTTTTTTATTCCTCTTTTATTTCTTTTTCTTTGGAAAACTTGCTCACTTTGATTTCCGTTTCTGGGGTAGCAGTAGTGTGGCCTGCAGGGCTATGCAGGTATGCATCGGACATCTGCACTCCCGCACACACACGCGCGCACAACACATGCACATGCACTCCACCCACACGTCCACATGTGAACAGCCCAGCTGAAAACACATGGTGGCTGGCTCAATCCGATCAGCATGACCATCCTAAGCGTCAGGGGTGATAATATTTCGTGCAAAATCCCGTTTCGCAAATTAGCTTCATTGACCCTGAACCCTTGGGAGCAATCCCTGAACGCAGATTGTCTTCAAACCAACCCTAAAGAGAGATGTTAGTCAACCAAATGTTGGTCACAGTTGGATTGGCCTTGAAGCAGTATGCCAGGGGTGACTTATCGAGCTCGGATTATTTCTCGGAAAGAAAGCAAATTGAGGAGAAAGCGGAAAAAGGGGAGAAAAAGAAAAGCGAAATAAAACCAAAAACGCAAAAACAGCGGAAAAAGAAGGAGAAAATGAACCACAATCTCAAACTTCCCGAAAAGGAGAAAATCAGAAGATCACAACCTGTTTCGAATGGTCTGTTTGATCGCCAGAACGTCACCCCTATACGCCCTGCCACAGCCCTTCTTCTCAGGAGCATTGTCCAATAAGTGGTGCATGTATTTTATTACATCTACTTGTACAAGGGCCACTTAATGAGACGGCTCATAATTATATAGAAGATTCGAGAAAACGGGGAAGGTGGGTATGCCAGCTGTCACCAACCTCTTTTTCAGTTGCGAAGGGTTCTGTGAACATATACTTGGTCATTGTAAAATAGGTAGTGGGTAGTACAGTTGTCGAGATTAATGGCATTCATCATCTTAAAGAATGCTCGACTATATCAGCATCAGCAAATCCCCAAAGAGATAGAGTCCTGGAAACAAGTATCTATTGGAAGAGCCTCATCACGCCAAATCGGTCACAAGCATATAATGGCCTTTGTAATTGTCTTACAAAGTACCGCTTATCTCCGGGTTCTCCTATTTCCTACCATATCCTCTCGGAAAAAAATAGGCCTGCTTGCATTTGACAAAAACACGGTTTTTTGTACAAGTTGTACTGGTACTTGTACGGACATTTCGCCTGGCTACTGGGCTATATAAAAACACACTTACGTACCCATCCATTCCGTCGTTGAAATAAGAAGTTGAGGCTGATTTCCAATGCACCTCTTTTTTCCCATACAATTCAAGTCATTATCAATAAGCATGATTCCACCAACTGCTACTGTAACGCGATATAGAAAATACAACATTACAAGTATAAGAGTGTCGTAACGCGTAATATGAGCTCAGAGAGACCCTAAAATTGTCTGTGTATTTATTCAGACCCCAAATCACAACCATCATGTTTTCATTGCCAAATTCGCACTTTTTCTTCTCCCGCACTTCACATCAAACACCCAAATCTCATCTCAATATGCATCACCAGTTTTAGAGCCACAAATTGGGACCATAACGAAAGCGAAAGTCCCAAGTCAAAGTCCCCCAAAAGTCCACAAAAATCAGCTGACATAAAAGAATTGGGGCCGTAGCAGTCCTATACGTCCATGAAACCAACCCCGTGACCCCGAGTGGGTTTTTACACACTTCCACACTCTTCCACTCCAATGCCTCATCATGCGTTTTTTTCCACAGTGGGAATTTAGGGTTGCTGACATGTCATCAGATAACTAAAGACCGCTAACTCCGAATCGATGAAGAGGAGAGAAATTAGATCATTGAGATAAACGGAGCTGTTTATCGCTTACTCTGATCACGTGTCCATCATTTCCTGCCGATATTTCAAAAATTTCAATTTTTGGTCATAACCTGATTTTGACAAATCAAACTGTCTCAAAAATGGCATGTTTGGAAAATAAGCATGGGTGCATTACGTTACTCGCTACACCGGATAAAATACACGTCTATTACTATGTACAATGCAAGGTTAGTGGTGGGAGGTCAGAGTAAAGAGAAAGCTCTGGTCCCTGTCTTTTTGGTGACATTGGAGTTGTTGTCACTGTTGTGATGTGATCGAGGTGATCGTTGTGGTGTGGTGGTTGTGTGATCACTGAGTCTGTATGATCACTGTGTGGTGAGAGAGACTGTGTCACAGACTGTGTCACAAATCAAGATGTTTGTGTCTGTGCACGCTGTTTGTGTCCGTCTCTGCTTGTCTATAAGTAACTCGGTTTGCCCGTTACTCAGACACCTCCTTCTCCTTCTTCTCATCGTTCGCCAGACTGTTGCTAACGGGACAAGGCATCAGCTGAGGAGCGGCCACGGTGAAGACGGCGATCAGCGCGGTCGTCGTGAACAGACTGGTGGTGAAGTTCTTCCGGGTCGCGGCTCGAATGTACATGCTGATGTGGTGGGGTGAGGTGAGTGGTGCAACAAATGTTAGGTGTTGCAATAATGGTCCATCTTTTAAAAGTCGGGAAATAAGCTCAGCCAATCAAAAGAGGGTTGTTGGCATGCACGGAGGTCTGGGCGAGGGAGGGAGTATTTCGAGTTGGTGGGCGTTTGGGGTGGTTACGACAGGTCTGGTGTCATCGTGGAGTGGTGCAAAATCATGGACAAGTTCAATTTGCTCATTCCCTTGACTTTTGGCTTATTTGCTCGACTCTGGGCGATTTCAGCCACCGTCTATTCTGTAGACAAGTCAGCAGTTTGGTTTAAGGTTTCATTTTTAGAGTGTTGTTATTGGCTAGTTTGGTGGCAATAAAGTGGCGTACGTGGCGCAGCGAAATAGAGTTGGGGCGGTGAAAAAGACGGAAAAAAGAAGGAGGCTTTGGATTTGAATAGAAGGTGTAATTTTAGGGGGTTGTAATTTGGTAATACCAAATCACGTTCTAAATCACGTAATAATACCTCTCTTTCTCAGTTACACCCAGTTTTCGCCATTTTCAGACCCTTTTTCTATCATTACATAATCAGATTAACCGAGTTTTCAAATAGCCAAATTAGCATATGTGGCTGGAGTTGGGAGGTTGACTTGTTAGATGAGATGAGATGAGATGAGGGATAATGGTGAATGGATAATGGGGTGATTTTGATAAATATCGCAAGTTTTTTAATATTTTCTGGTTGTGTTGGTGCAGTTCTTGTAGAAGAGGCAACTGAGGGAAATTACTGTTGTTTTCGGGTATTTTGCAGTATACCATTTTCTTGGACTTTCTAGTGCTCCTACGGAAGAAGAGAAGACGAATAACAAAAAAATTTGTATGAGATAAAGGTGGGATGAAGGTAGATATGGGAGATTATCGAGTCAGTGAATCAAGTGAATCTATTGCCTCCTTTGTCCTAGTTTTATAGCAATTTCTGTACATGTTGTCAGTTCTATAGATAAGTAGAGTATCCACAATGGACGGAGTTATAGAGGGATTAACCAGATAAGTGAATAAATGGGATATATACGAAAGAAAACTCTTAAGAAGCAACAGGATAGAAAATGCACCTACCTGTGGTGATTTCCACGATCTTTTGAAGGGTGTACTACTTTTCAGAAGATCTCTCATTCTGGACAGAGCCTAGATAAATGAACAAGGTAAAAAGAGTAATCAGTGGCCTCTATGATAACAGACGACCACATAACCTCTTGCTGTCAGTTCAGTATTTCATGTCCCCAAAGCATCAAACCACTCATGCTGCTCACATACTATTCACACTACCCTCTTCACACTACTCGTACCCTCCACACCCCATCTAGAATCGTTACTGTAATATGCTATAAGTTATTCAAATATGCTCCTTCCCAATCCACCCTTTTTACATTTTTTCCGTCGCGGGCTGCCGTGTCTCGCAGAGATATCGGCACCTGGCTATAGTCCAATAGTGGTGACACGGAAGTTTCTGTCAGACACGCTGATTTGAGTGCCTGACAACTTCTCTGTCACCCACTCACTCACTCTCGCTTCGCTCAAGTGCGTGCGTTAGTTACTGATCATTCGGCTGCGTGCCCAATCTCTGTCCTCCCGTCTGCTGGGTTCCCACGCTTCGGGCCCAGTTGCCAATGCGGTTCATGAAATTAGACCGGAACTGCGGGTCCGCCATGTTCTGTGGCGGAGTATTTGCGGCAGGTGCGGGTTCCGGGGGCTGCTGCCGCTCCAGATCTGTCAGCCGCATGAACCGGAGCTGCTGCAAGTCGCCCTGCTCCTCCGGCGGCGCCGTCTCATCGTCTCCCTCGTGGTACCGGTTCACGTGCCGGTCTCTGATGACGTTAGTGACTGCAGGCCAGATGGCGATTTCGCCGGCCACGGACCGCCCGCTGATGCGGTCCTCAATCATCTGTTGTCGGGGCGTCAGCTGTTCCTGTTCGCCGCTGAGAAGGGGATCCTGGGACGAGTTGGATTCGTCGGACTCGTCTGAAAACGTGCCCAGACGCTGGCCTTGTGGGTCGTCGGCGGTTGAGTCGTTTGTGTCACTGTTCTTGTAGTGGGGCATGACGATGAGTGAAAAGAGACACAGCTGGAGAAAGAGAATGATGACGTCAGAGAGAATAAGTCTTGCCGTCGACTCCAGCACGTTGCCTGTGAACTCAAACGACAGCAGACCGCCGTGGTTTCGCGTCGCAGGGTTGATGTACTCGACCATGGTGCCTTCGGTGACGCCTGGCACTCCTCCGGGGTAAATGTGGTTCATGAGCTTGCTGGTTTCGTCCAGCGAAGGCAGCACTGGGGCAGGGAGCATTTCTGTCGAGCCACGTAGCCATCTCCACAGTGTGGGGAAACCCACTGGCGCAGAAACGGTCCATGATGGCACAAACAGCTGAGAACCTGCTCCCTGGTGTAATAGGCCATGTAACACGACAATGGCGTAAATGTTGGCAAACAAAATGTAAGAAAGCATGCCCAGGTAGCTGGGCGGTCGTAATGCGGCGACGAGTGATCTAGGCCCGAGAAACAGAAACTGCGGAATCACTCGCATGAGTAAAAGTGCCGAGGACGAGTCACAAAAGTAACCCGCCACAATGTACGTGTAAGTGAGCACGTCTATGGATTTTTTGAGATGTGGCAAATAGGTCGGTTCGCGGTCACGTTCGACGTCCGACTCGCCACTTCGGGCGCTGGTCGTTGAGTTCATGGTGGTGTGACTGTGAACAAGAAGAGATGTTGTTGAGAGAGAGAGACTTCTATTCTACATGCTAAAGCTGTCGAGATGATGCCATGTATGTAAGTCTATGCATGGGCCAAAAGGTTATCGGGAGAGTGTGGGTTCGATTTGGGCGGCGGTCGTGGCAGTGAAAATGGGCAATAATGTACGACACTAGAAGAATGTATGTTTTCCAACGGTTCTTCTACCCATGGGTTGACTTAGGGGCAATGATGCTGATATTTTACCGCATCGAAGATTGTATGTTGAGGTCTTTTGTTAAGGCTAATTTTGTTGAGTTTAGTTGGGCGGAAAATCGTGCTGGGGGTCTCAATTTGATGTTAGGATAAAGGTTGGGGGTATTTAGGGGTGAATATGGATAGTAAATGTGTATTTTAATAACAAACATGTAGGAGCCAGATATGCCCTTCTTACAAAGTCATAGTGTTTGGGACATTTAAAGTGATATTACCAAGTAAAATATTGTTGACTTTACTTAATACGAAACTAGTCAAAATGTTGTTTGGAGAAAACAAAAGTTTTAATCATTCCTCGGGTGGGCGAAAACCATACAGAGACTGGATAATTTTGTCTCCTGAAAGCATTATGTGACATAATACCTCCCTATTCTTTATCGTATCCTTTTCGTGAAAATATCTCGTCTCAATTTCAGAGAAATTAGTGATTCTAAATTGCTCATGTTGAGATGGGCCTATATTGAAGAATCCACAAGTCAGGGTCAAATTGGTAGGTGACGAATGAGAGGAGTAAACAAGTACTCGTAGATGGGGATTTCTAATGATATCCAAAACACCAATGGTTATTAATTCTAGGGAAATAATTTCAAATACCACTTTCAGATTCCTACTTTGTCGTCATCAAGAAGCGTCTACAGTGTTCACTGGACTACACTGTAAGGGTGGTGTTCACTTTAGACTGGGGTTGACTACACTGCATAACCGAAGAGAGAACAAAACCATACTGGTCAGAAGTCTGGAGGAACCAAGTTATTTGAAACAATTCGACAATAAATGTAAATGACAACAAAACCTCGAACCCTTCTTTATGACAGAGTGGTTAGGAATACATCTCGACTAAAATAAGGCCTATACCAATAGACTTCCCAATAGGAGCAGTATCATGATCTAATGACGACCCATTCCTGTACTCGTACTACCAGTTTCACGATTATTTGTTTAAAAGAACCTCCGCTAATCACTCACCTCACGGTTTATCCCCACCCGGCTTGCTCAATAATCGAGTGTACCTCATATCACTTCCTAATGCATCTGCTCGGAGACTCGAGTGGGGTTGACGTATCGGTTTAAAATAGTATAACATTAACCCCGGATTTTACGGCCCGTATTCCGTAGACGAATCTTAAACTGAAACACAGTCTTCGAAACACAGTATCATCTCCATCTCCCTGGCAAATGTATCTCTCTCAAACCAGACTCAATCTCCAATCACCATCTGTGGCTGGAATGCCGTTATCGCCTGCACCGTTTTTTTTGCGCCCAAACTGTGCGGTTCGGATGAGCGCTAGAAACCCTAACGGCGATAATCAGCGTGGTTAACTGCGAAGGTGGAGAGAGTGTGTAGAAAATGGAATATGAAGACGAATGGTGGGATTTTGTGATAGATCGATTCTCGGGAGTCTTATCAGTCGATTCCAGTTTTCCCTTTTTCAATTCCTCTACTATTAGACATTTTAAACACATTCTCCCTCTCCCCAACTCCAGCCGAACATGCATGCATGTACGCACACACCTGCACCATGCCCTGAACTATAGTTCTACCCCACACCAACCCCAAATATATAAACAGTCAGTACCGTCCTTAGAACTCTACAAACACTTGTATCACCATGGCAACTCTCGCAGCAGCTTCTAAAACAGCAATTGAACACACCATTGACCAGGCTACGGCTTCCGGAAAGATCCCCGGATTCGTGCTCAATGTGGTCAACAAAACAGGAGACTCTTTGGTGAGCTATGCTT
The DNA here is from genome assembly GCA_017639365.1 of Yarrowia sp. E02. Taxonomy (NCBI): domain Eukaryota; kingdom Fungi; phylum Ascomycota; class Dipodascomycetes; order Dipodascales; genus Yarrowia; species Yarrowia sp. E02. The sequence goes on along the minus strand of JAAQQX010000007.1, from coordinate 24,732 downwards.
CTGGCAAGGAGGGAGCTGACACAGACAAGCCGATGACAACCGATCATGTGTTTTGGCTGGCATCCTGCTCCAAGCTTTTGGGAGCCATTTCCGCCATGCAGCAGGTGGAAAAGGGACTCATTGGACTGGACGATGCCGATAAGGTGGAGGAGCTTGTTCCAGAGCTCAAGGACGTGAAACTGATCAAGGAAGTGGACGGAAAGCTGACTCTGGTTGAAAAGACCAAGCGAATCACCCTCAGAATGCTTCTCACTCATACCGCGGGCTTTTCGTACACTTTTTTCCATCCCTGGCTCAAGGAGCTGTATCCTGATGTTGACGAGCTGGCTGGAGGAGATGACGTGCTCAAAACCGCTCTGGTGTTCGAACCAGGCACCGACTGGGGCTACGGAGCTTCTCTGGACTGGGCCGGAGTGGTTATCGAGCGATTGACCAAAACCCCGCTCTCTGAGCTCACCCAGAAGGAAATCTTTGAGCCTCTGGGAATCAAGGATCTGACCATGTATCCTTCTGCTGAGCAGCAGACTCGACTGGCCAAACTTCACCAGCGGGCTGCAGACGGATCCATCAAACAGCGAGAGCACGCTTACCCTACCAAGGCGACTTTTGAGTCTTTTGGAGCCGGATTCTGGGCTAAGGGATCAGAGTACACCAAGGTACTTGCTGCCCTGTTGGACGACGGAGGAAAGATTTTGTCCAAGGAGTCTGTGGACCTCATGTTCACCAACCAGATTCCCCAGTGGCCCAACTACGGTCGACGAGGTATTCCTGCTGCCAAACCCGAGTTTACTAACCCTCTTCCCGAGCTGTTTCCTCAGGGAGAATCTCCTCAGGGCTGGGGTATTTCGTTCATGCAGACCATTGAGCCTACCCAGACTGGCCGAGGAGCCAATGTCGGCTGGTGGGCAGGAATCATGAACTCTTTCTGGTGGGTTGATCGAGAAAAGGGAGTTGCTGGACTCTGCCAGGCCCAGATTCTGCCGTTTGGAGATATGGACACCATGGTCCTGTGGCAGACCATTGAGGCCATTACTTACCAGGGCTTGAGTGCTTGATTGAAGACTCTTGACACACAAGACGATTCTTACGATATCCTCTAGTCGTATATTAATTTAATTTGATGAATAGTAAGGGTGAAGGTTAGTTAGCCTAGAATAGACGGACCATAGACGACTCAATGAAGATGAGCTGAATTGAAGTAGATAAATCTTTACTATTAGACAATACCATAGTACGACTTAGGGCTGTGGTAGCTTCTGAAGAACACACCTCTACAAGACAATACTCAGCTACGGATAGTAGCCCTGATAGCAACCAAGCACACTCTCTAAGTACAAGTGCCTGGGACTACACACAATCATACACACAATCAATACAATAAATTTATCTATATGCAGCTAGTGGCTGTCTACACCACTGGGTGGTGTTTCGACGCTAGCCAAAATCACGTCTCATGTCTCATCAGGACAGCCATCATAAACCGAACACACCCGAGTTGGATTACTTTCGCTTCTCACAAAGCTGAGGTGTAAACCACCGTTGGACTTACTTTAATCTCCCAGAAGCGGAGGAGACTGAGTGTAAACCACTCGTAATGGCCAATTTTCCTTTGTATACGGTTGGAAAACAAACAAACGAACCGTTTTTCCGCCGATAAATCAGCGTTGAGGTTGCCAGCGAGGCAGAGGTTTTTGTGGTGCTAGGAGTTTTACTTTCGAAAGAAAAGTCCGCTAGTAAAAGAAAACGGGAGGGGGGAGAGCCCCGAGGAAGAAGAGAGGAATGGAACAGGAAAGGGTACTTATATATTCAACTATTTGCTAACAATCTTAATTGAGATAAGGGGAGGATTTGTTATGACCCTTAAATGTTTGTTATGATCTTTAAATGGCTGTTTTGACCTTTAAATGATATTAGGTGGGGTTCTAAGGGCCAATTGGCCGTTACCGTGCCAATATAGGGAAAGTAGCGTATTGAACCCCGTATTGGGGTACCTAGTTAGGTATATCTGATGGAATAAGGTGGTGTTTTCTGCGATAAGGTTAGCCGAGTTGCATTATCTGAACTCAAAGTGAAGGAGGATACACAAAGCTGAGTGATTGAAAGAGCACAGATCTTGACTAGTTCTTTATGATGATGTCCTAACTTGGGCCCTAGTCCCATGTCATGGTATCAATGACGAGTGGGTAGTTGTATCTGATTCTTCTGGACAGAAATGGTCATTTTGAAACACCACTGTGATGGTACGATATTAAATTAATTAATCTAGAAGCATATTATTCCGCCTACCGTTAGATATACCGTACACCTCCTGTCATCTATCCATACCCCTACTTTCCATCAGCCAGGGTAACGTCTCCTCCAATCCACCGGTTCAAAAGCGCCAAGGCCTGCTTGGGTTTATCATGGGGGACCATATGTCCAGCTCCAAAGACTCTTAGGAACGTAAAGTGGCCATAATTCTTGATCTCTCCAGAAGCCTCACCATCCACCTTCCAAGACGAAAGTTGCTCCTTGTTGAACTCGTCTTGTCCAGACCAGGTCAGATTTCCAGTCCAGTACTGGTTTCCGACCCAGTTGCAGATGTAGTCTCTGTCTCCGGCGTAAATGAGGACCGGAATCTGTTCCAAAAGCGCAGGGAAGGCCTTGATGTAAGGAAGCACCTCGTCTGACTGGCTAGAAAACGCTTCGTTGACTTGATCAGAGCAGGAAGAAAAGGTGATACCAGGATGGACTCCAAGAGCTTTCTGGACCTCGGGTTTGTTAAGATACTCCACAGAGTACTCCATTCCAGCGTAACACAGTCCGTCAGGAACACTGGTATCGCACTGTTTGGTGATGTCGTACACGTTGACTCCAGTCTGAGAAACGGGACCCAAAAAGGCCTGATTATAGTCGTTAATGGCTCTTCTGCAAGCGTTCGAGTTGCTGGGGTTATTGTAACACTGCTGGATCTCAGACACAACTTGGGGAAGGTTATCTTGCATGGTTTGGCACGTATCCTGGTCAAAAATAGCAGGAACTCCTCCCTTTCCACATCCCATGGGCTCGTAGCCTGCTGCCTGGTGCAGAGAGTCCCAGATTCCGTTTCCTACCACAATGGAGGCAAGATCAAATACCCTCTCTGGTTTGCTGTGTTTGAGAATTTCCTCGGCGAAAACGTGAGCATAATGCCCTCCATACGACTCGGAAGTAATATGGAAAGTCTGGCCCTTGTTGTACTGCGGAAAGGAGGTGAAAAAGAGATTCAGAAACGCGTAGACATCAACAGCAGCAGCAGCAGTGGTATCTACAGGGACATCAGAGTAGGAGAAACCAGAACCAACGGGCTGGTCCAGAAAGATGACGGACGCGTTGGAGTTCCACGAAAAGTCGTTTCTGATTGGCTTGATATCCGAACCGATAGAAGAGGGACCGTTTTCGAAAAAGAGACCGCTCATAGAAGAACATCCAGGACCTCCTGATAACCATAGAACAATGGGATCTTTAGCGGGATCGTTCCGAGATTCAAAAAACCAGTAGAAAAAGTGTTTCTGGTCCTGTTCCACGTCCAGGTAGCCCGAAAACTGTTTTACCGTGTCCACCCCAAGAGTACTAGGGTCTTCAGTAGACACTCGAAGTGAGTATCCTGGGTTGGCGATATTTTGAACAACATCGTAAGCGTAAGCAGAAGCTGCCACTAACGCGGTAGTCACAATTGAGAGACGCATTGTGGTGGAGATTGAAGGGTATCTTCTCTCTGTATTTATCGTCGCTCTTTATACTGTTTATCACGCCCACCCATCATCGCCGTTCCTGAGTTTAATATATGCAGGGCGTGCTTAATCGGTCTGGGCAGTAAACAGACAGACAAGGAGATGAAAGGGTGTAAAAGAGTGGCAGAGACGTGATATTGGCGGAAATATATATAATAGTACGTGTTTTAATGATGCGTATAGATGTCTGGATAGAACCACCTGGCTACACGTACTTTTAATGCCCTTCTTCATCCGACGTTGTACTCATTAACGCACATGCCAAGCGATGCCCCCGGCTTGGCGCCGTTTGCTAATGATGTAACTTTTTCTTCCTGATACATTAATTGAAACCTATATTGTTACATTGGACAGAAGCGCATAAACTCGTCGAAACGGCACTCCAACCTAATGTTGAGTGGAGGTTGCGGTGACGTAGATGTTACGGTAATGACGTATCTTGGGTTCTGATGTTTGACTCAGGTTCTAGTTTCGACTATAAGGATTCTACATTTTTCAATTAGAAGTACAGTAGTGATAAAAGTGACCAATCCTACATAAGGGCAGTCAATCGCTCGTATTTAATACTCACTAGAATTGCCCTTACTCCCTCCCTCCTCCACTACGCCACTCTTATCTGCCCACTTATCGTGCATAGTGCAGAACTCTGCTAGCTACGGCGCTAGTGCACAGCCTCATGCATTGTGATATTGTGAATTGCGAGAACGGGTGAATTGGTGGAGTAATTGATGCCGTTTACTGTTCATATACTTCATTCTATTAGAAACATGTTACCCTCTTTTCTTCTTCATATTACACTGTTTTTTTAAAAAAAAAACACCCCAGCAACCTCATACTCTTTCTCAGGGACTGTCTCATTAGACTAAGCTCAACAGCTAGGGACTACAGAAGCCCACAGACTACAGGATAGATCTGTTTTTTATTCTAAGGATAAATAAGGCCTTACTATGTTAAACCCACACGTCGGATTCACACACCTCGCTAACCAGCGTAATGCAATACTCCTACTTCTCATGGGAAACAAAAAACTGCTTCACCTCGCCGATGGCCTCCTTGAAGGAGCCCTCACGAATATCCTCCCGCATCCACTTGGACAGCTTTTTCTGGATTTCAGGCTTACCAAACCGCTCGTCAAGCAGAAAAATACAAGCGTAGTCATTGGCGTGTCGGATAGCTCGTCCTACACTCTGGTTAACAGCTCGGAGACAAATGTTCATGTAAAAGTCACGTGCTGCTCCCTTAGCAGCTTCCAGGGCTTCCTTGGCAGAAGATCCTTCCGCCTTTTTCTTGTCTGAAACCGACTGTTCAATGTATCTTCTTTTGGCGATGATTTCGGCGGACATGAGGTTCGGGAAAGGCAGTCCGACCATGAAAACTGCTCGTGCCAGTCCGTCGGAAAAGTTGATTCCTTCAGACATTTTGCCTCCGACCACAGACAGTAGAATAGCTCCTTCGGGAACCTCCTCAGCGTACTCAGAGAGCGTTTTTTCGACTGAATCTGTCTGAGATTCCAGGAAGATTTGTTTATGGTCACCTAGAATCTCGTAGATGCTTTTTCCGTCCCTTTTTGCTCGTTTCCACACCTCCACTACCTGCTCTAGGTACTTGTAGGAAGGGAAAAAGACGACCATTCCCTCGGGGATAATTTTGGAGTACTCTAGCAGCGTGATAGCGACATCCAAAATCATCTTTTCGTCATTTCGTTTGTCAAAAGTGAAATTGAAGTCGGAAGAAGGACCTTTTGGAATGACCTGAACAGACAGATTTTGAGGAGGAATGACGTGTCCACAGGAAAACAACTTGATTTGATCTGGAGACAAATACGGAAGCAGATACTCCAGATAGTCTCCTGTAGGTTCCATGGTTCCTCCTGCAAGAACCACACACTTGGCATCTTCAACAATATCCTTGAAAGGTTCACTTGGATCCAGAAGCTGATACTTGAGTTTAGTGGGTCCATCAAAACACAAAACACCCTCGGAATCGGGATTGTTTACCTGTCTAAGAAACTCCATGACACTGGAAAGCACCAGAGACGACGACTGAGTTCTCTCGTTGTTTTCTTCAGCCACATGGTCCAAATAAGACTCGATTTTGAACACGATTTTGCTCTCATCAATGTACTTTTCCAGTCTGTTGACGTTGATGAGATCAGCAGTACTCCCGTCAAACAAAGCAGACGAAGTGACAGGAGTTCCGGCTGCAGTTTCCTTTTTCGGCAGCTTTTGGGCCCGTTCAAAAAACATCTCCAGAGCTTGAAGCATGTTGACGAGATAGCCCAGGTTGACTCTGTTGCCTGAGTTGAGCCGGTTCTGGAACTTGTGCTGGTACTTTTGAAGACCTGAAGAAGCGCTCATAACCTGAGACCGGGTGATGGCCATGGTATGCAGAGAAGTGATGGTGTCCAACAGATTATGAGCCTCGTCAATAATGACAATGGAGTTTTTGACAGGCAGATCCATCGCTTTTCTGGCTGATCGAGACAACAGAATCTGATACGGAACAGTGATAACCTCCGAAGCAGGAATGGAGGCTCGAGATGCATAGTAAGGACATGTAGACGTGTGTTTTCCGAGTTTGTAAAGATCTTCAATGTCCAGAATCTCGGCCAGAGTTGTGTCTCTGAAGGTATTGATGTCCACCTTTCCTAGAGCGTCGTGCGGGTTCTTGTAGTACTTACAACCGCCCTTTTTGCCCTCTCGCAAGTCTCGACACGCGTCATTCATAGCCTGAACACTCTTCATATGACTGACGCGAGGATTAATACACAACTGTTTTCGTGACCCCAGAGAAATGAGTTTTGTACTCTCAAGATCCTGTAGGTCCGAAGAAGGCGGAAAAGTCGTATGCTGCATCTGACCCACAAACTGAGACAGCTGCGAGTGTGTTCTTGATGCAAAAATGATCTTGACAGGCTCCTGAAAGTCGTCTTCAACAGGAGGTGCCAAGGCAGACAACAACCGCTGCACTTCTGGATTAATCAGCTCAGTGTAGTCGTCTGGAAGGAACTGAGAGTCATCTACCGGCTCAGGGGCCTTTTTGACACGTTTGTACCCCTGCTCATAGCTGATTCGTTCTCTCATGTTCTTTCTTCTCATTTTATCCAGCCGTTTCTGCAGCATTTCTCTATTCCGCGAAAACTCCTCTCGAGCTAGCTCAATGGTCTGTTCGAGCACCCATGCAGGCTCATTGTCATCGGTATTTGCCGTGGTAACCGCCAGTTGCGCTTTATTCTTTCGTAGCCACGTCATACTGCCACAAATGAGAGACAGGGTCTTTCCCGTGCCTGTAGGAGACTCAAAAATGCCCACTTTGTACGACTCAATGCATTCATATAGCGCCTCCATGAAATCCACCTGGATCGGGTACGGAGTATACGGGTGGGAAAAGTCCCTTTCCTTGGTATCTTTGGTATCCATGTATCTGATATTGAGGTTTAGTGGTGGATGTTAGATTCGAAGATGTTTAGTATGTGGATGATCTTGATCAGAACCTTATTTGCAGGAGAAGGAGTATTTTGGGGCTGATCCGCACGTGACATGGGTGATACGAGCACGGAAACCTCGGTATATCGATCAAAAACGACTTGTCAACTTTTTCATCTTTTTCACACTTTCCAGTTTTATACTGTAGACTGCCTATATGCATTTTTTCTGTGGCACGAATCAATTAAAAAGCGAGCTTAATTTTTTTCGTGTTTCGCGTTGATGCAATAAAAAAAGATGCACTGGTGAGAAAAGAGGAAAAAGAAAAACACGTGGACCGAAAAAAGGAGAAGAAAAAACAGACATCCAGCATCTATCCAGCAGTTGAAAAAGCAGAAAAGCCAAGACAAGATTATTTGTCAGCACCCAAGGAGATTTTGAGTGGGCTTTGGTTGTACTCGTACCATGTTGAGATTCTTTATACCTTCTCTTGTCAGCTCCAGTTACCATACTTTGACTCCAACTAAGATCCAACTAAATCTCACCTTCAGTTGATCTCAAAACCATCTTTTCTACCCCCTACTAACTCCGTAAAAACCTGATTACCGAGCTGCATAACGTCTTTGTGTACGTATTGTGCACGTATTGTGCACTCTTTGTGTCTGTGTACATCTTTGCGCATCTTTGTGCACTTTTTTCACTTCAGCCGTACCATTTTCTGAGGACCCACCTCGGTCAAATACCTTCAACCTTAATGGTCCCTCTTTTTCCTTCCACTGTATAGCGATCCAGTCACGTGCAGAGAAGAAGCAGAGAAAAACTAGCAGCTTGGAGGCAGAGTGTAATAATGACGTAGGCTGGGAAAAAAACGTACAAACAGGCGACGCGATGATCATCTTCCCCTCCTTTCAGGGACCCACATTGTTTGCTGATAATATTCGTTTTTCTGCACGCATCAAAATGTGCTCCGAACATTCGCCTTAGCCCTAACTCGCACACTCCGAGATTTCTCCAGATTGCTCCATAACACTTGAGACGAGATTTACAAGTCTAGAACCGAAATCGAAAAGGGAAACGACGCTAGAAGTACATCTGAGAGGTTGGGCGGGATTTGATCTTCTGCGCTGGCTCCCACTAAGTGCAAATATCGATTATTGGTGCGGCTAAGAGCGTTGTATACGATTCTGACAAACCTCATGCGTCTTTGCTTTGATTTTGTTTTTGATGATTTTCGCTTTTTTCTCGTCTTTTTTATTATTAAGCGCTTATGTACAACGCCACTAATGGCCAAAGACGGTTTTTTTAAGCTTCCAGGCGTTGCTATCTGTTGGGAGATCGAGCATAACAAGGAGACAGAAAAGTGTGAAATAGATACACAATACATAGGCATAAACAGTGAGATAGAACAGTGCTACAAAATGGAATCCACACAATTAGATACTGAATACTACACTCCACTCCAGCCTCTTTCAAAGTTCAATTACTGAATAAATTAATGACCTAAACTAACACCTTCACACTAGTCCTTCTTAACAAAGGGCATGTCAAGAGGAACAGGAACAATGTACGAGTTTCCAGGGTTGGCAAGACCGGCGTAGGCGTTGTAGAAACCAAAGAAGGCAGTGATGATTCCGAGCCAGCCGCCACCGACAGCAGTGCCGTGATGCTGAGTAATGTTTGCACACGCCAGTACCAAAAAGGTCAACATGAGCATGAAGAACAGCCCAAAGAAAGCCACAGTCGATTTCAGAGTACACAGCGTGAGCATGAGTGTGAAGATAAACCAGCCAAACAGATAGATACCAACCGCGTTCTGAACCTCAATAGCGTCAGTGTACGAGTCCTTGATTCCAAAAGCGTTCATCTCAATAGCAGCCCAAGACATCCAGAAACCTCCGTAAGAGGTCAGAGCGGCAGCACCAAAGGTGTTCTCCGAAACAAACTCCCACATACCGGCAGCAAACTGGCAGACACCTCCGTAGAACAGAGCGAGGCCAACGGCAATGCTGGGGTTAGGAACGCCTCGAGCCTGGACGGTGCAGAGAGAGAAAACAAGAGTAGTAAGAGCAAAGGCAGACAGACCAAGAGGAGCAGGGTTACCGAACTTTCGGGAGGGAGCAGGAGCTCCACCAGGGTTCAGGGTACCACCAAAGGCTCTGTAGAAGTCGTCTCGGTGGAACTTCTGGTCGGCAATGTGAATGAACTCGCTGTTGGGTCCAGAGGATCGGATTCGAGAGACAGGAGCCATATCATCGTGAATGGGCTGGGGGTCGTCAGATCCAGAGTTGTGGTCGAGCTGCTGCTTTTCGAGATCGGGGATTTCGGTGTTCATTGTTTGTTGTGTGGAAGGATAATGTCTCTATTGGCGTGGCGATCTGGTGTTTTATATATTCCCCCAGCTGTCGCTCAAGAGTCCGCAAAATTTAACCCCGCCATACATCATGCATCCTGCATTTTATTTTTGGGTTCGGTTGGGATACTAAGCTTCTTTGTGCGACACACTGTGCATCGATGCATAAGTGTTGGTTATGCGACTTTGCCAGCGACGAAGAGTACAGTATGGCGAGGCCTAGGAGGAGCGGTCAGCTGGCCAGAAATCAGTAGGATCCATTGCTCCATACTGATTTGTGCAACTTTTTGGGACTTTGAACCCCTCTCCTGTCTCTCTTTTTACCCCATACAATTTAGCACTGCAGGACGGAAATAATACAGGTGGTTTTGTCTTCCAAACCAGGGCTCTTTGTCTACGTCTTGTTTCTCAAACCCCCTTGGCTCTCAACGCGCTACAAGTCGTATAATCCATAGTCCCATCCGTCCGGGGAAAACCTTGACTGGCCTATAGCAGAGGGATCATTTCTTGGTTATTCCGTTTAGGCTTTTGGACTTCTTGGCGGGCTCTGAACTGTCATGTTGGGGAAAAGTAAAACCAGTTTTGGAAGGCGCACCCAGGGTCCACTGTGGCAAAGACCGAGCAGCAAGACCCAGAAGCAATGCCTGGAAGCCCATGGTACGACATGTGCACGATTCTATAGGTCGAACGCACACATAGTTGACTTTCTCCTAGTGCGGCTTCTTTGTCTGCTAGCTCGAATCTCAGTCTTAGCTTGGGCTGAGATATCCAGCCTTGTGTGTCTCTCTCCACCAAACGAGCCAAAATAAGCCCAAGGTCCGTTCAACTTTCGGAGCGATCAACTTTAATAGAGGAACTGGGGTACGAGTTAAACGAAGCTAGATGGTGAATAGAGATCTAGGAGGAGGGAAGGAGGGGTGTAATACCTGTTAATTACAACCGTATCGCACGTACCATCAAGTATGCCATTTTTCCATCGTTTCCCGACACTTTTGGTCTACATTGCTACTCCCAGTCGACCCTTGTATCGCGCTTGTAAAAGTAGGCCATTTTTCCGGCTATTCGTTTTCTTGCTCTTGCTACAGAACTAAAAAAGAGCAAGAAAAAAACCAGTTGGGTTACTTGGACCAGGTCACGGGACCTGAACTGCTCGTCTATTTTCTCCTTGCTGGTATTTCGACGCGCTGACAAATGTCTTCAAGGGTTTGCTCGTTTTTCGGACTAAATGCCTCGGTCTGAACCTTCTTTGTATGGTGAGAGTAGAGGCGAATGAAAAGAGAAAAATACAAGTCGGAGGTCGTAGAGGAGGATACGGAGAGGAACAGGGATGGATTTCAGCTTTGATTCTTTTTCAGTTCTTGTATTGGCTTAGTTTTGGCGTTTTTAACACACCAACTTCCTAACGTCTCAGTTACCCATAAAGCATATCGTAGCGAGCTACTGAACATCGTTTTTCCGTATCTGAAACAACTCCAGGAGACCTACAAAAGTTTGATAGTGTAGAGAATGGTACTGACTGTAGAGAACTCTTGCTTCCTGGACCCACCGTGCTTCTCTTCACAGTATCCTTTGTCTCCTACGTCATCCAGCCTACTGTCACTTTTCTGTTTGGAATGCAGTAGCGCCCACCAAATCCAAACATGCTGCGTAAAACAGGCCTGTCAGGTGGCCTCGAGGAACAGCCACTGCCACATAGTCCCAGGTGACTTACAGGGCGAAAAAGGGTGAAAAAGGGTGAAAAAGCAAATCCTAGAAACGATTTAAACGACAATTCAAATTACGATTCAAACGACGATTCGATAGCCGTATTTCTGCCACAAAGTGACAAAAAGAACGAAATACCTCAAAGCACAAAAACAGCCGTAATTGAGCTGAGACAGAGGGAGACGACTGTCCATAACCAAAGCCAGAAGATGACTCTCTCTCTCTCTCTCTGTCCCTTCCAGCTACCCATAGACTAAAACGTCATTTTAGTGGCAACTTAAAATCCAGGTTTTTGAAAATGGAGAAATAGGGAGACGAATTTTGAGAAAAAGCACTTAGAAACCTGCTCTCTGCTCCATCCTCGCCGTCACTTGCTTGTATGTGGGTGCCGTCTGTACTCCCAACGCTTGGCGCGGCTTGGTGTCAACAAAGGGATGCGTCGAAGGCAGAGATGGGCTTGTTATTGCGTCAAACAAGGAGTTCGGAGGAAAAAAATACCAACCGATTCCGACAGGTTCCTGCAGTTATTTCCGGGATAATAGGGTACAAGGGTTGTACTGAGGGAAAGATTGTTGTGTTCAAACAGAGAGTATCCCAGACAAGTATTGTTCATCTTCAACTGGGCGGTAGACCATGTATATTGGTTGGACATTTTTGCTCCACATGGCCTGATGAGTTTTCTTTTTTCTTTTTTTGGTCAGCTCCAGAGTCGGTTGGGAGTTAGAATAAACTCTGCCAGACTTTATCCTTAACCCCGGATTTCCCAGACATTGCGTTGTGCACCCCAGGTTTCCAAACAGAGTTGCTCGGTACACCTCGAAATGAAAGTGGGGTAAAACCATACCCCGAAATGTTCCGCAGGACAGACAAAGGCACGAGGGCTTATCGACGCAAGAGTTCACTCATCTACAGGCCTGGATGTTCCGGACGAGAGGAACCTGACGTCTGGCTTGGCAGGGCAGCTGTGCCAAGCGTCAACGAACAAGGTCAAACAGGCCGAACAAGGCCGAAAAGTATCTCCGACTCGGTGTAAGAGAGATGAGCACGAGAGAGAGAGAGATGAGGTATTGCTGTAGTGGTTTGAAACGTTTTGATCTTGTACGAGTAGTCAAGTCGTGTGACGTCTGTAGGGTTAAGATACGATATACAAGGTGAGGGTTAGAAGGGTATCAGAAACAGTCACGAAGATCGATCTCACAATATGGAATCTATTTTGGTATCACTGTCTAGGTCCATGTGGCGTGATACTCACCATACCAAGCGCATCCAAGCATCCAAACGCATCATACATTTCCACTTATTGATATCTCGGCCGACGAGCACATTTACTTGTTCCTAATTTAACCGCTGGGGTCGGTGGGATCCAGAAGTTAACGTACAGTACGTACTGTCATTGAAAGCAGTGTCTCTGAACCAGCCTGGTATCTCTTTTTGATTCTTGGCGTATGTCAGCATGTACACACACCAATACTGTACTCTTTGCTTACAGAGACCATACGGCTGAATCGCTAGTTTACAGATAGTCTCTGATAATGAACTTTGGACTTGTGCCAGCCTAAAATATGCCATAAGCCATGTTGTCAAAAGTGCCATACAATGACTGCCAAAAAGTTCAAAAGTTCAAAAGTTCAAAATCTCAAATTTTCAAAAATGCCTCATCTCGCTTGCAAATATTTCCCCACCTCAATGTCGTCTCATGTCGTCTTGTCGTTTTGTGTCGCCTTTTTGTGTCGATATTTTCCGTATGTTCCCCTCACTCCTTGTTCTGACGCACCACTTCTTGGCCATTGTTGTAAAGTCGACCCAACACTCACACTATGAACTAGTACCTCCCGAAATCGGCTACCGTGTTCAGGATCAAAAAAAAACCAGACTAGTTTACAGCCTCGCCCCTCCTTTTATATTTCTATCAAAAACTCTTCTCACGAAATTCTACACATCCCCCAGACTCAAAAAAGAAGAGCCGCATACCTCGAGTTGTAGGCAGTATGCAAACCTGTCCCACAGTTCCGAGGCGTGCGGCTCACATATAATACGGCGGCTACGTGCATGGGTGCATTGGTGCAGAGGTCAGAAATCGATAGGTCGTCCTAGAAACCGCCCAGAAATTGTAACCATAGGAAAGTGCTCTAAATTCAGCTTCATTCTTTCTGGTCCGTCTTGATCTTCCTCTCGACCGAGAACTGTCATTTTCTGGGGTAACAGTGTAACTTTAATTGTGGGAGTTGGCTCCAGGGTTAAAAGTGGTTGTAGATTTGAGAATAAAACCACGTAAAGTGAGCTAAATATCTATAGATATGATCTCAAAAGCTTTGGTGAGTTCTATTCTACCTGTTTTTCAACTCCCTGATATTCATAGCCTCTTTTTATCCACAAAAACCGTTTCTTCCAGCTCACTTTCACATTCCCAACTTTGTCCACAATACCAAAGAACCCTCAAAACCCTCCCCTGTGACTAGCCTATAATACAATAGTATTTGGAACTAGGCCAACTCTGCCTGTATCATTGTACCCCACACGTTAGCCCAGCCGACAACTTGGACGCCAATTGAGTTCACTAGACCAAACTTAGGAACAGGCTGGCCGAAAGGTGTCAGGTGTCAGGATGTAAAATACTGGTGTGGGGTTTGACAGCTTCCGCTGAGCCTATTGTCTAGACTGTTGGGGGGAGGTCAGGTGAAAAACCAGAGTGTGAATTCTTGTGTAAGTTGAACTCGAGTGTGCCATTAGCTATCGCTATTCAGCTAAAATAGAACTAAGCTGCTATAATTGGTGAAACAGTAGCACTATAGGGTGGTATACTCCTGTAGAAGAGCCATGACATTAAGCCGGGTCAATTGTCCTTGGCTGTAGTCTACCCTAGCACCATGCAAACACTCTTGGATTCAGATAAAAAACAAGTCTGTTCAAGCTTAAGGGCAGTCTCAGAGTATAGAAAGAGGGAAGTTACAGAAGCTTATTAATAGTATAGTTGGCTGATCAATAGACGGTTATCGGTTCTCTGGTAAATCAATCTATCCCATATTTCTTCCTGCATTTATGTTATATGTTATAGATTTTGTAGATGTATTCAACTGTTGGAATTGTAATCCTGGTCCAAACTGGGCCTTGGTAATCACCTCGTTAGTGTACAAGTACAAGTACTTGTATCTTCTGAAACCAGAGCCATATACACAAGCTCGTATGGTTTCCTCACTTCTCTGCTTACAGTAAATATCATGGTATGGTGCTCTTGAGGGAAGCCAATTGCACATTTTTTACCTCTTCCACCTGCCTTATATGGTTGACAGCTGGGAGAGATCAACCTGGTCTTACCCAGTGGGACACTTGGCAGGAAGTGACACAGTATCCAGTTGATATATATTACTGTGGAGGCTGTAAGGATGTTATTTTATGTTCTAGCAAATTAGCCACTTCACCTATCCTGGACAGCTACTGTACTTGAGTTGACCTCTAGAACAACTTCGAGAACTTACACCTGTTCATTATTTTTGGGGGCCTTTCAAATCAGATACACAACAACGGTTAAGCGGGACTGTGGAGGACAACAGAGTACATACATAGTTCGTGCCTGATTTGATGACTTATCTGTACTTTTACTACGTACTGTACCCATCCATTCATACTCCACTAAGAAGCTATTCTAGGACATTGTCATTAAACATGTCTAAATGGAATACCATCTGACTTCCTGTCCAAAGAAAACAACTGCTTTACTAAAGATATATTCCAAATTACTGGCTACGCTCTATCCACACCGATTCTTTTCGTATCATAAATTATCTATAGTCCATCTGTCTTATCTGTCGTATCTGTCTTATCTCACCTCCACCAGCACGTAGTGAAGTCCAATGTATCCGGCCACCAGCATGATGCCGAGGAATCCCGTGAGCATAAACAGGTCGCGCGAAACTGCATTCACGTCGAATCCAAAGGTGCTGAGAACCGTGGCTCCAGGCACCTCAATTTCCAGTCCATATTTCTCCTCAATCAGAGTCAGATACTTGACCTCATTGACACTAATGGCCTCGTAGGCGTAGTGGAAGACGGACAGGAACTGCAGGGCGTCGATACCCCAGATTTTGACACTGTCATGGTTGACAAAAAGACCGGCAAACAGCATACTGAACAGCATGACGAGAATACCGACCAGGTTGGCCACACCAGGGTTGGCGCCCATAGTGATGCCAATGACAAACACCAGGGCCGAAGAGCCGAGGTTGAAGAGCACCAGAGTGGCAATGAAGACCAGGAAGGAGTTGAAGTCGGGCTTGAGACCCACCAGAGGATACAGAATGGATCCCAGGATGATCGGAGGGAAGACCCGCAGCGTGACCATGTCAAAAACCACCTTTCCAATGTAGTAGACAGCGGGATGGTAGTATCCCTTGGCTCGTTCTCGCATGAAAATGATTCGGTCGTTTCCAAACAGCAAATTGAGCGAGGTGAGAGTGGAGAAACCAAAGAGCGAGAGCAGGAAGAAAAACAGACCCAGACGGTTCTGGAAACCGGAAATGTCGTCAGTCACCTGGTAGTAAACGATACCAGAGAAGAGACCCAGTGCCAGAGCCATAATGTAGTGTGTAAGAAGCAACATGGGATCTCTGTAGAGGTTCTTGAAGGTTCGTCCAGCGATAATCTGCAGCTGAGAAAGGAAGGAGATTCTGCTGTTGAAGAACTGGGCCCGTTGGTGAAGCAATCCCGCTGTACTGTCGTCGGCATCTTCGGCTTCCTGCAAATCTGCCTCGTTGACGTCTTCCTGAATGCTGTTTTTGATTCGCTGAGCGAGAGCAGACGACTGGAACAGGTTGACCAGTTCGTCGAGGTTTCTGTCGGGCATGGGAACACCACTGCCGAGAGATTTGACAAACTTTTGTCGTTGACGCCGCTTTCTGGCGTTGGCAGACTCGTCAAACTCGGCTCGATGGATCTGGTAATGGAGCCACTCGTTGGTAGTGTCCAGATTGCCTTGAGAGTCGGTTCTCTCAACAGTATGGATATCATCGGAAGAAGTAGAGGGAGACTGGGCACCGGATTCGGACCGAGAAGAGTCCCCAGAGCCAGAAGACAGCTCCATGGTCAGATCAATGAGGAAATCGGCAATGTTGAATCCCTTGGGAATGCTGTAGCCAACCTCGGAGAAGAACTGCTGACACTCAAGGTACGCTCCAGAGTACACTAGACGACCCTGGCATAGAATCAGCAGGTTGTCGAAGAGCTGCACAATGTTGGATCGAGGCTGATGGATGGTGAAAATCACGGTTCGGTTGTAGTTTCGAGCCAGATGAACCAGACTCTCGACAACATTGAAGGCAGAGAAACTGTCAAGACCAGAAGTGGGCTCATCGAGGAACAGAATACTGGGAGAAGTGACCAGTTCACAGGCAATGCTGACTCGTCGCTTCTCACCTCCAGAAATACCTCGGTTGGTCTCTGATCCAATCAGCTTGTCTCGGATATGCATGATTCCCAGCTCGTTGAGCGTTTCCAAGACACGCATCTTCTTGCCCAAAAGAGTCATGTTCTTGGGCAGTCGCAAAAGCGCAGAAGTAAGAACAGTCTCGTACACTGTAAGAGTGGGAAGAAGACAGTCTTCCTGGTCAACAAAACCAATCATGTTCTTGAACTCCTTGTCGGTGTAATCAGCCGAGCCATTGACATAAACTCGACCGTCCAGTCGTCCACTCTTCTTCTTTCGAGCAAGAATGTCCAGCAAAGTTGTCTTTCCAGCTCCAGAGCCTCCCATGATCGCCATGACTTCTCCAGGCTTGACAGATCCAAAAATCTCGCCATCCAGAATCGGTCTGGAAGTGGCAGCGTTGGCTCCTCGTTCTCGGTATGAAATGTCCTGAAACTCGAGTTTGGCAGGCACGAAGTCATGCAGCAGTTTTCCAGTCTCGTCAGCATCAGGAAGATACTCAAGAGGACTGTTGGAACGCTTGAACAGCGATTGAGCAAGAACATAGGCAACCACCAGAAACAATAGCGTGAGAGCAAGACCAGCACCAACAAGAAGAGTGCTGACACCCTTACTGGGCTGATCGTAGCCTGGAATCTCGCTAATGTGCAGACATTCGGCCGATTTGCAGCCCAGAGTAATGTACTTGTCGCCAAAAACAGACGAAATCAGCGAGTTCATGTTGGGCTCGGAAAACTTGCAGTTTTGGCTGTTGAGATCGCATGCAAAGTCTCCAGGACCGGTGATTGTGTTTTTCAAAAAGTCCGTCAGGTCCACAGATCCGTCTTTTCCACACAGAAACTGGTCGGGAACACAAGCACACTTGATCTTCTCGCACCGATACAGGGTATTGTTTCCAGTGACATCAAAAGTACACTCATCCAGACCACAGTAGAAAGACTCCACTTGATCGACCCAGAACTGGAACGAACAGGTTCCGTTGGATCGGCCGTCCTCCGCCACATCTTCCTTCTTGCACGTGAAGGTGACCTCTGGCTTTGCGCCCTTGAGAATCTCGACGATTTTGACGTTGGTCACGTCGCACATTTGGTGGTTCTCTCTCACCAGCATTCCTCCAGTATAACAGGTTCCGTTGACTCCCTTGGGGAAGAAACGGTTGCAGGCCGAGTCCTGGTTACACAGATTGCAGTTGATTCCTTCCCAGCCCTCAGAACATTCACAGGTGGTGTTTTCCATACGGCCTGGACGATTCAGCTCACCCAGACCTCCACACACTGGCTGAGCACAGTTTTCGCCGGTAAATCCCTCGGGACAGTGACATCTGCCGTTGGCCTGGTCACAGGACGCAAATTGCTGGCACGGAAAGTCTGGCAGCAGACAGTTGAAGCAGGGAGGACAGTCGTCGGGTCGTTTGTCTGGGTCGCCTGGTTTGGTGGGTTTTTTGCCTCCTCGACCGGGAGGAACTAGTCGTTTGGAAAACCCGGCATCCAGCGAGTCGGAGAGAGCGTTGGCCATGGAAGATATGGCCAAGAATCCCGTTGCCCAGCTCGTTAGTAACATGTTGGTGGAGTGCTAGAGACAGCAGTGGTGGTTGCTCTATGCAGATGGTATGCGAGACTTAAGGTTTGGGAGGTTGGGGAAGTCGTCTCAGTTAGGTAAGGTGGAGGCTGAGGGAGTGTACCAGTGTAGATGTGGATGAAGATATATGTAGCGGGAGAGCAAAGCAGACTCTTAATCTGTGGGTATAACGACGATTAAATTAGTCAGGAAAAGACTAGTTTTCAAGCATATGAACTTGCTTGCTATGAAATCCTACTGTTGTCTCTCTACGATACTCATAAAACACAATTCAGATTAAGGCTGTGAACTGTAAGCTCGAAAAGGGATGATGAGGACTATGATACAAACATGTTTTTGAACCGGTTACTAAGCATAAAAGTCGGTAATACAACTCAATAGCACCGAAATTATCCAATTGAAGATTCACACAAACATCTACACTTTTTGTTCTCAAACCACCATTTCCACCGCAACGCCACCTCCATTAAGGTTCCGCTTATCAGAGTGCTAATCGTGATAAAACGTGCACTATGGGGAAGAAAGACACGGAGAACGTGACGCGTATAGAGAGGTGTTAGTGGCGACTAGTATAGGTCACGTGACTATATAAAATGGTCAGAAACATACTCCTAATCTATTTATCTGTTTTTCCCCTTTTCTAGAGATATCCACTGCTGTATCTCTACTCTACAGCGTTCTCCTAATTGAGATCGACATTACATTTTAAATTAAAATAAATACCCTGGCCAAAAACGTGCTTTAATATGCATTTTAATATGGAATGGACTTTGTAGTTAATTATCTACGGTCTCACACTGTAACTCGTTAAGCATGTGACCCATTAATTTCGACAACCATATGACCCGTTAATTATAGATCATCCACGTGACTGCACCTGGATTATGTGGCCTCTACATAAAAAGGAACTATCGTACCAGTCAAACAACACACAAAACCACCTCTAACTACAGCCATCTCAGTCATGCAACAAATACTTGTTTCTATACCACGTCTCTTATATATAAAACATATCATCTTCATGTGAACCAGATCATTCTTCATGTGAACCAGATCTTCTTTTTCATGTGAATCAAAAAAATTCCTCTCCCAAGTGTTCTCTCTAATCGGAGCCTCCTTCGCCTCGAGCTTTAGTCCATTCAGCACTTCCGCTCTGTCGGGGCATCTGGGGCTCTTCAGGCTCGTCGGCATTGTAACTAGCCAGCTCCCTCTGCTCTGCCTCATCCTCCCGCTCCAGCTCTTCTCTCTCAGACGGACTGAAGTTCTGTCGAATGTCGGATGATATCGAGTTCAGAATCGTTCGAAACTGCTCGTCGGGAACCATGGTTCGAGGTAGCTGCTGGTCAGCCTTGCGCACATATCTCCTGGTGACATCAGTCACTCCCTCCACACTGAAACCCACCACGTAGGACATTTTCTTGCCCCAGCCTTGCGAATAAATAGTGGGGCTGTTCCATGCCTCTTCGCACGGGTCTGTGTGAATCCACACCTTGCGACGCTCAGAGTAAATCTCCGACCACACGTGATCCTCCGCGTTCCAAATGTACCGTGTGCGCAGCCCCAGAGCTCGACAGAAAAATGCAAAACACTTGGCCCACTCGCCACACCGGCCTCGACGCGTCTCCATTAACTTGAACAGGTGGTTGTATCTCGGGAACCGGATTTCCGTGTTGCAAGTCGAACACTTGTGGACCTCAGTACCACTGGCGTCGTATTTCGCTTCCTTGGGCGTCGAGTTTTCCCTTCTCACAAACTGCACGTTTCCTGCGTCTCCACAGTTGTCACAGGGAGGGCTGTTGACCCACGTAAAAAAGTCCTGTTTGAACCACCTGAGCAGCTCCATAATAAGGTAGTCTTGAAGACCCCAATTGTCTCTGTTTCCTTCCTCCTCCACTCGTTCTTCCGCCACAGAGTACAGACGTTCCAAAGGTAGAATCTCCATGGCCTTATCTTGTAATTCCGCATTTTCAAAAGACTGTGGAATTAAAGACAGGTCTCTCAGCAGCGCAGAAACACGGCTGGACACCTCGTTACGCGCAGACTGTTGTTGGCCCTGTTGAAGCCGTTGCATCATGGCCTGATTAACTGGAGGCAAGGGTCTTTTGGTTTTCTCTGTCCATAACTGTGCGAATTTGGCCGTCAGCTCCTTGGCGAACGCGGCTTGTGACATTGTGAAATTCGCAGACACTCGGTTTTTGTGTTGTTTTGAGTCGATAGTAAGAAGTCACGTATCTCGCTTGCCTTGCTTGCAATATTGCACCTGGAAGTTAAGCTGTAAATTGGGTTTGAACCCACAGGGCAGATGAAGCTTAGGTAAGCTAGGGTGTTCAGATTGCTATTAGAAGGGGTAAAAGTGTGGCAAATGTAGGACTGAGAAAAGGGGCTTATTCAGGCTACACTGTTCTGATTTTGATGACTAATCTACAGCCCCTATTTGCCACATGGGGCTTTGTTGCAGTTTGGTAGGTGCCTTCTCATGACTTAATCTTGCATGCTGTGGGTGCAGAATCTTGTGAAATTTTGGAGAGGAGGTAAACATTAAAAAAAAAAATTAACAAAAAGAAAACACCCAATATCCTGCTGGCAATAATAATATCAGAGATGTTACTTGAAACGTCGCGTCTCAGTCAATTGAGTGGTTTTACATTTAAAGACTTGTATCAGAACCATTTTTGTGTTAATTAGAACCAGTTGTTGACAACTTGTGTGTTTCACTTACCTTCGGAGTCCGGATTGGGAGAGTTGGGAGAAGACCCACTCCAAGATACACTTTCAGACACTTGCTTTGCTAAAATGCACTTCCTTTTACTTATTTTATCCTTAAGGAATTTAGCTTATCCACAATTTAAACCGTCCCCTTGGTATATATTTGAAGAATGAACTAAGTAATTTCTACACCACTCCAAACACATACAGCCGCCTGGCCCAACGGTCATGTAACATACTCGCATATCCGTTCTTGGCCATTAAACCCTACAGCCCTGCCTCATAGGGAAAATTTGTCGTATTCGGCTCTACAGTAGTTGCAGTACAGTTCTGATTAGGGAGTGTGTAGATCATATTGTAAGTCAACCATGATAAGTTCATGGTATTGTCATCTACAGTGAAATGAGATGTCTTAATCAGTTTTTTCCATCGTCTCCCTTTCCCAATTTGTTCTATACGTGTTGCACTAAAACTAGCCGTTTGTGCAGCTATTTTTT
Organism: Yarrowia sp. E02; assembly: GCA_017639365.1. Lineage (NCBI taxonomy): Eukaryota > Fungi > Ascomycota > Dipodascomycetes > Dipodascales > Yarrowia > Yarrowia sp. E02. The sequence continues at coordinate 3,301 of JAAQQX010000007.1, read as the reverse complement.
GGGCCACTTTGGTCCACTTTGGGCTGTTATTTTGGACTACGTTTCAACTAGTTTTTCTGCGACGTTTTGACTATCTTTTTTGGCTATCCTGCTTCCTCGGCTATCAAGTGCTATTCCCTTGGATGTAACATGACACATAATGGGTCTAAGGACACACCCTGAGAAGTCAGAACTCTGGGACAAGAACAAATCCAATGAATATGATCCTGTTTGTAGCCCAAAAACTCCCCTTAAATACCGCAATTAGTTGATTTCGACGCAAGTGTCTTGCCCACGTGGTGCGCCTATTCTGCTACTTGTGAGGTTGGCGTGCATTACCCATGCACAGATTTCCAGCCATCCATCGACAATTTACATTTTCATCACCACGCACACTTTTCGACTCTTTTTCAAAAAACACACAATGGTCGACACCGCTCAAGTGCTGGTGCTGCGGAAAAAGGCGGAAAACCTGCAGTTCTGGGGCCTCATCTCCATTTCGGTGGCGTTTCTGTGCGGCTTTTTCTGTGCCGTTTTCACTCGAGATGAACACAGTCTGATGCCCACCGTGGCGTTCGCACAGCTGCTACTCTACTGTTTTTCTGCCTCGCAACTTGACCACCACAACAACGTCTTTCTGGTCTTTGCCCACGTGCCCTTTTTTGCCGCGTTTGAAGTCTACGTCAATTGGTGGTTTGGAGGATGGCATGCCATTTGGGCTCTTGTGGGTCTGGTTCTGTTGTACCGATCCAAGAGCATTTCCAACACTCTGCCTCACCGAAAGCTGAGAGATATCGCCAAGCTTAACCAGCCTGTTGCTGCTCCTGCTGCTGCTGCCCCCAAGACCAAGTCCAAGGCAAAGTCCAAGTCCAAATCCAAGTCCAAGTAGACTAAGGTGAACCCCTGGTATTCCCCTGGTAGCACCCCGGTATATGTACGCCGGTATTTGTACCCTGGTTTATACCCTTGACCTGGTTGTAGGTTCTGTTTCATCTGGACACTTTGTCTTGGAATGAGTTTCAGATTGTTTACCATAAGCTGAGACTAACAACACGAACACGAGACTACAGTCAACAGGAGACTGACCAAAAGATAAAAATACACAAAATATTAATATATTAAATTGCACTCTTGTCTTGCACTCTGTCTGATAATAAAAGACCACCTGGCTTCAGCCCCCTTGAATTGTCTCAGATAAAAGCCGTTGTGGCGAAATACGGGGGGTTTGTAATTTTGACAAATACCAAAGTGTATCGAATAGAGATAAACTCCTCTTTGTCGCCATTAGAATTTACACCCCTTTGCTCCAGTCGAAAAATATTATTCACGTAGCGTTCTAGGGTGATGTCATTGCTGTCATGTTCGTATTTAGTGTGCTCATGAAAAAGATGAGTAAGGTGTCCATGAATACAACTACAACTACATCTCTCAATACTCTATTGATTATAACACTGATTAGCAATAAATAACTGGCTCTTGGCTATAGCCACCAGGCCATTTTTCGGGGGACGCCGCCAATTCAAAAGCTGCGGGAAAGGCGACACAGATTGCGGCTCTTCTCTTCCAGGTCAGCCACGTACTTGGCCAGAATTCGCAGACGCGTTCGGTTTCGCACCAGTCGAGCCCGGTGGAACTCGTACCGGGTGCTGCCCTTGAGCAGGTCGGGGTATCGCATCTCAAAGTACGTTTCGAGATCTTCGATGACGGGTTTCCAGGGGATGAAGGCTCGGTTCTGGTCGGCCAGCAGCGTTCGCGGCTCAAAGCTGTCCTGGACGCTGAAGGACTCTTCTAGATGGACCATTCTGAGTGCTCGTTTTTCCAGACTCTCGACACTTTCTCCGGGCACTAGAGAAAAGTTGTCTTCCAGCAGAGCTCGCAGGTCAAGAACAGACTCGTGCGCGTCCTTGATGGTTTGTGCACACACGAAGAAGGCGTCTTCTTCAGCCTCTTCTTCTCCGTCTTCTTCGCAGGAAGCAGGGTAGTCGTCTTCGTCGTCCAGAAACGCTGCCATTTCCGAGTCGTCTTCGTCTTGTGACAGCTCGTGCGACGAGTAGTGAGACGGGAAGCTGGACTGCAGCATCTCTTCAAGGGCCACGGGCATACTCGTGTTGACCACTCCATGTGTACAAGGGGATTCCGAACGACTCAGGGGTGAGTTGAGGGGCACGGAAATGTGGGTATAAGGGGGAGAGGGGGGTCTTTGGACGAGAAAGTCCAGGGGCGCCTTGGGCAGGTTTTTTTGCGTCGACACGGGCTTGGCTACAAAATCAAACTCCTTGACCGTCTCCAGGTCGTCACAGGTGGGCAGACCATGGGCCATAAACGTGTTGTTGCACGGCAGAGCAATGAGACTGGGCCCTCGAGCTCTAGGAGGAGCTCTATCCGCGACGTTCACTTTAGTGGTGGCAACAGCATTGGAGCTACCGGTTCGACTGAGAGCCGGAGTGGCTGTTTTTGACTCGGCTCGACGCGTCACAACATGGACGAGGTGGTCGGTGGGATCCCAGGCGCGTTCTGCATCTTGAAACTCGTCGGAGGAGTTGTACACGGAAGAGATGACGGACGACGAGTTGCTGGAGATGGACTTTTTGGAGTAGCCCAGATAAAAGGTGGTCATGGAAGATGAAGAGAGAAGATGCGATGGAGATGAGCGGGTAGTCTGGGGCCCGCCACTATATGTACTTTGTAGTCGCCATTGTCGATTTCAGGCCCAAAAAATATCCCGCCCAAGACATGAACGAAGCTGATAATATTTCACCCCGCAGTCTTTGTCTGTATGCCCCTTGGTCCAAAGCTAATCCGTCAGGGGCAGCCTCAAAGTAGAGTGTAAAGAGGTAAAGTGGTTGTGAGGCTAATGTACAGCTGATGGGAGATATGGGGCTGGCTTGATCACGGTATGTAGTACACAAACAGAGTGCGTCTACAGTGCGCCTGTGTGTGGTGCTCTCTCCCGCACGCACATTCCCGCTGATAAGAGTGTCTATCTTCCACTGAGGGTGCGCTGATAAAGCTCGGGGTGCATGCAGAGAAGAGACTTTGCTATACTTGGTTGGGACTCTTAGAGTCAGCCCAATGAAACATTATGAACAAACAGCGCTGTGGAAATTATAAATTAATATGAAAAAAACGGCCCGTGAGGCATACTGTGTGGTCTGTGTCAGGTGAGTCAGAGCTGGGGGGGGGCATTGGGTCAGGGGAAAGACCACTACTGCTGGCCCTGTCAGACTGCACTATCTCGTCAGACTAACACACGCTGTTTCAGTGTTGCGTGCACTTGCTGGACGCATCTAGTTTGGGCAGTGTCACGTCCCAAAAAGGACTA